>JAOEGL010000002.1:321128574-322626081 GCA_034509955.1 Urosaurus nigricauda | reverse complement strand
AACCAAAACAGGTTTGCTTTCTGAAACTGACACGGTTGCCTCTTGATATTTTGGTTTGCACACTGTAAAAGGAGGCTTGCAAATCCGGTACATAGTAAACATCTTGAATTTGTAAAGTTCCTATTATGTCAGAACCAAGTGGTAAAATAACAGACCCTTTTCCCCATGCAAAACTTTTTGACCATTAGCAAGATAGACAGGAAAAGTTACATTTGCATCAAAATCAACAAACCATTCTTTGTTATTGAAATAATGCGCACTTGCTCCACTCTCAATGATAGTTTTTATATTTATTTCCAGCAATTTGAGATAATTGTTGTTGACTCAAACCAATATCAACATGACTGGAAGATTACTGTTTAGGATTAAAGCTTCTTAAAATTGCTTTTGCTTTTAGTACTGAATCTCTAACTTTGCAGCTTTTGCAGCTCAGTTCGAGTCTTTGATTTGTTAACATTGGTTCTATGTGATTTACGAGAAAAGGAAGTCTTTTTTCAAATCCTCTGCAGCAAATTCTCTGTCTGTTGTTTTTGTAATATTGTTGTCTTCCATCACGTCTTCCATCATGTTTTGCCTATTTTGAAATTCAACAATTTGAAAACTAGCATCTTGTAAAGAAACATCTCCTGTAACTTCTAAACCATTAATTATTGGAGAGTAATATTTTGGAAGACTTGCCAAAAACAGTCCAAGTTTTGCATTTTTCTGGAAATGTTTCTCCAGCTACTGTAATTCCTGACCAAGATGTCATAAAGCCATTAATATGCTGGGTATTATTTCCATCTTAAATTAATTTCATAGATAGATGCTCTAAAGTTTATTCTTTACATCAGGGATTCAGACTGTATCTAAGCATTACGTGATGATTGTTACAGCTAGGTATTAAACCCTAGTCTTGAGAGACCAAAAAACAAACACAAAAAACAACAACCTCTTGCTGCACAATAATCATTCTACATTAATGCCACCCAGCACAATCTGTTCCATATGCAAAATGGTCCCTCTTCTCTTCGAACATTTTACTTGAGATCAGAAACAACTCAGACATTCCCTGCCAAGAGGGTTACAATGGGAAAGGAACATCAGAACAGTGAAACCAAGATAATTGTGTTTCAGGGGATGGGCAGTGGGATAAAGTGAGATTACCGGTAGATTTGATACCAAAGTCTTTAGACTTGTCTGCTCTAAGTGGTATTGACAGTTTGTCTTCCATTTCTTTCTTGAATTCTTAGCAGCACTTTTTCTTACTTCCAGGTAATGATGGCCAATTGAATGAGTATGAAAAAGAAACATGTCAAGCATTTTTGCAAAGAGACCAGTGCAAACAGTTAAATGAGAAGGAAATAAAAACTGATACTAAAAAGAAGAGAAGGATCATTCATCGTTATCAGAAAGGTGATGTTTCTGGAGCTGGAAGTGGTTTCATGTGGAAAAAACATTTCATTTGTCATAAAAAAACTCACACAAGTGAGAAACCATTTAAATGCTTCGATTGTGCAAAAAGCTTCAGTCGGAAGACACATCTCGCTCGTCATATAGTAACTCACACAAGAGAGAAGCCATTTAAATGCCAGGAATGTGGACAAGGTTTTATTCGAAAAAGACACCTCATCCTTCATCAAGCAACACACACAGGGGAGAAGCCGTTTAAATGCCTGGAGTGTGGGAAAGCTTTTATTCGGAAGACGCACCTCATTCAACATCAAGCAACTCACACGGGTGAGAAGCCATTTAAATGCCTGGAGTGTGGGAAAGCCTTTATTCGGAAGACAGGCCTCATTATACATCAAGCAATTCACACAGGGGAGAAGCCATTTAAATGTCTGGAGTGTGGGAAAGGTTTTATTCAAAAGACAGCCCTCATTCGTCATCAAGTAACTCACACGGGGGAGAAACCTTTTAATTGCCTGGAGTGTGGAAAATCTTTTACTCAGAAGTCCTCGCTCACCCTTCATCAAGTAATTCACACTGGAGAGAAAGCATTTAAATGCCTAGAATGTGGAAAAAGTTTTAGCCAGAAGAAACATCTCACCTATCATCAAGCAACTCACACACATGAGAAACCATTTAAATGTATGGAGTGTGGAAAGGGTTTTATTTGGAAGACAGACCTCACTTGTCATCAAGCAACTCACACAGGAGAGGAACCATTTAAATGCCTGGAGTGCGGAAAAGGTTTTATTCGTAAGACAGGCCTCACTCGACATCAAGCAATTCACACAGGGGAAAAACCATTTAAATGCCTACAGTGTGGGAAAGCTTTTATTCAGAAGATAAGCCTCACTCATCATCAAGCAACGCACACAGGAGAGAAACCGTTTAAATGCCTGGAATGTGGGAAAGCGTTTGTTTGGAAGACTCATCTCACTTGTCATCAAAGAATTCACACAGGAGAGAAACCATTCAAATGCCTGGATTGTGGGAAAAGTTTTAGTCGGAAGGCACATCTCACTTGTCATAAAGCAACTCACGCGAGAGAGAAACCATCTAAATGCCAAGAGTGTGGGAAAACCTTTATTCGGAAAGTGCATTTCATGCGTCATCAAGCAACTCACACAGGGGAGAAGCCATTTAAATGTTTGGAGTGTGGGAAAGCTTTTGTTCGGAAGACGCACCTCATTCAGCATCAGGTAACTCACATGGGGGAGAAGCCATTTAAATGCCTGGAGTGTGGTAAAGGTTTTATTCAGAAGACAGACCTCACTCGACATCAAGCAACTCACACAGGGGAGAAGCCATTTAAATGTCTGGAGTGTGGGAAAAGCTATTCTCAGAAGAGATATCTCATCTATCATCAAGCAGTTCACACAGAAGAGAAACCATTTAAATGCCTGGAGTGTGGAAAAGATTTCGCTCGGAAGACACAGCTCACCTATCATCAAAAAACTCACACAGGAGAGAAACCTTTTAAATGCGTAAAATGTGGAAAAGGTTTTATTCGGAAGACAGAACTCATTTATCATCAAGCAACTCACACAGGGGAGAAGCCATTTAAATGCCTGGAGTGTGGGGAAAGTTCTATGAAGAAGACAGATCTCACTCATCAAAAAAACCACAGTGGAGAAAAGCCATTCATATGCCTGGAGTGTGGAAAAGGTTTCCCTAGGAAGACACAACTCACCATTCATCAAGTAATTCACACTGGAGAGAAACCATTTAAATGCCTAGAATGTGGGAAATGTTTCAGGCAGAAGGCACACCTCAGCTATCATCAAGCAACTCACACTGGAGAGAAACCATTTAAATGTCTGGAGTGTGGAAAGGCTTTTAATCGAAAGACATCCCTCACTCGACACCAAACAACTCACATAGGGGAGAAGCCGTTTAAATGCCTGGAATGTGGAAAAAGTTTTCTTATGAAGATGGATCTTACTCATCATCAAAGAAATCAAAATGGAGAGGAGCCATTCAAATGCCTGGAGTGTGGAAAAGGTTTCACTCAGAATACCTCGCTCACCCTTCATCAAAGAACTCACACAGGAGAGAAGCCATTTAAATACCTGGAGTGTGGAAAACAATTTATCACCTCACCTGTCATCTACCAAATAACACAGGAGAGATGCCTGGAATGAAGAAAAAGGGGGAAATCACATCAGGGGTTCAAAAATCTTCAGGCTAAATTTTTTTAGCTCTCTTTCAAATTCCCAGACATATTCCTAATAGAGTTTTAGGGTTCAAAACAAGGGAATGCCCTCTAATGGCAAGGGCTTGGACTTCAAATTAAAATTTTGGCGCAAGGTTAATATTTGAAATTGGGGACAGGTTTACATTTCTATCTATGAATGATGAATACTTAAAATGTTGTTTAAAGCTTGTTGTCCGAAAGCTATTTCAATTGATCTGTTGTCATCCCTCTTTTACAAAGTTTTTGTGACCTTTGACCTCATTTAAATTTACCCTTCTCATCAAGCTTGAGCCAAAATTTTATTCCTGCAGTAAGTAGACTCATGAAGCGCATTCTTTTGTCTTGTGGTTTCTAAAAGGAGGTTTGATGATACATGATTAATCCATTAATGTCAAATCTACCAGTAAAACTATCAAAAATTTATGTCAGAGTCATTTCCTAGTAGATAAGACCCCCACATCCTGTAGTCTGGGTTATGCTCCTCTCACTCACTCCAATAGGCAGGCAGAAAAAAGAGACCTTTTAGTGACCACATGTGGATGGAGCTATCACTAGAAGGCCAGTCTTGTCATGCCTATCACTCCAGTAGGATATGTTTGCTTCTCTCCTTTTTCTTGATGCCTTGGAACTGTGAAAAAAGATTTAATATTTAATAATAATCTTTTATTTGGAAGGTGCTTTTCATATGTGAGCAAGCAATGCCCACAGGGGCAGAAGCCATTTAAATGCCTGGAGTATGGGAAAGCTTTTATTTGGAAGACAGGCCTCAGTCGACATCAAACAACTCACACAGGGGAGAAGCCATCTTCAGGCTAGATTTTTTAGCTCTCCTTCAGATTCCTAAAAGGGTTTTCATGTTAGAAACCGAGGAATGCCCTCTAATGGCAAGGGCTTGGATTGCAATGTACAATTTTGGCTCAAGGTTAATATTTTTTAATTGGGCGCAGGTTTACATTTCTATCTATGAATGATGAATACATAAACCGTTGGTCAAAGCTTGTTGCCCAAAAGCTGTTTCAATTGATCTGTCATCATCCCTCCTTGTACATCAGGGTTATGACAATGCTTTTGAATCAGTAAAACAAGGACTCTGTGGAATATTGCTCTTTGTGACCTTTGAGCCCATTTAAACTTCTACTGCTCATTAAGCAGATTGATTAAACAATACGTTGGGCCTTTTTCTTCAGCTGAGTATTTAAAGAGTTTGACTGTTCATTAGTGTAGACTTTACCAAGGCCAGATTTAATGCCTTTCCCTCTGAAATGTTTGGAGGTAGGTATGCTCATGTCCTTTATACTGCAAGAATCGTCAGAAGCAGAATCATGAAGGACATTTTTTTGTCTTGTGAATTCTAGAAGGAGGCTTGATGATGCATGATTAATCCATTAATGGCAAATCTATCAAAATTTTATATGTCATATTCATATTAGCAGATAACATTCCCAGTGTGACATTGGTGGTTGCCAGTTTTTTGTCTGAGGTGGTCAGGTTCAGAGACCTCTGTAGTAGGAATAAATGTATGAAATAAGCTTTCTATGAATTGACTAATTGGTCCTTGTGCTTTTAATTTATATGTTGTAAATTTGATTTTGCTGGGTCTGTGGACTATAACAAAATATTAAAAAACATTCAAATCCAAAAAAAAAAAATTTAAATGCTTGGAGTATGAAAAGTGTTTCCATTATTCTTTACAGGTTATTACACCCACAAAAAGTCTCCAAAAGCAAAAAACAAACAAACAAAAAACCAAGAAAGCACATAGAAGGGAAACACCATTCAAATACTTGAAGGGTGGGAATGCATGAAATAGATATTAAAGTATCTAGAGAGGGAGAAGAATGCATGATTGCTTGTGGTAGAAAATGAGCTTCAGTTAGGGATGAATCCACAGTCACAGTAAAACATGGAGAGAGAGAGAGGGAGGGAGAGAGAAATCACAGAGAGAGAAAAGCCACTGAAATGTTTCCACATCGAAATAAAAATGCAAGTTCCTCCTAATTTGGTGTCATCTGCAAATGTGACAAGCATGCCCTCTATTATTTCATCCAAACCATTGATAAAGACGTTGAATAGCACTGGGCCCAGGACAGAACTCTGTGGGTCTCTCATCTCCAGGATGAAGAGTATGCATTGCTGAGCACTCTTTGAGTCTGCTTGGTCATCCAGTTACTAGTCCATGTAACAGTTGCATTGTCTAGCGTACATTTTACAAGCTTGTTTGTATGAATATCATGTAGCATGAATTTTCTTTTTATTAATTTTTATTTCTAACAAATGGAGTAATAATCTCCTGAACTGTATGGAACCTCTTTTGTTAAGTTTATGTGGAGCAAGCAAAAAATAGAAAAATTAAAAAAAATTAAAAACCATAGCAAAAGAAACCAAAAACATCATTAACAAAGAAAATTATTTATATTTACTGTCTCTATTATAAAATAGGCATAAAGCACCCATCCCCATAAAAATAATTAAGGAGGGAATTGTGTGGAAGGGAGGAAGGACTGAGATTCAATCACTTGGTATGACATTTAAGGAGACATTTAAGGAGCTCTGGGCTACATCAGTACTGCAGAAATACTCCAGTTTGAGACCGCTTTAACTGTCACGGCTCAATGCTAGGGGATTCTGGTATTTGTAGTTCATAGAATCATAGAATTTTATAATCCTAGAAAGACCTCCAAGGATGGAGACTCCACTACACTCCAAGGGAGAGTGTTCCACTGTCGAACAGCCCTTACTGTCAGGAAGTTCCTCCTAATGTTGAGGTGGAATCTCTTTTTCTTCAGTTTGCATCCATTGTTCCGCGTTCTAGCCTCTGCAGCAGCAGAAAACAAGCTTGCTCCCTCCTCAATATGAGATCCCTTCAAGTGTTTAAACAGGGCTATCATCATATCACCTCTTAACCTTCTCTTCTCCAGGCTAAACATCCCCAGTTCCCTAAGGCGTTCATCATAGGGCATGGTTTCCAGACCCTTCACCATCTTAGTTGCCCTCCTTTGGACACGCTCCAGTTTCTCTACATCCTTTTTGAATTGTGGTGCCCAGAACTGGGCGCATTATTCCAGGTGGGGCCTGACCAAAGCAGAATAGAGCGGCACTATTACTTCCCTTGATCTAGATGCTACACTTCTATTGATGCAGCCTACACATACTATCCTTTCCTACATGATAACAATAATTACAATATACCGCCAAAGTGATTTTTGAGGCCATCCAAACAGTGCCCAAATTTATTGCCCCCAAAAGCTCCTAGTGTAGCAATTCTACCACATTTTCACTTCTCCCGGGGCCGTTTTATGCCCATCAAAGGCCTTTTTGGAAAAAGGAAATGAAACAGAATTGGACAAGAAATTTTACTTCTCACACACATGACTTTTTCCAGAGGCCTCCTCTACTGCCTCTCTCCTGACCCTTCACTCACTTGCGTTGTGGCACCAGAGCTTTCTGGCAGAGAAGGCTAAATGTCTCATAAAACTACAATTCCCAGAATTCCATAGCACTGAGCAAGAGCAGTTAAAAGGGTTTTAAACTGCATTATTGCTGCAGTGTGGATGCAGCCCTGGTTATTAGTATCAGTTTTAGCCTCTGCTTCTGCTTTATGTTTGTCATAATTACAGTTACCATGGATTTCTAAAAACCCAAAGGTTAACCTGGATTGAAACAATCTTCTCTACTCTTTCACATGTCAGTTTATTTTTTTGATTTAGTGTGTTATTATTTTTTATTATATTTCTTTCTATAAATATATTATTATTTTTGGGATCAATATATATTATTTGTATTAGTATAAATATATTTTATTATTATTTATTATCATATTTATTTGTATATTTTATTATATTTATTTGCATAAATACTTTATTATTAGTAGTAGAAGTATAAATATTATATAGTTGCATAAATATTTTATTATTTGTATAAATAGTATTAGTATAAATATATTTTATTATTTGTATAAATATATTTTAGTATTATATTTATTTATATAGTTATAGTATTATATTTGTATAAATATTATAATTATTTGCATCAATACTTTATTGTTAGTAGTAGTACTATAATTGTTATTATATTTATTTATATAGTTACATTATTATATTTGTATAAATATTATAATTATTTGCATCAATACTTTATTGTTAGTAGTAGTACTATAATTGTTATTATATTTATTTATATAGTTACATTATTATATTTGTATAAATATTATAATTATTTGCATCAATACTTTATTGTTAGTAGTAGTACTATAATTATTATTATATTTATTTATATAGTTACATTATTATATTTGTATAAATATTATAATTATTTGCATCAATACTTTATTGTTAGTAGTAGTACTATAAATATTATTATATTTATTTGTATAGGTATATTATTTATATTTGTATAAATATATTTTATTATATTTATTTGCATAAATACTTTATTATAATTAGTAGTACTGTAAATATTATATTTTTATAATAACAATAATAATTATTTGTATAATAACAATAATATATTATTATACAAATAAATATTATTATACAAATATTATACAAATAAATAAATATTATTATACAAATAAATATTATTTGTATAATAATAATAATAATAATAAAAATTTGCATCCCTTTTCTCTTTCTCCAGAACTGGGACTCAAGAGTGGCTCAACAACATTAAAAGAACAAATATAAATTAAAGAAACCTAGAAAAGAGGTGCATTAAAAAAGGAATAAAATTATTATGGCACTGTCTAAAGAGATAGCTATTAAAAGAATAAAATCCATGTTAAAAAGATGCAGCTTTTGGAAAGGAGTCAGCAGCTGAGTCCCAAGAAGGGCTGAAAGGCTGGTCCTCCAGGAGGAAACAGAGATCTGCCTAGAAGGTCCCTCTCCTTCTTCCTACATCCGGGTTCCTCCCTCAGCAGCAGCGCCTCTCTAGGAAATCTCCTCTCTCTCGTTCTCACCCTTCCGGAAGGGGCGGGGCCAAAGGGGTAATGATCTCAGTTTGAATGGAAAGGGCGGGAAGATTAGAAGGAAGGGAAAGGAAAGGAAAGGAGGAGGCAAGGGCTGTCTCTGGGCCTCAGGGCTGCAGCAGGGAAGGCCTTGAGGCTGGGCTCCTTTGGGGCTCCAGGGCCCTCCTCTCCTTCCCCTACAAAGGAGCCTCACAACAACAGCCCTGCCAGGGAGGACAGGAGGAAGGAAGGAAGGTAGGAAGGGGGGGTTCCTCCTGCTTCTGCTTCTGGGGGTCTTTCTTTCTCCAGGGGTCCCTCAGGAAGCACTAGAGGCTTCTTCCAAGGAGGAAGGAGCCCAAAGGAGGCCTTGCAGGGAAGGAAGGAGGGAAGAAGGGCTGGAAGGAGGGAAAGGGAAAAGGGAGGCCCAAAGAGGAGGAGGAGGAAGAGGGAGGGGAAGGCATTGGAAATGAGAGTTTATTATGGCTGAGACATTATTATGGCTTGCCTTCATCTGAAACACAAGCCCCTTCCCTGCCTGGATTTGGTCACTGGGTCAGCAAAAGGAGGCCTTGCAGGGAAGGTT
This sequence comes from Urosaurus nigricauda, assembly GCA_034509955.1. Lineage (NCBI taxonomy): Eukaryota > Metazoa > Chordata > Lepidosauria > Squamata > Phrynosomatidae > Urosaurus > Urosaurus nigricauda. The sequence continues at coordinate 322,616,931 of JAOEGL010000002.1, read as the reverse complement.
TGAAAGAGCATTCCTGCCTCCCAGAGAGAGATAGAGCAGAAGGAGAGAGAGGGAAGAGAAGGAAGAAAGTCCAAATGGAAGGAGGGACTGCGTTGAAAATGGGGGTGATAGCCACATTCGCTTGTTAAAGGATGGTGCCGTATCCATTGTAATGTGTATTCTTTTAAGGTGTACTTTTCCTCTTAGCATGGCCACAGTGACTTCACAAGATGGGATTCCAGGGCAAGACTGTGGGAACAAAATTCCTATATAATATATGGGATGTGCAAAATGTCTCTCGATTGGTAAATGAGACTAATTGTTGGATCTGCATGCATGTTCCCTCACATGCCAGAGAAAACTTTTAATAATGCTATTCCTTTTAACCAAGGGGTGGAAACAACATCCCCGGATCCCTTGAACGCTACCAAAGAAAACGTTAACTGTACCATTTTAGTCATTGGACTTCAAGAGACTGCAGCATGCTGTTGGGGGTTCACTAACCATGCTAAGAAAGCATCTGTTGAAGTTGGAAAGTATTCCTATTGTAACATGGCATTTGTTCTTAACGCCACTATCGAAGAATGCCACTATAGTAGAGCACCTTCATGACTTTACTTCTTATGGCTGTACATACCAATTGAATGGGTGTCCAGTGATGGTTACTGGAGGGTGCCCATTGTTATATCACACATCATTGCCTTAATTTGCGGTTGCTGCTGCATGCAATGCTTTCCTGGTTTGCTCATGATATTTTGTCCAAAAATTTGGCCTTTCAAAAAAAGGGAAAAAAAGGGCAGATGTTGGGGACGCTTGTTTTTCAGCACTTGGCAAACCACGCTGGGCAGCGACCGTCACCACATTCCTCCAGTTGGGAAATGATTGTCTTATCAGTGGCTAGCAGATCACCGCTTGGACGGGAGATCCGGCACGTAGGCAAAAAATGGCCTTGTTTGCAGGAGGAACTCGTAAATTATCTACATGGTCACTCATTAGCCTTGCTTAAACCACGTGGTCAGAAGTAGACTCTAATCAGCGACTGTGGAGATAATAAAAGGAAACAGCACCAAAGCAGAGTGGTGCCTTCCCGTCAACAATCATCCTGCCTGTGCGTCTTTCTTCATCACCACAGTTGTTGTGGCCCAGAGGAAGAGGCTTGCTTGTGTCCAGCAGTGTCTATGGTTGTAGTGTATGGTTGTTGCCAATTGTGTCTATTGGGTCAAGTCTGGTTGTTTTTGTGAGCTGAGGGCTAAGGCTGCATCCACGCTGGAGAAATAACCTGGATTCATAGTGCTTTAACTCTTTGTTTGGGTCAATTGCTATGGAATTCTGGGAGTTGGAGTTTGTTGTGGGCCCTCTGGGCCCACAACAAACTCCAACTCCCAGAATTCCATGGCCTTGAGCCAGAAAAAGAGTGAAAGCGGGATGAAAGCGGGTTATTTATCCTCACAACAGCCCTGCCAGGGAGGACAGGAGGAAGGAAGGAAGGTGGGGCCCTGCTGCTGTGGGTCTTTCTCCAGGGATCCTTCCCTCCCTCCCTCCAGGGAGAGAAAGTCAGAGCCAGAGAGAAGGAAGAAGCATGAGCCCCCCCACCTCCCTCCCTCCCTCCCTCCCTCAGGAACCATCAGAGGCAGCCCCTCTTCCAGGGAGGAAGGAGCCCAAAGGAGGCCTTCTAGGGAAGGAGGGAAGGGCCCAGGAAGGAAGGAAGAAGGGCTGAAAGGAGGGAAAGGGAAAAGGAGGCCCAAAGAGGAGGAGGAGGAGGAGGCCAGGGAGGGAGCCAGAGGGAGGGGAAGGCATTGGAAATGGGGGTTTATTCTGGCTGAGAAGGAAAGGAAAAGGCACAGAAACAGACCCCTTTCCTTTTTTCCCTATTAGAGAAAAGCCCCTTCCCTGCCTGGATTTGGTCAGGGTCAGCAAAAGGAGGCCTTGCAGGGAGGGAGGGAAGGTTTGAAAGAGCATTTCTGCCTCCCAGAGAAGAAGGAGAGAGAGGGAAGAGAACGAAGACAGTCGAAATGGAAGGAGGGACTGCGTTGAAAATGGGGGTGATCTTCTCGGTTTGGGGCTAAGAAGGAAAAAAAGGCACAGAGACACACACACCACCTCTGTCCTTAGTGTCTTTTTTAAAGGGAAGGTAACTTTCATCCAAAATACTCTGCAGAAACAACAACCCAGTTTGAAACGGCTTTAACTGCCCCTGGCTCAGTGCCAGGGAATCCTGGGAATGGTAGTTTATCATAGCACCAGGGCTCTCTCACAGAGAAGGGTAAATGTCTCACAAAACTACAGTTCCCAGACTTCCCTAGCACTGAGCCAGGGCAGTTAAAGCAGTCTCAAATTGGATTATTTCTGCAATGTGATTTGGACCTTTCTTTACAGAGACAAGAGCCACTTTTCAGCTTGGATTTGGCTGTAAAGGGTCTTCAGAGCAGCACATTCACAGGACATTTGTTTTCTTTCTAGGCCTAGGCATTCCTGCTAGTTCTTGAGACAGAACTCCGTAAAAGAGGAAAGTGCTTTTCTGCCATCTTGGAAGATGCTCCGGTTGCAACGATGGTGAACTAAGACTCGGCCTGCCATAAATTCAGAGAAGTATTTCATGCTGGTCAGGACAAGTACAGCAAAGAAATTTTGGGAAGAGCCATGCAGAAGAGTTTGGAGGAGAAGATGCTCAGTTCTGAGGTCCAGCGCCAGCGCTTCAGGCAGTTTGTCTCCCAGGAGGAGGCTTTGGGGCCCCGAGAAGTTTGCAGCCAGCTCCACCATCTCTGCTGTCAGTGGCTGAAGCCAGAGAGACACACCAAGGCTGAGATGCTGGACCTGGTGATCCTGGAGCAGTTCCTGGCCGTCCTTCCCCCAGAGATGGGGAGCTGGGTTCCAGAGTGTGGAGTGGAGACAACCTCCCAAGCAGTGGCCTTGGCAGAGGGCTTCCTCCTGAGTCAGGAATTGGAGAAGAAGCCAAAGGAAAAGAAGGTAAGCTCATTTTATCATGATCATTTTTAGGGATCATCACTGTTTTTTTGAAGGGAAGTTTAAAATTTATTGTAAGCTTTCTTAAAACAATAAAGATGGCCTGTTGGTCAAGCAAAAGGCAGATCAAGGAATAGGGATAAAGCTTGTGTTAGATGGACTTGTCTTTCACCAGAAGACACAGTTTGCAGCCAGATTGCTAACTGAGGTTAACAAAGGAAGGTTCAAAACATGTTGCAGAAATAATCTGGGAATTGCAGTTTATTGGGGCTGCAGAGCTTTCTGACAGAGAAGGCTAAATGTCTCATAAAACCGCAGTTCCCAGAATTCCCTAGCATTGAGCCAGGGCCATTAAAGTGGTCTCGGATTGGATTATTTCTGCAGTGTGTTCTGGATCTTGCTTTGAGAGAAGGCTGAATGCACATTCTTATTCTAAAGGGAAAAAATATTCACAAATGCCTTCAGGATTCAATATGGGTTTTCTATAAGAAGCAGAAATACATGGACTGATGAAGATCCTTTGAAACAGTTGTAAATCACAATTTCTTCAGTTCCTAGATGCCATAAATTTCAATTTTATGTTATACTTAATTATTTGCAACATTTTTCAAATCCTAGAATCTCCAAAACTAGATTCTAAACCTCATATCCTCCAGTGTTTTAGCTACAGGACCTTCAGATTTCAGGTTTTATAAACTGTGAATGGACTTTATTATGGATGTTCATTATTTCTTGTTCTCCCTTTGGTGATTTGTATAATCATTTTTATATACCTTCAGCCATGCCGCAGTTGACATACGCCCTTCGTGGTTCATAGTTGTATAGTGGTATTGTTCAGTACTTGACTTTCTTGGTTAATCTGTTGTTTACAGGGAACCCATTCCTCCCTTTTTAAACAGCTTTGCTGGTTATTGGTTTGGTTCCAGCCACAATTCATAGTGCTAGTTATTTCCTGCACTGCAGTGGTACTCAAACTTTTTAGCCTTGGGACCCCCTTTATATCTATCTTCCGATGTCGCACACACTCCCATGTAGCATATGAATAAAAATATTTTGTTTATTTAATGTGTGTATTTTCATTCTCACATTCATATATATTCATACATTAATATTTTACAAGGAAATGATATTGTTCAAATGAGAACAGAATCTAATTTTACTTAGGTATAAGTAAATCCAACATTTAACTTCATGCATGTTTAAATTTCACCCATAAAAAAGGTTGGGAAGAGGAGGAGGAAAGATCAGGGCCTCCAAGTCTTAGGCTCCAATTGGTCACCCACCCCACAGTTAATGAAGCATTGCTGGTAAGCTCACCCTGGTTTTGGTTCAGGCTTTCAGTATATTTTCCCATATGAATGTGCTCCACCCTCAGGTGCCACCCTTTTTATGGTCATATCTTATGGCAATGGGGGATAGAGCCTTCTCAGTGGCTGCCCTTGGACTCTGGATTGCCTTTCCTGGGGAGATTAGCCTGAGTCCCTTGCAGACTTCTGAAAACTTACTGAAATAACTTTTAGTGCGGTGCTTTCGGTTGTTTAATTCTTGCCTTTTATTCTCTTTGATGGTTTCAGTTCTATACTTTATTTTTCAAATATTGTTTGTGTATATATTTGTTTTTTCATACTTGTTCTAGTTATTGTAAACTACTGTTGGTCCCCCCCCCAGGATACAAATGAATAAAACCATCATCTTCATTGTTGTCATACAAACCTAGGCATCCCCTCCCAGCTTTTTTCTGGAAATCATCTAAAGTGAACATGGCACACCATAAAGTCTTGTCCTTTTTGCTTCTAATTCTTATCTGCTGCAGGACTTGTTTGCAGAAGAGATGCCTGAGGTAGAGAAGTATCTTTCTGAATCCAGTCAAAGGCAGCAGCCCAAGTGGATCATGCAAGACAGAGAAGGAAAGTCCTTCTCAATAAGTAAGTACTAAGAAGGTAGTTTCCTGTTTGACTCTCTCACATATGTCTGAAATATCTGAGCTTTATGCTTACAGCCATTTTATTTGTTCTAACCAGCACTTTGAAATTAGAAGCATACCTCAGTTAACCAAATCTCTGACAGTGAAGTATATTTTACAAGGACTTTTTATGCCTGCCCAGCCTTCCTTTTTCTTCTAATCATCTGTGTAGCTAGGTTTTTTAAACCAAAATTTGCACTGAGAGGCTAATACAATTTAATAATCATAATAATAATAAATAATAATAAAATTTATATTCCGCCTCTCTGCACTCAGGCTACCAAGGCAGCTTACAGCAATTAAAAGTACAGTGGTCCCCCGGGTTACGAATCCCCCGGGATACGTAATCCCCGGGATCCAAAAGAGCCGGGGCCGGAAAAACGGCCCCGGTCTCCCAAAAAATCCCCAGGTTGCGAAAAAAAAAAAGCAACCCGGGCCCTTTAAATCAGCGCGCTCCGCCGCGCTGTGCAACAAAAAAAGCAGTCCCCCGGGTTACGAAGACTTCCGGGTTACAAAAGGGATCCCGGAACGGATTACCTTCGTAATCCGGGGGACCACTGTATACATATTATATCCCCCCATTAAAACAGAATTAAACAATTTACAATCTAAAATATATTAATATAAAAAAATTAATTTAAAACAGTTAATAAATGTGCAAGCAAACAACAGCATATAGGACAGGAAACAAGAATAATGATATCTTACTTATTCTCTGTGGTGGCTGGGCATCTATTCAGGAAAGGCCTGCCAGAAGCTTGTCATCAATGCATCCCTCAGGGAGGGCAAATTTCCAGCTGCTTTGAAGCAAGTGGTGGTTAAACCACTTCTGAAAAAGCCCTCCCTGGATCCCTTGGTAAGAAACAACTTTAGACTGGTCTCCTTGTTACCATTCTTGAGCAAGGTGATCGAGGGAGCAGTTGCCTTCCAACTCCAAGCTGCCTTGGAAGAAGCGATTATCTAGACCCATTTCAAACCGGCTTCAGAAGGGGATACGGAGTCAAGACGGTCATGGTCCCCTTGGTCGATGATCTCCGCCTGGGCATCGATGGGGAAGTGTGACCCTATTGGTGCTCTTGGACATCTCAGCGGCATTCGATACCATTGACCATGGTATCCTTCTGGAATGCCTGAGGAGGTTGGGAATCGGGGGCACTGTTTTACAGAGGTTCTGCTCCTACCTCTCGGGAAGATTCCAGATGGTGTCGCTGGGGGACAGCTGCTCTCATAAGAGAGAGCTGACATCTGGCGTCCCTCAGGGCACCATTCTGTCCCCCATGCTATTCAACGTTTACGTGAAGCCTCTGGGAGAGGTCATCCGGAGACATGGGGCGCAGTGTTATCAATATGCTGATGACACACAAATACACTTCTCTATGTCTCCGACTGATGCAGTGACCAAGGATGGCATCTCCCCTCTGAATACCTGCCTGGAGTCAGTAATGGGCTGGATGACAGAAAACAGACTCAAGCTGAGTACTTGTGATAAATTCACCGGGCCCAGGGATGGAGATTTGCCAACCTGTCCTGGACAGGGTCACATTTCCCCTAAAGGACAAAGTCCGCAGTCTGGGCGTACTTCTGGACTTGTCGCTCCAGTTGACGGCTCAGCTGGAAGCAACAGCCAGGAGTGTGTGGTATCAGCTTCGGCTGATACGTCAGCTGCGTCCCTACTTGGGCAAGGAGGACCTTGAAACACTGGTACATGCACTGGTAACCTCTCGATTAGATTTCTGCAATGCACTTTACATGGGGCTAAGTTTGTACCAGGTCCGAAAGCTTCAACTGATTCAAAACGCGGCAGCCAGGTTGCTTACAGGGGCACTAAGAATGGATCATAACACCCCTGTTCTGAAATCTTTACATTGGCTCCCAATTAGCTTCCGGGTGCAATACAAAGTGTTGGTTGTCACCTTTAAAGCCCTATATGGGTTGGGCATGAGTTACTTGAAGGAGCGCCTCCCCCTACACAATCTGCCCTGCACTCTCAGGACTTCAGGGAAGAACTTGTTAGAATATATTAATGTTAGATTAACCTCAACTTCCCAGAGGGCATTCTCAGCTGTGGCCCCGAAATTATGGAACAATTTACCGGAAGAGATCTGTCTTATTACCAACTTAGAAGCCTTTAAGAAGGCATTAAAGACAGATCTTTTCCTGCGGGCCTATCCTCCTGACTAACTATAAGAAATACCATCATTATTGTGAACCTGATCCATATCAGAATATTGACTGTAACTTAGTTGGTCAAGGATTAAATTGTATTAGATTTATATGTTTTTATAATTTTAGATAATGTTTTTAATATTTTATATGATTGAATGTATACACATGCATTTTATCTATTGTTGGAATCCCACCTCAATCTAATGGGAGAGGCGGGAAATAGAAATAAACTTATTATTATTATTTAGAAGAGATCCATCTTAACAGCTTTTTAAAAGCTCCCTAAGGTGGTCATATGACGGATCTCATCTATCAGGCCGTTCCACAATCTGGGAGCAACAGCCGAGAAGGTCATCTGGGCAGTTGTAGACAACCTGGTTTTTACTGGTTGTAACAGATTTCTCCAAGAGGACCTGAGTGTGCGGGGAGGATTATATGGGAGGAGGAGGTCTCGGAGATAGGTTGGACCCAAGCCATTTAGGACTTTAAAGCTAATAATCAACACCTTGCACTGGGAACGGCTACAGAAGGAGGGTTGGAGAACCACTGCCTGGCGTCCTCCCCCTCCTCCCGATGACGTGGGGAGGGTGCTGGAAGTGTTGGAGGGCCTAGTGCGGCCCAAGAGAATCTGTGGCTTCAAGCTTCCTCTGCTCCTTGGACACACCCTCTCACTGCTTCAGCGTCTCTCAGCCCCAAGGTGGAATGAAGGGAAAATGGAGGACACTTGCAGGTGAGGTGGTTGATGATCTTAAAGGTCCAGGGCTTCAGTGGCTTTAAGCTTCCTCTGCTCTCTCACTGCTTCCCGCCTCTCTGCACTCTCTCTGTACTCAGGCAGCCAAGGAGGCTTACAACAATTAAAAGTATATATATTATATCCCTCCAACTTTCCCCCATAAAAAGAGAATTTAACAATTTACAATCTAAAACATATTAATATATAAAAAAATTAAAACAGTTAATAAATGTGCAAGCAAACAGTATATAGGACAGGAAACAAGAATAATGATACCTTACTTATTCTCTGTGATGGCCGGGCATCTATTCGGGAAAGGCCTGCCAGAAGAGATCCACCTTAACAGCTTTTAAAAAGCTCTCTAAGATGGTCATATGACGGATCTCATCCAGCAGGGAGCAACAGCTGAGAAGGTCCTCTGGGCAGTTGTAGACAACCTGGTTTTTATTGGTTCTCCCAGAGGACCAAAGTATGTGGGGAGGATTATATGGAAGAAGGTGAGGCTGAGATAGGATGGACCCAAGCCATTTAGGACTTTAAAGGTAATAACCAACACCTTGTTCTGGGACCGGCTACAGAAGGACGGTTGGAGAACCACAGACTTTCAGTATCTACCGTAGTTAAGTTAGCATGTCTGCACAAAACAATGCAATAAAGCGTGATGTGGGAATGAGTGGAATTCTGTTCTAGCCTGTCCTGTTGTAGTTTATACCTGCCCACAACAAACAAGCTGAATGGCAACTTCTACCAGGTTCTCTTCTTGGTCCTGTGTGACCAGCAAAACAGAGAAAAGGGAGATAAGATAGCTTCACGAGTTCCCCTTGTATGTTTCAAAAATGCAGGGATCTGTAAGTCGCTACCAGAAGCATAGAAGCTAGTGACCTCTTTGCTTCTTCCCCTCAAAGGAGGACCAAGAGAATAGAGAAGGGAATTGTTCCCTTTTTGATAGGAGATAATACTGTACCTTAAATCTTGCCCTTACATGCAATTTGACACGTGCACATTTTCTTAGCCACCTGCCCCACATTACACAGCCAACATTTACCGTAGTTCCTTCCTCATCCATCCAGCCTTTAGGGTGAGCAAAAACAGTTAGGCCTGCTAGAATTTTTAAAGCTTTTTGGCATCTTTATCCTTTGCTTGATCTTTTACATCCTTTGTTTCATGCCCCTACATTTTATGATTAACTAACACACAGGTCATACCAAAATATCCCAAAACCTGCCCTCAATTTATACACGAGTTTGACTTATGCACATATTTATATCATAATGCCTAGAAACAAATCTGCTTGGTTACCAGATGGATATCTGTGTATTTTCATCAGAGAGAAAAGGTGAATGGAAGGGCTGCTTTAGTGAGATTATAACTTCATTATCAGAAAGCTCCAGAGTCCACCTTCAGGTCCTGTCTCTTCCCTCTACAGGGAAGAACCAGGAACCTAGACTCATTGCAACTCCACTGTGTTCTCTTCCCACCCAAATCTTGGTGCTTTTTCCTTCAAGTTTGTTAATATTTTGTGGCTGTTTAATTTGCTATGGGATGTTTGCCTGCTTTGCATATATTTAACAGGTATTTATTATCCATAGAATCATAGAATCATAGAGGTGGAAGAGACCACAAGGGCCATCCAGTCCAACCCCCTGCCATGCAGGAACTCCAAATCAAAGCATCCCTGACAGATGGCCATCCAGCCTCTGCTTAAAGACCTCTAAGGAAGGAGACTCCACCACCCTCCGATAGAGTGTGTTCCACTGTCGAACAGCCCTTACTGTCAGGAAGTTCCTCCTAATGTTGAGGTGGAATCTCTTTTCCTGGAGCTTGCATCCATTGTTCCATGTCCTGGTCTCTGGAGCAGCAGAAAACAAACTTGCTCCCTCCTCAATATGACATCCCTTCAAATATTTAAACAGGGCTATCATATCACCTCTTAAGCTTCTTAAGCTTGTCTTCTCCAGGCTAAACATCCCCAGTTCCCTAAGGCGTTCCTCATAGGGCATGGTTTCCAGACCCTTCACCATCTTAGTTGCCCTCCTTTGGACATGCTCCAGTTTCTCCTCATCTTTTTTGAATTGTGGTGCCCAGAACTGGACACAGTATTCCAGGTGGGGCCTGACCAAAGCAGAATAGAGTGGCACTATTACTTCCCTTGATCCAGACACTATACTTCTATTGATGCAGCCTAAAACTGCATTAGCCTTTTTTGCTGCTGCATCGCACTGTTGACTCATGTTCAGCTTATGGTGTACTTGGACTCCTAGATGTCTTTCACATGTGGTCTCATTTAGCCAGGTGTTCCCCATTTTATATCTGTGCATTTCATTTTTCCTCCCTAAGTGCAGAACCTTACACTTCTCTGCGTTGAATTTCATTTTGTTAGCATTGGCCCAGCTTTCTAGTCTATTCAGGTCATTTTGAATTTTGTCCTGTCCTCTGGGGTATTAGCTACTCCTCCTAGTTTAGTGTCATCTGCAAATTTGATAAGTATGCCCCAATTCTGTCATCCAAATCATTAATAAAGATGTTGAATAGCACTGGGCCCAGGACAGAACCCTGTGGGACCCCACTGGTCACTTCTCTCCAGGATGAAAAGGAGCCATTGTTGAGCACACTTTGGGTTCGGCCAGTCAACCAGTTACAAATCCATGTAACAGTTAACTTGTCTATCCCATATTTTGCAAGCTTGTTTTCAAGAATGTCACGGGGAACCTTGTCAAAGGCCTTACTGAAATCGAGGTAAACTATATCCACAGCATTCCCTTCATCTACCAAGCTGGTAATTTTATCAAAAAAAAGAGATCAGGTTTGTTTGGCATGGCTTGTTTCTCTGAAACCCATGTTGATTTTTTGTGATTATGGCATTGGCCTCTAAATGTTCACAGACTCTCTGCTTAATGATGTGCTCTAGAATCTTTCCTGGTATTGATGTCAGACTAACTGGACGATAATTGTTGGGATCCTCTTTTTTTCCCTTTTTGAAGATGGGGACAAAGTTTGCCCTCCTCTAGTCTGCTGGGACTTCTCCTGTTCTCCAGGAGTTCTCAAAGATTATTGCCAATGGCTCCGATATCACCTTTGCCAGTTCTTTTAATACCCTTGGATGTAGTTCATCTGGTCCTGGAGATTTGTATTCATTTAGATTAACCAGGTATTCCTGTACTGCCTCTTTATTTATTCTGTGCTCAAATTCCCCTATTCTGTCTTCTGTTCCATTATCCTTAGATTGAGCACCCTTTGACCTTTCTGAGAAGACTGAAGCAAAGAAGGTGTTGAGTAATTCTGCCTTTTCTCTGTCCCCTGTTAGCATTTTGCCATCTTCTGCACCCAGTGGCCCTAATGTTTCTTTCTTCTTCCTTTTGCTGCGGACATATCCAAAAAAGCCCTTTTTATTGTTCTTAACTTCTCTTGCAAGCCTGAGTTCATTCTGTACTTTAGCTTTTTTGACTTTACCCCTACATGTGCTGGGTATTTGTTTGAATTCCTCTTTTGTGATTTCCCCATTTTTCCATTTTTTATACATGTTCCGTTTAAAACTTAGCTCAGTTGAAAGTTCCTTAGTCATCCATCCTGGCTTCTTGAGACATCTTCCAGTTTTCCTCCTCATTGGAACTGTTTGAAATTGTGCCTCCAGTATCTCCCTTTTGAGAAACTCCCATCCGTCTTGAACTCCTTTCTCTTTTAGTACTGTATTCCTGACCATGGGATCACTCCCAGTATTTCTCTAAGTTTATTGAAATCAGCTCTCCTAAAGTCTAAAATTTGTGTCTGACTATGCCTAGCTTCTCCCTTCCACTGTATAACAAACTCCAGGAGGACATGGTCACTTCCACCTAAGGATCCCACCACTTGCACCCCATTGACTAGGTCTTCCCTGTTGGTTAAGATAAGATCTAAAATGGCTGATCCCCTTGTTGCCTCTTCCACCTTTTGGACAATGAAATTGTCTTCCAGGCAAGTGAGGAATTTGCTAGACCTTGAGGATTTGGCTTAGTTTGACTTCCAGCAAATATCAGGATAGTTGAAGTCACCCATCACTACTACATCTCTCCTTTCTGAGTGTATGATTATCTGTTCTAGAAAGGCATCATCCAATTCCTCTGCCTGAGTCGGGGGTCTGTAGTAGACTCCCATAGTTACATCCCTGTTATTTCCCTCTCCTTTAATTTTTATCCAGATGCTCTCCACCTGGCTTCCAGTATTGACTTAATGGATCTCTTCACTGGTGTAAATATCCCTGACGTATAATGCTATTCCTCCTCCTTTCCTGTTTGGCCTGTTTCTCTTAAAAAGGTTATATCCCTCTATTTCTACATTCCAAACATGAGACTCATCCCACCAGGTTTCAGTCATGCCTATTATATCATATTGCCCTTGTTGTGCTAGAAGTTCAAGTTCATCCTTCTTATTTCCCATACTCTGTGCATTAGTGTAGAGACATCTAAGACCATGTGTCCTCTTTACTTGCTGCTTTTGCACATTTTTTTGCCTCCGACTGTTGCGTCCTTGCACTGTTTGCCTTGTTCCCTCTATGTCATTTTGGTTATTTTCTCTAGCTTTTTTGCCTTCCAGAATAATGTCTCCCTCCCCCATATAACTCAGTTTAAAGCCCTCCTGATCAGATTCTTCAGACTGTTGGCAATAACGTTTTTGCCAACTGGCGTGAGATGCAGCCCATCCCTTGCCAGAAGTCCCTCCTCATGGAACCACAGCCCATGATCCAAGAATCCAAACTGTTCTTGGCGGCACCATCTACGGAGCCAGTTATTCACCTCTGCTATTTTCCTCTCCCTTCCTGGACCATGCCCTTCTACCGGGAGTAGAGATGAGATGACAACCTGTGCATCCATGTCTTTCAGTTTCCTTCCCAGAGCCTCATAATCCCTTTTGATATTCTGAAGGCTGTGCCTTGCAGTATCATTGGTTCCCACATGAACCAAGAGAAGGGGATAATGGTCAGTAGGCTTGACAAGCCTTGTCAGCCTCTCCATCACATGATGGATATTTGCCCCAGGGAGACAACACACCTCCCAAAACATCTTGTCAGGCCCACAAACCACTGCTTCGGTACCCCTCAGCAAGGAGTCCCCCACGACCACCACGCGCCTCCTCCGAGGCTTTCCCCTGCTCTGTACCTGACGTCTGTCCCTGCTGCTTTTCCTCATCATCTCTGATAACAGAGAGAGATTCAAAGCGATTCTGTAGCTGCAAGCCGCTCACAGAACGTTGCCTGGTTTCCTTATTTCTGTGTGTGACCTTTCTCCAAGCATCTACCTCTGTTTTATGTGGCGTGACCTCCTCCACCCCAGCAACTTCCTCTGTCTGTTTCCCACCCAAGACATTCTGGTCTGTTCTGTTCAGGAGAATCTCCTGCTCTCTATGATGCTGGAGTGCAGATACCTGCTCCTCTAGCTGCTGTACTTTCTCTTCCAAGAGGGCTACCAACTTGCTCTTGGGGCACGTGTAGTTCCCCACATCTGTAGGCAAGAAGACAAACATCCCACAGGTGTTGCAGGTGACTGCTGCAGGGCCTTCAGTGTCCATACTGAGAAGTCTTAAGGAGGCACTGAAACAAGACTGTGGGCTTCCCTTGCTAGACTTGGCCTTTGTCCCCAAGCTCTGACACTGAGTTCAAGTCCCAGGGCCTGTAGTTATGTAGAGAGCTCCTGGCTACTAGCTCCCTCCTGGCTATTAGCTCCCTCCAGAAGCAAGTCTCTGACACACTTCCTCTGATGCTTCAGGCCAGCTTCTCTTCTATTCTCTAAAAACCTCCTTGACTAGATAAGAAAAATTAAAATCAAAATTCGCCTCTCCAAGCCTTGTGTAGCTTAAGAGGTCTGGCTTCTCCCAGCAGTGGCTCCCAGTAATGCAATAGGCTCAAGTGTAAATTAGATTAGCTCTCACCCAAGCACATGGACTAAAGCCTCCTCCTCCTCCTTTCTTACAGGAAATGAAACCTCTCCAAGCCTTGTGTAGCTTAAGAGGTCTGGCTTCTCCCAGCAGTGGCTCCCAGCAATGCAATAAGCTCAAGTGTAAATTAGATTAGATCTCACCCAAGCACATGGACTAAAGCCTCCTCCTCCTCCTCCTCCTCCTCCTCCTCCTCCTCCTCCTCCTCCTCCTTTCTTACAGGAACATTTTTGCCAACAGTCTGAAGAATCTGATCAGGAGGGCTTTAAACTGAGTGTTGTGGGGGAGGGAGACAGCATTCTGGAAGGCAAAAGGGATGGAGAGAATAGTCAAAGTGGCATAGAGGGAACAAGGCAAACAGTGAAAGGACCCAAGAGTAGGAAGCAAAAAACCATGCAAAAGCAGCAAGAAAAGAGGAGACATGGTCTTAGATGTCTCTACACTAATGCACAAAGTATGGGAAATAAGCAGGATAAACTTGAACTCTTAGCACAACAAGGGAAATATGATATAATACTAACAGGGGACAGAGAAAAGGCAGAATTACTCAACACCTTCTTTGCTTCAGTCTTCTCAGAAAAGGCAAAAGGTGCTCAACCTGAGGACAGTGAAGAAGGGGACAGAGTGGGGGAATTTCAGCACAGAATAAGTAAAGAGACAGTACAGGAATACCCGGTTACTCTAAATGTATACAAATCTCCAGGACCAGATGAACTACATCCAAGGGTATTAAAAGAACTGGCAAAGGTGATATCGGAGCCATTGGCAATAATCTTTGAGAACTCCTGGAGAACAGGAGAAGTCCCAGAAGACTGGAGGAGGGCAAACGTTGTCCCCATCTTCAAAAAGGGAAAAAAAGGGGATCCCAACAATTATCGTCCAGTTAGTCTGACATCAATACCAGGAAAGGTTCTAGAGCAGATCATTAAGCAGAGAGTCTGTGAACATTTAGAAGCCAATGCCATAATCACAAAAAGCCAACATGGGTTTCAGAGAAACAAGTGATGCCAAACGAACCTGATCTCTTTTTTTGATAAAATTACCAGCTTGGTAGATGAAGGGAATGCTGTGGATATAGTTTACCTCGATTTCAGTAAGGCCTTTGACAAGGTTCCCCATGACATTCTTGCAAATAAGCTTGCAAAATGTGGGATAGACAAGTTAACTGTTACATGGATTTGTAATTGGTTGAGTGGCCGAACTCAAAGGGTGCTCAACAATGGCTCCTTTTCATCCTGGAGAGAAGTGACCAGTGGGGTCCCACAGGGTTCTGTCCTGGGCCCAGTGCTATTCAACATCTTTATTAAAGATTTGGATGACAGAATTGGGGGCATACTTATCAAATTTGCAGATGACACTAAACTAGGAGGAGTAGCTAATGCCCCAGAGGACAGGATCAAAATTCAAAATGACCTGAATAGACTAGAAAGGTGGGCCAATGCTAACAAGATGAAATTCAACACAGAGAAAAGTAAGGTTCTGCACTTAGGGAGGAAAAATGAAATGCACAGATATAAAATGGGGGACACCTGGCTGAATGAGACCACATGTGAAAGGGATCTAGGAGTCCAAGTAGACCATAAGCTGAACATGAGTCAACAGTGTGATGCGGCAGCTAAAAAGGCCAATGCAATTTTAGGCTGCATCAATAGAAGTATAGTGTCTGGATCAAGGGAAGTAATAGTGCCACTCTATTCTGCTTTGGTCAGGCCCCACCTGGAATACTGTGTCCAGTTCTGGGCACCACAATTCAAAAAGGATGTGGAGAAACTGGAGCATGTCCAAAGGAGGGCAACTAAGATGGTGAAGGGTCTGGAAACCATGCGCTATGAGGAACGCCATAGGGAACTGGGGATGTTTAGCCTGGAGAAGAGAAGGTTAAGAGGTGATATGATAGCCCTGTTTAAATATTTGAAGGGATGTCATATTGAGGAGGGAGCAAGTTTGTTTTCTGCTGCTCCAGAGACCAGGACACGGAACAATGGATGCAAGCTCAAGGAAAAGCGATTCCACCTCAACATTAGGAGGAACTTCCTGACAGTAAGGGCTGTTCGACAGTGGAACACACTCCCTCGGAGCGTAGAGGAGTCTCCTTCCTTGGAGGCCTTTAAACAGAGGCTGGATGGTCATCTGTCAGGGATGCTTTGATTTGGAGGTCCTGCATGGCAGGTGGTTGGACTAGATGGCCCTTGTGGTCTCTTCCAGCTCTATGATTCTATGATTCTATGAGGAAATGAAACCTCTCCAAGCCTTGTGTAGCTTAAGAGGTCTGGCTTCTCCCAGCAGTGGCTCCCAGTAATGCAATAGGCTCAAGTGTAAATTAGATTAGATCTCACCCAAGCACATGGACTAAAGCCTCCTCATCCTCCTTTCTTACAGGAAATGAAACCTCTCCAAGCCTTGTGTAGCTTAAGAGGTCTGGCTTCTCCCAGCAGTGGCTCCCAGCAATGCAATAAGCTCAAGTGTAACTTAGATTAGATCTCACCCAAGCACATGGACTAAAGCCTCCTCCTCCTCCTTTCTTACAGGAAATGAAACCTCTCCAAGCCTTGTGTAGCTTAAGAGGTCTGGCTTCTCCCAGCAGTGGCTCCCAGTAATGCAATAGGCTCAAGTGTAAATTAGATTAGATCTCACCCAAGCACATGGACTAAAGCCTCCTCCTCCTCCTTTCTTACAGGAAATGAAACCTCTCCAAGCCTTGTGTAGCTTAAGAGGTCTGGCTTCTCCCAGCAGTGGCTCCCAGCAATGCAATAAGCTCAAGTGTAAATTAGATTAGATCTCACCCAAGCACATGGACTAAAGCCTCCTCCTCCTCCTCCTCCTCCTCCTCCTCCTTTCTTACAGGAAATGAAACCTCTCCAAGCCTTGTGTAGCTTAAGAGGTCTGGCTTTTCCCAGCAGTGGCTCCCAGTAATGCAATAGGCTCAAGTGTAAATTAGATGCCAAGTTCAGAATTACTGTGTTCCTACAGTGACTTCCTGATTTTTTTTTGTGCACACACATAAGAGGGCCTTGAGGAGGAAGAATAAAGAAGGTTTAACAACATTCTCTTTCCTTCTCTGTTCCTCACAGGAGGTGGAATAAGGACTGGGCCTACATGTATGAGCACATCTCTTCATCCTGATGGACTCAGAATGGATTCTGCAAGACTAGATCAGGTATGGAATAGGATCTCAAATGAGTCAAGAAAGGGGTGGACTAAGTGCTCCCCTTCGTTTGACCTCTCCTTGGTCCTCACAGAATCTTGTATTCCCCCCCCCCAGTTGTTCTGATGAAAGATGCCACTGCAAGGGACCTATGGATGGCATCTGGTAAGGATTTTATTTTTTCGTGAGCAGTCTGAAACAATATGGTTCTCTTTCTTCAGGTGACCTTTCAGGAGTTGGCTGTGTATTTCACGGAGGACGAATGGGCCCTGCTGGACCCAGGCCAAAGAGCCCTTTATCGGGAAGTGATGGAGGAGAATCTGGAGATCCTGCCTTCTCTGGGTAAGGCTGTCTCTTTCTTGTGATTGAGAATGAGATTCTCCACTCTTGGTATATTATAGCAGGCGGAGTCCCACCCCCACCCCCCCAGCTTTGCTGATTTCTGGCTTTTCTTACCAGGAAGCCATTCATTAGCAGATTTTAAGTCAAGGTCACTGTGAGGTCCAGAGGGACTCCTCAGCTTGGACCGCTGTGTGGGATGTTGGGAGTCCCACTAGCAGTATCCCCCTCCTCCCCAAGGTCTGATCTGCCTTCTCCAACTGCCGCTGTGGCCGCATCCAGCCGCACTTAAAATGAAAGACTGGATTGTTTAAGGGCAAGTGCAAAGGCAGAAGGAGAAAGCAGCCACACCTTGCTTTCTGGCTCCCACTAAGTGTGTTGGAGATGTCAAAAAGACCTGGGTACTTATCTGCACATGTGGTGGAACTATTCTATTATTAAAACTTTTTGAGCTAAGATTCATTTGAAAATTAGGCAAATGTTAAAAATCGAATTTGGGATGAAACCAGAATGATATCTTCTGAACATGACTTCAATATTGGATCCTGCAGTGGAAAAAAAGTACTGGAAGATAATATTAAATTTAATCTCAACGGCTAGATTGATTGTGGCCAAAAATTGGACGTTGCCAATCTCCCCAAGGGTAGAGATTTGGAGATGCAAACTAATCGAAATGAAAGAATACAACAGATTAACAGCATTACTAAGTAATAAAGGTATGAACAAATGGGAAAAAGACTGGGAAGAGGTGACAAATTATATATCTTCTGTTTAACCAGGGGAGGGGGAAGAATTATGGATTATGGAAAAGATACTTTAAGAACAATACAGAGGATTTTGGGATACAGGATGATAATATATGTGTTATATGAGTGCTATGTACAATTAGAAACTCTGACGCACCGAAGGTAACAGTTTTCTCTTTTTGTAAATAATGTAATAGATATCTTTGTAAACAAATAAAAAATAAATAAAAAGAAAGTAAAATTTAGGAGCATATAGTAAAGGATGAAGCAAAGCAAAACAGTGTGAAAGAACTCAGTATAAAATTCCAGCAGACATAACTCTTTGTGGTTAGTCTTAAGGCTAGATGGATGAGAGAATAGAGGGGGCCAGTGCTTCACATATTATACTCTTGCTTTTGATCAGGAGATGATTCCTTCTTTTAAATAAGAGTTAAGATACAGTATTTACCTTGGCCCTGTGGATAAGTCAGGTCAGTTTTCTGGGGTCAATTTCTTGAGCTAAATTGCTAGACTTATACATGAGTATATACAGCAGTTTCCAGCTCTTAAAAATCTGTTTCCAGTCCTCTACTAGACAGACTTTTACCTCAGGGACTGTTTTAATTCCACTAGAATCATAGAATTGGAAGAGACCACAAGGGCTATCCCCCCCCCGCCATGCAGGGACTCCCAATCAAATCATCCCTGACAGATGGCCACCCAGCCTCTCGTTGAAGACCTCCGAGGACCGAGACTCCACTACACTCCGAGGGAGTGTGTTCCACTGTCAAACAGCCCTTAAGGTCAGGAAGTTCCTCCTAATGTCTAGGTGGAATCTCTTTTCTTGTAGATTGAATCTATTGCTCTGTTTCCTAGTTTCTGGAGCAGCAGAAAACAAGTTTGCTCCATCCTCAGTGTGACATCTGTTCAACTATTTCAGCAGGGCTATCATATCACCTCTTAACCTTCTCTTCTCCAGGCTGAACATACCCAACTTTCTAAGTAGTTCCTCATAGGGTGTGGTTTCCAGAACCTTCACCATCTTACCCTCTTTCCCTGAAAGTAAGACAGTGTCTTAGGGAGGTGGGGCCAGCCAATGGCTGAATAAGACAACTCAAGACAACTGAGTGCTGAGAAAAGAGAAATTGTAGTTAAAATAATGCTCCCAGAAAGAGGAATCGTGCTGCTCTGAGGTGGATTTTCAAGATAAAGATATAAGGAGTGTGCTGAGGTAAAAGAAAGACTTTAATTCTTAAGGAAAGATCCTCTTTACTCTTGCTTTCGATTTTGGCTGTAGCTGGGGAATGAAACTGCTAGTTGCCATTACAGATTTATGACACAGTTAAAACGCTACTAAGAGGCTCCACAAAACAGAAAAAAGAAATAAATCCATTAAAGTTGGTAGTTGGAAAGTGGAATTTTGGAATTGAGGCTTCCTCAAGCTGGAGAATAATTAGGAAGGGTGATCAAAAGAGAAGGGAAGGTTAAAACACGGAAGAGATGGAGGAGGAGAAGGGAGACAACAGAGTTAATGAGAAAGGCGAAAAGGAAAAGGAGGAGGAAGATATAGTGTAGTGGAGACTAACTAACAATAAATCATCAGATCAATTATTTCAGCGTGTTGAACGTTTCGAAAGAAAAGCCACTCTGAATCTGAATCAGAAATGATCTGAAATCCAAAAAAGTACCCCCTCCCTTTAAGGATATACAGGAATCTAAACAGTCTGCAGCCATGTCTAAGCAAGAGCAGGGAGGGAAGGGGAAAGATGAAAAGGAAATGGAAATAAAAAGGATGGATTGTGAAGGAATGATGATGAAATTTACATAGATGATGGGAAAACAAAAACAAGTCTTTCTGCAGACAAAGGAGGAGAGAGAAGTTATGACAAAGCAATTCCAACAGCAGATGGAATTGGAAAGGAAAAGTTTGGATGGAAAATTCAGAAAAATACAGGAAATTATTAAACAAATTCATATACAAACATTAAAAATTAGACAGTAAAGAACGTAAAACTACCCACAAAGCACATCAGAAGGAAATATACATTAATAAAAATAAAATTACTGAAATTGATAGAAGGCTTGTATATTTACAAGAATATCAAAGAAGATCAAATTTTGTTATTAAATATATACCAGAAATTGGAAAGGGAGATAGAAAAACCTATTTGAAAATGGAAATATTAAAATGGTTGCAACAGATCTCCCCATCTCTTAACTGGACTGAAGATGATATAGAGAGGATTCATGATATCCCATTAGGAAAGAACAGGATAATCCCAAGGGATGTTATTGTGAGAGCAGACTAATTATAATAAGAAAGAAAGTCTGATGAATATGATGAGAAAAAATCCAGAGAAATTAAGATTTGGAGAAACCAAAGTGGAAATATATAATGATTACTGCCCACGACAGTAATCGAAAATATGGAGAACATAGGTGAAATCATGTACTGTTGTGTTATTGAAAGCTGGAATCAATTATACATGGGGACATCTGCTGTCCTTAAAATTTCAGTGGGCAGGAAGAAGAGGATTGATTCTGTGGAGCAAGGACTACAGTTATTGGAAGAATTGGGGATAAATAAAGAAGAAGGAAAAAAGCCTGGAGGACCCGGGAAAACATCTGGAAGAAAAGGAGCTGGAGAGAGCGGTAAAACACCTGGAAGAGCTGGAGAAGATGCAATGGCTGTAGCAGCTGTAGGAGAAAAAAGCTTTGGAGTAGTTGGAGGAGCTGGAATTTTGTAGATGGAAGATAGAATCACTACAATCAAATAAAAAATAATAATTAAGTTTTAATTATACTCATGAGCACTCAGTGGGAGGGAAATTTTGGGCCTTTAGATGTCTCCATTGCCCCTCCCCACAGGGGTAGCCTTGGCAACTGAGGCTAGGGCAAAGTGCCCTAGCGAATGGAAGTGGGGAGGTGAAATGGATATGGGGAGGAAGGGGGGAAGGAAAGGGGGGATAGGGGGTGGGATTTGCTTGTGGGGAGTACTAATTGGAGCCATTAGAAATAGAAATAAAGTGGGTTATGTCAAATAAGCTGAAGATTGTAACTTTAAACACCAATCGTCTTGGTTCGCTGGTTAAACGAAGAAGGATTGAAGCATAATTTTAAAAATCTACAACAGATTATATTTTTTACAAGAAACACATTAACAGAAGGATGGTCAAAATAAATTGAAATTGAATTGGGCAAGGGACTATGAGAAAGCATATGGAAGTTCTAAATCAAGGGAGGTAGCAATAATAATTGCAAAAAAGAATGTAATTTTGTCATAAAAAAGTCTTAAAAGATGATAATGGAAGATACATAATAATACAAGGGGAATTAGGGGAAGATAAATATGTATAGGCAAATGTATACGCCCCAAATGAAAAACAGTAAGAATTTTATGAAAAAGTGTTAAGAAAAATGAAAAAGCTGCAAGAACAATATATTGTATTGGCAGGTGATTTTACTATGCAAATGGATAGGATAAAAGATAAATCTAATCCCTCAGTAAAGGATAGATATAAAAACATAACAAATTTAAATAAAATAATGAGTAAAAGAGAATTTAAAGATGTATGGAGATTAGTAAAAGGAGATGAAGTAAAATATAGATATTATTTTGCTGTACATAAAACAGCATACCGCCATGATCTTTCCCAATTTTCTAGCTCTATACTGTGTTGAAAAAACTGACTCCATCTAATCATTGTATCTTTTATTTATTCCTGCTCAAACTCTCTTCCCAGGAGGGCTTCATAGAATCTTTTAATTTTTTTTCTTTTTATTACTACAATCTAATAAAATGACATCTAATTTGTTCTTATCCATTGCCACTCCTTCATTTCTTATATCTTTTTTCCCTCTCTCTACCAGTTGTTTATGAAGAAACCAATTTATTTCTATACTTTCCTTGTCCAATTCCTCTTTCGTTTCAATTATGCCTTCTATATTACTCCACTGTTTCAGTAGCTGTTTATATGTAATCCATTTCCCCTCTGATTTTTTGATTGCCCATAAAGGCTTCTTGTGGTGAAGTCCAACTTGATAGCTTAATATAAATTTTTTTTTACATTGCATCCAAATATTTAAGAGACTTTTCCTAATATAATGTTTACTAAATTCTTTGCATTCTTTGTTTTTCCCATATAACATAAACCCATGGCAGCCGTATTTATTATTATGACCCTCCAGTGTTAATACTCTATTATTTTTAAGTAGACCTCAGTCTGTTATCCAAACTAGTCCGCCTGCATAGTAGTATAATCTAACGTCTGGTACACTGAGTCCTCCTCTATTTTTAGAATCTGTCATTAATTTCCATTGCATTCTTGGTTTTTTTGATCATCCAAATAAACTTTCTTATATCTTTATCCCAATCAGCAAAACATTTTTCTTTAGTTATTATTGGTAAACTTTGAAATAAAAAAATCAATTTTGGCAAAATGTTCATTTTGATCAGGGAAATCCTTCCTAATATCGACAATTGCATTCAAACAATAAACAACAAACAGCTTCATTTATATACCGCTTCATACCCTTAAGGAGTGTCTAAGCGGTTTACAATTGTAAGCTATTTGCCCCCCAACAATCTGGGTACTCATTTTAGCGACCTCGGAAGGATGCAAGCCTGAGTCGAGCTTCAGCCCTTTGCTGGTCTTGAACTCGCCACCTTATGGTTTTGAGTGAGTGGATGCAGTACAGGCATTTAACCACTGTGCCACCAGGGCTTGACCATTCTTGACCATTTTTCCAGATCTTTCTTCAATTCCCTCCATTTTTGTGCGTAGTTGTTTTCAGAAAGATCTCCATTTTTTTTCTTATCCAGATTCCTAAATACTTTACTTTTTTTTTTTTTTACTTTGCCATCCTGGCAGCTCACTCATTTCATTTTCTTCCTCTTTAGTCATGTTTTTTAGTAACATCGTTATTTTTACTCTGTTAATTTTGAATCCTGCCACCTTTCCAAAGCTTTGTAATGTTTCGGTTACATTTTTTATGTTGTTAACTGGATCTTCTAAAAACAAAACCATGTCATCTGCATATATTTTCAGTTTAAACACTTGATTTTTGATTTTTACTCCTTGAAGTTTTTCATTATTTCTTATGCTGTTGGCTAGAACTTCCATTATTCATATAAAAAGAAGGGGGGACAGGGAACGACCCTGTCTTGTCCCTTTCTGAATTTCGATGCTTCCCGTTTTTTCCCCATTTACAATTATATTAGCTACTTGGTCTTTCTTACCAAAGTCTCTTTCCTTTGTTGTGTATTTCTCTCTAAATTTCTTATCTCTATCTCTCTCATCTTCCTCCCTTCTAATCTTCTCATAGATATCTTTTGCTTTTTCTGTCGTGTATATTCTATATCTCTTTTGATTGTAGCTAAAGGAAATTCCCTCTATTCTTTCCCATTTGTAATCTACATTCATCCTTGTCAACAGTCTTATTAAGAATTTGTATTCTTGTCTCTTCTTCAAAATAGGACCAGGCACATCTTTAAAGATACTAATTTCTTTCCCTTCTACTATTAATTTTTGATTGTACCTTCTTTCTATTATTTCCTCTTTTATCTTAGTTCTCACCAAATAAACCACTATATCCCTTGGTAAATATATCTCCCACACTATTACTGAATTAATTCTTAAAATCCTGACTAGTTCTAATTCCATCCTGTCCTCTTTTATTTCCAAATATTCCACTAAAGCTGGGATTATTATTTCATAAAGTTCTTCTTCAGCGTTTTCTACGATTCCTCTTAATTTCACATATTTTTCTCTACCGTTTAAATCTAGCATGGTAATTTTCTGTTCTTCTTGACATTGTTTCCCCATTACTACCTTTGATATCCTTTCTAAATACTGTGTTTTATTTCTCAATTCTTTCACATCTTTTTAAACTTGGATTACTTCACCAGATATTTTCTCTATTTTCCCTCCTATTTTGTCCATTTCTTTTTTCACCTCCTCTTTAATTTCCTCTTCTCTATTTTCTCTCATTTCTTGTCTCATCTCCGTCTTAAACTTTTTAAATTCCTTTAACAGTTGTCCTATTTGTTCTCCAACACCCATCTGTTTCTCAGGTTCCCAAACGGGCTTCTGTGGTTACATCATTATTTTTGTTTTTTTATAATGTCTTGTCATAGGTCTATTACTCATTCTAATCTGAACCAACTGCCCCCCTTCTTTTTCCCTTAATGCATATGTGTATATAATATGTCTTATTATTGAAAGTAGAAAATAGAGAAGAAAAAAACCGGGCAAACCAAAGAGTACAGTAACTTTACATATAAACTATTCCCAGTCTCAACTAAGTCTGCTATCTTAATCTTGTAGTTAGACTAAAGTCCCTGCTTTTCTGGTTTGCTTTCAAACCAGTATCTTCGTTCACTAAGTTCCCAAATACTCCAGGGCCTCCTTCCCACAATATCAGTGTTATGGGAGCCCTCTGTGGACACTTTTTTTGGGTCTCTTCTCCCAGAAACTTTTTTTTTTTTTTGGCTTGCTCTTGTAATGCAAGCAGGTCCTTAACAAACCACAACCTGAGCCCCAAATTTTGCTCAGATTGTTTTTGCAGGCTTACTTAATCTATTTATGTTGTTTTTCCAAGTCAAAAGAATCTTTTTAAAACTATTTCTCTTATTCCCTCACAAACAATGCCACACTCACTCCTCCTTCTCCTGCGCTGGTGCTGGAGAAGGGAGCTGGTCTCCCTTTTAGGGCTGTTGCTGCCACGCCGCCGCCCACGCCCCTCTCCCGGCATTCCTCCTCCTTCTCCTGTGCTGGCCATTAATAAACATATTGAATAGCACTGGGCCCAGGACAGAGCCCTGTGGGACCCCACTGCTCACTTCTCTCCAGGATGAAAAGGAACCATTGTTGAGCACCCTTTGGGTGCAGCCAGTCAACCAATTACAGATCCATGTAACGGTTACTTTGTCTAGTCCACATTTTGCAAGCTTGTTTGCAAGAATGTCATGGGGAACCTTGTCAAAGGCCTTCCTGAAATCAAGATATACTATATCCACAGCATTCCCTTCATCTACCAAACTAGTAATTTTATCAAAAAGAGAGATCAGATTTGTCTGGCATGACTTGTTTCTCTGAAACCCATGTTGGCTTTTTGTGATTATGGAATTATCTTCTAGATATTCACAGACTCTCTGTTTAATGATCTGCTCCAGAATCTTTCCTGGAATTGGTGTCAGACTAAATGGACGATAGTTGTTAGGATCCTCTTTTTTTCCCTTTTTGAAGATGGGCACAACGTTTGCCCTCCTCCAGTCTGCTGGGACTTCTCCTGTTTTCCAGGAGTTCTCAAAGATTATTGCCAATGGCTCCGATATCACCTTTGCCAGTTCTTTTAATACCCTTGGATGTAGTTCATCTGGTCCTGGAGACTTGTATTCATTTAGATTAACCAGGTATTCCTGTACTATCTCTTTACTTATTTTGTGCTGAAATTCTCGTATTCTCTCCCCTGCTCCATTATCTTCAGGTTGAGCACCTTTTGCCTTTTCTGAGAAGACCGAAACAAAGAAAGTGTTGAGTAATTCTGCCTTTTCTCTGTCCCCTGTTAGCATTTTGCCATCTTCACCACACAATGACCTTACCATTTCCTCCTTCCTTTGGCTGCAGTCATATCCAAAAAAAGTCCTTTTTATGGTTCTTAATCTCTCTAGCAAGCCTGAGTTTATTCTGAGCTTTAGCTTTTCTGACTTTATCCCTACACGTGCTGGCTATTTGTTTGAAGGTCTAGCAAATTCCTCACTTGCATGGAAGAAAATTTCATTGTCCAAAAGGTGGAAGAGGCAACAAGAGGATAAACTATAGATCTGATCCTAACCAACAGGCATGAACCGGTTATTATTCTTATTATTATTTTTAAGAATAATATATTTATTCGAAGAGGTGGGATCCTTAGGTGGGAGTGATTTTGTTCTCCTGGATATACTAAAAAAGAAGGGAGTTAATAGACAGGAGCTTCTCAAAAGGGAGATACTGAAGATACAATTTCATACGGTTCCAATGAGAGGGAAAAGTTCGAGGTGTGTCAAGAAACCAGGAGGGATGACTATGGACCAGTACAGATGGGTGCTTTGTGCGGGCTTGGGCCAAAAATTAGAGCTCGATATCAGCGCCCGTGCACTATCTTAGTGCGCCCCCTTCCACATGGGGCATGCCATGATGAGACATGGGCATCAGAGGGCACAAACAGTCCTTGCCGGAAGAGGCGTCATGATGGTGCTCAAGAAGAAAATGGAGAAGAAGACAGAATAGAGGAAATGCTGCACAGAATAAGTAAAGGGGTAGTACAAGAATACCTGATAAATATAAATCAATAGTCTCCAGGACTAGATGAACAACATCCAAGGGTATTAAAAGAACTGGCAAGTGCAATCTCAGAGCCATTGGCAGTCTTTGAGAACAGGAGGAGTCCCAACAAACTGAAGGAGGGCAAACATAGTCCCCATCTTCAAAAAGGGATAAAAAGACGATCCCAACAATTATTGTCCAGTTAGTTTGACATCAATACTAGGAAGGATTCTAGAGCAGAGCGTCTGTGAACATCTAGAAAGCAATGCCGTAATCACAAAAAGTTAACATAAGTGTCAGAGAAACAGGCCATGCCAGACAAATCTGATCTTTCTCTTATTGAAAAATATCTGGAAACTATCTTAACTGTGATGAAATCTTAACTATCTTAACTGTGACTAATCCAGCAAAAGTTTCGTTGTAGTCCCTGCCATACTTTTGAGTATAACCTTTAGCAACAAGTCTTGCTTTGTATCTTTGAATCTCCCCTTCTGCATCTAGCTTTGTTGTAAAGACCCATCTACAGCCAGTTGCACTTTTTGCTTCTAGTAGTTCTGATAACGTCCATGTCTTGTTTTTATATAAAGATTGCATGACCTCACTAGCAGCTTGCATCCACTTAGCAGAATCTGTCTTTGGCATTCCCTTGATCTTCTTCCAATCAGAGGGTTTTGGGAATAATTCCTCTGTGGCTTGATAAGAGACTCTGTCAGGTGGTACATATTTATTGGAGCGTTCTGACCTTCTCACCTGGATTTGGATAGCTGGCTCCGCTTCTTGCACGCTGTCTGCTTCCTCATCATTAGGCTGGTCCACGGCAGGTGTAGCCCCTTCTGGATGCAAGCCCTTTGGAGGACAAAATAACTCCACTTGCTTTGGTTGCTGGTGGGTGTCTTCTTCTGCAAATAAATCTTGATAAACATCTTTGTTTTTGTTAGATTTGGGCTGTGGTCTCTTGCTAATTTTATTGTGCGTCCATCTGGATTTAGAATTCTGTAAATATTTCTAGAATAACCAACAAAAACTTCCTCTTCACTTCTGCAATCAAGTTTACCTCTTTTCTGTTTGGGAATATAGGTAAATGCTTTGCTTCCAAATGGTTTAATTTTGGTTTAATTCCATGGCATAACTGGAATGGGGTTACATCTTTGGATTTAGTTGGCAATCTCTTGCACAGGTATGTAACAGTCATGATTGCTTCAGACCAATAGTCCTTAGGCATATTAGCTTCCAAAAGTATGGTTACTGCCATCTCCTTGGAAGGTTTCTTCATTCTCTCTACCATGCCATTTTGTTCTGGAGAAGGAGCCTCTGTGTTCTGATGCTGAATGACATGTTGTTTCAAAAATTCATCAAATTCAGCATTGACAAATTCAGTTCTGTTGTTTGTGTGTAGACTCTTCAGTTTGTAGCCAAATTTGTTAGAGACTCAATCTTTGAATTTTTGAAATGCTTGACTTCTCTCTGAGAAGATAAGTATATGTGTACCTGCTGAATTCATCAATAATGGTAATAAAAGTTACCTCCTGCTGACCTTTGATTCATTGGTCCAGAAAGATCAGCATATAAAAGATCCAATGTTTTGTTGGATTGTTTCTCAGTAACTGGAGGATATGAAGCTATTGTGGCCTTTGCTTTCAACCATTCTACACATTTCTCATTGTTGGAGTATGCTTTGAATTTAAAGTCTCTTGACAAGCTCTTGATTTGCCAGTCACTTAATATTTTCAACACTTCAATTAGCAAATCTGCCATGCCATAAAGTTGAACAGTCTCTGTGATGACATCTGGTCACATTGTTCACAGATGATTGCAAAATCTGCATCTGATAACATCCATGAAATCCTAAAAAACCATGAAATCCGCTCTAAACATCAAATTTTTATCATGAAAACCAAAACAGGTTTGCTTTCTGAAAGTGATACTGTTGCTTCTTGATGTTTTGGTTTCCACACTGTAAAAGGAGGCTTGCAAATTTGGTACATCATAAGCATCTGAGATTAGTAAACTTCCTATTTTGTCAGAACTAAATTTTGTTTGTAAAATATGAGTCTCTTTTCCCTGTGCAAAAACTTTTTGACCATTAGCAAGAAAAACAGGAAAAGTTACATTTGCTTCAAAATCAACAAGCCATTCTTTGTTGTTGAAGTAATGCACACTTTTATATTTTTCTCCAGCAATTTGAAATAATGGTTGTTGAATCAAACCAATATCAACATGACTGGAAGATTACTGTTTAGGATTAAAAGCTTCTTTCTTAAAATTGCTTTTGCTTTTAGTACTCATAGCAGCTTTTGCAACTCAGCTCTATCTTTGATTTGTTAACATTGCTTTTATGTGATTTACAAGAAAAGGAAGTCTTTTTCAAATCCTCTGCAACAAGTTCTGTCTTGTTTTTGTAATATTGATGTCTTACAGCACGTTTTGCCTATTTTGAAATTCAACAAGATATTCCCTGCCCAGCAGTTTACGATGGAAAGGGAACATTGCAACAGTGAAACCAAGATAATTTTTGTTTAAGGGGATGGGCAGCGGGATGAACTGAGATTACCTGTGGATATGATACCAAAGTTTTTAGACTTGTTTGCTCTAAGTAGTATTGAGAGTTTGCCTTCCATTTCTTTCGTGAGTTCTTAGCAGTACTTTCTCTTCCTTCCAGGTATTGATGGCCAACTGAATGAGTATGAAGAAATATGCCAAGCATTGTTGCAAAAAGATCAGTGCAAACAGTTACATGAGAAGGAAAGAAAAACTGATACTAAAAAGAAGTGGAGGATCACTCATCCTTATCAGAAAGGCAATGTTTCTGGAACCGGAAGGGGATTCATTTCGAAAAAACACTTCATTTGTCTTAAAAAAACTCACATAATTGAGAAACCATTTAAATGCTTGGGTTGTGTGAAAAGTTTCAGTCTGAAGACACATCTCACTCGCCATATAGCAACTCACACAAGAGAGAAGCCATTTAAATGCCAAGAGTGTGGACAATGTTTCATTCAAAAAAGATACCTCATCCGTCATCAAGCAACACACACAGGAGAGAAGCCGTTTAAATGCCTGGAGTGTGGGAAAGCTTTTATTCGAAAGACACACCTCATTCAACATCAAGCAACACACACAGGGAAGAAACCTTTTCATTGCCTAGAGTGTGGAAAATCTTTCACTCAGAAGTCCTCCCTCACCTTTCATCAACTATTTCACACTGGAGAGAAAGCATTTAAATGCCTTGAATGTGGGAAATGTTTCAGGCGCAAGGTCTCCCTCACCTATCATCAAGCAATTCACACAGGAGAGAAACCATTTAAATGCCTGGAATGTGGAAAAGGTTTTATTTGGAAGAAAGGCCTCACTCTGCATCAAGCAACTCACACAGGGGAGAAGCCATTTAAATGCCTGGAGTGTGGGAAAGCTTTTATTCGGAAAATAGACCTCACACGACATCAAGCAACTCACATGGAGGAGAAGCCATTTAAATGCCTGGAGTGTGGAAAAAGCTATACTCAGAAGAGCTCTCTCATCTATCATCAAGCAACCCACACAGGAGAGAAACCATTTAAATGCCTGGAGTGTGGGAAAGGTTTTATTCAGAAGACACACCTTATTGAACATCAAGCAAATCACATGGGGGAGAAGCCATTTAAATGCCCGGAATGTGGTAAAGGTTTTATTAAGAAGAGATACCTCATTCAACATCAAGCAACTCATATGGGGGGGAAGCCATTTAAATGCCTGGAATGTGGGAAAGCTTTTATCCGGAAGATAAACCTCACCTATCATCAAGCAACTCACACAGGAGAGAAACCATTTAAATGCCTGGAGTGTGGGAAAGCTTTTATTCGGAAGACAGACCTCACCTATCATCAAGCAACCCACACAGGAGAGAAAGCATTTAAATGCCTGAAGTGTGGAAAAGGTTTTATTCAGAAGAAAGACCTCACTTATCACCAAGCAACTCACACAGGAGAGAAATCATTTAAATGCCTGGAGTGTGGGAAAGCTTTTACTCGGAAGAAAGGCCTCACTCGTCATCAAGCAATGCACACAGGAGAGAAACCGTTTAAATGCCTGGAGTGTGGGAAATGTTTTATTCACAAATCAGACCTCATTCGTCATCAAGTAACTCACAAAGGGGAGAAACCTTTTAATTGCCTAGAGTGTGGAAAATCTTTCTCTCTGAAGTCTTCCCTCACCCATCATCAAGTATTTCACACTGGAGAGAAAGCATTCAAATGCCTTGAATGTGGGAAATGTTTCAGCGAGGAGAAACGACTCACCTATCATCAAGCAATTCACACAGGAGAGAAACCATTTAAATGCCTGGAGTGTGGAAAAGGTTTTACTTGGAAGAAAGGCCTCACTCAACATCAAGCAACTCACACAGGAGAGAAACCATTTAAATGCCTGGAGTGTGGAAAAGGTTTTACTTGGAAGAAAGGCCTCTCTCAACATCAAGCAACTCACACAGGGGAAAAGCCATTTAAATGCCTGGAGTGTGGGAAAGCTTTTATTCGGAAGATAGACCTCACACGACATCAAGCAACTCACACAGGGGAGAAGCCATTTAAATGCCTGGAGTGTGGGAAAGCTTTTATTCAGAAAAGAGACCTCACACGACATCAAGCAACTCACACAGGGGAGAAGCCATTTAAATGCCTGGAGTGTGGGAAAGCTTTTATTCAGAAAAGAGACCTCACACGACATCAAGCAACTCACACAGGGGAGAAGCCATTTAAATGTCTCGAGTGAGAAAAAAGCTATATTAAGAAGAGCTCTCTCACCTATCATCAAGCAACCCACACAGGAGAGAAAGCATTTTTATTTTATTCGGAATAAAGACCTCACTTATCATCAAGCAATTCACACAGGGGAGAAGCCATTTAAATGCCTAGAAGGTGGAAAAAGTTTTGTTAAGATGACAGATCTCACTCATTAAAAAAAAAAAACCACAATGGAGAAAAACCATTCAAATGCTTGGATTGTGGAAAAGGTTTTTCTAGGAAGACACATCTCACCATTCATCAAGTAATTCACACTGGAGAGAAAGCATTTAAATGCCTAGAATGTGGGAAAAGTTTCAGGTACAAGGCACACCTTACCTGTCATCAAGCAACTCACACTGGAGAGAAACCATTTAAATGCCTGGAGTGTGGAAAGGCTTTTATTCGGAAGACAGACCTCACTCGACATCAAACAACTCACATAGGGGAGAAGCTGGTTAAATGCCTGGAGTGTGGAAAAGGTTTCACTCGTTTTCACCTCGTCTGTCATCAAGCAACTCACACAGGAGAGATGCCTGGAATGAAGAAAAAGGAGGAAATCACATCAGGGGTTCAAGAATCTTCAGGCTAAAATTTTTACTTCTCTTTCAAATTCCCAGACATGTTCCTAATAGAGTTTTAGTGTTCAAAGCAAGGGAATGCCCTCTAATGGCAAGGGCTTGGATTGCAAATTAAAATTTTGGCTCAAGGTTAATATTTTCAAATTGGGCACAGGTTTACATTTCTATCTAAGAATGATGAATATTTAAAACGTTGGTTAAAGCTTGTTTCCCCAAAGCTATTTCAATTGATTTGACACCATCCCTCCTTTTACATCAGGGATATGGCACTGCTTTTGAATAAGTAAAACAAAGACTGTGGGATATATTTTGTGTGACCTTTGAGCCCATTTAAACTTACCCTTCTCATCAAGCACCTTGATCGAACAATATGTTGGGCCTTTTTTTCAGCTGAGTATTTAAAGAATTTGGTTGTTGTTCGTTATTGTATACTTTACCAAGGCCAAATTTAATGCTTTTCCCTCTGAAATGTTGGGAGGGAGGTTCGCTGGTGTCCCTCATACTGGAGGATTGTATCTCTGCAGTCATCAGAAATAGAATCCTGAAGCAAGTTCCCTTGTCTTGTGGTTTCTATAAGGAAGTTTGATGATACATGATTAATCCATTAATTCATATGCTTGGAGTATGAAAAGTATTTCCATTATTCTTTGCAGGTTCTTTATACCCACAAAAAGTCTCCCAAAGCAAAACAAGAAAGTACATAGAAGGGAAACCATTCAAATACTTGAAGGGTGGGAATGCACGAAATAGGTATTAAAGTATCTAGACGGGGAGAAGAATGCATGATTGCTTGTGATAGGAAATGAGCTCCAGTTAGGGGTGAGTCCTCAGTGTCAGTAAAACATGGAGAGAGAGGGAGGGAGAGAGGAATCACAGAGGAGAAAAGCCACTGAAATGTTTCCACATCAAAATAAAAATGCAAGTTCCTCCTAATTTGGTGTCATCTGCAAATGTGACAAGCATGCCCCCTAAATCATTGATAAAGATATTGAATATCACTGGGCCTAAGATAGAACCCTGTGGGACCTCACTGGTCTCTCATCTCGAGGATGAAGAGGATGCATTGCTGAGCACTCTTTGAGTTTGGTTGGTCAACCAGTTACTAATCCATGTAACAGTTGCATTGTCTAGCCCACATTTTACAAGCTTCTTTGCAAAAATATTAGGTAGGACCTTGACAAAGGTCTTGCTGAAATCAAAATACGCTATGTCTACCACATTCTCTTCATCTACCAAGCTGGTAATTTTATTTAAAAAAATCAGAGTAGTCTGGTGTGACTTGATTTTGAGAAACCCACATTAACTTTTTGTGATTATGTCATTCCCTTCTAAATGTTCACAGACTCTCTGTTTAGTGAGCTGTTCTTCAATCTTTCTTGGTATTGATGTCAGACTAAGCAACAATAGTTGTTGGGATTTTCTTTTTCCCCTTTTTGAAGATGGGGACAATGTTTATCCTCCTCCAGTCTGCTGGGACTATGCCTGTTCTTCAGGAGTTTATTTATTTATTTATTATCTTTATTTGTATCCCGTGCTTTTCCCAGGAGTGGACTCAGAGCGGCTTCACAACATTAAAAACAGTACAATTAAAACATTTAAAAATTATTCAACATCCCCGCCAGTCTTCATAACAATTCCTTAAACGCCTGTGTGAACAGGTAGGTCTTAAGCTGCTGGCGGAAGGCCATCAAGGAGGGAGCTATTCTGATGTCCATGGGCAGGGAGTTCCAGAGTCTAGGGGCAGCCACCGAGAAGGCTCTCTCTCATGTTTCCACCAACCATGTTTGTGATGATGTTGGGATGGAAAGAAGGGCTTCTCCAGTGGATCTCAGAGTCCGGGCCGGTTCATACCAGGAGAAACGGTCTGTCAAACAGTGTGGACCTGAGTCATGTAGGGCTTTATAGGTGACAACTAGCACCTTGAATTGTATCCAGAAACAAACTGGCAGCCAATTAAGCTGTTTCAAGAGGGGCGTTGTATGGTCTCTGTAATCTGCCCCTGTTAACAACATGGCAGCAGCTCTTTCAACCAGCTGAATTTTCATAGGCAGCCCCACGTACAGCCCATTACAGTAGTCCAAATGGGATGTAACCAAGGCATGTACCTCCGTGGCCAGATCTGGCTTCTCAAGGAATGGGCACAGCGGCGCACAAGCTTTAAATGTGCAAAAGCACTCCTGGTCACAGCAGAGATCTTGGCCTCCAAGTTCAAAACTGAGTCCAAGAGTACTCCCAAACTGCGAACCTGTGTCTTCAGGGGAAATGTGGCCCCATCTAACACAGGCTGGATCCCTATTCCCTGATCTGCCTTCCTACTGACCAGGAGCACCTCTGTCTTGTCTGCATTCAGTTTCAACTTGTTTGCCTGCATACAGTCCATTACTGATGACAGACGCTGGTTTAGGACCAGGACAGCCTCCTTGGATTGAGGTGGGAAGGAGTAGTAGAGTTCAGTGTCATCTGCATATTGATGACACCACACCCCAAAGCTCTCCGGACAACCTCCCCCAGCGGTTTCATGTATATGTTAAACAGCACAGGGGACAACACAGAAGCCTGAGAGACCCAGGTCAATTTCCAGGGGGTCGAACAGGAGACCCCTAGTACCACTTTCTGGGTTTGCCCCTCCAGGAAGGAACGGAGCAACCGTAGACCAGTCCCTCCAAGCCCCATCCCAGTGAACAAGGTCTAATACTCACTATTAACACAACCTTGAAGAAGATCCACGAATGGAAAATGAATAATGGAGTTCCTTTCCTGAGCTACAGAGTTGCATACACACACAATAGTATTAAACAGTATCCTTCCAGAACAGAGACTATGAACAAGGTCTAAAACTCACTGCAGAAATAATCCAGTTCGAGACCGCTTTAACTGCCCTGACTCAATGCTAGAGAATTCTGGAAACTGTAGTTCTATGGGACACTTAGCCTTGTCTGTCAGATTGCTCTGGTGCCACAACAAGCTACAGTTTCCAGGATTCCCTAGCAGTGAGACAGGGCAGATAAAGCGGTCTCAAACTGGATCGTATTTGCATTGTGTTATGGACCTAAAACAGCCAGCAAAACAGTCTTTTGGCTGTGGTTTTCCTCCTGGAGCAGGTCGACCCATAGACTTGAGTGATGTTCCTCATCTGAGCAACCTTAAAACTGGTGGAGACAACCCCGCATTCAGTGTGTAGAGCTAGATGTGCCTACAAAATACCAAGGAAAAATAGTGGAAATGGCCCATACAAATTCACTAGCGGGACGTCTGGAAATTACCGGAACAACCTAATTTCTCTATAGGCTGAAATTTGTGTATAGAACCATATCAGTCGGAAGAGACCCAAAGGGCCGTGCAGGAACTCCCAATCAAAGCATCCCCATTGACAGATGGCCATCCAGCCTCTGCTTAAAAACCTCCAAAGAGACTCCACTACGCTCCGAGGGAGTGTGTTCCACTGTCGAACAGCCCTTACTGTCAGGAAGCTCTTCCTAATGCTGAGGTGGAATGTCTTTTTCTTCAGTTTGCATCCATTGTTCTGTGTTCTAGTCTCTGGAGCAGCAGAAAACAAGCTTGCTCCCTCCTCAATATGACATCCCTTTAAGTATTTAAACAGGGCTATTATATTACCTCTTAACCTTCTCTTCTCCAAGCTAAACATCCCCAGTTCCCTAAGTCGTTCCTCATAGGGCATGGTTTCCAGACCCTTCACCATTTTAGTCTCCCTCCTTTGGACACGCTCCAGTTTCTCCACATCCTTTTTGAATTGTGGTGCCCAGAACTGGACACAGTCTTCCAGGTGGGGCCTGACCAAAGCAGAATAGAGTGGCACTATTACTTCCCTTGATCTAAACACTATACTTCTATTGATGCAGCCTAAAATTGCATTGGCCTTTTTAGCTGCCGCATCACACTGTTGACTCATGTTCAACTTGTGGTCTACTTGGACTCCTGGATCCCTTTCACACAGTTTCATTCAGCCAGGTGTCCCCCATTTTATATCTGTGCGTTTCATTTTTCCTCCCTTACATTTCTCTGTGTGGAATTTCATTTTGTTAGCTTTGGCCCAGCTTTTTAGTCTATTTGGGTCATTTTGAACTTTGATCGTGTCCTCTGGGGTATTAACTACTCCTCCTAATTTGGTGTTATTTGCAAATTTCCTAAGTGTGCCCCCAATCCTGTCCTCCAAATCTTTTGGTCAGTTGTTGTGGCCCAGAGGAGGAGGCTTGCTTGTGTCCAACAGTGTCTCTGGTTGTAGTGTATGATTGTTGACAATTGTGGCTGTGGGGTCCAGTCTGGTTGTTTTTGTGAGCTAAGGCTGCATCCACACTGGAGAAATAACCTGGATTCATACCACTTTCACTCTTTGTTTGGGTCAATTGCTATGGAATTCTGGGAGTTGGAGTTTGTTGTGGGCCCTCTGGGCCCACAACAAACTCCAACTCCCAGAATTCCATAGCCTTGAGCCAGAAAAAGAGTGAAAGCGGAATGAATCCGGGTTATTTCTCTAGGGGGGGGGCTCTGCCCCCTGGTCCTCCAAAGGGCCATAGAGTCCTGGCTAGAGAGCCCTCCCTTCCTTCCTTCCAGGTTCCCAGCGGAAGTGGAGGAGAGGAAAGGAAAGGGGAGCCTAGTCCTTCCTGGTCCTCCTCCTCCTCCTCCTCCTGAGAGCAGAGTGAGTCCTTGAGTCAGGGCTGCAGCTGGGAGGGAGGCCCCCATTCCCTTCCCTTTCTCTCAAAAGGAGCCTCACAACAGCCCTGCCAGGGAGGACAGGAGGAAGGAAGGAAGGAAGGAAGGAAGGAAGGAGGGTTCCTCCTGCTGCTGCTGCTGCTGCTTCTGGGGGTCTTTCTCCAGGGATTCCCTCCTTCCTTCCTTAGGAAGCATCAGAGGCTTCTTCCAGGGAGGAAGGAGGCCTTGCAGGGAAGGGGCCAGGAAGGAAGAAGGGCTGGAAGGAGGGAAAGGGAAAAGGAGGCCCAAAGAGGAGGAGGAGGAGGAGGTCAGGGAGGGAGCCAGAGGGAGGGGAAGGCATTGGAAATGGGGGTTTATTCTGGCTGAGAAGGAAAGGAAAAGGCACAGAAACAGACCCCTTTCCTTTTTTCCCTATTAGAGAAAAGCCCCTTCCCTGCCTGGATTTGGTCAGGGTCAGCAAAAGGAGGCCTTGCAGGGAGGGAGGGAAGGTTTGAAAGAGCATTTCTGCCTCCCAGAGAAGAAGGAGAGAGAGGGAAGAGAACGAAGACAGTCGAAATGGAAGGAGGGACTGCGTTGAAAATGGGGGTGATAGTCTCGGTTTGGGGCTAAGAAGGAAAAAAAGGCACAGAGACACACACACCACCTCTGTCCTCAGTGTCTTTTTTAAAGGGAAGGTAACTTTCATCCAAAATACTCTGCAGAAACAACAACCCAGTTTGAAACGGCTTTAACTGCCCCTGGCTCAGTGCCAGGGAATCCTGGGAATGGTAGTTTATCATAGCACCAGGGCTCTCTCACAGAGAAGGGTAAATGTCTCACAAAACTACAGTTCCCAGACGTCCCTAGCACTGAGCCAGGGCAGTTAAAGCAGTCTCAAATTGGATTTATTTCTGCAATGTGTTTTGGACCTTTCTTTACAGAGTCAAGAGCCACTTTTCAGCTTGGATTTGGCTGTAAGACATCATCTCTCAAGAGTGTCTTCAGAGCAGCACATTCACAGGACATTTGTTTTCTTTCTAGGCCTTGGCGTTCCTGGCTAGTTCTTGAGACAGAACTCCGTAAAAGAGGAAAGTGCTTTTCTGACATCCTGGAAGATGCTCCGGTTGCACCGATGGTGAACTAAGACACAGCCTGCCATAAGTTCAGAGAAGTATTTCATGCTGGTCAGGACAAGTACAGCAAAGAAATTTTGGGAAGAGCCATGCAGAAGAGTTTGGAGGAAAACATGCTCAGTTCTGAGGTCCAGCGCCAGCGCTTCAGGCAGTTTGTCTCCAAGGAGGAGGCTTTGGGGCCCCGAGAAGTTTGCAGCCAGCTCCACCATCTCTGCTGTCAGTGGCTGAAGCCAGAGAGAAACACCAAGGCTGAGATGCTGGACCTGGTGATCCTGGAGCAGTTCCTGGCCGTCCTTCCTCCAGAGATGGGGAGCTGGGTTCGAGAGTGTGGAGTGGAGACAACCTCCCAAGCGGTGGCCTTGGCAGAGGGCTTCCTCCTGAGCCAGAAAGAGGAAAAGAAGCCAAAGGAAGAGAAGGTAAGCTCAGTTCATCCTAGTCATTTTGAGGGGACATCACTATTTTTTGGAAGGGATGTTTAAAATTTATTTTAAGCATTCCTAAAACAGTAAAGATGGCCTGTTGGTCAAGCAAAAGGCAGATCAAGGAATAGGGATAAAGCCTGTGTTAGATGGAATTGTCTTTCCCCAGAAGACACAGTTTGCAGCCAGATTGCTAACTGAGGTTAACAAAGGTAGGTTCAAAACATATTGCAGAAATAATCTGGGAATTGCAGTTTATTGTGGCTGCAGAGCTTTCTGACAGAGAAGGCTAAATGTCTCATAAAACCGCAGTTCCCAGAATTCCCTAGCATTGAGCCAGGGCAATTAAAGTGGTCTCAGATTGGATTATTTCTGCAGTGTGTTCTGGACCTTGCTTTGAGAGAAGGCTGAATGCACATTCTTATTCTAAAGGAGAAAATATTCACAAATGCCTTCAGGATTTAATATGGGTTTTCTATAAGAAGCAGAAATACATGGACTGATGAAGATCCTTTGAAACAATTGTAAAGATTTCTGGAAATTGCCATTTCTTCAGTTTTATGTTTTAGATAATTATTTTCAAGATTTTTCAAATCCTAGAATCTCCAAATCTCAGGTTCTTGAAAAGTTACAGGATTCCAAACCTCATATCCTTCTCCAATGTTTCAGTTACAGGACCTTCAGATTTCAGGTTTTATCAACTGTGACTGGACTTTATTATGGAGGTTTCTTATTTCTTATTTTGGTGATTTGTATATAATCATTTTTATATACCTTCAGCCATGCCGCAGTAGACATACGCCTTTCGTGGTTCATAGTTGTATAGTGGTATTGTTCAGTACCTGACTTTCTTGGTTTATCTGTTGTTTACTGGGAACCCATTCCTCCCTTTTTAAACAGTTTTGCTGGTTATTGGTTTGGTTCCAGCCACAATTCATAGTGCTAGTTATGTCCTGTACAGCATTAGTACTCAAACCTTTTACCCTTGGGACCCCTTTACATCTACGGTGTGTTCAGATGTCACACACACTCCCATGCAGCGTATCAATAAAAATATTTTGTTTGTTTAGTGTATGTATTTTCATTCTCACATTCACATATATTCATCCTTTATTATTATCCTTTATTTATATAGCATTGTAAGTTTACACGGTGCTGTATATAGAAACTAATAATTAGAAGGTTCCCTGCCCTCAGGCTTACAGTCTAAAAGACACAACACAAAAGGAGAAGGGAAAGGTGGTGGGAAAGAGGATGAGGTCCAGTGGTTCTTCTCTGCCTCTGGGGCCTGGACCACGGCAGATGGACTGGAGGGAGGGCTCGGCTTCTTAACACATAGTTAAAATGAGGCATCCTTGGGGGAGGCGGCACAATCCTGGGAATGCTTCCCTAAACAATATAGTCTTTAACTCAGTTTTGAACCTGGTTAGAGAAGTCATGAGGCGCGCATGTGGGGGAAGAAGGTTCCAGGAGTGAAGGGCAGCAAGTGAGAAGGGACAAATCGGGGACGGAGCAGTGGAAATCTCCGCTGGGACAGGAGACCTTGACTACCAAAACAGAGGGTACGAGAAGGAGTGTGCAGAGAAAGAAGGTCAAACAAGTAAGGAAGGGCCAGTGCGTGGAGGGCTTTGAAAGTCAACAACAAAAGCTTGTACTGGATGCGGAAGGGGAGCCAGTGAAGGGAGGATAAAAGAGGAGAAACATGGTCAAAGTGGCGAGCGGATGTAATAATACGTGCAGCTGAGTTCTGAACAGAGATTAAAGGATGGAGGTGAGAGAGAGGAAGCCCTGTCAGAAGAAGATTAGAGTAATCTAGTCATGAGACCACTAGAGCATGGACCAGAGTCTTGGCAGTAGAGGCTGAGAGGAAAGGACGGATTTTAGCAATGTTGTGAAGAGAGAATCTACATACTTATACATTTTACAAGGAAATGATATGGTTTAAATTAGAACAGGTATATTTAAGTAAATCCAATATTTGACTTGACGTATGTTTAAATTTCACCCATTAAAAAGTTTGGGAAGAGGAGGAGGAAGGATCACGTCCTCCAAGTCTTAAGCCCCAATTGGTCACCCATCCCACAGTTTAAGAACCATTGCTGGTAAGCTTTCCCAGGCTTTGGTTCAGGCTTTTAATATATTTTCCCACATGAATGTGCTCCAACCTCTTCATGGTCATATCTTTTGGGAATGAGGGATAGCGCCTTCTCATTGGCTGCCCTTGGACTCTGGATTGTCTTCCCTGGGAGATTAGACTGAGTCCCTTGCAGACTTCTGAAAACTTACTGAAATCACTTTTAGTGCGATGCTTTCTCTTGTTTAATTCTTGCTTTTATTCTCTTTGATGGTTTCAGTTCAATACATTACTTTTCAAATATTATTTGTGTATATATTTATATTTGTGTTTTTTTCATACTTGTTCTGGTTATAGTAAACTACTGTCGGTCCCAGCCCCCCCCCCCCAGGATACAAATGAATAAAACCATCATCTTCATCGTTGTCATATAAACCTAGGCATCCCCTCCCAGCTTTTTTCTGGAAATCATCTAAAGTGAACATGAGACACCATAAAGTTTTGTCCTTTTCCCCCCTCTAATTCTTATCTGCTGCAGGACTTGTTTGCAGAAGAGATGCCTGAGGTAGAGAAGTATCTTTCTGAATCCAGTCAAAGGCAGCAGCCCAAGTGGATCATGCAAGACAGAGAAGGAAAGTCCTTCTCAGTAAGTAAGTACTAAGAGGGTAGTTTCCTGTTTGACTCTCTCACATATATCTGAAATATCTGAGCTTTATGCTTACAGCCATTTTATTTGTTCTAACCAGCACTTTGAAATTAGAAGCATACCTCAGTTAACCAAGTCTCTAACAGTGAAGTATATTTTACAAGGACTTTTTATGCCTGTCCAGCATTCCTTTTTCTTCTAATCATCTGTGTAGCTAGGTTTTTTAAACCAAAATTTGCACTGAGAGGCTAATACAATTTAATAATAATAATAATAATAATAATAATAATTAGATTTATATCCCGCCTCTCTGCACTCAGGCAACCAAGGCAGCTTACAGCAATTAAAAGTATACATATTATATCCCCCAATTAATATAGAATTAAACAATTTACAATCTAAAACATATTAATATAAAAAAATTAAATTAAAACAGTTAATAAATGTGCAAGCAAACAACATCATATAGGACAGGAAACAAGAATAATGATACCTTACTTATTCTCTGTGGTGGCCGGGCATCTATTCAGGAAAGGTCTGCCAGAAGCTTGTCATCAATGCATCCCTCAGGGAGGGCAAATTTCCAGCTGCTTTGAAGCAAGTGGTGGTTAAACCACTTCTGAAAAAGCCCTCCCTGGATCCCTTGGTAAGAAACAACTTTAGACTGGTCTCCTTGTTACCATTCTTTGAGCGAGGTGATCGAGGGAGCAGTTGCCTTCCAACTCCAAGCTGCCTTGGAAGAAGCCGATTATCTAGACCCATTTCAAAGCGGCTTCAGAAAGGGATACGGAGTCGAGACGGCCATGGTCACCTTGGTCGATGATCTCTGTCTGGGCATCGATGGGGAAGTGTGACCCTACTGGTGCTCTTGGACATCTAGGCGGCATTCGATACCATTGACCATGGTATTCTGGAACGCCTGAGGAGGTTGGGAATCGGGGGCACTGTTTTACAGTGGTTCTTCTCCTACCTCTCGGGAAGATTTTCCAGCGTTGAGGGAGGAGCCATCCTTCATGAGGGTTGGTTCCCCCTGTTTGCTCCAATCAGGCAGGACTATGACTTCTGGGCGTGTCCACCAGGGAATCCATCCCCCTTGTTTGCCCAGTCTAGTTCCTGCCTTCGCTCCGTCAGGTCGTGTTTTTCTACCTCTCCTTTACTCACAAAACAAAACCTTCTTTATTCTCCTTTTACTCCCTTACCTCTTCTCTCTCTGTGAGGGCCGACTAAGGTCCGAAGAGCTAGAGGGCCCAGGCATGTCCGGGAAACCCGACCACACTATGCAGGCTCTCCACAAGAGGAGTGGATTAGCCCTGACCCGGGAGGTGCGGCCTGCAGGCTGCTCGGCGCAGCCGGAGGAGGGATATCCCTTTTCTCCGCGCTCGAAGGCGCCGGACCGCGGGAACCTGTCCCGAAATCGGGAGGGTGCGGTTAGCAAGGAGGACGCCGAGAGACCGCAGGAACATGTCCCGAAATCGGGAGGGTGCGGTTAGCAAGGAGGATGCCGAGAGAAGTGTGAGTAATGCTGCAGTGAGCAGCTCGGGTACCCTGCAGCCTCTCCCTCTCGAACGGTCGGCTCTCTTCTCCTCCTTACTAGCCTTACAGCCGGTGCAACCCTCTATTGCCTCCCAAACAGTCTCCTCTCAGAGAGGGGCCCGTTTTCAGACTAAGGCTGTGGCAGAGAATTCTTCCCAAGAGTCAGGGTCAGAGGCAGAAAGGACTCAGAGACAAAGGAGGGCCAGGGAATCATCTTCCTTTCCCTCATTCTCCAGATTCTCGAGGGACGCCTTCTCCCCTTGGAAAGTCGTCCCTCCAAGATGGACCCCAAGCTCACTGGAGGGAGCTCAGTGGTCCTTCAGCCCCTGGAGTCGGGCTCATAGAGGGACAGGCTCCTTTACAATCCCAGGAGACCTAGGGAACCCTCTTCTTCGTCTCTCCCCGCCTCCCGCTCTTCCTGGGACGCCATGCCCATTTGGAGCAGGGCAAATTCGCACCCAAACGTTCCTCCTTGGTGTACAAATTCAAACTCAAAAAAGGCGGGAGCCATGCCGGTGCTGCTTCAGGCTTATCTCTCCAAGCATAAACATAATGGAGAGCGCCATCTAAGGCTAAGAAGCAAAAATTATGCTTGCAGTTAAAATCCTCAGATGAGGACGTTCCCTCCAAGTCTATCTAAGTTCTCTTCTGCCTCTGAGGCTGAGGAGGGAGAATGGTCTGAGGGGGGCCAGAACACCAGCCCCAGAAGGGGTTTTGGGCGGTGAGATGGAGACCCTGTCAGACTTTGGCGCGGCTGGAGGACCTGTCCCTGGCCAGATTGCACCCCACTGCAGACATCAAACCCGGCAAGAGGTTTGGACAGTGGGAGAGAGAGAGAGAGAGAGAGAAGAGGCAGATTTCAAGAGGTGAGTGAGGATTCAATCCTTAATCCTATGTTTGTGGGTTAATCTTTTCCCCAGAGGTTTGTTTCTGACTTGCATTGCCAGCTTTGTAGGAGGCTTCAGTTGCTTCAGAAATTCAAATGGAGTTTCCCTCCAAAACCAACTGCCTTCTCCTCTCCTCCTTCCTCCAAGATCCACTCAGACTGAAGGGATCAGAGAGGATTAACAAAAGCATTTCCAGGTGCAGGGAGTCTGCTTCTGCCCCTTTGTCCCCTGGTCTGAAGGTTTCAATCTCT
Source organism: Urosaurus nigricauda (assembly GCA_034509955.1). Taxonomy (NCBI): domain Eukaryota; kingdom Metazoa; phylum Chordata; class Lepidosauria; order Squamata; family Phrynosomatidae; genus Urosaurus; species Urosaurus nigricauda. The sequence goes on along the minus strand of JAOEGL010000002.1, from coordinate 322,573,773 downwards.
CCTTGGGGAGAATTTGGCCAAAAAGACATTTATTTATTGTGCTTGCCTTTTTTAAAATAAGAGGCAAGGCTGGAACTGAAGGTGGCAGCCATTTTGATTAAGGCCAGCTAGGCAGAAGAGGAAAGGCCTGCTGCTGCTTCTGCTAACTAATATGCCTTTTGTAAAACAAAGGAAAATTATTCCTATAGTTCACTCCTCAGAAGAGGAATGTGATCTGAAAAGGAATGAAATAGAGAGTTAAAAACAAAATAAATAAAAAAATAAAGATGAGGGCCTTTCAGTACCTCCTGAAAGCTCCTGAAATCTGTTAGATGTTTGGGGACTGATGATCTTTCATTATTACTGTATTTGTTTATTATTACTGTACTTGTTTTATGGTATTATTGTATAAAACAACTTATATATTGGAATTAATGCCAACTCTGACCAGTTGAAGCTAGATGATGATCCATCCTGATCTTCCTCAAGGGAAGGATTTTCCTCCCCCCTCCAAGCCTGGGCCTTCAATACCATTTCATGCAGAATTTATGAGGATATTAACAAGGCCTCCATAATTGATTATTGTGATTCTAAATCCAATAGCTGTTTATATATATATATATATATATATATGGTTACATCTCACTCCTCGTTGTCATGAGAATCAACAGATGCCACTTGTGGCTGCCAGAGTTTATGCTCAACTAAAGGTGTCTCTGCTATTTCCTTTTTTTTTTTTTCTGGGGCTAAACATGTGTGGCCTAGCCCACTTGTTAAACAAACAAACACTTAAGGTCAAAATAAAGTACTGTCAGGGCATTAACTATGGTTATAGGTAGGGGCTATGTCTGGAGACACTAGCCTAAATGAGATTGGATGTAATCCAAGACCAGTTCAAGGACAGACTTGACTAAAGAACTGACACATAAAAATGCCCATTACAAAAAATATCTAAGGTTCTCACCGCTTACTGGGGACAAATTGTTTGGAATAAAGTCTCTTGGCTGAGACTAGGAATAATAAGAAGACCTTACCATCCTTAAAATATACTTTGATATATTTTTCTATACCATTCTCATGACTATTTCATTGCCTCGTTAAGGTACAGGAAGGCAAGCAGACATAGGCTGATATAAAAGTCACAAAATGTCTGATCGATATTGAGGCCATAAAAACAACAACAACAACACTACACTATCTTTCTAATAACAATTGAGTTATAATAATCACAGGTTCAGATGGGAGATTATCCAGACAATTCTGGAGACACGTCTCCTCCAAGATTTTTGTGTGTTCCTGTTTTTTGGATAGTGGTCTCCTGCCCACAGCCCAAGCTACCACTTTATCACAAATATCTTACCAACCTTTTCCATACAAGGTTCTACCATTCAGTCTGTTGTTTTCTTCTGTGACACACACTACACAGATAGACACGCCTTGAAAACAGTGGGACCTTCTTATAGACCCATAATTTCAAATGTCCTGATAAGATCTCATTCTCTCCCATAGGATATATATAAGATGTCGAGTTGTGATTTCTTTCCTATCCAGACATGTTTTTCTGGTAATTTACGAAAAGAACTACCTAGTTCCATTTCAGAACCTGTATCACTCTGGAGTGGTTGTAGACACATCACTGACCAGTCTACCTGACCAAGCAAAGGGTAAGATCCATGAAGAACACCCTCGAGCAGGTAGGTTGTTCCCAGTTATTGGACTTAGTGTTACTGGTGCACCTACAGTGCCTGATCGTTAATCATTTGGCATGAACACCATTTCATGCCAGGAGCCTACAGTAGTTCTTCTAGCTGTATCAAAAACAGATGGTACACATAAATCATCTGTTCTGACATACACTGAATGAATCAAACCTCTTTGAATGGTGGTTTTTGCTGCCACTTGTAGAGGATTGCCTGATTTAGGCCCAGTTAAAGTTCCACATAAGGTTGGATGCCTGCTTAGGGCGACGGGAAGCATGTTTGTGGCTCCCAATAGCCAAACTCCAGATCCCTCATGTAGATGCTCTGGTCTCGTTTCTCGTGACTTCAGAAGGGCAGGGTTTCCAGAGATCTTCCAGATGTCACAAAACCAGTTCGTCTTCCAATTCACAAAGATCTCCTAACTCAAGGTCAAATAACATATCCAGAACCGGAGTGGTTAAATCTTCACGTGTAGATATTGAAAGGCACCTACCGGTAAGAATGGTATTTTGCTGTGAAATGCTGAGACCATTATACAGTCATATAGGGAATCTATGTGAAGAATCTATGAATTCACATATCAAGCGTTTACGGACCGGTGTGAGTCCAAAGATTGCTCTCCCTCATCAATTTCTATAAATACACTCCTGTTATATTTGCACGACGGGCTTGATAAAGGGTTGAGACCTAACACCTTAAGCTTCAAGTTCTGCCATGACATCAGCTCTTCCAATCATACTGTCCCAGAAACTGTCTAATCATTCATATATATATATGTGTGTGTGTGTGTATATATATATATATATATAAAGTTTTGACAACAGCTTCTCTTGTTAAACCTCCCACAGTTCACAGATACCCTAACTGGTACCCTCATGTAGTTCTTCAGGCACTAACCAAACCACAGTTTGAATAACTCGACAGAGTTGATATTAAGTTTCTTACCTGGAAAACAGTATTTTTTCAAAGAATCATGGAAATTTAGAGTTGGAAGAGACCACAAGGGCCATCCAGTCCAACCTCCTGCCATGCAGGAACTCCCAATCAAAGCATACCCGACAGATGGCCATCCAGCCTCTGCTTAAAAACCTCCAGGGAAGGAGACTCCACCACCCTCCGAGGGAGTGTGTTCCACTGTCGAACAGCTCTTACTGTCAGGAAGTTCCTCCTAATGTTGAGGTGGAATCTTTTTTCCTGCAGTTTGCATCCATTGTTCCGAGTCCTGTTCTCTGGAGCAGCAGAAAACAAGCTTGCTCCCTCCTCAATGTGACATCCCTTCAAGTATTTAAAGAGGGCGATCATATCACCTCTTAACCTTCTCTTCTCCAGGCTAAACATCCCCACTTCCCTAAGGCGTTCCTCATAGGGCATGGTTTCCAGACCCTTCACCATTTTAGTCGCCCTCCTTTGGACATGCTCCAGTTTCTCCACATCCTTTTTGAATTGTGGTGCCCAGAACTGGACACAGTATTCCAGGTGGGGCCTGACCAAAGCAGAATAGAGTGGCACTATTACTTCCCTTGATCTAGACACTATACTTCTATTGATGCAACCTAAAATTGCATTGGCCTTTTTAGCTGCTGCATCACACTGTTGACTCATGTTCAACTTGTGGTCTACTTGGACTCCTAGATCCCTTTCACATGTGGTCTCATTCAGCCAGGTGTCCCCCATCCTATATCTGTGCATTTCATTTTTCCACCCTACGTGTAAGACCTTACATTTCTCTGTGTTAAATTTCATTTTGTTAGCTTTGGCCCAGCTTTCTAGTCTATTCAGGTCATTTTGAATTTTGATCCTGTCCTTTGGGGTATTAGCTACTCCTCCCAATTTGGTGTCATCTGCAAATTTGATAACTAGGCTCTCAATACTGTCATCCAAGTCATTAATAAAGATGTTGAATAGCACTGGGCCCAGGACAGAACCCTGTGGGACCCCACTTGTCACTTCTTTCCAGGATGAAAAGGAACCATTTTACTGCTATTACTTCAGCTAGAAGGTTTTCTGAACCAGGAGCACTATCAACAGGAGTGAAATATGCATCTTCTGTGAGGATTCAGTTCTGCTTGACGGGATCCGACGTTCATGACTAAAGTTAACTCCACATTTCATAGAGCACAGGAGATCGTTTTCCCTTCATTCGTTCCTGACCCCAAAAAGGAACTTGAAAAGACTTGGCACACACTAGATATATGCAGAGTTCGGCGTATTTACACCAAACGCACTTGTCGATGGCGCAAATCAGACCGTCTATTTGTCTCCTTCGGTCCTACATAGCTGGGAGAGAAGTTTTTCTTCATTGACCCTGGCTTGATGGATCTGGGCTTGCATCTCTCAGTGTGACTCGATGACGGGTAATACGCTTCAAGGAAGGGTCAGCACTTATTCTGCTCACAGTGCTGCCACGCCTGCCGCCCTAACCACTAATGTTCTTCTCTCCGATATTTGCAGGGTGGCCGCTTGGTCATCTCCTTCCATATTTATCCGTCGCTGCCGAATCGATGCCTTCCAACTGGGTGAGGCATCATTTGGTAGACGGATCCTTCAGTCCATCCTATAATTCCTTACCTCAGTTCCCTCCCATCTAGGGAGCTTTGGTATGTCCCTCATGAAGGATGGCTCCGCCCTCAACGCTGGAAAAACGAACATTGGCTTACCTTGTGAGATGTTTGTTTTCAGCGATGAGGGCGGAGTCATCCTGCCCACCCGTAACTGAGGAATTTTTTCTTGGTGTCGGGGGGTGTTGTAAGGTTAATAGGATCCTTGTTCTAGTGTCTAGAATGGTTATAGTTAAATGGTTAAACTTTCTCTATTGTTGTTAGTATTTCTTCATTGTTATAAACTCTCTCTGCTTGGCTATACATTGACTGCTCAAACAAGGGGGATGGATTCCCTGGTGGACACGCCCAGAAGTCATAGTCCTGCCTGATTGGAACGAACAGGGGGAACCAACCCTCATGAAGGATGGCTCCGCCCTCATCGCTGAAAACAAACATCTCACAAGGTAAGCCAATGTTCGTTTCCAGATGGTGTCGCTGGGGGACAGCTGCTCTCATAAGAGGGAGCTGACATCTGGCGTCCCTCAGGGCGACATTCTGTCTCCCATGCTATTCAACATTTACATGAAGCCTCTGGGAGAGATCATCCGGAGACATGGGGCGCAGTGTTGTCAATATGCTGATGACACACAAATACACTTCTCTATGTCTCCGACTGATGCAGTGACCAAGGATGGCATCTCCCCTCTGAATACCTGCCTGGAGTCAGTAATGGGCTGGATGACGGAAAACAGACTCAAGCTGAATCCAGAGAAAACGGAGGTACTTGTGATAAGTTCACCGGGCCCAGGGATGGAGATTTTCTAACCTGTCCTGGACGGGGTCACACTTCCCCTAAAGGACAAAGTCCGCAGTCTGGGCGTAAACTTCTGGACTCGTCGCTCCAGTTGACGGCTCAGCTGGAAGTGACAGCCAGGAGTGTGGGGTATCAGCTTCGGCTGATACACCAGCTGCGTCCCTACTTGGGCAAGGAGGACCTTGAAACACTGGTACATGCACTGGTAACCTCTCGATTAGATTTCTGCAATGCGCTTTACATGGGGCTAAGTTTGTACCAGGTCTGAAAGCTTCAACTGATTCAAAACGCGGCAGCCAAGTTGCTTACAGGGGCACTAAGAACGGATCATAACACCCCTGTTCTGAAATCTTTACATTGGATCCCAATTGGCTTCCGGGCGCAAAGTGTTGGTTGTCACCTTTAAAGCCCTATATGGCTTGGGCATGAGTTACTTGAAGGAGCGCCTCCCTCTACACAATCCGTCCTGCACTGTCAGGACTTCAGGGAAGAACTTGTTAGAATATATTAATGTTAGATTAACCTCAACTTCCCAGAGGGCATTCTCAGCTGTGGCCCCGAAATTATGGAACAACTTACCAGAAGAGATCCGTCTTATTACCAACTTAGAAGCCTTTAAGAAGGCATTAAAGACGGATCTCTTCCGGTGGGCCTATCCTCCTGACTAACTATAAGAAATACCATCATTATTGTGAATCTGATCCATACCAGAATATTGACTGTAAATTAGTAGGTCAAGGATTAAATTGTATTAGATTAATATGTTTTTATAATTTTAGATAATGTTTTTAAGATTTTATATGATTGTATACACATGTATTTTATCTATGTATACACATGTATTTTATCTATTGTTGGAATCCCACCTCGATCCAATAGGAGAGGCGGGAAATAGAAATAAAATTATTATTATTATTTAGAAGAGATCCATCTTAACAGCTTTTTAAAAGCTCTCTAAGGTGGTCACATGATGGATCTCATCCAGCAGGCCTTTCCACAATCTGGGAGCAACAGCCGAGAAGGTCATCTGGGCAGTTGTAGACAACCTGGTTTTTATTGGTTGTAACAGATTTCTCCAAGAGAGACCTGAGTGTGTCGGGAGGATTATATGGGAGGAGGAGGTCTCGGAGATAGGTTGGACCCAAGCCATTTAGGACTTTAAAGGTAATAATCAGCACCTTGCACTGGGATCGGCTACAGAAGGAGGGTTGGAGAACCACAGACTTTCAGTATCAAGTTAGCATGTCTGCACAAAACAATGCAATAAAGCGTGATGTGAGAATGAGTGGAATTCTGTTGTAGCCGGTCCTGTTGTAGTTTATGCCTGCCCACAAAAAGCAAGCTAAATGGCAACTTATACCAGGTTCTCTTATTGGTCCTGTGTGAGCAGCAAAACAGAGAAAAGGGAGATAAGATAGCTTCACAAGTTCCCCTTGTATGTTTTTAAAATGCAGAGATCTGTAAGTCTGGCTACCAGAAGCAAAGAAGTTAGTGACCTCTTTGCTTCTTCCCCTCAAAGTGTAACAGAAAAATGGGTTTGGCTAGGACTGCTTACCCAGTCCTCAGCATTGACAGAGTAGAGTAAAGACAAGAGGACCCAGAGTCAGTTAAAGGTTCCAGATTTATTCAGCCGGCGTAGAATAAAAATGTCCTCAGTGGAAAATTCAGATTTTCAAAAACTGATACCCAGAAAAAAACAAGATGATGAGATTTATAGTTTTCACACAAAGGACTTCCAAAAATGCTTTCTATTGGCCAATTTTAACTCTAAACAAATGAATCTCAAGCAATCAGACAAACGAACGCATGAATAATTAAAAACCCACTTATGACTCGTCATGTCACATGTCACCTTACAAAAAGTTTCTTTCCCTGTAACTAATCTTTACACATTATTTCACAGTTGCAACTCTACTTATCTGGTGTTTATGTTTTGACTTCATTCTGACGCCTCTGCTCAATGTAACAGGGCACCTTGTACCTAAACAATTTCTTGTTTTCTCCTGTTTGTTCAGCTTTTCTCTAAAGACCTTCACTTAGCCCAAATATTAGCCATCTTAAACTTTGGTTCAGCAACCATCTTTGTTCATTCTGCATAATTAAAGTATGAGCTAAAAATTAAATATAAAATTCACCCAGTTCAAAAGGAGGACCAAGAGAAAAGAGAAGGGAATTGTTCTTTTTGATAGGAGATAATACTGTACCTTAAATCTTTCCCTTACATGCAATATGACATGTGCACATTTTCTTAGCCACCTGCCCCACATTACACAGCCAACATTTACTGTAGTTCCTTCCTCATCCATTCAGTCTTTAGGGTGAGCAAAAACAGTTAGGCCTGCTAGAATTTTTAAAGCTTTTTGGCATCTTTATCCTTTGCTTGGTCTTTTACATTCTTTGTTTCATGCCCCTAAGCTTTATGCTTAACTAACACGCAGGTCATACCAAATTATCCCAAAACCTGCCCTCGATTTATACATGAGGTTGACTTATGCACATGTTTATACCATAATGCCTAGAAACAAATCTGCTTGGTTACCAGATGGATATCTGTGTATTTTCATCAGGGAGAAAAAGTGAATGGAAGGCCTGCTTTAGCGAGATTATAGTTTCATTATCAGAAAGCTCCAGAGTCCACCTTAAGGTCCGGTCTCTTCCCTATACAGGGAGCCTAGACTCATTGCAACTCCACTGTGTTCTCTTCCCACCCAAATCTTGGTGCTTTTTCCTTCAATTTTGTTAATATTTTGTGGTTGTTTTATTTGCCATGAGATGTTTGCCTATTTGCTTTGCATATATTTATTAAAAGGTATTTGTTATCCATGCCAAGTTCAGAATTACTGTGTTCCTACAGTGACTTCCTAATTTTTTTTGTGCACACACATAAGAGGGCCTTGAGGAGGAAGAATAAAGAAGGTTTAACAACATTCTCGTTCCTTCTCCTTTCCTCACAGGAGGTAGAATAAGGACTGGGCCTACATGTATGAGCACATCTCTTCATCCTGATGGACTCAGAATGGATTCTGAAAGACTAGATCAGGTATGGAATAGGATCTCAAGTGAGCAAAGAAAGGGGGAGACTAAGTGCTCACCTTCCTTTGACCTCTCCCTAGTCCCCACATAATCTTGTATTCACCCCCCCCCCCATTGCTCTGATGAAAGATGCCTATGGATGGCATCCGGTAAGGATTTTAGTTTTCGTGAGCAGTCTGAAACAATATGATTCTCTTTCTTCAGGTGACCTTTCAGGAGTTGGCTGTGTATTTCACGGAGGAGGAGTGGGCCCTGCTGGACCCGGGCCAAAGGGCCCTTTATCGGGAAGTGATGGAAGAGAATCTGGGGATCCTGCCCTCTCTGGGTAAGGCTCTGTCTTTCTTGTGATTGAGATTGAGATTCTTCACTCTTGGCACATTATAGCAGGTAGAGTCCCCCCCCCCCTGGCCTAGCTTTGCTGATTTCTGGCTTTTCTTACCAGGAAGCCATTCATTAGTAGATTTTAAGTCAAGGTCACTGTGAGGTCCAGATGGACTCCTCAGCTTGGACCGCTGTGTGGGATGTTGGAAGTCCCACTACCAGTATCCCCCCAGGAGTTTGATCTGCCTTCTCCAACTGCCGCTGTGGCTGCATCCAGCCGCACTTAAAATGAAAGACTGGATTGTTTAAGTGCAAGTGCAAAGGCAGAAGGAGAAAGCAGCCACATCTTGCTTTCTTGCTCCCACTAAGTATCAAAGTCTCTCCTCAGACTGGCCATTATGGCCTGCTGTGGGCCGAGTTGGGGTGCCACATCCAAATGACGCACTGAAGCTGGCAAAAAGTTGTGTTTGCTGCCATGATTCTTGAGCACAGTGTGTGCTGTGCCACAGAATTTGCGCGAGGGTGGAGTAATGGCAGCATCAGGGCAGAGTCAGGGCGGATGGCTGCCATGCCACTATTCCAGTTCAATGCCGGTGTTTCTTGCTGGTCTCTATACCCCAGAGTTCAGTTGACAGTTGGAAGTTGGAAATGTTTGTTTGGCTGTGAGCTATGTCTGGAGCTTTGCTACTTTGAGTGTGTGTGGATTAAGTATGGAGCTGCGAAACAGAATTTGGGGTTGATTGAAGTCATTGAGATGTATGTGTGTGTTTTGTTAGTACCATGCTCCTAATAAACATGCTAATAATATTTTGTATGGCTCAGCTTGCTAAATCACAGCACTTGACATGGTGCAAAGGCTTATATTAGGGGATTACATCTTGTTGAGAAGCACCAGGTGACAACCTTTAGCTCTATATAACAGCACAGAGACTCAGTGCATGTGAGGATTGGAGATAGTTCATGGTTGGAGTTGGTGGAGTGCTTGATTACAGACTGAGTAAGTTGATGGAAGTCAAAGAAGTGTTTGTAAATATTTGTTTATACTACAACTACTGAGAAAGAACCTCCAAGGACATGGAAGATACCAACAAATGTCTGTGAATTGTTCAAGTGTGGTCAGCATACTGCCAATACTACAGCTGAACTGGTGCTTCTGTACTCTACTAATGCTAGCTACTTTTGATAGTGTTTACCTCACACAGTGCTGTAAGTTGGCATCTCTGGGCGGCCCTAGAGTTTAGTTTTTGTTACTGCATCTCAAGCAGGATAGAAGAGAGACAACATATATGCTGTATTATTTTGCATAGTGCAACACATGATAAAAACCTCCAGAATTTTCATAGAATCAACTGTGTGAATGCTTCCTTTTCATGTGAAAAGTGGTCAGTACACTGCCAATACCAATACCTGGGAGTGGTGGTTGTTTTTTGTACTCTGCTGTGAATATTGGATTTGGTTTTAGCTAGGTAAAAGATCCAGCAATCCAGCTACTAAGTAAAATCTGATCTCCACCCTTACTGAGCATAAGTTTGTCAGCCTTCTTTTTTAAACTCAACTCTATAGTTCTGTCCTCATATTCAGCAGTTAATCCTAACCTCTATTTCACCTTCTGTTTAAATACAGTACAGTGGTCCCCCGGGTTACGAAAGTAATCCGTTCCGGATTACCTTTCGTAACCTGGAAGTTTTCGTTTCCCGGGGGACCGCATTAGGAGACGGACCGCGTGGCCAATTTAAAGGGGCCACACGGTTTTTCTCCTTCGCATCCCGGGGGATCTTTTGGATCCCGGGGGATGTTTTTTGGTCCCGCCGCTTTCGGGTCCCGGGGATTTCGTTCCCCGGGGGATTCGTAAACCAGGGGACCATTGTATAATTCTGAGCCTCCTCCAGTCTCATTTCCCCTTTGATTTCATGTCTAGAATCTAAAACATCCTGGGTGGCATTATTTGTATTTCCTTACAAATACCTGCATTAAAAAAAAAATCTCAATCAATACTGCCTTTGAATTCCCTGGCACCTGATCCTGTATCCAAGTTATTTCATGACAAGTGATTCCTCACTATACCCAGAACTTTTTCACCCAGGAATCACCAAGCAGGTTTTATTTCAATCCATTAGGTTTTCAATTAAAAGAGATATTCACCACAATCTACTTTATATACTCGACTATAAGTCGACCTCAGGTATAAGTTGAGGGAAGGTTTTGTGGCCAAAATTATGGATTTTGCTATGACCCATGCATGGATAAGTCAAAAGTAAAATTTAATGGAGACTGGAGAGAAAAAAATATTAAGCAAAATATATAATATCTTGTTGAAGAGATTTTTAGAAGATATAGAAATTAAGGAGTCGATAATAAAGTGGGCTCAAGAAATAGAACATAATTTAGAGCTAGAACAATGGAAAAAAGCAAGAATAAAAACAGGGAAATTTACGGTGGCACAAGTATTAAAGGAAAACTACTTTAAAGTTACAAACAGATGAACATTAGGGAAAAGATATAAAAAAATAATTTGTGTTGGAGATGTCAAAAAGACCTGGGTACTTATCTGCACATGTGGTGGAACTATTCTATTATTAAAACTTTTTGGGCTAAGATTCATTTGGAAATTAGGCAAATGTTAAAAATCGAATTTGGGATGAAACCAGAATGATATCTTCTGAACATGACTTCAATATTGGATCCTGCAGTGGAAAAAAAGTACTGGAAGATAATATTATATTTAATCTCAACGGCTAGATTGATTGTGGCCAAAAATTGGAAGTTACCAATCTCCCCAAGGGTAGAGATTTGGAGATGCAAACTAATCGAAATGAAAGAATACGACAGATTAACAGCATTACTAAGTAATAAAGATATGAACAAATGGGAAAAAGACTGGGAAGAGGTGACAAATTATATATCTTCTGTTTAACCAGTGGAGGGGGAAGAATTATGGATTATGGATCGTGGGAAAAGATACTTTGAGAACAATACAGAGGATTTTGGGATATAGGATGATAATATATGTGTTATATGAGTGCTATGTACTTAACAATTAGAAACTCTGATGCACCAAAAGTAACAGTTTTCTCTTTTTGTAAATAATGTAATGGATATCTTTGTAAAAAAATAAAAAAAATTTAAAAAAGAAAGTAAAATTTAGGAGCATATCGTAAAGGATCTAAAGGATGAAGCAAAGCAAAACAATGTGAAAGAACTTATAAAATTCCAGCAGACATAACTCTTTGTGGTTAGTCTTAAGGCTAGATGGATGAGAGAATAGAGGGGGCCAGTGCTTGAGTTAAGATACAGTATTTACCTTGGCCCTGTGGATAAGTCAGGTCAGTTTTCTGGGGTCAATTTCTTGAGCTAAATTGCTAGACTTATACATGAGTATATACAGCAGTTTCCAGCTCTTAAAAATCTGTTTCCAGTCCTCTACTAGACAGACTTTTACCTCAGGGACTGTTTTAATTCCACTAGAATCATAGAATTGGAAGAGACCACAAGGGCTATCCCCCCCGCCATGCAGGAACTCCCAATCAAATCATCCCTGACAGATGGCCACCCAGCCTCTCGTTGAAGACCTCCGAGGACCGAGACTCCACTGCACTCCGAGGGAGTGTGTTCCACTGTCAAACAGCCCTTACGGTCAGGAAGTTCCTCCTAATGTTGAGATGGAATCTCTTTTCTTGTAGATTGAATCTATTGCTCTGTGTCCTAGTTTCTGGAGCAGCAGAAAACAAGTTTGCTCCATCCTCAGTGTGACATCTGTTCAACTATTTCAGCAGGGCTATCATATCACCTCTTAACCTTCTCTTCTCCAGGCTGAACATACCCAACTTTCTAAGTTGTTCCTCATAGGGTATGGTTTCCAGAACCTTCACCATCTTACCCTGTTTCCCTGAAAGTAAGACAGTGTCTTAGGGAGGTGGGGCCAGCCAATGGCTGAATAAGACAACTCAAGACAACTGAGTGCTGAGAAAAGAGAAATTGTAGTTAAAATAATGCTCCCAGAAAGAGGAATCGTACTGCTCTGAGGTGGATTTTCAAGATAAAGATATAAGGAGTGTGCTGAGGTAAAAGAAAGACTTTAATTCTTAAGGAAAGATCCTCTTTACTCTTGCTTTCGATTTTGGCTCTAGCTGGGGAATGAAACTGCTAGTTGCCATTACAGATTTATGACACAGTTAAAACGCTACTAAGAGGCTCCACAAAACAGAAAAAAGAAATAAATCCATTAAAGTTGGTAGTTGGAAAGTGGAATTTTGGAATTGAGGCTTCCTCAAGCTGGAGAATAATTAGGAAGGGTGATCAAAAGAGAAGGGAAGGTTAAAACACGGAAGAGATGGAGGAGGAGAAGGGAGACAACAGAGTTAATGAGAAAGGCGAAAAAGAAAGAGGAGGAAGATATAGTGTAGTGGAGACCAACTAACAATAAATCATCAGATCAATTATTTCAGCATGTTGAACGTTTCGAAAGAAAAGCCCACTCTGAATCTGAATCAGAAATAATCCGAAATCCAAAAAAGTACCCCCCCCCCTTTAAGGATATACAGGAATCTAAACAGTCTGCAGCCATGTCGAAGCAAGAGCAGGGAGGGAAGGGGAAAGATGAAAAGGAAATGGAAATAAAAATGATGGATTGTGAAGGAATGATGATGATTTCTGGAGACAAAGGAGGAGAGAGAAGTTATGACAAAGCAATTCCAACAGCAGATGGAATTGGAAAGGAAAAGTTCGAATGGAAAATTCAGAAAAATACAGGAAATTATTAAACAAATTCAACAAGATACTGTATACAAACATTAAAAATTAGACAGTAAAGAACGTAAAACTACCCACAAAGCACATCAAAAGGAAATATACATTAATAAAAATAAAATTACTGAAATTGATAGAAGGATTGTATATTTACAAGAATATCAAAGAAGATCAAATTTTGTTATTAAATATATACCAGAAATTGGAAAGGGAGATAGAAAAACCTACTGTATTTGAAAATCGAAATATTAAAATGGTTGCAACAGATCTCCCCATCTCTTAACTGGACTGAAGATGAGATAGAGAGGATTCATCGTATCCCATCAGGAGAGAACAGGATAATCCCAAGGGATGTTATTGTGAGAGTAGACTAATTATAATAAGAAAGAAAGTCTGATGAATATGATGAGAAAAAATCCAGAGAAATTAAGATTTGGAGAAACCAAAGTGGAAATATATAATGATTACTGCCCACGACAGTAATCAAAAATACGGAGAACATTGATGAAATCATGTACTGTTGTGTTATTGAAAGCTGGAATTAATTATACATGGGGACATCTGCTGTCCTTAAAATTTCAGTGGGCAGGAATAAGATATAGGATTGATTCTGTGAAGCAAGGACTGCAGTTATTGGAAGAATTGGGGATAAATAAAAAGAAAAAAAGCCTGGAGGACCCGGGAAAACATCTGGAAGAAAAGGAGCTGGAGAGAGCAGTAGAACACCTGGAAGAGCTGGAGAAGATGCAATGGTTGCAGCAGCTGGAGGAGAAGAAGGCTTGGGAGCAGTTGGAGGAGTTGGAATTTTGTAGATGGAAGATAGAATCACTACAATCAAATAAAAAATAATAATTAAATTTTAATTATACTCATGAGCACTCAGGGGGAGGGAAGTTTTGGGCCTTTAGATGTCTTCATTGCCCCTCCCCACAGGGGTAGCCTTGGCAACCGAGGCTAGGGCAAAGTGCCCTAGCGAATGGAAGTGGGGAGGTGAAATGGATATGGGGAGGAAGGGGGGAAGGAAAGGGGGAATAGGGGGTGGGATTTGCTTATGGGGAGTACTAATTGGAGCCATTAGAAATAGAAATAAAGTGGGTTATGTCAAATAAGCTGAAGATTGTAACTTTAAACACCAATGGTCTTGGTTTGCTGGTTAAACGAAGAAGGATTGAAGCATAATTTTAAAAATCTACAGCAGATTATATTTTTTTACAAGAAACACATCAACATAAGGATGGTCAAAATAAATTGAAATTGAATTGGGCAAGGGACTATGAGAAAGCATGTGGAAGTTCTAAATCAAGGGAGGTAGCAATAATAATTGCAAAAAAGAATGTAATTTTGTCATAAAAAAGTCTTAAAAGATGATGATGGAAGATACATAATAATACAAGGGGAATTAGGGGAAGATAAATATGTATAGGCAAATGTATACGCCCCAAATGAAAAACAGTAAGAATTTTATGAGAAAGTGTTAAGAAAAATGAAAAAGCTGCAAGAACAATATATTGTATTGGCAGGTGATTTTACTATGCAAATGGATAGGATAAAAGATAAATCTAATCCCTCAGTAAAGGATAGATATAAAAACATAACAAATTTAAATAAAATAATGAGTAAAAGAGAATTTAAAGATGTATGGAGATTAGTAAAAGGAGATGAAGTAAAATATAGATATTATTTTGCTGTACATAAAACAGCATACCGCCATGATCTTTCCCAATTTTCTAGCTCTATACTGTGTTGAAAAAACTGACTCCATCTAATCATTGTATCTTTTATTTATTCCTGCTCAAACTCTCTTCCCAGGAGGGCTTCATAGAATCTTTTAATTTTTTTTTCTTTTTATTACTACAATCTAATAAAATGACATCTAATTTGTTCTTATCCATTGCCACTCCTTCATTTCTTATATCTTTTTTCCCTCTCTCTACCAGTTGTTTATGAAGAAACCAATTTATTTCTATACTTTCCTTGTCCAATTCCTCTTTCGTTTCAATTATGCCTTCTATATTACTCCACTGTTTCAGTAGCTGTTTATATGTAATCCATTTCCCCTCTGATTTTTTGATTGCCCATAAAGGCTTCTTGTGGTGAAGTCCAACTTGATAGCTTAATATAAAATCTTTTTTTACATTGCATCCAAATATTTAAGAGACTTTTCCTAATATAATGTTTACTAAATTCTTTGCATTCTTTGTTTTTCCCATATAACATAAACCCATGGCAGCCGTATTTATTATTATGACCCTCCAGTGTTAATACTCTATTATTTCTAAGTAGACCTCAGTCTGTTATCCAAACTAGTCCTCATGCATAGTAGTATAATCTAACGTCTGGTACACCGAGTCCTCCTCTATTTTTAGAATCTGTCATTAATTTCCATTGCATTCTTGGTTTTTTTGATCATCCAAATAAACTTTCTTATATCTTTATCCCAATCAGCAAAACATTTTTCTTTAGTTATTATTGGTAAACTTTGAAATAAAAAAATCAATTTTGGCAAAATGTTCATTTTGATCAGGGAAATCCTTCCTAATATCGACAATTGCATTCTTGACCATTTTTCCAGATCTTTCTTCAATTCCCTCCATTTTTGTGCGTAGTTGTTTTCAGAAAGATCTCCATTTTTTTCTTATCAGATTCCTAAATACTTTACCTTTTTTTTTTACTTTGCCATCCTGACAGCTCACTCATTTCATTTTCTTCCTCTTTAGTCATGTTTTTTAGTAACATTGTTATTTTTACTCTGTTAATTTTGAATCCTGCCACCTTTCCAAAGCTTTGTAATGTTTCGGTTACATTTTTTACATTTTCCCTCAGCCAGCTTGGAGGAGGGAAAAGGAGAGCCCGATCCACGAGATCGGGCTCCCCTTTTCCCTCAGCCGGCCTTGGAGGAGGGAAAAGGAGAGCCCGATCCGCCGGATCGGGCCCTCCTTTTCCCTCAGCTGGCCTTGGAGGAGGGAAAAGGAGAGCTTGATCCGCCGGATCGGGCTCTCCCTTTCTCTCTGAGGAGGTCCCCGCCCTCTTTCCCCCGGGTTACGAAATTTTCGGGTTACGAAAGGTAATCCGGAACGGATTACTTTCGTAACCTGGGCGACCACTGTATGTTGTTTTTCCAAGTCAAAAGAATCTTTTTAAAACTATTTCTCTTATTCCCTCACAAACAATGCCACACTCACTCCTCCTTCTCCTGCGCAGGCGCTGGAGAAGGGAGCTGGTCTCCCTTTTAAGGCTGTTGCTGCAGCATCGCCGCCCACGCTCCTCTCCCGGCATTCCTCCTCCTTCTCCTGTACTGGCACTGGAGAAAGGTGCTGGTCTTCCTTTTAAGGCTGTTGCTGCTGTGCCGCCGCCCACGCTTCTCTCCCGACGTTCCTCCTCCTTCTCCTGTGCTGGCCATTAATAAACATATTGAATAGCACTGGGCCCAGGACAGAGCCCTGTGGGGACTCCACTGATCACTTCTCTCCAGGATGAAAAGGAACCATTGTTGAGCACCCTTTGTGTGTGGCCAGTCAACCAGTTACAAATCCATGTAACAGTTACTTTGCCTAGTCCACATTTTGCAAGCTTGTTTGCAAGAATGTCATGGGGAACCTTGTCAAAGGCCTTACTGAAATCAAGATATACCATATCCACAGCATTCTCTTCATCTACCAAGGTGGTAGTTTTATCAAAAAAAGAGATCAGATTTGTCTGGCATTACTTGTTTCTCTGAAACCCATGTTGGCTTTTTGTGATCATGGCATTGGCCTCTAAATGTTCACAGACTCTCTGCTTAAAGATCTGCTCTAGAATCTTTCCCGGTATTGATGTTAGACTAACTGGACAATAATTGTTGGGATCCTCTTTTTTTCCCTTTTTGAAGATGGGGACAATGTTTGCCCTCCTCCAGTCTGCTGGGACTTCTCCTGTTCTCCAGGAGTTCTCAAAGATTATTGCCAATAGTTCCGATATTACATTTGCCAGTTCTTTTAATACCCTTGGATGAAGTTCATCTGCTCCTGGAGACTTGTATTCATTTAGATTAACCAGGTATTCCTGTACTATCTCTTTACTTATTTTGTGCTGAAATTCTTGTATTCTCTCCCCTGCTCCATTATCTTCAGGTTGAGCACCTTTTGCCTTTTCTGAGAAGACCGAAACAAAGAAGGCCTTTTCTGTGTCCCCTGTTAGCATTTTGCCGTCTTCACCACACAATGGCCCTACCATTTCCTCCTTCCTTTTGCTGCGGTCATATCCCAAAAAAGCCCTTTTTATGGTTCTTAACCTCTCTAGCAAGCCTGAGTTTATTCTGAGCTTTAGCTTTTCTGACTTTATCCCTACACTTGCTGGCTATTTGTTTGAAGGTCTAGCAAATTCCTCACTTGCATGGAAGAAAATTTCATTGTCCAAAAGGTGGAAGAGGCAACAAGAGGATCCACTATAGATCTGTTTCTAATCAACAGGCATGACCTGGTTGTTAATAATAATAGTAATAATATTTATTTATTTATTTATTTATTTATTTGCAGTGGTGGGATCCTTAGGTGGGAGTGATTATGTTCTCCTGGAATTTCTTATACAGTAGAAAGGAGAAGCCAGGCATTGTCAAACGCGTTCTAGACTTTAGGAGAGCTGATTTCAGTAATCTTAGAGAAGTACTGGGGGTGGTCCAGTGGTCAGGATATACTAAAAAAGAAGGGAGTTAATAGATGGGAGTTTCTCAAAAGGGAGATACTGAAGATACAATTTCATACGGTTCCAATGAAGGGGAAAAGTCGGAGGTGTGTTAAGAAACCAGGAGGGATAGCTATGGACCAGTACAGAAGGGTGCTTTGTGCGGGCTTGGGCCAAAAATTAGAGCTAGATATCAGCACCCGTGCACTATCTTGGTGCGTCCCCTTCCACATGGGGCATGCCATGATGAGGCATGGGCGTCATAGAGCACAAACAGTCCTTGCCGGAAGAGGCATCATGGTGGTGCTCAAGAAGAAAATGGAGAAGAAGACAGAATAGAGGAAATGCTGCACAGAATAAGTAAAGGGGTAGTACAGGGATACCTTATAAATATAAATGAATAGTCTCCAGGACTAGATGAACAACATCCAAGGGTATTAAAAGAACTGACAAGTGCCATCTCAGAGCCATTGGCAGTCTTTGAGAACAGGGTTAGGGTAAACATAGTCCCCATCTTCAAAAAGGGATAAAAAGACGATCCCAGCAATTATTGTCCAGTTAGTTTGACATCAATACCAGGAAAGATTCTAGAGCAGATCATTAAACAGAGCGTCTGTGAACATCTAGAAAGCAATGCCAAAATCACAGAAAGTTAACATAGGTGTCAGAGAAACAGGCCATGCCAGACAAATCTAATTTCTCTCTTATTGATTAATATCTGGTAACTATCTTAACTGTGATGAAATCTCGTCACAGAGTTGATCATTCTGTCTAGAATAATGACAGCATTGCTATGTGAGGTCTAGTGAAGCTGGTGAAAGATATGCATTTTCCAACTACAGTCCTATACTTATTTCCATTTTGCAAAGGTTCACATTTCTTAATGTCCTTTAAGAATAGTACTTCCATTGTAGTTGGCATATCATTTGCGTCTTTCAGACAAAGACAGTCTAGAAGATCCAGCATCTTCTGCTTTTGATTCAGACTTTCATCTGCCACTTTGTATTTGCACTCCAAGATAGTGTGAGATATCTCCCAAATTTTTGATATCCATTTCTTTCTTGACATGCTGGATTATCTCTGAACTATCTGCTTTGTCCTCACTGCACAGGATCAAATAATCAACATAACTTATGATGGAAGTCCATTTTTTATTTCTGAATCTCTTGTATACACATTTGTCAACAATGACCCCCCCTTTTTTTTATAAGAAGCTGGTTCCATATTCTCACTTCATGTTCTGGTGGCTATTTCCATACAAGATGTTCCATTCCAGATATTTGGAATCCTGGAGGTTGTTCCATATAAAGTTGTACAGTGAGATTTCTATACCGTTGTACAGTGAGATTTCTATACATTCATTTTCTTGTAAACTGCGACAGCTAGGAGAGTTCTGACGGTTGTATGAGTAACTAATCCAGCAAAAGTTTCATTGTAGTTCCTGCCATACTTTTGAGTATAACCTTTAGCAACAAGTCTTGCTTTGTATCTTTGAATCTCCCCTTCTGCATCTAGCTTTGTTGTAAAGACCTTTCTACAGCCAGTTGCACTTTTTCCTTCTAGTAGTTCTGAGAAAGTCCAAGTCTTGTTTTTATATAAAGATTGCATGTCCTCACTGGCAGCTTGAACCCACTTATCAGAATCTGTCTTTGGCATTCCCTTGATCTTCTTCCAATCAGAGGGTTTTGGAAATAATTCCTCTGTGGCTTGATAAGAGACTCTGTCAGGTGGTAAACATTTATTGGAGCGTTCTGACCTTCTCACCTGGATTTGGATAGCTGGCTCTGCTTCTTGCATGCTGTCTGCTTCCTCATCATTAGGCTGGTCGACGGCAGGTGTAACCCCTTCTGGATGCAAGCCAGATGCAAGTTTGCACACTGTAAAAGGAGGCTTGCAAATCTGGTACATCATAAGCATCTGATATGAGTCCCTTTTCCCTGTGCAAAAACCTTTTGACCATTAGCAAGAAAGACAGGAAAAGTTACATTTGCTTCAAAATCAACAATCCATTCTTTGTTGTTGAAGTAATGCACACTTTTATATTTTTCTCCATCAATTTGAAATAATTGTTGTTGAATCAAACCAGTATCAACATGACTGGAAGATTACTGTTTAGGATTAAAAGCTTATTTCTTAAAATTGCTTTTGCTTTTAGTATTCATAGCAGCTTTTGCAACTCAGCTCTATCTTTGATTTTTTAACATTGCTTCTATGTGATTTACAAGAAAAGGAAGTCTTTTTCAAATCCTCTGCAACAAGTTCTGTCTTGTTTTTTGATATTGATGTCTTACATCACATTTTGCCTATTTTGAAATTCAACAAGATATTCCCTGCCCAGCAGATTACAATGGAAATGAAACATCGCAACAGTGAAACCAAGATAATTTGTGTTTAAGGGGATGGGCAGAGGGATGAACTGAGATTACGTGTGGATATGATACCAAAGTTTTTAGACTTGTTTGCTCTAAGTAGTATTGAGAGTTTGCCTTCCATTTCTTTCGTGAGTTCTTAGCAGTACTTTCTCTTCCTTCCAGGTATTGATAATGAGTATGAAGAAGAAATATTCCAAGCATTGTTGCAAAGAGACCAGTGCAAACAGTTACATGAGAAGGAAAGAAAAACTGATACTAAAAAGAAGTGGAGGATCACTCATCCATATCAGAAAGGTAATGTTTCTGGAACCAGAAGGGGATTCATTTCGAAAAAACAGTTCATTTGTCATCAAAAAACTCACATAGTTGAGAAACCATTTAAATGCTTGGGTTGTGTGAAAAGTTTCACTCAGAAGACACATCTCAGTCGTCATATAGCAACTCACACGAGAGAGAAGCCATTTAAATGCCAAGAGTGTGGACAATGTTTCATTCAAAAAAGATACCTCATCTGTCATCAAGCAACACACACAGGGGAGAAGCCATTTAAATGCCTGGAGTGTGGAAAATCTTTCACTCAGAAATCCTCCCTCACCTTTCATCAAGTATTTCACACTGGAGAGAAAGCATTTAAATGCCTTGAATGTGGGAAATGTTTCAGGCACAAGGTCTCTCTCACCTATCATCAAGCAATTCACACAGGAGAGAAACCATTTAAATGCCTGGAATGTGGAAAAGGTTTTATTTGGAAGAAAGGCCTCACTCAACATCAAGCAACTCACACAGGGGAAAAGCCATTTAAATGCCTGGAGTGTGGGAAAGCTTTTACTCGGAAGACAGGCCTCACTCATCATCAAGCAACGCACACAGGAGAGAAGCCATTTAAATGTCTGGAGTGTGGGAAAGGTTTTATTCACAAATCAGACCTCATTCGTCATAAAGTAACTCACACAGGGGAGAAACCTTTTAATTGCTTAGAGTGTGGAAAATCTTTCACTCAGAAGTCCTCCCTCACTCTTCATCAAGTATTTCACACTGGAGAGAAAGCATTCAAATGCCTTGAATGTGGGGAAAGTTTCAGCGAGAAGAAACGCCTCACCTATCATCAAGCAACTCACACAGGAGAGAAACCATTTAAATGCCTGGAGTGTGGAAAAGGTTTTATTTGGAAGAAAGGCCTCACTCAACATCAAGCAACTCACACGGGAGAGAAGCCATTTAAATGCCTGGAGTGTGGGAAAGCTTTTATTCGGAAGATAGACCTCACACGACATCAAGCAACTCACATGGAGGAGAAGCCATTTAAATGCCTGGAGTGTGGAAAAAGCTATACTCAGAAGAGCTCTCTCACCTATCATCAAGCAGTTCACACAGGAGAGAAACCATTTGAATGCCTTGAGTGTGGGAAAAGTTATATTCTAAAGAGAGATCTAACCTATCATCAAGCAACTCACACAGGGAAGAAGCCATTTAAATGCTTGGAGTGTGGGAAAGGTTTTACTCGAAAGACACACCTTATTGAACATCAAGCAACTCACATGGGGGAGAAGCCTTTTAAATGTCTGGAGTGTGGGAAAGGTTTTATTCAGAAGACACACCTTATTAAACATCAAGCAAGTCACATGGGGGAGAAGCCATTTAAATGCCTTGAATGTGATAAAGGTTTTATTAACAAGAAATACCTCATTCAACATCAAGCTACTCATATGGTGGAGAAGCCATTTAAATACTTGGAATGTGGGAAAGCTTTTATCCGGAAGATAAACCTCACCTATCATCAAGCAACTCACACAGGAGAGAAACCATTTAAATGCCTGGAGTGTGGGAAAGCTTTTATTCGGAAGACAGACCTCACCTATCATCAAGCAACCCACACAGGAGAGAAAGCATTTAAATGCCTGAAGTGTGGAAAAGGTTTTATTTGGAAGAAAGAACTCACTTATCATCAAGCAACTCACAAAGGGGAGAAACCATTTAAATGCCTAGAGTGTGGAAAAAGTTTTGTTAAGAAGACAGATCTCACTCATTATAAAAAAAACCACAATGGAGAAAAACCATTCAAATGCTTGGATTGTGGAAAAGGTTTTTCTAGGAAGACACATCTCACCATTCATCAAGTAATTCACACCGGAGAGAAAGCATTTAAATGCCTAGAATGTGGGAAAAGTTTCAGGTACAAGGCACACCTCACCTATCATCAAGCAACTCACACTGGAGAGAAACCATTTAAATGTCCGGAGTGTGGAAAGGCTTTTAATCGAAGGACATCCCTCACTCGACATCAAACAACTCACATAGGGGAGAAGCCGTTTAAATGCCTGGAGTGTGCAAAGGGTTTCACTCAGAATAATTCCCTCACCCTTCATCAAGCACCTCACACAGGAGAGAAGCCATTTAAATACCAGAATATGCACCTCGTCTGTCATCAAGCAACTCACACAGGAGAGATGCCTGGAATGAAAAAAAAGGGGGAAATCACATCAGGGGTTCAAGAATCTTCAGGCAAAATTTTTAGTTCTCTTTCAAATTCCCAGACATATTCCTAATAAGAGTTTTAGTGTTTACAACAAGGGAATGCCCTCTAATGACAAGGACTTGGATTGCAAATTAAAATTTTGGCCCAAGGTTAATATTTTCAAATTGGGCACAAGTTTACATTTCTATGTAGGAATGATGAATACTTAAAATGTTGGTCAAAGCTTGTATCTCCAAAGCTATTTCAATTGATCTGACATCATCCCTCCTTTTACATCAGGGTTATGGCACTGCTTTTGAATCAGTAAAACAAAGACTTTGGGATATATTTTGTGTGACCTTTGAGCCCATTTAAACTTACCCTTGTCATCAAGCACATTGATTGAACAATATGTTGGGCCTTTTTTCCCTCATACTGGAAGATTGTATCCCTGCAGTCATCAGAAGTAGAATCCTGAAGCAAGTTCCCTTGTCTTGTGGTTTCTATAAGGAGGTTTGATGATACATGATTAATCCATTAATTCATATGCTTGGAGTATGAAAAGTATTTCCATTATTCTTTACAGGTTCTTTACACCCACAATAAGTCTCCCGAAGCAAAAAACAAAACAAAAAACAAGAAAGCACATAGAAGGGAAACCATTCAAATACTTGAAGGGTGGGAATGCATGAAATAGGTATTAAAGTATCTAGACAGGGAGAAGAATGCTTGTGATAGGAAATGAGCTCCAGTTAGTGACAGTAAAACATGGAGAGAGAGGGAGAGAGAGAGAAATCACAGAGAAGAAAAGCCACTGAAATGTTTCCACATCGAAATAAAAATGCAAGTTCCTCCTAATTTGGTGTCATCTGCAAATGTGACAAGCATGCCCTCTATTATTTCATCCAAAACATTGATAAAGACGTTGAATAGCAGTGAGCCTAGGACAGAATCCTGTGGGATCTCACTGGTCTCTCATCTCGAGGATGAAAAGGATGCATCGCTGAGCACTCTTTGAGTTTGGTTGGTCAACCAGTTACTAATCCATTAACAGTTGCATTGTCTAGCCCACATTTTACAAGCTTCTTTGCAAAAAATATCATGTAGGACCTTGACAAAGGTCTTGCTGAAATCAAAATACGCTATGTCTACCACATTCTCTTCATCTACCAAGATGGTAATTTTATTAAAAAAAATCAGAGTAGTCTGGTGTGACTTGATTTTGAGAAACCCACATTAACTTTTTGTGATTATGTCATTCCCTTCTAAATGTTCACAGACTCTCTGTTTAGTGAGCTGTTCTTCAATCTTTCTTGGTATTGATGTCAGACTAAGCAACAATAGTTGTTGGGATTTTCTTTTTCCCCTTTTTGAAGATGGGGACAATGTTTATCCTCCTCCAGTCTGCTGGGACTATGCCTGTTCTTCAGGAGTTTATTTATTTATTTATTATATTTATTTGTATCCCGTGCTTTTCCCAGGAGTGGACTCAGAGCGGCTTCACAACATTAAAAACAGTACAATTAAAACATTTAAAAATTATTCAACATCCCCGCCAGTCTTCATAACAATTCCTTAAACACCTGTGTGAACAGGTAGGTCTTAAGCTGCTGGCGGAAGGCCATCAAGGAGGGAGCCATCATGATCTCTCTGGGCAGGGAGTTCCAGAGTCTAGGGGCAGCCACCGAGAAGGCTCTCTCTCATGTTTCCACCAACCATGTTTGTGATGATATTGGGATGGAAAGAAGGGCTTCTCCAGTGGATCTTGGAGTCCGGGCCGGTTCATACCAGGAGAAACGGTCTGTCAAACAGTGTGGACCTGAGCCATGTAGGGCTTTATAGGTGACAACTAGCACCTTGAATTGTATCCAGAATCAAACTGGCAGCCAATTAAGCTGTTTCAAGAGGGGCGTTGTATGGTCTCTGTAATCTGCCCCTGTTAACAACATGGCAGCAGCTCTTTGAACCAGCTGAATTTTCATAGACAGCCCCACGTACAGCCCATTACAGTAGTCCAAATGGGATGTAACCAAGGCATGTACCTCCGTGGCCAGATCTGGCTTCTCAAGGAATGGGCACAGCTGGCGCACAAGCTTTAAATGTGCGAAAGCACTCCTGGTCACAGCAGAGACCTTGGCCTCCAAGTTCAAAGCTGAGTCCAAGAGTACTCCCAAACTGCGAACCTGTGTCTTCAGGGGAAATGTGGCCCCATCTAACACAGGCTGGATCCCTGTTCCCTGATCTGCCTTCCTACTGACCAGGAGCACCTCTGTCTTGTCTGCATTCAGTTTCAACTTGTTTGCCTGCATACAGTCCATTACTGATGACAGACGCTGGTTTAGGACCAGGACAGCCTCCTTGGATTGAGGTGGGAAGGAGTAGTAGAGTTGAGTGTCATCTACATATTGATGACACTGCACCCCAAAACTCTGGACAACCTCCCTCAGCGGTTTCATGTATATGTTAAACAGTATAGGGGACAACACAGAAGCCTGAGAGACCCCACAGGTCAATTTGAAGGGGGTCGAACAGGAGACCCCTAGTACCACTTTCTGGGTTTGCCCCTCCAGGAAGGAACGGAGCCACCGTAGACCAGTCCCTCCAAGCCCCATCCCAGAGAGGCGGTCCAGAAGGATACCATAATCAATGGTATCAAAAGCTGCTGAGAGGTCCAGGAGAACAAACAGGGGTACACTCCCCCTGTCCAGTTCCCTCCGTAGGCATCCACCAAGGCGATCAAGGCTGTCTCTGTTCCATAGCCAGGCCTGAAACCAGACTGAAATGGATCTTAATAATCCATTTCATCCAGAAACTCTTGGAGTTGGGAAGCCACCACACGTTCCAAAACCTTGCCCAGAAATTGTGGGTTAGACACTGGCCAATAGTTATTCATTATTGTGGGATGCAAGGATGACTTTTTTAACGGAGGCCTCACAACAGCCTCCTTTAGGCAGGAAGGAATTCTGCCTGTTGTAAGGAGGCACTGATTACCTCCTTTACCCACTCAGCCAGTCTCCCTATGGCCTGTTTAATAAGCCAAGAAGAACAAGGGTCCAAGATACATGGGGTGGCTTTTACCTTTCCAAGGACCCTGTCCATATCATCAGGCTGCACAAGCTGAAAAGTATCCATTAACACTGGACCTACAGGCGTCAAGGTTACATCCATTGATACTATATCAACTGTAGCATCCAAGTCTGAACGGATTTGAGAGACATTATTTGCAAAATGTTGTACAAATTCTTCACAGTGAGCCTCTCCAGGGTTCAGTGATGTCTATTACATAATATTTGCTTTGTTCTGATAGGAGTTCAAGTTAATCTTGTTTATTTCCCACACTGTGTTCATTAGTGTAGAGACATGTAAGACCATGGGTCCTGCTCCCTAGCTGCCTGTGTATCATCCCCCCCCCACACACTGTTGGGTCCTTGCACTATTTGCCTTGTTCCCTCTATAACACTTTGACTATTATCACAAGTCCATGACATACCCCTGCCTTCCAAGATACTGTCTCCCTCCCCCACGTGACTATTGGCAAAAACATTGTGAGGTGCAACCCATCTCTTGCCAGAAGTCCATCCTCATGGAACCACAGCCCATGGTGCAAGAATCCAAATTGTTCTTGGTGACACCATCTGCAGAGCTAGTTATTCACATCTGCTATTTTCCACTTTTACATCCCTTTTCCTCTCCATTCTAGCTGTATCCTTTTTAGCAGCATCACTTTTGGGAGGCTAGTAAAGAGGGCTGGAGAAACATAGACTTTTGCTGCCAAGTTTCAGCAGTATATCTGCAGTAACAGAAATGGCGGGCGGGAGGGAAATTGAGAGAAGAATTAGGAAAAGAAAGTAAGAGGACAAGGCCTTGTGGTGCATCATCCCCACTTTAGATAATTTCCAGATAAAACCTGGTAAGTTGTGGCAAGATTTACATCAACATATTGATGACAGCATTGATTGTAATTTTATTCATAGCTGCTGTTCCCTGCAGCTATTAACACAACCTTGAAGAAGATCCATGAATGGAAAATGAATAATGGAATTCCTTTCCTGAGCTACAGAATTGCATACACACACAATAGTATTAAACAGTATCCTTCCAGAACAGAGACTGTGAACAAGGTCTAAAACTCACTGCAGAAATAATCCAGTTTGAGACCGCTTTAACTGACCTGACTCAATGCTAGAGAATTCTGGAAACTGTAGTTCTATGGGACACTTAGCCTTGTCTGTCAGATTGCTCTGGTGCCACAACAAGCTACAGTTTCCAGGATTCCCTAGCAGTGAGACAGGGCAGATAAAGCGGTCTCAAACTGGATCGTATTTGCATTGTGTTATGGACCTAAAACAGCCAGCAAAACAGTCTTTTGGCTGTGGTTTTCCTCCTGGAGCAGGTCGACCCATAGACTTGAGTGATGTTCCTCATCTGAGCAAGCTTAAAACTGGTGGAGACAACCGCGCAGTCAGTGTGTAGAGCTAGATGTGCCTACAAAATACCAAGGGAAAAATAGTGGAAATGGCCCATACAAATTCACTAGCGGGACGTCTGGAAATTACCGGAACAACCTAATTTCTCTATAGGATGAAAGTTGTGTATAGAATAATAGCAGTTGGAAGAGACCCAAAGGGCCATGCAGGAACTCCCAATCAAAGCATCCCCATTGACAGATGGCCATCCAGGCTCTGCTTAAAAACCTCCAAAGAAGGAGACTCCACCACCCTCCAAGGGAGTGTGTTCCACTGTCGAACAGCCCTTACTGTCAGGAAGCTCTTCCTAATGCTGAGGTGGAATGTCTTTTTCTTCAGTTTGCATCCATTGTTCTGTGTTCTAGTCTCTGGAGCAGCAGAAAACAAGCTTGCTCCCTCCTCAATATGACATCCCTTTAAGTATTTAAACAGGGCTATCATATTTCCTCTTAACCTTCTCTTCTCCAAGCTAAACATCCCCAGTTCCCTAAGGCATTCCTCATAGGGCATGGTTTCCAGACCCTTCACCATCTTAGTCACCCTCCTTTGGACCCAGTTTCTCCACATCCTTTTTGAATAGTGGTGCCCAGAACTGGACACAGTATTCCAGGTGGGGCCTGACCAAAGCAGAATAGAGTGGCACTATTACTTCCCTTGATCTAGACACTATACTTCTATTGATGCAGCCTAAAATTGCATTGGCTTTTTTGGCTGCTGCATCGCACTGTTGACTCATGTTCACCTTGTGGTCCACTTGGACTCCTAGATCCCTTTCACACATAGTTTCATTCAGCCAGGTGTCTCCCATCCTATATCTGTGCATTTCATTTTTCCTCCCTTACATTTCTCTGCATTGAATTTCATTTTGTTAGCTTAGGCCTGGCTTTCTAGTCTATTCAGGTCATTTTGAATTTTGATCATGTCCTCCTAATTTAGTGGCATCTGCAATTTCCTAAGTGTGCCTCCAATTCTGTCCTCCAAGTCATTTGGTCAGTTGTTGTGGCCCAGAGGAGGAGGGTGGCTTGTGTCCAGCAGTGTCTCTGGTTGTAGTGTACGATTGTTGACAATTGTGGCTGTTGGGTCAAGTCTGGTTGTTTTTGTGAGCTCAGGGCTAAGGCTGCATCCACACTGGAGAAATAACCCGGTTTCATACCGCGTTAACTCTTTGTTTGGGTCAATTGCTATGGAATTCTGGGAGTTGGAGTTTGTTATGGGCCCTCTGGGCCCACAACAAACTCCAACTCCCAGAATTCCACAGCCTTGAGCCATAAAAAGAGTTAAAGACTCTCCCTCCATACCAACTGCCATCCTCTGCCTAGGGAGAGAAGAGAAGAGACAGGCCCAGCTCCACCAGGGCTTGCCTGAGGCAAGAGGACTCTCCCTCCATACCAACTGCCATCCTCTGCCTGGGGAGAGAAGAGAAGAGGCAGGCCCAGCTCCACCAGGGCTTGCCTGAGGCAAGAGGACTCTCCCTCCATACCAACCGCCATCCTCTGCCTAGGGAGGGAGAGAAGAGACAGGCCCAGCTCCATCAGGGCTTGCCTGAGGCAAGAGGACTCTCCCTCCATACCAACTGCCATCCTCTGCCTAGGGAGAGAAGAGAAGAGGCAGGCCCAGCTCCACCAGGGCTTGCCTGAGGCAGGCCCAGCTCCATCAGGGCTTGCCTGAGGCAAGAGGACTCTCCCTCCATACCAACTGCCATCCTCTGCCTAGGGAGAGAAGAGAAGAGGCAGGCCCAGCTCCACCAGGGCTTGCCTGAGGCAAGAGGACTCTCCCTCCATACCAACTGCCATCCTCTGCCTAGGGAGAGAAGAGAAGAGGCAGGCCCAGCTCCACCAGGGCTTGCCTGAGGCAAGAGGACTCTCCCTCCATACCAACTGCCATCCTCTGCCTAGGGAGAGAAGAGAAGAGGCAGGCCCAGCTCCACCAGGGCTTGCCTGAGGCAAGAGGACTCTCCCTCCATACCAACTGCCATCCTCTGCCTAGGGAGGGAGAGAAGAGGCAGGCCCAGCTCCACCAGGGCTTGCCTGAGGCAGGCCCAGCTCCATCAGGGCTTGCCTGAGGCAAGAGGACTCTCCCTCCATACCAACTGCCATCCTCTGCCTAGGGAGGGAGAGAAGAGGCAGGCCCAGCTCCACCAGGGCTTGCCTGAGGCAAGAGGACTCTCCCTCCATACCAACTGCCATCCCCTGCCTAGGGAGAGAAGAGAAGAGGCAGGTCCAGCTCCAGCAGGGCTTGCCTGAGGCAAGAGGACTCTCCCTCCATACCAACTGCCATCCTCTGCCTAGGGAGAGAAGAGAAGAGGCAGGCCCAGCTCCACCAGGGCTT
Source organism: Urosaurus nigricauda (assembly GCA_034509955.1). Classification (NCBI taxonomy): domain Eukaryota; kingdom Metazoa; phylum Chordata; class Lepidosauria; order Squamata; family Phrynosomatidae; genus Urosaurus; species Urosaurus nigricauda. The sequence goes on along the minus strand of JAOEGL010000002.1, from coordinate 322,544,360 downwards.
GCCTGAGGCAGGCCCAGCTCCATCAGGGCTTACCTGAGGCAAGAGGACTCTCCCTCCATACCAACTGCCATCCTCTGCCTAGGGAGGGAGAGAAGAGGCAGGCCCAGCTCCATCAGGGCTTGCCTGAGGCAAGAGGACTCTCCCTCCATACCAACTGCCATCCTCTGCCTAGGGAGAGAAGAGACGAGGCAGGCCCAGCTCCACCAGGGCTTGCCTGAGGCAAGAGGACTCTCCCTCCATACCAACTGCCATCCTCTGCCTAGGGAGGGAGAGAAGAGGCAGGCCCAGCTCCATCAGGGCTTGCCTGAGGCAAGAGGACTCTCCCTCCATATCAACTGCCATCCTCTGCCTAGGGAGAGAAGAGAAGAGGCAGGCCCAGCTCCACCAGGGCTTGCCTGAGGCAAGAGGACTCTCCCTCCATAGCAACTGCCATCCTCTGCCTAGGGAGAGAAGAGAAGAGGCAGGCCCAGCTCCACCAGGGCTTGCCTGAGGCAAGAGGACTCTCCCTCCATACCAACTGCGTTCCTCTGCCTAGGGAGAGAAGAGAAGAGGCAGGCCCAGCTCCATCAGGGCTTGCCTGAGGCAAAAGGACTCTCCCTCCATACCAACTGCCATCCTCTGCCTAGGGAGAGAAGAGAAGAGGCAGGCCCAGCTCCACCAGGGCTTGCCTGAGGCAAGAGGACTCTCCCTCCATACCAACTGCCATCCTCTGCCTAGGGAGAGAAGAGAAGAGGCAGGCCCAGCTCCACCAGGGCTTGCCTGAGGCAAGAGGACTCTCCCTCCATACCAACTGCGTTCCTCTGCCTAGGGAGAGAAGAGAAGAGGCAGGCCCAGCTCCACCAGGGCTTGCCTGAGGCAGGCCCAGCTACATCAGGGCTTGCCTGAGGCAAGAGGACTCTCCCTCCATACCAACTGCCATCCTCTGCCTAGGGAGAGAAGAGGCAGGCCCAGCTACACAAGGGCTTGCCTGAGGCAAGAGGACTCTCCCTCCATACCAACTGCCATCCTCTGCCTAGGGAGGGAGAGAAGAGGCAGGCCCAGCTCCATCAGGGCTTGCCTGAGGCAAGAGGACTCTCCCTCCATACCAACTGCCATCCTCTGCCTAGGGAGAGAAGAGAAGAGGCAGGCCCAGCTCCACCAGGGCTTGCCTGAGGCAAGAGGACTCTCCCTCCATACCAACTGCCATCCTCTGCCTAGGGAGAGATGAGAAGAGGCAGGCCCAGCTCCACCAGGGCTTGTCTGAGGCAAGAGGACTCTCCCTCCATACCAACTGCCATCCTCTGCCTAGGGAGGGAGAGAAGAGGCAGGCCCAGCTCCACCAGGGCTTGCCTGAGGCAAGAGGACTCTCCCTCCATACCAACTGCCATCCTCTGCCTAGGGAGAGAAGAGAAGAGGCAGGCCCAGCTCCACCAGGGCTTGCCTGAGGCAAGAGGACTCTCCCTCCATACCAACTGCCATCCTCTGCCTAGGGAGGGAGAGAAGAGGCAGGCCCAGCTCCACCAGGGCTTGCCTGAGGCAGGCCCAGCTCCATCAGGGCTTGCCTGAGGCAAGAGGACTCTCCCTCCATACCAACTGCTATCCTCTGCCTAGGGAGGGAGAGAAGAGGCAGGCCCAGCTCCATCAGGGCTTGCCTGAGGCAAGAGGACTCTCCCTCCATACCAACTGCCATCCTCTGCCTAGGGAGGGAGAGAAGAGGCAGGCCCAGCTCCATCAGGGCTTGCCTGAGGCAAGAGGACTCTCCCTCCATACCAACTGCCATCCTCTGCCTAGGGAGAGAAGAGAAGAGGCAGGCCCAGCTCCACCAGGGCTTGCCTGAGGCAAGAGGACTCTCCCTCCATACCAACTGCCATCCTCTGCCTAGGGAGGGAGAGAAGAGGCAGGCCCAGCTCCACCAGGGCTTGCCTGAGGCAAGAGGACTCTCCCTCCATACCAACTGCCATCCTCTGCCTAGGGAGGGAGAGAAGAGGCAGGCCAAGCTCCACCAGGGCTTGCCTGAGGCAAGAGGACTCTCCCTCCATACCAACTGCCATCCTCTGCCTAGGGAGGGAGAGAAGAGGCAGGCCCAGCTCCACCAGGGCTTGCCTGAGGCAAGAGGACTCTCCCTCCATACCAACTGCCATCCTCTGCCTAGGGAGGGAGAGAAGAGGCAGGCCCAGCTCCACCAGGGCTTGCCTGAGGCAGGCCCAGCTCCATCAGGGCTTGCCTGAGGCAAGAGGACTCTCCCTCCATACCAACTGCCATCCTCTGCCTAGGGAGGGAGAGAAGAGGCAGGCCCAGCTCCACCAGGGCTTGCCTGAGGCAAGAGGACTCTCCCTCCATACCAACTGCCATCCTCTGCCTAGGGAGGGAGAGAAGAGGCAGGCCCAGCTCCACCAGGGCTTGCCTGAGGCAGGCCCAGCTCCATCAGGGCTTGCCTGAGGCAAGAGGACTCTCCCTCCATACCAACTGCCATCCTCTGCCTAGGGAGAGAAGAGGCAGGCCCAGCTACACCAGGGCGTGCCTGAGGCAAGAGGATTCTCCCTCCATACCAACTGCCATCCTCTGCCTAGGGAGGGAGAGAAGAGGCAGGCCCAGCTCCATCAGGGCTTGCCTGAGGCAAGAGGACTCTCCCTCCATACCAACTGCCATCCTCTGCCTAGGGAGGGAGAGAAGAGGCAGGCCCAGCTCCATCAGGGCTTGCCTGAGGCAAGAGGACTCTCCCTCCATACCAACTGCCATCCTCTGCCTAGGGAGAGAAGAGAAGAGGCAGGCCCAGCTCCACCAGGGCTTGCCTGAGGCAAGAGGACTCTCCCTCCATACCAACTGCCATCCTCTGCCTAGGGAGAGAAGAGAAGAGGCAGGCCCAGCTCCACCAGGGCTTGCCTGAGGCAAGAGGACTCTCCCTCCATACCAACTGCCATCCTCTGCCTAGGGAGAGAAGAGAAGAGGCAGGCCCTGCTCCACCAGGGCTTGCCTGAGGCAAGAGGACTCTCCCTCCATACCAACTGCCATCCTCTGCCTAGGGAGGGAGAGAAGAGGCAGGCCCAGCTCCACCAGGGCTTGCCTGAGGCAGGCCCAGCTCCATCAGGGCTTGCCTGAGGCAAGAGGACTCTCCCTCCATACCAACTGCCATCCTCTGCCTAGGGAGGGAGAGAAGAGGCAGGCCCAGCTCCACCAGGGATTGCCTGAGGCAAGAGGACTCTCCCTCCATACCAACTGCCATCCTCTGCCTAGGGAGGGAGAGAAGAGGCAGGCCCAGCTCCACCAGGGCTTGCCTGAGGCAGGCCCAGCTCCATCAGGGCTTGCCTGAGGCAAGAGGACTCTCCCTCCATACCAACTGCTATCCTCTGCCTAGGGAGGGAGAGAAGAGGCAGGCCCAGCTCCATCAGGGCTTGCCTGAGGCAAGAGGACTCTCCCTCCATACCAACTGCCATCCTCTGCCTAGGGAGGGAGAGAAGAGGCAGGCCCAGCTCCATCAGGGCTTGCCTGAGGCAAGAGGACTCTCCCTCCATACCAACTGCCATCCTCTGCCTAGGGAGAGAAGAGAAGAGGCAGGCCCAGCTCCACCAGGGCTTGCCTGAGGCAAGAGGACTCTCCCTCCATACCAACTGCCATCCTCTGCCTAGGGAGGGAGAGAAGAGGCAGGCCCAGCTCCACCAGGGCTTGCCTGAGGCAAGAGGACTCTCCCTCCATACCAACTGCCATCCTCTGCCTAGGGAGGGAGAGAAGAGGCAGGCCAAGCTCCACCAGGGCTTGCCTGAGGCAAGAGGACTCTCCCTCCATACCAACTGCCATCCTCTGCCTAGGGAGGGAGAGAAGAGGCAGGCCCAGCTCCACCAGGGCTTGCCTGAGGCAAGAGGACTCTCCCTCCATACCAACTGCCATCCTCTGCCTAGGGAGGGAGAGAAGAGGCAGGCCCAGCTCCACCAGGGCTTGCCTGAGGCAGGCCCAGCTCCATCAGGGCTTGCCTGAGGCAAGAGGACTCTCCCTCCATACCAACTGCCATCCTCTGCCTAGGGAGAGAAGAGGCAGGCCCAGCTACACCAGGGCGTGCCTGAGGCAAGAGGACTCTCCCTCCATACCAACTGCCATCCTCTGCCTAGGGAGGGAGAGAAGAGGCAGGCCCAGCTGCACCAGGGCTTGCCTGAGGCAAGAGGACTCTCCCTCCATACCAACTGCCATCCTCTGCCTAGGGAGGGAGAGAAGAGGCAGGCCCAGCTCCACCAGGGCTTGCCTGAGGCAAGAGGACTCTCCCTCCATACCAACTGCCATCCTCTGCCTAGGGAGGGAGAGAAGAGGCAGGCCCAGCTCCACCAGGGCTTGCCTGAGGCAAGAGGACTCTCCCTCCATACCAACTGCCATCCTCTGCCTAGGGAGAGAAGAGAAGAGGCAGGCCCAGCTCCACCAGGGCTTGCCTGAGGCAAGAGGACTCTCCCTCCATACCAACTGCCATCCTCTGCCTAGGGAGGGAGAGAAGAGGCAGGCCCAGCTCCACCAGGGCTTGCCTGAGGCAAGAGGACTCTCCCTCCATAACAACTGCCATCCTCTGCCTAGGGAGGGAGAGAAGAGGCAGGCCCAGCTCCACCAGGGCTTGCCTGAGGCAAGAGGACTCTCCCTCCATACCAACTGCCATCCTCTGCCTAGGGAGAGAAGAGAAGAGGCAGGCCCAGCTCCACCAGGGCTTGCCTGAGGCAAGAGGACTCTCCCTCCATACCAACTGCCATCCTCTGCCTAGGGAGGGAAAGAAGAGGCAGGCCCAGCTCCACCAGGGCTTGCCTGAGGCAAGAGGACTCTCCCTCCATACCAACTGCCATCCTCTGCCTAGGGAGGGAGAGAAGAGGCAGGCCCAGCTCCACCAGGGCTTGCCTGAGGCAAGAGGACTCTCCCTCCATACCAACTGCCATCCTCTGCCTAGGGAGGGAGAGAAGAGGCAGGCCCAGCTCCACCAGGGCTTGCCTGAGGCAAGAGGACTCTCCCTCCATACCAACTGCCATGCTCTGCCTAGGGAGGGAGAGAAGAGGCAGGCCCAGCTCCACCAGGGCTTGCCTGAGGCAAGAGGACTCACCCTCCATACCAACTGCCATCCTCTGCCTAGGGAGGGAGAGAAGAGGCAGGCCCAGCTCCATCAGGGCTTGCCTGAGGCAAGAGGACTCTCCCTCCATACCAACTGCCATCCTCTGCCTAGGGAGGGAGAGAAGAGGCAGGCCCAGCTCCACCAGGGCTTGCCTGAGGCAAGTGGACTCTCCCTCCATACCAACTGCCATCCTCTGCCTAGGGAGGGAGAGAAGAGGCAGGCCCAGCTCCACCAGGGCTTGCCTGAGGCAAGAGGACTCTCCCTCCATACCAACTGCCATCCTCTGCCTAGAGAGGGAAGAGAAGAGGCAGGCCCAGCTCCACCAGGGCTTTCCTGAGGCAAGAGGACTCTCCCTCCGTACCAACTGCCATCCTCTGCCTAGGGAGGGAGAGAAGAGGCAGGCCCAGCTCCACCAGGGCTTGCCTGAGGCAAGAGGACTCTCCCTCCATACCAACTGCCATCCTCTGCCTAGGGAGGGAGAGAAGAGGCAGGCCCAGCTCCACCAGGGCTTGCCTGAGGCAAGAGGACTCTCCCTCCATACCAACTGCCATCCCTTGCCTAGGGAGGGAAGAGAAGAGGCAGGCCCAGCTCCACCAGGGCTTGCCTGAGGCAAGAGGACTCTCCCTCCATACCGCCATCCTCTGCCTAGGGAGGGAGAGAAGAGGCAGGCCCAGCTCCACCAGGGCTTGCCTGAGGCAGGCCCAGCTCCATCAGGGCTTGCCTGAGGCAAGAGGACTCTCCCTCCATACCAACTGCCATCCTCTGCCTAGGGAGGGAGAGAAGAGGCAGGCCCAGCTCCACCAGGGCTTGCCTGAGGCAAGAGGACTCTCCCTCCATACCAACTGCCATCCTCTGCCTAGGGAGGGAGAGAAGAGGCAGGCCCAGCTCCACCAGGGCTTGCCTGAGGCAAGAGGACTCTCCCTCCATACCAACTGCCATCCTCTGCCTAGGGAGAGAAGAGAAGAGGCAGGCCCAGCTCCACCAGGGCTTGCCTGAGGCAAGAGGACTCTCCCTCCATACCAACTGCCATCCTCTGCCTAGGGAGAGAAGAGAAGAGGCAGGCCCAGCTCCACCAGGGCTTGCCTGAGGCAAGAGGACTCTCCCTCCATACCAACTGCCATCCTCTGCCTAGGGAGGGAGAGAAGAGGCAGGCCCAGCTCCACCAGGGCTTGCCTGAGGCAAGAGGACTCTCCCTCCATACCAACTGCCATCCTCTGCCTAGGGAGGGAGAGAAGAGGCAGGCCCAGCTCCACCAGGGCTTGCCTGAGGCAAGAGGACTCTCCCTCCATACCAACTGCCATCCTCTGCCTAGGAAGGGAGAGAAGAGGCAGGCCCAGCTCCACCAGGGCTTGCCTGAGGCAAGAGGACTCTCCCTCCATACCAACTGCCATCCTCTGCCTAGGGAGGGAGAGAAGAGGCAGGCCCAGCTCCACCAGGGCTTGCCTGAGGCAAGAGGACTCTCCCTCCATACCAACTGCCATCCTCTGCCTAGGGAGGGAGAGAAGAGGCAGGCCCAGCTCCACCAGGGCTTGCCTGAGGCAAGAGGACTCTCCCTCCATACCAACTGCCATCCTCTGCCTAGGGAGGGAGAGAAGAGGCAGGCCCAGCTCCATCAGGGCTTGCCTGAGGCAAGAGGACTCTCCCTCCATACCAACTGCCATCCTCTGCCTAGGGAGGGAGAGAAGAGGCAGGCCCAGCTCCACCAGGGCTTGCCTGAGGCAAGAGGACTCTCCCTCCATACCAACTGCCATCATCTGCCTAGGGAGAGAAGAGAAGAGGTAGGCCCAGCTCTACCAGGGCTTGCCTGAGGCAAGAGGACTCTCCCTCCATACCAACTGCCATCCTCTGCCTAGAGAGGGAAGAGAAGAGGCAGGCCCAGCTCCACCAGGGCTTTCCTGAGGCAAGAGGACTCTCCCTCCATACCAACTGCCATCCTCTGCCTAGGGAGGGAGAGAAGAGGCAGGCCCAGCTCCACCAGGGCTTGCCTGAGGCAAGAGGACTCTCCCTCCATACCAACTGCCATCCTCTGCCTAGGGAGGGAGAGAAGAGGCAGGCCCAGCTCCACCAGGGCTTGCCTGAGGCAAGAGGACTCTCCCTCCATACCAACTGCCATCCTCTGCCTAGGGAGAGAAGAGAAGAGGCAGGCCCAGCTCCACCAGGGCTTGCCTGAGGCAAGAGGACTCTCCCTCCATACCAACTGCCATCCTCTGCCTAGGGAGGGAGAGAAGAGGCAGGCCCAGCTCCACCAGGGCTTGCCTGAGGCAAGAGGACTCTCCCTCCATACCAACTGCCATCCTCTGCCTAGGGAGGGAGAGAAGAGGCAGGCCCAGCTCCACCAGGGCTTGCCTGAGGCAAGAGGACTCTCCCTCCATACCAACTGCCATCCTCTGCCTAGGGAGGGAGAGAAGAGGCAGGCCCAGCTCCACCAGGGCTTGCCTGAGGCAGGCCCAGCTCCATCAGGGCTTGCCTGAGGCAAGAGGACTCTCCCTCCATACCAACTGCCATCCTCTGCCTAGGGAGAGAAGAGAAGAGGCAGGCCCAGCTCCATCAGGGCTTGCCTGAGGCAAGAGGACTCTCCCTCCATACCAACTGCCATCCTCTGCCTAGGGAGGGAGAGAAGAGGCAGGCCCAGCTCCATCAGGGCTTGCCTGAGGCAAGAGGACTCTCCCTCCATACCAACTGCCATCCTCTGCCTAGGGAGGGAGAGAAGAGGCAGGCCCAGCTCCACCAGGGCTTGCCTGAGGCAAGAGGACTCTCCCTCCATACCAACTGCCATCCTCTGCCTAGGGAGGGAGAGAAGAGGCAGGCCCAGCTCCATCAGGGCTTCCCTGAGGCAGGCCCAGCTCCATCAGGGCTTGCCTGAGGCAAGAGGACTCTCCCTCCATACCAACTGCCATCCTCTGCCTAGGGAGAGAAGAGAAGAGGCAGGCCCAGCTCCACCAGGGCTTGCCTGAGGCAAGAGGACTCTCCCTCCATACCAACTGCCATCCTCTGCCTAGGGAGGGAGAGAAGAGGCAGGCCCAGCTCCACCAGGGCTTGCCTGAGGCAAGAGGACTCTCCCTCCATACCAACTGCCATCCTCTGCCTAGGGAGGGAGAGAAGAGGCAGGCCCAGCTCCACCAGGGCTTGCCTGAGGCAAGAGGACTCTCCCTCCATACCAACTGCCATCCTCTGCCTAGGGAAGGAGAGAAGAGGCAGGCCCAGCTCCACCAGGGCTTGCCTGAGGCAAGAGGACTCTCCCTCCATACCAACTGCCATCCTCTGCCTAGGGAGGGAGAGAAGAGGCAGGCCCAGCTCCACCAGGGCTTGCCTGAGGCAAGAGGACTCTCCCTCCATACCAACTGCCATCCTCTGCCTAGGGAGGGAGAGAAGAGGCAGGCCCAGCTCCACCAGGGCTTGCCTGAGGCAAGAGGACTCTCCCTCCATACCAACTGCCATCCTCTGCCTAGGGAGGGAGAGAAGAGGCAGGCCCAGCTCCACCAGGGCTTGCCTGAGGCAAGAGGACTCTCCCTCCATACCAACTGCCATCCTCTGCCTAGGGAGGGAGAGAAGAGGCAGGCCCAGCTCCATCAGGGCTTGCCTGAGGCAAGAGGACTCTCCCTCCATACCAACTGCCATCCTCTGCCTAGGGAGGGAGAGAAGAGGCAGGCCCAGCTCCACCAGGGCTTGCCTGAGGCAAGAGGACTCTCCCTCCATACCAACTGCCATCATCTGCCTAGGGAGAGAAGAGAAGAGGTAGGCCCAGCTCTACCAGGGCTTGCCTGAGGCAAGAGGACTCTCCCTCCATACCAACTGCCATCCTCTGCCTAGAGAGGGAAGAGAAGAGGCAGGCCCAGCTCCACCAGGGCTTTCCTGAGGCAAGAGGACTCTCCCTCCATACCAACTGCCATCCTCTGCCTAGGGAGGGAGAGAAGAGGCAGGCCCAGCTCCACCAGGGCTTGCCTGAGGCAAGAGGACTCTCCCTCCATACCAACTGCCATCCTCTGCCTAGGGAGGGAGAGAAGAGGCAGGCCCAGCTCCACCAGGGCTTGCCTGAGGCAAGAGGACTCTCCCTCCATACCAACTGCCATCCTCTGCCTAGGGAGAGAAGAGAAGAGGCAGGCCCAGCTCCACCAGGGCTTGCCTGAGGCAAGAGGACTCTCCCTCCATACCAACTGCCATCCTCTGCCTAGGGAGGGAGAGAAGAGGCAGGCCCAGCTCCACCAGGGCTTGCCTGAGGCAAGAGGACTCTCCCTCCATACCAACTGCCATCCTCTGCCTAGGGAGGGAGAGAAGAGGCAGGCCCAGCTCCACCAGGGCTTGCCTGAGGCAAGAGGACTCTCCCTCCATACCAACTGCCATCCTCTGCCTAGGGAGGGAGAGAAGAGGCAGGCCCAGCTCCATCAGGGCTTCCCTGAGGCAGGCCCAGCTCCATCAGGGCTTGCCTGAGGCAAGAGGACTCTCCCTCCATACCAACTGCCATCCTCTGCCTAGGGAGAGAAGAGAAGAGGCAGGCCCAGCTCCACCAGGGCTTGCCTGAGGCAAGAGGACTCTCCCTCCATACCAACTGCCATCCTCTGCCTAGGGAGGGAGAGAAGAGGCAGGCCCAGCTCCACCAGGGCTTGCCTGAGGCAAGAGGACTCTCCCTCCATACCAACTGCCATCCTCTGCCTAGGGAGGGAGAGAAGAGGCAGGCCCAGCTCCACCAGGGCTTGCCTGAGGCAAGAGGACTCTCCCTCCATACCAACTGCCATCCTCTGCCTAGGGAGGGAGAGAAGAGGCAGGCCCAGCTCCACCAGGGCTTGCCTGAGGCAGGCCCAGCTCCATCAGGGCTTGCCTGAGGCAAGAGGACTCTCCCTCCATACCAACTGCCATCCTCTGCCTAGGGAGGGAGAGAAGAGGCAGGCCCAGCTCCACCAGGGCTTCCCTGAGGCAGGCCCAGCTCCATCAGGGCTTGCCTGAGGCAAGAGGACTCTCCCTCCATACCAACTGCCATCCTCTGCCTAGGGAGAGAAGAGAAGAGGCAGGCCCAGCTCCACCAGGGCTTGCCTGAGGCAAGAGGACTCTCCCTCCATACCAACTGCCATCCTCTGCCTAGGGAGGGAGAGAAGAGGCAGGCCCAGCTCCACCAGGGCTTGCCTGAGGCAAGACGACTCTCCCTCCATACCAACTGCCATCCTCTGCCTAGGGAGAGAAGAGAAGAGGCAGGCCCAGCTCCACCAGGGCTTGCCTGAGGCAAGAGGACTCTCCCTCCATACCAACTGCCATCCTCTGCCTAGGGAGGGAGAGAAGAGGCAGGCCCAGCTCCACCAGGGCTTGCCTGAGGCAGGCCCAGCTCCATCAGGGCTTGCCTGAGGCAAGAGGACTCTCCCTCCATACCAACTGCCATCCTCTGCCTAGGGAGGGAGAGAAGAGGGAGGCCCAGCTCCACCAGGGCTTCCCTGAGGCAGGCCCAGCTCCATCAGGGCTTGCCTGAGGCAAGAGGACTCTCCCTCCATACCAACTGCCATCCTCTGCCTAGAGAGAGAAGAGAAGAGGCACGCCCAGCTCCACCAGGGCTCACCTGAGGCAAGAGGACTCTCCCTCCATACCAACTGCCATCCTCTGCCTAGGGAGGGAGAGAAGAGGCAGGCCCAGCTCCACCAGGGCTTGCCTGAGGCAAGAGGACTCTCCCTCCATACCAACTGCCATCCTCTGCCTAGGGAGGGAGAGAAGAGGCAGGCCCAGCTCCACCAGGGCTTGCCTGAGGCAAGAGGACTCTCCCTCCATACCAACTGCCATCCTCTGCCTAGGGAGGGAGAGAAGAGGCAGGCCCAGCTCCACCAGGGCTTGCCTGAGGCAAGAGGACTCTCCCTCCATACCAACTGCCATCCTCTGCCTAGGGAGGGAGAGAAGAGGCAGGCCCAGCTCCATCAGGGCTTGCCTGAGGCAAGAGGACTCTCCCTCCATACCAACTGCCATCCTCTGCCTAGGGAGGGAGAGAAGAGGCAGGCCCAGCTCCACCAGGGCTTGCCTGAGGCAAGAGGACTCTCCCTCCATACCAACTGCCATCCTCTGCCTAGGGAGGGAGGGAAGAGGCAGGCCCAGCTCCACCAGGGCTTGCCTGAGGCAAGAGGACTCTCCCTCCATACCAACTGCCATCCTCTGCCTAGAGAGGGAAGAGAAGAGGCAGGCCCAGCTCCACCAGGGCTTGCCTGAGGCAAGAGGACTCTCCCTCCATACCAACTGCCATCCTCTGCCTAGGGAGGGAGAGAAGAGGCAGGCCCAGCTCCACCAGGGCTTGCCTGAGGCAAGAGGACTCTCCCTCCATACCAACTGCCATCCTCTGCCTAGCGAGGGAGAGAAGAGGCAGGCCCAGCTCCACCAGGGCTTGCCTGAGGCAAGAGGACTCTCCCTCCATACCAACTGCCATCCTCTGCCTAGGGAGGGAGGGAAGAGGCAGGCCCAGCTCCACCAGGGCTTGCCTGAGGCAAGAGGACTCTCCCTCCATACCAACTGCCATCCTCTGCCTAGAGAGGGAAGAGAAGAGGCAGGCCCAGCTCCACCAGGGCTTGCCTGAGGCAAGAGGACTCTCCCTCCATACCAACTGCCATCCTCTGCCTAGGGAGGGAGAGAAGAGGCAGGCCCAGCTCCACCAGGGCTTGCCTGAGGCAAGAGGACTCTCCCTCCATACCAACTGCCATCCTCTGCCTAGGGAGGGAGAGAAGAGGCAGGCCCAGCTCCACCAGGGCTTGCCTGAGGCAAGAGGACTCTCCCTCCATACCAACTGCCATCCTCTGCCTAGGGAGAGAAGAGAAGAGGCAGGCCCAGCTCCACCAGGGCTTGCCTGAGGCAAGAGGACTCTCCCTCCATACCAACTGCCATCCTCTGCCTAGGGAGGGAGAGAAGAGGCAGGCCCAGCTCCACCAGGGCTTGCCTGAGGCAAGAGGACTCTCCCTCCATACCAACTGCCATCCTCTGCCTAGGGAGGGAGAGAAGAGGCAGGCCCAGCTCCACCAGGGCTTGCCTGAGGCAAGAGGACTCTCCCTCCATACCAACTGCCATCCTCTGCCTAGGGAGGGAGAGAAGAGGCAGGCCCAGCTCCACCAGGGCTTGCCTGAGGCAAGAGGACTCTCCCTCCATACCAACTGCCATTCTCTGCCTAGGGAGGGAGAGAAGAGGCAGGCCCAGCTCCACCAGGGCTTGCCTGAGGCAAGAGGACTCTCCCTCCATACCAACTGCAATCCTCTGCCTAGGGAGGGAGAGAAGAGGCAGGCCCAGCTCCACCAGGGCTTGCCTGAGGCAGGCCCAGCTCCATCAGGCCTTGCCTGAGGCAAGAGGACTCTCCCTCCATACCAACTGCCATCCTCTGCCTAGGGAGAGAAGAGAAGAGGCACGCCCAGCTCCACCAGGGCTTGCCTGAGGCAAGAGGACTCTCCCTGATACCAACTGCCATCCTCTGCCTAGGGAGGGAGAGAAGAGGCAGGCCCAGCTCCACCAGGGCTTGCCTGAGGCAAGAGGACTCTCCCTCCATACCAACTGCCATCCTCTGCCTAGGGAGGGAGAGAAGAGGCAGGCCCAGCTCCACCAGGGCTTGCCTGAGGCAAGAGGACTCTCCCTCCATACCAACTGCCATCCTCTGCCTAGGGAGAGAAGAGAAGAGGCAGGCCCAGCTCCACCAGGGCTTGCCTGAGGCAAGAGGACTCTCCCTCCATACCAACTGCCATCCTCTGCCTAGGGAGGGAGAGAAGAGGCAGGCCCAGCTCCACCAGGGCTTGCCTGAGGCAGGCCCAGCTCCATCAGGGCTTGCCTGAGGCAAGAGGACTCTCCCTCCATACCAACTGCCATCCTCTGCCTAGGGAGGGAGAGAAGAGGCAGGCCCAGCTCCACCAGGGCTTCCCTGAGGCAGGCCCAGCTCCATCAGGGCTTGCCTGAGGCAAGAGGACTCTCCCTCCATACCAACTGCCATCCTCTGCCTAGGGAGAGAAGAGAAGAGGCAGGCCCAGCTCCACCAGGGCTTGCCTGAGGCAAGAGGACTCTCCCTCCATACCAACTGCCATCCTCTGCCTAGGGAGGGAGAGAAGAGGCAGGCCCAGCTCCACCAGGGCTTGCCTGAGGCAGGCCCAGCTCCATCAGGGCTTGCCTGAGGCAAGAGGACTCTCCCTCCATACCAACTGCCATCCTCTGCCTAGGGAGGGAGAGAAGAGGCAGGCCCAGCTCCACCAGGGCTTCCCTGAGGCAGGCCCAGCTCCATCAGGGCTTGCCTGAGGCAAGAGGACTCTCCCTCCATACCAACTGCCATCCTCTGCCTAGGGAGAGAAGAGAAGAGGCAGGCCCAGCTCCACCAGGGCTTGCCTGAGGCAAGAGGACTCTCCCTCCATACCAACTGCCATCCTCTGCCTAGGGAGGGAGAGAAGAGGCAGGCCCAGCTCCACCAGGGCTTGCCTGAGGCAAGAGGACTCTCCCTCCATACCAACTGCCATCCTCTGCCTAGGGAGAGAAGAGAAGAGGCAGGCCCAGCTCCACCAGGGCTTGCCTGAGGCAAGAGGACTCTCCCTCCATACCAACTGCCATCCTCTGCCTAGGGAGGGAGAGAAGAGGCAGGCCCAGCTCCACCAGGGCTTGCCTGAGGCAGGCCCAGCTCCATCAGGGCTTGCCTGAGGCAAGAGGACTCTCCCTCCATACCAACTGCCATCCTCTGCCTAGGGAGGGAGAGAAGAGGCAGGCCCAGCTCCAACAGGGCTTCCCTGAGGCAGGCCCAGCTCCATCAGGGCTTGCCTGAGGCAAGAGGACTCTCCCTCCATACCAACTGCCATCCTCTGCCTAGGGAGAGAAGAGAAGAGGCAGGCCCAGCTCCACCAGGGCTCACCTGAGGCAAGAGGACTCTCCCTCCATACCAACTGCCATCCTCTGCCTAGGGAGGGAGAGAAGAGGCAGGCCCAGCTCCACCAGGGCTTGCCTGAGGCAAGAGGACTCTCCCTCCATACCAACTGCTATCCTCTGCCTAGGGAGGGAGAGAAGAGACAGGCCCAGCTCCACCAGGGCTTGCCTGAGGCAAGAGGACTCTCCCTCCATACCAACTGCCATCCTCTGCCTAGGGAGGGAGAGAAGAGGCAGGCCCAGCTCCACCAGGGCTTGCCTGAGGCAAGAGGACTCTCCCTCCATACCAACTGCCATCCTCTGCCTAGGGAGGGAGAGAAGAGGCAGGCCCAGCTCCACCAGGGCTTGCCTGAGGCAAGAGGACTCTCCCTCCATACCAACTGCCATCCTCTGCCTAGGGAGGGAGAGAAGAGGCAGGCCCAGCTCCACCAGGGCTTGCCTGAGGCAAGAGGACTCTCCCTCCATACCAACTGCCATCCTCTGCCTAGGGAGAGAAGAGAAGAGGCAGGCCCAGCTCGACCAGGGCTTGCCTGAGGCAAGAGGACTCTCCCTCCATACCAACTGCCATCCTCTGCCTAGGGAGGGAGAGAAGAGGCAGGCCCAGCTCCACCAGGGCTTGCCTGAGGCAAGAGGACTCTCCCTCCATACCAACTGCCATCCTCTGCCTAGGGAGAGAAGAGAAGAGGCAGGCCCAGCTCCACCAGGGCTTGCCTGAGGCAAGAGGACTCTCCCTCCATACCAACTGCCATCCTCTGCCTAGGGAGGGAGAGAAGAGGCAGGCCCAGCTCCACCAGGGCTTGCCTGAGGCAGGCCCAGCTCCATCAGGGCTTGCCTGAGGCAAGAGGACTCTCCCTCCATACCAACTGCCATCCTCTGCCTAGGGAGAGAAGAGAAGAGGCAGGCCCAGCTCCATCAGGGCTTGCCTGAGGCAAGAGGACTCTCCCTCCATACCAACTGCCATCCTCTGCCTAGGGAGGGAGAGAAGAGGCAGGCCCAGCTCCATCAGGGCTTGCCTGAGGCAAGAGGACTCTCCCTCCATACCAACTGCCATCCTCTGCCTAGGGAGGGAGAGAAAAGGCAGGCCCAGCTCCACCAGGGCTTGCCTGAGGCAAGAGGACTCTCCCTCCATACCAA
Organism: Urosaurus nigricauda; assembly: GCA_034509955.1. Classification (NCBI taxonomy): domain Eukaryota; kingdom Metazoa; phylum Chordata; class Lepidosauria; order Squamata; family Phrynosomatidae; genus Urosaurus; species Urosaurus nigricauda. The sequence goes on along the minus strand of JAOEGL010000002.1, from coordinate 322,529,335 downwards.
CTGCCATCCTCTGCCTAGGGAGGGAGAGAAGAGGCAGGCCCAGCTCCATCAGGGCTTCCCTGAGGCAGGCCCAGCTCCATCAGGGCTTGCCTGAGGCAAGAGGACTCTCCCTCCATACCAACTGCCATCCTCTGCCTAGGGAGAGAAGAGAAGAGGCAGGCCCAGCTCCACCAGGGCTTGCCTGAGGCAAGAGGACTCTCCCTCCATACCAACTGCCATCCTCTGCCTAGGGAGGGAGAGAAGAGGCAGGCCCAGCTCCACCAGGGCTTGCCTGAGGCAAGAGGACTCTCCCTCCATACCAACTAACATCCTCTGCCTAGGGAGGGAGAGAAGAGGCAGGCCCAGCTCCACCAGGGCTTGCCTGAGGCAAGAGGACTCTCCCTCCATACCAACTGCCATCCTCTGCCTAGGGAGGGAGAGAAGAGGCAGGCCCAGCTCCACCAGGGCTTGCCTGAGGCAAGAGGACTCTCCCTCCATACCAACTGCCATCCTCTGCCTAGGGAGGGAGAGAAGAGGCAGGCCCAGCTCCACCAGGGCTTGCCTGAGGCAAGAGGACTCTCCCTCCATACCAACTGCCATCCTCTGCCTAGGGAGGGAGAGAAGAGGCAGGCCCAGCTCCATCAGGGCTTGCCTGAGGCAAGAGGACTCTCCCTCCATACCAACTGCCATCCTCTGCCTAGGGAGGGAGAGAAGAGGCAGGCCCAGCTCCACCAGGGCTTGCCTGAGGCAAGAGGACTCTCCCTCCATACCAACTGCCATCCTCTGCCTAGGGAGAGAAGAGAAGAGGCAGGCCCATCTCCACCAGGGCTTGCCTGAGGCAAGAGGACTCTCCCTCCATACCAACTGCCATCCTCTGCCTAGAGAGGGAAGAGAAGAGGCAGGCCCAGCTCGACCAGGGCTTGCCTGAGGCAAGAGGACTCTCCCTCCATACCAACTGCCATCCTCTGCCTAGGGAGGGAGAGAAGAGGGAGGCCCAGCTCCACCAGGGCTTGCCTGAGGCAAGAGGACTCTCCCTCCATACCAACTGCCATCCTCTGCCTAGGGAGGGAGAGAAGAGGCAGGCCCAGCTCCACCAGGGCTTGCCTGAGGCAAGAGGACTCTCCCTCCATACCAACTGCCATCCTCTGCCTAGGGAGAGAAGAGAAGAGGCAGGCCCAGCTCCACCAGGGCTTGCCTGAGGCAAGAGGACTCTCCCTCCATACCAACTGCCATCCTCTGCCTAGGGAGGGAGAGAAGAGGCAGGCCCAGCTCCACCAGGGCTTGCCTGAGGCAAGAGGACTCTCCCTCCATACCAACTGCCATCCTCTGCCTAGGGAGGGAGAGAAGAGGCAGGCCCAGCTCCACCAGGGCTTGCCTGAGGCAAGAGGACTCTCCCTCCATACCAACTGCCATCCTCTGCCTAGGGAGGGAGAGAAGAGGCAGGCCCAGCTCCACCAGGGCTTGCCTGAGGCAAGAGGACTCTCCCTCCATACCAACTGCCATCCTCTGCCTAGGGAGGGAGAGAAGAGGCAGGCCCAGCTCCATCAGGGCTTGCCTGGGGCAAGAGGACTCTCCCTCCATACCAACTGCCATCCTCTGCCTAGGGAGGGAGAGAAGAGGCAGGCCCAGCTCCACCAGGGCTTGCCTGAGGCAAGAGGACTCTCCCTCCATACCAACTGCCATCCTCTGCCTAGGGAGGGAGAGAAGAGGCAGGCCCAGCTCCACCAGGGCTTGCCTGAGGCAAGAGGACTCTCCCTCCATACCAACTGCCATCCTCTGCCTAGGGAGAGAAGAGAAGAGGCAGGCCCAGCTCCACCAGGGCTTGCCTGAGGCAAGAGGACTCTCCCTCCATACCAACTGCCATCCTCTGCCTAGGGAGGGAGAGAAGAGGCAGGCCCAGCTCCACCAGGGCTTGCCTGAGGCAAGAGGACTCTCCCTCCATACCAACTGCCATCCTCTGCCTAGGGAGAGAAGAGAAGAGGCAGGCCCAGCTCCACCAGGGCTTGCCTGAGGCAAGAGGACTCTCCCTCCATACCAACTGCCATCCTCTGCCTAGGGAGAGAAGAGAAGAGGCAGGCCCAGCTCCACCAGGGCTTGCCTGAGGCAAGAGGACTCTCCCTCCATACCAACTGCCATCCTCTGCCTAGGGAGGGAGAGAAGAGGCAGGCCCAGCTCCACCAGGGCTTGCCTGAGGCAAGAGGACTCTCCCTCCATACCAACTGCCATGCTCTGCCTAGGGAGGGAGAGAAGAGGCAGGCCCAGCTCCACCAGGGCTTGCCTGAGGCAAGAGGACTCACCCTCCATACCAACTGCCATCCTCTGCCTAGGGAGGGAGAGAAGAGGCAGGCCCAGCTCCATCAGGGCTTGCCTGAGACAAGAGGACTCTCCATCCATACCAACTGCCATCCTCTGCCTAGGGAGGGAGAGAAGAGGCAGGCCCAGCTCCACCAGGGCTTGCCTGAGGCAAGAGGACTCTCCCTCCATACCAACTGCCATCCTCTGCCTAGGGAGGGAGAGAAGAGGCAGGCCCAGCTCCACCAGGGCTTGCCTGAGGCAAGAGGACTCTCCCTCCATACCAACTGCCATCCTCTGCCTAGGGAGGGAGAGAAGAGGCAGGCCCAGCTCCACCAGGGCTTGCCTGAGGCAGGCCCAGCTCCATCAGGGCTTGCCTGAGGCAAGAGGACTCTCCCTCCATACCAACTGCCATCCTCTGCCTAGGGAGGGAGAGAAGAGGCAGGCCCAGCTCCATCAGGGCTTGCCTGAGGCAAGAGGACTCTCCCTCCATACCAACTGCCATCCTCTGCCTAGGGAGGGAGAGAAGAGGCAGGCCCAGCTCCACCAGGGCTTGCCTGAGGCAAGAGGACTCTCCCTCCATACCAACTGCCATCCTCTGCCTAGGGAGAGAAGAGAAGAGGCAGGCCCAGCTCCACCAGGGCTTGCCTGAGGCAAGAGGACTCTCCCTCCATACCAACTGCCATCCTCTGCCTAGGGCGGGAGAGAAGAGGCAGGCCCAGCTCCACCAGGGCTTGCCTGAGGCAAGAGGACTCTCCCTCCATACCAACTGCCATCCTCTGCCTAGGGAGGGAGAGAAGAGGCAGGCCCAGCTCCACCAGGGCTTGCCTGAGGCAAGAGGACTCTCCCTCCATACCAACTGCCATCCTCTGCCTAGGGAGGGAGGGAAGAGGCAGGCCCAGCTCCACCAGGGCTTGCCTGAGGCAAGAGGACTCTCCCTCCATACCAACTGCCATCCTCTGCCTAGAGAGGGAAGAGAAGAGGCAGGCCCAGCTCCACCAGGGCTTGCCTGAGGCAAGAGGACTCTCCCTCCATACCAACTGCCATCCTCTGCCTAGGGAGGGAGAGAAGAGGCAGGCCCAGCTCCACCAGGGCTTGCCTGAGGCAAGAGGACTCTCCCTCCATACCAACTGCCATCCTCTGCCTAGGGAGGGAGAGAAGAGGCAGGCCCAGCTCCACCAGGGCTTGCCTGAGGCAAGAGGACTCTCCCTCCATACCAACTGCCATCCTCTGCCTAGGGAGAGAAGAGAAGAGGCAGGCCCAGCTCCACCAGGGCTTGCCTGAGGCAAGAGGACTCTCCCTCCATACCAACTGCCATCCTCTGCCTAGGGAGGGAGAGAAGAGGCAGGCCCAGCTCCACCAGGGCTTGCCTGAGGCAAGAGGACTCTCCCTCCATACCAACTGCCATCCTCTGCCTAGGGAGGGAGAGAAGAGGCAGGCCCAGCTCCACCAGGGCTTGCCTGAGGCAAGAGGACTCTCCCTCCATACCAACTGCCATCCTCTGCCTAGGGAGGGAGAGAAGAGGCAGGCCCAGCTCCACCAGGGCTTGCCTGAGGCAAGAGGACTCTCCCTCCATACCAACTGCCATTCTCTGCCTAGGGAGGGAGAGAAGAGGCAGGCCCAGCTCCACCAGGGCTTGCCTGAGGCAAGAGGACTCTCCCTCCATACCAGCTGCAATCCTCTGCCTAGGGAGGGAGAGAAGAGGCAGGCCCAGCTCCACCAGGGCTTGCCTGAGGCAGGCCCAGCTCCATCAGGCCTTGCCTGAGGCAAGAGGACTCTCCCTCCATACCAACTGCCATCCTCTGCCTAGGGAGAGAAGAGAAGAGGCAGGCCCAGCTCCACCAGGGCTTGCCTGAGGCAAGAGGACTCTCCCTCCATACCAACTGCCATCCTCTGCCTAGGGAGGGAGAGAAGAGGCAGGCCCAGCTCCACCAGGGCTTGCCTGAGGCAAGAGGACTCTCCCTCCATACCAACTGCCATCCTCTGCCTAGGGAGGGAGAGAAGAGGCAGGCCCAGCTCCACCAGGGCTTGCCTGAGGCAAGAGGACTCTCCCTCCATACCAACTGCCATCCTCTGCCTAGGGAGAGAAGAGAAGAGGCAGGCCCAGCTCCACCAGGGCTTGCCTGAGGCAAGAGGACTCTCCCTCCATACCAACTGCCATCCTCTGCCTAGGGAGGGAGAGAAGAGGCAGGCCCAGCTCCACCAGGGCTTGCCTGAGGCAGGCCCAGCTCCATCAGGGCTTGCCTGAGGCAAGAGGACTCTCCCTCCATACCAACTGCCATCCTCTGCCTAGGGAGGGAGAGAAGAGGCAGGCCCAGCTCCACCAGGGCTTCCCTGAGGCAGGCCCAGCTCCATCAGGGCTTGCCTGAGGCAAGAGGACTCTCCCTCCATACCAACTGCCATCCTCTGCCTAGGGAGAGAAGAGAAGAGGCAGGCCCAGCTCCACCAGGGCTTGCCTGAGGCAAGAGGACTCTCCCTCCATACCAACTGCCATCCTCTCCCTAGGGAGGGAGAGAAGAGGCAGGCCCAGCTCCACCAGGGCTTGCCTGAGGCAAGAGGACTCTCCCTCCATACCAACTGCCATCCTCTGCCTAGGGAGGGAGAGAAGAGGCAGGCCCAGCTCCACCAGGGCTTGCCTGAGGCAAGAGGACTCTCCCTCCATACCAACTGCCATCCTCTGCCCAGGGAGGGAGAGAAGAGGCAGGCCCAGCTCCACCAGGGCTTGCCTGAGGCAAGAGGACTCTCCCTCCATACCAACTGCCATCCTCTGCCTAGGGAGGGAGAGAAGAGGCAGGCCCAGCTCCATCAGGGCTTGCCTGAGGCAAGAGGACTCTCCCTCCATACCAACTGCCATCCTCTGCCTAGAGAGGGAGAGAAGAGGCAGGCCCAGCTCCACCAGGGCTTGCCTGAGGCAAGAGGACTCTCCCTCCATACCAACTGCCATCCTCTGCCTAGGGAGAGAAGAGAAGAGGCAGGCCCAGCTCCACCAGGGCTTGCCTGAGGCAAGAGGACTCTCCCTCCATACCAACTGCCATCCTCTGCCTAGGGAGGGAGAGAAGAGGCAGGCCCAGCTCCACCATGGCTTGCCTGAGGCAAGAGGACTCTCCCTCCATACCAACTGCCATCCTCTGCCTAGGGAAAGAAGAGAAGAGGCAGGCCCAGCTCCACCAGGGCTTGCCTGAGGCAAGAGGACTCTCCCTCCATACCAACTGCCATCCTCTGCCTAGGGAGGGAGAGAAGAGGCAGGCCCAGCTCCACCAGGGCTTGCCTGAGGCAGGCCCAGCTCCATCAGGGCTTGCCTGAGGCAAGAGGACTCTCCCTCCATACCAACTGCCATCCTCTGCCTAGGGAGGGAGAGAAGAGGCAGGCCCAGCTCCATCAGGGCTTGCCTGAAGCAAGAGGACTCTCCCTCCATACCAACTGCCATCCTCTGCCTAGGGAGGGAGAGAAGAGGCAGGCCCAGCTCCACCAGGGCTTCCCTGAGGCAAGAGGACTCTCCCTCCATACCAACTGCCATCCTCTGCCTAGGGAGGGAGAGAAGAGGCAGGCCCAGCTCCATCAGGGCTTCCCTGAGGCATGCCCAGCTCCATCAGGGCTTGCCTGAGGCAAGAGGACTCTCCCTCCATACCAACTGCCATCCTCTGCCTATGGAGAGAAGAGAAGAGGCAGGCCCAGCTCCACCAGGGCTTGCCTGAGGCAAGAGGACTCTCCCTCCATACAAACTGCCATCCTCTGCCTAGGGAGGGAGAGAAGAGGCAGGCCCAGCTCCACCAGGGCTTGCCTGAGGCAAGAGGACTCTCCCTCCTTACCAACTGCCATCCTCTGCCCAGGGAGGGAGAGAAGAGGCAGGCCCAGCTCCACCAGGGCTTGCCTGAGGCAAGAGGACTCTCCCTCCATACCAACTGCCATCCTCTGCCTAGGGAGGGAGAGAAGAGGCAGGCCCAGCTCCACCAGGGCTTGGCTGAGGCAAGAGGACTCTCCTTCCATACCAACTGCCATCCTCTGCCTAGGGAGGGAGAGAAGAGGCAGGCCCAGCTCCATCAGGGCTTGCCTGAGGCAAGAGGACTCTCCCTCCATACCAACTGCCATCCTCTGCCTAGGGAGGGAGAGAAGAGGCAGGCCCAGCTCCACCAGGGCTTGCCTGAGGCAAGAGGACTCTCCCTCCATACCAACTGCCATCCTCTGCCTAGAGAGGGAAGAGAAGAGGCAGGCCCAGCTCCACCAGGGCTTGCCTGAGGCAAGAGGACTCTCCCTCCATACCAACTGCCATCCTCTGCCTAGGGAGGGATAGAAGAGGCAGGCCCAGCTCCACCAGGGCTTGCCTGAGGCAAGAGGACTCTCCCTCCATACCAACTGCCATCCTCTGCCTAGGGAGGGAGAGAAGAGGCAGGCCCAGCTCCACCAGGGCTTGCCTGAGGCAAGAGGACTCTCCCTCCATACCAACTGCCATCCTCTGCCTAGGGAGAGAAGAGAAGAGGCAGGCCCAGCTCCACCAGGGCTTGCCTGAGGCAAGAGGACTCTCCCTCCATACCAACTGCCATCCTCTGCCTAGGGAGGGAGAGAAGAGGCAGGCCCAGCTCCACCAGGGCTTGCCTGAGGCAAGAGGACTCTCCCTCCATACCAACTGCCATCCTCTGCCTAGGGAGAGAAGAGAAGAGGCAGGCCCAGCTCCACCACGGCTTGCCTGAGGCAAGAGGACTCTCCCTCCATACCAACTGCCATCCTCTGCCTAGGGAGGGAGAGAAGAGGCAGGCCCAGCTCCACCAGGGCTTGCCTGAGGCAAGAGGACTCTCCCTCCATACCAACTGCCATCCTCTGCCTAGGGAGGGAGAGAAGAGGCAGGCCCAGCTCCATCAGGGCTTGCCTGGGGCAAGAGGACTCTCACTCCATACCAACTGCCATCCTCTGCCTAGGGAGGGAGAGAAGAGGCAGGCCCAGCTCCACCAGGGCTTGCCTGAGGCAAGAGGACTCTCCCTCCATACCAACTGCCATCCTCTGCCTAGGGAGGGAGAGAAGAGGCAGGCCCAGCTCCACCAGGGCTTGCCTGAGGCAAGAGGACTCTCCCTCCATACCAACTGCCATCCTCTGCCTAGGGAGAGAAGAGAAGAGGCAGGCCCAGCTCCACCAGGGCTTGCCTGAGGCAAGAGGACTCTCCCTCCATACCAACTGCCATCCTCTGCCTAGGGAGGGAGAGAAGAGGCAGGCCCAGCTCCACCAGGGCTTGCCTGAGGCAAGAGGACTCTCCCTCCATACCAACTGCCATCCTCTGCCTAGGGAGAGAAGAGAAGAGGCAGGCCCAGCTCCACCAGGGCTTGCCTGAGGCAAGAGGACTCTCCCTCCATACCAACTGCCATCCTCTGCCTAGGGAGAGAAGAGAAGAGGCAGGCCCAGCTCCACCAGGGCTTTCCTGAGGCAAGAGGACTCTCCCTCCATACCAACTGCCATCCTCTGCCTAGGGAGGGAGAGAAGAGGCAGGCCCAGCTCCACCAGGGCTTGCCTGAGGCAAGAGGACTCTCCCTCCATACCAACTGCCATCCTCTGCCTAGGGAGGGAGAGAAGAGGCAGGCCCAGCTCCACCAGGGCTTGCCTGAGGCAAGAGGACTCTCCCTCCATACCAACTGCCATCCTCTGCCTAGGGAGGGAGAGAAGAGGCAGGCCCAGCTCCACCAGGGCTTGCCTGAGGCAAGAGGACTCTCCCTCCATACCAACTGCCATCCTCTGCCTAGGGAGGGAGAGAAGAGGCAGGCCCAGCTCCACCAGGGCTTGCCTGAGGCAAGAGGACTCTCCCTCCATACCAACTGCCATCCTCTGCCTAGGGAGGGAGAGACGAGGCAGGCCCAGCTCCATCAGGGCTTGCCTGAGGCAAGAGGACTCTCCCTCCATACCAACTGCCATCCTCTGCCTAGGGAGGGAGAGAAGAGGCAGGCCCAGCTCCACCAGGGCTTGCCTGAGGCAAGAGGACTCTCCCTCCATACCAACTGCCATCCTCTGCCTAGGGAGAGAAGAGAAGAGGCAGGCCCAGCTCCACCAGGGCTTGCCTGAGGCAAGAGGACTCTCCCTCCATACCAACTGCCATCCTCTGCCAAGGGAGGGAGAGAAGAGGCAGGCCCAGCTCCACCAGGGCTTGCCTGAGGCAAGAGGACTCTCCCTCCATACCAACTGCCATCCTCTGCCTAGGGAGAGAAGAGAAGAGGCAGGCCCAGCTCCACCAGGGCTTGCCTGAGGCAAGAGGACTCTCCCTCCATACCAACTGCCATCCTCTGCCTAGGGAGGGAGAGAAGAGGCAGGCCCAGCTCCACCAGGGCTTGCCTGAGGCAAGAGGACTCTCCCTCCATACCAACTGCCATCCTCTGCCTAGGGAGAGAAGAGAAGAGGCAGGCCCAGCTCCACCAGGGCTTGCCTGAGGCAAGAGGACTCTCCCTCCATACCAACTGCCATCCTCTGCCTAGGGAGGGAGAGAAGAGGCAGGCCCAGCTCCACCAGGGCTTGCCTGAGGCAAGAGGACTCTCCCTCCATACCAACTGCCATCCTCTGCCTAGGGAGAGAAGAGAAGAGGCAAGCCCAGCTCCACCAGGACTTGCCTGAGGCACGAGGACTCTCCCTCCATACCAACTGTCATCCTCTGCCTAGGGAGGGAGAGAAGAGGCAGGCCCAGCTCCACCAGGGCTTGCCTGAGGCAGGCCCAGCTCCATCAGCGCTTGCCTGAGGCAAGAGGACTCTCCCTCCATACCAACTGCCATCCTCTGCCTAGGGAGGGAGAGAAGAGGCAGGCCCAGCTCCACCAGGGCTTGCCTGAGGCAAGAGGACTCTCCCTCCATACCAACTGCCATCCTCTGCCTAGGGAGGGAGAGAAGAGGCAGGCCCAGCTCCACCAGGGCTTGCCTGAGGCAAGAGGACTCTCCCTCCATACCAACTGCCATCCTCTGCCTAGGGAGGGAGAGAAGAGGCAGGCCCAGCTCCACCAGGGCTTGCCTGAGGCAAGAGGACTCTCCCTCCATACCAACTGCCATCCTCTGCCTAGGGAGGGAGAGAAGAGGCAGGCCCAGCTCCACCAGGGCTTGCCTGAGGCAAGAGGACTCTCCCTCCATACCAACTGCCATCCTCTGCCTAGGGAGGGAGAGAAGAGGCAGGCCCAGCTCCACCAGGGCTTGCCTGAGGCAAGAGGACTCTCCCTCCATACCAACTGCCATCCTCTGCCTAGGGAGGGAGAGAAGAGGCAGGCCCAGCTCCACCAGGGCTTGCCTGAGGCAAGAGGACTCTCCCTCCATACCAACTGCCATCCTCTGCCTAGGGAGGGAGAGAAGAGGCAGGCCCAGCTCCACCAGGGCTTGCCTGAGGCAAGAGGACTCTCCCTCCATACCAACTGCCATCCTCTGCCTAGGGAGGGAGAGAAGAGGCAGGCCCAGCTCCACCAGGGCTTGCCTGAGGCAAGAGGACTCTCCCTCCATACCAACTGCCATCCTCTGCCTAGGGAGAGAAGAGAAGAGGCAGGCCCAGCTCCACCAGGGCTTGCCTGAGGCAAGAGGACTCTCCCTCCATACCAACTGCCATCCTCTGCCTAGGGAGGGAGAGAAGAGGCAGGCCCAGCTCCACCAGGGCTTGCCAGAGGCAAGAGGACTCTCCCTCCATACCAACTGCCATCCTCTGCCTAGGGAGAGAAGAGAAGAGGCAGGCCCAGCTCCACCAGGGCTTGCCTGAGGCAAGAGGACTCTCCCTCCATACCAACTGCCATCCTCTGCCTAGGGAGGGAGAGAAGAGGCAGGCCCAGCTCCACCAGGGCTTGCCTGAGGCAAGAGGACTCTCCCTCCATACCAACTGCCATCCTCTGCCTAGGGAGGGAGAGAAGAGGCAGGCCCAGCTCCACCAGGGCTTGCCTGAGGCAGGCCCAGCTCCATCAGGGCTTGCCTGAGGCAAGAGGACTCTCCCTCCATACCAACTGCCATCCTCTGCCTAGGGAGGGAGAGAAGAGGTAGGCCCAGCTCCATCAGGGCTTGCCTGGGGCAAGAGGACTCTCCCTCCATACCAACTGCCATCCTCTGCCTAGGGAGGGAGAGAAGAGGCAGGCCCAGCTCCACCAGGGCTTGCCTGAGGCAAGAGGACTCTCCCTCCATACCAACTGCCATCCTCTGCCTAGGGAGGGAGAGAAGAGGCAGGCCCAGCTCCACCAGGGCTTGCCTGAGGCAAGAGGACTCTCCCTCCATACCAACTGCCATCCTCTGCCTAGGGAGGGAGAGAAGAGGCAGGCCCAGCTCCACCAGGGCTTGCCTGAGGCAAGAGGACTCTCCCTTCATACCAACTGCCATCCTCTGCCTAGGGAGAGAAGAGAAGAGGCAGGCCCAGCTCCACCAGGGCTTGCCTGAGGCAAGAGGACTCTCCCTCAATACCAACTGCCATCCTCTGCCTAGGGAGGGAGAGAAGAGGCAGGCCCAGCTCCACCAGGGCTTGCCTGAGGCAAGAGGACTCTCCCTCCATACCAACTGCCATCCTCTGCCTAGGGAGAGAAGAGAAGAGGCAAGCCCAGCTCCACCAGGACTTGCCTGAGGCACGAGGACTCTCCCTCCATACCAACTGCCATCCTCTGCCTAGGGAGGGAGAGAAGAGGCAGGCCCAGCTCCACCAGGGCTTGCCTGAGGCAGGCCCAGCTCCACCAGGGCTTGCCTGAGGCAAGAGGACTCTCCCTCCATACCAACTGCCATCCTCTGCCTAGGGAGGGAGAGAAGAGGCAGGCCCAGCTCCACCAGGGCTTGCCTGAGGCAAGAGGACTCTCCCTCCATACCAACTGCCATCCTCTGCCTAGGGAGGGAGAGAAGAGGCAGGCCCAGCTCCACCAGGGCTTGCCTGAGGCAAGAGGACTCTCCCTCCATACCAACTGCCATCCTCTGCCTAGGGAGGGAGAGAAGAGGCAGGCCCAGCTCCACCAGGGCTTGCCTGAGGCAAGAGGACTCTCCCTCCATACCAACTGCCATCCTCTGCCTAGGGAGGGAGAGAAGAGGCAGGCCCAGCTCCACCAGGGCTTGCCTGAGGCAAGAGGACTCTCCCTCCATACCAACTGCCATCCTCTGCCTAGGGAGAGAAGAGAAGAGGCAGGCCCAGCTCCACCAGTGCTTGCCTGAGGCAAGAGGACTCTCCCTCCATACCAACTGCCATCCTCTGCCTAGGGAGGGAGAGAAGAGGCAGGCCCAGCTCCACCAGGGCTTGCCTGAGGCAAGAGGACTCTCCCTCCATACCAACTGCCATCCTCTGCCTAGGGAGAGAAGAGAAGAGGCAAGCCCAGCTCCACCAGGACTTGCCTGAGGCACGAGGACTCTCCCTCCATACCAACTGCCATCCTCTGCCTAGGGAGGGAGAGAAGAGGCAGGCCCAGCTCCACCAGGGCTTGCCTGTGGCAAGAGGACTCTCCCTCCATACCAACTGCCATCCTCTGCCTAGGGAGGGAGAGAAGAGGCAGGCCCAGCTCCACCAGGGCTTGCCTGAGGCAAGAGGACTCTCCCTCCATACCAACTGCCATCCTCTGCCTAGGGCCTGAGGTAAGAGGACTCTCCCTCCATACCAACTGCCATCCTCTGCCTAGGGAGAGAAGAGAAGAGGCAGGCCCAGCTCCACCAGGGCTTGCCTGAGGCAAGAGGACTCTCCCTCCATACCAACTGCCATCCTCTGCCTAGGGAGGGAGAGAAGAGGCAGGCCCAGCTCCACCAGGGCTTGCCTGAGGCAAGAGGACTCTCCCTCCATACCAACTGCCATCCTCTGCCTATGGAGGGAGAGAAGAGGCAGGCCCAGCTCCACCAGGGCTTGCCTGAGGCAAGAGGACTCTCCCTCCATACCAACTGCCATCCTCTGCCTAGGGAGGGAGAGAAGAGGCAGGCCCAGCTCCATCAGGGCTTGCCTGAGGCAAGAGGACTCTCCCTCCATACCAACTGCCATCCTCTGCCTAGGGAGAGAAGAGAAGAGGCAGGCCCAGCTACACCAGGGCTTGCCTGAGGCAAGAGGACTCTCCCTCCATACCAACTGCCATCCTCTGCCTAGGGAGGGAGAGAAGAGGCAGGCCCAGCTCCACCAGGGCTTGCCTGAGGCAAGAGGACTCTCCCTCCATACCAACTGCCATCCTCTGCCTAGGGAGAGAAGAGAAGAGGGAGGCCCAGCTCCACCAGGGCTTGCCTGAGGCAAGAGGACTCTCCCTCCATACCAACTGCCATCCTCTGCCTAGGGAGGGAGAGAAGAGGCAGGCCCAGGTCCACCAGGGCTTGCCTGAGGCAAGAGGACTCTCCCTCCATACCAACTGCCATCCTCTGCCTAGGGAGGGAGAGAAGAGGCAGGCCCAGCTCCACCAGGGCTTGCCTTAGGCAAGAGGACTCTCCCTCCATACCAACTGCCATCCTCTGCCTAGGGAGGGAGAGAAGAGGCAGGCCCAGGTCCACCAGGGCTTGCCTGAGGCAAGAGGACTCTCCCTCCATACCAACTGCCATCCTCTGCCTAGGGAGGGAGAGAAGAGGCAGGCCCAGCTCCACCAGGGCTTGCCTGAGGCAGGCCCAGCTCGATCAGGGCTTGCCTGAGGCAAGAGGACTCTCCCTCCATACCAACTGCCATCCTCTGCCTAGGGAGGGAGAGAAGAGGCAAGCCCAGCTCCATCAGGGCTTGCCTGAGGCAAGAGGACTCTCCCTCCATACCAACTGCCATCCTCTGCCTAGGTAGGGAGAGAAGAGGCAGGCCCAGCTCCACCAGGGCTTGCCTGAGGCAAGAGGACTCTCCCTCCATACCAACTGCCATCCTCTGCCTAGGGAGGGAGAGAAGAGGCAAGCCCAGCTCCATCAGGGCTTGCCTGAGGCAAGAGGACTCTCCCTCCATACCAACTGCCATCCTCTGCCTAGGGAGAGAAGAGAAGAGGCAGGCCCAGCTCCATCAGGGCTTGCCTGAGGCAAGAGGACTCTCCCTCCATACCAACTGCCATCCTCTGCCTAGGGAGAGAAGAGAAGAGGCAGGCCCAGCTCCACCAGGGCTTGCCTGAGGCAAGAGGACTCTCCCTCCATACCAACTGCCATCCTCTGCCTAGGGAGGGAGAGAAGAGGCAGGCCCAGCTCCACCAGGGCTTGCCTGAGGCAAGAGGACTCTCCCTCCATACCAACTGCCATCCTCTGCCTAGGGAGAGAAGAGAAGAGGCAGGCCCAGCTCCACCAGGGCTTGCCTGAGGCAAGAGGACTCTCCCTCCATACCAACTGCCATCCTCTGCCTAGGGAGGGAGAGAAGAGGCAGGCCCACCTCCACCAGGGCTTGCCTGAGGCAAGAGGACTCTCCCTCCATACCAACTGCCATCCTCTGCCTAGGGAGGGAGAGAAGAGGCAGGCCCAGCTCCACCAGGGCTTGCCTGAGGCAGGCCCAGCTCCATCAGGGCTTGCCTGAGGCAAGAGGACTCTCCCTCCATACCAACTGCCATCCTCTGCCTAGGGAGGGAGAGAAGAGGCAGGCCCAGCTCCATCAGGGCTTGCCTGGGGCAAGAGGACTCTCCCTCCATACCAACTGCCATCCTCTGCCTAGGGAGGGAGAGAAGAGGCAGGCCCAGCTCCACCAGGGCTTGCCTGAGGCAAGAGGACTCTCCCTCCATACCAACTGCCATCCTCTGTCTAGGGAGGGAGAGAAGAGGCAGGCCCAGCTCCACCAGGGCTTGCCTGAGGCAAGAGGACTCTCCCTCCATACCAACTGCCATCCTCTGCCTAGGGAGGGAGAGAAGAGGCAGGCCCAGCTCCACCAGGGCTTGCCTGAGGCAAGAGGACTCTCCCTTCATACCAACTGCCATCCTCTGCCTAGGGAGAGAAGAGAAGAGGCAGGCCCAGCTCCACCAGGGCTTGCCTGAGGCAAGAGGACTCTCCCTCAATACCAACTGCCATCCTCTGCCTAGGGAGGGAGAGAAGAGGCAGGCCCAGCTCCACCAGGGCTTGCCTGAGGCAAGAGGACTCTCCCTCCATACCAACTGCCATCCTCTGCCTAGGGAGAGAAGAGAAGAGGCAAGCCCAGCTCCACCAGGACTTGCCTGAGGCACGAGGACTCTCCCTCCATACCAACTGCCATCCTCTGCCTAGGGAGGGAGAGAAGAGGCAGGCCCAGCTCCACCAGGGCTTGCCTGAGGCAGGCCCAGCTCCACCAGGGCTTGCCTGAGGCAAGAGGACTCTCCCTCCATACCAACTGCCATCCTCTGCCTAGGGAGGGAGAGAAGAGGCAGGCCCAGCTCCACCAGGGCTTGCCTGAGGCAAGAGGACTCTCCCTCCATACCAACTGCCATCCTCTGCCTAGGGAGGGAGAGAAGAGGCAGGCCCAGCTCCACCAGGGCTTGCCTGAGAAAAGAGGACTCTCCCTCCATACCAACTGCCATCCTCTGCCTAGGGAGGGAGAGAAGAGGCAGGCCCAGCTCCACCAGGGCTTGCCTGAGGCAAGAGGACTCTCCCTCCATACCAACTGCCATCCTCTGCCTAGGGAGGGAGAGAAGAGGCAGGCCCAGCTCCACCAGGGCTTGCCTGAGGCAAGAGGACTCTCCCTCCATACCAACTGCCATCCTCTGCCTAGGGAGAGAAGAGAAGAGGCAGGCCCAGCTCCACCAGTGCTTGCCTGAGGCAAGAGGACTCTCCCTCCATACCAACTGCCATCCTCTGCCTAGGGAGGGAGAGAAGAGGCAGGCCCAGCTCCACAAGGGCTTGCCTGAGGCAAGAGGACTCTCCCTCCATACCAACTGCCATCCTCTGCCTAGGGAGAGAAGAGAAGAGGCAAGCCCAGCTCCACCAGGACTTGCCTGAGGCACGAGGACTCTCCCTCCATACCAACTGCCATCCTCTGCCTAGGGAGGGAGAGAAGAGGCAGGCCCAGCTCCACCAGGGCTTGCCTGAGGCAAGAGGACTCTCCCTCCATACCAACTGCCATCCTCTGCCTAGGGAGGGAGAGAAGAGGCAGGCCCAGCTCCACCAGGGCTTGCCTGAGGCAAGAGGACTCTCCCTCCATACCAACTGCCATCCTCTGCCTAGGGCCTGAGGTAAGAGGACTCTCCCTCCATACCAACTGCCATCCTCTGCCTAGGGAGAGAAGAGAAGAGGCAGGCCCAGCTCCACCAGGGCTTGCCTGAGGCAAGAGGACTCTCCCTCCATACCAACTGCCATCCTCTGCCTAGGGAGGGAGAGAAGAGGCAGGCCCAGCTCCACCAGGGCTTGCCTGAGGCAAGAGGACTCTCCCTCCATGCCAACTGCCATCCTCTGCCTATGGAGGGAGAGAAGAGGCAGGCCCAGCTCCACCAGGGCTTGCCTGAGGCAAGAGGACTCTCCCTCCATACCAACTGCCATCCTCTGCCTAGGGAGGGAGAGAAGAGGCAGGCCCAGCTCCATCAGGGCTTGCCTGAGGCAAGAGGACTCTCCCTCCATACCAACTGCCATCCTCTGCCTAGGGAGAGAAGAGAAGAGGCAGGCCCAGCTGCACCAGGGCTTGCCTGAGGCAAGAGGACTCTCCCTCCATACCAACTGCCATCCTCTGCCTAGGGAGGGAGAGAAGAGGCAGGCCCAGCTCCACCAGGGCTTGCCTGAGGCAAGAGGACTCTCCCTCCATACCAACTGCCATCCTCTGCCTAGGGAGGGAGAGAAGAGGCAGGCCCAGGTCCACCAGGGCTTACCTGAGGCAAGAGGACTCTCCCTCCATACCAACTGCCATCCTCTGCCTAGGGAGGGAGAGAAGAGGCAGGCCCAGCTCCACCAGGGCTTGCCTGAGGCAGGCCCAGCTCGATCAGGGCTTGCCTGAGGCAAGAGGACTCTCCCTCCATACCAACTGCCATCCTCTGCCTAGGGAGGGAGAGGCAAGCCCAGCTCCATCAGGGCTTGCCTGAGGCAAGAGGACTCTCCCTCCATACCAACTGCCATCCTCTGCCTAGGTAGGGAGAGAAGAGGCAGGCCCAGCTCCACCAGGGCTTGCCTGAGGCAAGAGGACTCTCCCTCCATACCAACTGCCATCCTCTGCCTAGGGAGGGAGAGAAGAGGCAAGCCCAGCTCCATCAGGGCTTGCCTGAGGCAAGAGGACTCTCCCTCCATACCAACTGCCATCCTCTGCCTAGGGAGGGAGAGAAGAGGCAAGCCCAGCTCCATCAGGGCTTGCCTGAGGCAAGAGGACTCTCCCTCCATACCAACTGCCATCCTCTGCCTAGGGAGGGAGAGAAGAGGCAGGCCCAGCTCCACCAGGGCTTGCCTGAGGCAAGAGGACTCTCCCTCCATACCAACTGCCATCCTCTGCCTAGGGAGGGAGAGAAGAGGCAAGCCCAGCTCCATCAGGGCTTGCCTGAGGCAAGAGGACTCTCCCTCCATACCAACTGCCATCCTCTGCCTAGGGAGGGAGAGAAGAGTTAGGCCCAGCTCCACCAGGGCTTGCCTGAGGCAAGAGGACTCTCTCTCCATACCAACTGCCATCCTCTGCCTAGGGAGGGAGAGAAGAGGCAAGCCCAGCTCCATCAGGGCTTGCCTGAGGCAAGAGGACTCTCCCTCCATACCAACTTCCATCCTCTGCCTAGGTAGGGAGAGAAGAGGCAGGCCCAGCTCCACCAGGGCTTGCCTGAGGCAAGAGGACTCTCCCTCCATACCAACTGCCATCCTCTGCCTAGGGAGGGAGAGAAGAGGCAAGCCCAGCTCCATCAGGGCTTGCCTGAGGCAAGAGGACTCTCCCTCCATACCAACTGCCATCCTCTGCCTAGGGAGGGAGAGAAGAGGCAGGCCCAGCTCCACCAGGGCTTGCCTGAGGCAAGAGGACTCTCCCTCCATACCAACTGCCATCCTCTGCCTAGGGAGGGAGAGAAGAGGCAAGCCCAGCTCCATCAGGGCTTGCCTGAGGCAAGAGGACTCTCCCTCCATACCAACTGCCATCCTCTGCCTAGGGAGGGAGAGAAGAGGCAGGCCCAGCTCCACCAGGGCTTGCCTGAGGCAAGAGGACTCTCCCTCCATACCAACTGCCATCCTCTGCCTAGGGAGGGAGAGAAGAGGCAAGCCCAGCTCCATCAGGGCTTGCCTGAGGCAAGAGGACTCTCCCTCCATACCAACTTCCATCCTCTGCCTAGGTAGGGAGAGAAGAGGCAGGCCCAGCTCCACCAGGGCTTGCCTGAGGCAAGAGGACTCTCCCTCCATACCAACTGCCATCCTCTGCCTAGGGAGGGAGAGAAGAGGCAAGCCCAGCTCCATCAGGGCTTGCCTGAGGCAAGAGGACTCTCCCTCCATACCAACTGCCATCCTCTGCCTAGGGAGGGAGAGAAGAGGCAAGCCCAGCTCCATCAGGGCTTGCCTGAGGCAAGAGGACTCTCCCTCCATACCAATTGCCATCCTCTGCCTAGGGAGGGAGAGAAGAGGCAGGCCCAGCTCCACCAGGGCTTGCCTGAGGCAAGAGGACTCTCCCTCCATACCAACTGCCATCCTCTGCCTAGGGAGAGAAGAGAAGAGGCAGGCCCAGCTCCACCAGGACTTGCCTGAGGCAAGAGTTCTCTCCCTCCATACCAACTGCCATCCTCTGCCTAGGGAGGGAGAGAAGAGGCAGGCCCAGCTCCACCAGGGCTTGCCTGAGGCAAGAGGACTCTCCCTCCATACCAACTGCCATCCTCTGCCTAGGGAGGGAGAGAAGAGGCAGGCCCAGCTCCACCAGGGCTTGCCTGAGGCAGGCCCAGCTCCATCAGGGCTTGCCTGAGGCAAGAGGACTCTCCCTCCATACCAACTGCCATCCTCTGCCTAGGGAGAGAAGAGAAGAGGCAGGCCCAGCTCCACCAGAGCTTGCCTGAGGCAAGAGGACTCTCCCTCCATACCAACTGCCATCCTCTGCCTAGGGAGGGAGAGAAGAGGCAGGCCCAGCTCCACCAGGGCTTGCCTGAGGCAAGAGGACTCTCCCTCCATACCAACTGCCATCCTCTGCCTAGGGAGAGAAGAGAAGAGGCAGGCCCAGCTCCACCAGGGCTTGCCTGAGGCAAGAGGACTCTCCCTCCATACCAACTGCCATCCTCTGCCTAGGGAGGGAGAGAAGAGGCAGGCCCAGCTCCACCAGGGCTTGCCTGAGGCAAGAGGACTCTCCCTCCATACCAAATGCCATCCTCTGCCTAGGGAGAGAAGAGAAGAGGCAGGCCCAGCTCCACCAGGGCTTGCCTAAGGCAAGAGGACTCTCCCTCCATACCAACTGCCATCCTCTGCCTAGGGAGGGAGAGAAGAGGCAGGCCCAGCTCCACCAGGGCTTGCCTGAGGCAAGAGGACTCTCCCTCCATACCAACTGCCATCCTCTGCATAGGGAGGGAGAGAAGAGGCAGGCCCAGCTCCACCAGGGCTTGCCTGAGGCAAGAGGACTCTCCCTCCATACCAACTGCCATCCTCTGCCTAGGGAGAGAAGAGAAGAGGCAGGCCCAGCTCCACCAGGGCTTTCCTGAGGCAAGAGGACTCTCCCTCCATACCAACTGCCATCCTCTGCCTAGAGAGGGAAGAGAAGAGGCAGGCCCAGCTCCACCAGGGCTTGCCTGAGGCAAGAGGACTCTCCCTCCATACCAACTGCCATCCTCTGCCTAGGGAGGGAGAGAAGAGGGAGGCCCAGCTCCACCAGGGCTTGCCTGAGGCAAGAGGACTCTCCCTCCATACCAACTGCCATCCTCTGCCTAGGGAGGGAGAGAAGAGGCAGGCCCAGCTCCACCAGGGCTTGCCTGAGGCAAGAGGACTCTCCCTCCATACCAACTGCCATCCTCTGCCTAGGGAGAGAAGAGAAGAGGCAGGCCCAGCTCCACCAGGGCTTGCCTGACGCAAGAGGACTCTCCCTCCATACCAACTGCCATCCTCTGCCTAGGGAGGGAGAGAAGAGGCAGGCCCAGCTCCACCAGGGCTTGCCTGAGGAAAGAGGACTCTCCCTCCATACCAACTGCCATCCTCTGCCTAGGGAGAGAAGAAAAGAGGCAGGCCCAGCTCCACCAGGGCTTGCCTGAGGCAAGAGGACTCTCCCTCCATACCAACTGCCATCCTCTGCCTAGGGAGGGAGAGAAGAGGCAGGCCCAGCTCCACCAGGGCTTGCCTGAGGCAGGCCCAGCTCCATCAGGGCTTGCCTGAGGCAAGAGGACTCTCCCTCCATACCAACTGCCATCCTCTGCCTAGGGAGGGAGAGAAGAGGCAGGCCCAGCTCCATCAGGGCTTGCCTGGGGCTAGAGGACTCTCCCTCCATACCAACTGCCATCCTCTGCCTAGGGAGGGAGAGAAGAGGCAGGCCCAGCTCCACCAGGGCTTGCCTGAGGCAAGAGGACTCTCCCTCCATACCAACTGCCATCCTCTGCCTAGGGAGGGAGAGAAGAGGCAGGCCCAGCTCCACCAGGGCTTGCCTGAGGCAAGAGGACTCTCCCTCCATACCAACTGCCATCCTCTGCCTAGGGAGAGAAGAGAAGAGGCAGGCCCAGCTCCACCAGGGCTTGCCTGAGGCAAGAGGACTCTCCCTCCATACCAACTGCCATCCTCTGCCTAGGGAGGGAGAGAAGAGGCAGGCCCAGCTCCACCAGGGCTTGCCTGAGGCAAGAGGACTCTCCCTCCATACCAACTGCCATCCTCTGCCTAGGGAGAGAAGAGAAGAGGCAGGCCCAGCTCCACCAGGGCTTGCCTGAGGCAAGAGGACTCTCCCTCCATACCAACTGCCATCCTCTGCCTAGGGAGAGAAGAGAAGAGGCAGGCCCAGCTCCACCAGGGCTTGCCTGAGGCAAGAGGACTCTCCCTCCATACCAACTGCCATCCTCTGCCTAGGGAGAGAAGAGAAGAGGCAGGCCAAGCTCCACCAGGGCTTGCCTGAGGCAAGAGGACTCTCCCTCCATACCAACTGCCATCCTCTGCCTAGGGAGGGAGAGAAGAGGCAGGCCTAGCTCCACCAGGGCATGCCTGAGGCAAGAGGACTCTCCCTCCATACCAACTGCCATCCTCTGCCTAGGGAGGGAGAGAAGAGGCAGGCCCAGCTCCACCAGGGCTTGCCTGAGGCAAGAGGACTCTCCCTCCATACCAACTGCCATCCTCTGCCTAGGGAGAGAAGAGAAGAGGCAGGCCCAGCTCCACCAGGGCTTGCCTGAGGCAAGAGGACTCTCCCTCCATACCAACTGCCATCCTCTGCCTAGGGAGGGAGAGAAGAGGCAGGCCCAGCTCCACCAGGGCTTGCCTGAGGCAAGAGGACTCTCCCTCCATACCAACTGCCATCCTCTGCCTAGGGAGGGAGAGAAGAGGCAGGCCCAGCTCCACCAGGGCTTGCCTGAGGCAGGCCCAGCTCCATCAGGGCTTGCCTGAGGCAAGAGGACTCTCCCTCCATACCAACTGCCATCCTCTGCCTAGGGAGGGAGAGAAGAGGCAGGCCCAGCTCCACCAGGGCTTGCCTGAGGCAAGAGGACTCTCCCTCCATACCAACTGCCATCCTCTGCCTAGGGAGAGAAGAGAAGAGGTAGGCCCAGCTCCACCAGGGCTTGCCTGAGGCAAGAGGACTCTCCCTCCATACCAACTGCCATCCTCTGCCTAGGGAGGGAGAGAAGAGGCAGGCCCAGCTCCACCAGGGCTTGCCTGAGGCAAGAGGACTCTCCCTCCATACCAACTGCCATCCTCTGCCTAGGGAGAGAAGAGAAGAGGCAGGCCCAGCTCCACCAGGGCTTGCCTGAGGCAAGAGGATTCTCCCTCCATACCAACTGCCATCCTCTGCCTAGGGAGGGAGAGAAGAGGCAGGCCCAGCTCCACCAGGGCTTGCCTGAGGCAAGAGGACTCTCCCTCCATACCAACTGCCATCCTCTGCCTAGGGAGAGAAGAGAAGAGGTAGGCCCAGCTCCACCAGGGCTTGCCTGAGGCAAGAGGACTCTCCCTCCATACCAACTGCCATCCTCTGCCTAGGGAGGGAGAGAAGAGGCAGGCCCAGCTCCATCAGGGCTTGCCTGAGGCAAGAGGACTCTCCCTCCATACCAACTGCCATCCTCTGCCTAGGGAGGGAGAGAAGAGGCAGGCCCAGCTCCATCAGGGCTTGCCTGAGGCAAGAGGACTCTCCCTCCATACCAACTGCCATCCTCTGCCTAGGGAGGGAGAGAAGAGGCAGGCCCAGCTCCACCAGGGCTTGCCTGAGGCAAGAGGACTCTCCCTCCATACCAACTGCCATCCTCTGCCTAGGGAGAGAAGAGAAGAGGCAGGCCCAGCTCCACCAGGGCTTTCCTGAGGCAAGAGGACTCTCCCTCCATACCAACTGCCATCCTCTGCCTAGAGAGGGAAGAGAAGAGGCAGGCCCAGCTCCACCAGGGCTTGCCTGAGGCAAGAGGACTCTCCCTCCATACCAACTGCCATCCTCTGCCTAGGGAGGGAGAGAAGAGGGAGGCCCAGCTCCACCAGGGCTTGCCTGAGGCAAGAGGACTCTCCCTCCATACCAACTGCCATCCTCTGCCTAGGGAGGGAGAGAAGAGGCAGGCCCAGCTCCACCAGGGCTTGCCTGAGGCAAGAGGACTCTCCCTCCATACCAACTGCCATCCTCTGCCTAGGGAGAGAAGAGAAGAGGCAGGCCCAGCTCCACCAGGGCTTGCCTGACGCAAGAGGACTCTCCCTCCATACCAACTGCCATCCTCTGCCTAGGGAGGGAGAGAAGAGGCAGGCCCAGCTCCACCAGGGCTTGCCTGAGGAAAGAGGACTCTCCCTCCATACCAACTGCCATCCTCTGCCTAGGGAGAGAAGAAAAGAGGCAGGCCCAGCTCCACCAGGGCTTGCCTGAGGCAAGAGGACTCTCCCTCCATACCAACTGCCATCCTCTGCCTAGGGAGGGAGAGAAGAGGCAGGCCCAGCTCCACCAGGGGTTGCCTGAGGCAAGAGGACTCTCCCTCCATACCAACTGCCATCCTCTGCCTAGGGAGGGAGAGAAGAGGCAGGCCCAGCTCCACCAGGGCTTGCCTGAGGCAAGAGGACTCTTCCTCCATACCAACTGCCATCCTCTGCCTGGGGAGGGAGAGAAGAGGCAGGCCCAGCTCCACCAGGGCTTGCCTGAGGCAAGAGGACTCTCCCTCCATACCAACTGCCATCCTCTGCCTGGGGAGGGAGAGAAGAGGCAGGCCCAGCTCCACCAGGGCTTGCCTGAGGCAAGAGGACTCTTCCTCCATACCAACTGCCATCCTCTGCCTAGGGAGAGAAGAGAAGAGGCAGGCCCAGCTCCACCAGGGCTTGCCTGAGGCAAGAGGACTCTCCCTCCATACCAACTGCCATCCTCTGCCTAAGGAGGGAGAGAAGAGGCAGGCCCAGCTCCACCAGGGCTTGCCTGAGGCAAGAGGACTCTCCCTCCATACCAACTGCCATCCTCTGCCTAGGGAGGGAGAGAAGAGGCAGGCCCAGCTCCACCAGGGCTTGCCTGAGGCAAGAGGACTCTCCCTCCATACCAACTAACATCCTCTGCCTAGGGAGGGAGAGAAGAGGCAGGCCCAGCTCCACCAGGGCTTGCCTGAGGCAAGAGGACTCTCCCTCCATACCAACTGCCATCCTCTGCCTAGGGAGGGAGAGAAGAGGCAGGCCCAGCTCCACCAGGGCTTGCCTGAGGCAAGAGGACTCTCCCTCCATACCAACTGCCATCCTCTGCCTAGGGAGGGAGAGAAGAGGCAGGCCCAGCTCCACCAGGGCTTAGCTGAGGCAAGAGGACTCTCCCTCCATACCAACTGCCATCCTCTGCCTAGGGAGGGAGAGAAGAGGCAGGCCCAGCTCCACCAGGGCTTGCCTGAGGCAAGAGGACTCTCCCTCAATACCAACTGCCATCCTCTGCCTAGGGAGGGAGAGAAGAGGCAGGCCCAGCTCCACCACGGGCTTGCCTGAGGCAAGAGGACTCTCCCTCCATACCAACTGCCATCCTCTGCCTAGAGAGGGAAGAGAAGAGGTAGGCCCAGCTCCACCAGGGCTTGCCTGAGGCAAGAGGACTCTCCCTCCATACCAACTGCCATCCTCTGCCTAGGGAGGGAGAGAAGAGGCAGGCCCAGCTCCACCAGGGCTTGCCTGAGGCAAGAGGACTCTCCCTCCATACCAACTGCCATCCTCTGCCTAGGGAGGGAGAGAAGAGGCAGGCCCAGCTCCACCAGGGCTTGCCTGAGGCAAGAGGACTCTCCCTCCATACCAACTGCCATCCTCTGCCTAGGGAGGGAGAGAAGAGGCAGGCCCAGCTCCACCAGGGCTTGCCTGAGGCAAGAGGACTCTCCCTCCATACCAACTGCCATCCTCTGCCTAGGGAGGGAGAGAAGAGGCAGGCCCAGCTCCACCAGGGCTTGCCTGAGGCAAGAGGACTCTCCCTCCATACCAACTGCCATCCTCTGCCTAGGGAGGGAGAGAAGAGGCAGGCCCAGCTCCACCAGGGCTTGCCTGAGGCAAGAGGACTCTCCCTCCATACCAACTGCCATCCTCTGCCTAGGGAGAGAAGAGAAGAGGCAGGCCCAGCTCCACCAGGGCTTGCCTGAGGCAAGAGGACTCTCCCTCCATACCAACTGCCATCCTCTGCCTAGGGAGGGAGAGAAGAGGCAGGCCCAGCTCCACCAGGGCTTGCCTGAGGCAAGAGGACTCTCCCTCCATACCAACTGCCATCCTCTGCCTAGGGAGAGAAGAGAAGAGGCAGGCCCAGCTCCACCAGGGCTTGCCTGAGGCAAGAGGACTCTCCCTCCATACCAACTGCCATCCTCTGCCTAGGGAGGGAGAGAAGAGGCAGGCCCAGCTCCACCAGGGCTTGCCTGAGGCAAGAGGACTCTCCCTCCATACCAACTGCCATCCTCTGCCTAGGGAGGGAGAGAAGAGGCAGGCCCAGCTCCACCAGGGCTTGCCTGAGGCAGGCCCAGCTCCATCAGGGCTTGCCTGAGGCAAGAGGACTCTCCCTCCATACCAACTGCCATCCTCTGCCTAGGGAGGGAGAGAAGAGGCAGGCCCAGCTCCATCAGGGCTTGCCTGGGGCAAGAGGACTCTTCCTCCATACCAACTGCCATCCTCTGCCTAGGGAGGGAGAGAAGAGGCAGGCCCAGCTCCACCAGGGCTTGCCTGAGGCAAGAGGACTCTCCCTCCATACCAACTGCCATCCTCTGCCTAGGGAGGGAGAGAAGAGGCAGGCCCAGCTCCACCAGGGCTTGCCTGAGGCAAGAGGACTCTCCCTCCATACCAACTGCCATCCTCTGCCTAGGGAGAGAAGAGAAGAGGCAGGCCCAGCTCCACCAGGGCTTGCCTGAGGCAAGAGGACTCTCCCTCCATACCAACTGCCATCCTCTGCCTAGGGAGGGAGAGAAGAGGCAGGCCCAGCTCCACCAGGGCTTGCCTGAGGCAAGAGGACTCTCCCTCCATACCAACTGCCATCCTCTGCCTAGGGAGGGAGAGAAGAGGCAGGCCCAGCTCCACCAGGGCTTGCCTGAGGCAAGAGGACTCTCCCTCCATACCAACTGCCATCCTCTGCCTAGGGAGGGAGAGAAGAGGCAGGCCCAGCTCCACCAGGGCTTGCCTGAGGCAAGAGGACTCTCCCTTCATACCAACTGCCATCCTCTGCCTAGGGAGAGAAGAGAAGAGGCAGGCCCAGCTCCACCAGGGCTTGCCTGAGGCAAGAGGACTCTCCCTCAATACCAACTGCCATCCTCTGCCTAGGGAGGGAGAGAAGAGGCAGGCCCAGCTCCACCAGGGCTTGCCTGAGGCAAGAGGACTCTCCCTCCATACCAACTGCCATCCTCTGCCTAGGGAGAGAAGAGAAGAGGCAAGCCCAGCTCCACCAGGACTTGCCTGAGGCACGAGGACTCTCCCTCCATACCAACTGCCATCCTCTGCCTAGGGAGGGAGAGAAGAGGCAGGCCCAGCTCCACCAGGGCTTGCCTGAGGCAGGCCCAGCTCCACCAGGGCTTGCCTGAGGCAAGAGGACTCTCCCTCCATACCAACTGCCATCCTCTGCCTAGGGAGGGAGAGAAGAGGCAGGCCCAGCTCCACCAGGGCTTGCCTGAGGCAAGAGGACTCTCCCTCCATACCAACTGCCATCCTCTGCCTAGGGAGGGAGAGAAGAGGCAGGCCCAGCTCCACCAGGGCTTGCCTGAGGCAAGAGGACTCTCCCTCCATACCAACTGCCATCCTCTGCCTAGGGAGAGAAGAGAAGAGGCAGGCCCAGCTCCACCAGGGCTTGCCTGAGGCAAGAGGACTCTCCCTCCATACCAACTGCCATCCTCTGCCTAGGGAGGGAGAGAAGAGGCAGGCCCAGCTCCACCAGGGCTTGCCTGAGGCAAGAGGACTCTCCCTCCATACCAACTGCCATCCTCTGCCTAGGGAGAGAAGAGAAGAGGCAGGCCCAGCTCCACCAGGGCTTGCCTGAGGCAAGAGGACTCTCCCTCCATACCAACTGCCATCCTCTGCCTAGGGAGGGAGAGAAGAAGCAGGCCCAGCTCCACCAGGGCTTGCCTGAGGCAAGAGGACTCTCCCTCCATACCAACTGCCATCCTCTGCCTAGGGAGGGAGAGAAGAGGCAGGCCCAGCTCCACCAGGGCTTGCCTGAGGCAGGCCCAGCTCCATCAGGGCTTGCCTGAGGCAAGAGGACTCTCCCTCCATACCAACTGCCATCCTCTGCCTAGGGAGGGAGAGAAGAGGCAGGCCCAGCTCCACCAGGGCTTGCCTGAGGCAAGAGGACTCTCCCTCCATACCAACTGCCATCCTCTGCCTAGGGAGGGAGAGAAGAGGCAGGCCCAGCTCCACCAGGGCTTGCCTGAGGCAAGAGGACTCTCCCTCCATACCAACTGCCATCCTCTGCCTAGGGAGAGAAGAGAAGAGGCAGGCCCAGCTCCACCAGGGCTTGCCTGAGGCAAGAGGACTCTCCCTCCATACCAACTGCCATCCTCTGCCTAGGGAGGGAGAGAAGAGGCAGGCCCAGCTCCACCAGGGCTTGCCTGAGGCAAGAGGACTCTCCCTCCATACCAACTGCCATCCTCTGCCTAGGGAGAGAAGAGAAGAGGCAGGCCCAGCTCCACCAGGGCTTGCCTGAATCAAGAGGACTCTCCCTCCATACCAACTGCCATCCTCTGCCTAGGGAGGGAGAGAAGAAGCAGGCCCAGCTCCACCAGGGCTTGCCTGAGGCAAGAGGACTCTCCCTCCATACCAACTGCCATCCTCTGCCTAGGGAGGGAGAGAAGAGGCAGGCCCAGCTCCACCAGGGCTTGCCTGAGGCAGGCCCAGCTCCATCAGGGCTTGCCTGAGGCAAGAGGACTCTCCCTCCATACCAACTGCCATCCTCTGCCTAGGGAGGGAGAGAAGAGGCAGGCCCAGCTCCATCAGGGCTTGCCTGGGGCAAGAGGACTCTCCCTCCATACCAACTGCCATCCTCTGCCTAGGGAGGGAGAGAAGAGGCAGGCCCAGCTCCACCAGGGCTTGCCTGAGGCAAGAGGACTCTCCCTCCATACCAACTGCCATCCTCTGCCTAGGGAGGGAGAGAAGAGGCAGGCCCAGCTCCACCAGGGCTTGCCTGAGGCAAGAGGACTCTCCCTCCATACCAACTGCCATCCTCTGCCTAGGGAGAGAAGAGAAGAGGCAGGCCCAGCTCCACCAGGGCTTGCCTGAGGCAAGAGGACTCTCCCTCCATACCAACTGCCATCCTCTGCCTAGGGAGGGAGAGAAGAGGCAGGCCCAGCTCCACCAGGGCTTGCCTGAGGCAAGAGGACTCTCCCTCCATACCAACTGCCATCCTCTGCCTAGGGAGGGAGAGAAGAGGCAGGCCCAGCTCCACCAGGGCTTGCCTGAGGCAAGAGGACTCTCCCTCCATACCAACTGCCATCCTCTGCCTAGGGAGGGAGAGAAGAGGCAGGCCCAGCTCCACCAGGGCTTGCCTGAGGCAAGAGGACTCTCCCTCCATACCAACTGCCATCCTCTGCCTAGGGAGGGAGAGAAGAGGCAGGCCCAGCTCCACCAGGGCTTGCCTGAGGCAAGAGGACTCTCCCTCCATACCAACTGACATCCTCTGCCTAGGGAGGGAGAGAAGAGGCAGGCCCAGCTCCACCAGGGCTTGCCTGAGGCAAGAGGACTCTCCCTCCATACCAACTGCCATCCTCTGCCTAGGGAGGGAGAGAAGAGGCAGGCCCAGCTCCACCAGGGCTTGCCTGAGGCAAGAGGACTCTCCCTCCATACCAACTGCCATCCTCTGCCTAGGGAGAGAAGAGAAGAGGCAGGCCCAGCTCCACCAGGGCTTGCCTGAGGCAAGAGGACTCTCCCTCCATACCAACTGCCATCCTCTGCCTAGGGAGGGAGAGAAGAGGCAGGCCCAGCTCCACCAGGGCTTGCCTGAGGCAAGAGGACTCTCCCTCCATACCAACTGCCATCCTCTGCCTAGGGAGAGAAGAGAAGAGGCAAGCCCAGCTCCACCAGGACTTGCCTCAGGCACGAGGACTCTCCCTCCATACCAACTGCCATCCTCTGCCTAGGGAGGGAGAGAAGAGGCAGGCCCAGCTCCACCAGGGCTTGCCTGAGGCAAGAGGACTCTCCCTCCATACCAACTGCCATCCTCTGCCTAGGGAGGGAGAGAAGAGGCAGGCCCAGCTCCACCAGGGCTTGCCTGAGGCAAGAGGACTCTCCCTCCATACCAACTGCCATCCTCTGCCTAGGGCCTGAGGCAAGAGGACTCTCCCTCCATACCAACTGCCATCCTCTGCCTAGGGAGAGAAGAGAAGAGGCAGGCCCAGCTCCACCAGGGCTTGCCTGAGGCAAGAGGACTCTCCCTCCATACCAACTGCCATCCTCTGCCTAGGGAGGGAGAGAAGAGGCAGGCCCAGCTCCACCAGGGCTTGCCTGAGGCAAGAGGACTCTCCCTCCATACCAACTGCCATCCTCTGCCTATGGAGGGAGAGAAGAGGCAGGCCCAGCTCCACCAGGGCTTGCCTGAGGCAAGAGGACTCTCCCTCCATACCAACTGCCATCCTCTGCCTAGGGAGGGAGAGAAGAGGCAGGCCCAGCTCCCTCAGGGCTTGCCTGAGGCAAGAGGACTCTCCCTCCATACCAACTGCCATCCTCTGCCTAGGGAGAGAAGAGAAGAGGCAGGCCCAGCTGCACCAGGGCTTGCCTGAGGCAAGAGGACTCTCCCTCCATACCAACTGCCATCCTCTGCCTAGGGAGGGAGAGAAGAGGCAGGCCCAGCTCCACCAGGGCTTGCCTGAGGCAAGAGGACTCTCCCTCCATACCAACTGCCATCCTCTGCCTAGGGAGAGAAGAGAAGAGGGAGGCCCAGCTCCACCAGGGCTTGCCTGAGGCAAGAGGACTCTCCCTCCATACCAACTGCCATCCTCTGCCTAGGGAGGGAGAGAAGAGGCAGGCCCAGGTCCACCAGGGCTTGCCTGAGGCAAGAGGACTCTCCCTCCATACCAACTGCCATCCTCTGCCTAGGGAGGGAGAGAAGAGGCAGGCCCAGCTCCACCAGGGCTTGCCTGAGGCAAGAGGACTCTCCCTCCATACCAACTGCCATCCTCTGCCTAGGGAGGGAGAGAAGAGGCAGGCCCAGCTCCACCAGGGCTTGCCTGAGGCAAGAGGACTCTCCCTCCATACCAACTGCCATCCTCTGCCTAGGGAGGGAGAGAAGAGGCAGGCCCAGCTCCACCAGGGCTTGCCTGAGGCAAGAGGACTCTCCCTCCATACCAACTGCCATCCTCTGCCTAGGGAGGGAGAGAAGAGGCAGGCCCAGCTCCACCAGGGCTTGCCTGAGGCAAGAGGACTCTCCCTCCATACCAACTGCCATCCTCTGCCTAGGGAGGGAGAGAAGAGGCAGGCCCAGCTCCACCAGGGCTTGCCTGAGGCAAGAGGACTCTCCCTCCATACCAACTGCCATCCTCTGCCTAGGGAGAGAAGAGAAGAGGCAGGCCCAGCTCCACCAGGGCTTGCCTGAGGCAAGAGGACTCTCCCTCCATACGAACTGCCATCCTCTGCCTAGGGAGGGAGAGAAGAGGCAGGCCCAGCTCCACCAGGGCTTGCCTGAGGCAAGAGGACTCTCCCTCCATACCAACTGCCATCCTCTGCCTAGGGAGAGAAGAGAAGAGGCAGGCCCAGCTCCACCAGGGCTTGCCTGAGGCAAGAGGACTCTCCCTCCATACCAACTGCCATCCTCTGCCTAGGGAGGGAGAGAAGAGGCAGGTCCAGCTCCACCAGGGCTTGCCTGAGGCAGGCCCAGCTCCACCAGGGCTTGCCTGAGGCAAGAGGACTCTCCCTCCATACCAACTGCCATCCTCTGCCTAGGGAGGGAGAGAAGAGGCAAGCCCAGCTCCATCAGGGCTTGCCTGAGGCAAGAGGACTCTCCCTCCATACCAACTGCCATCCTCTGCCTAGGGAGGGAGAGAAGAGGCAGGCCCAGCTCCACCAGGGCTTGCCTGAGGCAAGAGGACTCTCCCTCCATACCAACTGCCATCCTCTGCCTAGGGAGGGAGAGAAGAGGCAAGCCCAGCTCCATCAGGGCTTGCCTGAGGCAAGAGGACTCTCCCTCCATACCAACTGCCATCCTCTGCCTAGGGAGGGAGAGAAGAGGCAGGCCCAGCTCCACCAGGGCTTGCCTGAGGCAAGAGGACTCTCCCTCCATACCAACTGCCATCCTCTGCCTAGGGAGGGAGAGAAGAGGCAGGCCCAGCTCCACCAGGGCTTGCCTGAGGCAAGAGGACTCTCCCTCCATACCAACTGCCATCCTCTGCCTAGGGAGGGAGAGAAGAGGCAAGCCCAGCTCCATCAGGGCTTGCCTGAGGCAAGAGGACTCTCCCTCCATACCAACTGCCATCCTCTGCCTAGGGAGGGAGAGAAGAGGCAAGCCCAGCTCCATCAGGGCTTGCCTGAGGCAAGAGGACTCTCCCTCCATACCAACTGCCATCCTCTGCCTAGGGAGGGAGAGAAGAGGCAGGCCCAGCTCCACCAGGGCTTGCCTGAGGCAAGAGGACTCTCCCTCCATACCAACTGCCATCCTCTGCCTAGGGAGAGAAGAGAAGAGGCAAGCCCAGCTCCACCAGGACTTGCCTCAGGCACGAGGACTCTCCCTCCATACCAACTGCCATCCTCTGCCTAGGGAGGGAGAGAAGAGGCAGGCCCAGCTCCACCAGGGCTTGCCTGAGGCAAGAGGACTCTCCCTCCATACCAACTGCCATCCTCTGCCTAGGGAGGGAGAGAAGAGGCAGGCCCAGCTCCACCAGGGCTTGCCTGAGGCAAGAGGACTCTCCCTCCATACCAACTGCCATCCTCTGCCTAGGGCCTGAGGCAAGAGGACTCTCCCTCCATACCAACTGCCATCCTCTGCCTAGGGAGAGAAGAGAAGAGGCAGGCCCAGCTCCACCAGGGCTTGCCTGAGGCAAGAGGACTCTCCCTCCATACCAACTGCCATCCTCTGCCTAGGGAGGGAGAGAAGAGGCAGGCCCAGCTCCACCAGGGCTTGCCTGAGGCAAGAGGACTCTCCCTCCATACCAACTGCCATCCTCTGCCTATGGAGGGAGAGAAGAGGCAGGCCCAGCTCCACCAGGGCTTGCCTGAGGCAAGAGGACTCTCCCTCCATACCAACTGCCATCCTCTGCCTAGGGAGGGAGAGAAGAGGCAGGCCCAGCTCCCTCAGGGCTTGCCTGAGGCAAGAGGACTCTCCCTCCATACCAACTGCCATCCTCTGCCTAGGGAGAGAAGAGAAGAGGCAGGCCCAGCTGCACCAGGGCTTGCCTGAGGCAAGAGGACTCTCCCTCCATACCAACTGCCATCCTCTGCCTAGGGAGGGAGAGAAGAGGCAGGCCCAGCTCCACCAGGGCTTGCCTGAGGCAAGAGGACTCTCCCTCCATACCAACTGCCATCCTCTGCCTAGGGAGAGAAGAGAAGAGGGAGGCCCAGCTCCACCAGGGCTTGCCTGAGGCAAGAGGACTCTCCCTCCATACCAACTGCCATCCTCTGCCTAGGGAGGGAGAGAAGAGGCAGGCCCAGGTCCACCAGGGCTTGCCTGAGGCAAGAGGACTCTCCCTCCATACCAACTGCCATCCTCTGCCTAGGGAGGGAGAGAAGAGGCAGGCCCAGCTCCACCAGGGCTTGCCTGAGGCAAGAGGACTCTCCCTCCATACCAACTGCCATCCTCTGCCTAGGGAGGGAGAGAAGAGGCAGGCCCAGCTCCACCAGGGCTTGCCTGAGGCAAGAGGACTCTCCCTCCATACCAACTGCCATCCTCTGCCTAGGGAGGGAGAGAAGAGGCAGGCCCAGCTCCACCAGGGCTTGCCTGAGGCAAGAGGACTCTCCCTCCATACCAACTGCCATCCTCTGCCTAGGGAGGGAGAGAAGAGGCAGGCCCAGCTCCACCAGGGCTTGCCTGAGGCAAGAGGACTCTCCCTCCATACCAACTGCCATCCTCTGCCTAGGGAGGGAGAGAAGAGGCAGGCCCAGCTCCACCAGGGCTTGCCTGAGGCAAGAGGACTCTCCCTCCATACCAACTGCCATCCTCTGCCTAGGGAGAGAAGAGAAGAGGCAGGCCCAGCTCCACCAGGGCTTGCCTGAGGCAAGAGGACTCTCCCTCCATACGAACTGCCATCCTCTGCCTAGGGAGGGAGAGAAGAGGCAGGCCCAGCTCCACCAGGGCTTGCCTGAGGCAAGAGGACTCTCCCTCCATACCAACTGCCATCCTCTGCCTAGGGAGAGAAGAGAAGAGGCAGGCCCAGCTCCACCAGGGCTTGCCTGAGGCAAGAGGACTCTCCCTCCATACCAACTGCCATCCTCTGCCTAGGGAGGGAGAGAAGAGGCAGGTCCAGCTCCACCAGGGCTTGCCTGAGGCAGGCCCAGCTCCACCAGGGCTTGCCTGAGGCAAGAGGACTCTCCCTCCATACCAACTGCCATCCTCTGCCTAGGGAGGGAGAGAAGAGGCAAGCCCAGCTCCATCAGGGCTTGCCTGAGGCAAGAGGACTCTCCCTCCATACCAACTGCCATCCTCTGCCTAGGGAGGGAGAGAAGAGGCAGGCCCAGCTCCACCAGGGCTTGCCTGAGGCAAGAGGACTCTCCCTCCATACCAACTGCCATCCTCTGCCTAGGGAGGGAGAGAAGAGGCAAGCCCAGCTCCATCAGGGCTTGCCTGAGGCAAGAGGACTCTCCCTCCATACCAACTGCCATCCTCTGCCTAGGGAGGGAGAGAAGAGGCAGGCCCAGCTCCACCAGGGCTTGCCTGAGGCAAGAGGACTCTCCCTCCATACCAACTGCCATCCTCTGCCTAGGGAGGGAGAGAAGAGGCAGGCCCAGCTCCACCAGGGCTTGCCTGAGGCAAGAGGACTCTCCCTCCATACCAACTGCCATCCTCTGCCTAGGGAGGGAGAGAAGAGGCAAGCCCAGCTCCATCAGGGCTTGCCTGAGGCAAGAGGACTCTCCCTCCATACCAACTGCCATCCTCTGCCTAGGGAGGGAGAGAAGAGGCAAGCCCAGCTCCATCAGGGCTTGCCTGAGGCAAGAGGACTCTCCCTCCATACCAACTGCCATCCTCTGCCTAGGGAGGGAGAGAAGAGGCAGGCCCAGCTCCACCAGGGCTTGCCTGAGGCAAGAGGACTCTCCCTCCATACCAACTGCCATCCTCTGCCTAGGGAGAGAAGAGAAGAGGCAGGCCCAGCTCCACCAGGACTTGCCTGAGGCAAGAGTTCTCTCCCTCCATACCAACTGCCATCCTCTGCCTAGGGAGGGAGAGAAGAGGCAGGCCCAGCTCCACCAGGGCTTGCCTGAGGCAAGAGGACTCTCCCTCCATACCAACTGCCATCCTCTGCCTAGGGAGGGAGAGAAGAGGCAGGCCCAGCTCCACCAGGGCTTGCCTGAGGCAGGCCCAGCTCCATCAGGGCTTGCCTGAGGCAAGAGGACTCTCCCTCCATACCAACTGCCATCCTCTGCCTAGGGAGAGAAGAGAAGAGGCAGGCCCAGCTCCACCAGAGCTTGCCTGAGGCAAGAGGACTCTCCCTCCATACCAACTGCCATCCTCTGCCTAGGGAGGGAGAGAAGAGGCAGGCCCAGCTCCACCAGGGCTTGCCTGAGGCAAGAGGACTCTCCCTCCATACCAACTGCCATCCTCTGCCTAGGGAGAGAAGAGAAGAGGCAGGCCCAGCTCCACCAGGGCTTGCCTGAGGCAAGAGGACTCTCCCTCCATACCAACTGCCATCCTCTGCCTAGGGAGGGAGAGAAGAGGCAGGCCCAGCTCCACCAGGGCTTGCCTGAGGCAAGAGGACTCTCCCTCCATACCAAATGCCATCCTCTGCCTAGGGAGAGAAGAGAAGAGGCAGGCCCAGCTCCACCCGGGCTTGCCTAAGGCAAGAGGACTCTCCCTCCATACCAACTGCCATCCTCTGCCTAGGGAGGGAGAGAAGAGGCAGGCCCAGCTCCACCAGGGCTTGCCTGAGGCAAGAGGACTCTCCCTCCATACCAACTGCCATCCTCTGCCTAGGGAGGGAGAGAAGAGGCAGGCCCAGCTCCACCAGGGCTTGCCTGAGGCAAGAGGACTCTCCCTCCATACCAACTGCCATCCTCTGCCTAGGGAGGGAGAGAAGAGGCAGGTCCAGCTCCACCAGGGCTTGCCTGAGGCAGGCCCAGCTCCACCAGGGCTTGCCTGAGGCAAGAGGACTCTCCCTCCATACCAACTGCCATCCTCTGCCTAGGGAGGGAGAGAAGAGGCAAGCCCAGCTCCATCAGGGCTTGCCTGAGGCAAGAGGACTCTCCCTCCATACCAACTGCCATCCTCTGCCTAGGGAGGGAGAGAAGAGGCAGGCCCAGCTCCACCAGGGCTTGCCTGAGGCAAGAGGACTCTCCCTCCATACCAACTGCCATCCTCTGCCTAGGGAGGGAGAGAAGAGGCAAGCCCAGCTCCATCAGGGCTTGCCTGAGGCAAGAGGACTCTCCCTCCATACCAACTGCCATCCTCTGCCTAGGTAGGGAGAGAAGAGGCAGGCCCAGCTCCACCAGGGCTTGCCTGAGGCAAGAGGACTCTCCCTCCATACCAACTGCCATCCTCTGCCTAGGGAGGGAGAGAAGAGGCAAGCCCAGCTCCATCAGGGCTTGCCTGAGGCAAGAGGACTCTCCCTCCATACCAACTGCCATCCTCTGCCTAGGGAGGGAGAGAAGAGGCAAGCCCAGCTCCATCAGGGCTTGCCTGAGGCAAGAGGACTCTCCCTCCATACCAACTGCCATCCTCTGCCTAGGGAGGGAGAGAAGAGGCAGGCCCAGCTCCACCAGGGCTTGCCTGAGGCAAGAGGACTCTCCCTCCATACCAACTGCCATCCTCTGCCTAGGGAGAGAAGAGAAGAGGCAGGCCCAGCTCCACCAGGACTTGCCTGAGGCAAGAGTTCTCTCCCTCCATACCAACTGCCATCCTCTGCCTAGGGAGGGAGAGAAGAGGCAGGCCCAGCTCCACCAGGGCTTGCCTGAGGCAAGAGGACTCTCCCTCCATACCAACTGCCATCCTCTGCCTAGGGAGGGAGAGAAGAGGCAGGCCCAGCTCCACCAGGGCTTGCCTGAGGCAGGCCCAGCTCCATCAGGGCTTGCCTGAGGCAAGAGGACTCTCCCTCCATACCAACTGCCATCCTCTGCCTAGGGAGAGAAGAGAAGAGGCAGGCCCAGCTCCACCAGAGCTTGCCTGAGGCAAGAGGACTCTCCCTCCATACCAACTGCCATCCTCTGCCTAGGGAGGGAGAGAAGAGGCAGGCCCAGCTCCACCAGGGCTTGCCTGAGGCAAGAGGACTCTCCCTCCATACCAACTGCCATCCTCTGCCTAGGGAGAGAAGAGAAGAGGCAGGCCCAGCTCCACCAGGGCTTGCCTGAGGCAAGAGGACTCTCCCTCCATACCAACTGCCATCCTCTGCCTAGGGAGGGAGAGAAGAGGCAGGCCCAGCTCCACCAGGGCTTGCCTGAGGCAAGAGGACTCTCCCTCCATACCAAATGCCATCCTCTGCCTAGGGAGAGAAGAGAAGAGGCAGGCCCAGCTCCACCCGGGCTTGCCTAAGGCAAGAGGACTCTCCCTCCATACCAACTGCCATCCTCTGCCTAGGGAGGGAGAGAAGAGGCAGGCCCAGCTCCACCAGGGCTTGCCTGAGGCAAGAGGACTCTCCCTCCATACCAACTGCCATCCTCTGCATAGGGAGGGAGAGAAGAGGCAGGCCCAGCTCCACCAGGGCTTGCCTGAGGCAAGAGGACTCTCCCTCCATACCAACTGCCATCCTCTGCCTAGGGAGGGAGAGTAGAGGCAGGCCCAGCTCCATCAGGGCTTGCCTGAGGCAAGAGGACTCTCCCTCCATACCAACTGCCATCCTCTGCCTAGGGAGGGAGAGAAGAGGCAGGCCCAGCTCCACCAGGGCTTGCCTGAGGCAAGAGGACTCTCCCTCCATACCAACTGCCATCCTCTGCCTAGGGAGAGAAGAGAAGAGGCAGGCCCAGCTCCACCAGGGCTTGCCTGAGGCAAGAGGACTCTCCCTCCATACCAACTGCCATCCTCTACCTAGAGAGGGAAGAGAAGAGGCAGGCCCAGCTCCACCAGGGCTTGCCTGAGGCAAGAGGACTCTCCCTCCATACCAACTGCCATCCTCTGCCTAGGGAGGGAGAGAAGAGGGAGGCCCAGCTCCACCAGGGCTTGCCTGAGGCAAGAGGACTCTCCCTCCATACCAACTGCCATCCTCTGCCTAGGGAGGGAGAGAAGAGGCAGGCCCAGCTCCACCAGGGCTTGCCTGAGGCAAGAGGACTCTCCCTCCATACCAACTGCCATCCTCTGCCTAGGGAGAGAAGAGAAGAGGCAGGCCCAGCTCCACCAGGGCTTGCCTGAGGCAAGAGGACTCTCCCTCCATACCAACTGCCATCCTCTGCCTAGGGAGAGAAGAGAAGAGGCAGGCCCAGCTCCACCAGGGCTTGCCTGAGGCAAGAGGACTCTCCCTCCATACCAACTGCCATCCTCTGCCTAGGGAGGGAGAGAAGAGGCAGGCCCAGCTCCACCAGGGCTTGCCTGAGGCAAGAGGACTCTCCCTCCATACCAACTGCCATCCTCTGCCTAGGGAGGGAGAGAAGAGGCAGGCCCAGCTCCACCAGGGCTTGCCTGAGGCAAGAGGACTCTCCCTCCATACCAACTGCCATTCTCTGCCTAGGGAGGGAGAGAAGAGGCAGGCCCAGCTCCACCAGGGCTTGCCTGAGGCAAGAGGACTCTCCCTTCATACCAACTGCCATCCTCTGCCTAGGGAGAGAAGAGAAGAGGCAGGCCCAGCTCCACCAGGGCTTGCCTGAGGCAAGAGGACTCTCCCTCAATACCAACTGCCATCCTCTGCCTAGGGAGGGAGAGAAGAGGCAGGCCCAGCTCCACCAGGGCTTGCCTGAGGCAAGAGGACTCTCCCTCCATACCAACTGCCATCCTCTGCCTAGGGAGAGAAGAGAAGAGGCAGGCCCAGCTCCACCAGGGCTTGCCTGAGGCAAGAGGACTCTCCCTCCATACCAACTGCCATCCTCTGCCTAGGGAGGGAGAGAAGAGGCAGGCCCAGCTCCACCAGGGCTTGCCTGAGGCAAGAGGACTCTCCCTCCATACCAAATGCCATCCTCTGCCTAGGGAGAGAAGAGAAGAGGCAGGCCCAGCTCCACCCGGGCTTGCCTAAGGCAAGAGGACTCTCCCTCCATACCAACTGCCATCCTCTGCCTAGGGAGGGAGAGAAGAGGCAGGCCCAGCTCCACCAGGGCTTGCCTGAGGCAAGAGGACTCTCCCTCCATACCAACTGCCATCCTCTGCATAGGGAGGGAGAGAAGAGGCAGGCCCAGCTCCACCAGGGCTTGCCTGAGGCAAGAGGACTCTCCCTCCATACCAACTGCCATCCTCTGCCTAGGGAGGGAGAGAAGAGGCAGGCCCAGCTCCATCAGGGCTTGCCTGAGGCAAGAGGACTCTCCCTCCATACCAACTGCCATCCTCTGCCTAGGGAGGGAGAGAAGAGGCAGGCCCAGCTCCACCAGGGCTTGCCTGAGGCAAGAGGACTCTCCCTCCATACCAACTGCCATCCTCTGCCTAGGGAGAGAAGAGAAGAGGCAGGCCCAGCTCCACCAGGGCTTGCCTGAGGCAAGAGGACTCTCCCTCCATACCAACTGCCATCCTCTGCCTAGAGAGGGAAGAGAAGAGGCAGGCCCAGCTCCACCAGGGCTTGCCTGAGGCAAGAGGACTCTCCCTCCATACCAACTGCCATCCTCTGCCTAGGGAGGGAGAGAAGAGGGAGGCCCAGCTCCACCAGGGCTTGCCTGAGGCAAGAGGACTCTCCCTCCATACCAACTGCCATCCTCTGCCTAGGGAGGGAGAGAAGAGGCAGGCCCAGCTCCACCAGGGCTTGCCTGAGGCAAGAGGACTCTCCCTCCATACCAACTGCCATCCTCTGCCTAGGGAGAGAAGAGAAGAGGCAGGCCCAGCTCCACCAGGGCTTGCCTGAGGCAAGAGGACTCTCCCTCCATACCAACTGCCATCCTCTGCCTAGGGAGAGAAGAGAAGAGGCAGGCCCAGCTCCACCAGGGCTTGCCTGAGGCAAGAGGACTCTCCCTCCATACCAACTGCCATCCTCTGCCTAGGGAGGGAGAGAAGAGGCAGGCCCATCTCCACCAGGGCTTGCCTGAGGCAAGAGGACTCTCCCTCCATACCAACTGCCATCCTCTGCCTAGGGAGGGAGAGAAGAGGCAGGCCCAGCTCCACCAGGGCTTGCCTGAGGCAAGAGGACTCTCCCTCCATA
Source organism: Urosaurus nigricauda (assembly GCA_034509955.1). Lineage (NCBI taxonomy): Eukaryota > Metazoa > Chordata > Lepidosauria > Squamata > Phrynosomatidae > Urosaurus > Urosaurus nigricauda. The sequence goes on along the minus strand of JAOEGL010000002.1, from coordinate 322,491,411 downwards.
CCAACTGCCATCCTCTGCCTAGGGAGGGAGAGAAGAGGCAGGCCCAGCTCCACCAGGGCTTGCCTGAGGCAAGAGGACTCTCCCTTCATACCAACTGCCATCCTCTGCCTAGGGAGAGAAGAGAAGAGGCAGGCCCAGCTCCACCAGGGCTTGCCTGAGGCAAGAGGACTCTCCCTCAATACCAACTGCCATCCTCTGCCTAGGGAGGGAGAGAAGAGGCAGGCCCAGCTCCACCAGGGCTTGCCTGAGGCAAGAGGACTCTCCCTCCATACCAACTGCCATCCTCTGCCTAGGGAGAGAAGAGAAGAGGCAAGCCCAGCTCCACCAGGACTTGCCTGAGGCACGAGGACTCTCCCTCCATACCAACTGCCATCCTCTGCCTAGGGAGGGAGAGAAGAGGCAGGCCCAGCTCCACCAGGGCTTGCCTGAGGCAGGCCCAGCTCCACCAGGGCTTGCCTGAGGCAAGAGGACTCTCCCTCCATACCAACTGCCATCCTCTGCCTAGGGAGGGAGAGAAGAGGCAGGCCCAGCTCCACCAGGGCTTGCCTGAGGCAAGAGGACTCTCCCTCCATACCAACTGCCATCCTCTGCCTAGGGAGGGAGAGAAGAGGCAGGCCCAGCTCCACCAGGGCTTGCCTGAGGCAAGAGGACTCTCCCTCCATACCAACTGCCATCCTCTGCCTAGGGAGAGAAGAGAAGAGGCAGGCCCAGCTCCACCAGGGCTTGCCTGAGGCAAGAGGACTCTCCCTCCATACCAACTGCCATCCTCTGCCTAGGGAGGGAGAGAAGAGGCAGGCCCAGCTCCACCAGGGCTTGCCTGAGGCAAGAGGACTCTCCCTCCATACCAACTGCCATCCTCTGCCTAGGGAGAGAAGAGAAGAGGCAGGCCCAGCTCCACCAGGGCTTGCCTGAGGCAAGAGGACTCTCCCTCCATACCAACTGCCATCCTCTGCCTAGGGAGGGAGAGAAGAGGCAGGCCCAGCTCCACCAGGGCTTGCCTGAGGCAGGCCCAGCTCCATCAGGGCTTGCCTGAGGCAAGAGGACTCTCCCTCCATACCAACTGCCATCCTCTGCCTAGGGAGGGAGAGAAGAGGCAGGCCCAGCTCCATCAGGGCTTGCCTGGGGCAAGAGGACTCTCCCTCCATACCAACTGCCATCCTCTGCCTAGGGAGGGAGAGAAGAGGCAGGCCCAGCTCCACCAGGGCTTGCCTGAGGCAAGAGGACTCTCCCTCCATACCAACTGCCATCCTCTGCCTAGGGAGGGAGAGAAGAGGCAGGCCCAGCTCCACCAGGGCTTGCCTGAGGCAAGAGGACTCTCCCTCCATACCAACTGCCATCCTCTGCCTAGGGAGAGAAGAGAAGAGGCAGGCCCAGCTCCACCAGGGCTTGCCTGAGGCAAGAGGACTCTCCCTCCATACCAACTGCCATCCTCTGCCTAGGGAGGGAGAGAAGAGGCAGGCCCAGCTCCACCAGGGCTTGCCTGAGGCAAGAGGACTCTCCCTCCATACCAACTGCCATCCTCTGCCTAGGGAGGGAGAGAAGAGGCAGGCCCAGCTCCACCAGGGCTTGCCTGAGGCAAGAGGACTCTCCCTCCATACCAACTGCCATCCTCTGCCTAGGGAGGGAGAGAAGAGGCAGGCCCAGCTCCACCAGGGCTTGCCTGAGGCAAGAGGACTCTCCCTTCATACCAACTGCCATCCTCTGCCTAGGGAGAGAAGAGAAGAGGCAGGCCCAGCTCCACCAGGGCTTGCCTGAGGCAAGAGGACTCTCCCTCAATACCAACTGCCATCCTCTGCCTAGGGAGGGAGAGAAGAGGCAGGCCCAGCTCCACCAGGGCTTGCCTGAGGCAAGAGGACTCTCCCTCCATACCAACTGCCATCCTCTGCCTAGGGAGAGAAGAGAAGAGGCAAGCCCAGCTCCACCAGGACTTGCCTGAGGCACGAGGACTCTCCCTCCATACCAAGTGCCATCCTCTGCCTAGGGAGGGAGAGAAGAGGCAGGCCCAGCTCCACCAGGGCTTGCCTGAGGCAGGCCCAGCTCCACCAGGGCTTGCCTGAGGCAAGAGGACTCTCCCTCCATACCAACTGCCATCCTCTGCATAGGGAGGGAGAGAAGAGGCAGGCCCAGCTCCACCAGGGCTTGCCTGAGGCAAGAGGACTCTCCCTCCATACCAACTGCCATCCTCTGCCTAGGGAGGGAGAGAAGAGGCAGGCCCAGCTCCACCAGGGCTTGCCTGAGGCAAGAGGACTCTCCCTCCATACCAACTGACATCCTCTGCCTAGGGAGGGAGAGAAGAGGCAGGCCCATCTCCACCAGGGCTTGCCTGAGGCAAGAGGACTCTCCCTCCATACCAACTGCCATCCTCTGCCTAGGGAGGGAGAGAAGAGGCAGGCCCAGCTCCACCAGGGCTTGCCTGAGGCAAGAGGACTCTCCCTCCATACCAACTGCCATCCTCTGCCTAGGGAGAGAAGAGAAGAGGCAGGCCCAGCTCCACCAGGGCTTGCCTGAGGCAAGAGGACTCTCCCTCCATACCAACTGCCATCCTCTGCCTAGGGAGGGAGAGAAGAGGCAGGCCCAGCTCCACCAGGGCTTGCCTGAGGCAAGAGGACTCTCCCTCCATACCAACTGCCATCCTCTGCCTAGGGAGAGAAGAGAAGAGGCAAGCCCAGCTCCACCAGGACTTGCCTCAGGCACGAGGACTCTCCCTCCATACCAACTGCCATCCTCTGCCTAGGGAGGGAGAGAAGAGGCAGGCCCAGCTCCACCAGGGCTTGCCTGAGGCAAGAGGACTCTCCCTCCATACCAACTGCCATCCTCTGCCTAGGGAGGGAGAGAAGAGGCAGGCCCAGCTCCACCAGGGCTTGCCTGAGGCAAGAGGACTCTCCCTCCATACCAACTGCCATCCTCTGCCTAGGGCCTGAGGCAAGAGGACTCTCCCTCCATACCAACTGCCATCCTCTGCCTAGGGAGAGAAGAGAAGAGGCAGGCCCAGCTCCACCAGGGCTTGCCTGAGGCAAGAGGACTCTCCCTCCATACCAACTGCCATCCTCTGCCTAGGGAGGGAGAGAAGAGGCAGGCCCAGCTCCACCAGGGCTTGCCTGAGGCAAGAGGACTCTCCCTCCATACCAACTGCCATCCTCTGCCTATGGAGGGAGAGAAGAGGCAGGCCCAGCTCCACCAGGGCTTGCCTGAGGCAAGAGGACTCTCCCTCCATACCAACTGCCATCCTCTGCCTAGGGAGGGAGAGAAGAGGCAGGCCCAGCTCCATCAGGGCTTGCCTGAGGCAAGAGGACTCTCCCTCCATACCAACTGCCATCCTCTGCCTAGGGAGAGAAGAGAAGAGGCAGGCCCAGCTGCACCAGGGCTTGCCTGAGGCAAGAGGACTCTCCCTCCATACCAACTGCCATCCTCTGCCTAGGGAGGGAGAGAAGAGGCAGGCCCAGCTCCACCAGGGCTTGCCTGAGGCAAGAGGACTCTCCCTCCATACCAACTGCCATCCTCTGCCTAGGGAGAGAAGAGAAGAGGGAGGCCCAGCTCCACCAGGGCTTGCCTGAGGCAAGAGGACTCTCCCTCCATACCAACTGCCATCCTCTGCCTAGGGAGGGAGAGAAGAGGCAGGCCCAGCTCCACCAGGGCTTGCCTGAGGCAAGAGGACTCTCCCTCCATACCAACTGCCATCCTCTGCCTAGGGAGGGAGAGAAGAGGCAGGCCCAGCTCCACCAGGGCTTGCCTGAGGCAAGAGGACTCTCCCTCCATACCAACTGCCATCCTCTGCCTAGGGAGGGAGAGAAGGGGCAGGCCCAGCTCCACCAGGGCTTGCCTGAGGCAAGAGGACTCTCCCTCCATACCAACTGCCATCCTCTGCCTAGGGAGGGAGAGAAGAGGCAGGCCCAGCTCCACCAGGGCTTGCCTGAGGCAAGAGGACTCTCCCTCCATACCAACTGCCATCCTCTGCCTAGGGAGGGAGAGAAGAGGCAGGCCCAGCTCCACCAGGGCTTGCCTGAGGCAAGAGGACTCTCCCTCCATACCAACTGCCATCCTCTGCCTAGGGAGGGAGAGAAGAGGCAGGCCCAGCTCCACCAGGGCTTGCCTGAGGCAAGAGGACTCTCCCTCCATACCAACTGCCATCCTCTGCCTAGGGAGAGAAGAGAAGAGGCAGGCCCAGCTCCACCAGGGCTTGCCTGAGGCAAGAGGACTCTCCCTCCATACGAACTGCCATCCTCTGCCTAGGGAGGGAGAGAAGAGGCAGGCCCAGCTCCACCAGGGCTTGCCTGAGGCAAGAGGACTCTCCCTCCATACCAACTGCCATCCTCTGCCTAGGGAGAGAAGAGAAGAGGCAGGCCCAGCTCCACCAGGGCTTGCCTGAGGCAAGAGGACTCTCCCTCCATACCAACTGCCATCCTCTGCCTAGGGAGGGAGAGAAGAGGCAGGCCCAGCTCCACCAGGGCTTGCCTGAGGCAGGCCCAGCTCCACCAGGGCTTGCCTGAGGCAAGAGGACTCTCCCTCCATACCAACTGCCATCCTCTGCCTAGGGAGGGAGAGAAGAGGCAAGCCCAGCTCCATCAGGGCTTGCCTGAGGCAAGAGGACTCTCCCTCCATACCAACTGCCATCCTCTGCCTAGGGAGGGAGAGAAGAGGCAGGCCCAGCTCCACCAGGGCTTGCCTGAGGCAAGAGGACTCTCCCTCCATACCAACTGCCATCCTCTGCCTAGGGAGGGAGAGAAGAGGCAAGCCCAGCTCCATCAGGGCTTGCCTGAGGCAAGAGGACTCTCCCTCCATACCAACTGCCATCCTCTGCCTAGGGAGGGAGAGAAGAGGCAGGCCCAGCTCCACCAGGGCTTGCCTGAGGCAAGAGGACTCTCCCTCCATACCAACTGCCATCCTCTGCCTAGGGAGGGAGAGAAGAGGCAAGCCCAGCTCCATCAGGGCTTGCCTGAGGCAAGAGGACTCTCCCTCCATACCAACTGCCATCCTCTGCCTAGGTAGGGAGAGAAGAGGCAGGCCCAGCTCCACCAGGGCTTGCCTGAGGCAAGAGGACTCTCCCTCCATACCAACTGCCATCCTCTGCCTAGGGAGGGAGAGAAGAGGCAAGCCCAGCTCCATCAGGGCTTGCCTGAGGCAAGAGGACTCTCCCTCCATAGAAACTGCCATCCTCTGCCTAGGGAGGGAGAGAAGAGGCAAGCCCAGCTCCATCAGGGCTTGCCTGAGGCAAGAGGACTCTCCCTCCATACCAACTGCCATCCTCTGCCTAGGGAGGGAGAGAAGAGGCAGGCCCAGCTCCACCAGGGCTTGCCTGAGGCAAGAGGACTCTCCCTCCATACCAACTGCCATCCTCTGCCTAGGGAGAGAAGAGAAGAGGCAGGCCCAGCTCCACCAGGACTTGCCTGAGGCAAGAGTTCTCTCCCTCCATACCAACTGCCATCCTCTGCCTAGGGAGGGAGAGAAGAGGCAGGCCCAGCTCCACCAGGGCTTGCCTGAGGCAAGAGGACTCTCCCTCCATACCAACTGCCATCCTCTGCCTAGGGAGGGAGAGAAGAGGCAGGCCCAGCTCCACCAGGGCTTGCCTGAGGCAGGCCCAGCTCCATCAGGGCTTGCCTGAGGCAAGAGGACTCTCCCTCCATACCAACTGCCATCCTCTGCCTAGGGAGAGAAGAGAAGAGGCAGGCCCAGCTCCACCAGAGCTTGCCTGAGGCAAGAGGACTCTCCCTCCATACCAACTGCCATCCTCTGCCTAGGGAGGGAGAGAAGAGGCAGGCCCAGCTCCACCAGGGCTTGCCTGAGGCAAGAGGACTCTCCCTCCATACCAACTGCCATCCTCTGCCTAGGGAGAGAAGAGAAGAGGCAGGCCCAGCTCCACCAGGGCTTGCCTGAGGCAAGAGGACTCTCCCTCCATACCAACTGCCATCCTCTGCCTAGGGAGGGAGAGAAGAGGCAGGCCCAGCTCCACCAGGGCTTGCCTGAGGCAAGAGGACTCTCCCTCCATACCAAATGCCATCCTCTGCCTAGGGAGAGAAGAGAAGAGGCAGGCCCAGCTCCACCCGGGCTTGCCTAAGGCAAGAGGACTCTCCCTCCATACCAACTGCCATCCTCTGCCTAGGGAGGGAGAGAAGAGGCAGGCCCAGCTCCACCAGGGCTTGCCTGAGGCAAGAGGACTCTCCCTCCATACCAACTGCCATCCTCTGCATAGGGAGGGAGAGAAGAGGCAGGCCCAGCTCCACCAGGGCTTGCCTGAGGCAAGAGGACTCTCCCTCCATACCAACTGCCATCCTCTGCCTAGGGAGGGAGAGAAGAGGCAGGCCCAGCTCCATCAGGGCTTGCCTGAGGCAAGAGGACTCTCCCTCCATACCAACTGCCATCCTCTGCCTAGGGAGGGAGAGAAGAGGCAGGCCCAGCTCCACCAGGGCTTGCCTGAGGCAAGAGGACTCTCCCTCCATACCAACTGCCATCCTCTGCCTAGGGAGAGAAGAGAAGAGGCAGGCCCAGCTCCACCAGGGCTTGCCTGAGGCAAGAGGACTCTCCCTCCATACCAACTGCCATCCTCTGCCTAGGGAGAGAAGAGAAGAGGCAGGCCCAGCTCCACCAGGGCTTGCCTGAGGCAAGAGGACTCTCCCTCCATACCAACTGCCATCCTCTGCCTAGGGAGGGAGAGAAGAGGCAGGCCCAGCTCCATCAGGGCTTGCCTGAGGCAAGAGGACTCTCCCTCCATACCAACTGCCATCCTCTGCCTAGGGAGGGAGAGAAGAGGCAGGCCCAGCTCCACCAGGGCTTGCCTGAGGCAAGAGGACTCTCCCTCCATACCAACTGCCATCCTCTGCCTAGGGAGAGAAGAGAAGAGGCAGGCCCAGCTCCACCAGGGCTTGCCTGAGGCAAGAGGACTCTCCCTCCATACCAACTGCCATCCTCTGCCTAGAGAGGGAAGAGAAGAGGCAGGCCCAGCTCCACCAGGGCTTGCCTGAGGCAAGAGGACTCTCCCTCCATACCAACTGCCATCCTCTGCCTAGGGAGGGAGAGAAGAGGGAGGCCCAGCTCCACCAGGGCTTGCCTGAGGCAAGAGGACTCTCCCTCCATACCAACTGCCATCCTCTGCCTAGGGAGGGAGAGAAGAGGCAGGCCCAGCTCCACCAGGGCTTGCCTGAGGCAAGAGGACTCTCCCTCCATACCAACTGCCATCCTCTGCCTAGGGAGAGAAGAGAAGAGGCAGGCCCAGCTCCACCAGGGCTTGCCTGACGCAAGAGGACTCTCCCTCCATACCAACTGCCATCCTCTGCCTAGGGAGGGAGAGAAGAGGCAGGCCCAGCTCCACCAGGGCTTGCCTGAGGAAAGAGGACTCTCCCTCCATACCAACTGCCATCCTCTGCCTAGGGAGAGAAGAAAAGAGGCAGGCCCAGCTCCACCAGGGCTTGCCTGAGGCAAGAGGACTCTCCCTCCATACCAACTGCCATCCTCTGCCTAGGGAGGGAGAGAAGAGGCAGGCCCAGCTCCACCAGGGCTTGCCTGAGGCAGGCCCAGCTCCATCAGGGCTTGCCTGAGGCAAGAGGACTCTCCCTCCATACCAACTGCCATCCTCTGCCTAGGGAGGGAGAGAAGAGGCAGGCCCAGCTCCATCAGGGCTTGCCTGGGGCAAGAGGACTCTCCCTCCATACCAACTGCCATCCTCTGCCTAGGGAGGGAGAGAAGAGGCAGGCCCAGCTCCACCAGGGCTTGCCTGAGGCAAGAGGACTCTCCCTCCATACCAACTGCCATCCTCTGCCTAGGGAGGGAGAGAAGAGGCAGGCCCAGCTCCACCAGGGCTTGCCTGAGGCAAGAGGACTCTCCCTCCATACCAACTGCCATCCTCTGCCTAGGGAGAGAAGAGAAGAGGCAGGCCCAGCTCCACCAGGGCTTGCCTGAGGCAAGAGGACTCTCCCTCCATACCAACTGCCATCCTCTGCCTAGGGAGGGAGAGAAGAGGCAGGCCCAGCTCCACCAGGGCTTGCCTGAGGCAAGAGGACTCTCCCTCCATACCAACTGCCATCCTCTGCCTAGGGAGAGAAGAGAAGAGGCAGGCCCAGCTCCACCAGGGCTTGCCTGAGGCAAGAGGACTCTCCCTCCATACCAACTGCCATCCTCTGCCTAGGGAGAGAAGAGAAGAGGCAGGCCCAGCTCCACCAGGGCTTGCCTGAGGCAAGAGGACTCTCCCTCCATACCAACTGCCATCCTCTGCCTAGGGAGAGAAGAGAAGAGGCAGGCCAAGCTCCACCAGGGCTTGCCTGAGGCAAGAGGACTCTCCCTCCATACCAACTGCCATCCTCTGCCTAGGGAGGGAGAGAAGAGGCAGGCCCAGCTCCACCAGGGCATGCCTGAGGCAAGAGGACTCTCCCTCCATACCAACTGCCATCCTCTGCCTAGGGAGGGAGAGAAGAGGCAGGCCCAGCTCCACTAGGGCTTGCCTGAGGCAAGAGGACTCTCCCTCCATACCAACTGCCATCCTCTGCCTAGGGAGAGAAGAGAAGAGGCAGGCCCAGCTCCACCAGGGCTTGCCTGAGGCAAGAGGACTCTCCCTCCATACCAACTGCCATCCTCTGCCTACGGAGGGAGAGAAGAGGCAGGCCCAGCTCCACCAGGGCTTGCCTGAGGCAGGCCCAGCTCGATCAGGGCTTGCCTGAGGCAAGAGGACTCTCCCTCCATACCAACTGCCATCCTCTGCCTAGGGAGAGAAGAAAAGAGGCAGGCCCAGCTCCACCAGGGCTTGCCTGAGGCAAGAGGACTCTCCCTCCATACCAACTGCCATCCTCTCTCTAGGGAGAGAAGAGGCAGGCCCAGCTCCACCAGGGCTTGCCTGAGGCAAGAGGACTCTCCCTCCATACCAACTGCCATCCTCTGCCTAGGGAGAGAAGAAAAGAGGCAGGCCCAGCTCCACCAGGGCTTGCCTGAGGCAAGAGGACTCTCCCTCCATACCAACTGCCATCCTCTGCCTAGGGAGGGAGAGAAGAGGCAGGCCCAGCTCCACCAGGGCTTGCCTGAGGCAAGAGGACTCTCCCTCCATACCAACTGCCATCCTCTGCCTAGGGAGGGAGAGAAGAGGCAGGCCCAGCTCCACCAGGGCTTGCCTGAGGCAGGCCCAGCTCCATCAGGGCTTGCCTGAGGCAAGAGGACTCTCCCTCCATACCAACAGCCATCCTCTGCCTAGGGAGGGAGAGAAGAGGCAGGCCCAGCTCCACCAGGGCTTGCCTGAGGCAGGCCCAGCTCCATCAGGGCTTGCCTGAGGCAAGAGGACTCTCCCTCCATACCAACTGCCATCCTCTGCCTAGGGAGGGAGAGAAGAGGCAGGCCCAGCTCCACCAGGGCTTGCCTGAGGCAAGAGGACTCTCCCTCCATACCAACTGCCATCCTCTGCCTAGGGAGAGAAGAGAAGAGGTAGGCCCAGCTCCACCAGGGCTTGCCTGAGGCAAGAGGACTCTCCCTCCATACCAACTGCCATCCTCTGCCTAGGGAGAGAAGAGAAGAGGCAGGCCCAGCTCCACCAGGGCTTGCCTGAGGCAAGAGGATTCTCCCTCCATACCAACTGCCATCCTCTGCCTAGGGAGGGAGAGAAGAGGCAGGCCCAGCTCCACCAGGGCTTGCCTGAGGCAAGAGGACTCTCCCTCCATACCAACTGCCATCCTCTGCCTAGGGAGAGAAGAGAAGAGGTAGGCCCAGCTCCACCAGGGCTTGCCTGAGGCAAGAGGACTCTCCCTCCATACCAACTGCCATCCTCTGCCTAGGGAGGGAGAGAAGAGGCAGGCCCAGCTCCACCAGGGCTTGCCTGAGGCAAGAGGACTCTCCCTCCATACCAACTGCCATCCTCTGCCTAGGGAGAGAAGAAAAGAGGCAGGCCCAGCTCCACCAGGGCTTGCCTGAGGCAAGAGGACTCTCCCTCCATACCAACTGCCATCCTCTGCCTAGGGAGGGAGAGAAGAGGCAGGCCCAGCTCCACCAGGGCTTGCCTGAGGCAAGAGGACTCTCCCTCCATACCAACTGCCATCCTCTGCCTAGGGAGGGAGAGAAGAGGCAGGGCCAGCTCCACCAGGGCTTGCCTGAGGCAGGCCCAGCTCCATCAGGGCTTGCCTGAGGCAAGAGGACTCTCCCTCCATACCAACTGCCATCCTCTGCCTAGGGAGGGAGAGAAGAGGCAGGCCCAGCTCCACCAGGGCTTGCCTGAGGCAAGAGGACTGTCCCTCCATACCAACTGCCATCCTCTGCCTAGGGAGGGAGAGAAGAGGCAGGCCCAGCTCCACCAGGGCTTGCCTGAGGCAGGCCCAGCTCCATCAGGGCTTGCCTGAGGCAAGAGGACTCTCCCTCCATACCAACTGCCATCCTCTGCCTAGGGAGGGAGAGAAGAGGCAGGCCCAGCTCCACCAGGGCTTGCCTGAGGCAAGAGGACTCTCCCTCCATACCAACTGCCATCCTCTGCCTAGGGAGAGAAGAGAAGAGGTAGGCCCAGCTCCACCAGGGCTTGCCTGAGGCAAGAGGACTCTCCCTCCATACCAACTGCCATCCTCTGCCTAGGGAGGGAGAGAAGAGGCAGGCCCAGCTCCACCAAGGCTTGCCTGAGGCAAGAGGACTCTCCCTCCATACCAACTGCCATCCTCTGCCTAGGGAGAGAAGAGAAGAGGCAGGCCCAGCTCCACCAGGGCTTGCCTGAGGCAAGAGGATTCTCCCTCCATACCAACTGCCATCCTCTGCCTAGGGAGGGAGAGAAGAGGCAGGCCCAGCTCCACCAGGGCTTGCCTGAGGCAAGAGGACTCTCCCTCCATACCAACTGCCATCCTCTGCCTAGGGAGAGAAGAGAAGAGGTAGGCCCAGCTCCACCAGGGCTTGCCTGAGGCAAGAGGACTCTCCCTCCATACCAACTGCCATCCTCTGCCTAGGGAGGGAGAGAAGAGGCAGGCCCAGCTCCACCAGGGCTTGCCTGAGGCAAGAGGACTCTCCCTCCATACCAACTGCCATCCTCTGCCTAGGGAGAGAAGAGAAGAGGTAGGCCCAGCTCCACCAGGGCTTGCCTGAGGCAAGAGGACTCTCCCTCCATACCAACTGCCATCCTCTGCCTAGGGAGGGAGAGAAGAGGCAGGCCCAGCTCCACCAGGGCTTGCCTGAGGCAAGAGGACTCTCCCTCCATACCAACTGCCATCCTCTGCCTAGGGAGGGAGAGAAGAGGCAGGCCCAGCTCCACCAGGGCTTGCCTGAGGCAAGAGGACTCTCCCTCCATACCAACTGCCATCCTCTGCCTAGGGAGGGAGAGAAGAGGCAGGCCCAGCTCCACCAGGGCTTGCCTGAGGCAAGAGGACTCTCCCTCCATACCAACTGCCATCCTCTGCCTAGGGAGGGAGAGAAGAGGCAGGCCCAGCTCCACCACGGGCTTGCCTGAGGCAAGAGGACTCTCCCTCCATACCAACTGCCATCCTCTGCCTAGGGAGGGAGAGAAGAGGCAGGCCCAGCTCCACCAGGGCTTGCCTGAGGCAAGAGGACTCTCCCTCCATACCAACTGCCATCCTCTGCCTAGGGAGAGAAGAGAAGAGGTAGGCCCAGCTCCACCAGGGCTTGCCTGAGGCAAGAGGACTCTCCCTCCATACCAACTGCCATCCTCTGCCTAGGGAGGGAGAGAAGAGGCAGGCCCAGCTCCACCAGGGCTTGCCTGAGGCAAGAGGACTCTCCCTCCATACCAACTGCCATCCTCTGCCTAGGGAGAGAAGAGAAGAGGTAGGCCCAGCTCCACCAGGGCTTGCCTGAGGCAAGAGGACTCTCCCTCCATACCAACTGCCATCCTCTGCCTAGGGAGGGAGAGAAGAGGCAGGCCCAGCTCCACCAGGGGTTGCCTGAGGCAAGAGGACTCTCCCTCCATACCAACTGCCATCCTCTGCCTAGGGAGGGAGAGAAGAGGCAGGCCCAGCTCCACCAGGGCTTGCCTGAGGCAAGAGGACTCTTCCTCCATACCAACTGCCATCCTCTGCCTGGGGAGGGAGAGAAGAGGCAGGCCCAGCTCCACCAGGGCTTGCCTGAGGCAAGAGGACTCTCCCTCCATACCAACTGCCATCCTCTGCCTGGGGAGGGAGAGAAGAGGCAGGCCCAGCTCCACCAGGGCTTGCCTGAGGCAAGAGGACTCTTCCTCCATACCAACTGCCCTCCTCTGCCTAGGGAGAGAAGAGAAGAGGCAGGCCCAGCTCCACCAGGGCTTGCCTGAGGCAAGAGGACTCTCCCTCCATACCAACTGCCATCCTCTGCCTAAGGAGGGAGAGAAGAGGCAGGCCCAGCTCCACCAGGGCTTGCCTGAGGCAAGAGGACTCTCCCTCCATACCAACTGCCATCCTCTGCCTAGGGAGGGAGAGAAGAGGCAGGCCCAGCTCCACCAGGGCTTGCCTGAGGCAAGAGGACTCTCCCTCCATACCAACTGCCATCCTCTGCCTAGGGAGGGAGAGAAGAGGCAGGCCCAGCTCCACCAGGGCTTGCCTGAGGCAAGAGGACTCTCCCTCCATACCAACTGCCATCCTCTGCCTAGGGAGGGAGAGAAGAGGCAGGCCCAGCTCCACCAGGGCTTGCCTGAGGCAAGAGGACTCTCCCTCCATACCAACTGCCATCCTCTGCCTAGGGAGGGAGAGAAGAGGCAGGCCCAGCTCCACCAGGGCTTGCCTGAGGCAAGAGGACTCTCCCTCCATACCAACTGCCATCCTCTGCCTAGGGAGGGAGAGAAGAGGCAGGCCCAGCTCCACCAGGGCTTGCCTGAGGCAAGAGGACTCTCCCTCCATACCAACTGCCATCCTCTGCCTAGGGAGGGAGAGAAGAGGCAGGCCCAGGTCCACCACGGGCTTGCCTGAGGCAAGAGGACTCTCCCTCCATACCAACTGCCATCCTCTGCCTAGAGAGGGAAGAGAAGAGGTAGGCCCAGCTCCATCAGGGCTTGCCTGAGGCAAGAGGACTCTCCCTCCATACCAACTGCCATCCTCTGCCTAGGGAGGGAGAGAAGAGGCAGGCCCAGCTCCACCAGGGCTTGCCTGAGGCAAGAGGACTCTCCCTCCATACCAACTGCCATCCTCTGCCTAGGGAGGGAGAGAAGAGGCAGGCCCAGCTCCACCACGGGCTTGCCTGAGGCAAGAGGACTCTCCCTCCATACCAACTGCCATCCTCTGCCTAGGGAGGGAGAGAAGAGGCAGGCCCAGCTCCACCAGGGCTTGCCTGAGGCAAGAGGACTCTCCCTCCATACCAACTGCCATCCTCTGCCTAGGGAGAGAAGAGAAGAGGTAGGCCCAGCTCCACTAGGGCTTGCCTGAGGCAAGAGGACTCTCCCTCCATACCAACTGCCATCCTCTGCCTAGGGAGGGAGAGAAGAGGCAGGCCCAGCTCCACCAGGGCTTGCCTGAGGCAAGAGGACTCTCCCTCCATACCAACTGCCATCCTCTGCCTAGGGAGAGAAGAGAAGAGGTAGGCCCAGCTCCACCAGGGCTTGCCTGAGGCAAGAGGACTCTCCCTCCATACCAACTGCCATCCTCTGCCTAGGGAGGGAGAGAAGAGGCAGGCCCAGCTCCACCAGGGCTTGCCTGAGGCAAGAGGACTCTCCCTCCATACCAACTGCCATCCTCTGCCTAGGGAGGGAGAGAAGAGGCAGGCCCAGCTCCACCAGGGCTTGCCTGAGGCAAGAGGACTCTTCCTCCATACCAACTGCCATCCTCTGCCTAGGGAGAGAAGAGAAGAGGCAGGCCCAGCTCCACCAGGGCTTGCCTGAGGCAAGAGGACTCTCCCTCCATACCAACTGCCATCCTCTGCCTAAGGAGGGAGAGAAGAGGCAGGCCCAGCTCCACCAGGGCTTGCCTGAGGCAAGAGGACTCTCCCTCCATACCAACTGCCATCCTCTGCCTAGGGAGGGAGAGAAGAGGCAGGCCCAGCTCCACCAGGGCTTGCCTGAGGCAAGAGGACTCTCCCTCCATACCAACTGCCATCCTCTGCCTAGGGAGGGAGAGAAGAGGCAGGCCCAGCTCCACCAGGGCTTGCCTGAGGCAAGAGGACTCTCCCTCCATACCAACTGCCATCCTCTGCCTAGGGAGGGAGAGAAGAGGCAGGCCCAGCTCCACCACGGGCTTGCCTGAGGCAAGAGGACTCTCCCTCCATACCAACTGCCATCCTCTGCCTAGGGAGGGAGAGAAGAGGCAGGCCCAGCTCCACCAGGGCTTGCCTGAGGCAAGAGGACTCTCCCTCCATACCAACTGCCATCCTCTGCCTAGGGAGAGAAGAGAAGAGGTAGGCCCAGCTCCACCAGGGCTTGCCTGAGGCAAGAGGACTCTCCCTCCATACCAACTGCCATCCTCTGCCTAGGGAGGGAGAGAAGAGGCAGGCCCAGCTCCACCAGGGCTTGCCTGAGGCAAGAGGACTCTCCCTCCATACCAACTGCCATCCTCTGCCTAGGGAGAGAAGAGAAGAGGTAGGCCCAGCTCCACCAGGGCTTGCCTGAGGCAAGAGGACTCTCCCTCCATACCAACTGCCATCCTCTGCCTAGGGAGGGAGAGAAGAGGCAGGCCCAGCTCCACCAGGGGTTGCCTGAGGCAAGAGGACTCTCCCTCCATACCAACTGCCATCCTCTGCCTAGGGAGGGAGAGAAGAGGCAGGCCCAGCTCCACCAGGGCTTGCCTGAGGCAAGAGGACTCTTCCTCCATACCAACTGCCATCCTCTGCCTGGGGAGGGAGAGAAGAGGCAGGCCCAGCTCCACCAGGGCTTGCCTGAGGCAAGAGGACTCTCCCTCCATACCAACTGCCATCCTCTGCCTGGGGAGGGAGAGAAGAGGCAGGCCCAGCTCCACCAGGGCTTGCCTGAGGCAAGAGGACTCTTCCTCCATACCAACTGCCATCCTCTGCCTAGGGAGAGAAGAGAAGAGGCAGGCCCAGCTCCACCAGGGCTTGCCTGAGGCAAGAGGACTCTCCCTCCATACCAACTGCCATCCTCTGCCTAAGGAGGGAGAGAAGAGGCAGGCCCAGCTCCACCAGGGCTTGCCTGAGGCAAGAGGACTCTCCCTCCATACCAACTGCCATCCTCTGCCTAGGGAGGGAGAGAAGAGGCAGGCCCAGCTCCACCAGGGCTTGCCTGAGGCAAGAGGACTCTCCCTCCATACCAACTGCCATCCTCTGCCTAGGGAGGGATAGAAGAGGCAGGCCCAGCTCCACCAGGGCTTGCCTGAGGCAAGAGGACTCTCCCTCCATACCAACTGCCATCCTCTGCCTAGGGAGGGAGAGAAGAGGCAGGCCCAGCTCCACCAGGGCTTGCCTGAGGCAAGAGGACTCTCCCTCCATACCAACTGCCATCCTCTGCCTAGGGAGGGAGAGAAGAGGCAGGCCCAGCTCCACCAGGGCTTGCCTGAGGCAAGAGGACTCTCCCTCCATACCAACTGCCATCCTCTGCCTAGGGAGGGAGAGAAGAGGCAGGCCCAGCTCCACCAGGGCTTGCCTGAGGCAAGAGGACTCTCCCTCCATACCAACTGCCATCCTCTGCCTAGGGAGGGAGAGAAGAGGCAGGCCCAGCTCCACCACGGGCTTGCCTGAGGCAAGAGGACTCTCCCTCCATACCAACTGCCATCCTCTGCCTAGAGAGGGAAGAGAAGAGGTAGGCCCAGCTCCACCAGGGCTTGCCTGAGGCAAGAGGACTCTCCCTCCATACCAACTGCCATCCTCTGCCTAGGGAGGGAGAGAAGAGGCAGGCCCAGCTCCACCAGGGCTTGCCTGAGGCAAGAGGACTCTCCCTCCATACCAACTGCCATCCTCTGCCTAGGGAGGGAGAGAAGAGGCAGGCCCAGCTCCACCACGGGCTTGCCTGAGGCAAGAGGACTCTCCCTCCATACCAACTGCCATCCTCTGCCTAGGGAGGGAGAGAAGAGGCAGGCCCAGCTCCACCAGGGCTTGCCTGAGGCAAGAGGACTCTCCCTCCATACCAACTGCCATCCTCTGCCTAGGGAGAGAAGAGAAGAGGTAGGCCCAGCTCCACTAGGGCTTGCCTGAGGCAAGAGGACTCTCCCTCCATACCAACTGCCATCCTCTGCCTAGGGAGGGAGAGAAGAGGCAGGCCCAGCTCCACCAGGGCTTGCCTGAGGCAAGAGGACTCTCCCTCCATACCAACTGCCATCCTCTGCCTAGGGAGAGAAGAGAAGAGGTAGGCCCAGCTCCACCAGGGCTTGCCTGAGGCAAGAGGACTCTCCCTCCATACCAACTGCCATCCTCTGCCTAGGGAGGGAGAGAAGAGGCAGGCCCAGCTCCACCAGGGCTTGCCTGAGGCAAGAGGACTCTCCCTCCATACCAACTGCCATCCTCTGCCTAGGGAGGGAGAGAAGAGGCAGGCCCAGCTCCACCAGGGCTTGCCTGAGGCAAGAGGACTCTTCCTCCATACCAACTGCCATCCTCTGCCTAGGGAGAGAAGAGAAGAGGCAGGCCCAGCTCCACCAGGGCTTGCCTGAGGCAAGAGGACTCTCCCTCCATACCAACTGCCATCCTCTGCCTAAGGAGGGAGAGAAGAGGCAGGCCCAGCTCCACCAGGGCTTGCCTGAGGCAAGAGGACTCTCCCTCCATACCAACTGCCATCCTCTGCCTAGGGAGGGAGAGAAGAGGCAGGCCCAGCTCCACCAGGGCTTGCCTGAGGCAAGAGGACTCTCCCTCCATACCAACTGCCATCCTCTGCCTAGGGAGGGAGAGAAGAGGCAGGCCCAGCTCCACCAGGGCTTGCCTGAGGCAAGAGGACTCTCCCTCCATACCAACTGCCATCCTCTGCCTAGGGAGGGAGAGAAGAGGCAGGCCCAGCTCCACCACGGGCTTGCCTGAGGCAAGAGGACTCTCCCTCCATACCAACTGCCATCCTCTGCCTAGGGAGGGAGAGAAGAGGCAGGCCCAGCTCCACCAGGGCTTGCCTGAGGCAAGAGGACTCTCCCTCCATACCAACTGCCATCCTCTGCCTAGGGAGAGAAGAGAAGAGGTAGGCCCAGCTCCACCAGGGCTTGCCTGAGGCAAGAGGACTCTCCCTCCATACCAACTGCCATCCTCTGCCTAGGGAGGGAGAGAAGAGGCAGGCCCAGCTCCACCAGGGCTTGCCTGAGGCAAGAGGACTCTCCCTCCATACCAACTGCCATCCTCTGCCTAGGGAGAGAAGAGAAGAGGTAGGCCCAGCTCCACCAGGGCTTGCCTGAGGCAAGAGGACTCTCCCTCCATACCAACTGCCATCCTCTGCCTAGGGAGGGAGAGAAGAGGCAGGCCCAGCTCCACCAGGGGTTGCCTGAGGCAAGAGGACTCTCCCTCCATACCAACTGCCATCCTCTGCCTAGGGAGGGAGAGAAGAGGCAGGCCCAGCTCCACCAGGGCTTGCCTGAGGCAAGAGGACTCTTCCTCCATACCAACTGCCATCCTCTGCCTGGGGAGGGAGAGAAGAGGCAGGCCCAGCTCCACCAGGGCTTGCCTGAGGCAAGAGGACTCTCCCTCCATACCAACTGCCATCCTCTGCCTGGGGAGGGAGAGAAGAGGCAGGCCCAGCTCCACCAGGGCTTGCCTGAGGCAAGAGGACTCTTCCTCCATACCAACTGCCATCCTCTGCCTAGGGAGAGAAGAGAAGAGGCAGGCCCAGCTCCACCAGGGCTTGCCTGAGGCAAGAGGACTCTCCCTCCATACCAACTGCCATCCTCTGCCTAAGGAGGGAGAGAAGAGGCAGGCCCAGCTCCACCAGGGCTTGCCTGAGGCAAGAGGACTCTCCCTCCATACCAACTGCCATCCTCTGCCTAGGGAGGGAGAGAAGAGGCAGGCCTAGCTCCACCAGGGCTTGCCTGAGGCAAGAGGACTCTCCCTCCATACCAACTGCCATCCTCTGCCTAGGGAGGGAGAGAAGAGGCAGGCCCAGCTCCACCAGGGCTTGCCTGAGGCAAGAGGACTCTCCCTCCATACCAACTGCCATCCTCTGCCTAGGGAGGGAGAGAAGAGGCAGGCCCAGCTCCACCAGGGCTTGCCTGAGGCAAGAGGACTCTCCCTCCATACCAACTGCCATCCTCTGCCTAGGGAGCGAGAGAAGAGGCAGGCCCAGCTCCACCAGGGCTTGCCTGAGGCAAGAGGACTCTCCCTCCATACCAACTGCCATCCTCTGCCTAGGGAGGGAGAGAAGAGGCAGGCCCAGCTCCACCACGGGCTTGCCTGAGGCAAGAGGACTCTCCCTCCATACCAACTGCCATCCTCTGCCTAGAGAGGGAAGAGAAGAGGTAGGCCCAGCTCCACCAGGGCTTGCCTGAGGCAAGAGGACTCTCCCTCCATACCAACTGCCATCCTCTGCCTAGGGAGGGAGAGAAGAGGCAGGCCCAGCTCCACCAGGGCTTGCCTGAGGCAAGAGGACTCTCCCTCCATACCAACTGCCATCCTCTGCCTAGGGAGGGAGAGAAGAGGCAGGCCCAGCTCCACCACGGGCTTGCCTGAGGCAAGAGGACTCTCCCTCCATACCAACTGCCATCCTCTGCCTAGGGAGAGAAGAGAAGAGGTAGGCCCAGCTCCACCAGGGCTTGCCTGAGGCAAGAGGACTCTCCCTCCATACCAACTGCCATCCTCTGCCTAGGGAGGGAGAGAAGAGGCAGGCCCAGCTCCACCAGGGCTTGCCTGAGGCAAGAGGACTCTCCCTCCATACCAACTGCCATCCTCTGCCTAGGGAGGGAGAGAAGAGGCAGGCCCAGCTCCACCAGGGCTTGCCTGAGGCAAGAGGACTCTTCCTCCATACCAACTGCCATCCTCTGCCTGGGGAGGGAGAGAAGAGGCAGGCCCAGCTCCACCAGGGCTTGCCTGAGGCAAGAGGACTCTCCCTCCATACCAACTGCCATCCTCTGTCTGGGGAGGGAGAGAAGAGGCAGGCCCAGCTCCACCAGGGCTTGCCTGAGGCAAGAGGACTCTTCCTCCATACCAACTGCCATCCTCTGCCTAGGGAGAGAAGAGAAGAGGCAGGCCCAGCTCCACCAGGGCTTGCCTGAGGCAAGAGGACTCTCCCTCCATACCAACTGCCATCCTCTGCCTAAGGAGGGAGAGAAGAGGCAGGCCCAGCTCCACCAGGGCTTGCCTGAGGCAAGAGGACTCTCCCTCCATACCAACTGCCATCCTCTGCCTAGGGAGGGAGAGAAGAGGCAGGCCCAGCTCCACCAGGGCTTGCCTGAGGCAAGAGGACTCTCCCTCCATACCAACTGCCATCCTCTGCCTAGGGAGAGAAGAGAAGAGGTAGGCCCAGCTCCACCAGGGCTTGCCTGAGGCAAGAGGACTCTCCCTCCATACCAACTGCCATCCTCTGCCTAGGGAGGGAGAGAAGAGGCAGGCCCAGCTCCACCAGGGCTTGCCTGAGGCAAGAGGACTCTCCCTCCATACCAACTGCCATCCTCTGCCTAGGGAGGGAGAGAAGAGGCAGGCCCAGCTCCACCAGGGCTTGCCTGAGGCAAGAGGACTCTTCCTCCATACCAACTGCCATCCTCTGCCTAGGGAGAGAAGAGAAGAGGCAGGCCCAGCTCCACCAGGGCTTGCCTGAGGCAAGAGGACTCTCCCTCCATACCAACTGCCATCCTCTGCCTAGGGAGGGAGAGAAGAGGCAGGCCCAGCTCCACCAGGGCTTGCCTGAGGCAAGAGGACTCTCCCTCCATACCAACTGCCATCCTCTGCCTAGGGAGGGAGAGAAGAGGCAGGCCCAGCTCCACCAGGGCTTGCCTGAGGCAAGAGGACTCTCCCTCCATACCAACTGCCATCCTCTGCCTAGGGAGGGAGAGAAGAGGCAGGCCCAGCTCCACCAGGGCTTGCCTGAGGCAAGAGGACTCTCCCTCCATACCAACTGCCATCCTCTGCCTAGGGAGGGAGAGAAGAGGCAGGCCCAGCTCCACCACGGGCTTGCCTGAGGCAAGAGGACTCTCCCTCCATACCAACTGCCATCCTCTGCCTAGAGAGGGAAGAGAAGAGGTAGGCCCAGCTCCACCAGGGCTTGCCTGAGGCAAGAGGACTCTCCCTCCATACCAACTGCCATCCTCTGCCTAGGGAGGGAGAGAAGAGGCAGGCCCAGCTCCACCAGGGCTTGCCTGAGGCAAGAGGACTCTCCCTCCATACCAACTGCCATCCTCTGCCTAGGGAGGGAGAGAAGAGGCAGGCCCAGCTCCACCACGGGCTTGCCTGAGGCAAGAGGACTCTCCCTCCATACCAACTGCCATCCTCTGCCTAGGGAGGGAGAGAAGAGGCAGGCCCAGCTCCACCAGGGCTTGCCTGAGGCAAGAGGACTCTCCCTCCATACCAACTGCCATCCTCTGCCTAGGGAGAGAAGAGAAGAGGTAGGCCCAGCTCCACCAGGGCTTGCCTGAGGCAAGAGGACTCTCCCTCCATACCAACTGCCATCCTCTGCCTAGGGAGGGAGAGAAGAGGCAGGCCCAGCTCCACCAGGGCTTGCCTGAGGCAAGAGGACTCTCCCTCCATACCAACTGCCATCCTCTGCCTAGGGAGAGAAGAGAAGAGGTAGGCCCAGCTCCACCAGGGCTTGCCTGAGGCAAGAGGACTCTCCCTCCATACCAACTGCCATCCTCTGCCTAGGGAGGGAGAGAAGAGGCAGGCCCAGCTCCACCAGGGCTTGCCTGAGGCAAGAGGACTCTTCCTCCATACCAACTGCCATCCTCTGCCTAGGGAGGGAGAGAAGAGGCAGGCCCAGCTCCACCACGGGCTTGCCTGAGGCAAGAGGACTCTCCCTCCATACCAACTGCCATCCTCTGCCTAGGGAGAGAAGAGAAGAGGCAGGCCCAGCTCCACCAGGGCTTGCCTGAGGCAAGAGGACTCTCCCTCCATACCAACTGCCATCCTCTGCCTAGGGAGAGAAGAGAAGAGGCAGGCCCAGCTCCACCAGGGCTTGCCTGAGGCAAGAGGACTCTCCCTCCATACCAACTGCCATCCTCTGCCTAAGGAGGGAGAGAAGAGGCAGGCCCAGCTCCACCAGGGCTTGCCTGAGACAAGAGGACTCTCCCTCCATACCAACTGCCATCCTCTCCCTAGGGAGAGAAGAGAAGAGGCAGGCCCAGCTCCACCAGGGCTTGCCTGAGGCAAGAGGACTCTCCCTCCATACCAACTGCCATCCTCTGCCTAGGGAGAGAAGAGAAGAGGCAGGCCCAGCTCCACCACGGGCTTGCCTGAGGCAAGAGGACTCTCCCTCCATACCAACTGCCATCCTCTGCCTAGGGAGGGAGAGAAGAGGCAGGCCCAGCTCCACCAGGGCTTGCCTGAGGCAAGAGGACTCTCCCTCCATACCAACTGCCATCCTCTGCCTAGGGAGAGAAGAGAAGAGGTAGGCCCAGCTCCACTAGGGCTTGCCTGAGGCAAGAGGACTCTCCCTCCATACCAACTGCCATCCTCTGCCTAGGGAGGGAGAGAAGAGGCAGGCCCAGCTCCACCAGGGCTTGCCTGAGGCAAGAGGACTCTCCCTCCATACCAACTGCCATCCTCTGCCTAGGGAGAGAAGAGAAGAGGTAGGCCCAGCTCCACCAGGGCTTGCCTGAGGCAAGAGGACTCTCCCTCCATACCAACTGCCATCCTCTGCCTAGGGAGGGAGAGAAGAGGCAGGCCCAGCTCCACCAGGGCTTGCCTGAGGCAAGAGGACTCTCCCTCCATACCAACTGCCATCCTCTGCCTAGGGAGGGAGAGAAGAGGCAGGCCCAGCTCCACCAGGGCTTGCCTGAGGCAAGAGGACTCTTCCTCCATACCAACTGCCATCCTCTGCCTAGGGAGAGAAGAGAAGAGGCAGGCCCAGCTCCACCAGGGCTTGCCTGAGGCAAGAGGACTCTCCCTCCATACCAACTGCCATCCTCTGCCTAAGGAGGGAGAGAAGAGGCAGGCCCAGCTCCACCAGGGCTAGCCTGAGGCAAGAGGACTCTCCCTCCATACCAACTGCCATCCTCTGCCTAGGGAGGGAGAGAAGAGGCAGGCCCAGCTCCACCAGGGCTTGCCTGAGGCAAGAGGACTCTCCCTCCATACCAACTGCCATCCTCTGCCTAGGGAGGGAGAGAAGAGGCAGGCCCAGCTCCACCACGGGCTTGCCTGAGGCAAGAGGACTCTCCCTCCATACCAACTGCCATCCTCTGCCTAGAGAGGGAAGAGAAGAGGTAGGCCCAGCTCCACCAGGGCTTGCCTGAGGCAAGAGGACTCTCCCTCCATACCAACTGCCATCCTCTGCCTAGGGAGGGAGAGAAGAGGCAGGCCCAGCTCCACCAGGGCTTGCCTGAGGCAAGAGGACTCTCCCTCCATACCAACTGCCATCCTCTGCCTAGGGAGGGAGAGAAGAGGCAGGCCCAGCTCCACCACGGGCTTGCCTGAGGCAAGAGGACTCTCCCTCCATACCAATTGCCATCCTCTGCCTAGGGAGGGAGAGAAGAGGCAGGCCCAGCTCCACCAGGGCTTGCCTGAGGCAAGAGGACTCTCCCTCCATACCAACTGCCATCCTCTGCCTAGGGAGAGAAGAGAAGAGGTAGGCCCAGCTCCACCAGGGCTTGCCTGAGGCAAGAGGACTCTCCCTCCATACCAACTGCCATCCTCTGCCTAGGGAGGGAGAGAAGAGGCAGGCCCAGCTCCACCAGGGCTTGCCTGAGGCAAGAGGACTCTCCCTCCATACCAACTGCCATCCTCTGCCTAGGGAGAGAAGAGAAGAGGTAGGCCCAGCTCCACCAGGGCTTGCCTGAGGCAAGAGGACTCTCCCTCCATACCAACTGCCATCCTCTGCCTAGGGAGGGAGAGAAGAGGCAGGCCCAGCTCCACCAGGGCTTGCCTGAGGCAAGAGGACTCTCCCTCCATACCAACTGCCATCCTCTGCCTAGGGAGGGAGAGAAGAGGCAGGCCCAGCTCCACCAGGGCTTGCCTGAGGCAAGAGGACTCTTCCTCCATACCAACTGCCATCCTCTGCCTGGGGAGGGAGAGAAGAGGCAGGCCCAGCTCCACCAGGGCTTGCCTGAGGCAAGAGGACTCTCCCTCCATACCAACTGCCATCCTCTGCCTGGGGAGGGAGAGAAGAGGCAGGCCCAGCTCCACCAGGGCTTGCCTGAGGCAAGAGGACTCTCCCTCCATACCAACTGCCATCCTCTGCCTAGGGAGAGAAGAGAAGAGGCAGGCCCAGCTCCACCAGGGCTTGCCTGAGGCAAGAGGACTCTCCCTCCATACCAACTGCCATCCTCTGCCTAAGGAGGGAGAGAAGAGGCAGGCCCAGCTCCACCAGGGCTTGCCTGAGGCAAGAGGACTCTCCCTCCATACCAACTGCCATCCTCTGCCTAGGGAGGGAGAGAAGAGGCAGGCCCAGCTCCACCAGGGCTTGCCTGAGGCAAGAGGACTCTCCCTCCATACCAACTGCCATCCTCTGCCTAGGGAGGGAGAGAAGAGGCAGGCCCAGCTCCACCAGGGCTTGCCTGAGGCAAGAGGACTCTCCCTCCATACCAACTGCCATCCTCTGCCTAGGGAGGGAGAGAAGAGGCAGGCCCAGCTCCACCAGGGCTTGCCTGAGGCAAGAGGACTCTCCCTCCATACCAACTGCCATCCTCTGCCTAGGGAGAGAAGAGAAGAGGTAGGCCCAGCTCCACCAGGGCTTGCCTGAGGCAAGAGGACTCTCCCTCCATACCAACTGCCATCCTCTGCCTAGGGAGGGAGAGAAGAGGCAGGCCCAGCTCCACCAGGGCTTGCCTGAGGCAAGAGGACTCTCCCTCCATACCAACTGCCATCCTCTGCCTAGGGAGGGAGAGAAGAGGCAGGCCCAGCTCCACCAGGGCTTGCCTGAGGCAAGAGGACTCTTCCTCCATACCAACTGCCATCCTCTGCCTAGGGAGAGAAGAGAAGAGGCAGGCCCAGCTCCACCAGGGCTTGCCTGAGGCAAGAGGACTCTCCCTCCATACCAACTGCCATCCTCTGCCTAGGGAGGGAGAGAAGAGGCAGGCCCAGCTCCACCAGGGCTTGCCTGAGGCAAGAGGACTCTCCCTCCATACCAACTGCCATCCTCTGCCTAGGGAGGGAGAGAAGAGGCAGGCCCAGCTCCACCAGGGCTTGCCTGAGGCAAGAGGACTCTCCCTCCATACCAACTGCCATCCTCTGCCTAGGGAGGGAGAGAAGAGGCAGGCCCAGCTCCACCAGGGCTTGCCTGAGGCAAGAGGACTCTCCCTCCATACCAACTGCCATCCTCTGCCTAGGGAGGGAGAGAAGAGGCAGGCCCAGCTCCACCACGGGCTTGCCTGAGGCAAGAGGACTCTCCCTCCATACCAACTGCCATCCTCTGCCTAGAGAGGGAAGAGAAGA
Organism: Urosaurus nigricauda; assembly: GCA_034509955.1. Taxonomy (NCBI): domain Eukaryota; kingdom Metazoa; phylum Chordata; class Lepidosauria; order Squamata; family Phrynosomatidae; genus Urosaurus; species Urosaurus nigricauda. Next base: position 322,467,132 of record JAOEGL010000002.1, on the reverse strand, counting down.
GGTAGGCCCAGCTCCACCAGGGCTTGCCTGAGGCAAGAGGACTCTCCCTCCATACCAACTGCCATCCTCTGCCTAGGGAGGGAGAGAAGAGGCAGGCCCAGCTCCACCAGGGCTTGCCTGAGGCAAGAGGACTCTCCCTCCATACCAACTGCCATCCTCTGCCTAGGGAGGGAGAGAAGAGGCAGGCCCAGCTCCACCACGGGCTTGCCTGAGGCAAGAGGACTCTCCCTCCATACCAACTGCCATCCTCTGCCTAGGGAGGGAGAGAAGAGGCAGGCCCAGCTCCACCAGGGCTTGCCTGAGGCAAGAGGACTCTCCCTCCATACCAACTGCCATCCTCTGCCTAGGGAGAGAAGAGAAGAGGTAGGCCCAGCTCCACCAGGGCTTGCCTGAGGCAAGAGGACTCTCCCTCCATACCAACTGCCATCCTCTGCCTAGGGAGGGAGAGAAGAGGCAGGCCCAGCTCCACCAGGGCTTGCCTGAGGCAAGAGGACTCTCCCTCCATACCAACTGCCATCCTCTGCCTAGGGAGAGAAGAGAAGAGGTAGGCCCAGCTCCACCAGGGCTTGCCTGAGGCAAGAGGACTCTCCCTCCATACCAACTGCCATCCTCTGCCTAGGGAGGGAGAGAAGAGGCAGGCCCAGCTCCACCAGGGCTTGCCTGAGGCAAGAGGACTCTTCCTCCATACCAACTGCCATCCTCTGCCTAGGGAGGGAGAGAAGAGGCAGGCCCAGCTCCACCACGGGCTTGCCTGAGGCAAGAGGACTCTCCCTCCATACCAACTGCCATCCTCTGCCTAGGGAGAGAAGAGAAGAGGCAGGCCCAGCTCCACCAGGGCTTGCCTGAGGCAAGAGGACTCTCCCTCCATACCAACTGCCATCCTCTGCCTAGGGAGAGAAGAGAAGAGGCAGGCCCAGCTCCACCAGGGCTTGCCTGAGGCAAGAGGACTCTCCCTCCATACCAACTGCCATCCTCTGCCTAAGGAGGGAGAGAAGAGGCAGGCCCAGCTCCACCAGGGCTTGCCTGAGACAAGAGGACTCTCCCTCCATACCAACTGCCATCCTCTCCCTAGGGAGAGAAGAGAAGAGGCAGGCCCAGCTCCACCAGGGCTTGCCTGAGGCAAGAGGACTCTCCCTCCATACCAACTGCCATCCTCTGCCTAGGGAGGGAGAGAAGAGGCAGGCCCAGCTCCACCAGGGCTTGCCTGAGGCAAGAGGACTCTCCCTCCATACCAACTGCCATCCTCTGCCTAGGGAGGGAGAGAAGAGGCAGGCCCAGCTCCACCAGGGCTTGCCTGAGGCAAGAGGACTCTCCCTCCATACCAACTGCCATCCTCTGCCTAGGGAGAGAAGAGAAGAGGCAGGCCCAGCTCCACCAGGGCTTGCCTGAGGCAAGAGGACTCTCCCTCCATACCAACTGCCATCCTCTGCCTAGGGAGAGAAGAGAAGAGGCAGGCCCAGCTCCACCAGGGCTTGCCTGAGGCAAGAGGACTCTCCCTCCATACCAACTGCCATCCTCTGCCTAGGGAGGGAGAGAAGAGGGAGGCCCAGCTCCACCAGGGCTTGCCTGAGGCAAGAGGACTCTCCCTCCATACCAACTGCCATCCTCTGCCTAGGGAGGGAGAGAAGAGGCAGGCCCAGCTCCATCAGGGCTTGCCTGAGGCAAGAGGACTCTCCATCCATACCAACTGCCATCCTCTGCCTAGGGAGGGAGAGAAGAGGGAGGCCCAGCTCCACCAGGGCTTGCCTGAGGCAAGAGGACTCTCCCTCCATACCAACTGCCATCCTCTGCCTAGGGAGAGAAGAGAAGAGGCAGGCCCAGCTCCACCAGGGCTTGCCTGAGGCAAGAGGACTCTCCCTCCATACCAACTGCCATCCTCTGCCTAGGGAGGGAGAGAAGAGGGAGGCCCAGCTCCACCAGGGCTTGCCTGAGGCAAGAGGACTCTCCCTCCATACCAACTGCCATCCTCTGCCTAGGGAGGGAGAGAAGAGGCAGGCCCAGCTCCACCAGGGCTTGCCTGAGGCAAGAGGACTCTCCCTCCATACCAACTGCCATCCTCTGCCTAGGGAGGGAGAGAAGAGGGAGGCCCAGCTCCACCAGGGCTTGCCTGAGGCAAGAGGACTCTCCCTCCATACCAACTGCCATCCTCTGCCTAGGGAGGGAGAGAAGAGGCAGGCCCAGCTCCATCAGGGCTTGCCTGAGGCAAGAGGACTCTCCCTCCATACCAACTGCCATCCTCTGCCTAGGGAGGGAGAGAAGAGGCAGGCCCAGCTCCACCAGGGCTTGCCTGAGGCAAGAGGACTCTCCCTCCATACCAACTGCCATCCTCTGCCTAGGGAGGGAGAGAAGAGGGAGGCCCAGCTCCACCAGGGCTTGCCTGAGGCAAGAGGACTCTCCCTCCATACCAACTGCCATCCTCTGCCTAGGGAGGGAGAGAAGAGGCAGGCCCAGCTCCACCAGGGCTTGCCTGAGGCAAGAGAACCCTTGTTTATCCACTTTTGTAAACCGCTTTGATCTTTTTTGGAAAGGCGGTATATAAATAAATAAAATAAATAAATAATAAATAAAGCGGTCTGAAAGCGGGTTATTTCTCCAGGGGGACCCCTCTGCCCCCTGGTCCTCCAAAGGGCCATAGAGTCCTGGCTAGAGAGCCCTCCCTTCCTTCCGGGTTCCGCTCTCGCAGCGCCTCTCTAGGAAAGTCCTCTCTATTACCTTCCCACGGCCGGAAGGGGCGGGGCCGAGGCTTAAGGTTGGCTTCCTGGATCTGGACTGACTCTCTCTCTCTCCTGAGTCCTGAAGCGGAAGTGGAGGAGAAGAGAGGAGAGGAAAGGGGAGCCTCCTTCTTGGTCCTCCTCAGAGTGAGTCCTTGAGTCAGGGCTGCAGCTGGGAGGGAGGCCCCTATTCCCTTCCCTTCCTCTCAAAAGGGGCCTCACAACAGCCCTGCCAGGGAGGACAAGGAAGGGAGGGAGGAAGGTGAGGCCCTGCTGCTGCTGCTTCTGGGGGTCTTTCTCCAGGGGTCCCCTTCCCTCCCTCCAGAGGGATCCAGACCCAGAGAGAAGGAAGGAAGGAGGAGGGTCCCCCCCCCTTTGGCTGGATGAAGCGCCTGCCTCACTCTCTAACGCACCATCAGCAGAGGCAGCTCCTCTTTTAGGGAGGAAGGAAGGGCCTTGGAACAACAGCCAGCCCTTGGCTCTCTTTCTCCCTCCTCAGCTTCTGGCACCTAAAGGGAAAGAGAGAAGGGCCCAGAAAGAAAGAAAGAAAGAAAGAAGGGCTGAAAGGAGGAAAAGGGAAAAAGGAGACCCAAAGAGGAGGAGGAGGAGGAGGAGGAGGTCAGGGAGGGAGCCAGAGGGAGGGGAAGGCATTGGAAATGGGGGTTGATTATGGCTGAGACATTCTTATGGCTTGCCTTCATCTGAAAGCCCCTTCCCTGCTTGGTCTGGGTCAGCAAAAGGAGGCCTTGCAGGGAGAGAGGGAGGGATAGAGCAGAAGGAGAGAGAGGGAAGAGAACGAGGACAGTCCCAATGGAAAGAGGGACTGCGTTGAAAATGGGGGTGATATTCTCGGTTTGGGGCTAAGAAGAAAAGGAAGACACACAGGCACACACACACCACCTCTGTCCTGTGTCTTTTTTAAAGGGAAGGTAACTTTCATCCAAAATACTCTGCAGAAACAACAACCCAGTTTGAAACGGCTTTAACTGCCCCTGGCTCAGTGCCAGGGAATCCTGGGAATGGTAGTTTATCATAGCACCAGGGCTCTCTCACAGAGAAGGGTAAATGTCTCACAAAACTACAGTTCCCAGACTTCCCTAGCACTGAGCCAGGGCAGTTAAAGCAGTCTCAAATTGGATTTATTTCTGCAATGTGTTTTGGACCTTTCTTTACAGAGTCAAGAGCCACTTTTCAGCTTGGATTTGGCTGTAAGACATCTTCTCTCAAGAGTGTCTTCAGAGCAGCACATTCACAGGACATTTGTTTTCTTTCTAGGCCTTGGCGTTCCTGGCTAGTTCTTGAGACAGAACTCCGTAAAAGAGGAAAGTGCTTTTCTGACATCCTGGAAGATGCTCCGGTTGCACCGATGGTGAACTAAGACTCGGCCTGCCATAAGTTCAGAGAGGTATTTCATGCTGGTCAGGACAAGTACAGCAAAGAAATTTTGGGAAGAGCCATGCAGAAGAGTTTGGAGGAGAAGATGCTCAGTTCTGAGGTCCAGCGCCAGCGCTTCAGGCAGTTTGTCTCCCAGAAGGAGGCTTTGGGGCCCCGGGAGGTTTGCAGCCAGCTCCACCATCTCTGCTGTCAGTGGCTGAAGCCAGAGAGACACACCAAGGCTGAGATGCTGGACCTGGTGATCCTGGAGCAGTTCCTGGCCGTCCTTCCTCCAGAGATGGGGAGCTGGGTTCGAGAGTGTGGAGCGGAGACAACCTCCCAAGCAGTGGCCTTGGCAGAGGGCTTCCTCCTGAGTCAGGAATTGGAGAAGAAGCCAAAGGAAAAGAAGGTAAGCTCATTTTATCATGATCATTTTTAGGGATCATCACACTGTTTTTTTGAAGGGAAGTTTAAAATTTATTTTAAGCTTTCTTAAAACAATAAAGATGGCCTGTTGGTCAAGCAAAAGGCAGATCAAGAAATAGGGATAAAGCTTGTGTTAGATGGAATTGTCTTTCCCCAGAAGACACAGTTTGCAGCCAGATTGCTAACTGAGGTTAACAAAGGTAGGTTCAAAACATGTTGCAGAAATAATCTGGGAATTGCAGTTTATTGTGGCTGCAGAGCTTTCTGACAGAGAAGGCTAAATGTCTCATAAAACCACAGTTCCCAGAATTCCCTAGCATTGAGCCTGGCCAAATAAAGTGGTCTCAGATTGGATTATTTCTGCAGTGTGTTCTGGACCTTGCTTTGAGAGAAGGCTGAATGCACATTCTTATTCTAAAGGAGAAAATATTCACAAATGCCTTCAGGATTCAATATGGGTTTTCTATAAGAAGCAGAAATACATGGACTGACAAAGATCCTTTGAAACAATTGTAAAGATTTCTGGAAATCGCCATTTCTTCAGTTCCTAGATGCCATAAATTTCAATTTTATATTACACTTAATTATTTGCAAGATTTTTCAAATCCTACAATCTCCAAAACTAGATTCTAAACCTCATATCCTCCAGTGTTTTAGCTACAGGACCTTCAGATTTCAGGTTTTATAAACTGTGAATGGACTTTTATTATGGATGTTCATTAGTTCTCGTTCTCCCTTTGGTGATTTGTATAATCATTTTTATATACCCTAAGCCATACCGCAGTAGACATATGCCTTTTGTGTTTCATAGTTGTATAGTGGTGTTGTTCAGTACCTTACTTTCTGGGTTAATCTGTTGTTTACAGGGAACCCATTCCTCCCTTTTTAAACAGCTTTCCTGGTTATTGGTTTGGTTCCAGCCACAATTCGTAGTGCTAGTTATTTCCTGTACAGCAGTGGTACTCAAACTTTTCAGCCTTGGGACCCCCTTTATATCTATGTTCAGATGTTGCACACACTCTCATGTAGCATATGAATAAAAATATTTTGTTTATTTAGTGTGTGTATTTTCATTCTCACATTCATATATATTCATACATTAATATTTTACAAGGAAATATATTGTTCAAATTAGAACAGAATCTAAATTTACTTAGATTTAAGTAAATCCAACATTTAACTTCAGGTATGTTTAAATTTCACCCATAAAAAAGGTTGGGAAGAGGAGGAGGAAAGATCAGGGCCTCCAAGTCTTAGGCCCCAATGGGTCACCCACCCCACAGTTAATGAAGCATTGCTGGTAAGCTCACCCTGGTTTTGGTTCAGGCTTTCAGTATATTTTCCCATATGAATGTGCTCCACCCTCAGGTGCCACCCTTTTTATGGTCATATCTTATGGGAATGAGGGATAGAGCCTTCTCAGTGGCTGCCCTCTGGATCGTCTTTCCTGGGGAGATTAGCCCTTGCAGACTTCTGAACCCTTACTGAAATCACTTTTAGTGCGGTGCTTTCTGTTGTTTAATTCTTGCTTTTATTCTCTTTGATGGTTTCAGTTCAATACGTTATTTTTTCAAATATTATTTGTGTATATATTTATATTTGTGTTTTTTCATACTTGTTCTAGTTATTGTAAATTACTGTCAGTCCCAGCACCCCCCCCCCCCCCCCCCAGGATACAAATGAATAAAACCATCATCTTCATTGTTGTCATATAAACCTAGGCATCCCCTCCCAGATTTTTTCTGGAAATCACCTAAAGTGAACATGACACACCATAAAGTCTTGTCCTTTTTTCTTCTAATTCTTGTCTGCTGCAGGACTTGTTTGCAGAAGAGATGCCTGAGGTAGAGAAGTATCTTTCTGAATCCAGTCAAAGGCAGCAGCCCAAGTGGATCATGCAGGACAGAGAAGGAAAGTCCTTCTCAATAAGTAAGTACTAAGAGGGTAGTTTCCTGTTTGACACTCTCACATATGTCTGAAATATCTGAGCTTTATGCTTACAGCCATTTTATTTGTTCTAACCAGCACTTTGAAATTAGAAGCATACCTCAGTTAACCAAGTCTCTGACAGAGAAGTATATTTTACAAGGACTATTTATGCCTGCCCAGCCTTCCTTTTTCTTCTAATCATCTGTGTAGCTAGGTTTTTTAAACCAAAATTTGCACTGAGAGGCTAATACATTTTAATAATAATAATAATAATAATAATAATAAATTATTTATGTCCCACCTCTCCATACTCAGGCAACCAAGGCAGGTTACAGCAATTAAAAGTATACATATTATATCCCCTCATTAAAATAGAATTAAACAATTTACAATCTAAAACATATTCATATAAAAAATTTAATTCAAAATAGTTAATAAATGTGCAAGCAAACAACAGTATATAGGACAGGAAACAAGAATAATGATACCTTACTTATTCTCTGTGGTGGCCGGGCATCTATTCAGGAAAGGCCTGCCAGAAGCTTGTCATCAATGCATCCCTCAGGGAGGGCAAATTTCCAGCTGCTTTGAAGCAAGTGGTGGTTAAACGACTTCTGAAAAAGCCCTCCCTGGATCCCTTGGTAAGAAACAACTTTAGACTGGTCTCCTTGTTACCATTCTTTGAGCGAGGTGATCGAGGGAGCAGTTGCCTTCCAACTCCAAGCTGCCTTGGAAGAAGCCGATTATCTAGACCCATTTCAAACCGGCTTCAGAAAGGGATACGGAGTCGAGACGGTCACGGTCCCCTTGGTCGATGATCTCCGCCTGGGCATCGATGGGGAAGTGTGACCCTATTGGTGCTCTTGGACATCTCAGCGGTATTCGATACCATTGACCATGGTATCCTTCTGGAATGCCTGAGGAGGTTGAGAATCGGGGGCACTGTTTTACAGAGGTTCTGCTCCTACCTCTCGGGAAGATTCCAGATGGTGTCGCTGGGGGACAGCTGCTCTCATAAGAGGGAGCTGACATCTGGCGTCCCTCAGGGCGCCATTCTGTCCCCCATGCTATTCAACGTTTACGTGAAGCCTCTGGGAGAGGTCATCCGGAGACATGGGGCGCAGTGTTATCAATATGCTGATGACACACAAATACACTTCTCTATGTCTCCGACTGATGCAGTGACCAAGAATGGCATCTCCCCTCTGAATACCTGCCTGGAGTCGGTAATGGGCTGGATGACGGAAAACAGACTCAAGCTGAATCCAGAGAAAACGGAGGTACTTGTGATAAGTTCACCAGGCCCAGGGATGGAGATTTGCCAACTTGTCGTGGATGGGGTCACACTTCCCCTAAAGGACAAAGTCCGCAGTCTGGGCGTACTCCTGGACTCGTCGCTCCAGCTGACTGCTCAGCTGGAAGCAACAGCCAGGAGTGCATGGTATCAGCTTCGGCTGATACGCCAGCTGCGTCCCTACTTGGGCAAGGAGGCCCTTGATACACTGGTACATGCACTGGTAACCTCTCGATTAGATTTCTGCAATGTGCTTTACATGGGGCTAAGTTTGTACCAAGTCCGAAAGCTTCAACTGATTCAAAACGCCAGGTTGCTTAAGAACGGATCATAACACCCCTGTTCTGAAATCTTTACGTTGGCTCCCAATTAGCTTCCAGGTGCAATACAAAATGTTGGTTGTCACCTTTAAAGCCCTATATGGGTTGGGCATGAGGTACTTGAAGGAACGCCTCCCCCTACACAATCCGCCCTGCACTCTCAGGACTTCAGGGAAGAACTTGTTCGAGTACAGTGGTCCCCCGGGTTACGAAATTAATTCGTTCCAGCACCTTTTTAACCCGGGGCCTATTTCCCATTGAAAATGACTAATCCGTTCCATGACCCCAGATTGACCCTGCAAGTCAATGGAAGGTTACAATAGAGGCCTATTTCCTTAAGTACCCTACAATACACTCTAATAGAAACTTGCCTAAGGCACTAAAGAACTTAAGAATGACTTGCAGGGCCAATCTAAAGAATAAAAAAAAGATTTGCAAAGAACCAAAGAACCAAAGTTGCCAAAGCCATTCAATGCACAGGCCTTTCCAAGGGCCAAGGACACATTGGAAGCAGAACAGAACCCCAGAAACCTTTGAAACTGCAAGACAATGCACTCTGAACACTGTCTCAGCCCAATTTGCAAACAACCAAAGAACCAAAGTTGCCAGAGCCATTCAATGCACAGGCCTTTCCAAGGGCCAAGGACACATTGGAAGCAGAACAGAACCCCAGAAACCTTTGAAACTGCAAGGCAATGCACTCTGAACACTGTCTCAGCCCAATTTGCAAACAAACAAAGAACCAAAGTTGCCAAAGCCATTCAATGCACAGGCCTTTCCAAGGGCCAAGGACACATTGGAAGCAGAATCTAAAGAATTAAAAAAAATTTTTTTTTCCTTACCTTTGCTGGTCATGGCAAACTTGAGTGAGACAGGAGGAAGAGGAGGCCACCCAAAACACCCAAATTTAAACCCAATCAATCAATTCAACCAATTTGAACCAATTCAACCAACTTTAACCAATTCAACAAATTTAACAAAGTTAACCATTTTAACAAATTTTTTTTTTAAAAATTTTTGGGCTTTTTAAGAGTCAGCAGCACCTTTGCCCTTCTTGGATGGCGGTTCTCCGAGTTTCGGGAAGAACCGGTCCAAGGATGTCTGCTTTTGCCAGCTCTTAACCAGGTTCCTAAAATGGCTAAGGCAGACATCATCAAAATGCGCAATTGTGCGGCTGGTGAACACCTTCTCAGGGTGATGCTACTCCACAAAATCAGCAACAGTCTGGAACTGCCGCAAAATGTCTTTGATTTCCGAAGTCCGAATTGATGCGGCCGCCTCCCCCTCCTCCTGGGCTGTCTCCGACCCAAACAACTCCTCCTCCATGGTCGAGTGCTGCATGGCTGCCAACGCCTTCAGGTCCTCCGTCGAGAGCTCCTCGTTGTGCTCCTCGATGAGTTCGTCAATGTCCTCCGCGTCGACGACCAGTCCCATGCTGTGTGCCAGGGAGATGATTTCCGCAACCTCTGCCTCACTGGGATCTTCAACTTCGGCCTCTGACCCTTCCGACGCAACAGCAGCAGGCCACAGCTTCTTCCAGGCTGCATTGAGGGTGCGTCTGGTGACCTCCTGCCAGACCAAGTCCACCATCCGCAAGCACACGACGATGCCGAAGTGCTGTCTCCAGAACTCTCGCAGGGTCAGCTGGGTGTTCTCCGTCACGTCAAAGCACCTCTTGAACAGGTGCTTTGTGTAGAGTTTTTTGAAGTTCGCAATGACTTGCTGGTCTATGGGCTGAAGGATGGAGGTCGTGTTGGGAGGCAGGAACAGGACCTTGATGAAGGAGAACTCATCCAAGATGTCTTCTTCCAGGCCGGGTGGGTGCGCAGGAGCATTGTCCAAGATGAGGAGGCACTTCCGGGGGAGATCGTTGTCCTCCAGGTACTGCTTGACAGTAGGGCCGAAGACACCGTTGACCCACTCCACGAAGAAGAGGCGTGTGACCCATGCCCGGGCATTGGCATGCCACATCACAGGCAGTCTGTCCTTCTGCAGCTTGTGTGCCTTGAAGGCTCTGGGGTTCTCGGAGTCGTAAATCAGCAGGGGCTTGACCTTGCAGTCCCTGCTGGCGTTGGCACACAGCGCAAGAGTGAACCTGTCCTTCATCGGCTTGTGGCCTGGCAATTTCTTCTCCTCCTGGGTGATGAAGGTGCGATGAGGCATCTTCTTCCAGAACAGGCCCGTCTCGTCGCAGTTGAAGACTTGTTCTGGGACGTAGCCTTCCTCCTCCACCATGTCCTTGAACCTCTGGACAAATTCTTCGGCGGCCTGGCGGTCTGCGCTGGACACCTCCCCGTGACAGACGACAGAGTGGATGCCGGTCCTCTTCTTGAAGCGGTCAAACCACCCATGCGAGGCCTTGAATTCCAGGGTGGTGGTGACGCCTTTCGCTGGAGCCGCAATGCCTTTGATCACCTCCTTCTGCTTGAGGACAGTGCCGATGGTTGAAGGGTTCTGGCCGTACTCCTTCGCAATGTCCACCAAGCGCACTCCCCTCTCGTGTTTGGCAATGATGTCCTTCTTGTCCTCCAAGGACAAGGGAAGCCTCTTCTTCTCCTCCCCACTGGCTTTCTTGGGGGCCATAGTCCAAGCCTAAAAAGGGCAAAAGAAACAGGCACTGAGCAAAACCCATTCACAGGCCACCCTTTCCCACCCAACCCCCCCATGCCCTAAATCCCCCCCCATGCACTCTGATCACTCTCTCAGCCCAATTTGCAAAGGACCAAAACAACCAAAGTTTCAAAAGCCATTCACTGCACAGGCCTTTCCAAGGCCCATGGGCACCTTGGAAGCAGAACAGACCCCAGAAAGCTTTGAAACTGCAAGGCAATGCACTGATCACTCTCTCAGCCCAATTTGCAAAGAACCAAAAAAACCAAAGTTTCAAAAGCCATTCACTGCACAAGGCCACATCATCCACATCATTCACCCACAAGAAGAAGTAAAAAATCCATACTGTACCTGCACTTCCAGGGATTCACCGGAGGTCTTGATCCAAAGAGCAGGCGTAGATGCACAGGTAAAGTGCCAGGCAGAAGTCAGCCAGACAAATCCAGTCAAAGAAGTTCGGACCTTCACTGGAGCCAAGAGTTCAGAATCAACTCTATCTCACCAGTTCTCAAAGGCCGAACGAGGGATCCCAGCACTGGAACCTGGCTTTTATTTCTGAAGCCACCCCCCCCCCCATTCGTTAGCCAATCAGATTGCTTTCGCAAGCCAATCAGATTGCTAAACCAAGTTCAAAATTCGCGCCAAAGCTGAACGTTAACCAATCCCCTTTAAACAGCCCCTTAGCCAATGGTAGCACTTTGCAACTTTTAAATTTCCCGCCGTTTGCGTTTCGTAACCAATCCCCTTTAACCAGCCAGCCCCTTAGCCAATAGCAGCACTTTGCAACTTTTAAATTTCCCGCTGTTTGAGTTTCGTAACCCGGGGATACTTTCGCAAGCCGGGGCCAGTTTTTCGGCCCCGGCTTTTTCGTATCCCGGGGTTTTCGTTAGCCGGGGGATTCGTATCCCGGGGGACCACTGAATATTAATGTTAGATTAACCTCAACTTCCCAGAGGGGATTCTCAGCTGTGGCCCCGAAATTATGGAACAATTTACCGGAAGAGATCCGTCTTATTACCAACTTAGAAGCCTTTAAGAAGGCATTAAAGACGGATATCTTCCGGCGGACCTATCCTCCTGACTCACTATAAGAAATACCATCATTATTGTGAACCTGATCCGTACCAGAATATTGACTGTAACTTAGTAGGTCAAGGATTAAATTGTACAGTGGTCCCCCGGGTTACGAAAGTAATCCGTTCCAGATTACTTTTCGTAACCAGGAAATTTTCGTAACCCGGGGGACTGCTTTATTTGCTGGACCGCGCAGCAAATTTAAAGGGGCTGCACGTTTTTTTTCCCCAGATCCCGGGGTTTTATTTGTAAGCCGGGGCCGTTTTTGCGGCCCCGGCTCTTTCGTACCCCAGGGTTTTTGCACCCCGGGGTATTCGTAAACCAGGGGACCACTGTATTAGATTAATATGTTTTTATAATTTTAGATAATGTTTTTAAGATTTTATATGATTGAATGTATACACATGTATTTTATCTATTGTTGGAATCCCACCTCGATCCAATGGGAGAGGCGGGAAATAGAAATGAACTTATTATTATTTAGAAGAGATCCATCTTAACAGCTTTTTAAAAGCTCTCTAAGGTGGTCATATGACAGATCTCATCCAGCAGGCCGTTCCACAATCTGGGAGCAACAGCCGAGAAGGTCATCTGGGCAGTTGTAGACAACCTGGTTTTTACTGGTTGTAACAGATTTCTCCAAGAGGACCTGAGTTTGCGGGGAGGATTATGTGGGAGGAGGAGGTCTCGGAGATAGGTAGGACCCAAGCCATTTAGGACTTTAAAGGTAATAATCAACACCTTGTACTGGGACCGGCTACAGAAGGAGGGTTGGAGAACCACAGACTTTCAGTATCAAGTTAGCATCTCTGCACAAAACAATGCAATAAAGCGTGATGTGGGAATGAGTGGAATTCTGTTGTAGCCGGTCCTGTTGTAATTTATGCCTGCCCACAACAAGCAAGCTAAATGGCAACTTATACCAGGTTCTCTTATTGGTCCTGTGTGACCTGCAAAACAGAGAAAAGGGAGATAAGATAGCTTCACGAGTTCCCTTATATGTTTTAAAAATGCAGAGATCTGTAAGTCTGGTTACCAGAAGCATAGAGGCTAGTGATCTCTTTGCTTCTTCCCCTCAAAGGAGGATCAAGAGAATAGAGAAGGGAATTGTTCCTTTTTTGATAGGAGATAATACTGTTCTTTAAATCTTGCCCTTACATGCAATATGACATGTGCACATTTTCTTAGCCACCTGCCCCACATTACACAGCCAACATTTACCGTAGTTCCTTCCTCATTCATCCAGTCTTTAGGGTGAGCAAAAACAGTTAGGCCTGCTAGAATTTTTAAAGCTTTTTGGCATCTTTATCCTTTGCTTGGTCTTTTACATCCTTTGTTTCATGCCCCTAAGCTTTATGCTTAACTAACACACAGGTCATACCAAAATATACCAAAACCTGCCCTCTATTTATGCATGAGGTTGGCTTATGCACATATTTATACCATAATGCCTAGAAACAAATCTGCTTGGTTACCAGATGATTATCTGTGTATTTTCATCAAAGAGAAAAGGTGAATGGAAGGGCTTCTTTAGTAAGATTATAGTTTCATTATCAGAAAGCTCCAGAGTCCACCTTCAGGTCCTGTCTCTTACCTATACAGGGAAGAACCAGGAACCTAGATTCATTGCAGCTCCACGATGTTCTCTTCCCAACCAAATCTTGGTGCTTTTTCCTTCAATTTTGTTAATATTTTGTGGTTGTTTTATTTGCTATGGGATGTTTGCCTGTTTGCTTTGCATATATTTATTAAAAGGTATTTGTTATCCATGTCAAGTTCAGAATTACTGTGTTCCTACAGTGACTTCCTAATTCTTTTTGTGCACACACATAAGAGGGCCTTGAGGAGGAAGAATAAAGAAGGTTTAACAACATTCTCTTTCCTTCTCTGTTCCTCACAGGAGATAGAATAAGGACTGGGCCTACATGTATGAGCACATCTCTTCATCCTGATGGACTCAGAATGGATTCTGCAAGACTAGATCAGGTATGGAATAGGATCTCAAGTGAGCCAAGAAAGGGGGGGACTAAGTGCTCACCTTCCTTTGACCTCTCCCTAGTCCCCACATAATCTTGTATTCACCCCCCCCCCCCAATTGCTCTGATGAAAGATGCCTATGGATGGCATCCGGTAAGGATTTTAGTTTTCGTGAGCAGTCTGAAACAATATGATTCTCTTTCTTCAGGTGACCTTTGAGGAGTTGGCTATGTATTTCACGGAGGAGGAGTGGGCCCTGCTGGACCCAGGCCAAAGGGCCCTTTATCAGGAAGTGATGGAAGAGAATCTGGGGATCCTGCCCTCTCTGGGTAAGGCTCTCTTTCTTGTGATTGAGATTGAGATTCTTCACTCTTGGCACATTATAGCAGGCAGAGTCGTCCCCCCCCCCCCCGGGCCCACCTTTGCTGATTTCTGGCTTTTCTTACCAGGAAGCCATTCATTAGCTGATTTTAAGTCAAGGTCACTGTGAGGTCCAGAGGGACTCCTGAGCTTGGATCGCTGTGTGGGATGTTGGGATTCCCACTACCAGTATCCCCCCAAGAGTTTGATCAGCCTTCTCCAACTGCCGCTGTGGCCGTATCCAGCCGCACTTAACATGAAAGACTGGATTGTTTAAGGGCAAGTGAGAAGACAGAAGGAGAAAGCAGCCACACCTTGCTTTCTGGCTCCCACTAAGTATCAAAGACCCGCCTCAGACTGGGCATTATTGCCTGCTGGCAGCCAAGTTGGGGTGCCACATCCAAATGACGCACTTTTGAAGCTGGCAAAAAGCTGTGTTTGGTGCTGTGGCAGAAAATTTTAGTTGTTTCTTTAGCACAGTGTGTCTAAATGCTGTGCCACAGAATTTGCGTGTGAGTGGTGTAATGCTGGCATCGGGGCAGAGTCAAGGCAGGTGGCTGCCATGCCCCTCCTCCACTCCGATGCCGGTGTTTCTTGCTCATCTGTATACCCCAGAGTTCAGTTGACAGTTGGAAGTTGGAAATGTTTGGTTGGCTGTGAGCTATGGCTGGAGCTTTGCTACTTTGAGTGTGTGTGGATTAAGTATGGAGCTGCGAAACAGAATTTGGGGTTGATTGAAGTCACTGAGGTGTATGTGTGTGTTTTGTTAGTACCATGTTCCTAATAAACATGCTAATATTTTGTATGGCTCAGATTGCTAAATCACAGCACTTGACATGATGCAAAGGCTTATAGTAGGGGATTACTTCTTGTTGAGAAGCACCAGGTGACAACCTTTAGCTCTATATAACAGCACAGAGACTCAGTGCATGTGTGGATTGGAGATAGTTGATTGTTGATGGTTGGAGTTGGTGGAGTGCTTGATTACAGACTGAGTAAGTTGATGGAAGTCAAAGAAGTGTTTGTAAATATTTGTTTATACTACAACTACTGAGAAAGAACCTCCAAGGGCTTGGAAGATACCAACAAGTGTCTGTGAATTATTCAAGTGTGGTCAGTGTACTGCCAATACTACAACTGAACTGGTGCTTCTGTACTCTACTACTGTTAGCTAGTTGTTTTTTTTTATCCTTTTTATACATTTTCAACATATAAAATTTGTCTCTTCCATACATACATTCTTATATTCATACTTAATGACTCATTGCTACACATATAAGAGAGAAGAGAAGCGAAAGAAAAAAAAGAAAAAAGAGAAAGAAATAGAAAAAAAAAAAACCTCTATACTTCCTTAGTTTACATCTTCAAAGCAATGACAAGTTATTTTAACTGTTGTATCTCTTTGCATATATTTATACGAATTCCTTCCTTTACTGTCCATACCATTTAATTACAATTCTTAGATATATTTTCTTCACTTCAGAACTATACCGCTTAATGCCATATGTTCATTTCTACATTAGCAAACAGGATTAAGTCCCTTATACAAGTTTTCACTTGTACTTCTTATGTTTTGATTCCAGTAACTTTCCATCTAGTTTCCAAGTATTTTGATAGTAGATTCCAGTCTTTGGATATTTTCTCTTCAGTCTCTTCTTTCTTCCATGCCGTCATTATATCCAATTCCATAATTTCAAATACTTTAAATGACCATTGTTCTATCGTCGGGACTTTTACATTTTTCCAATTTTTGGCAAATAGTATTCTAGCACTAGTCAACAAATTAAATAACAATTTGCCATGCTCTTTTTCAATTGCACTATTTAACATACCTAACAAAAAGACTTCTGGGAGGAATGGTATGTTAATTTTTAAATCTTTTACTATAACCTTATGAATATTAACCCAATATTCCTTTGCCATTGGGCATGTCCACCACATGTGGTAGAAAGAACCCGTTTCTGAATTGCATTTCCAACAGTTGGGCCTTGCGTTCTTATACATATAAGCTAATCTTAATGGGGGTAAGTGCCACCTGTATATCATTTTATACATGTTTTCTTTTAGATCTTGATTTATCGTAAATTTTAACCTCTTGTCCCAGCTTTTTTCCCATTGCAAAAATTCAATGGTATGTCCAATATTCTGAGCCCATTTCACCATACTTTCCCTTATTGTTTCCTCTTCTGTATACCATTCTAATAATAAATTGTAAAACTTTGTTATCATTTTCCCCTTATTTTTAAAACATATATCATCAAACTTTGTATCAACCGTTTGGACTCCCACCAGTTTTTCGTCCATCTTATATCTTTCTTTTAGTTGTCTATATAAATACCAATGGCATTTAATATTACCTTCTGCTATATCATCCTGGTCGTTAAAACATAGTTTCCCGTGATCTTCCCTTAGCAGATCAGCATATCTTAACCATTTTTTGGTTTTAATACCTTCCCTTCCAAAGAAGGCCTCATGGGGGGAGCACCATTTTGGTATCTTAGGGCATATTCTTTTTTTATATTTGTTCCAAATCATAAATAATGATTTTCTAACAAAGTGGTTTTGACTGTCTTTATGTATTTTGTCCTTCCCATAAATCAAATAACCATGCCATCCGTATCTTAAATTGTCTCCCTCCAAATTTAGGATTGACTCGTCTTCTAATAAAATCCAGTCATAAATCCAGGATAAGCAACAGGCTGCGTAATAGATTGGAATATTTGGAAGACCTAGTCCCCCCCTTTTCTTGTTATCACACATTATTTTCCCTTTTATTCTAGCCTTTTTGCCCTCCCAAATAAATTTTTCAATTTCTTTTTGCCACATTTTTAAAGGTCGTTCATTTTTTAAAATCGGAATTGTTTGAAATAAAAATAGAAATCTCGGGAGGAGATTCATTTGAACCAATGAAATTTTCCCTAACAGTGAAAACTTAAATCTATTCCATTTTTTCAAATCGTTCTTTATGGAATTCCACAATGGTAAGTAGTTATTTGAGAATAAATCCGAGTTTTTGTTGGTAAGGGTGATGCCGAGATATTTTGCTTTCCCTTCAACTTTAAAACCACTTATTTTTTCCAATGTTTTCTTCGCCTTCTCTTCTACATTTTTTGTTATTATTTTTGTTTTGCTCCTGTTTATACTTAGTCCTGAGGCATTTTCGAATTCTACCAAGATCTCCATTAGTCTCTCTAAACTTTCCTTGGGTTCCTCTAATGTAAAAACACTATCATCGGCGAATGCCCTTAGTTTATGCTCATAATTTTTTATCTTCACCCCCCTGATTTTATTGTCAGACCTCACAATGTTACACAAAGTTTCCAAAATCATAATAAACAATAACGGGGAAAGAGGGCATCCTTGTCTTGTTCCCTTGGAAATTTTAAATTCTGCCGTCATTTCCTGATTTATTATTAATTTCGCTTTTTGTGCTTTATAAATTGATGTTAACCAAGATTTATATCTTTGCCCTATTCCTATTCTATCCGTAACCATAAAGAGCATATCCCAACTAATATTGTCGAATGCTTTCTCGATATCAATGAAGATTAGTGCTAATTTTTTGTCGTTTCTCCTCTCGAAATGCTCTATAATGTTAATCACGTTTCTGGTGTTATTTCTAATCTGTCTTTTGGGCAAAAAGCCAGCTTGATCGGCATGTATCCAATTTTTTAGTATTTTTTTGAGCCTTTCGGCTAGAATTGCCGCGAATAGCTTATAGTCTGTGTTTAACAATGAAATGGGGCGATAATTTTTGACGTTATCAGCTTCTCTGTCTTCCTTTAGTATTAGAGTAATATTCGCCTGATTCCATGTTTCTGGATAGTATTTGTCTTTTATGGTGTTCATCATTGATTTGAAGGGAATTATTAACTGTTCCTCAAACGTCTTATAATATAAGGCTGTAAGCCCGTCTGGGCCTGGAGATTTCTGATTTTTGCTCTTACTTATGGCTTCTGTTATTTCAGCAATGGTGATGGGACCATCAAGAAGTGCTTTTTGTTCATCTGAAATCTGTGGTATTTTCGCCTTTTCCAGAAAGGTATTAATGCTTTCGAACGGGATTTGACGTTTCTTATATAATTTGGAGAAATAATCTAAGAAAACTTGTTTTATTTTATTTTGATCTCTAATTGTTTCTGCACCTTTTTTTATTTCCATTATCATATTTCTGTCTCGTCTCCTCCTGATTTTATACGCTAGCCATTTTCCTGGCTTGTTAGCCTGCTCAAAATGCTTTTGTTTCATATCTCGTATCTTTTTTTGGATCTCTTTTTCTTCTTCCATTTCAATTTGTTTTCTAATTACTTTTAAATTGTCTATCGTTTCTTTACAGTTTGGATTTTCATTTAGTTGTTTTTCTTTCTGCTCTAACTGCTTCTTTAACCCTTCCAATTTTTCTTTTTTTTTCCTTTGCAAAATAGCATTTTGTTGAATAAAAAAACCACGTATAACTGCCTTAGATGTTTCCCACACCATTGTTTCGCTAACTCCTTTATTTAAGTTTTCTTTAAAGAATAAATTCAAAGTTTCCTTTCCTCTTTTAATAATCTCTTCCTTCTGCAATAATTCTTCATTCAATCGCCAACAATAATTTGTTGGTCTTCCCTTCAAGCTTACACATATGGGACTGTGATCAGATATTGTTCTAGTTTCATGATTTATATCTATTATCTCTTTACATAGAGTTTTAGTTCCAAATACCATGTCAATCCTTGAGAGGGACTTATGTCTCTCGGAAAAAAAAGTGAATTCTTTGACATTTTTATATTTGAATCTCCAGATATCTACTAATGATAGGGCGTCTAGCATTTCTTCGAAAGTTTTTGGAAGTTTCCCTTGTGTTTTTTTCATTTTTTTGGATGATTTCCTGTCCAGTTCTGGCTGCATAACCCCATTCCAATCTCCCATCATTAATATTTTATCAAATGAAAATTCTTGCATTTCTCTACTCAGTTTCTCAAAAAAAGCACTTTTCCTCTCTAAAGGGGCATACACTCCTACTATCAAATATTTTGCAGATTGTATTTTTACCTCTACCCCAATATATTGTCCCTCCGTATCGCTAAACAAAAGTTTCGCCTCATATCTGTTATTTATATATATCACCACACCTTTAGTTTTTTTCTTTCCCGAAGATATAAATTCCGACCCTAATTTTTTAAATTTTAGTAATCTTACGTCTCTGGTTTTTATATGAGTCTCTTGTAGACATATTATATCTAAGTTCTTCTTAGTCAAATAATGTAACACTTTTTTCCGTTTCTGGGGAGAATTCATTCCCCTCACGTTCCACGACAAGATGTTAATTTTTTTCATATTAGTTTATTAATTTTAAATGTCTTTTCCTGCTTAGTCCAGATCAAGTAATGTAGTTTTGGCTTGAGTCTCTTGTATTCCTTCTCTGTCTTCTTCTTCTAAGTCTTTATCGCTTATCCTATTAATTTCCTCCTCGGAATCTTTTTCACTTAACTTAATTTCCTCATCGTCGTCATCTTCTTCCTTCTCGTTCTTACTTTTTTTCACCGTTTTTTTCCTGTTTTCTAATTCGTTCTTGTACTTTTTCAGAAAGTCTTTCATCTTCATAATAGAGTTTATTTTAAAGAATTCACCTTTATATTTGAAATTAATCCCTTCTAACCTTTCCCATCTATATGAAATGTAGTTCAACGTCAGTAAAATCGTCAAGGGTTTGTAATCGTTCCTTTTCCTCAGTATTCTCAAAGGAATGTCTTTGTATATAATAAGCTCCTTCCCCTCAAATTCTAATTTCTGTTCGTAGTTTAGGTGTAGGATATCGTCTCTAATTTTTTTCCTGGTGAAATATACAACAATGTCTCGTGGGAGTTTCTTTTGTTTTGCCGTCTTCGAATTAATTCTATACATTTTATTGATTTCAAGTTGGAGTTGATCTTTTTCCATTCCAATGTAGTCCGCTATAATGGGGGAAAGATATTCGAATAAGTCTTCCCTTTCTATTTCTTTTAAACCTCGAATTTTAATGCAGTTTTCTCTTTGTTTTAGGTCCTGCAATGCCCGTTCGTCAAGATCGGTCTCCCTTGCATTTTCAAGGTAAGTGACTCTCTTTGCTATTTTGTCTGTGTCTTCTTCTATCTTTTTTACTTTCTGACCTGTTATCTTTACTTCTTCATTTACTTTGCCCAAAGAGTCTTTCAGATTTTTTATCTCAGTTCTTATTTCCTGTCTTATTTCTAATTTAATTTCTCTTCTCATTGCGCTCATGTCTTCCTTCATAGTTTTAATGTCTTCTTTCATTTCCATATATAACGCTTTTAACTCTTCCAATATATTCGGTTGTTCGGCTTGTTTGGAGGAGGCGTCTATTGATGGTCTTCTATATGTTTGCTGTTCCATAACTTGTTTTGCTTTCCTTGTAGTCATTTTCCTTTAAGGTCAATCCTCCTCCTTCCCGTCTCAACTTTGAAACTATCGCCTCTTAGCGTATATCTACCGTATATCTACAATATATCTACCGTTCTTATTTTCTTATTATTTTCTTTATCTCTTTCTACTACTACTGAATGTCACAGTTTTGGCTTCTTTTCAAGTAATTACCTTTCTGCTTAACTCTTTCTCAATCTTACTGTCGTTCTTAGTATAACCTCTTATCTCTGGCAGGGATCTTTTCTTATCCGCTTCAGTACCTCCTATTTCCTTCTTCTGTATTTGCAACCACTCTTCTCGTTAAGACTTCTTTTAAAACTATGCTTCTCGGCACGGCTTTACTTCCTCGTGAAACCTTAACTGCTTTCTCCTGCCTAGGCTTCCCCACCTCTTTAGGTTTTCCCTTCTTTTTACCTCCTATTATTTCAATCACGCCTCTATTTCAACTTCATCTCTCTTTCTCCCTCGGGCTTTTCTTCCCCCACCATCCACCTCCGTCTACCTCAGTTTTACTGCCTCCTTTCCTTCCTCTTCTCCCTCCTTTCAACTTCACTTTTCTTTTTCCTACTTCTCCCGTTCACCTTGTTTTTTCTCCTCCCCTCTCCCCCGGTCTTTCTCAGTCCTTTCTGTTCTTCCTTGTCCAACTCAACTTTTCCCTCCTTCTCCTCTTCCCATTCACATACGGCTTTCTCTTTCTTCTTCTTCTTCTCCTTCTTGCCTTGCGTCCGCTTGGCTATTTTCTACCTCCCTCTTAGTCCGTCTATCTCGGCATTCCCCCTCACTTTCTCCCGTCTTCTTCCTCGGCGTCTTCGACTTTACGTCCTTCCGACTTTCGTAGCTTCTCCTCCTCCTTTTTCTTCTCCCCTTCTCCGCCTCGGCCCGTCCGTCTCCTTTTTCTTCCGTCCTCTACCCTCCACCAGCCGTTGCGCCTCCTTTACCTTCCTCCTCCGTTCCCCCTCCGTACACTACTCCGGCGCCTCCTTCTTCCGTTCCCGCAACCGCTTCGGCTTCTCGGCTTCGGCTACTCGTTCTCCTTCTCACCCCGTTCGCTTCTGGCGTCTCCTTCGCTCGCCCCTGCCGTTCGCCAAGGTATCTCCTTCTCACTCACTCGTCCTGCGCCTTGGCGTCTCCTCCTTTCCGCACTCTCCGTGAGCCTCGGCTTCTCTTTTCCTCCCTTTGTCTCCGCCTCTCCTTCTTTCCTTCTCTCCTTCTCTCCTTCTCTCCTTCTCACTCCTTCCACCTCAGCTTCTCCTCAGCTTTCTCGGCTTCTCCTCGGCTTCTTTCTCAGTTCCCCCTTTTCTTTTTGTCCACGTCCCTTCCCTTCTCTTCCCGAATAAAGGTCTAATTTTAAATGCACCCCGTTTGCTTAAGGTTCAGCTTTCGGCTCTTTGTCTAAATACAGCCGAGGAATTCCCCTTAAGTTAGATAACTAAAGTCTTTTGAAGAAGTTACTTTGTTATCTTAGACTGTTCCTTTTAGTTTAAAAGTTGGGGGCAGACCTTGTTCTGCTCAGCAGCTGGCAGCCAGCACAGCGGATAAGTTTAAAGCTCTCCTGCGGCCCCTCTTCGGATGTCTCCTGAAGCCCTTCAGGGCTGTAGAGGATGCCAGGAAAAGGAGCCAAAGCAAACCCCTTCGCCCAATCTATACCTAAATTGGGGTTTTTCTTCACTGCTGTGAAAAAAGCAGCTAGAAAACTGTGCTGGATACTTGGCGTTCTTCGGAGCCTCTCCGAAGTGCGTCCGACGGGCTGCCGCTCCCAACCGGAAGCCTACTGTTAGCTAGTTTTGAGTGTGTTTACCTCACACAGTGCTGTAAGTTGGCATCTCTGGGCGGCCCTAGAGTTTAGTTTTTGTTACTGCACCTCAAGCAGGATAGAAGGGAGACAACATATATGCTGTATTATTTTTCATAGTGCAACACATGATAAAAACCTCCAGAATTTTTATAGAATCAACTGTGTGAATGCTTCCTTTTCATGTGAAAAGTGGTCAGTGCACTGCCAATACCAATACCTGGGGGTGGTGGTTGTTTTTTGTACTCCGCTGTGAATATTGGTTTTGGCTTTAGCTAGGTAAAAGATCCAGCAATCCAGCTACTAAGTAAATAATCTAATCTCCACCCTAACTGAGCATAAGTTTGTCAGCCTTCTTTTTTAAACTCAACTCTATAGTTCTGTCCTCTTGTTCAGCAGTTAATCCTAACCTCTATTTCACCTTCTGTTTAAATACAATATAATTCTGAGCCTCCTCCAGTCTCATTTCCCCTTCGATTTCATGTCTAGAATCTAAAACATCCTGGGTGGCATTATTTGTATTTCCTTACAAATACCTGCATTTTTAAAAAAATCTCAATCAATACTGCCTTTGAATTCCCTGGCACCTGTTCCTGTACCCATGTTATTTCATGACAAGTGATTCCTTACTATACCCAGAACTTTTTCACCCAGGAATCACCAAGCAGGTTTTATTTCAATCCATTAGGTTTTCAATTAAAAGAGATATTCACCACAATCTACTGTATATACTCGACTATAAGTTGACCTCAGGTATAAGTTGAGGGAAAGTTTTGTGGCCAAAATTATGTATGACCCATGCATGGATAAGTCAAAAGTAAAATTTACTGGAGACTGGAGAGAAAAAAATATTAAGCAAAATATATAATATCTTGTTGAGGAGATTTTTAGAAGATATAGAAATTAAGGAGTCGATGATAAAGTGGGCTCAAGAAATAGGACATAATTTAGAGCTAGAACAATGGGAAAAAGCAAGAATAAAAACGGGGAAATTTACGGTGGCACAAGTATTAAAGGAAAACTAATTTAAAGTTACAAACATGGTATTATACACCATGAACATTAGGGAAAAGATATAAAAAAATAATTTGTGTTGGAGATGTCAAAAAGATCTGAGTACATATCTGCACATGTGGTGGAACTATTCTATTATTAAAACTTTTTGGGCTAAGATTCATTTGGAAATTAGGCAAATGTTAAAAATCGAATTTGGGATGAAACCAGAATTATATCTTCTGAACATGACTTCAATATTGGATCCTGCAGTGGAAAAAAAGTACTGGAAGATAATATTATATTTAATCTCAATGGCTAGATTGATTATGGCCAAAAATTGGAAGTTACCAATTTCCCCAAGGGTAGAGATTTGGAGATGCAAACTAATGGAAATGAAAGAATACGACAGATTAACATCATTACTAAGTAATAAAGATATGAACAAATGGGAAAAAGACTGGGAAGAGGTGACAAATTATATATCTTCTGTTTAACCAGTGGAGGGGGAAGAATTATGGATTATGGATCACAGGAAAAGATACTTTGAGAACCATAAAGAGGATTTTGGGATATAGGATGATAATATATGTGTTATATGAGTGCTATGTATTTAACAATTAGAAACTCTGATGCATCAAAAATAACAGTTTTCTCTTTTTGTAAATAATGTAATGGATATCTTTGTAAACAAATAATTTAAAAAAAAAGAAAGTAAAGTTTAGGAGCATATAGTAAAGGATCTAAAGGATGAAGCAAAGCAAAACAATGTGAAAGAACTTATAAAATTCCAGCAGACATAACTCTTTGTGGTTAGTCTTAAGGCTAGATGGATGAGAGAATAGAGGGGGGCCAGTTCTTCACATATTATACTCTTGCTTTTGATCAGGAGATGATTCCTTCTTTTAAATAAGAGTTAAAATACAGTATTTACCTTGGCCCTATGGATAAGTCTGGTCAGTTTTCTGGGGTCAATTTCTTGAGCTAAATTGCTAGACTTATACATGAGTATATACAGCAGTTTCCAGCTCTTAAAAATCTGTTTTCAGTTCTCTACTAGACAGACTTTTACCTCAGGGACTGTTTTAATTCCACTAGAATCATAAAATCATAGAGTTGGAAGAGACCACAAGGGCTATCCCCCCACCATGCAGGGACTCCCAATCAAATCATCCCTGACAGATGGCCACCCAGCCTCTCGTTGAAGACCTCCGAGGACCGAGACTCCACTGCACTCCGAGGGAGTGTGTTCCACTGTCAAACAGCCCTTACGGTCAGGAAGTTCCTCCTAATGTTGAGATGGAATCTCTTTTCTTGTAGATTGAATCTATTGCTCTGTGTCCTAGTCTCTGGAGCAGCAGAAAACAAGTTTGCTCCATCCTCAGTGTGACATCTGTTCAACTATTTCAGCAGGGCTATCATATCACCTCTTAACCTTCTCTTCTCCAGGCTGAACATACCCAGCTTTCTAAGTCGTTCCTCATAGGGCATGGTTTCCAGAACCTTCACCATCTTACCCTGTTTCCCTGAAAGTAAGACAGTGTCTTAGGGAGGTGGGGCCAGCCAATGGCTGAATAAGACAACTCAAGACAACTGAGTGCTGAGAAAAGAGAAATTGTAGTTAAAATAATGCTCCCAGAAAGAGGAATCATACTGCTCTGAGGTGGATTTTCAAGATAAAGATATAAGGAGTGTGCTGAGGTAAAAGAAAGACTTTAATTCTTAAGGAAAGATCCTCTTTACTCTTGCTTTCGATTTTGGCTGTAGCTGGGGAATGAAACTGCTAGTCGCCATTACAGATTTATGACACAGTTAAAACACTACTAAGAGGCTCCACAAAACAGAAAAAAGAAATAAATACATTAAATTTGGTAGCTGGAAAGTTGAATTTTGGAATTGAGGCTTCCTCAAGCTGGAGAATAATTAGGAAGGGTGATCAAAAGAGAAGGGAAGGTTAAAACATGGAAGAGATGGAGGAGGAGAAGGGAGACAACAGAGTTAATGAGAAAGGCGAAAAAGAAAGAGGAGGAAGATATAGTGTAGGGGAGACCAACTAAAAATAAATCATCAGATCAATTATTTCAGCGTGTTGAACGTTTCGAAAGAAAAGCCCACTCTGAATCTGAATCTGAAATGATCTGAAATCCAAAAAAGTGCCAACTGCCATCCTCTGCCTAGGAGGGAGAGAAGAGGCAGGCCCAGCTCCATCAGGGCTTGCCTGAGGCAAGAGGACTCTCCCTCCATACCAACTGCCATCCTCTGCCTAGGGAGGGAGAGAAGAGGCAGGCCCAGCTCCACCAGGGCTTGCCTGAGGCAAGAGGACTCTCCCTCCACACCAACTGCCATCCTCTGCCTAGGGAGGGAGAGAAGAGGCAGGCCCAGCTCCACCAGGGCTTGCCTGAGGCAAGAGGACTCTCCCTCCACACCAACTGCCATCCTCTGCCTAGGGAGGGAGAGAAGAGGCAGGCCCAGCTCCACCAGGGCTTGCCTGAGGCAAGAGGACTCTCCCTCCATACCAACTGCCATCCTCTGCCTAGGGAGGGAGAGAAGAGGCAGGCCCAGCTCCACCAGGGCTTGCCTGAGGCAAGAGGACTCTCCCTCCATACCAACTGCCATCCTCTGCCTAGGGAGGGAGAGAAGAGGCAAGCCCAGCTCCACCAGGGCTTGCCTGAGGCAAGAGGACTCTCCCTCCATACCAACTGCCATCCTCTGCCTAGGGAGGGAGAGAAGAGGCAGGCCCAGCTCCACCAGGGCTTGCCTGAGGCAAGAGGACTCTCCCTCCACACCAACTGCCATCCTCTGCCTAGGGAGGGAGAGAAGAGGCAGGCCCAGCTCCACCAGGGCTTGCCTGAGGCAAGAGGACTCTCCCTCCATACCAACTGCCATCCTCTGCCTAGGGAGGGAGAGAAGAGGCAGGCCCAGCTCCACCAGGGCTTGCCTGAGGCAAGAGGACTCTCCCTCCATACCAACTGCCATCCTCTGCCTAGGGAGGGAGAGAAGAGGCAGGCCCAGCTCTACCAGGGCTTGCCTGAGGCAAGAGGACTCTCCCTCCATACCAACTGCCATCCTCTGCCTGGGGAGGGAGAGAAGAGGCAGGCCCAGCTCCACCAGGGCTTGCCTGAGGCAAGAGGACTCTCCCTCCATACCAACTGCCATCCTCTGCCTAGGGAGGGAGAGAAGAGGCAGGCCCAGCTCCACCAGGGCTTGCCTGAGGCAAGAGGACTCTCCCTCCACACCAACTGCCATCCTCTGCCTAGGGAGGGAGAGAAGAGGCAGGCCCAGCTCCACCAGGGCTTGCCTGAGGCAAGAGGACTCTCCCTCCATACCAACTGCCATCCTCTGCCTAGGAGGGAGAGAAGAGGCAGGCCCTGCTCCACCAGGGCTTGCCTGAGGCAAGAGGACTCTCCCTCCACACCAACTGCCATCCTCTGCCTAGGGAGGGAGAGAAGAGGCAAGCCCAGCTCCACCAGGGCTTGCCTGAGGCAAGAGGACTCTCCCTCCATACCAACTGCCATCCTCTGCCTAGGAGGGAGAGAAGAGGCAGGCCCTGCTCCACCAGGGCTTGCCTGAGGCAAGAGGACTCTCCCTCCATACCAACTGCCATCCTCTGCCTAGGGAGGGAGAGAAGAGGCAGGCCCAGCTCCACCAGGGCTTGCCTGAGGCAAGAGGACTCTCCCTCCACACCAACTGCCATCCTCTGCCTAGGGAGGGAGAGAAGAGGCAGGCCCAGCTCCACCAGGGCTTGCCTGAGGCAAGAGGACTCTCCCTCCATACCAACTGCCATCCTCTGCCTAGGAGGGAGAGAAGAGGCAGGCCCTGCTCCACCAGGGCTTGCCTGAGGCAAGAGGACTCTCCCTCCACACCAACTGCCATCCTCTGCCTAGGGAGGGAGAGAAGAGGGAAGCCCAGCTCCACCAGGGCTTGCCTGAGGCAAGAGGACTCTCCCTCCATACCAACTGCCATCCTCTGCCTAGGAGGGAGAGAAGAGGCAGGCCCTGCTCCACCAGGGCTTGCCTGAGGCAAGAGGACTCTCCCTCCACACCAACTGCCATCCTCTGCCTAGGGAGGGAGAGAAGAGGCAAGCCCAGCTCCACCAGGGCTTGCCTGAGGCAAGAGGACTCTCCCTCCATACCAACTGCCATCCTCTGCCTAGGAGGGAGAGAAGAGGCAGGCCCTGCTCCACCAGGGCTTGCCTGAGGCAAGAGGACTCTCCCTCCATACCAACTGCCATCCTCTGCCTAGGGAGGGAGAGAAGAGGCAGGCCCAGCTCCACCAGGGCTTGCCTGAGGCAAGAGGACTCTCCCTCCATACCAACTGCCATCCTCTGCCGAGGGAGGGAGAGAAGAGGCAGGCCCAGCTCCACCAGGGCTTGCCTGAGGCAAGAGGACTCTCCCTCCATACCAACTGCCATCCTCTGCCTAGGGAGAGAAGAGAAGAGGCAGGCCCAGCTCCACCAGGGCTTGCCTGAGGCAAGAGGACTCTCCCTCCATACCAACTGCCATCCTCTGCCTAGGGAGGGAGAGAAGAGGCAGGCCCAGCTCCACCAGGGCTTGCCTGAGGCAAGAGGACTCTCCCTCCATACCAACTGCCATCCTCTGCCTAGGGAGGGAGAGAAGAGGCAGGCCCAGCTCCACCAGGGCTTGCCTGAGGCAAGAGGACTCTCCCTCCATACCAACTGCCATCCTCTGCCTAGGGAGGGAGAGAAGAGGCAGGCCCTGCTCCACCAGGGCTTGCCTGAGGCAAGAGGACTCTCCCTCCACACCAACTGCCATCCTCTGCCGAGGGAGGGAGAGAAGAGGCAGGCCCAGCTCCACCAGGGCTTGCCTGAGGCAAGAGAACCCTTGTTTATCCACATTTGTAAACCGCTTTGATCTTTTTTGGAAAGGCGGTATATAAATAAAATAAATAAATAAAATAAAAATAAAATAAATAAGTACCCCCCCCCCTTTAAGGATATACAGGAATCTAAACAGTCTGCAGCCATGTCGAAGCAAGAGCAAAAAAGTGCCAACTGCCATCCTCTGCCTAGGAGGGAGAGAAGAGGCAGGCCCAGCTCCACCAGGGCTTGCCTGAGGCAAGAGGACTCTCCCTCCATACCAACTGCCATCCTCTGCCTAGGGAGGGAGAGAAGAGGCAAGCCCAGCTCCACCAGGGCTTGCCTGAGGCAAGAGGACTCTCCCTCCATACCAACTGCCATCCTCTGCCTAGGGAGGGAGAGAAGAGGCAGGCCCAGCTCCACCAGGGCTTGCCTGAGGCAAGAGGACTCTCCCTCCATACCAACTGCCATCCTCTGCCTAGGAGGGAGAGAAGAGGCAGGCCCTGCTCCACCAGGGCTTGCCTGAGGCAAGAGGACTCTCCCTCCACACCAACTGCCATCCTCTGCCGAGGGAGGGAGAGAAGAGGCAGGCCCAGCTCCACCAGGGCTTGCCTGAGGCAAGAGAACCCTTGTTTATCCACATTTGTAAACCGCTTTGATCTTTTTTGGAAAGGCGGTATATAAATAAAATAAATAAATAAAATAAAAATAAAATAAATAAGTACCCCCCCCCCCCTTTAAGGATATACAGGAATCTAAACAGTCTGCAGCCATGTCGAAGCAAGAGCAAAAAAGTGCCAACTGCCATCCTCTGCCTAGGAGGGAGAGAAGAGGCAGGCCCAGCTCCACCAGGGCTTGCCTGAGGCAAGAGGACTCTCCCTCCATACCAACTGCCATCCTCTGCCTAGGGAGGGAGAGAAGAGGCAAGCCCAGCTCCACCAGGGCTTGCCTGAGGCAAGAGGACTCTCCCTCCATACCAACTGCCATCCTCTGCCTAGGGAGGGAGAGACGAGGCAGGCCCAGCTCCACCAGGGCTTGCCTGAGGCAAGAGGACTCTCCCTCCATACCAACTGCCATCCTCTGCCTAGGAGGGAGAGAAGAGGCAGGCCCTGCTCCACCAGGGCTTGCCTGAGGCAAGAGGACTCTCCCTCCACACCAACTGCCATCCTCTGCCGAGGGAGGGAGAGAAGAGGCAGGCCCAGCTCCACCAGGGCTTGCCTGAGGCAAGAGAACCCTTGTTTATCCACATTTGTAAACCGCTTTGATCTTTTTTGGAAAGGCGGTATATAAATAAAATAAATAAATAAAATAAAATAAAAATAAAATAAATAAGTACCCCCCCCCCCCTTTAAGGATATACAGGAATCTAAACAGTCTGCAGCCATGTCGAAGCAAGAGCAAAAAAGTGCCAACTGCCATCCTCTGCCTAGGAGGGAGAGAAGAGGCAGGCCCAGCTCCACCAGGGCTTGCCTGAGGCAAGAGGACTCTCCCTCCACACCAACTGCCATCGTCTGCCGAGGGAGGGAGAGAAGAGGCAGGCCCAGCTCCACCAGGGCTTGCCTGAGGCAAGAGGACTCTCCCTCCATACCAACTGCCATCCTCTGCCTAGGGAGGGAGAGAAGAGGCAGGCCCAGCTCCACCAGGGCTTGCCTGAGGCAAGAGGACTCTCCCTCCATACCAATTGCCATCCTCTGCCTAGGGAGGGAGAGAAGAGGCAGGCCCAGCTCCACCAGGGCTTGCCTGAGGCAAGAGGACTCTCCCTCCATACCAACTGCCATCCTCTGCCTAGGGAGGGAGAGAAGAGGCAGGCCCTGCTCCACCAGGGCTTGCCTGAGGCAAGAGGACTCTCCCTCCATACCAACTGCCATCCTCTGCCTAGGGAGGGAGAGAAGAGGCAGGCCCAGCTCCACCAGGGCTTGCCTGAGGCAAGAGGACTCTCCCTCCATACCAACTGCCATCCTCTGCCTAGGGAGGGAGAGAAGAGGCAGGCCCTGCTCCACCAGGGCTTGCCTGAGGCAAGAGGACTCTCCCTCCATACCAACTGCCATCCTCTGCCTAGGGAGGGAGAGAAGAGGCAGGCCCTGCTCCACCAGGGCTTGCCTGAGGCAAGAGGACTCTCCCTCCACACCAACTGCCATCCTCTGCCGAGGGAGGGAGAGAAGAGGCAGGCCCAGCTCCACCAGGGCTTGCCTGAGGCAAGAGAACCCTTGTTTATCCACATTTGTAAACCGCTTTGATCTTTTTTGGAAAGGCGGTATATAAATAAAATAAATAAATAAAATAAAATAAAAATAAAATAAATAAGTACCCCCCCCCCCCCCCTTTAAGGATATACAGGAATCTAAACAGTCTGCAGCCATGTCGAAGCAAGAGCAAAAAAGTGCCAACTGCCATCCTCTGCCTAGGAGGGAGAGAAGAGGCAGGCCCAGCTCCACCAGGGCTTGCCTGAGGCAAGAGGACTCTCCCTCCATACCAACTGCCATCCTCTGCCTAGGGAGGGAGAGAAGAGGCAGGCCCAGCTCCACCAGGGCTTGCCTGAGGCAAGAGGACTCTCCCTCCACACCAACTGCCATCCTCTGCCGAGGGAGGGAGAGAAGAGGCAGGCCCAGCTCCACCAGGGCTTGCCTGAGGCAAGAGGACTCTCCCTCCATACCAACTGCCATCCTCTGCCTAGGGAGGGAGAGAAGAGGCAGGCCCAGCTCCATCAGGGCTTGCCTGAGGCAAGAGGACTCTCCCTCCATACCAACTGCCATCCTCTGCCTAGGGAGGGAGAGAAGAGGCAGGCCCAGCTCCACCAGGGCTTGCCTGAGGCAAGAGGACTCTCCCTCCATACCAACTGCCATCCTCTGCCTAGGGAGGGAGAGAAGAGGCAGGCCCAGCTCCACCAGGGCTTGCCTGAGGCAAGAGGACTCTCCCTCCATACCAACTGCCATCCTCTGCCTAGGAGGGAGAGAAGAGGCAGGCCCTGCTCCACCAGGGCTTGCCTGAGGCAAGAGGACTCTCCCTCCACACCAACTGCCATCCTCTGCCTAGGGAGGGAGAGAAGAGGCAGGCCCAGCTCCACCAGGGCTTGCCTGAGGCAAGAGAACCCTTGTTTATCCACATTTGTAAACCGCTTTGATCTTTTTTGGAAAGGCGGTATATAAATAAAATAAATAAATAAATAAAATAAAAATAAAATAAATAAGTACCCCCCCCCCCCTTTAAGGATATACAGGAATCTAAACAGTCTGCAGCCATGTCAAAGCAAGAGCAGGGAGGGAAGGGGAAAGATGAAACGGAAATGGAAATAAAAATGATGGATTGTGAAGGAATGATGATGATTTCTGGAGACAAAGGAGGAGAGAGAAGTTATGACAAAGCAATTCCAACAGCAGATGGAATTGGAAAGGAAAAGTTCGAATGGAAAATTCAGAAAAATACAGGAAATTATTAAACAAATTCAACAAGATACTGTATACAAACATTAAAAATTAGACAGTAAAGAACGTAAAACTACCCACAAAGCACATCAGAAGGAAATATACATTAATAAAAATAAAATTACTGAAATTGATAGGAGGATTGTATATTTACAAGAATATCAAAGAAGATCAAATTTTGTTATTAAATATATACCAGAAATTGGAAAGGGAGATAGAAAAACCTACTGTATTTGAAAATTGAAATATTAAAATGGTTGCAACAGATCTCCCCATCTCTTAACTGGACTGAAGATGATATAGAGAGGATTCATCGTATCCCATCAGGAGAGAACAGGATAATCCCAAGGGATGTTATTGTGAGAGTAGACTAATTATAATAAGAAAGAAAGTCTGATGAATATGATGAGAAAAAATCCAGAGAAATTAAGATTTGGAGAAACCAAAGTGGAAATATATAATGATTACTGCCCACGACAGTAATCGAAAATATGGAGAACATAGATGAAATCATGTACTGTTGTGTTATTGAAAGCTGGAATCAATTATACATGGGGACATCTGCTGTCCTTAAAATTACAGTGGGCAGGAAGAAGAGGATTGATTCTGTGGAGCAAGGACTGCAGTTATTGGAAGAATTGGGGATAAATAAAAAGAAAAAAGCCTGGAGGACCCGGGAAAACATCTAGAAGAAAAGGAGCTGGAGAGAGCAGTAGAACACCTGGAAGAGCTGGAGAAGATGCAATGGTTGCAGCAGCTAGAGGAGAAGAAGGCTTGGGAGCAGTTGGAGGAGCTGGAATTTTGTAGATGGAAGATAGAATCACTACAATCAAATAAAAAATAATAATTAAATTTTATACTCATGAGCACTCAGTGGGAGGGAAGTTTTGGGCCTTAGGATGTCTTCATTGCCCCTCCCCACAGGGGTAGCCTTGGCAACTGAGGCTAGGGCAAAGTGCCCTAGCGAATGGAAGTGGGGAGGTGAAATGGATATGGGGAGGAAGGGGGGAAGGAAAGGGGGGATAGGGGGTGGGATTTGCTTGTGGGGAGTACTAATTGGAGCCATTAGAAATAGAAATAAAGTGGGTTATGTCAAATAAGCTGAAGATTGTAACTTTAAACACCAATGGTCTTGGTTCGCTGGTTAAACAAAGAAGGATTGAAGCATAATTTTAAAAATCTACAGCAGATTTTATTTTTTTACAAGAAACACATCAACATAAGGATAGTCAAAATAAATTGAAATTGAATTGGGCAAGGGACTATGAGTTCTAAATCACGGGAGGTAGCAATAATAATTGCAAAAAAGAATGTAATTTTGTAATAAAGTCTTAAAAGATGATGATGGAAGATACATAATAATACAAGGGGAATTAAAGGAAGATAAATATGTATAGGCAAATGTATATGCCTCAAATGAAAAACAGGAAGAATTTTATGAGAAAGTGTTAAGAAAAATGAAAAAGCTGCAAGAACAATATGTTGTCTTTGCAGGTGATTTTAATATGCAAATAGATAGGGTAAAAGATAAATCTAATCCCTCATTAAAAGATAGATATAAAAACATAACAAATTTAAATAAAATAATGAGTAAAAGAGAATTTAAAGATGTATGGAGATTAGTAAAAGGAGATGAAGTAAAATATAGATATTATTTTGCTGTACATAAAACAGCATACCGCCATGATCTTTCCCAATTTTCTAGCTCTATACTGTGTTGAAAAAACTGACTCCATCTAATCATTGTATCTTTTATTTATTCCTGCTCAAACTCTCTTCCCAGGAGGGCTTCATAGAATCTTTTAATTTTTTTCTTTTTATTACTACAATCTAATAAAATGACATCTAATTTGTTCTTATCCATTGCCACTCCTTCATTTCTTATATCTTTTTTCCCTCTCTCTACCAGTTGTTTATGAAGAAACCAATTTATTTCTATACTTTCCTTGTCCAATTCCTCTTTCGTTTCAATTATGCCTTCTATATTACTCCACTGTTTCAGTAGCTGTTTGTAATCCATTTCCCCTCTGATTTTTTGATTGCCCATAAAGGCTTCTTGTGGCGAAGTCCAACTTGATAACTTAATATAAAATCTTTTTTTACATTGCATCCAAATATTTAAGAGACTTTTCCTAATATAATGTTTACTAAATTCTTTGCATTCTTTGTTTTTCCCATATAACATAAACCCATGGCAGCCGTATTTATTATTATGACCCTCCAGTGTTAATACTCTATTATTTTTAAGTAGGCCTCAGTCTGTTATCCAAACTAGTCCTCATGCATAGTAGTATAATCTAACGTCTGGTACACCGAGTCCTCCTCTATTTTTAGAATCTGTCATTAATTTCCATTGCATTCTTGGTTTTTTTGGTCGTCCAAATAAACTTTCTTATATCTTTATCCCAATCAGCAAAACATTTTTCTGTAGTTATTATTGGTAAACTTTGAAATAAAAAAATCAATTTTGGCAAAATGTTCATTTTGATCAGGGAAATCCTTCCTAATATCGACAATTGCATTCTTGACCATTTTTCCAGATCTTTCTTCAATTCCCTCCATTTTTGTGCGTAGTTGTTTTCAGAAAGATCTCCATTTTTTTTCTTATCCAGATTCCTAAATACTGTACCTTTTTTTTTTTTTACTTTGCCATCCTGACAGCTCACTCATTTCATTTTCTTCCTCTTTAGTCATGTTTTTTAGTAACATCGTTATTTTTACTCTGTTAATTTTGAATCCTGCCACCTTTCCAAAGCTTTGTAATGTTTCGGTTACATTTTTTATGTTGTTAACTGGATCTTCTAAAAACAAAACCATGTCATCTGCATATATTTTCAGTTTAAACACTTGATTTTTGATTTTTACTCCTTGAAGTTTTTCATTATTTCTTATACTGTTGGCTAGAACTTCCATTATTCATATAAAAAGAAGGGGGGACAGGGAACGACCCTGTCTTGTCCCTTTCTGAATTTCAATGCTTCCCGTTTTTTCCCCATTTACAATTATATTAGCTACTTGGTCTTTCTTACCAAAGTCTCTTTCCTTTGTTGTGTATTTCTCTCTAAATTTCTTATCTCTATCTCTCTCATCTTCCTCCCTTCTAATCTTCTCATAGATATCTTTTGCTTTTTCTGTCGTGTTTATTCTATATCTCTTTTGATTGTAGCTAAAGGAAATTCCCTCTATTCTTTCCCATTTGTAATCTACATTCATCCTTGTCAACAGTCTTATTAAGAATTTGTATTCTTGTCTCTTCTTCAAAATAGGACCAGGCACATCTTTAAAGATACTAATTTCTTTCCCTTCTACTATTAATTTTTGATTGTACCTTCTTTCTATTATTTCCTCTTTTATCTTAGTTCTCACCAAATAAACCACTATATCCCTTGGTAAATATATCTCCCACACTATTACTGAATTAATTCTTAAAATCCTGACTAGTTCTAATTCCATCCTGTCCTCTTTTATTTCCAAATATTCCACTAAAGCTGGGATTATTATTTCATAAAGTTCTTCTTCAGCGTTTTCTACAATTCCTCTTAATTTCACATATTTTTCTCTACCTTTTAAATCTAGCATGGTAATTTTCTGTTCTTCTTGACATTGTTTCCCCATTACTACCTTTGATATCCTTTCTAAATACTGTGTTTTATTTCTCAATTCTTTCACATCTTTTTTAACTTGGATTACTTCACCAGATATTTTCTCTATTTTCCCTCCTATTTTGTCCATTTCTTTCCTCACCTCCTCTTTAATTTCCTCTTCTCTATTTTCTCTCATTTCTTGTCTCATCTCCGTCTTAAACTTTTAAAATTCCTTTAACAGTTGTCCTATTTGTTCTCCAACACCCATCTGTTTCTCAGGTTCCCAAACGGGCTTCTGTGGTTACATCATTATTTTTGTTTTTTTATAATGTCTTGTCATATGTCTATTACTCATTCTAATCTGAACCAATTGCCCCCCCTTCTTTTTCCCTTAATGCATATGTGTATATAATATGTCTTATTATTGAAAGTAGAAAATAGAGAAGAAAAAAACTGGGCAAACCAAAGAGTACAGTAACTTTACATATAAACTATTCCCAGTCTCAACTAAGTCTGCTATCTTAATCTTGTAGTTAGACTAAAGTCCCTGCTTTTCTGGTTTGCTTTCAAACCAGTATCTTCGTTCACTAAGTTCCCAAATACTCCAGGGCCTCCTTCCCACAATATCAGTGTTATGGGAGCCCTCTGTGGACACTTTTTTTGGGTCTCTTCTCCCAGAAACTTTTTTTTTGGCTTGCTCTTGTAATGCAAGCAGGTCCTTAACAAACCACAACCTGAGCCCCAAATTTTTCTCAGATTGTTTTTGCAGGCTTACTTAATCTATTTATGTTGTTTTTCCAAGTCAAAAGAATCTTTTTAAAACTATTTCTCTTATTCCCTCACAAACAATGCCATACTCACTCCTCCTTCTCCTGCGCTGGTGCTGGAGAAGGGAGCTGGTCTCCTTTTTAGGGCTGTTACTGCCACGCTGCCGCCCACGCCCCTCTCCCGGCATTCCCCCTACTCCTCCTGTGCTGGCCATTAATAAACATATTGAATAGCACTGGGCCCAGGACAGAGCCCTATGGGACCCCACTGCTCACTTCTCTCCGGGATGAAAAGGAACCATTGTTGAGCACCCTTTGGGTGCAGCCAGTCAACCAATTACAGATCCATGTAACGGTTACTTTGTCTAGTCCACATTTTGCAAGCTTGTTTGCAAGAATGTCATGGGGAACCTTGTCAAAGGCCTTCCTGAAATCAAGATATACTATATCCACAGCATTCCCTTCATCTACCAAACTAGTAATTTTATCAAAAAGAGAGATCAGATTTGTCTGGCATGACTTGTTTCTCTGAAACCCATGTTGGCTTTTTGTGATTATGGAATTATCTTCTAGATATTCACAGACTCTCTGTTTAATGATCTGCTCCAGAATCTTTCCTGGAATTGGTGTCAGACTAAATGGACGATAGTTGTTAGGATCCTCTTTTTTCCCCTTTTTGAAGATGGGCACAATGTTTGCCCTCCTCCAGTCTGCTGGGACTTCTCCTGTTTTCCAGGAGTTCTCAAAGATTATTGCCAATGGCTCCGATATCACATTTGCCAGTTCTTTTAATACCCTTGGATGTAGTTCATCTGGTCCTGGAGACTTGTATTCATTTAGATTAACCAGGTATTCCTGTACTATCTCTTTACTTATTTTGTGCTGAAATTCTCATATTCTCCCCCCTGCTCCATTATCTTCAGGTTGAGCACCTTTTGCCTTTTCTGAGAAGACCGAAACAAAGAAAGTGTTGAGTAATTCTGCCTTTTCTCTGTCCCCTGTTAACATTTTGCCATCTTCACCACACAATGACCTTACCATTTCCTCCTTCTTTTGGCTGCAGTCATATCCAAAAAAGCCCTTTTTATGGTTCTTAATCTCTCTAGCAAGCCTGAGTTTATTCTGAGCTTTAGCTTTTCTGACTTTATCCCTACACGTGCTGGCTATTTGTTTGAAGGTCTAGCAAATTCCTCACTTGCATGGCAGAAAATTTCATTGTCCAAAAGGTGGAAGAGGCAACAAGAGGATCCACTATAGATCTGATCCTAACCAACAGGCATGAACCGGTTATTATTATTCTTATTAATAATAATAATAATAATAATATATTTATTTGAAGAGGTGGGATCCTTAGGTGGGAGTGATTTTGTTCTCCTGGATATACTAAAAAAGAAGGGAGTTAATAGACAGGAGCTTCTCAAAAGGGAGATACTGAAGATACAATTTCATACGGTTCCAATGAGGGGGAAAAGTTCGAGGTGTGTCAAGAAACCAGGAGGGATGACTATGGACCAGTACAGACGGGTGCTTTGTGCGGGCTTGGGCCAAAAATTAGAGCTCGATATCAGCGCCCGTGCACTATCTTAGTGCGCCCCCTTCCACATGGGGCATGCCATGATGAGACATGGGCATCAGAGGGCACAAACAGTCCTTGCCGGAAGAGGCGTCATGATGGTGCTCAAGAAGAAAATGGAGAAGAGGACAGAATAGAGGAAATGCTGCACAGAATAAGTAAAGGGGTAGTACAAGAATACCTGATAAATATAAATCAATAGTCTCCAGGACTAGATGAACAACATCCAAGGGTATTAAAAGAACTGGCAAGTGCAATCTCAGAGCCATTGGCAGTCTTTGAGAACAGGAGGAGTCCCAACAAACTGAAGGAGGGCAAACATAGTCCCCATCTTCAAAAAGGGATAAAAAGACGATCCCAACAATTATCGCCCAGTTAGTTTGACATCAATACTAGGAAGGATTCTAGAGCAGAGCGTCTGTGAACATCTAGAAAGCAATGCCGTAATCACAAAAAGTTAACATAAGTGTCAGAGAAACAGGCCATGCCAGACAAATCTGATCTTTCTCTTATTGAAAAATATCTGGAAACTATCTTAACTGTGATGAAATCTTAACTATCTTAACTGTGACTAATCCAGCAAAAGTTTCGTTGCAGTCCCTGCCATACTTTTGAGTATAACCTTTAGCAACAAGTCTTGCTTTGTATCTTTGAATCTCCCCTTCTGCATCTAGCTTTGTTGTAAAGACCCATCTACAGCCAATTACACTTTTTGCTTCTAGTAGTTCTGATAACGTCCATGTCTTGTTTTTATATAAAGATTGCATGTCCTCACTAGCAGCTTGAATCCACATATCAGAATCTGTCTTTGGCATTCCCTTGATCTTCTTCCAATCAGAGGGTTTTGGGAATAATTCCTCTGTGGCTTGATAAGAGACTCTGTCAGGCGGTACATATTTATTGGAGCATTCTGACCTTCTCACCTGGATTTGGATAGCTGGCTCCGCTTCTTGCACGCTGTCTGCTTCCTCATCATTAGGCTGGTCCACTGCAGGTGTAGCCCCTTCTGGATGCAAGCCCTTTGGAGGACAAAATAACTCCACTTGCTTTGGTTGCTGGTGGGTGTCTTCTTCTGCAAATAAATCTTGATAAACATCTTGGTTTTTGTTAGATTTGGGCTGTGGTCTCTTGCTAATTTTATTGTGCGTCCATCTGGATTTAGAATTCTGTAAATATTTCTAGAATAACCAACAAAAACTTCCTCTTCACTTCTGCAATCAAGTTTACCTCTTTTCTGCTTTGCTTCCAAATGGTTTAATTTTGGTTTAATTCCATGGCATAACTGGAATGGGGTTACATCTTTGGATTTAGTTGGCAATCTCTTGCACAGGTATGTAACAGTCATGATTGCTTCAGACCAATAGTCCTTAGGCATATTAGCTTCCAAAAGTATGGTTACTGCCATCTCCTTGGGAGGTTTGTTCATTCTCTCTACCATGCCATTTTGTTCTGGAGAAGGAGCCTCTGTTTTCTGATGCTGAATGACATGTTGTTTCAAAAATTCATCAAATTCAGCATTGACAAATTCAGTTCTGTTGTTTGTGTGTAGACTCTTCAGTTTGTAGCCAAATTTGTTAGAGACTCAATCTTTGAATTTTTGAAATGCTTGACTTCTCTCTGAGAAGATAAGTATATGTGTACCTGCTGAATTCATCAATAATGGTAATAAAAGTTACCTCCTGCTGACCTTTGATTCATTGGTCCAGAAAGATCAGCATATAAAAGATCCAATGTTTTGTTGGATTATTTCTCAGTAACTGGAGGATATGAAGCTATTGTGGCCTTTGCTTTCAACCATTTTTCATTGTTGGAGTATGCTTTGAATTTAAAGTCTCTTGACAAGCTCTTGATTTGCCAGTCACTTAATATTTTCAACACTTCAATTAGCAAATCTGCCATGCCATAAAGTTGAACAGTCTCTGTGATGACATCTGGTCACATTGTTCACAGATGATTGCAAAATCTGCATCTGATAACATCCATGAAATCCTAAAAAACCATGAAATCCGCTCTAAACATCAAATTTTTATCATGAAAACCAAAACAGGTTTGCTTTCTGAAAGTGATACTGTTGCTTCTTGATGTTTTGGTTTCCACACTGTAAAAGGAGGCTTGCAAATTTGGTACATCATAAGCATCTGAGATTAGTAAACTTCCCATTTTGTCAGAACTAAATTTTGTTTGTAAAATATGAGTCCCTTTTCCCTGTGCAAAAACCTTTTGACCAATAGCAAGAAAGACAGGAAAAGTTACATTTGCTACAAAATCAACAAGCCATTCTTTGTTGTTGAAGTAATTCACACTTTCATATTTTTCTCCAGCAATTTGAAATAATTGTTGTTGAATCAAACCAATATCAACATGACTGGAAGATTACTGTTTAGGATTAAAAGCTTCTTTCTTAAAATTGCTTTTGCTTTTAGTACTCATAGCAGCTTTTGCAACTCGGCTCTATCTTTGATTTTTTAACATTGCTTTTATGTGATTTACAAGAAAAGGAAGTCTTTTTCAAATCCTCTGCAACAAGTTCTGTCTTGTTTTTGTAATATTGATGTCTTACAGCACGTTTTGCCTATTTTGAAATTCAACAAGATATTCCCTGCCCAGCAGTTTACGATGGAAAGGGAACATCGCAACAGTGAAACCAAGATAATTTGTGTTTAAGGGGATGGGCAGCGGGATGAACTGAGATTACCTGTGGATATGATACCAAAGTTTTTAGACTTGTTTGCTCTAAGTAGTATTGAGAGTTTGCTTTCCATTTCTTTCGTGAGTTCTTAGCAGTACTTTCTCTTCCTTCCAGGTATTGATGGCCAACTGAATGAGTATGAAGAAATATGCCAAGCATTGTTGCAAAAAGATCAGTGCAAACAGTTACATGAGAAGGAAAGAAAAACTGATACTAAAAAGAAGTGGAGGATCACTCATCCTTATCAGAAAGGCAATATTTCTGGAACCGGAAGGGGATTCATTTCGAAAAAACACTTCATTTGTCTTAAAAAAACTCACATAGTTGAGAAACCATTTAAATGCTTGGGTTGTGTGAAAAGTTTAAGTCAGAAGACACATCTCAGTCGTCATATAGCAACTCACACAAGAGAGAAGCCATTTAAATGCCAAGAGTGTGGACAATGTTTCATTCGAAAAAGATACCTCATCCGTCATCAAGCAACACACAGAGAGGAGAAGCCGTTTAAATG
The DNA here is from genome assembly GCA_034509955.1 of Urosaurus nigricauda. NCBI lineage: Eukaryota > Metazoa > Chordata > Lepidosauria > Squamata > Phrynosomatidae > Urosaurus > Urosaurus nigricauda. The sequence continues at coordinate 322,426,505 of JAOEGL010000002.1, read as the reverse complement.
CCTGGAGTGTGGGAAAGCTTTTATTCGAAACACACACCTCATTCAACATCAAGCAACTCACACAGGGGAGAAGCCATTTAAATGCCTGGAGTGTGGGAAAGCTTTCATTCGTAAGACACACCTCATTCAACATCAAGCAACACACACAGGAGAGAAACCGTTGAAATGCCTGGAGTGTGGGAAAGGTTTTATTCACAAATCAGATCTCATTCGTCATCAAGTAACTCACACAGGGAAGAAGCCTTTTAATTGCCTAAAGTGTGGCAAATCTTTCACTCAGAAGTCCTCCCTCACCTTTCATGAACTATTTCACACTGGAGAGAAAGCATTTAAATGCCTTGAATGTGGGAAATGTTTCAGGCACAAGGTCTCTCTCACCTATCATCAAGCAATTCACACAGGAGAGAAACCATTTAAATGCCTGGAATGTGGAAAAGGTTTTATTTGGAAGAAAGGCCTCACTCAGCATCAAGCAACTCACACAGGGGAGAAGCCATTTAAATGCCTGGAGTGTGGGAAAGCTTTTATTCAGAAGATAGACTTCACACGACATCAATCAACTCACATGGGGGAGAAGCCATTTAAATGCCTGGGGTGTGGAAAAAGCTATACTCAGAAGAGCTCTCTCATCTATCACCAAGCAGTTCACACAGGAGAGAAACCATTTAAATGCCTGGAGTGTAGGAAAGGTTTTATTCAGAAGACACACCTTATTGAACATCAAGCAAATCACATGGGGGAGAAGCCATTTAAATGCCTGGAATGTGGTAAAGGTTTTATTAAGAAGAAATACCTCATTCAACATCAAGCAACTCATATGGGGGGGAAGCCATTTAAATGCCTGGAATGTGGGAAAGCTTTTATCCGGAAGATAAACCTCACGTATCATCAAGCAACTCACACAGGAGAGAAACCATTTAAATGCCTGGAGTGTGGGAAAGCTTTTATTCGGAAGACAGACCTCACCTATCATCAAGCAACCCACACAGGAGAGAAAGCATTTAAATGCCTGAAGTGTGGAAAAGGTTTTATTCAGAAGAAAGACCTCACTTATCATCAAGCAACTCACACAGGAGAGAAATCATTTAAATGCCTGGAGTGTGGGAAAGCTTTTACTCGGAAGAAAGGCCTCACTCGTCATCAAGCAATGCACACAGGAGAGAAACCGTTTACATGCCTGGAGTGTGGGAAAGGTTTTATTCAGAAGACACACCTTATTGAACATCAAGCAAATCACATGGGGGAGAAGCCATTTAAATGCCTGGAATGTGGTAAAGGTTTTATTAAGAAGAAATACCTCAGTCAACATCAAGCAACTCATATGGTGGAGAAGCCATTTAAATGCCTGGGGTGTGGAAAAAGCTATACTCAGAAGAGCTCTCTCATCTATCACCAAGCAGTTCACACAGGAGAGAAACCATTTAAATGCCTGGAGTGTGGGAAAGGTTTTATTCAGAAGACACACCTTATTGAACATCAAGCAAATCACATGGGGGAGAAGCCATTTAAATGCCTGGAATGTGGTAAGGGTTTTATTAAGAAGAAATACCTCAGTCAACATCAAGCAACTCATATGGTGGAGAAGCCATTTAAATGCTTGGAATGTGGGAAAGCTTTTATCCGGAAGATAAACCTCGCGTATCATCAAGCAACTCACACCGGAGAGAAACCATTTAAATGTCTGGAGTGTGGGAAAGCTTTTATTCGGAAGACAGACCTCACCTATCATCAAGCAACCCACACAGGAGAGAAACCATTTACGTGCCTCAAGTGTGGAAAAGGTTTTATTTGGAAGAAAGGCCTCACGTATCATCAAGCAACTCACACGGGGGAGAAGCCATTTAAATGCCTGGAGTGTGGGAAAGCTTTTACTCGGAAGACAGGCCTCACTCATCATCAAGCAACGCACACAGGAGAGAAACCGTTTAAATGCCTGGAGTGTGGGAAAGGTTTTATTCACAAATCAGACCTCATTCGTCATAAAGTAACTCACACAGGGGAGAAACCTTTTAATTGCCTAGAGTGTGGAAAATCTTTCACTCAGAAGTCCTCCCTCACCCATCATCAAGTATTTCACACTGGAGAGAAAGCATTCATGCCTTGAATGTGGGAAATGTTTCAGCGAGAAGAAACGACTCACCTATCATCAAGCAACTCACACAGGGGAGAAGCCATTTAAATGCCTGGAGTGTGGGAAAGCTTTTATCCGGAAGATAAACCTCACACGACATCAAGCAACTCACACAGGGGAGAAGCCATTTAAATGCCTGGAGTGTGGAAAAAGCTATACTCAGAAGAGCTCTCTCACCTATCATCAAGCAACCCACACAGGAGAGAAACCATTTAAGTGCCTGAAGTGTGGAAAAGGTTTTATTCGGAGGAAAGAACTCACTTATCATCGAGCAACTCACACAGGGGAGAAGCCATTTAAATGCCTAGAGTGTGGAAAAAGTTTTGTTAAGATGACAGATCTCACTCATTAGAAAAAAAAACCACAATGGAGAAAAACCATTCAAATGCTTGGATTGTGGAAAAGGTTTTTCTAGGAAGACACATCTCACCATTCATCAAGTAATTCACACTGGAGAGAAAGCATTTAAATGCCTAGAATGTGGGAAATGTTTCAGGTACAAGGCACACCTTACCTGTCATCAAGCAACTCACACTGGAGAGAAACCATTTAAATGCCTGGAGTGTGGAAAGGCTTTTAATCGAAAGACATCCTTCACTCGACATCAAACAACTCACATAGGGGAGAAGCCGTTTAAATGCCTGGAGTGTGGAAAAGGTTTCACTCAGAATAACTCCCTCACCTTTCATCAAGCAACTCACACAGGAGAGATGCCTGGAATGAAGAAAAAGGGGGAAATCACATCAGGGGTTCAAGAATCTTCAGGCTAAAATTTTTAGTTCTCTTTCAAATTCCCAGACATGTTCCTAATAGAGTTTTAGTGTTCAAAGCAAGGGAATGCCCTCTAATGGCAAGGGCTTGGATTGAAAATTAAAATTTTGGCGCAAGGTTAGTATTTTCAAATTGGGCATAGGTTTACATTTCTATCTAAGAATGATGAATATTTAAAACGTTGGTTAAAGCTTGTTTCCCCAAAGCTATTTCAATTGATTTGACATCATCCGTCCTTTTACATCAGGGTTATGGCACTGCTTTTGAATCAGTAAAACAAAGACTGTGGGATATATTTTGTGTGACCTTTGAGCCCATTTAAACTTACCCTTCTCATCAAGCACATTGATTGAACAATATGTTGGGCCTTTTTTTTTTCAGCTGAGTATTTAAAGAATTTGACTGTTGTTCGTTATTGTAGACTTTACCAAGGTCAAATTTAATGCTTTTCCTTCTGAAATGTTGGGAGGGAGGTTCGCTGGTGTCCCTCATACTGGAGGATTGTATCCCTGCAGTCATCAGAAATAGAATCCTGAAGCAAGTTCCCTTGTCTTGTGGTTTCTATAAGGAAGTTTGATGATACATGATTAATCCATTAATTCATATGCTTGGAGTATGAAAAGTATTTCTATTATTCTTTGCAGGTTCTTTATACCCACAAAAAGTCTCCCAAAGCAAAACAAGAAAGTACATAGAAGGGAAACCATTCAAATACTTGAAGGGTGGGAATGCATGAAATAGGTATTAAAGTATCTAGACAGGGAGAAGAATGCATGATTGCTTGTGATAGGAAATGAGCTCCAGTTAGGGGTGAGTCCTCAGTGTCAGTAAAACATGGAGAGAGAGGGAGGGAGAGAGAAATCACAGAGGAGAAAAGCCACTGAAATGTTTCCACATCAAAATAAAAATGCAAGTTCCTCCTAATTTGGTGTCATCTGCAAATGTGACAAGTATGCCCCCTAAATCATTGATAAAGATATTGAATATCACTGGGCCTAAGATAGAACCCTGTGGGACCTCACTGGTCTCTCGAGGATGAAGAGGATGCATTGCTGAGCACTCTTTGAGTTTGGTTGGTCAACCAGTTACTAATCCATGTAACAGTTGCATTGTCTAGCCCACATTTTCGAAGCTTCTTTGCAAAAATATTATGTAGGACCTTGACAAAGGTCTTACTGAAATCAAAATACGCTATGTGTACCATATTCTCTTCATCTACCAAGCTGGTAATTTTATTTAAAAAAATCAGAGTAGTCTGGTGTGACTTGTTTTTGAGAAACCAACATTAACTTTTTGTAATTATGTCATTCCTTCTAAATATTCACAGACTCTCTGTTTAGTGAGCTGTTCTTTAATCTTTCTTGGTATTGATGTCAGACTAAGCAACAATAGTTGTTGGGATTTTCTTTTTCCCCTTTTTGAAGATGGGGACAACGTTTGTCCTCCTCCAGTCTGCTGGGACTATGCCTGTTCTTCAGGAGTTTATTTATTTATTTATTATATTTATTTGTATCCCGTGCTTTTCCCAGGAGTGGACTCAGAGTGGCTTCACAACATTATAAACAGTACAATTAAAACATTTAAAAATTATTCAACATCCCCGCCTGTCTTCATAACAATTCCTTAAATGCCTGTGTGAACAGGTAGGTCTTAACCTGCCGGCGGAAGGCCATCAAGGAGGGAGCCATTCTGATCCATTCCCTGGGTAAGGAGTTCCAGAGTCTAGGGGCAGCCACTGAGAAGCCTCTCTCTCGCGTTCCCTCCAACTGTGTTTGTGATGATGTTGGGATGGAGAGAAGGGCTGTTCCAGTGGATCTTGGAGTCCGGGCCGGTTCATACCAGGAGAAACAGTCTGTCAAACAGTGTGGACCTGAGCCATGTAGGGCTTTATAGGTGACAACTAGCACCTTGAATTGTATCCGGAAACAAACCGGCAGCCAATGAAGCTGTTTCAAGAGGGGTGTTGTATGGTCTCTATAATCTGCCCTGTTAACAGCCTGGCAGCAGCTCTTTCAACCAGCTGAATTTTCCGAACATTCTTCATAGGCAGCCACATGTACAGCCCATTACAGTAGTCCAAATGGGATGTAACCAAGGCATGTACTTCCATGGCCAGATTTGGCTTCTCAAGGAACGGGTGCAGCTGGTGCACAAGCTTTAAATGTGCGAAAGCACTCCTGGTCACAGCAGAGACCTGGGCTTCCAAGTTCAAAGCTGAGTCCAAGAGTACTCCCAAACTGTGAACCTGTGTCTTCAGGGGGAATGTGACCCATCTAACACAGGCTGGATCCCTATTCCCTGATCTGCCTTCCTATTGACCAGGAGCACCTATGTCTTTCAACTTGTTTGCCCACATCTAGTCCGTTACTGAAGACTGGTTTAGGACCAGGACAGCCTTCTTGGATTGAGGTGGGAAGGAGTAGTAGAGTGTCATCTGCATATTGATGACACCGCACCCCAAAACTCCAGACAACCTCCCCCAGCGGTTTCATGTATATGTTAAACAGCATAGGGGACAACACAGAAGCCTGTGGGACCCCACAGGTCAATTTCCAGGGGGTCAAACCCTTAGTACCACCTTCTGGGTTCGCTCTTCCAGGAAGGAAAGGAGCCACTGTAGACCAGTGCCTCCAAGCCCCATCCCAGATAGGCAATCCAGAAGGATACCATAATTGATGGTATCAAAAGCCGCTGAGAGGTCCAGGAGAACGAACAGGGATACACTCCCCCTGTCCAGTTTCCTCCATAGGTCATCCACCAAGGCGATCAAGGCTGTCTCTGTTCCATAGCCAGGCCTGAAACCAGACTGAAATGGATCTTAATAATCCATTTCATCCAGAAACCTTGGAGTTGGGAAGCCACCACAAGTTCCAAAAGGTGTGCAAGGAGGCATTGATTACCTCCTTTACCTACTCAGCCAGTCCCCCTCTGGCCTATTTAATAAGCCAAGAAGGACAAGGGTCCAAGATACATGGGGTGGCTTTTATCTTTCCAAGGGCCGTGTCCATATCATCAGGCTGCACAAGCTGAAAAGTATCCATTAACACTGGACCAACAGGTGTCAAGGTTACATCCATTGACACTATATCAACTGTAGCATCTAAGTCGGAACGGATTTGAGAGACATTATTTGCAGAATGTCGTACAAATTCTTCACAGTGAGCCTCCTCCTTTCCTGTTTGGCCTTTTTTTTTTCTTTTAAAAAGATTATACCCCTCTATTCTTACATTGCGTTAATGAGAGTCATCCCTCCAGGGTTCAGTGATGTCTGTTACATAATATTTGTTTTGTTCTGATAGGAGTTCAAGTTCATCTTATTTCCCACACTCTGTGCATTCTTGTAGAGACATGTAAGACCATGGGTCCTGCTCTCTAGCTGCCTGTGCATCATTCTTCCCCCCCCCCCATTGGCTCCTTGTACTATTTGCCTTGTTCCCTCTATAACACTTTGACTATTATCACAAGTCCATGACATACCCCTGCCTTCCAAGATACTGTCTCCCTCCCCCACGTGACTATTGGCAAAAACATTGTGAGGTGCAACCCATCTCTTGCCAGAAGTCCATCCTCATGGAACCGCAGCCCATGGTGCAAGAATCCAAATTGTTCTTGGTGACACCATCTGCAGAGCTAGTTATTCACATCTGCTATTTTCCTCTTTTACATCCCTTTTCCTCCCCATTCTAGCTGAATCCTTTTTAGCAGCATCACCTTTGGGGGAAACATAGGCTTTTGCTGCCAGGTTTCAGCCGTATATCTGCAGTAGCAGAAATGGCGAGCAGGAGGGAAATTGAGAGAAGAATTAGGAAAAGAAAGAGGACAAGGCCTTATGGTGCATCATCCCCACTTTAGACAATTTCCAGATAAAACCTGGTAAGTGGTGGCAAGGTTTACATCAATATATTGATGACAACATTGATTGTAATGTTATTCACAGCTGCTGTTCCCTGCAGCTATTAACACAACCTCGAAGAAGATCCATGAATGGAAAATGAATAATGGAGTTCCTTTCCTGAGCTACAGAGTTGCATACACACATAATAGTATTAAACAGTATCCTTCCAGAACAGAGACTGTGAACAAGGTCTAAAACTCACTGCAGAAATAATCCAGTTTGAGACCGCTTTAACTGACCTGACTCAATGCTAGAGAATTCTGGAAACTGTAGTTCTATGGGACACTTAGCCTTGTCTGTCAGATTGCTCTGGTGCCACAACAAGCTACAGTTTCCAGGATTCCCTAGCAGTGAGACAGGGCAGATAAAGCGGTCTCAAACTGGATCGTATTTGCATTGTGTTATGGACCTAAAACAGCCAGCAAAACAGTCTTTTGGCTGTGGTTTTCCTCCTGGAGCAGGTCGACCCATAGACTTGAGTGATGTTCCTCATCTGAGCAACCTTAAAACTGGTGGAGACAACCCCGCAGTCAGCGTGTAGAGCTAGATGTGCCTACAAAATACCAAGGAAAAATAGAATCATAGAATCATAGAGTTGGAAGAGACCACAAGGGCCATCCAGTCCAACCCCCTGCCATGCAAATACTCCCAGTCAAAGCATCCCCGATACATGGCCATCCAGCCTCTGCTTAAAGACCTCCAAGGACGGAGACTCCATCACAATCTCCAAGGGAGTGTGTCCAGCCCTTACTGTCAGGAAGTTCCTCCTAATGTTGAGGTGGAATCTCTTTTCCTGCAGTTTGCATCCATTGTTCCGCGTCCTAGTCTCTGGAGCAGCAGAAAACAAGCTTGCTCCCTCCTCAATGTGACATCCTTTCAAATATTTAAACAGGGCTATCATAGCACCTCTTAACCTTCTCTTCTCCAGGCTAAACATCCCCAGTTCCCTAAGGCGTTCCTCATAGGGCAGGGTTTCCAGACCCTTCACCATCTTAGTTGCCCCTCTGCCCCCTGGTCCTCCAAAGGGAGATAGAGTCCTGGCTAAAGAGCCCTCCTTTCCTTCCGGGTTCCGCTCTCTCAGCGCCTCTCTAGGAAAGGTAGGGGCCTGGTGCTTCTCCTTCTAGGGGTTTTTCTCCAGGGATTCCCTCCCTCCTTTCTTTCTTTCCAGAGAGAAGGGAGGGAGGGAGGGAGGAAGGGCCTTGGGAACCACAATAACAGCCCCCCCCCCCCTTGGCTCTCTTTCTCCCTCCTGGGCTTCAGGCCCCAAAAGAAGGAGGGAAGAGGGGCCATGTCTGCCCCAGGAAGGAAGGAAGAAAGAAGGGCTGAAAGGAGGGAAAGGGAAAAGGAGGCCCAAAGAGGAGGAGGAGGGAGGGAGGGATGGAATAATACTAATCCTAAGAGTTGGAAGAGACCCCAAGAAAGGCCCTCCAGTCCAAACCCATTCTGCCATGCAGGAACTCTCCATCAAAAGCTGGCATGCCCGAGAGATGGCCATCTAGCCTCTGCTTAAAGAGGAGGAAGAGGAAGAAGGGCTGAAAGGGAGGGAGGGTCCCTGAGATTAATACTGGGGAGAGACAGGCCCTGGTTTGTGGCCGAAGGAGGAGGAAAGGGAGAGCTCCAGACAGACCCAGAGACAGGCCCTGCTGCCTCCCCTCCTCCTCCTCAGGGGCTTCATCTCAGGGGAAGAAGGAAGGGAGCTCTCTGCAGAGACACCAGGCACTCTCCAGATTGAATTGTGCCCTGAAACAGCCCCTTCTCTCAACACATCATTCAGATGATACCTTGCTTTCTTTGTAGGCCTTGGTGTTCCTGGCAAATTCATCTGAGACAGAATCTGGTAAAAGAGAAAAGTGCTTCTCAGGACTGTTTAAAAAGATTCATTCTGCCATAAGTCCAGGCCAAGCACAGAAGAGAAGAGCCATGTTTCTTTCTGGAGGAACCATGCAGAGGAGCTTTGGGGAGAAGATGCTGAATCCTGAGGTCCAGCGCTTCAGACACTTTGTCTCCCAGGAGGAGGCTTTGGCACCCCGGGAGGTTTGCAGCCGGCTCCACAATCTCTGCTGTCAGTGGCTGAAGCCAGAGAGACACACCAAGGCTGAGATGATGGACCTGGTGGTCCTGGAGCAGTTCCTGGCCGTCCTTCCCCCAGAGATGGGGAGCTGGGTTCGAGAGTGTGGAGCGGAGACAACCTCCCAAGCAGTGGCCTTGGCAGAGGGCTTCCTTCTGAGCCAGAAAGAGGAGAAGAAGCTGAAGGAAGAGCAGGTGAGCTTATTTTATCATGATCATTTTTAGGGATCATCACTGTTTTTTGAAGGGATGTTTAAAATTTATTTTAAGCTTTCCTAAAACAGTAAAGTTGGTCTGTTGGTCAAGCAAAAGGCAGATCAAGGAATAGGGATAAAGCCTGTGTTAGATGGAATTGTCTTTCTCCAGAAGACACAGTTTGCAGCCAGATTGCTAACAGAGGTTAAGAAAGGTATGTTCAAAACATATTGCAGAAATAATCTGGGAATTGCAGTTTATTGTGGCTGCAGAGCTTTCTGACAGAGAAAGCTAAATGTCTCATAAAACCACAGTTCCCAGAATTCCCTAGCATTGAACCACGGCAGTCAAAGTGGTCTCAGATTGGATTATTTCTGCAGTGTGTTCTGGACCTTGCTTTGAGAGAAGGCTGAATGTACATTTTTATTCTAAAGGAGAAAATATTCACAAATGCCTTCAGGATTTAATATGGGTTTTCAATAAGAAGCAGAAATACATGGACTGATGAAGATCCCTTGAAAGAGTTGTAAAGATTTCTGGAAATTGCCATTTCTTCAGTTTTATCTTGTAGATAATTATTTTCAAGATTTTTCAAATCCTAGAATCTCCAAACCTTAGGTTCTTGAAAAGTTACAGGATTCCAAACCTCATATCCTTCTCCATTGTTTCAGTTACAGGACCTTCAGATTTCAAGTTTTATAAACTGTGACTGTACTTTATTATGGAGGTTTCTTATTTCTTGTTCTCCCTTTGGTGATTTGTATAATCATTTTTATATACCTTAAGCCATGCCGCAGTAGACATACGCCCTTCGTGGTTCATAGTTGTATAGTGGTATTGTTCAGTACCTGACTTCCTTGGTTTATTTGTTGTTTACTGGGAACCCATTCCTCCCTTTTTAAAAGGGTTTGCTGGTTATTGGTTTGGTTCCAGCCACAATTCATAGTGCTAGTTATTTCCTGTACAGCAGTGGTACTCAAACCTTTTACCCTTGGGACCCCTTTACATCTACGGTATGTTCAGATGTCACACACACTCCCATGTAGCGTATCAATAAAAATATTTTGTTTATTTAGTGTATGTATCTTCATTCTCACATTCACATATATTCACACAAAAGGAGAAGGGAAAGGTGATGGGAAAGAGGATGAGGTCCAGTGGTTCTTCTCTGCCTCTGGGGCCTGGACCACGGCAGATGGACTGGAGGGAGGGCTCGGCTTCTTAACACATAGTTAAAATGAGGGATCCTGGGGGAGACGACACAATCCTGGGAACGCTTCCCTAAACAATATAGTCTTTAACTCAGTTTTGAACCTGGTTAGAAAAGTGACGAGGCGCGCATGTGGGGGAAGAAGGTTCCAGGAGTGAGGGGCAGCAAGTGAGAAGGGACGAATCGGGGAACGGGCAGTGGAAATCTCCACTGGGACAGGAGACCTTGACTACCAAAACAGAGGGTATGAGAAGGAGTGTGAGGAGAAAGAAGTTCAGAAAAGTAAGGAGGGGCCAGTCCGTGGAGGGCTTTGAAAGTCAACAAGAAAAGCTTGTACTGGATGAGGAAGGGGAAGGGGAACCAGTGAAGGGAGGATAAGAGAGGAGAAACATGGTCAAAGCAGCGAGCGGATGTGATAATACGTGCAGCTGAGTTCTGAACAGAGATTAAAGGATGGAGGTGAGAGAGAGGAAGCCCTGTCAGAAGGAGGTTACAGTAATCTAGTGTGAAACCACTAGAGCATGGACCAGAGTCTTGGCAGTGGAGGCTGAGAGGAATGGACAGATGTTAGCAATGTTGTGAAGAGAGAATCTACATACATATACATTTTACAAGGAAATGATATGGTTCAAATTAGAACAGCTATATTTAAGTAAATCCAATATTTAACTTGAGGTATGTTTAAATTTCACCCATTAAAAAGTTTGGGAAGAGGAGGAGGAAGGATTGGGGCCTCCAAGTCTTAAGCCCCAATTGGTCACCCATCCCACAGTTTAAAAACCATTGCTGGTAAGCTCTCCCTGGCTTTGGTTCAGGCTTTTAATATATTTTCCCACATGAATGTGCTCCAACCTCTTCGTGGTCATATCTTATGGGAATGAGGGATAGTGCCTTCTCATTGGCTGCCCTTGGACTCTGGGTCGTCTTTCCTGGGAGATTAGCCTGAGTCCCTTGCAGACTTCTGAAAACTTACTGAAATCACTTTTAGTGCTGTGCTTTCTGTTGTTTAATTCTTGCTTTTATTCTCCTTCATGATTTCAGTTCAATACATTACTTTTCAAATATTATTTGTGTATATATTTATATTTGTGTTTTTTCATACTTGTTCTAGTTATTGTAAACTACTGTTGGTCCCAGCCCCTCCCCCCGGATACAAATGAATAAAACCATCATCTTCATCGTTGTCATATAAAACTAGGCATCCCCTCCCAGCTTTTTTCTGGAAATCATCTAAAGTGAACATGAGACACCATAAAGTCTTGTCCTTTTTCCTTCTAATTCTTAGATGGGAATATTTTAATCTGTTATGTTTTTAACTTCTGTTATAATCTGCCCCGATTGCTTTGTTCAGAGGGGTGGACTAGAAATAAAATTTATTAATAATAATAATAATAATAATAATAAAGTTTATTTATAGCCCGCTCCTCTAGTAAAATACTCGGAGTGGGGTACAACAGATTAAAAAGAATACAGATTAAAAAGGATATTATTATTATTATCTGCTGCAGGACTTGTTTGCAGAAGAGATGCCTGAGGTAGAGAAGTATCTTTCTGAATCCAGTCAAAAGCAGCAGCCCAAGTGGATCATGCAGGACAGAGAAGGAAAGTCCTCCTCAATAAGTAAGTACTAAGAGGGTAGTTTCCTGCTTGACTCTCTCACGTATGTCTGAAATATCTGAGCTCTATGGCTTACAGCCATTTTATATGGCCTAACCAGCACTTTGAAATTAGAAGCATGCCTCAGTTAACCAAGTCACTGACAGTGAAGTATATTTTACAGGGACTTTTTATGCCTGCCCAGCCTTCCTTTTTCTTCTAATCATCTGTGTAGCTAGGTTTTTAAACCAAAATTCGCACTGAGAGGCTAATAAAATTAATAATAAAAATTATTATTATTATTATTTAATAATAATAATAAGTTTTATTTCTAGCCCACCCCTCTGAACGAGCAATCGGGGCGGGGTACAAAAAAAGTTAAAACATCACAGTTAAAATATCCAATTCCATTCCCACCTCTCCTCAAAAAAGGATTAAACCAGGAACGAATTAAAACATAGTGTAAATAGACAAAAATCAACAATATCAAGCTAAAACCTTCCTGAGCTTTGGGAGGATGAACACTAAGAACTGGCAAAAAGTTTGGAGCCCGGAGATGTTAGACATTTTCCGGAAAGGCCTGCCAAAAGAGATGCGTCTTCAAGGCTTTCTTGAAGCTGTCAATGGATGCAATAAGATGCATCTCATCCGGCAGGTCATTCCAGAGCTTGGGGGCAACGGCCAAAAAGGCCCTTTGGGAGGTTTGTACGAACCTGGTCTTCATGGGCTGTAGTAGATTCCTCCCAGTAGATCGTAGTGTGCCAGGGGGGAGGGCGGTTCATACGGGGAGAGGCGGTCCCTTAGACAGGATGGACCCAAGCCATGTAGGGCTTTATAGGTAAAAACCCTATTAAGGTTGTGCCTGGAAACTGATCGGCAGCCAGTGTAGGGATTTTAGCACTGGTGCCATGTTCTCTCTCCTGGATGTACCAGTAATAAATTTTTGGCTGCCATATTCTGAACCAATTATAGTTTCCAAGTTAAGCACCATGTAGAGCACATTGCAGAAGTCCAATCGTGAGGTTACCAGTGAGTGTATCACAGTTTCCAGGTCCCTCGTTTCCAGGAAAGGGCGCAGCTGGCTGATCAGCCGAAGCTGGTAGCAGACACTCCTGACCGTCGCATTCACCTGACTAGTCATGTGAAGCAACGAGTCAAGGAAGACCCCCAAACTGTGAACACAGTCCTTAGAGGAGAGTGTGACTCCATCAAGAACTAGAGATTGTATTCTCAAACCCGGTATTGGGCCTGTGACTGTGAGTACCTCCGTTTTGTTTGGATTGAGTCTCAATTTGTTTTCCCTCATCCAATCCACTACCGCCTCAAGGCAGCGATTGAGAGGAGAGACACCATCTGAGGTCTGAGTAGACAATCTTGTCATGGAGAGATATATCTGAGTGTCATCAGCGTACTGAAGACACTGAGCTCCATGCCTCCGAATGATCTCGCCTAGAGGCTTCATGTAGATGTTAAACAGCATTGGGGACAGGATGACGCCCTGAGGGATGCCACAATTAAGCTCGATTTTAGGGGAGCAACTGTTCCCGAGCCTCACCCTTTGGGTTGTGTCGGAGAGAAAGGACCGGAACCACCGGAGCGCGGTGCCACCGATCAAAGACCGCGGAGAGATCCAAGAACACGAGCAGGGTCACACTACCCCTGTCAATGCTCAAGCGGAGGTCATCCATCAGAGCAGCCATGGCAGTCTCAACTCCATACCCCGCCTTGAAGCCGGTTTGAAATGGATTGAGATAATCGGCTTCATCCAAGACTGCTTGGGGTTAGAAGGCAACAACTCTCTCGATGACCTTGCTAAGGAAAGGTAGCATAGACACTGGTCTGTAGTTGTTCCTGTCCAGGGGATCTAGGGAGGATTTCTTCAGGAAGGGCTTTACCGCCGCCTCCTTTAAGCAGGAAGGAACAGTGCCTTCCCTGAGGGACATATTGATCACCTCCCGAAGGAAAGTTCTCAGTGGGTCCCCTCCCTGGATGACCAGCCAGGATGGAGCCGGATCGAGAGAGCAAATCGTCCTAGTACTACCAAGGAGCTTGTCCACGTCATCAGTACTCACCAATTGAAGCTCATCCAATAAACCAACATCAACGGAGTGACTGGACGTCTCACTTATGGGCTCTGAACCAATATTGGTGTCCAAGTCGGCTCTAATCCGAGAGACTTTATCTGAAAAATATGTGTTAAATGCCTTGCAGCAGGCTGCCGTAGGCTCAAGTGGGGGGTTTGGTGCAGGGAGAACCTGCGTCAATTCCCCCACCATGTTGAACAGCTCTGACGGGTGAGACTCTGCAGATGCAATGTGTGCAGAAGAGAGAGATCTCCGTGCTGCACGCAAAGCCTCCCGATAGGTGCGAAGATGCAACCTATGCCGAGCTCTGTTGGATGGGAGGTGAGTCTACCACCATTTGCACTCTAGTCGTTGTCCATCCTGTTTCATTTCCCTGAGCTCTTCTGTATACCAGGGTTTCCGATTGGGCGCGAGCTGGAAAGGACGCTCAGGGGCGATTGTGCTGATGGCCCTGGAGATATTGATGTTCCAGGTGTCTACCAAGGTTTCAACAGAATCACCGGCATTCCCAACCAACAGACCCTCTAGGGCTTTTTGGAAACCGATTGGTTCCATGAGCCTTCGAGGGCAGACCATTCTAATTGGTCAGCCACCTCTGGGGGGGCAGAAAGTGGTCTTTAGAATCATAGAGTTGGAAGAGACCATAAGGGCCATCCAGTACAACCCCCTGCCATGCAGGAACTCCCAATCAAAGCATCCCCATTGACAGATGGCCATCGAGCCTCTGCTTAAAGACCTCTAAGCAAGGAGACTCCACCACTCTCTGAGGGAGTGTGTTCCACTGTCGAACAGCCCTTACTGTTGCAGGAAAAGAGATTCCACCTCAACATTAGGAGGAACTTCTTTCCTCCTAATGTTGAGGTGGAATCTCTTTTCCTGCAATTTGTATCCATTATTCCGCGTCCTAGTCTCTGGAGCAGCAGAAAACATGCTTGCTCCCTCCTCAATATGACATCCCTTCAAATATTTAAACAGGGCTATCATATCACCTCTTAAGCTTCTCTTCTCCAGGCTAAACATCCCCAGTTCTCTAAGGCGTTCCTCATAGGGCATGGTTTCCAGATCCTTCACCATCTTAGTTGCCCTCCTTTGGACATGCTCCAGTTTCTCCACATCTTTTTTGAATTGTGGTGCCCAGGACTGGACACAGTATTCCAGGTGGGGCCTGACCAAAGCAGAATAGAGTGGCACTATTACTTCCCTTGATCTAGACACTATACTTCTATTGATGCAGCCTAAAATTGCATTGGCCTTTTTAGTGGCTGCATTGCACTGTTGACTCATGTTCAGCTTATGGTCTACTTGGACTCCTAGATCCCTTTCGCAGGTAGTTTCATTCAGCCAGGTGTCCCCCATTTTATATCTGTGCATTTCATTTTTCCTCCCTAAGTGCAGAACCTTATATTTCTCTGCGTCGAATTTTGTTAGCGTTGGCCCAGCTTTCTAGTCTATTCAGGTTGTTTTGAATTTTGATCCTGTCCTCTGGGGTATTAGCTATTCCTCCTAGTTTAGTGTCATCTGCAAATTTGATAAGTATGCCCCCAATTCTGTCATCCAAATCATTAATAAAGATGTTGAATAGCACTGGGCCCAGGACAGAGCCCTGTGGGACCCCACTGGTCACTTCTGTCCAGGATGAAAAGGAGCCATTGTTGAGCACCCTTTGAGTTCAGCCAGTCAACCAATTACAAATCCATGTAACAGTTACTTTGTCTAGCCCACA
This sequence comes from Urosaurus nigricauda, assembly GCA_034509955.1. Classification (NCBI taxonomy): domain Eukaryota; kingdom Metazoa; phylum Chordata; class Lepidosauria; order Squamata; family Phrynosomatidae; genus Urosaurus; species Urosaurus nigricauda. Next base: position 322,410,833 of record JAOEGL010000002.1, on the reverse strand, counting down.
TTTTACAAACTTGTTTACAAGAATGTCATGGGGAACCTTGTCAAAGGCCTTACTGAAATCAAGATATACTATATCCACAGCATTCCCTTCATCTACCAAGCTGGTAATTTTATCAAAAAAAGAGATCAGATTTGTCTGACATAGAATCATAGAGTTGGAAGAGACCACAAGGGCCATCCAGTCCAACCCCCTGCCATGCAGGAACTGACTTGTTTGTCTGAAATCCGTGTTGACTTTTTGTGATTATGACATTGGCCTCTAAATGTTCACAAACTCTCTGCTTTAATGATCTCCTCCAGAATCTTTCCTGGTATTGATGTCAGACTAACTGGACGATAATTGTTGGGATCCTCTTTTTTCCCCTTTTTGAAGATGGGCACAATGTTTGCCCTCCTCCAGTCTGCTGGGACTTCCCCTGTTCTCCAGGATTTCTCAAAGATTATTGCCAGTGGTTCCGATTCTACATTTGACAGTTCTTTTAATACTCTAGGATGGAGTTCATCTGGTCCTGGAGATTTATATTCATTTAGGTTAACCAGGTATTCCTGTAGTATCTCTTACTTATTCTGTGCTGAAATTCCCTTAGTCTGTATTCTGCTCCATTATCCTTAGGTTGACCACCCTTTGCCCTTTCTGAGAAGACTGAAGCAAAGAAGGTGTTGAGTAATTCTGTTTTTTCTCTGTCCCCTGTTAGCATTTTGTCATCTTCTGCACGCAGTGGCCCAACCGTTTCCTCCTTCTTCCTTTTGCTGTGGACATATCCAAAAAAGCCCTTTTTATTGCTTTAAACCTCTCTTGCAAGCCTGATTCATTCTGCGCTTTTGCTTTTCTGACTTTATCTCTACACATGCTTGCTATTTGTTTGAATTCATCTTTGGTGATTTCTCCGTTTTTCCATTTCTTATACATGTTCCGTTTAAAACCTAGCTCATTTGAAAGTTCCTGAGTCATCCATCCTGGCTTCTTGAGACATCTTCCAGTTTTCTTCCTCATTGGAACTGTTTGAAATTCATAGAATCATAGAATCATAGAAATTTAGAGTTGGAAGAGACCACAAGGGCCATCCAGTCCAACCCCCTGCCATGCAGGAACTCCCAATCAAAGCATACCCGACAGATGGCCATCCAGCCTCTGCTTAAAAACCTCCAAGGAAGGAGACTCCACCACCCTCCGAGGGAGTGTGTTCCACTGTCGAACAGCTCTTACTGTCAGGAAGTTCCTCCTAATGTTGAGGTGGAATCTTTTTTCCTGCAGTTTGCATCCATTGTTCCGAGTTCTGTTCTCTGGAGCAGCAGAAAACAAGCTTGCTCCCTCCTCAATGTGACATCCCTTCAAGTATTTAAACAGGGTCACCTCTTAACCTTCTCTTCTCCAGGCTAAACATTCCCAGGTCCCTAAGGCGTTCTTCATAGGGCAAGGTCTCCAGACCCTTCACCATTTTAGTCGCCCTCCTTTCGACCCGCTCCAGTTTCTCCACATCCTTTTTGAATTGTGGTGCCCAGAACTGGACACAGTATTCCAGGTGGGGCCTGACCAATGCAGAATAGAGTGGCATTATTACTTCCCTTGATCTAGACACTATACTTCTATTGATGCAACCTAAAATTGCATTGGCCTTTTTAGCTGCTGCATCACACTGTTGACTCATGTTCAACTTGTGGTCTACTTTGACTCCTAGATCCCTTTCACATGTAGTCTCATTCAGCCAGGTGTCCCCCATCCTATATTTGTGCATTTCATTTTTCCGCCCTACGTGTAGGACCTTACATTTCTCTGTGTTAAATTTCATTTTGTTAGCTTTGGCCCAGCTTTCTAGTCTATTCAGGTCATTTTGAATTTTGATCCTGTCCTTTGGGGTATTAGCTACTCCTCCCAATTTGGTGTCATCTGCAAATTTGATAACTAGGCTCTCAATACTGTCATCCAAGTCATTAATAAAGATGTTGAATAGCACTGGGCCCAGGACAGAACCCTGTGGCACCCCACTTGTCACTTCTTTCCAGGATGAAAAGGAACCATTGTTGAGCACCCTTTGGGTTCGGTCAGTCAACCAGTTACAAATCCATGTAACGGTTACCTTGTCTAGTCCACATTTTACAAGCTTGTTTGCAAGGATGTCATGGGGAACCTTGTCAAAGGCCTTACTGAAGTCAAGATATACTATATCCACAGCATTCCCTTCATCTACCAAGCTGGTAATTTTATCAAAAAAAGAGTTCAGATTTGTCTGGCATGACTTGTTTCTCTGAAACCCATGTTGGCCTTTTGTGATTATGGAATTATCTTCCAGATATTCACAGACTCTCTGCTTAATGATCTGCTCTAGAATCTTTCCTGGTATTGATGTCAGACTAACCGGACGATAATTGTTGGGATCCTCTTTTTTCCCCTTTTTGAAGATTGGGACAACATTTGCCCTCCTCCAGTCTGCAGGGACTTCTCCTGTTCTCCAGGAGTTCTCAAAGATGATTGCCATTGGTTCCGATATTACATTTGCCAGTTCTTTTAATACCCTAGGATGTAGTTCATCTGGTCCTGGAGACTTATATTCATTTAGATTAACCAGGTATTCCTGTACTGTTTCCTTACTTATTCTGTGCTGAAATTCCACTATTCTGTCCTCTGCCCCATCATCCTTAGGTTGGGCACCCTTTGCCTTTCCTGAGAAGACTGAAGCAAAGAAGGTGTTGAGCAATTCTGCCTTTTCTCTGTCTCCTGTGAGCATTTTGCCATCTTCTCCACGCAGTGGACCAACTGTTTCCTCCTTCTTCCTTTTGCTGCGGACATACCCAAAAAAGCCCTTTTTATTGTTCTTAACGTCTCTAGCAAGCCTGAGTTCATTTTGCGCTTTAGCTTTTCTGACTTTATCCCTACATGCGCTGGCTATTTGTTTGAATTCCTCTTTGGTGATTTCCCCATTTTTCCATTTTTTATACATGTTCCGTTTAAAACTTAGCTCAGTTGTAAGTTCCTTAGTCATCCATACTGGTTTCTTGAGACATCTCCCATTTTTCTTCCTCATTGGAACTGTCTGAAATTGTCCCTTTAGTATCTCCCTTTTGAGGAACTCCCATCCATCTTGAACTCCCTTCTCTTTTAGTATTCTTGACCATGGGATCACCCCCAGTATTTCTCTAAGTTTCTTGAAATCAGCTCTCCTAAAGTCTAGAGTGCATGTCTGACTATGCCTGGCTTCTCCCTTCCACTGTATTACAAACTCCAGGAGAACATGGTCACTTCCACCTAAGGATCCCACCACTTGCACACCATCAACTAGGTCTTCCCTGTTGGTTAGGATCAGATCTAAAATAGCTGACTCCCTTGTTGCTTCTTCCACCTTTTGGACAATGAAATTGTCCTCCAGGCAAGTGAGGAATTTGCTAGACCTTGAGGATTTGGCTGAGTTTGATTTCCAGCAAATATCAGGATAGTTGAAGTCACCCATCACTACTACATCTCTCCTTTCTGAGTGTGTGATTATCTGTTCTAGAAAGGCATCATCGAATTCCTCTGCCTGAGTCGGGGGTCTGTAGTAGACTCCCACAGTAACATCCCTGTTATTTCCCTCTCCTTTAATTTTTATCCAGATGCTCTCCACCTGGCTTCCAGTATTGACTTCCCGGATCTATTCACTGCTATAAAAATCCCTGACATATAATGCTGTTCCTCCTCCTTTCCTGTTTGGCCTGTTTCTCTTAAAAAGGTTATATCCCTCTATTTCTACATTCCAAACATGAGACTCATCCCACCAGGTTTCAGTGATGCCTATTATATCATATTTCCCTTGTTGTGCTAGGAGTTCAAGTTCATCCTGCTTATTTCCCATACTCTGTGCATTAGTGTAGAGACATCTAAGACCATGTGTCCTCTTTACTTGCTGCTTTTGCACGTTTTTTTTTTTTTTTTTTTGCCTCCTACTGTTGGGTCCTTGCACTGTTTGCCTATAAAAAGAAAGTACAAGAAGTACAAACTATAAAAAGAAAGAACAAAAAATGTACAAAATCCAAATTGCATCCTATAGAAACAGCTCAAGGAAAGGAGGAGAGCCTAGTGCGGTCTAATGCAGCCCTGGGAACTCAACGCCGCTCGCCGGTTGGGGGAGTTTGAGGTCTTCTGGGGGGCTAAATAGGCCCCGCTCAGTCCTGGCCCCGCCTGGCAGCGTCCTCCTCCCGATGGCGTGGGGAGGGTGCTGGAAGTGCTGGAGGGCCTAGTGTGGCCCAGGAGAATCCGCGCCGCACACTGCCAGTCGCACCGCTGCTTTCGCGTGGTTGGGGGAGCAGGAGGTCTTCCGGGGGACTAAATAGGCCCTGCTCAGTCCTTGCCCTGCCTGGCGTCTTCCCCCTCCTCCTGATGGCGTGGGGAGGGTGCTGGAAGTGCTGGAGGGCCTAGTGCAGCCCAGAAGAATCTGTGGCTTCAAGCTTCCTCTGCTTCCTCTGCTCCTCTTACTGCTTCAGCGTCTCTCATCCCCAAGGTGGAATGAAGGGAAAATAGAGGACACTTGCAGGTGAGGTGGTTGATGGTCTTGAAGGTCCAGGGCTTCAGTGGCTTTAAGCTTCCTCTGCTCTCTCACTGCACTCTCTCTGCACTCAGGCAACCAAGGCAGCTTACAACAATAAAAATATGCATATTATATCCCCCCAACTCTCCCCCCATAAAAAGAGAATTTAACAATTTACAAGCTAAAACGTATTAATATAAAAAATTAATTTAAAACAGTTAATAAATGTGCAAGCAAACAGTATATAGGACAGAAAATAAGAATAATGATACCTTACTTATTCTCTGTGGTGGCCGGGCATCTATTTGGGAAAGGCCTGCCAGAAGAGATCCATCTTAACAGCTTTTAAAAAGCTCTCTAAGATAGTCATATGACGGATCTCATCCAGCAGGCTGTTCCACAATCTGGGAGAAACAGCTGAGAAGGTCCTCTGGGCAGCTGTAGACAACCTGGTTTTTATTGGTTGTAACAGGTTTCTCCTAGAGGACCAGAGTATGTGGGGAAGATTATATGGAAGGAGGCGGACTCAGAGATAGGATGGACCCAAGCCATTTAGGGCTTTAAAGGTAATAACCAACACCTTGTACTGGGACCGGCTACAGAAGGACGGTTGGGGAACCACAGACTTTCAGTATCTACCGTAGTTAAGTTAGCATGTCTGCACAAAACAATGCAATAAAGCGTGATGTGGGAATGAGTGGAATTCTGTTCTAGCCTGTCCTGTTGTAGTTTATACCTGCCCACAACAAACAAGCTGAATGGCAGCTTCTACCAGGTTCTCTTATTGGTCCTGTGTGACCAGCAAAACAGAGAAAAGGGAGATAAGATAGCTTCACGAGTTCCCCTTGTATGTTTTAAAAAAGGAGGACCAAGAGAATAGAGAAGGGAATTGTTCCTTTTTTGATAGGAGATAATACTGTACCTTAAATCTTGCCCTTACATGCAATTTGACACATGCACATTTTCTTAGCCACCTGCCCCACATTCCACAGCCAACATTTACCGTAGTTCATTCCTCATCCATCCAGCCTTTAGGGTGAGCAAAAACAGTTAGGCCTGCTAGAATTTTTAAAGCTTTTTGGCATCTTTATCCTTTGCTTGATCTTTTACAGCCTTTGTTTCATGCCCCTAAGCTTTATGCTTAACTAACACACAGGTCATACCAAATTATCCCAAAACCTGCCCTCGATTTATACATGAGGTTGACTTATGCACATATTTATACCATAATGCCTAGAAACAAATCTGCTTGGTTACCAGATGGATATCTGTGTATTTTCATCAGGGAGAAAAGGTGAATGGAAGGGATGCTTTAGCGAGATTATAGCTTCATTATCAAAAATGAAGGGTCCACCTTCAGGTCCTGTCTCTTCCCTATACAGGGAAGCTAGACTCATTGCAACTCCACTGTGTTCTCTTCCCACCCAAATCTTGGTGCTTTTCCCTTCAAGTTTGTTAATATTTTGTGGTGGTTTTATTTGCCATGAGATGTTTGCCTATTTGCTTTGCATATATTTATTAACAGGTATTTGTTATCCATGCCAAGTTCAGAATTACTGTGTTCCTACAGTGACTTCCTAATTCTTTTTGTGCACACACATTAGAGGGCCTTGAAGGAGGAAGAATAAAGAAGGTTTAACAACGTTCTCTTTCCTTCTCTGTTCCTCACAGGAGGTGGAATAAGGACTGGGCCTAAATGTATGAGCACATCTCTTCATCCTGATGGACTCAGAATGGATTCTGCAAGACTAGATCAGGTATGGAATAGGATCTCAAGTGAGCCAAGAAAGGGGTGGACTAAGTGCTCACCTTCCTTTGACCTATGGATGGCATCCGGTAAGGATTTTAGTTTTCGTGAGCAGTCTGAAACAATATGGTTCTCTTTCTTCAGGTGACCTTTCAGGAGTTGGCTGTGTATTTCACAGAGGAGGAGTGGGCCCTGCTGGACCCAGGCCAAAGGGCCCTTTATCGGGAAGTGATGGAGGAGAATCTGGGGATCCTACCCTCTCTGGGTAAGGCTGTCTCTTTCTTGTGATTGAAAGTATTTCTTCACTCTTGATACATTATAGAAGGCAGAGTGTCCCCCCCCCCCCCCCCAAGCTTTGTTCATTTCTTGATTTTCTTACCAGGAAGCCATTCATTAGCAGATTTTAAGGCAAGGTCACTGTGAGGTCCAGATGGACTCCTGAGCTTGGACCGCTGTGTGGGATGTTGGAAGTCCCACTACCAGTATCCCCCCCAAGAGTTTGATCAGCCTTCTCCAACTGCCGCTGTGGCACCATCCAGCCACACTTAAAATGAAAGACTGGAATGTTTAAGGGCAAGTGAGAAGGCAGAAGGAGAAAGCAGCCACATCTTGCTTTCTTGCTCCCACTAAGTATAAAGTCTCTCCTCAGACTGCCCATTATGGCCTGCTGGGGGCCGACTTGGGGTGCCACGTCCAAATGACGCACTTTTGAAGCTGAGAAAAAGTTGTGTTTGCCGCTGTGTTTCTTGAGCACAGTGTGTGCTGTGCCACAGAATTTGCGTGAGGATGGTGTAATGCCAGCATCGGGGCAGAGTCAGGGCAGGTGGCTGCCATGCCCCTCCTCCACTCCGATGCCGGTGTTTCTTGCTCATCTGTATACCCCAGAGTTCAGTTGACAGTTGGAAGTTGGAAATGTTTGGTTGGCTGTGAGCTATGGCTGGAGCTTTGCTACTTTGAGTGTGTGTGGATTACGTTTGGAGCTGAGAAGCAGAGTTTGGGGTTGACTGAAGTCATTGAAGCTTATGTGTGTGTTAGTACCATGTTCCTTCAAAACAATGGCAATAATATTTTGTATGGCTCAGATTGCTAAATCACAGCACTTGACATTGGGCAAAGTAGGGAATTACATCATGTTAAGAAGCACCTTTAGCTCTATATTGGCTGCCTATCCGCTTCCGGGCTCAGTACAAAGTGCTGGTTATTACCTATAAAGCCCTAAATGGCTTGGGCCCAGAGCACCTGAAGGACCGTCTCTCCTCACACAATCCGCCCCGCACACTTCGATCGACTGGGCAACAACTTCTAAGAGTTCCAGAGGCTAGATTATCGTCAACAGCAAAAAGGGCGTTTTCCGTTTTGGCCCCTAGCCTCTGGAACTCACTGCCCACGGAGCTTCGTTTAGCCGCCTCTCTTAATTTGTTTAAGAAAGGGCTAAAGACATTTTTGTTTGAGCAAGCCTACCAATGATTTCCTCTCCTATGTTATCTTATTATTCCCTCATCATGATCGGACTGGATGTTCCATTAAGCCCTGGCGGACATTGTACCCTACCTTCTATTTTTACTGTGTTTGAATGTTTTAATTTTTATATATATGCTTTTAACTGTTTAACTGTACACCGCCCTGATCTTCGGAAGGGCGGTATAAAAATAAATTTATTATTATTATTATTATTATTATTATATAACAGCAGAGACTCAGTGCATGTGTGGATTGAAGATAGTGGATTGTTGATGGTTGGAGTTGGTGGAGTGTTTGATTACAGACTGAGTAAGTCGATGGAAGTCAAAGAAGTGTTTGTAAATATTTGTTTATACTGCAACTACTGATAAAGAACCTCCAAGGACATGGAAGATACCAACAAGTGTCTGTGAATTATTTAAATGTGGTCAGTGTACTGCCAATACTACAACCGGACTGGTGCTTCTCTCCTCTACTAATGCTAGCTACTTTTGATAGTGTTTACCTCACACAGTGCTGTAAGTTGACATCTCTGGGGGGCCCTAGAGTTTAGTTTTTTGTTACTGCACCTCAAGCAGGATAGAAGGGAGACAACATATATGTTGTATTATTTTGCATAGTGCAACACATGATAGATAAAAAGTTCCAGAATTTTCATAGAATCAACTGTGTGAATGCTTCGTTTTCATGTGAAAAGTGGTCGGTGCACTGCCAATACCAATACCTGGGGGAGGTGGTTGCTTTTTGTACTCTGCTGTGAATATTGGTTTTCATAGAATCACAGAGCTGGAAGAGACCACAAGGGCCATCCAGTCCAACCCCCTGCCATGCTGGAACTCCCAGTCAAAGCATCCCCGACAGATGGCCATCCAGCCTCTGCTTAAAGACCTCCAAGGACGGAGACTCCGCTACACTCCACTGTCGAACAGCCCTTACTGTCAGGAAGTTCCTCCTAATGTTGAGGTGGAATCTCTTTTCCTGCAGTTTGCATCCATTGTTCCGCGTTCTAGTCTCTGGAGCAGCAGAAAACAAGCTTCCTCCCTCCTCAATGTGACATCCCTTCAAATATTTAAATATCTAGATGGATATGCTGCATCACTTTTCACTCCATCTGCTCCACTATGTGAAAAATGTTCCGTCTTTACATGTTTACTTTGTTTTTTTAATGTCTTTTTTTAATAGTATTTTTGAAATTTTACAAGTAAATAACATAAAAAACAAATTATAACATTCTTTCATACTTATATACTTTAACATTTTCCTTGTTCTTTTATATCACCTCAGTGCCCCCCTCCCCCAGAGTTATTCCCATCTTTATATTCCATTCAAAATTTTAATTCATCCCGCGGAGGTAATTTCCCATCTTCTTTTCTAGAACATTTTCAATAATTTTTTTCCAAATTTCATCAAAATCATTTCTTTTCCATATTCCCTTCTTTACCCTCAGCTTACATGTTAATTTATCATTAATTGCTAATTTCCAAACTTCTTTATACCAATCTTCCAATTCTTTTGTTTTCCAATTTCTTGCTATAACTAATCTCGCAGCCGTAAGTAAATTTGTTATAAGGTTTTTCTCTTCTTTTTTCCATTCGACTTCATTATATAATGATAATAATACTATATGGTTTTCTATTTTTATATTTAAAATACTTTCTATTTCTAATATTACTATTTCCCAAAATTTTTGAACATATTTACATTGCCACCACATATGTATATACGATCCTACCTCATTACAGCCTCTCCGACAATATTTTGAATTATTCTTATTTATATTATGTAATCTTAATGGTGTTAAATACCATTTCCAAACCAGTTTATAATTTCTTTAATTCGTATCGATTAAGTTTTTCAAATGTCTTTGCTCCCAAATTCTATTCCATTCATTTTCACAAATTTTATATCCTATTTCGTCTTCCCATATTTCTTTCAAAATATTTTGATTTGATTTTTCCCTTTTGCTCTCCATTAATATTTTATACATTTTACTTGTTATTCCTTTCATATTTTCATTTTCTTCCCTTTCTTTCCCTTGCTGAATTATTTGTTCAAATTGTGTATATTTTTCCTTTCTTATATTCTTTTTTCCCCAATTTTCAAACCATTGTTCTATTTGCATATAGTGAAACCAAGACATTTTTATTCCGCTAAGCTTTTCTTTTATACTTTCTTTTCCTATCTTTAACTCTATCCAATTTTCTATTTTATCAATTTTCCTTTCCTTTAATTCCTTATCTAATAACTCTCTTAAATTTTTTGGGAATGATTTTTCCATAATTATTGGTGTTATCATTGAATTTTCATTCATCATTCTTTTTTTATATTTGTTCCATATCTCCAATATATTTTTCATGAATGGATTTTCAATCTCCTTAATTTCCTTCCTACTGAAATCTTTGAAGAAAATTTTATCTATTTTCATATCTATTTCTTCTTTTTCCATTTCTAACCAGTCTAGATCTGATATATTTAACATACCTTCTATTACATATTTTAAGTGGTTGGCCTCATAGTATCCCTTTATATTAGGGACGCCTTTTTCTGAGATCTATACCAAACTTGTTTATTTAATCTAACTTTTTTACCTCCATTACAATATGAATTTAATAACTGTTGCCATTTATTTATTTCAGATTCTGATATTTTTAATGGTATCATTCTAAATAAGAAATTTAATTTTGGTAGAATTTTCATTTTAACTAATGCAATTCTTCTGAACCATGATAATTGAATCTTTTTATATTCTACAATTTTTTTCAACTTCTTTTCGTAATACCACTAAATTTTTCACTTCCATTTCTTTTAAATATTTCTTAATATTTATTCCTAAATATTTTATACTACTTTTTAATCGTATCTCTAAATCTTTTTGTTTTGTTAATTCTAATTCCTCTTCCTTTGTATAGTTAAATAACATCATTTCTGATTTGTTCCAATTAATTTGAAGTCCTTTCACCTTTCCAAATAGATTCAAGTGTTCTTTTATTTTTCCCATTTTATCCTTTAAATCCTTAATAGTTAATAGTGTATCATCAGCAAATAAACTAATTTTATGTTTTTCCCCAATCCTGTTCCTTCCAAACAGCTATCTTTCCTTATAGCATTTGCTAGCATTTTTATAACCATTGCAAATAATATTGGTGAAAGCGGGCATCCTTGTCTTGTACCTCTTGTTACTTTTATTTCATTTGTTATCCCATCATTTACCATTACCTTTATTGAGTTATTACAGTATAATTGATCTATTAATCCCCTTATTTTTTCTCCCATTCCAAATTTTTTCAAAATTATTTTGAATGTTGGCCATTCCACACAGTCAAAAGCTTTAAATATATCTAATGCTAAAATTCCTGCTTTTAATTTTTTTATCCCAATTGCCTGTATTTTACTCAAAACTCTTCCTACTAAGTTAGGCATTTGTCTTCCTTTTATAAATCCACATTGATCTTTTCCTATATATTTGTACATACATTTATTCATTCTATTTGCTATTATTGCTGTTAAAATTTTTGCATCCTGATTTATTAATGATATGGGTCTGTATGACCCTGGGTCAGTTAAATCTTTGTCTGTTTTGGGTATCAATATTACCAATGACTGATACCATGATGCTGAAATTTTTTCTCCATTTATTATTTCATTATATAGCTCTAACAATTTTGGGACTAATATTTTTTCAAATATTTTATAATATTCAGGTCCCCAACCATCCATTCCTGGAGTTTTTCCATTTTTTAATTTTCTAATTATTTCAGTTATCTCCTCCTTTTCTATGGGTTGTTCCAGTAATTCTTTATCTTCTTCCTTTAATGTTTGTCCCCAATTTTCTTCTACGTACTTTTCTATCTTCTCTAATGGGTTTTTTTCCTGCTTGATACAAATTTTTGTAATATTCTTCAAAAAATTATAATTTTTCTTTCATGAATCTACAAATCTTTCCTGATTTCTCCTTCACTATATTTATCATACTTTCCATTTTCTTTTTCTGTGTGGATTTGGCCAGCATTTTTGAGTTTTTATTACTATATTCAAAATATTCCCTTCTTAAATAAATCAAATTATCTTGTACTTCATTTATTTCCATCTTATATAATTCTTCTATCTTTGCCCTTAATTCTACATAAATTTGCTTATCTCTGATACCTATATATTTATTCTCTAGTTTTTCTATGTCAGTTTCTAGTTTCTTTTTTCTTTCTTCTTGTTTTTTCTTAAGGTTATATGATTATTTTATACATATTCCTCTTCTTACTGCTTTCATAGTACCCCATAGCAAACCTTTTGTTACATCTCTATCATTTATATCCCACGTTTCTTGCCATTCCTTTCCAATCTTATCAACAATATCCTTATAATTCAGTATTTTAGTATCCAACCTCCAACTTCTTATTTGTTCATAATCTTTCTTAATAGTAGTCATGTTCTCCTGGTATTTGTTATACAGTGGAAAGGAGAAGCTAGGCATAGTCAGACACACATTTTAGACTTTAGGGAACTAAAGTAAATTTAAAGAAAAACTGGGGGTGATCCCATGGTCAGGATATACTAAAAGAGTTCATAGATGGGGCTTTCTCAAAAGGGAGATACTGAAGGCACAATTTCAAACAGTTCCAGTGAGGTGGAAAAGTGGGAGGTGTGTCAAGAAACCAGGATGGATGACTATGGACCAGTACAGATGGATTCTTTGCGCCAGCCTGGGCCCAAAACTAGGGCTAGATATCAGCACCCGTGCGCCATCTTGGTGCTCCCCCGTCCACATGGGGCATGCCATGATGACACACGGGCATCAGAGTGCACAAACGATGCTCGCCGGAAGAGGCGTCACGATGGCGCTCAAGAGGAAAATGGAGCAGAAGACAGAATAGAGGAAATGCTGCACAGAATAAGTAAAGGAATGGTACAGGAGTATAAATATAAATATAAATGAATAGCCTCCAGGACTAGATGAACAACATCCAAGGGTATTAAAAGAATTGGCAAGTGCAATCTCAAGCCATTGGCAATAATCTTTGAGAACTGGAGAGCAGGAGAAGTCCCAGCAAAAACCGAAGGAGGGCAAACGTAGTCCCAATCTTCAAAAAGGGATAAAAACCGATCCCAACAATTATTGTCCAGTTAGTTTGACATCAATGCCAGGAAAGATTCTAGAGCAGATCATTAAACAGAGTGTCTGTGAACATCTAGAAAGCAATGCCATAATTACAAAAAGTTAACATAGGTGTCAGAGAAACAGATCAGCCAGAAAAATCTGATCTCTCTTTTTTTGATAAATATCTGGCAACTCTCTTAACTGCGATGAAATCTCTTTCTGTAGGAGAGTTGATCATTCTGTATAGGATACCGACAGCATTGCTATGTCAGGTCTAGTGAAGTTGGCAAAATACAGACATTTTCCAACTGCAATCCTATACTTATTTCCATTTTGCAAAAGTTCAGATTTCTCAATGTCCTTTAAGAATCCTACTTCCATTGGAGTTGGCATATCATTTGTGTCTTTCAGACAAAGAAAGTCTGGAAGGTCTAGTATCTTCTGCTTTTGATTCAGGAGGAAACTTTAGCCCCATTCCCACTAGCCCATTTACTCCGTGTAGAACTGGACAGATCCGGTTTCCCCCATACCAAATCTCCCTGGGAAGAAGTTCCCACTACCTTTTCCCCAATCAGTGTAATTTGCCCCTCTGAAGTTCATACTTAGCAAAGTAGCAATTTAAGATGGAGCCTCCTTGTTGTCAATCAGATTATGTCAATCGTGACGTGTCATGCTGACATTCGTCAACAGCATAAGTACTTCCCCCTTTAAAAGAAAACCAAGCGGCAAGGTTTGCATATGCACATAACTGAAAATCTATATATATATATAGATAGATAGATAGATATAGATATAGATATAGATATATGCACATGTGCACAGAGCGCATATTCTAGGGAGGCAGCATGACCAAGTGGGGCTCCATTTCCCCCCTCCCTCTCCTGCTGCTACTGACCCCATACCCGGGCCTCCAGGACTGTGGCATAACTGAGCAGGGCTCCCTTACATCTTCCTTCACCTCCTCCCTCCTCTTCCTGCTGAAGGAAAACTGTGGAGAAGGTTTTTCTTTGGGATATCCCTGTCTGTGATGTCATTTTCCATAAATGGACTTGTCTTCCCTGTTTCCAGGAAGGGAGAGGGAAGCCCAGTCTATATATGGATAATTGGCTTCTATATATGGACTGGGCATCCATATATGGACTGGACTTCCCTCTCCCTTGCTGGAAACAGGGAAGACAAGTCCATATATGGAAAAAGACATCACAGAAAGGGATATCCCAAAGGGAGACCGTCTCCCCCGTCTTCCTTGGGCAGGAGGAGGACGTAGCAGGAAGGGAAAGAGGCAAGTGACCCCCCCCCCAGGCTCCTGGGGGTCAGGGTAAGGGTCCAAGGGCAGCAGCAGGAGGAGGGGGAGGAGGGAAAAGAAGCCCCAAGACCTCCCACATCTCGCTTCGATCCCAGCCCCATGCAGCATGCGCGTAAGTTGTTAAAGTTGTAAAACTAATTTTTAAAAAGCCAGTTGTGGAGAGACATGTTCTGCCCAGTGCCCACCCTCTGACCTTTATCCCTCCCCCTGAACTTGACCCAATCATGATCGGGGCCAAATTCTCATTCACCTACACCAGGTTTTCTGAAAAGAAAAGTGAATACCCCGCTTTCCGAAAACCCACGCTGAGGGGGAATTGCACCGGATAAACCGGCGCCAGTATGAACTTCCTGCTTTTAATCTGGGTTACAATTCGGGGTATTTGGTAGTATAAACGACTCCTTCCATCACTGCCTCTTTGTACTTGCACTCCAAGATAGTGGGAGATATCTCCCAAATTTTTGATATCGATTGCTTTGTTGAGATGCTGGATTATCTCTGCACTGTCTGCTTTGTCCTCACTGCACAGGATCAAATAATCAACATAACTTATGATGGAAGTCCATTTTTTATTTCTGAATCTCTTGTGTACACATTTGTCAACAGTGAACCCTTCTTTGGTAAGAAGCTGATTCAGTTTCTCACTCCATGCTCTGGTGGCTTGGTTTACACCATAGATGTTGTTCTCTATTTCCATACAAGATATTCCATACCAGATATTTGGGATCCTGGAGGTTGTTCCATATAAAGTTGTTCAGTGAGATAGCCATACAGAAAAGCTGCATGAACATCCAGATGTTGAATATTAATTTTCTTGTAAGCTGCGACAGCTAGGAGAGTTCTGATGGTTGTATGAGTGACTAATCCAGCAAAAGTTTCATTGTAGTCCCTGCCATACTTTTGAGTATAAGCTTTAGCAACAAGTTTTGCTTTGTATCTTTTAATCTCCCCTTCTACAGCCATCTACAGCCAATTGCACGTTTTCCTTCTACTAGTTCTGAGGAAGTCCAAGTCTTGTTTTTATATAAAGATTGCATCTCCTCACTAGCATCTTGCACCCACTTATCAGAATCGGTCTCTGGCATTCCCTTGATCTTCTTCCAATCAGAGGGTTTTGGGAATAATTCCTCTGTGGCTTGATAAGAGACTCTGTCAGGTGGCACACATTTATTGGAGCGTTCTGACCTTCTCACCTGGATTTGGATAGCTGGCTCCGCTTCTTGCACGCCGTCTGCTTCCTCATTGTTAGGCTGGTCCACGGCAGGTGTAGCCCCTTCTGGATGCAAGCCCTTTGGAGGACAAAATAACTCCACTTGCTTTGGTTGCTGGTGAGTGTCTTCTTCTGCAAATAAATCTTGATAAACATCTTGGTTATGATTAGATTTTGGCTGTGGTCTCTTGCTAATTTTATTGTGCGTCCATCTGGATTTAGAATTCTGTACGTATTTCTAGAATAAGCAACAAAAACTCCCTCTTCACTTTTGCAATCAAGTTTGCCTCTTTTTGTTTGGGAATATAGGTAAATATTTGCTTCCGAAAACTTTCAGGTGGTTTAATTTTGGTTTAATTCCATGGCATAACTGAAATGGGGTTACATCTTTGGATTTAGTTGGCAATCTGTTGCACAGGTATGTAACAGTCATGATTGCTTCAGACCAATAGCGCTTAGGCATATTAGCCTCCAAAAGTATGGTTACTGCCATCTCCTTGGGAGTTTTGTTCATTCTCTCTACCATGCCATTTTGTTCTGGAGAAGGAGCCTCTGTGTTCTGATGCTCAATGACGTGTTGATTCAAAAATTCATCAAATTCAGCATTGACAAATTCAGTTCTGTTGTCTGTGCGCAGACTCTTCAGTTTGTAGCCAAATTTGTTAGAGACTCAATCTTTGAATTTTTGAAATGCTTGACTCTTCTCTCTGAGAAGATAAGTATATGTGTCTCTGCTGAATTCATCAATAATAAAGATCAGCATATAAAAGATCCAATGTTTTGTTGGATTATTTCTCAGTAACTGGAGGATATGAAGCTATTGTGGCCTTTGCTTTCAACCATTCTACACATTTTTCATTGTTGGAGTGTGCTTTGAATTTAAAGTCTCTTGGCACGATCTTGATTTGCCAGTCACTTAATATTTTCAACACTTCAGTCAGCAAATCTGCCGTGCCATAATGTTGAACAGTCTGTGTGATGACATCTGGTCACATTGTTCACAGATGATTGCAAAATCTGCATCTGATAACATCCATGAAATCCTAAAAATCCATGAAACCTGCTCTAAAAATCAATTTTTTATCATGAAAACCAAAACAGGTTTGCATTCTGAAAGTGACACTGTTGCTTCTTGGTGTTAAGGCTTGCAAATTTGGTACATCGTAAGCATCTGAGATTTGTAAACTTCCTATTTTGTGAGAACCAAATTTTGTTTGTAAAATATCAGTCCCTTTTCCCTGTGCAAAAACTTTTTGACCATTAGCAAGATATACAGGAAAAGTTACATTTGCATCAAAATCAACAAACCATTCTTTGCTGTTGAAGTAATGCACACTTTTATATTTTTCTCCAGCAATTTGAAATAATTGTTGTTGAATATAACCAGTATCAACATGACTGGAAGATTATTGTTTAGGATTAAAAGCTTCTTTCTTAAAATTGCTTTTGCTTTTAGTATTCATTGCAGCTTTTGCAACTCAGCTCTATCTTTGATTTGTTAACATTGCTTCTATGTGATTTACAAGAAAAGGAAGTCTTTTTCAAATCCTCTGCAAGTGCAGATGGTGTCACCGAGAACTATTTGGATTCTTAGATCATGGGATACGGTTCCATGAGAGGGGGCTTCTGGCAAGGGATGGGCTGCATCTCACCCCAGTCGGAAAAACCATTTTTGCCAACAGTCTCAAGAATCTGATCCGGAGGGCTTTAAACTGAGTTATGTGGGGAAGGGAAACAAAAGTGCTGGAGAAAATAGTCATACTGTCATAGACGGAACAAGGCAAACATTGAAAGGACCCAACAGCAGGAGGCAAAAAAATGTGCACAGGCGGCAAGCGAAGGGAACGCACGGTCTTAGATGTCTCTATACTAATGCACAGAGCATAGGAAATAAGCAAGATGAATTTGAACTCCTAGCACTACAAGGGAAATATGATATAATAGGTATCACTGAAACCTGGGGGGATGAATCTCATGATTGAAATGTAGAAATAAAGGGGTATAACCTTTTTAAGAGAAACAGGCCAAACAGGAAAGGAGGAGTAATAGCATTATATGTCAGGGATATTTACACCAGTGAAAAGATCCAGGACATCAATACTGGAAGCCAGGTGGAGAGTGTCTGGATAAACATTAAAGGAGAGGGAAGCAACAGGAATGTCACTGTGGGAGTCTACTACAGACCCCCGACTCAGGCAGAGGAATTGGATGATGCCTTTCTAGAACAGATAACCACACACTCAGGAAAAACATAGTAGTGATGGGTGATTTCAACTATCCGGATATTTGTTGGAAGTCAAACTCAGCCAAATCCTCAAGGTCGAGCAAATTCCTCACTTGCCTGGAAGACAATTTCATTTTCCAAAAGGTGGAAGAGGCAACAAGGGAGTCAGCTATTTTGGATCTTATCTTAACCAACAGGGATGACCTAGTCAATGGGGTGCAATTGGTTGGATCCTTAAGTGGAAGTGACCATATTCTCCTGGACTTTGTTATACAGTGGAAAGGAGAAGCCAGGCATAGTCAGACACAAATTCTAGACTTTAGGAGAGCTGATTTCAAGAAACTTAGAGAAATACTGGGGGTGATCCCATGGTCAGGAATAATAAAAGAGAAGGGAGTTCAAGATGGATGGGAGTTCCTCAAAAGGAAGATACTAAAATGACAATTTCAAACAGTTCCAATGAGGAATTAAAATGGAAGATGTCTAAAGAAAGCAGGATGGATGACTAAGGAAATTTCAATGGAACTAAGTTTTAAACGGAACATGTATGAGAAATGGAAAAAAGGGGAGATTACCAAAGAGGAATTCAAAAAAAAATAAAAAATAGCAAGCACCTGTAGGGATAAAGCGCAGAATGAACTCAGGCTTGCTAGAGAGGTTAAGAACAATAAAAAGGGCTTTTATGGATATGTCTGCTTCAGTCTTTTAAGAAATGGCAAGGGGTGTCCAACCTGAGTACAGTGGAGCAGGGGACAGAATAGGAGTATTTCAGCACAGACTAAAAGATAGTACAGGAATACCTGGTTATTAAAAGAACTGGCAAATGTAATATCGGAACCATTTGCAATAATCTTTGAGAACTCCTGGAGAACAGGAGAAGTCCCAGCATACTGGAGGACGGCAAACGTTGTCCCCATCTTCAAAAAGGGAAAAAAAGAGGATCCCAACAATTATCGTCCAGTTAGTCTGACATCAATTCCAGGAAAGATTATGGAACAGATCATTACACAGAGAGTTTGTGAATATCTAGAAGATAATTCCATAATCACAAAAAGTCAACATGGGTTTCAGAGAAACAAGTCATGTCAAACAAATCTGATCTCTTTTTTTGATAAAATTACCAGCTTGGTAGATGAAGGGAATGCTGTGGATAGTGTTATCTTGATTTCAGTAAGGCCTTTGATAAGGTTCCCCATGACATTCTTTCAAACAAGCTTGCAAAATGTGGACTAGACAAGATAACTGTTACATGGATGTGTAATTGGTTGACTGGCCGCACCCAAAGGATGCTCAAAAATGGTTCCTTTTCATCCTGGAAAGAAGTGACCAGTGGGGTGCCACAGGGCTCTGTCCTTGGCCCAGTACTATTCAATACCTTTATTAATGACTTAGATGACAGTATTGAGGGCCTAGTTATCAGATTTGCAGATGACACCAAATTAGGACGAGTAGCTAATACCCCTGAGGACAGGATCAAAATTCAAAATGAACAGACTAGAAAGCTGGGCCAAAGCTAATAAAATGAAATTCAACACAGAGAAATGTAAGGTACTGCACTTAGGACGGAAAAATGAAATGCACAGATATAAAATGGGGGACACCTGGCTGAACGAGACCACATGTGAAAGGGATCTAGGAGTCCAAGTGGACAACAAGTTGAACATGAGCCAACCGTGCGATGCAGCAGCTATGAAGGCCAATGCAATTTTAGCCTGCATCAATAGAAGTATAGTGTCTAGATCAAGAGAAGTAATAGTGCCACTCTATTCTGCTTTGGTCAGGCCCCACCTGGAATACTGTGTCCAGTTCCGGACACCACAGTTCAAAAAAGATGTGGAGAAACTGGAGTGGGTCCAAAGGAGGGTGACTAAAATGGTGAAGGGTCTGAAAACCATGCCCTATGAGGAACGACTTAGGGAGCTGGGGATGTTTATCCTGGAGAAGAGAAGGTTAAGAGGTGATATGATAGCCCTGTTCAAATGTTTGAAGGGATGTCATATTGAGGAGGGGGCAAGCGTGTTTTCTGCTGCTCCAGAGACTAGGATTCGGAACAATGGATGCAAGCTACAGGAAAAGAGATTCCACCTCAACATTAGGAGGAACTTCCTGACAGTAAGGGCTGTTTGACAATGGAACACACTCCCTCGGAGTGTAGTGGAGTCTCCTTCCTTAGAGGTCTTTAAGCAGAGGCTGGATGGCCATCTGTCAGGAAAGCTTTGATTTGGAGTTCCTGCATGGCAGGGGGTTGGACTAGATGGCCCTTGTGGTCTGTTCCAATTCTATGATTCTATGATTTGTTCTGTCTTGTTTTTGTAATATTGATGTTTTACATCATGTTTTGCCTATTTTGAAATTCAACAGGACATTCCCTGCCTAGCAGATTATGATGGAAAGGGAACATCGCAAGAGTGAAACCAAGATAATTTGTGTTTAAGGGGATGGGCAGAGAGATGAACTGAGATTGCTGGTAGATTTGATACCAGAGTTTTTAGACTTGTTTGCTCTAAGTGGTATTGAGAGTTTGCCTTCCATTGCTTTTTTGAGTTCTTAGCAGTACTCTCTCTTCCTTCCAGGTATTGATGGCCAACTGAATGAGTATGAAGAAGAAATATGCCAAGCATTGTTGCAAAAAGACCAGTTCAAACAGTTACATGAGAAGGAAAGAAAAACTGATACTAAAAAGAAGTGGAGGATCACTCATCCTTATCAGAAAGGCAATGTTTCTGGAACCAGAAGGGTATTCATTTCGAAAAAACACTCCATTTGTCATCAAAAAACTCACATAGGTGAGAAACCATTTAAATGCCAGGAGTGTGGACAATGTTTCATTCGAAAAAGATACCTCATCCGTCATCAAGAAACACACACAGGGGAGAAGCCGTTTAAATGCTTGGAGTGTGGGAAAGCTTTTCTTCGAAAGACACACCTCATTCAACATCAAGCAACTCACTCGGGGGAGAAGCCATTTAAATGCCTGGAGTGTGGGAAAGCTTTTATTCGAAAGACACACCTCATTCAACATCAAGCAACTCACACAGAGGAGAAACCTTTTAATTGCCTGGAGTGTGGAAAATCTTTCACTCAGAAGTCCTCCCTCACCTTTCATCAAGCATTTCACACTGGAGAGAAAGCATTTAAATGCCTTGAATGTGGGAAATGTTTCAGGCACAAGGTCTCCCTCACCTATCATCAAGCAACTCACACAGGAGAGAAACCATTTACATGCCTGGAGTGTGGAAAAGGTTTTATTTGCAAGAAAGGCCTCACTCAACATCAAGCAACTCACACGGGTGAGAAGCCATTTAAATGCCTGGAGTGTGGGAAAGCTTTTATTCAGAAGAGAGACCTCATACAACATCAAGCAACTCACATGGAGGAGAAGCCATTTAAATGCCTGGAGTGTGGAAAAAGCTATACTAAGAAGAGCTCTCTCACCTATCACCAAGCAGTTCACACAGGAGAGAAACCATTTAAATGCCTTGAGTGTGGGAAAAGGTATGTTTTAAAGAGAGAGCTCACCAATCATCAAGCAACTCACACAGGGAAGAAGCCATTCAAATGCCTGGAGTGTGGGAAAGGTTTTATTCGGAAGACAAACCTTATTGAACATCAAGCAACTCACATGGGGGAGAAGCCATTTAAATGCCTGGAGTGTGGGAAAGGTTTTATTCGGAAGAAACAACTTATTGAACATCAAGCAACTCACATGGGGGAGAAGCCATTTAAATGCCTGGAGTGTGGGAAAGGTTTTATTAACAAGAGATACCTCATTCAACATCAATCAACTCACATGGTGGAGAAGCCATTTAAATGCCTGGAGTGTGGGAAAGCTTTTATCCGGAAGATAAACCTCACACGACATCAAGCAACTCACACAGGGGAGAAGCCATTTAAATGCCTGGAGTGTGGAAAAAGCTATACTCAGAAGAGCTCTCTCACCTATCATCAAGCAACCCACACAGGAGAGAAACCATTTAAGTGCCTGAAGTGTGGAAAAGGTTTTATTCGGAGGAAAGAACTCACTTATCATCAAGCAACTCACACAGGGGAGAAGCCATTTAAATGCCTAGAGTGTGGGAAAAGTTTTGTTAAGAAGACAGATCTTACTCATTACAAAAAAAACGACAATGGAGAAAAACCATTCAAATGCTTAGATTGTGGAAAAGGTTTTTCTAGGAAGACACATCTCACCATTCATCAAGTAATTCACACCGGAGAGAAAGCATTTAAATGCCTAGAATGTGGGAAATGTTTCAGGTACAAGGCACACCTTACCTGTCATCAAGCAACTCACACTGGAGAGAAACCATTTAAATGTCTGGAGTGTGGAAAGGCTTTTAATCGAAAGACATCCTTCACTCGACATCAAACAACTCACATAGGGGAGAAGCCGTTTAAATGCCTGGAGTGTGGAAAAGGTTTCACTCAGAATAACTCCCTCACCTTTCATCAAGCAACTCACACAGGAGAGATGCCTGGAATGAAGAAAAAGGGGGAAATCACATCAGGGGTTCAAGAATCTTCAGGCTAAAATTTTTAGTTCTCTTTCAAATTCCCAGACATGTTCCTAATAGAGTTTTAGTGTTCAAAACAAGGGAATGTCCTGTAATGGCAAGGGCTTGGATTGCAAATTAAAATTTTGGCTCAAGGTTAATATTTTCAAATTGGGCACAGGTTTACATTTCTATCTATGAATGATGAATACTTAAAACGTTGGTCAAAGCTTTTTGTCCCAAAGCTATTTCAATTGATCTGTCATCATCCCTCCTTTTACATCAGGGTTATGGTTTGGGTTACCCGTGTGGGGTCACCAGAAGGTCTCTTTTTTCTCCTGCCTATTGGAGTGAGTGGGAGGAGCATAACCCAAACTATAAGATGTGGAGCTCTTATCTACTTGAAATGGACATATCACGGGTAAGAGCCAAAGTCTCTTATTAGAAGGTAACATTCCCAGTGTGACATTGGTGGTTGCCAGATTTTTGTTTGAAATGGTCAGGATCAGAGACCTCTGCACTAGGAATAAATGTATGAAATAAGCTTTCTATGAATTGACTAATCGTTCCTTGTGCATTTAATTTATATGTTGTAAATTTGATTTTGCAGGGTCTCTGGACCATAACAAAGTATTAAAAAACTTAGGTGGGAGTGACCATGTCCTCCTGGAGTTTGTTATACAGTGGAAATGTGAAGCTAAGCATAGTCAGACACGCATTCTAGACTTTAGGAAAGCTGATTTCAATAAACTTAGAGAAATACTGGGGGTGATCCCATGGTCAAGAATACTAAAAGAGAAGGGAGTTCAAGATGGATAGGAGTTCCTCAAATGGGAGATACTAAAGGGACAATTTCAGACAGTTCCAATGAGGAAGAAAAATGGGAGATGTCTCAAGAAACCAGTATGGATGACTAAGGAACTTACAACTGAGCTAAGTTTTAAACGGAACATGTATAAAAAATGGAAAAATGGGGAAATCACCAAAGAGGAATTCAAACAAATAGCCAGCGCATGTAGGGATAAAGTCAGAAAAGCTAAAGCGCAAAATGAACTCAGGCTTGCTAGAGACGTTAAGAACAATAAAAAGGGCTTTTTTGGGTATGTCCGCAGCAAAAGGACGAAGAAGGAAACAGTTGGGCCACTGCGTGGAGAAGATGGCAAAATGCTCACAGGAGACAGAGAAAAGGCAGAATTGCTCAACACCTTCTTTGCTTCAGTCTTCTCAGGAAAGGCAAAGGGTGCCCAACCTAAGGATGATGGGGCAGAGGACAGAATAGTGGAATTTCAGCACAGAATAAGTAAAGAAACAGTACAGGAATACCTGGTTAATCTAAATGAATATAAGTCTCCAGGACCAGATGAACTGCATCCTAAGGTATTAAAAGAACTGGCAAATGTAATATCGGAACCAATGGCAATCATCTTTGAGAACTCCTGGAGAACAGGAGAAGTCCCTGCAGACTGGAGGAGGGCAAATGTTGTCCCAATCTTCAAAAAGGGGAAAAAAGAGGATCCCAACAATTATCGTCCGGTTAGTCTGACATCAATACCAGGAAAGATTCTAGAGCAGATCATTAAGCAGAGAGTCTGTGAATATCTGGAAGATAATTCCATAATCACAAAAAGCCAACATGGGTTTCAGAGAAACAAGTCATGCCAGACAAATCTGATCTCTTTTTTTGATAAAATTACCAGCTTGGTAGATGAAGGGAATGCTGTGGATATAGTATATCTTGACTTCAGTAAGGCCTTTGACAAGGTTCCCCATGACATCCTTGCAAACAAGCTTGTAAAATGTGGACTAGACAAGGTAACCGTTACATGGATTTGTAACTGGTTGACTGACCGAACCCAAAGGGTGCTCAACAATGGTTCCTTTTCATCCTGGAAAGAAGTGACAAGTGGGGTGCCACAGGGTTCTGTCCTGGGCCCAGTGCTATTCAACATCTTTATTAATGACTTGGATGACAGTATTGAGAGCCTAGTTATCAAATTTGCAGATGACACCAAATTGGGAGGAGTAGCTAATACCCCAAAGGACAGGATCAAAATTCAAAATGACCTGAATAGACTAGAAAGCTGGGCCAAAGCTAACAAAATGAAATTTAACACAGAGAAATGTAAGGTCCTACACGTAGGGCGGAAAAATGAAATGCACAAATATAGGATGGGGGACACCTGGCTGAATGAGACTACATGTGAAAGGGATCTAGGAGTCCAAGTAGACCACAAGTTGAACATGAGTCAACAGTGTGATGCAGCAGCTAAAAAGGCCAATGCAATTTTAGGTTGCATCAATAGAAGTATAGTGTCTAGATCAAGGGAAGTAATAGTGCCACTCTATTCTGCATTGGTCAGGCCCCACCTGGAATACTGTGTCCAGTTCTGGGCACCACAATTCAAAAAGGATGTGGAGAAACTGGAGCGGGTCCAAAGGAGGGCGACTAAAATGGTGAAGGGTCTGGAGACCTTGCCCTATGAAGAACGCCTTAGGGACCTGGGAATGTTTAGCCTGGAGAAGAGAAGGTTAAGAGGTGATATGATCGCCCTGTTTAAATACTAGAAGGGATGTCACATTGAGGAGGGAGCAAGCTTGTTTTCTGCTGCTCCAGAGAACAGAACTCGGAACAATGGATGCAAACTGCAGGAAAAAAGATTCCACTTCAACATTAGGAGGAACATTAGGACAGTAAGAGCTGTTCGACAGTGGAACACACTCCCTCGGAGGGTGGTGGAGTCTCCTTCCTTGGAGGTTTTTAAGCAGAGGCTGGATGGCCATCTGTCGGGTATGCTTTGATTGGGAGTTCCTGCACGGCAGGGGGTTGGACTGGATGGCCCTTGTGGTCTCTTCCAACTCTAAATTTCTATGATTCTATGATTCTATGATTCAAATCCAGGAAAAAAACATTCATATGCTTGGAGTATGAAAAGTATTTCCATTATTCTTTACAGGTTATTTACACCCACAAAAAGTCTCCCAAAGCAAAAAAACCAAGAAAGCACATAGAAGGGAAACCATTCAAATTCTTGAAGGGTGGGAATGCATGAAATAGGTATTAAAGTATCTAGACAGGGAGAAGAATGCATGATTGCTTGTGGTAGGAAATGAGCTCCAGTTAGGGGTGAATCCACAGTCACACCAAAACATGGCGAGAGAGGGAGGTAGGGAGGGAGAAAGAAATCACAGAGGAGAAAAGCCACTGAAATGTTTCCACATCAAAATAAAAATGCAAGTTCCTCCTAATTTGGTGTCATCTGCAAATGTGACAAGTATGCCCCCTATTATTTCATCCAAATCATTGATAAAGATGTTGAATAGCACTGGGCCTAGGACAGAACCCTGTGGGACCTCACTGGTCTCTCCTCTCCAGGATGAAGAGGATGCATTGCTGAGCACTCTTTGACTTTGGTTGGTCAACCAGTTACAGTTGCATGTAACAGTTGCATTGTCTAGCCCACATTTTACAAGCTTCTTTGCAAAAAATATCATGTAGGACCTTGACATAGGTTTTACTGAAATCAAAATACGCTATGTCTACCACATTCTTTTCATCTACCAAGCTGGTAATTTTATTTAAAAGAAAAGAAATCAGATTAGTCTGGCGTGACTTGTTTTTGAGAAACCCACATTAACATTTTGTGATTATGTCATTCCCTTCTAAATGTTCACAGACTTTCTGTTTAATGAGCTGTTCTTTAATCTTTCCTGGTATCGATGTCAGACTAAGCAACAATAGTTGTTGGGATTTTCTTTTTCCCCTTTTCAAAGATGGGGGCAATGTTTGTCCTCCTCCAGTCTGCTGGGACTACGCCTGTTCTTCAGGAGTTTATTATATTTATTTGTATCCCGTTCTTTTCCCGGGAGTGGACTCAGAGCGGCTTCACAACATTAAAAACAGTACAATTAAAACATTTAAAAATTATTCAACATCTGTGTTTGTGATGATATTGGGATGGAGAGAAGGGCTTCTCCAGTGGATCTCGGAGTCCGGGCCGGTTCATACCAGGAGAAACGGTCTGTCAAACAGTGTGGACCTGAGCCATGTAGGGTTTTATAGGTGACAATTAGCACCTTGAATTGTATCCGGAAACAAACTGGCAGCCAATGAAGCTGTTTCAACAGGGGTGTTGTACGGTCTCTGTAATCTGCCCCTGTTAACAACCTGGCAGCAGCTCTTTGAACCAGCTGAATTTTATGAACACTCTTCATAGGCAGCCCCATGTACAGCCCATTACAGTAGTCCAAATGGGATGTAACCAAGGCATGTACCTCCGTGGCCAGATCTGGCTTCTCAAGGAACGGGCGCAGCTGGCGCACAAGCTTTAAATGTGCGAAAGCACTCCTGGTCACAGCAGAGACCTTGGCCTCCAAGTTCAAAGCTGAGCTCAAGAGTACTCCCAAACTGCGAACCTGTGTCTTCAGGGGGAGTGTGACCCCATCTAACACAGGCTGGATCCCTATTCCCTGCTCCCACTTCCGACTGACCAGGAACACGTCTGTCTTGTCTGGATTCAGTTTCAACTTGTTTGCCCGCATCCAGTCCATTACTGAAGACAGACACTGCTTTAGGACCAGGACAGCCTTCTTGGATTGGGGTGAGAAGGAGTAATAGAGTTGAGTGTCATCTGCTTATTGATGACACCGCACCCCAAAACTCTGGACAGCCTCCCCCAGCGGTTTTATGTATAAACCGCATATAAACAGCATATATTTGGGGAAAAGGAAATGGGGAGAGACAGTCAAGCAGTGCGTTGGAGAAAGCGGGGAAGAAAGTTCAAGTTGAAAACCTAAGAAAAGAAATATAAAAGAGAATAAAAGAATGAAATGATGCCGAGGAAAGTAAAACAGGTTCTTCTTCGTGGTCTCTGTGCCTCACACAATAGTGTTTACTCCATCCGGAATGCTGAAAAGCTGAGTAGATTGGCGGGAGCCCCGCCCCTCCCACTCCCCGAGCATGCCCAATCCCGCCAATCTAGCTCCACCTCCAGTTCTCTTTTGTCCGCCGCAAGAGTAACATCTCCTTCGGAGTGCTCTTCGCTCGACGAAAGGCTGAGTAGATTCAGACTCTTTTCTCTTGTTCTTTATTTTTATTTTTGTTTTATTTCTCCATCGTTATTACTCCTTGAGCTGCCCCTAGGATTTTTTTTCTGCTCAGTTTTTCGAGGGTTTTGGCCCGGACAGGCCCCTCGCGCGGCGCGGCCTCTTATGGCCGCCCCCTTCAAGAAATGTTCCGAGTGTGACATTCCGGTTGTGGATGGACACTCTAAGTGCATTCTCTGCCTAGGTAGTACCCACATTCCAGAGAAATGCAGGCATTGTAAAGCCTTCAACCCTGCTACTCTTCGCCAGAGAGAGGATAGGCTCAAGGCCCATCTTTGGGAGAAGGCCCTCTCGGTCTCCCAATCTACAGAGTCGTCCAGAGACCCCCTGTGACACCTTCCCATCTCCAAGTTTCCGAGGATTCCTAAACTGAAGAAATCGTCCTTGACATCGACTCCCTCGGCCACGACTACTTCGACCCCGACGGGCTCGACCTCGACGCCTTCGACTCCAGAGACCATGTCTCGCCCCGAAGGGCATTCTTAGGAGCACAGGAAACGCTCCTCTTCTCTCGAGGTAGAGAAGCCTAAGGCTAAGAAACACAAGTCTAAAGAGGTCCCAGCTGCAGTCACCTCGGCCGCTGTGCAAGCGGACCTTGCCATGTCTTACTTGAAGCCAACGTCGATAGCTGACCTCTCAGTCCTGGCCCCTGTCTCTGTACTTGACTCGGCGCCGGTGACTTCGGAACCCGCACTACAGCCTGCCTCGACTCCGGCCTTCGTCCCTTCGGGGATGGTCTCGGCCTCAACCTCTACGGTCTCACCTATTCCGGCTCCTACTTCTCTTCCTCCGAAGGACAGAATTGGGGGCATACTTATCAAATTTGCAGATGACACTAAACTGGGAGGAGTAGCTAATACCCCAGAGGACAGGATCAAAATTCAAAATGACCTGAATAGACTAGAAAGCTGGGCCAGCGCTAACAAAATGAAATTTAACACAGAGAAATGTAAGGTTCTGCACCTAGGGCGGAAAAATGAAATGCACAGATATAGGATGGGGGACACCTGGCTGAATGAGACCACATGTGAAAGGGATCTAGGAGTCCAAGTAGACCATAAGCTGAACATGAGTCAACAGTGTGATGCGGCAGCTAAAAAAGCCAATGCAATTTTAGGCTGCATCAATAGAAGTATAGTTTCTAGATCAAGGGAAGTTATAGTGCCACTCTATTCTGCTTTGGTCAGGCCCCACCTGGAATACTGTGTCCAGTTCTGGGCACCACATTTCAAAAAAGATGTGGAGAAACTGGAGCATGTCCAAAGGAGGGCAACTAAGATGGTGAAGGGTCTGGAAACCTTGCCCTATGAAGAACGCCTTAGGGAGCTGGGGATGTTTAGCCTGGAGAAGAGAAGGTTAAGAGGTGATATGATAGCCCTGTTTAAATATTTGAAGGGATGTCATATTGAGGAGGGAGCAAGCTTGTTTTCTGCTGCTGCAGAGACTAGAACGCGGAACAATGGATGCAAACTGCAGGAAAAGAGATTCCACCTCAACATTAGGAGGAACTTCCTGACAGTAAGGGCTGTTCGACAGTGGAACACACTCCCTCGGAGTGTAGTGGAGTCTCCTTCCTTAGGGGTCTTTAAGCAGAGGCTGGATGGCCATCTGTCAGGGATGCTTTGACTTGGAGTTCCTGCATGGCAGGGGGTTGGACTGGATGGCCCTTGTGGTCTCTTCCAACTCTATGATTCTATGATTCTATGATTCTATGCCTCCTTAGAGCAAATATACAGGCTGCGGTTCCCATCTCCTCCGCCCTGGAGGTCTCCTGAGCCGTTCGAGGAACACTACTTTGACTCACCTCACTCGTCAGCCTCGTTCTTGGCTTGACATCGGGCTGAGTCGTACTGGAGGGAACGCCACCCATCCTACCGCTCTTATTCCCCGTCGTATAAAGATCGGTATCATGTCTGAGATCTCCATGTCGAGGACTTCTCCACGAGATCCCGCTCACACTCCCCGGCTCCGGCTCAGAGTGAGTACAGGGCCCTCTTGCCGCCGCCGGCCACTACTGCTACGGTGTCAAAACCACCTGAGATGACCGGCCACCTCGATGTCGGTGATGGTCTCGACGTCAACACAGTCTGCCCCTATTAGTTATGCAGACGCCTCCACGTCGACATTTGTATGGGCTCCGACTCAACTCTATGACGAGCCACATCTGGCGGCCTCTCAGTCAACTGAGGATTCTGGGGGAGCATTGGAAGCTCGTCCAGACTCCCCGCAACTGGCTATCTCCTCTCCAAACGACGAGGTTGAGAATCAAACCCCCGGATCACCCGTGGAGGATCTCCATCTCTTCTCTGGGATAGTTGACAGGATGGCCAAGGCTGTTGGGCTCCAGACCACCCAAGCATCCAAGCCTCCTAGAGACCCTATTGACGGCCTGGTCATGAAACCTGCACAACCCGCTGTCATCCCGTTTTTGCCTTCCTTCTCTGACATCATGGTTGCCTCATGGACTAAACCGGCCTCCACGCCGCCCGCGTCCAAGAAACTGGATTCCCTCTACTGAGTGCAATCCGACACGGCACTTTTCCTCTTCACGCACCCTGCTCCCAACTCTCTTGTTGTGCAATCTACTTGTAAACCCATGGGCAAGATCCACTCAGCCCCAGTGGACAAGGATGGCAGGAGGATGGACATCTTTGGCCGTCGTTTCTACTCCTCTGTGGCCCTGGCAGCTAAAGTAGCCAACATGCAAGGATGCATGGCTGGTTATCAGAGGTTTCTGTGGGATCGCATGGCTGCATTCATTCCCTCCCTTCCTCAACAGCAACAGGAAGCGGCTCATGAATTCTACACAGAGGCCCTCTCCCTCATTGCACAGGAGGTCCGTTCAGCTAGACACGTTGTGGACTGTTCAGCTAAGATCATGGCTGGAGCAGTGGCACTCCGTCGATTCGCCTGGCTGAGGTTGACTTCCCTTTCGGAAGAAGCCAAAGCAAAGATCGAGGACCTCCCCTTCAATGGTGAAGAATTGTTTGCTGCCAAAACTGACGAGTCCCTTGACACCATGGCCAAGGCACATCTCAATGGCAAAAGGCTCAGCTTGACTCCTAGTAAACCATCATCTGGTCAATCATGGCGTCAGAGGCCCTACAACTCCGGCTTTACTCGTTCTCTCTCTGCTCTGTCCTCCACCTATAGGACCCAGCCTTATGCAAGGAGATCATACAGGCAGCCTCAGCAGCAGCAGCAACAGCAGAGGCAAGGTCAACAGCACCAATCACAACACTCTTTTAGGAAGCCACCCTCCAAGTCACACTTTTGACAGGCCCTTGGAGGCGACACCCACCTTTCTTCTGCCAGTCAGCTCTTCTGCTGTCCCCAGACTTCGCCATTTCTACGAGAACTGGCGCAAGATCACCACAGACTCCTGGGTGCTTACCATCATCCACCTGGTCTATGCCATAGAGTTCTCAAGTATTCCACCAAATGGCGTTTTCTGTTCCACTCCCTCCTCTCCTCCTCTTCTGGAGGAGATCTCCTCCCTTCTCGACAAAGGAGCCATTCAATGTGTTCCACCATGCTTCAAACACCAAGGCTTCTACTCCAGGTACTTCACAGTCCCGAAGAGAGGAGGAGGTCTTCGTCCTATCTTGGACCTGAGAGGTGTCAACTCCTTCATCGCACCTCGCAAGTTCAAAATGGTGACCCTGCAATCCATTCTTCCATTTTTGCATCGAGGAGACTGGTTTGCATCTATCAACTTGAAAGATGCCTACTTCCACGTCAGCATCTGGCCACAGCACTGGAAGTATCTTCGCTTCGCTGTTGACGGAGATCTCTATCAGTATACCGTCCTTCCCTTCGGCCTTTCTACTGTTCGAGTGTTCACAAAATGTATGGCAGTGGTCATCTCTTACCTCCATCTGCAAGGGATCAAAATCTTCCCTTACCTTGACGACTGGCTTCTGGTGTCGTCCTCCAAAGCACAACTCTATCAGGACGTCCAGTGCACTCGGGATCTCCTGGACGACTTGGGACTTATGGTCAACTTCCCCAAATCTGTCCACCCTGTGAGGGTGATAGACTACATAGGAACGTCCCTGGACTCTGTTATGGGACGTGCCTATCTGCCTACCAGACAGGCGGAAGCCCTCTGGGAACAACTGCGACTTGTTCTCCGTACTCATCATCCGACAGCAAAGGACATTCAGAGATTGTTGGGCTACCTAGCCTCCACCACGGCAGTGACCTACCTGGTACGCCTAAGACTCAGGCCCCTCCAAGCTTGGTTCCTGGCCTCGTTCGATCACCTGAGGGACAATCCATCCAAGATACTCTTGTTGCCTCCTCATGTCAGAGACTCTCTCAAATGGTTGATGTCTCCCTCCAACATCCTCAAGGGGATGCCATTTCAGACGCCGGAGCCATCCAGGATGGTCACCACAGACGCATCCATGTCAGGATGGGGTGCACATCTCAACGACTGGTGTGTTCAAGGGCAGTGGTCTGCAGAGGAAGCAGAGCTGCACATAAACGCCTTTTAACTGTTGGCAGTCATCAAGGCCTTCAGGGCCTTCGAAAACCATCTCCTCCACAGAGTTGTACAGGTGGTTTCAGACAGCACAACCACGGTCTGATACATCAACAAACAAGGAGGAACTCATTCTCCAGTTCTCCTACGTCTGTCTCAGCAGTTATGGATGTGGTGTCACCGTCGCTCCATTCATCTGGTGGCGATCCACCTTGCAGGCAAGGACAATGTGCTAGCAGACTCCCTCAGCAGGGACAAGGTGTTGCAGCACAAATGGACTCTGTCAGTCCCAGCCTTCCACCTTCTGACATCCAGGTGGGGAACTCCCTCAGTGGACCTGTTTGCCACTCCGGAGAATGCTCAGTGCCAGACATTCTACACCAGTGCGGGCAGAGGACCAGGATCCATGGGAGATGCCTTCCTCTGCAACTGGAGCCAAGACTTCCTTTCTGCCTTTCCGCCCTTTCCACTGATCTCCAGGACGGTGGCCAAGATGGCCAGGGATGGGTCCAACACCACACTGTTGACTCCATTCTGGCCGAGACAACCCTGGTTCACTCCGTTGCTTCATCTGTCCAGAGGTCAATACTTCCACCTGCCAAAGTGGCCAGACCTTCTGTCCCACTCCAACAGGGCGGTCCTGCACCCAGACCTTGTCAACCTCCGGATGACAGCATGGAGGATCCAGCCCTGATGTCTCCTGACCTGCTTAGAGTCCTATCAGCCTCCAGGAAAGACTCCACTAAACAATCCTATGCCTACAAGTGGAGACATTTCTGTGCCTTTGCGGAGGCCAGATCTGAGCCTTCCTCACCTGTGAGCCTTCATACAGCACTTCATTTCTTGCTGCATTTAAGAGATCAAGGTTTAGCCTTCTCATCACTCAAGGTTTACCTATCTGCTATTGTTGCCAACCAGCCACCTGGCTCACCATCGGCTCGACTGTTCACGTCGCCGACACTGGAGAGGTTCTTCAAAGGTCTCCATCATTTATATTTGCCATTGCCTCCACTGGCACCGGCTTGGTCTCTCTCTTTGGTGCTCACACAGCTCACGAGACCTCCCTTTGAGCCACTGGGCTCTGCCTCTCTAAGACTACTGACACTCAAAGTGTCCTTTCTTGTGGCCATAACTTCAGCCAGACGTGCCTCTGAGTTGACGGCCTTACGCTCGGATGAGCCTTACCTTATCTTCCACAGGGACAAGGGGGTCCTCAGACCAGACATTTCCTTCCTCCCTAAAGTGGTTTCAACGTTTCACCTCTCCCAGGAGATTGTGCTTCCCAATTTCTATCCAGATCCTTCTTCGCCTCTGGAAAAGACTATGCATACAATCATAGAATCGTAGAGTTGGAAGAGATCACAAGGGCCATCCAGTCCAACCCCCTGCCATGCAGGAACTCCAAATCAAAGCATCCCTGACAGATGGCCATCCAGCCTCTGCTTAAAGACCTCCAAGGAAGGAGACTCCACCACCCTCCGAGGGAGTGTGTTCCACTGTCGAACAGCCCTTACTGTCAGGAAGTTCCTCCTAATGTTGAGGTGGAATCTCTTTTCCTGCAGTTTGCATCCATTGTTCCGCGTTCTAGTTTCTGCAGCAGCAGAAAACAAGCTTGCTCCCTCCTCAGTATGACATCCCTTCAAATATTTAAACAGGGCTATCATATCACCTCTTAACCTTCTCTTCTCCAGGCTAAACATCCCCAACTCTCTAAGGCGTTCCTCATAGGGCATGGTTTCCAGACCCTTCACTATCTTAGTTGCCCTCCTTTGGACCCACTCCAGTTTCTCCACATCCTTTTTGAACTGTGGTGCCCAGAACTGGACACAGTATTCCAGGTGGGGCCTGACCAAAGCAGAATAGAGCGGCCCTATTACTTCCTTTGTCTAGATCAGACACTATACTTCTATTGATGCAGCCTAAAATTGCATTGGCCTTTTTTGCTGCCGCATCGCACTGTTGACTCATGTTCAACTTATGGTCTACTTGGACTCCTAGATCCCTTTCACACATAGTTTCATTCAGCCAGATGTTCCCCATCCTATATCTGTGCATTTCATTTTTGTGTCCTAAGTGCAGTACCTTACATTTCTCTGCACTGAATTTCATTTTGTTAGCGTTGGCCCAGCTTTCTAGTCTATTCAGGTCATTCTGAATTTCAATCCTGTCTTCTGGAGTATTAGCTACTCCTAATTTGGTGTCATCTGCAAATTTGATAAGTATGCCCCCAATTCTGTCATCCAAGTCATTAATAAAGATGTTGAATAGCACTGGGCCCAGGACAGAACCCTGTGGGACCCCACTGGTCACTTCTTTCCAGGTTGAAAAGGAGCCATTGTTGTGCACCCTTTGAGTTCAGCCAGTCAACCAGTTACAAATCCATGTAACGGTTACCTTGTCTAGTCCAGATTTTACAAGCTTGCCCTGGATGTTCGCCGTGCTTTGGCGTTTTATGTTCAACGTCCCGCAGAGTTCAGGTTGTCCACCAGGTTGTTCATTTGTTATGGTGGTGCCAAAAAGGGCAGCCCAGTTTCTTCTCAAAGGTTTTCCAAGTGGATTGCCCAAACCATTGCCTTGGCCTACGAACTGGCTAAACGCCCCCTTCCGGTTGGTGTCCATGCTCACTCAACCAGGGCTACTGCTTCATCTGCTGCCTTCCTCAGAGGTGTTCCCCTGCCAGAGGTCTGCAAGGCGGCTACGTGGTCACAGCCATCCACGTTTGTTCGGCATTACCGGCTGGATTCCAGGTCCCGAAGTGATGCCAGTTTTGGTCGTGCTGTTCTGTCTTCTATTCTGCCGTGACCTTCCCACCTCCACAGGTAAGCTTTTTAGTCACCCTATTGTGTGAGGCACAGAGACCACGAAGAAGAAGTACAGGTTGCTTACCTGTAACTGTGTTTCTTCGAGTGGTCATCTGTGCCCTCACACAAATCCCGCCCTACCCCCCCTCGGTCAGGTCCCTGCTCTTTTGCGGCGGACTTGAACTGAAAGTAGAGCTAGATTGGCGGGATTGGGCATGCTCAGGGAGTGGGAGGGGCGGGGCTCCCGCCAATCTGCTCAGCTTTTCAGCATTCCGGATGGAGTATCTGCGCAGGCGCAAACCCCATTGTGTGAGGGCACAGATGACCACTCGAAGAAACACAGTTACAGGTAAGCAACCTGTACATTTTTCTCAACAAAGAAGACGCTCATTTTATCAAACTCTAGATCCACTGACCAATCAGCTATATTAGAGGAACTAAAAACTTTATATAATGAAATGAAAGAGGACATAAAATCAATGAATTTGTGGAGATGAGTGTGATGAGGAAAGAGATAAAACAAGAAATTGAGTCATGAATTTATATCCTCAAATAAAAAAAAAAAAAAGTATAGTAATCTATGTCGACAGTAAATATGAACATGTTAGTTAAAGATGACATGGGACATTATGTGGGTATTGAAAAAAGATACATTTTTCCAAAAGCTTAACGAAGAATTAGACAACTATATGTACGAAAATATATTGCTGATGGATGATTGGAATGGGGTAATATTTCCAGAAATTGATAGAAAATCTGAAAAAAATTAAAAAGCACAAGAAAAATTACTCAAATCATTTACAAATCTGATAGAGCACCAATCGTTAGTAGATGTGTGGAGGTGTAAATATAAGGATTTAAGAGAATACACATACTTTTCAGAATATCACAAATCATTATCTAGAATAGATATATTTTTTGCTTCAAAACATCTTTGTAAGGAAATTGAATGGATAATGAGCCGAGACTCATATCAGATCACAACCCCATCACATTAACACTTAACGGAAGACAGACAGAATTTACTTGGCAATTAAATGAGAGTTTATTACAAAAAGAGGAAGTGGTAAAAAAAGGAAAAGAAACATTGGAATTATACTTCAAAGAAAATCTAAGAAGGGACACGGATATGTTAACTGTATGGGAAGCCTCTAAAGCAGTAATGCGAGGCTTCTTTATACAACAAAGCTATATACAAAACAAAACAAAAAGAAAAGAGGGGATGAACAAAACCTATGAGAAATTATCAGAAAAAGAACAAGAATTAAAATGAAACACAACAAATAAAATTATCATAAAAGAAATAAAAACCTTGAAAAAACAGAGTTGGAAGAGGCAAAAGAAATACAAAATACTGTAAATTGAAATATCTCAAACAAAAAAACTTTGAGCAGGCAAATAAGCCAGGGAAATGGTTAGTAAACAAAATAAAGAAAATAAGAAATAGAAATGTAATAACAGAAATTAAAAGGGGTCTAACAACAACCTCAGATCAAAATAAAATAAAGAAAACTTTTCAAGAATATTATGCTAAATTATATAAAAGTCAACAAACAAATCAGACTCTCATAAAAATTTTTTTAGAGAAAGCCAATCTCCAACCTACCTCAGAACAACAAAGAAACATATTGAATAGACCTATTACCATAGTGGAAATCACAGAAGTAATAAAAAGTAGCAAAACAGGTAAAACACCAGGGCCTGATGGATTTACTTCTAAATACTATAAGGTTTTTGAAGATCAGCTATTCTGTTTAAAGCAACATTAGACTCAATTAGAGAAAACCACTACCCAGAGACATGGAAGCAAGCTAACATCACACTTTTGTTAAAAGAAGGCAGAGAAAAGACAGACGTCAAAAGTTACAGGCCAATTTCTTTATTAAATATGGACTACAAATTATTTTCAAGGATTTTGGCCGAAAGATTAAAGAAAATACTAAAAGATTAGATTTGTAAAGATCAAGCAGGGCTTTTACCCGAAAGACAAATAAGCGATAATATCAGAAATATAATAAATATAATTGAGTACAGTGGTCCCCCGCCTTACGAATCCCCCGGGTTGCGAAAACCCCGGGATCCGAAAGGCGGCGGACTGGCAATGTATCCCCCGGGATACGAAGAAAAAAAAGCCGCGCGGCCCCTTCAAATGGCCGCGCGGTCCGTTGATTAAAGCGGTCCCCCGGGAAACGAAAGCTTCCGGGTTACGAAAGGTAATCCGGAACGGATTACCTTTGTAACCTGGGGGACCACTGTATTTTGAAAGACATAATGAGAAACAGCTAGTGCTTATTTTCGTAGATCTTGAGAAGGCATTTGACAATCTGAGATGGGAGATGTTGTTTAGAATGCTAGAAAAGATCAAAATTGGAAATACATTTTTAGATTGGATAAAAGCAATATATACAGATCAAAAAGCAAATTTAATTGTGAATAATGAAAGAACTGAAGAATTTCGGATATCAAAAGGAACCCGACAAGGATGCCCATTGTCACCAATTCTGTTTATACTAGTTCTGGAAGCATTAAATAAAAGAATAAGAATGGTTAATAGAATTAAGGGCGTTAAAGTGAAAAAAATTGAGTTTAAGATGCGTATATTCGCAGGTGGTATTGTGTACACATTGGAGGATCCAGAAGAAAGCATAAATTATCTCTTGGAGACATTAAATGAATTTGAAAAGGTCTCGGGGCTAAAAATAAATAGAGAGAAAACAATAATATTAATTAAAAATATGAAAAAGGAAGAAGAACATAGATTGGAAGCAACGAGTGCTTTCAAAATTGGAAAGAAAGTTACGTATTTAGGAATAAGAATTACAAATAAAAACTCAGATTTATTCTATAATAACTATGAAATTATTTGGAAAAAAATTAAGAAAGATCTTGAGAAATGGGAGAAATTACAGATATCACTATTGGGGAAAATCTCCCTAATTTAAATGACTGTCCTCCCTAAGATGTTATTTTTGTTTCAAATAATAGCTATTATGACGAATGACAAACCCCTTAGGGTAAATGGCAAATGACATAATAAATTTTGTTTGGAAAAAGAAAAGAGCTAAAATAAAATCAAAGATTTTATGTGATGATAAAAGTAGAGGCGGTCTAAATTTACCTAACATAAAGCTTTACTTTGAAGCGTATTGTTTGACATGGCTTAGGGATTGGATTTTACTAGAGGATGAGCAATTGTTAAGTTTAGAAGTGAATAACCTAAGGTTCGGAATGTATGCATACATAATATACGATAAAGAAAAAATAAACAAATACTGTTTAAACCATTATATTAGGAAATCGTTATTGTATATATGGGGAAAATATAAACGTAGACTGCCCACAAATACCAAGATGGGCATCTCCCCATGAAGCTTTTTTTTCAAAGGAAGGGATACAGAAATCTAAATGGATAAAATATGAAGACTTAATAAAAAGAAATCAGGAGAAAATAGAACTTAAAATACAGGAAGAATTGAAAGAGATAGGAATTGAGTGCCATTGGTATTTATATCATCAATTAAGGGAAAGATATAAAATTTATAAGAATCTAAAAGGAATACAAAAAAATAAGACACAATGGGATTTAATAACTGAAAAAGGGAGAAAAATATGATTTCCAAATATTACAAATTATTGCTGAGTTGGGATACAGAGGAAGAAACAATAAGGAATAGTATGATCACATGGGCACAAAATATAGGATATAATTTGGACAATCAAAAATGGGAGGATTTATGGAAAAGAATAATAATAATAATAATAATAATAATAATGTTTTATTTATACCCCGCTCTTCAGCCAAGACTATCAGAGCGGCTTACAATTTGTTAAACAAACAGCTTCATTTACAATTGTAAGCTATTTGCCCCCAACAATCTGGGTACTCATTTTAGCGACCTCGGAAGGATGCAAGCCTGAGTCAAGCTTCAGCCCTTTGCTGGTCTTGAACTCGCCACCTTCTGGTTTTGAGTAAGTGGCTGCAGTACAGGCATTACCCACTGCGCCACCATGAAACATACTAAGTGTCAAGATTTAAAAGAGAATGTGTTTAAAATGATATATAGATGGCATATGTCCTCCACAAGAATTGCACATATGTTCAAAAACACAAAGCCAAATTGCTGGAAGTGCTCAAATATATCTGGTTCATACTTTCATCTTTGGTGGACTTGCCCAGAAGCTAAAAAATATTGGTTAAATATCTATAAGATAATAAACAAAGATTTAAAAATAGGAATATCATTTCTCCCAGAAACCTTTCTACTATGTATGTATGATGATAGATTAGAGAGGCAGTATGGGAAATTACTGTTTTATTTATTTACCTGTGCTAGAATTGTGTTTGCCAGGATGTGGAAATCGAAAGAAATTCCATCGACAGAAGAATGGTTGATAAAAATTTATGAAACACCTGAAATGGACAGAATGACATGGTTGACTGGAAAAATTGAAGAAGGCATAAAGAAAGAATGGGAAATATTTTATGAGTATATTCAGGAATGTTGGAAAGCAATTATAATCGATAACTAATTTCTGATAAGAATTAAATCAATAATATGGTGAGAGAAGCAGATAGGGTGTTTACTGTATATTTTTAATGTTTACTTGGGATTTAATTGGAATTAGGCATAGCTAAAATCAGTATTTAGAAGAAAATGAGATATAAGCATATTAAAAAGATATATATACATATATAAGAAAAAAGAGAACACAAGGAAAGATGAGGAAGATTGACTGAAGTGAGCAGAAAGCAAAATTGTAAGACAGAACAAATCAGAAACCTACATTGGAAAAGATATTTTAAGTAGAAGGAAGATTCATATTGTTATGTTTAATGTTTTTTATGACATAGTCATGAGATACTTCTGTTTAGTGATTGTTTATTTAGACTATGGTGATTGGGTTGTTTTTTGAAGCTATGTTTGTCTATTTTTTCTCTTTTTTGTTTGTCAAATGTTGTTAAATGTGGAAAATTAATAAAAATAAATAAATAAATAAATAAAAATGTTAAAACAGCACAGAAGCCTGAGGGACCCCACAGGTCAATGGCCAGGGAGTCGAACAGGAGTCCCCCAGTACCACCTGGGTTTGCCCCTCCAGGAAGGAACGGAGCCACTGTAGAACGGTGCCTCCAAGCCCCATCCCAGAGAGGCGGTCCAGAAGGATACCATGATCAATGGAATCAAAAGCCGCTGAGAGGTCCAGGAGAACCAACAGGTTAAAGTATCCATTAAAACCAGACCGACAGGCGTCAAGGTTACATCCATTTACACTTAATCAACTGTAGCATTCAAGTTGGAGCGGATTTGAAAGACTTTATTTGCAAAATGTCATGCAACTTCTTCACAGCGAGCCTCCGAGTGGTCTGCATCCTCCACTTGAGGGTGAGTGTGTAAAAGACCCCTGACCACCCGGAACAGTTCTGCTGGCTGGCTCCTTGCAGATTGCCATAGAGTAGGCTTTCAAATAGGCTCTAGCCCGTTTTCTATCAGATTCACTCTGAGTCTTCCGCCAACATTGTTCTAGTCTCCATTTCATTTGCTTCATCATCAACTCCCTAGAGAACCAGGGGGCTGGTTTGGCTCCACTCCGTGAGAGAGGACGCTCAGGGGCGATTGTGTCCACTGCCCTGGTTATTTCCTCATTCCAAAAACTGGCCAGGGCTTCAACAGAATTGCCTGCCAAGGTAACAAGAAACTCCCCAAGAGCCCTCAAGAATCTATCCGGATCCATCAGCCTCTTTGGGCAGACCATCCTAATGGGTTCCTTATCCCTGCAGAGGTTCTGAGTCCCAGTGAGTCTAAACCTGACCAGATAATGATCTGTCCATGACAATGGAACTGTGGAGAGTTCCGCCACACCAAGATCATCATCACCCCACCCAGCATGGAAAACAAGGTCAAGAGTGTGATGAAATGAGTGAATGTGAGCAAGAGTGGCACTTTTTTGACACTTTTTGACAGAAATAAAATGGAGAATCGCAGTGCATGATACCTGGCAAGCAAAGCGAAGATTCCTGAAAGGTTGATGTGGCAATAGCGTATCCGTGAAAAAGAGGGTGCAGCTGCCTTGTTATTTGTAAGA
This sequence comes from Urosaurus nigricauda, assembly GCA_034509955.1. Taxonomy (NCBI): domain Eukaryota; kingdom Metazoa; phylum Chordata; class Lepidosauria; order Squamata; family Phrynosomatidae; genus Urosaurus; species Urosaurus nigricauda. Next base: position 322,370,328 of record JAOEGL010000002.1, on the reverse strand, counting down.
AGAACCTGTATCTGTAAGAAGATGTCCAAAAACTGCGAGAACAGCAATAAAGAACAGAACGCTTGGACATGAACCGATAAGAGACGGAACACCTGAAAAACATCAAGAATGAAGCTTTGACTTAAGCAAAGGTTTATGGAGAAGAGCCAAAGGGCATTGAACATTGCAAAAGTGAAGAACTTTGCAAAAGGTTTAAAAAGAAGAGCCTTTTCTAGCAAAGGTGTGCTTCTGTTCCTAGGCAAACAGAACACCCATGCACTTTGGGAAGGCGACTGATCCCCGACTTCAGCAAAGTGCCTTTTTGTGTGTGAGTATGTGTGTGTATGTATGTGTGAGAGAGCTCTCTTGGTGCTTGTATTTCTGTATGTCTGGATTCTCAAATAAATGTTACATGCATGGTGAATTTAACCAAATTTGGTGTCTCAAATATCTGTTCCAGCCTGGCTTTGAGACAGATCCTTTTGAAAGTGGGAATTTACATTTACACACTCTCAGGAAACAAAGAACTGCCCTACAATTCTGGGCATAACAAGAGTGTGCCCAGCAGCATGAGTAGGGCCAGATACTACTTGGGACAGAGCCATAGTTGTCATGGAGGCCAAGAAGTCCTGAGCCACTCCTGAAAGGGCAGTCCCAGCATGGATGTTGAAGTCCCCCAGTAGTAACAGACGCTGAGACTCCAACACCAACCCTGAAACCATCCCTGCCAGCTCAGGAAGGGAGACTGTTGTGCAGCGGGGTGGGCGGTACACCAGCAGAATCCCTATTCTGTCTCGGCTACCCACCTTTAAATAAACACTCTCAAAACCTGTAGACTGCGTGAGGGGCATCTTGTCAAGGGAATGGAATCACGATAGATCACTGCAACTCCACCTCCATGCCCCCCAGGTCTTGCCTGCTGCTGCACAGAGAAACCTGATGGGCAAAGCTGAGAGAGATGAACTCCTCCAGCCTCATTCAACCAGGTCTCTGTTATACATGCCAGATCAGCTTGTTCTTCCAGGATCAGGTCATGAATGGCAGCTGTTTTACCATTCACTGACCTGGCATTCAGCAGCAGCATCTTCAACCCAAAGGGACTGTCACCAAGGCAATCCACACTGTTTGGACCGGGAGACAGCCTGGGGACCACAAGCACCCTCTTGATCTCCCCTTTTTCTCGGTGTTTTGATTGTCTCCTCCCTCCATATCTCCCTCTGCCTTGAATGACTCCAATGGCTGCTCCCTAACTCTGTATACCTCCTCCCCCTCCCCCCGGAAAACACATCCTTCCTATTAAATTTGACAGGAACAGAAAAAAGAAAAAGAAAAACTTCAAAGGACAAGGTGGCTAATAAATATAGATGTTGTCTACTGAGTCTCTTGTAGAAGTCTCAGCCTTATAGCTCAGGCAGGCAAGGTAGCTGAGCTGGACGAAATAGTGCCTGCTGAGAGTAGGCCTCAGTCTTTCAAGAGCTCAGTTCAGAGAGGGAAGCAGAGGTCAGGCAGTTGATTTTAAAGCCTCCTAGTCCCTTGGTGCTCAGATGTTGGTGTGCTCTCCCTCTTACTTGGCATCCCTGGAGAGAAGTGACTATGGCTTTTCTCTCCCTCAGAGTCCACAGCAATAGCAGTTGGAATGGAGGGAGGGTGCCTCACCAAGTTCTCAAAGAGTTCTCAAAGAGTATTGCCAATGGCTCTGAGATTATATTTGCCAGTTCTTTTAATCCTTGGATATAGTTCATCTGATCTTGGGAGGCATAAATTCATTTAGATTAACCAGTTATGCATCTTTACTTATTCTGTGCTGCATTCCCCCTATTGTGTCCTCTGCTCCCTTTTTCTCAGGTTGAGCACCTTTCTCTTTTTGTGAGAAGACTGAGTAGTTCTGCCTTTTCTCTGTCCCCTTTCTTACAAATTCTCCATCTTCTCCACATAGTGACCCTACCATTTTCTTCTTCCTTTTGCTATGGACAGAAAAGCCCTTTTATTGTTCTTAACCTCTCTAGCAAGCCTGAGTTCTTTAGCTTTTCTGACTTTACCCCTACATGTGCTGGCTATTTGTTTGAATTCCTCTTTGGTGATTTTCCCAGTTTTCCATTTCTTATACATGTTCTGTTTAAAACGTAGCCCAGTTGAAAGTTCATTAGCCATCCATCCTGGTTTCTTGAGGAAAGTACAGTTCCCAGGATTCCCTAGCAGTGAGACAGGACAGATAAAGCGGTCTCAAACTGGATCGTATTTGCATTGTGTTATGGACCTAAAACAGCCAGCAAAACAGTCTTTTGGCTGTGGTTTTCCTCCTGGAGCAGGTCGACCCATAGACTCGAGTGATGTTCCTCATCTGAGCAAGCTTAAAACTGGAGGAGGCAACCCCGCAGTCAGTGTGTAGAGCTAGTTGTGCCTACAAAGGAAAAAAATAGTGGAAATGGCCCATACATGTTCACTAGCGGGACGTCCTGGATTTACCAGAACAACCTAGAGAGTAATGCAGAATTTCTCTACAGGCTGAAAGTTGTGTATAGAATCATAGCAGTTGGAAGAGACCCAAAGGGCCATGCAGGAACTCCCAATCAAAGCATCCCCATTGACAGATGGCCATCCAGCCTCTGCTTAAAGACCTCCAAGGACGGAGACTCCACTACACTCCGAGGGAGTGTGTTCCACTGTCGAACAGCCCTCACTGCCAGGAAGTTTTTCCTAATGTTGAGGTGGAATCTCTTTTCCTGTATCCTTTAATCCATGGTTCTAAGTCCTGTTCTCTGGAGCATCAGAAAACAAGCTCGCTCCCTCCTCAACATGGCTCCCCTTCAGAGGCTGTGTTCACACTGGAGAAATAAACCGGTTTAATGGCCATGGCTCAATGCTGTGAAATTCTGGGAATTGTAGTTTGTTGTGGGGCCCAGAGCGGAGCGGAGCTCCGCTCTGGGCCCCACAACAAACTACAATTCCCAGAATTTCACAGCATTGAGCCATGGCCATTAAACCGGTTTATTTCTCCAGTGTGAACACATAAGAGGGCTCTCCTATCCTCTCTCTCTGAGCCTTCTCTTCCCCAGCCCCCTCAGTCCCTCCTCAGGAGGCATGGCTTCCTATACTGTGCCTTCAGGGTCCTTATGGGGCCTGTGCTTTGCAACCTTCCCCCCATCAGCCTCTCCTTCACAATATTAAGGCCCCTCTAGTCTCTGCTCCCTTTTGGTCCTCCAGAGGAAAGAGAGACCTGGCTAGAAGGTCCCTCCTTCCTTGCAGCACCTGAAGGGGCGGGGCCAAGGCAGAGGGTGACGTCACGCCCAGCAGCAGCAGCTGGAGGAGGAGGTTTGGTGGTTGTTATTATTTGCTTTATTTCTCTGTTGCTGGAGGAGAGGAAGAGGCATCCCTGTCTCTATGGGCTCAGGGCCTCCTTCAAGGGACCCCTTTGGGACTGGGCTCCTTTGGGGCTCCAGGGCCCTCCTCTCCTCCCCTTTCCCTGCAAAGGGGCCTCACAACAGCCCTGCCAGGGAGGCCAGGGAGGGAGGGAGGCTGCAAGGAAGGAAGGAAGGAGGCCTCTCTCTCCCCCAACAGAGAGTCTCATGGGACTGGGCTCCTTTGGGGCTCCAGGGCCCTCCTCTCCTCCTCTTTTCTCCCAAAAGGAGCACAACAACAGCCCTGCCAGGGAGGCCAGGGAAGGAGGGAGGCTTCAAGGAAGGAAAAAAAGAAGGAAGAGAGGGAGGCTTCTCCCCCCAACAGAGAACCCTTTGGAACTAAGCTCCTTTGGGACTCCATGGTCCCCCTTTCCTTTCTTCTAAAAGGAGCCTCACAACAGCCCTGCGAGGAAGGCCTGGGAGAGAAGAAGGAAGGAGGCCTCTCACCCCAACAGAGAACCCCTTGGGACTAGGCTCCTTTGGGACTCCATGGTCCCCCTTTCCTTTCTTCTAAAAGGAGCCTCACAAGTCCTAACAGTCCTGCAAGGAAGGCCTCGGAGGGAAAGGAAGGAAGGAGGCCTCTCTCCCCAACAGAGAATCACTTGGGACTAGGCTCCTTTGGGGCTCCATGGCCTCCTTTTCCTTCCCTTTCTCCTAAAAAGGAGCCTCACAACAGCCCTGCGAGGAAGGCCAGGGAGAGAGGGAGGCTGGAAGGAAGGAAGGAAGGAAGGAAGGAGAAATGCCTCTCTCCCCAACAGAGAATCACTTGGGACTAGGCTCCTTTCCTGCTCCATGGCCCCTGTTTCCTTCCCTTTTACCTAAAAGGAGCCTCACAACAGTCCTGCGAGGGAGGCCAGCTGCAAATGAGGTGGACAGAGGCAGAAAAGCAACATTGTAATGAAAAGACAAAGAGCAGGACAAAGGTGGTGGGTAGAGAGCCCGAGCCGAAGAGAACAAGCAGCGGATGTGGATTGTCCTTTCCTGCTTACGCAGATACAGTCCTTGCGTATAACTAGATAGCAATATGAAAACAATATGTGTAGAAGAACTTTGTTAGATAGGTCGAAAGACAACCTAAAAGGCCAGAATGCACTTATACACTAACATGCTGTGTTAAAGTTGGGTCAGGAAATTGTGGAAATTAATGGGTCGGGGCTAAGTGAATAACCAATTACAGACTGGAACATATACGCCGAATGTTGAGGCCAGTCTCTGTGTATTGATGATGATGATGATGATGATGATGATAATAATAATAATAAATTTTATTTAAAAACTGCCTTTCCAAAAAGATCAAAACGGTTTACAAAAGTAGATAAACAAATACACAAAATACATAAATGATTTACATAAGCAAATAAATATCTAAACAATACACAGCATATAGAAACTGAGATTCATAATCTAATACCAAGGAACAAGAAAAAAGAAAAATATGAAAAATGCAAAAATACAAAATACAATACGTAACATAGTACTAATTAAAGTATAACATGGCATATAATCAATTAACAATAATCAACTCTACCCGGGAAGAAAAAATTACTAAAATATTAAGGCAGCAATGGTGCAAATATAACAAAGGACTGTAGTCCATATACTCTTAACAAACTTTGTAAAACAGAATTCCTCACAATTACAATAAAAAAGACAATTAAAATAGATCAAAGCCCAGGGGAAAAAACCAAACTAAATATTGCTCATCTAAAATGGAAGATTTGCATACATTTCAGTCTTCTTCTATAGATGTCAATAATTTTACAAGAATGTTAATATTGCCCTGGACAATATTAGCAACTGGTCTAAGGGGCCTCTCTCACAGGCACCCCTCCTCTCACACAGCAGGGCTGGATTAGTGTTGTATGTGTGTTTGATGATGTATAAAAGATACTGTCCCAGAGCAATCGAGGCCCAAGTTTTGGAAAAGATTTACCTGGGACACAGCCAGCTAGAAAAGAAAGTCTGTGCTTTCCATCTTATTTGGGTCTCAGTCTCTGATGTGCTCCAAGATCTGCTGCACAAGGAAGGAAGGAGACTTCTCCCTCCACTAGAGAAACCCTTGGGACTAGACTCCTTTGGGTCTCCATGGCCCCCATATCCTTCCCTTTCCCGGCAAAGAGCTCTCATAACAGCCTTATGAGAGAGGCCGAGGGGGGGGGGAGAAGAAAGTGGGACCTTGCTGTGGGTGTTTCTCCCCAGATTCCCTTTTTTTGGGACCTTCTTTTCTCTCAGCAAGGTGAAACCCAGACTGGAGGAGGAGGAAGGGCCCCAACCTCGGGCTGGATGAAGCGCCTGCCTCAGGCAGCAGAGGCTGGGAGGCAGCAGGGGCAGCTCCTCTTCCATGGAGGACATTGGAAACCGCACTTAGTCCGAGGACTAAGGAGTGCCTCCTCCTTCTTTGCTTAAGGCAGGAAAAAGACTTGGAGGGAGGGTAGAAAGATTTAAAAGCAGCACCATTTCTTCCTCAGAGAGATGTAGTAAAAGAAGGGAGAGGAAAAGAAAAAAGGCCAAAAGAGCAGGCAGGAGATTCCTAGGGATGGAGCGAGTGGAAGGGTCCTGCCTTGAAAATGGGCCTGATGGTCTCGGTTTGTGGCAATGAAGGAAAAGGGAAAACATACACACACCCTTCCTATCCTTGTTGATTTTTTTCAAGGGGGCGGACACTTGCCGTACAGAGTCAGCAAGAGCCACTTTTCAGCTAGGATCTACCGGTAGTCATAAAACATAATCTTCTCTCGAGAATCTTCAGAATAGATCGCTCACAGGATGTCTTGTTTTCTTTGTAGGCCTCGGTGTCCCTGTTAATTTCACCTGAGACAGAATCCGGTAAAAGAGGAAAATTCTTTCCTGCCATGTTGGAAACAAGACACAGTCTGCCGTGAGTTAGAAGGGTTTCATACTGGTCAGTTAAGGACAGAAGAAAAGAGCCATGTTTCTTCCTGGAGGAACCACGCAGAGGACCTTTGGGAAGAAGTTGCTCAGTTCTGAAGTCCAGCGCCAGCACTTCAGACCGTTTGTCTCCCAGGAGGAGGCTTTGGGGCCCCGGGAGGTTTGCAGCCAGCTCCACCATCTCTGCTGTCAGTGGCTGAAGCCAGAGAGACACACCAAGGCTGAGATGCTGGACCTGGTGATCCTGGAGCAGTTCCTGGCTGTCCTTCCTCCAGAGATGGAGAGCTGGGTTCGAGAGTGTGGAGTGGAGACAACCTCCCAAGCAGTGGCCTTGGCAGAGGGCTTCCTTCTGAGCCAGGAAGAGGAGAAGAAGCCAACGGAAGGGCAGGTAAGCTCGTTTTATCCTGATCATTTTTAGGGATCATCACTATTTTTGCAAGATATTTTTAATTTTTTTCAACCAATTGAACTTTCTTAAAGCAGTAGAGAAAGAAGGCCTGCTGGTCAGTCAAAAGGCAGATCAAAGAATAGGGATACAGCCTGTGTTGGATGGGATTGGTTTCCCCCAGAAGACACAATTTGCACCCAGATTGCTAACTAGGGTTAGCAAATTTACTTTGGGAGAAGGCTGCATACATATTCTTAAACTAAAGGAGAAAATATTCACAAATGCCTTCAGGATTCAATATAGGTTTTCTATATACATGGACTGATGAAGATCTTTTGAATCACTTGTAAAGGCTTCTAGAAATAGCCATCTCTTCGGTTCCTAGATGCCATAAATTCCAGTTTTATGTTGTACATAATTATTTTCAAACTTTATGTTCCTCACAAGTTACAGGATTCAAAACCTCGACTCAAACATTGGACTGACAGCGATATTCAGAGATTGTTTTTTTAGGATCAAAAGTGTGATTGATGTGTTAAGTATATACTCTATAATTGTTTTTATATATTGTACTCCCGCCTCGATTCATGGGGAGAGGAGGGAAATATAAATAAAGATTTTATTTATTATATCCTTCTCCAGTGTTTCAAACTACAGGACCTTCAGATTTTAGGTTTCATAAATTGAATGGACTTTATCATGGACATTTATTATTTTTGGCTCTCTCTTTGCTGACTTGTTATGATTTGCAGTAATTGTATTATAATTTTTGTATATCCTAAGTCATACCACAGTAAACATATGCTTTTCATGGTTCATAGATGCATACTAGTATTGTTCAGTACCTGACTTTCCTGGTTACTCAGTTACAGGTTACTGGTTCAGCTTCAGCCACAATTCATAGCTCTAGTTATGGCCTGTAAAGCAGTGGCACTCAGGCTTTTTATCCTTGGGGACTCCCCCCCCTTTTTTTTTACATCTACATTCAGATGTCACCCCCCCCATAGCATATAAATAAAATAATTTATTTATTTAGTGTGTGTATTAACATTTGCACTTTCATGTATATTCATATTAAAATAATCTTGTTCAAATTAGAACAGGTTAATTTAAATAAATCCAATATTTAACTTGATGTATGTTTAAATGTTACCCATAAAAAAACTTGGGAAGAGGAGGAGGAAGGATCAGGGCCTCCAAGTCTTCCACCCCCATTGGGCACCTGCCCCACAGATTAAGAACCATTGCTGTTAATCTCTCTCTGGCTTTGGTCCAGGCTTTTAGTAGGTGTGTATTGTCCCACATGAGTGTGCTCCACACTCAGGCACCACTATCCTCATGGCCATATTTTATGGGAATGCAGGGTAGAGCCTACTCAGTGGCTGCCCTTGGACTGTGGGTCACCTTTCTTGGGTACGTTAGACTGAGTCCCTCGCAGATGAAAAAAGCCTTCTGAAAACTTACTGAAACCACTTTTAGTGCAAAATCATCATCATAATCTAAATCTAGCCATCCCATCCCAGCTTTTTTCTAGAAATAATCTAAAGTGGAGATGACATACGATAAGGTCTTGTCCTCTCCTTTTCTTTTCCTGATTCTTCTCTGCTGCAGGACTTGTTTGTGGAAGAGATGGTTGAGGTGGACAAGTATTCTTCTGAATCCAGTCAAAGGCAGTGGCCCAAGTGGATCATGCAGAACAGAGAAGGAAGGTCCTCCTCAACGAGTAAGGGCTAAGAGGGTAGTTTCCTGCTTGGGCCACACTAGGAATGGGGTGTGCACACAACACACACCCTGAACATGGCTGGAAGCTGCCCCAGGCGCAGCTCTTTCCCATAAAGATGGTCCTAAACCGGCCTGAAAAGGAGTGCAAAAATCTGCTCCTTTTTGGCAGGCCAGTTCAGGACAAACAAACAAACAGCTTCATTTATATACTGCTTCATACTGCCTAAGCAGTGTCTAAGCAGTTTACAAATGTAAGCTACTTGCCCCCAACAATCTGGGTACTCATTTTAGTGACCTTGGAAGGATGCAAGCCTGAGTCAAGCTTGAGTCCTTTTGCTAGTATTGAACTCACAACCTTATGGTTTTGAGTGAGTGGGTGCAGCACAGGCATTTAACAACTGTGCCACCAGGGCTCCTCAGTGGCCCACATTGGGAACGGAGTGTGTGCGGCTACCGTGGCCCCAATGGAAACGGAGGCAGCATAGTCCCAAAGCAGACCTTTGACATTATCTATTTCGCCCCTTTCTCACATAAGAGGGTTGTTTCTTGTTTAACTTTCTCAAGTATGTCTGAAATATCTGGGTTTTATGGATTACAATACTTGAACCATTTTATACAGCCTAATCATCACTTTGAAATTAGAAATATACCCCATTTAACCAAGTCCCTGATAGTGAAACATATTTTACAAGGACTTTTTATTCCTGCCTAGCCTTCCTTTTCCTTCTCATCATCTGTGTAGCTAGATTGGTTTTTTAAAACAACAGTGGCACTGGGAGGATGTGGAAGGAGAATTGGAGAACCACAAACTTTCAATACCTAGATATGGTACCCCTGTCAACCTCAGGGTTCTTTTCATTCTACCATGGCCTTCTCCTTTTAGTATGTATGCTGTTGTGTTTGCTGCCTTTGCATCAGTAGGTGGGACTTGAAGAAGAAAAAAGAAAGAACGATTATTATTACTCTTGTATTGCCTTTCTGCTAAATTCGTTCCAATATGGTGACTCATTCACAAAAGATGCTTAAAATAAAGACAGTAAAAATTTAAAAAGCAATTAAAAACATAACATTGACAGAACAAGTTAAAAATATAAAATCATTTAAAACATAGCAAGTCAATAATATGAAACCTTTAAATATATACTAAAGCAAACCACACACCCCAATAAGAAGCCTCCCTGGGAACATATTAAAAGCCTGCTTGAAGAGAAAACTTTTTGCCAACTGGCAAAAAGAGAGCAGAAAGGGGACCACCCTAGCCTATAGCAGAAAGGAGTTCACAGGATGGGAGCAGCTATCCTTATCTTAATGGTTAACAACATTTTCTTTCCTTCTCTGTTCCTCCCAGGAGGTGTAATAAGGACTGGGCCTATATGTACAAGTACATCTCTTCATCCTGATGGATTCAGAACAGCTTCTGGAAGACTAGATCAGGTAGAGATGGGATCTCAAGGGGGCCAAGAAAGGGGTGGACCAGGTGCCCGTCTCCCTTTGACTGCTTCTTGGTTCCCACATAATCTTGTTTTCCCTCCTTTGCTTCCATCAAAGATTCCACTGTAAATGACCTGTGTGTGGCATTCTGTAAGGATTTCAATTTTCTTGAGCGATCTGAAAGAATAATTTCCTCTTTCTTCAGGTGACCTTTGAGGAGTTGGCTGTGTATTTCACAGAGGAGGAGTGGGCCCTGCTGGACCCAGGCCAAAAGGTCCTTCATCGGGAAGTGATGGAGGAGAATCTGTGGGTCCTATCCTCTCTAGGTATGGCTCCCTCTTTCTTGTGACTCAACAGTTTACAAGTGCTGAAAAGCAACCCTGAGAGTTCATAGAATCATAGAAATTTAGAGTTGGAAGAGACCACAAGGGCCATCCAGTCCTGGCTGAATGGTTTTCTTCCAGCATTCCTTATTTCTGGCCTCTCTTCCCAAGAAGCCCTTCATTAGCAGATCTTAAGTGAGGTCCAGATGGACTCCTAAGCTTGGACAACTGTGTGGGATTTTGGGAGTCCCACTAGCACTATCCCCCCTAAGAGTCTGGTCTGCCTTCTCCAACTGCCACTATGGCCCCATCCAGCCACACTTAAAATGAAAGACTGGATTGTTTAAGGACAAGTGAGAAGACAGAAGAAGAAAATAGCCACATCTTGGTTTGTTTGTTTTTTGCTCTTACTAGGTGTCGAAGTCCCTTTCCTTTCATTGAATCCTCAAAAGATAGAAAGGCATAATGTTCCAGTGAAGGGAGGGCTTGGAAGAAATGGTTGCCATCATTTGCCTAGGCCTTCCTTAAAAGAGAAGGAGAAACCCAAATCCTGGTGTGGAGAGAAGGGCTCGTTACTTTGAATGGAGAAGCAGTGTTATGCTGCATCCTGTACTAAAATATAAATCCAAACTCAATTCAGAAAAGCTTTCTCCTGGGCCCCATTGTTCTTGGGCCTTTGAGTCATTTACAATTTAGAGTGAGGTGACAGGGAGGAACAGCCCCTTATTCCTCCTTAGACTAGTTCTCAGTCTTACCTGCTCCTGTCCTTCCCTCAGCATTATCTCCTACCTAACCTCATCAGAAACTTCTTTGTGTCAGAGTTATCGGAACAAAAAAGACTAACCAGGAATTGCATATTCACAACTACAAGAATTTCCTGGTTAACCGTCTTTGTCATTTAGTTTACAGACCTTCTGTGTGTAAGAGTATATTAGCCTATATGTCCCTTTAAGAGGCTGTGGAACCCCAGTGTATATTCCAGTGTCCAAATAAGTTGGTTTAGTTGAAAATTTATCACGCAGATAGTATTAGTATTAGTGGTTATATGAAAACAAGCTGTAACTTTTGTTATACCAATAATAATAAGATGTCTTTATCAAGTTCCAACTCAATAACCTTCTAGTTATGCCAGGTGTTAGAACACTAGCCTGTTATATAAAAAATAGACTCCTTTCAGGTACTAATTCCTCTGTGTCTTTTATCTCAACACGCAGCCCCAGCCCCTCTCTTCTGAAGCTGCTGGCTCAGACCTAACTTCAACCTCTCTCTGAGGTCTCCCTCCACTAACTCTCCTCCCTTTTTAAACTGACACATTTTCTCTTCTCAGAGTTCTTACCCCTCCCATATACTTTCATTGTGATAGGTTAGACACTTCATCTACCTAACCATTCATGTCAAGTTTGATTGCAGCTTGCTAGGCAGATGTTCTAAAGGGGTCAGCATCATACCTCCCCCCTTGGAAAGGATTGCTGTACAAAGGCCTTCTAAATAGGTCTTGATAAAGAACAAAGAGTTTTAAAGATTCAATAACTTACACAAATCTGATGTTCTAATGTAATTTTGGATTCCTTGAGTTCAACTGGAAGAGTCAAAAACACACTTTGATACTTGGTCAATATGATATAAACCTTCATCTTTTTGTGTTGGGGGAAGAGTTTCATCAAGGTTGATCTTTTCTGGATTATACCTTTAGAAACCCACTTTCTCCCAACAGGGCAGAACAGGTTCTTCTCCCCCAGTTTCACATACAGCAAACAAAAAGCAGGGTCTCTTTCCTGTAATATGGTTGTAACATATTAGTTTGCACTAATATTTAATAGTATGCTTGGGATGCAATGGCTCCAGTGGTTAAGATGCTGGCTCTGTTGATTCTAAGATTGGCATGTTGGCAGTTTGAGGCCTGAGTACTGTATGATGGGGTGAACTCCCACCACTAGTGCCAGCTTCTGCCAACCTAGTAGTTCAAAAGCATGCAAATGCAAGTAGATAAATAGTTAGCACTTCGATGGGAAGTGAACAGTGTTCTGTGCAATCATGCTGGCCATATGATCACAGATTAGTCTCTGACAATGCTGGCTCTTCAGTTTAGTAACAGAGATGAATACCAATCAGACATGACTTGACAACCGTGTCAATGGGCAATGCCTCTACCTTTATGCACATTTGCTCCTCCTTATCCACAGATTTTTTATCCACAGATTTGAGCATACACGGCTTGAAAATATTCCCAAAAAGTTTAAATTCCAAATAGCAAACCATGATTTTCCATTTTATATATGGGACACTATTTTCTTGTGCCATTATATTTAATGGGACTTGAGCATCCACAGATTTTGTTATCCATGGCTGGTCCTGGAACCAAACTCCATCTGATAACAAAGGCCCACTGTACTTTGTTACACTATTATCCAGATCTACAACATAGTTCATCCATAACTTAGTTCATTTGCAACTTTATCTTGACCTGTTCATTTGCAACATTCCAGTCATTGGGAAAATCTGCCACATATCCCTTAATCATTTGGTTTAATATCCCACTGAATTTTCCACAAGGCCAACAGCTTCAGGTTGATAATGGATAAATGTAAGATGTTTAATACTACAGGCCTCCCATAATCATTGCATCACTCTGGAGCTAAAAGTCCCTAAATCTGACACAATTTCATTTGGGAATCATATACAAAACATTGTGCATTGGAAACAGTACTGGTCTCTATATTATTCAAGGTAGCCGCCTCTGGTTAATGCATAACATAGTCTATCACAAAGGTAGTTATTTCCTCTTCTGGTAGCTTTTTGTAAGGGATCCACAATGTCTATGCCTATTGTTTGAAAGTCTTGTGAATAACTGGAGTAAACATAACTGCCTCTGTCTTCCCCTTTATAGTGCCCATTTTTATAGCAGGTGTCACAGGTCTTATAAAACTTATTAATCTGTTGTCCCACTTTCAGCCTGTAGCCTATAGAAATTCTGGGTTACTCTCAGGGTTGTTTTGGTGATTCCCAAATGTCTCTCTGCTGAGCTTGTATGGGCAATTTCCATTTTTTCTTGGTATTTTGTTGGCACAACTAGCTGTTGTTCCCTCCCCCCTTCCTTGCTAGTTGTGAGGCTGCCCAAGGGATTCTCTATATAGTTTATCATGCATCACTATATAGCTTACTGAATTTTGTGGTGTTTTTCATGTGAAACAGGAGTTTCAAACTTTCATTCAATTTTTTGTTCTTTGGCCAACTCAGGTGAGGGTTTTTTCACTGAAAGAACAAAGGTCACCTAACTCAATTGGTTGCATCAAGCCCATGCTGGCTAATTGTTAATGGGATATCTCTGTCATAAAGGGTGAATCTACACTGTAAAAATAATACAGTTGGACACCGCTTGCTTTTAAGTGCTGTAGCTCTACCTTATGAAAACTTGGGGTTTGTAGTTTTACGAGTTCTTTAGCCTTCTGTGCTAAAGAATATTGGTGCCTCACAAAACTACAAATCCCAGAATTCTTTATGATGGAGCTGTGGCAGTTAAAGTGCTGTCAAACTGCATTATTTCTACAGTGTAGGTGCACCCAAGGTCCATCGTCTCTTCCTATTTCAGACTGCACTATATGACTTGGCTGCTTCTGGTGTTGAGTGGTCAAACATTTTCACTTGTTTTGCATCAAGCATTCTGTCTGTGAAATGATTCCTCCTCTCCTGGAACATCTTATTCGAGATCAGAAACAATCCACATATTGTGGAGTCGAAGGCTTTCATGGCTGGCATCCATAGTTTTTTGTGTAGCTTTCGGGCTACGTGGCCATGTTCTAGAAGAGTTCTGGGAACTGAAGTTCAAAATCTCTTAAATGGCAGTTTGGGGAACACTGCTCTAAATTAATTCCATAGATAGATGCTCTAGTTCATTCTTCAAATCAGTACTTCCACCTGTAACTCTTCTAGAACATGGCCACATAGCCCGAAAGCTCCACAAAAAACAACCCACATATTGCCTGATCAGAGATTTAAAATGGTAAGGGGACATCACAACAGGAAAACCAAGATAATTGTATTTAAGGGGGATGGGCAGTGGGATGAACTGAGATGATCAGTGGATATGATACCAAAATCCTTAGAGCTGTCTTCTCTGAGTATTATTGACAGTTTGCCTTCCATTTCTTTCTTGAGTTCTTAGCAGTACTTTCTCTTCCTTCCAGAGAGTGATGGCCAACTCAGTGAGTATGAAGAAGAAACATGCCAAGCATTGGTGCAAAGAGACCAGTGCAAACAGTTAAATGAAAAGGAAAGTAAAACTGATACTGAAGAGGAATGGAAGACCACACATCCTTATCAGAAAAGTCATGTTTCTGGAACTTCAGTCCAAGGATTCATGCAAAAAAGAAACAGAAGAAGTAAATACCTTTGTTTTGCATGTGGGAGAAGTTTCAGGTCTAAAGCAAGTCTTAACCTTCATAGGAGAACTCAAACACGGGAGAATTCTGTCAAAGGTGGTGAGTGCAGAAATGTGTCCACTCTGATTTCACTTAAAACAATTCACACCAGAGAGAGACCATTTCAGTCCTTCAGTTTTGGAAAAAGCTTCAGGATGAGTTCACAGCTTTTGACAGACCTTAGAACCCATACAGATGAGAAATCATTGAAATGTTTGCAGAGTGAAAAGAGGTTTAATCAAAAGGCCTTCTTCTCTTGTCACCAAACAGTTAATGCACAGGAGAAACCATTTAACTGCTGGGTATGCAGAAGGAGTTTCATTTGGAAACACAACTTCATTCGTCATCAAAAAACTCACATACGCGACAAACCATTTAAATGCTTGGATTGTGGGAAAAGTTTCAGTCAGAAGACACATCTCACTCGTCATAAAGCAACTCACACAAGGGAGAAGCCATTTAAATGCCAGGATTGTGGGAAACGTTTCACTCGAAAAACACATCTCGTGCGTCATAAAGCAACTCACACAGGGGAAAAACCCTTTAAATGCTTGGAGTGTGGGAAAAGTTTTATTCAGAAGACGCATCTCATTCATCATCAAGCAACTCACACAGGGGAGAAGCCATTTAAATGTCTGGAATGTGGGAAAAGTTTTATTCGGAAGACACATCTCATCCGTCATCAAGCAACCCACACAGGAGAGAAACCATTTACTTGCCTGGAGTGTGGAAAAAGTTTCTGTCATAAGCTATACCTCACTCGTCATCAAGTAACTCACACAGGGGAGAAACGGTTTAAATGCCTGGAGTGCGGAAAAGGTTTCCTTGACAAAACAGGCCTCACGCGTCATCAAGCAACTCACACAGGGGAGAAACCTTTTAATTGCCTTGAGTGTGGAAAAAGTTATATTCAAAAAACAGATCTCACAAATCATCAAAAAACCCACAGTGGAGAGAAGCCATTTAAATGTCTGGAGTGTGGGAAGGGTTTTATTCGGAAGACACACCTCACTCATCATCAAGCAACTCACACAGGAGAGAAACCATTTAAGTGCCTGGAGTGTGGAAAAAAATTTATTTGCAAGACAGATCTCACTTATCATCAAAAAACCCACACAGGGGAGAAGCCATTCAAATGCCTGGTGTGTGGAAAGGCTTTTATTCTGAAGACAGACCTCACCCGTCATCAAGCAACTCACACAGGGGAGAAGCCATTTAAATGTCTGGAATGTGGGAAAGGTTTTATCAAGAAGACAGATCTCACTCATCATCAAAAAACTCACAGTGGGGAAAAGCCATTCAAATGTTTGGACTGTGGGAAAGGTTTCCCTCGGAAGACACAACTCACCATTCATCAAGTAATTCACACTGGAGAGAAAGCATTTAAATGCCTGGAGTGTGGGAAAAGTTTCAGCCAGAAGACACACCTCACCTATCATCAAGCAACTCACACAGGAGAAAAACCATTTAAATGCATGGAGTGTGAAAAAGGTTTTATTCGAAAGACAGACCTCACCCTTCATCAAGCAGTTCACATAGGGGAGAAGCCGTTTAAATGCCTGGAATGTGGGAAAGCGTTTGTTTGGAAGACCCAGCTCACTTGTCATCAAAGAATTCACACAGGGGAGAAACCATTCAAATGTCTGGAGTGTGGGAAAGATTTCGGTCAGAAGGCACACCTTGGTCGTCATCAAGCAACTCACACAGGGCAGAAGCAGCCAAAAGTAGTTGAATGCTGAACATTTTCTTTCAGCGTAGATACAGTGGTCCCCCGGCTTACGATTCCCCCGGGGTACGAAAAGCCCGGGGAACGAAAGAGCCGGGGCCGCAAAAACGACCCCGAGATCCGAAATGGAAAAACTGCGCGGACCCTTTAAATTTGCCGCGCGGTCCGTCCACTAAAGCGGTCCCCCGGGAAACCAAAATTTCCGGGTTACGAAAAGTAATCCGGAACGGATTACTTTCGTAACCCAGGGGACCACTGTATCTTTCTTGACATTAAAAAACATTCTGTACCTACCACCTGCCGTTAAAGTCTTTATCACTAAGATAGTTGCACAATTGCTGTACACCTCTGCTATTTGGATTGGGGGAATCCCATCAGCAGTTAGACAATCTTCAGGCTGAATTGTTGAGCTCTCCTTCAAATTGCCAGATACATTCCTAATGCAGTTTTAGTGTTTCAAAAAAAGGAATTCCCTCTAATGGAAGTACTTGGATTGCAGCATTAAAATTTTGGCACAAGCTTCATATTTTAAAATTGGGCACAGGTTTACATTTTATATACAGTGTGCCCCCGTCATACACGGGAGCCTTTTACACGGCTTTCAGCTTACGCTGAAAGCCACGAAGCCATTTCCTGAATAACAGCACACCATTATTTTCAATGAGGCTCGAGTATAGGTGGAACTTGCCTTATGCGAAGGGATCCAGAAAGTAAAAGCTTGTTAGTAAAAGCTTATTGCCCCAAAGCTCCTTCAATTGATTTGTCATCATCCCTCCTTTTACATCAGGGCTATGACACTGTTTTTGGATCAGTAAAACAAAGACTCTGGGATAATACTTTTTGTGACTGTTGGGCCTGTTTATATTCATCCAGCTGTCTATTTAAAGAATTTGACTGTCATTCATTATTGACCAAGGCCAGATATAATGCTTTTCCTTCTGAAATGTTCAGAAGATTTGCTGGAGTCCCTTATACTGCAAGATTATATTCCTGCAGTCATCAGAAGTAGAATCATGAAGCGCATTTTTCATCTTGTGGATTCTACACGGAGGCTTGGTGGTACATGATTAATCCAATAATAGCAGATCTACAAGGAAAATTATCAAAATTTTATGTCAGAGTCTTATTAGAAGATAACATTCCCAATGTGACTTTGGTGCTTGCCAGGTTTTTGTCTGAGATGGTCAGGATCAGAGAACACCTAACATCTGTACTAGGGATAAATGTATGAAATAAGCTTTGTCTGTATGAAATGAATTTGATTTTGCTGGGTCTCTGGACCATAATAAAGAGTTGTTGTTGCTGTTGTATTAAAAAACATTCATATCCAGGAAAAAAAATTCATATGCTTAGAGTATGAAAAGTGCCTCACTTATTCTTCACAGGTTATGACGCCCGCCAAAAGTCTCCCAAAGTAAAAAATCAAGAAATGACATGGAGAAGAAACCATTCAAATTCTTGAAGGGTGGGAATGCATGAAATAGGAAGCATGATATTAAATAATCCAGGCAGGGAGATGAATGTATGAATGCTTGTAATAGGAAATGAGTTAGAGATGAATCCATATGTCACACTAAAACCTGGAGGGGGTGGGAATCACACAGTGGAAAGGCCGCTTCCATATCAAAATAAAAATGCAAACATGCCGCAGTGAACAAAACCTCTGACAAAGAACTTTTGGTAAAATCCTTTTACACTTGTTCCATATCCCTTTTCCTTCTCATTCTTTCTAGCTGTATGCTTTTAGCACATCACCATTAGGAGGGTAGTAAAGAAGACTTTTGCTCCCAGGTTGCAGCAGTGTGTCTGCTTGAGCTGAGAAGGGCAGGATTTTTAGGAATACTGAAGCATCTTCCCTCAGATATGGGGTGATTTGAGAGCCCAGCCAGCCTTCTAGAGATGGGACACAGTTCCTTTGGGTCTAGACTGTGTGGCAGTCTAGTCTAAGGCAGGAGTTGAGAAGATGAAGCAGAGTGAATTTGGCTCTTCAAGACTCAGGACTGAGAAGAACATAGTGTGTTACAACTTAGAATTATAGGGTTGGAAGAGCCATCCAGTCCAATTCCCTGCCATGGAGGAGTACAGAAAACACTCCTGACAGGCCCACCTAGACAACATGCAGCCCACCAAAGGATTTTTCATGGCCCACAAGGATGTGGAACAACTTCAAGGTTCTCCGCTGCTTGCCTGGCAGTAGAGGGGGAGGATGGGCAAATATTTGCCCTACAAGGCTCCTCTGCTACTTGGCTTCCTCATGAGGAGAAGGTCGGGTGGAGGATGGGTGAACACTTGCAATGCTCCTCCACTACTCAACTTTCTCTTGAGGAAAGGGCCAGGCAGAGGAGGAGGAGGGTGGAATATTAATTAATTAATATTTAATTAAAGCCTATTTGCGGCCTGAAGAAGTTAACCTATTCTAATTTTGGCCCCTTCCTGCTTCCAAGTTTTGCAGATCTGATCTAGACACTGTTTAAAAACCTCCAAAGAAGGGGACTCCATGTTGGAAGAAATTATCTTTAAAAAACACTTTTATTTCTGTTATAAAATACATTAATAAAAAGTGATACAGAAAAGAAAGATATAAAGAAGTGATAAAGATTAAAGAACAAAGAAAAAGATGTTTTCCATACTGTTACCCTAAAAGGTGGGGGATATTGGAGGTTCCCACCAGCAATGCTAGTGTCTTCTTGAAATTTGGCCTATTATAGCTCAAAGGGAGGCTTGTGTGAGGAGGGAAATTCTGGGGATAATAGCAATAGCAAGTTCATTTCTATACTGTTTATCAGTGAACTAGCACTCCCTAAGCAGTTTACAGTGTGTAAGCCAATTGCCTCCAACAGGCTGCGTACTCGATGGCAGGCTGAGTCAACAATGAGCCCTGGGTTTGAACTTACTAAGATGGTGAAGGGTCTGGAAACCCTGCCCTATGAGGAACGACTTAGGGAACTGGGGATGTTTAGCCTGGAGAAGAGAAGGTTAAGAGGTGATATGATAGCCCTGTTTAAATATTTGAAGGGATGTCATATTGAGGAGGGAGCAAGCTTGTTTTCTGCTGCTCCAGAGACTAGAACACGGAACAATGGATTCAAACTGCAGGAAAAGAGATTCCGCCTCAACATTAGGAGGAACTTCCTGACAGTAAGGGCTATTCGACAGTGGAACACACTCCCTCGGAGTCTCCTTTTTTGGAGGTCTTTAAGCAGAGGCTGGATGGCCATCTGTCGGAGATGCTTTGACTGGGAGTTCCTGTATGGCAGGGGGTTGGACTGGATGGCCATTGTGGTCTCTTCCAACTCTGTTGGAATGATTCTGTGGCTGCAGTACAAGCATTTACTCTGCCACCAAGGCTCCTTTTCACCTTTTATACCAGAATCATCATCATTGTTGTTATTGTTATTATTATTAACCTTTATTTATATAGCGCTGTAAATTTACACAACACTGTACATACAATCATTTAATTAGACAGTTCTAGAATAATAGAATCATAGAATTATAGAGTTGGAAGAGACCACAAGGGCCATCCAGTCCAACCCCCTGCCGTGCAGGAACTCCCAATCAAAGCTTCCCCATTGACAGATGGCCATCCAGCCTCTACAGTTCTCTGCCTTAATGCTTACAATCTAAAGAGACATGACATGGAGAAGGGAATGGTGGTGGGGAAAGGGATCAAATCCAGCAGTTGTTCACTCCCTCTGAGGCCTGGACTAAGGCGGATGGACTGGAGGGAGGGCTCGGCTTCTTAATACATAATTGCCTAACTGCTACTCCAGTTTCAGAAAATAAAGATTTATTTGGAAGTATGCAAGGGTGCAGTCAAGCATACAAGAACTCACGCAACTTTAAGGACCATACAAGTCTATCAGAAAGAAAGATTTGGAAAGTTGAATAGAGAGAAGTCAGGGGTTAAAAAAGGTGGGGGGTAATAATTATCAGAAGAGAGGTCCATGGAAAATGCAGAGTGGTTCATATTACATCTGAGGGTTACACAGAGATCTGAACAGCATGACTAGCACTGAGGTTAATATTTATACCTATATCATACCCTCAAGGGGTGCTTTGTGTGATCAAAAGGCTGGATGGCTTTCCCAGAGGACTAACAAAAGGGTTCAGAGCAGCTTGATAAATTTAACACCAGAGCAAAAATTCATTGATCGGATTGGAGACAACCCCTTGTTTTTTGTTTTGTTTTGGTTTTTTTTGGGGGGGGGGGCTATGTGGCCATGTTCTAGAAGAGTTTATTCCTGGCGTTTTGCCAGTATCTGTGGCTGGCATCTTCAGAGAAGATGCCAGCCACAGATGCTGGCGAATGCTTCTCTGAAGATGCCAGCCACAGATGTTGGCAAACACTTCTCTGCTTTGTAGCCAAGGGTCTAGTGAGGGGAATTTATAATTAGCTCAGTATTGGAAGATGGACCGGCTACAACAGCCCTCCGAGGTCGTCCTCCTGTTGTATATACAGAGCAGGCTTGTCTAATTAATATCTAGTTTATTAAAGAGAAAAAAACACACAGTTCACTAGTGCGCACACATTAATACAAAACTCAGGGAAAACAAGGGTTTTGCATGGGATGGGATTAGGGAGATACTTTAACAAAGATGAGGCTTCTTTCAGAGTCCAAATGATGAGAGATGGAGATGAGACTCGGGACCTTATCAGACGTCAGAAATTGGAAGTATAATCTAATGGCAATCCGAACGCAATCATGGGGTTTCACGTTACTCCAAATTAAAGCATCTCATGCAATTTCGGGCAAAAGGGAAGTCATTCCGAACGCAATCATGGATTTTACGTTATTGCGTATTAGAGTATCTCACACAACTTTGGGCAATGGGGGATCATTTTCGGGCAATGGGAAGTCATTCTGAACGCATTCTGAACTCAATTGGAATTCACGTAAATTCACTAAACTAGCGAATTCATGTGAATTAGAACGGAGCCCATTTGCAATAAAGAGAAATTCCTCCCGTCCGATAAACTCCTCAGTCATGGAGTGAAAATGACTGGGTTGGGAGCTGGACCAGAAGTCAGAGAGACATAGTTTCCCCTGCAACTGGACTAGAATCTGAGGGTTTTTAAGGAGCTTAAGAGTTAAGCCTTTGGCAAAGGGTGTGTAATGGCATGAAGGCATCTTATTGTCTTGGGGGACTTGAACTGGTCTGGCAACATCCTGAGGAGGCGGGGGATAAGCAGTTAGAAAGGAGGGCAAACTATACACCTCTTGATGTCTGAATGATAATCTGTGACTTCCTAGACTATCTGGAAGCAATATTTGCTTTGATTCTCCCCTTGGGGGCATGCTGAGTATGGGGTCATCTAGGAGTCATGTTTGGGGCTTTTGGGTCAAGTCTAGGTGTTTTTGTGAGCTGAGGGCTAAGGCTGCATCCACACTGGAGAAATAACCCGCTTTCATACCGCTTTAACTCTTTGTTTGGGTCAATTGCCATGGAATTCTGGGAGTTGGAGTTTGTTGTGGGCCCTCCGGGCCCACAACAAACTCCAACTCCCAGAATTCCACAGCCTTGAGCCATAAAAAGAGTTAAAGCGGTCTGAAAGCGGGTTATTTCTCCAGGGGGACCCCTCTGCCCCCTGGTCCTCCAAAGGGCCATAGAGTCCTGGCTAGAGAGCCCTCCCTTCCTTCCGGGTTCCGCTCTCGCAGCGCCTCTCTAGGAAAGTCCTCTCTATTACCTTCCCACGGCCGGAAGGGGCGGGGCCGAGGCTTAAGGTTGGCTTCCTGGATCTGGACTGACTCTCTCTCTCTCCTGAGTCCTGAAGCGGAAGTGGAGGAGAAGAGAGGAGAGGAAAGGGGAGCCTCCTTCTTGGTCCTCCTCAGAGTGAGTCCTTGAGTCAGGGCTGCAGCTGGGAGGGAGGCCCCTATTCCCTTCCCTTCCTCTCAAAAGGGGCCTCACAACAGCCCTGCCAGGGAGGACAGGAGGAAGGAAGGAAGGTGGGTTCCTCCTGCTGCTGCTTCTGGGGGTCTTTCTCCAGGGGTCCCCTTCCCTCCCTCCAGAGGGATCTAGACCCAGAGAGAAGGAAGGGAGGGAGAAGGGTCCCCCCCCCTTTGGCTGGATGAAGCGCCTGCCTCACTCTCTCAGGCATCAGCAGAGGAAGCCCCTCTTTTATTTAGGGAGGAAGGAAGGGCCTTGGAACAACAGCCAGCCCTTGGCTCTCTTTCTCCCTCCTCAGCTTCTGGCACCTAAAGGGAAAGAGAGAAGGGCCCAGAAAGAAAGAAAGAAAGAAAGAAGGGCTGAAAGGAGGGAAAGGGAAAAAGGAGGCCCAAAGAGGAGGAGGAGGGAGGAGTAGGGAGGGGAAGGTCAGGGAGGGATCCAGAGGGAGGGGAAGGCATTGGAAATGGGGGCTTATTCTGGCTGAGAAGGAAAGGAAAAGGCACAGAAACAGACCCCTCTCCTTTTTTCCCTATTAGAGAAAAGCCCCTTCCCTGCTTGGATTTGGTCTGGGTCAGCAAACGGAGGCCTTGCAGGGAGGGAGGGAGGGAGGGAGGGAAGGGGCCAGAAAGGAAAAAAGGGCTGAAAGGAGGGAAAGGGAAAAGGAGGCCAAGGAGGAAGAAGAGGCAGGGAAAGGTCAAGGAGAGAGAGGGACCTGGGAATGATGGGGGAAAGGGCCCTGGTTTGTGGCTGAAGGAGGGAAGGGAGGGCTCCAGACAGACCCAGAGACAGGCCCTGCTGCCTCCCCTCCTCCTCAGGGGCTTGATCTCAGGGGAAGAAGGAAGGGAGCTCTCTCTGCAGAGACACCAGGCACTCTCCACCTTGGATTTCCCCCTGAAACAGCCCCTTCTCTCAACAACGTCTTCACAGCAGATCATTCACACAATTTCTTGTTTTGTTTTGTTTTTGTAGGCCTTGGTGTTCCTGGCAAATTCATCTGAGACAGAATCTGGTAAAAGAGAAAAGTACTTCTCAGGACTGTTTGAAAAGATTCATTCTGCCGTACGTTCAGGCCAAGCACAGAAGAGAAGAGCCATGTTTCTTTCTGGAGGAACCACACAGAGGAGCTTTGGGGAGAAGATGCTGAGTCCTGAGGTCCAGCGCTTCAGACAGTTTGTCTCCCAGGAGGAGGCTTTGGGGCCCCGGGAGGTTTGCAGCCAGCTCCACCATCTCTGCTGTCAGTGGCTGAAGCCAGAGAGACACACCAAGGCTGAGATGCTGGACCTGGTGATCCTGGAGCAGTTCCTGGCCGTCCTTCCTCCAGAGATGGGGAGCTGGGTTCGAGAGTGTGGAGCGGAGACAACCTCCCAAGCAGTGGCCTTGGCAGAGGGCTTCCTCCTGAGCCAGAAAGAGGAGAAGAAGCTGAAGGAGGAGCAGGTGAGCTCATTTCAAGAAGCCATCACTACACATTGCTGGGGAAATGTGGAAAAACCACAGATAACAAAAACACTATGTTTTTACCTGAGAGAGCACTTCTCTAGGAATCTCTGAGTCCTCCAGTGCAACTCTGTGGTCAACATCTGCCAGACCTTGGCCATAGAATTGCTCTGGAGGAGCTACAAAGGCCTAGTGGAGTGTTCTCTCTAGGAATCTCTAGGTCCTTGACTGTGAGTTTAAAGTTGACTATAGAGTTGTGCTGGAGGACCTAGATATTCCTAGAGAAAACATAATAAAATCCATGGATAATTAAGTCTGCAAAAGTCAAAGCCACAAACTTGAAGGGACAAGCATATTTTTGTTTTTCAAGGGATTTTGAAAATTCTTAAACAAACTGAGCCTCCCAGGCAGGCAGCCACCTGCAGCTCCTGTGAGTGAGAGCTGCTGATACAGGGAGGGATCTGGTCCTGGTTGTCTCTCTTTGTCCCCTGGAGCAAAGAGTCACAGCAGGGGGCAGGATCAGGAGTCCCTCCCCAGCTCTGCAGAAGCAGGGAGTGAGAGGCACAGAAGAGAATCCCATTGTAGAAGAAAAGCAGGGTATAAATCTTTGAAATAAGTAAACAACTAGAAAACAGCTGCTCTTAGCTGGTCCGCACTAGATCACTAGAAAACAGCTGTCATTAATTCTCTGAAACTGCCTGCCTTACTGCTTTTAGACCAATATCTAGAAATGTTCCTTTTTAAGAATGGCATTAGGAGTTCTCACATTAGTGATGATTGTGTTCTCTTTCCCCACATGCCACAATGCGTTAAAGGTCAGTGCATAAGAGAGGCCTCTCGGCTGCTGCTCCCAAAGTGACCAGATGCAAAGGGAGAAGCTTCTCCATGGCAAGGAAAGAGTCTCGTTCCTTCTTTGTTGGGGTGGAGAAAGCTGCAGCCTGTGTGTGTATTTACAGATACCACATGCTCTGGACTGGAGACTGGTGAGGATGGGGAAAGGGAGAGATTTTAACCATAGGAGCCACTCTAAAGCAAAGGAGTCTTTCCAAGAATTGACCACAGCTGCTCCTCTCCCTCCTCACCAGAGGCATGCCTTCCCACTAATACTAGTTCTCTTGTTACCTCTTCTTTTGCCCTGTTTAATAAAAGAAGGCAGGAGCAGCAGAAAGCTCCAACCTGGCAAAGGCCATAACATTTAAGCAAGGTCCCAGATTTGAAAATTTCCTTTTTGCCACTATTTCTCCCCTGCTGCCACATGCTCTAAATCCTTGCTCCAGTCAGTCAGTCCATCACAAAATGCAAGAGTTTCCCAACTACCACTGTCACTACTAGCAAAAGATACAGGTAAGGGAGCAAACTGGTGTAGGGAGGTGAAGAGCAGAAAACATGACCACATGAAGCAAGGCTGTTCAGTGGTTTTAAGGAGCCCTGAAAAGAAGTTTAATGAAATAATCATCACCACCTTGGTCCTAAAGCCCACTGATTTCCCTTGTCTCCCTTGTGCAGTAATTCTCTGACTGATGGCCCCTCTGCTGCCCCCTTTTCCCCTCACCGCCCCCCCTGGAACTCCCCCCCCCGGGCCATACAGCCCACTTTGGGTGAACTAGAGCATTCAAAACAGTTCTTTCTTGCTTCCTCAGAGCTACTGAAAGTATGTGGGTAGTCTAATTAAATATCAGGAGACAGAATGGAACTGTGATTCTCCATAGACCCATACAGCTGGCTGAAACAGAGTACTATGCCATGTTTTCATAAATCTGCATCAGTAATGGATTTGGCTTTGTTTCTACAGATTTTGAATTCAGCTAGTCCAGTCTCTAGAGCTAGGTTCCTAGAGCCTTTTTTAAAGTGTCTTTAGAACTTGTTAGTTCTTTAAAGCAGCCAAGGAAAGGAATTTAATTATGACATTTTCATTCGCCTTTCTTTGGCAAGGTTTTTGTCAATTTCTTGCAGAATGAGGTACCACCCTTGGAAAGTGCGCTGGAGCAGGTGGCAAAAGGTGAAGTAGCAGCAAGCAGAGAGAGGCAGTTGTGGGAGCCACTGTGGGCTTTTAGGTGTGGGTTTCCTGGTCCTGTTTAGCTAACCAGTGGCTTCCTGTGTTTACAGCATATCCATTTGTACCAGAGAATACAGTGCAGTCTTTCTCCCTCTGCCCACTGGCTTTAATGGCTTGTTAGTTGCAGTTGACCAAAAGCATTACGAACAAGTGATTATGATGATTATTCTATTTTTCTGAAAGAATCCCCAGACATACACACAACATGGTTGCTGGTTGCATCCTGCTAGGCTCTTCTTTTAGGAAGCAGGGGGTACTGAGAGAGAGAGAGTGAGAGAAAGGGGGAGGGAGACATACAAAACACAAGCTGGCAAGGCAGCCTGAATGTTTTTTGTGGGGCTTTTGGGCTATGTGGCCATGTTCTAGAAGAGTTCCTTTCTGACGTTTCACCAGCATCTGTGGCTGGCATCTTCAGACAATGGTAACCTGGAAAAGGATTGGATATATATAACCTGTCTGACCCTGGGAACGGAGGAGTGATTTGCAAATGTATTGTTCTGTTGCTAATGGCTGTCCTCAGGGTGGGATGATATGCAAAGAAGGATTAATGTCTGCTAACTGGTGCTCATTGTCTGCTGGGAATCCCCTGGCCTTAGGCTGTTTCTCATTTGCATAGGTTGAGTCTTGACCTTGCTGTCCTTCAGGACTGGTAGCCAAGCCTTGTTTACCCTCAGGGTTTCCTCTTTCCTGTTGAAATTGTCCAGGTGTTTATGGATTTCGATGGCTTCTCTGTGCATTCTGACATGGTAGTGGTTGGCATGGTCCAGAATTTCAGTGCTTTCAAACAGCATTTTATGCCCAGATATAGCATGTTCTGCTACTGCTGATTTTTCCGGCTGACCCAGTCTGCAGTGTCTCTCATGTTCCTTGATTTTTGTTTGCACACTGCGTTTGGCGGTCCCTATGTAGGGGCTCTCTTGTCCTTGGCTGAGTGAAGCATTTGCTGGATTTTCTTCATCAGTCTGTAAACCATTTGCAGGTTGTGTTTCCTCGCCGCTTTCCCTATTCTGTCTGTGACTCCTTGGATTTATGGTAAAAATATCTTTCCTTTGAGTGGTTGTTTGTCTTCTCTCCTCTGGGTTTTTCTGGGCATGGCAGCCCTTCTGATGTCTGCGCTGGAGTAACCATTGATCTGTACAGCTTGGTCCAGGTGTTTCAGTTCATCTTCCAAGAAGTGGGGTTCACATATCTGTTTTGCCCGGTCTACCAGTGTTTTTATTGCGCTTCTTTTTTGTCCTGGGTGATGGTTGGAGTTCTTGCTCAGGTATCTGTCCATATGTGTAAGTTTTCTGTATACTTTGTGGCCCAAACATTGGTTTGGTTTGCGAATGACTAGGACATCCAAGAATTGTAGTGTTCCTTCCTTTTCTTTTTCTGTTGTGAATTGGATATTAGGATGGATGTTGTGGTTCAAATGGTTCAGAAATACAGGCAGATCTTCTTCTCCATGGCTCCAAATGATGAAAGTGTCATCCACATATCGGAACCATGTTGTGGGCTTTTTCTGAAATTTGTCAATTTCTTGCAGAATGAAGTACCACCCTTGGGAAGTGTGCTGGAGGAGGTGGCAAAAGGTGAAGGAGCAGCAAGCAGAGAGAGGCAGTTGTGGGAGCCACTGTGGACTTTTAGGTGTGGGTTTCCTGGTCCTTTTCAGCTAACCAGTGGCTTTCTGTGTTTATAGCATATCCATTTGCACCAGAGAATACAGTGCACGCACGCACGCACTCTTTCTCCTTTTGCACACGGCCTTTAATGGCTTGTTAGTTACAGTTGACCAAAAGCATTACAAACAAGAGATTATGATTATTATTCTATTTTTCTGAAAGAATCACACATACACACACACACACACCATGGTTTCTGGTTGCATCCTGCTAGGCTCTTCATTCGGAAAGCAGGGGGTACTGAGGTGGGGGAAGACATACAAAACACAAGCTGGCAAGGCAGCCTGAATGTTCCAATTTTTCTGGTGGCCAGGAGTTCTTTTACACAGCTAAAACTAGCATGGTAACTGCTGCTGTTCCTGATGTTATCTGCTTTGGCCACAGTGTTGCATGCCTTAGCTACATCCAATTTGAAGGCGTAACACGCTATACATGGGGCTGCCTTTGAAAAATGTGCAGAAACCTCACCTGGTCCAAAGAGCTGCATGCAGATTGCTAACTGTCCTTTTTGAACAGATTTGCTGGTTATTGGTTTCATGTGAAAGGGATCTAGGAATCTTAGTAAACCACAAGCTGAAAACAAGTTAATAGTGTGATGCAGCAGCTAAAAATGCCAATATGATCCAAGGATGAATGGATAGGAGTGTAGTGTCTAAATCCAGGGAAATAATACAGTGGTCCCCCGGGTTACGAAGGGACTGTGCGGCCGATTTAAAGGGGCCGCACGGTTTTCTTCTTCGCATCCCGGGGTTTCATTCGCATCCCGGGGGATGTTTTGCGGTACCGGCGGTTTCGGGTCCCGGGGATTTCGTTCCCCGGAGGCTTCGTAACCCGGGGGACCACTGTAGTCCTATTCTGTTCTGCTTTGGTTGGACCTCACCTGGATTATTGTGTCCAGTTCTGGATACCACAGTTTTGGAAGCATATTGACAAGCTGGAGTGTGTCCAGAGGAGAGTGATCAAAATGGTGAAAGGTCTGGAAACCATGCCTATTGAGGAGCAGCTGAGTGTGCTTAGCTTAAAGCAGATAAGGTTAAGGGGGAACATGGTAGCCCTGTACTAGGAAACAGAGCAATGGATGCAAATTCCAGGAAAAGAGATTCCACTCAATATTAGAAAGAGAGTAAGAGCTGTTCAACTGTGGAACACACTCCCTCAGAGTGTGATGGAATCTTTCTTTTTAAACAGAGTCTGAATGGACATCTGTTGGGAGCGCTTTCCTTGTATCTTCCTGCACAGCAGGGGGTTGGACTGGATGGTCCTTGGCATATCTTCCAATTCTATCATTCTGTGGTCCAGTTCCAGCGACAATTCATAGTGCTAATTTCTGTATGTCCTGTAATGATCTGTCTGGTTTGAATCCAAGTTTATTGAAGGAGTGTTTTCTCCCACATGAGTGTTCTCCTGTGGGATGCAATTTTAGTTTCCCAGGGTGTTAACCCTTTTAAAGGGAAAGAAAAATATGCAAGAATGAAAGTTAAAACTTAGAATCATAGAATCAGCTTTCATCAGTAGAACAACGAAAGTGCGGGGCAAACTATATATTCTTAATCTGCCTTCCTAAAGAATAAAGACTTACTCCAACAAGAAATATGTAGTTTGTACTGTAAAAACAAATAATAATGACTTTAATAAATAAATATATAACAAGCTAAATCCAAACTGGTGATGGTTTGGGTAAAAAGATGAAATCTCACCACCATTAATATATATCAGGAAGAGACTGTTACTCTATCTTAGTCTCAGAGGAGACCATTACTGTACTGAGAGGAGACTGTTTTAGAATTTTGAGAGAGAGTGTTTAACAGCCTCCAAGAGTGAGTGACAGGAGTCACATATATAGATAGAAAGAGACAGATAGAGGGAAATCCCTGTCTGTCTAAGGACGGAAAGGAGAATGTAATACATAAAATGTCCAAAAGTTCCACCCTCAAGTGCCACTCAGTGGCTAACTGCTCTCCAGCTCTGGAGCTCCCTTCCTGAAGAGGTTAGTTTGACTCCCTTCTTAGATGCCTTCTGGAAACTACCTAAAACCATTTCAGTAACATGCTTTTCTGATGTTTTATTTTTACTTTAAGTCTCTGTGTTTTATTGGTTTCAATACTTTAAACAGTTTACTTTTTAATTTGTTGATTTTTGTATTTTTCTTTGTACATCTAATTGCTGTAAACCATCATGACTCCCAGTCTCAGGGGGAAAATGGAATGCAAATGTATGAAGTCACAATCATCACCTTCATGATGATGATGGTGATGGTGTAAATCTTAGAATAATATAATAATAAAGTTTTATTTATAGCCTGCTCCTCTGTCAACCAATCGGAGCAGATTACAATAATTAAAAAATACAAGGTAAAACAATTTCCATGACCCAAGCCCAGCCACTCGCCCCTAAAAGTAGATTAAACTAATATCACAATTAAAAACAGCACAATTAAAATATCACAATATAAAACAGCAGTCATTGCATGGACAGCAAAAGTCAAGATTTTAAAAGTTGGGCAGAAGGGCATGGCCCAATAACAGAACCAGGAGTTAAGAGGTTTCTGGGAAGGCCTGCTGGAAGAGATGCGTCTTTATGGCTTTTTAAAAGCAATCAAGAGATGTGATATGACACATCTCATTCAGCAGGTCATTCCACAGCCTGGGGGCGGCAGCGGAGAAGGCCTTCTGGGAGGTCTGTGCCAACCTGGTTTTCATAGGCTGTAGCAGATTCCTCCCAGAGGACCGGAGTTTGCGGGGGGATCATACAGGAAGAGGCAGTCCCTAAGATAAGATGGACCCAAGCCATGTAGAGCTTTAAAGGTTAAAACCAACACCTTGTACTGTGCCCAGAAACAAATCCGCAGCCAGTGGAGTGCCTTGAGCACTGGTGTTATGTGCTCTCTCCTTGGTGTTCCCATAATAAGCCTGGCTGCCATGTTTTGAACTACTTGGAGTTTCCGGGTTAAGCACAAGGGTAGTCCCATGTAGAGTGCATTACAGAAATCCAATCGTGAGGTTACCAAAGCATGTACTACAGATTCCAGGTCATTCAGATTCAGGAAAGCGCGCAGCTGGCATATCAGCCCAAGCTGATAACAAGCACTCCTGACCGTCGCATTCACCTGACTAGTAATGTGAAGCGACGAGTCCAGGAGTAGCCTCAGACTGCGAACAGAGTCCTTCAAGGAGAGTATGACTCCGTCTAGGACCGGGAGTTGTATTCCCAAACCTGGCTTCAGTCCTGTGACTGTCAGTACCTCTGTTTAATCTGGATTTAGCTTCAATCTGTTTTCCCTCATCCAATCCATTACTGCTGTAAGACAGTCATTAAGAGGAGAGACACCATCTGAAGTCTGAGCCGATGATCTGGACATGGAGAGATATATCTGAGGTACTGAAGACACCGAGCTCCATGCCTCCGAATGATCTCACCCAGCGGCTTCATATAGATATTAAACAGCATCGGGGACAGGATGGCGCCCTGAGGGATGCCACAATTAAGCTTAATCTTTGAAGAGTGGCTGTCCCCGAGCCTCACCCTTTGAGAGCTACTGGTGAGAAAGGATCGGAACCACAGGAGTGCGGTGCCTCCAATCCCCAACTCCCTTAGCCGACTCAAAAGGATGGAATGGTCTATAGTGTCAGAGGCTGCTGAGAGGTCCAAGAGCACCAGCAGGGTCACACTGCCCCTGTCGATGCTCAAGCGGAGGTCATCGGCCAGAGCGACCATGGTAGTCTCAACTCCATGTCCCGTCCTGAAGCCCGTTTGAAATGGATTAAGATATTTGGTTTCATCCAAGACCTGGAGGCGACAGCTCTCTCAATCACCTTACTCAGGAATGGGAGCAGGGATACTGGACTATAGTTGTTCCTGTCCAAGGGGTCAAGGGAGGGTTTCTTCAGGAGGGGCCTGATGGCCGCCTCCTTCAGACAAGATGGTAGAAAACCCTCCCTAAGAGACGCATTGATTGTATCCCGAAGGAATGCCCTCAATGCGTGACCCCACCCTGGATGACCAGCCAAGATGGACAAGGATCGAGAGGGCAAGTCATCCTGCTCATACTTCCAAGGAGCTTGTCCATGTCCTCGCTACTTACAGGTTGAAATTCATTCAGTAAAGTGACAACAACTGAGATATTGGACACCTTCATCTATGGACTCTGATAGAACATTGGCATCCAACTTGGCTCTTAGCTGAGAGATTTTGTCTGCAAAGTAGGTATTAAACGCATCACAGCAGGCTGTCGTTGGGTCAAGTAGGGAATTTGGCGCAGGTGGAACCCATGTCAGCTCCCCCACCACCCTAAACAGCTCTGCTGAGCAAGACTCAGCGGATGCAATAAGTGCAGAGCAGAAGGATCTCCGTGCTTCACACAAAGCCTCCCGATAGGCGCGAAGATGCTGCCTATGGCGAGTTCTGTCGGACAAGAGCCGAGTCTTCCACCATTTGCGCTCTAGCCATTGTCCAGCCCGCTTCATTTCCTTAAATTCCTCCGTGAATCAGAGTTTGCGGTTTGGAGTGGGTTGGAGAGGATGCTCGGGGGCGATTGCATCGAGAGCCTTGGGAAGTTTTTTGTGGAGCTTTCGGGCTATGTGGCCATGTTCTTGAAGAGTTCCTTTCTGACGTTTTGCCAGCATCTGTGGCTGGCATCTTCAGAGAATGATAGCCTGGGAAAGGTTGGAGGAGGGCAAACGTTGTGCCCATCTTCAAAAAAGGGGAAAAAAAGAGGATCCCAACAATTATCATCCAGTTAGTCTGACATCAATACCAGGAAAGATTCTAGAGCAGATCGTTAAGCAGAGATCACAAAAAGCCAACATGGGTTTCAGAGAAACAAGTCCTGCCAGACAAATCTGATCTCTTTTTTTGATAAAATTACCAGCTTGGTAGATGAAGGGAATGCTGTGGATATAGTATATCTAGACTTCAGTAAGGCCTTTAACAAGATTCCCCGTGACATTCTTGCAAACAAGCTTGCAATATGTGGACTAGACAAGGTAACTGTTACATGGATTTGTAACTGGTTGACTGGCCGCACACAAAGGGTGCTCACCAATGGCTCCTTTTCATCCTGGAAAGAAGTGACCAGTGGGGTCCCACAGGGTTCTGTCCTGGACCCAGTGCTATTCAATATCTTTATTAATGACTTGGATGACAGAACTGGGGCATACTTATCAAATTTGCAGATGACACCAAATTAGGAGGAGTAGCCAATACTCCAGAAGACAGGATCAAAATTCAAAATGACCTGAATAGATTAGAAAACTGGGCCAACGCTAACAAAATGAAATTCAATGCGGAGAAATGCAAGGTACTGCACTTAGGGCGTAAAAATGAAATGCACAGATTTAGGATGGGGGACATCTGGCTGAATGAAACTAAGTGTGAAAGAGATCTAGGAGTTCAAGTAGACCATAAGTTCAACATGAGTCAACAGTGCGATGCGGCAGCTAAAAAGGCCAATGCTATTCTAGGCTGCATCAATAGAAGTATAGCGTCTAGATCAAGGGAAGTAATAGTGCCACTCTATTCTGCTTTGGTCAGGCCCCACTTGGAATACTGTGTCCATTTCTGGGCACCATAATTCAAAAAGGATGTGGAGAAACTGGAGCATGTCCAAAGGAGGGCAACTAAGATGGTGAAGGGTCTGGAAACCATGCCCTATGAGGAACGCCTCAGGGAACTGGGGATGTTTAGCCTGGAGAAGAGAAGGTTAAGAGGTGATATGATAGCCCTGTTCAAATATTTGAAAGGATGTCATATTGAGGAGGGAGCAAGCTTGTTTTCTGCTGCTGCAGAGACTAGAACACGGAACAATGGATGCAAGCTGCAGGAAAAGAGATTCCACCTCAACATTAGGAGGAACTTCCTGACAGTAAGGGCTGTTCGACAGTGGAACACGCTCCCTCGGAGTGTAGTGGAGTCTCCATCCTTGGAGGTCTTTAAGCAGAGGCTGGATGGCCATCTGTTGGGGATGCTTTGACTGGGGGTTCCTGCATGGCAGGGGGTTGAACTGGATGGCCCTTGTGGTCTCTTCCAACTCTATGATTGGAGATATATATCCTGTGTGACCCTGGGAAGGAAGGAGTAATTTGCAAATGTATTGTTCTCTTGCTAATGGCAGTCCTTAGGGTGGGAGGATATGCAAACAAGGATTAATGTCTGCTAAAAGGACAGCAAGGTCAAGATCCAACCTATGCAAATGAGCAACAGCCTAAGGCCTAGGGATTCCCAGCAGACAATGAGCACCAATTAGCAGAAAAATCAGAAGGGCTGGTCTCAAGAGGGATGTTGAAGTCACCCAGGACCAGAAGTCTGAGTGGCTCCAACAACAACTCAGAGACCAGCTAAGTCAGCTCAGTCAGGGAGTCTGTTAGGCAACGGGGTGGCCGGTATACCAACAGAATCCACAAACTATCCCTGGTCTTCAGGTTAAGGTACACACACTCAATGTGGGTCGTTTTCCGGACAGGTTTCCTGATCAAGGTTAGGTTGGTTTTGTGGACTATTGCCACGCTGCCACGCCCTCCGCCCACTTTCCCTTATCTGCTCACTGACCGTATAGCCGGCTGGGAGAGCCTGCGCCCAAATAGCAGCGCTGGTATCTCCCAGCCAAGTCTCGGTGAAGCATGCCAGGTCGGCCTATTCATCCACGAGAAGATCGTGGATAATATGAGTCCTACCCTTGGACGACCTGACATTGCAAAGGAGCAGATTAAGGGGCTGTGGAATGGTTGGTGCACTCTCCACATTATCTTGGGAAACAGAGTGAACTGAAGAAGGGATAGATACCAAACATCGATCCCTACTTCTTTTGTAACATTTGTTCACTCTGTTACCGCCATACCTTCCCTGCCCCCACACAACCTCAATACCAGCTCCCAGGGTATTCCCATCTCCGTTGTCTGGTGGTAACGATGAGTAATCCAGCTAAAATTTCTGTCACCTTTCTTGTCACCAGTTCCCATCTTTTTTTTTCCTTTCTGCCCCACAAGGTCTTGTCCTCTTCTTTTCCCTTCCTAATTCTTCTCTCTTTCTTTTCTTCTCTTGTTTCTACTTCTGTTGCAGGACTTGTTTGTGGAAGAGATGAGTGAGATGGAGAAGTGTCCTTCTGAATCCAGTCAAAGGCAACAATCCAAATGGATTATGCAGGACAGAGAAGGAAAGTCCTCCTCGATGAGTAAGGGCTAAAAGAGTAGTTTCCTGCTTGACTTTTTCCTCTTACGTAAACCTGAAATATCTGTGCTGTATGGATTGCAACACTTGAACCATTTTACAAATCCTAACTAACAGTTTGAAATTACAGGCATACCTTAGTTAACAAAGCCTCTGACGGTGAAATATATTTTATGCCTGGCCAGCCTTCTGTTTCCTTCTCATCCTCTATGCCGCTAGGGTTGTTTGTTTATTTGTTTGTTTTTGCAACATTGACACTAGGAGGATGGTGAAAGAGGATGGGAGGAGCGCAGACTTTCAGTATCCCATTATAGTTGTATGTCTGCAAAAAACAATGCAATGATGTGGAAAATTTTGTATGCTGCATTTGCACATGTAAGAAGGATTGGAAAGAGAAAGAAGGGTTAGAAATATTCTGTTTCCTTTTCTGTTCCTCCCAGGTGGAAGAATGAGGACTGGGTCTATGTGTACAAGCACATCTCTTCATCCTGATGGACTGAGAACAGCTTCTGGGAGTCTAGATCAGGTGGGCAACATGATCTCAAGTGAGCCAAGAAAGGGCTTCGCTTAGGTGCCTATCTCCCTTTGCCTGCTCCCTGGTCTCCACAGAATCTTGTTATTTCCCTTTTTTTCCATCATTGGTTGCTACTGTAAGGGGCCTGTGGATGGCATCCTGTAAGAATTTAAATTTTCTTGAACAATCTGAAAGAATTAATTTTCTTTTTCTGCAGGTGACCTTTGAGGAGGTGGCCATGGATTTCACAGAGGAGGAGTGGGCCCTGCTGGATCCAGGCCAAAAGGCCCTTCATCAAGAAGTGATGGAGGAGATTCTGGGGAGCCTGCCCTCTCTGAGTAAGGCTTCTTCTTTCTTGGGATTGTGCAGCTTACAAGCATTGATGCAAGGAGACCAGTGCAAACAGATAGAAAAGAAGGAAATAAAAACTGACACTGAAAATGAGTGGAGGACCACACGCCCTTCTCAAAAAAATGATGTTTCTGGAACCTCAGTCCAAGGAAGAATACAGAACCAAAAGGAAAGAAGTAAATATCTTGGTCTTGCACATGACAGAAGTTTCAGTTCTAAAGCAAACCTTACTGTTCACAGGGGAATTCAGACAAAACAGAAATGGTTTAGAGGTGGTGAGTGTGGAAACCGCTCCAGTTTTATTTCACTAAAAAATATTTACAGTAGAATGAGACCATTCAAATGCTTGGAGATTGGGAAAGGTTTCATTGAAAAAAGAGCCTTCATTCATCATCAGTCAACTCATACAGGGGAGAAAACCTTTAAATGTCTTGAGTATGGAAAAGACTTCAATCAGAAGACACACCTCACTTATGAAGCAACTCACACAGGAGAAAAACTATTTAATCACCTGGAGTGTGGACAAAGTTTTATATGGAAGACACACCTCTCTTGTCATCAAAACACTCACACAGGAGAGAAACCTTTTAAATGCCTGGAGTGTGGAGAAGATTTCACTCACGAAATAGACCTCACCTATCATAAAAAAATTCATGCAGGAGAAAAACTATTTAGACACCTGGAGTCTGGACAAAGTTTCATATGGGAGACACACCTCTCTTGTCATCAAAACACTAACACAGGAGAGAAACATTTTAAATGCCTGGAGTGTGGAGAAGATTTCACTCAGGAGATAGACCTCGCCTATCATAAAAAAACTCACACAGGAGAGAAACCATTTAAATGCCTGGAATGTGGAAAAGGCTTCACTCTGAAGGCACACCTCACTCGTCATGAAGCAATTCACACAGGAGATAAACCCTTTAAGTGCCTGGAGTGTGGGAAAGGCTTCACTCAGAAGACACACCTCACTCGTCATGAAGCAATTCACACAGGAGAGAAACCTTTTAAATGCCTGGAGTGTGGAAAAGATTTCACTCGGAAGACACAGCTTATCTATCATCAAAAAACTCACACAGGAGAGAAACCATTTAAATGCCTGGAGTGTGGTAAAAGTTATATTAAGAAGACACAGCTCACCTATCATCAAAAAACACACACAGGAGAGAAGCCCTTTAAATGCCTGGAGTGTGGAAAAGGTTTTGCTCAGAAGAATCAGCTCACCTATCATCAAAAAACTCACACAGGAGAGAAACCCTTTAAATGCCTAGAGTGTGGGAAAAGTTTTGCTCAGAAGTCTCAGTTCACCTATCATCAAAAAACGCACACAGGAGAGGAACCCTTTAAATGCCTGGAGTGTGGAAAAGGTTTCCCTCGGATGACACACCTCGCTCGTCATGAAGCAACTCACACAGGAGAGAAACCCTTTAAATGCCTGGAGTGTGGAAAAGGCTTCAGTCAGAAGACAACCCTCATTCGTCACCAATTAACTCACACAGAAGAGAAACCATTTAAATGCCTGGAGTGTGGTAAAAGTTATATTAGGAAGACACAGCTCACCTATCATCAAAAAATTCACACAGAAGAGAGAAACCATTTAAATGCCTGGAGTGTGGAAATGCTTCAGTCTGAAGGCACACCTCACTCATCCCCAAGCAACTCACACAGGAGAGAAACCCTTTAAATGCTGGTAAACAGCATTCCGTGCGATCATTCTGGCCACTTGATCACAGAGTAGTTTTTGACAATGCTGGTTCTTTCACTTGGTAACGGAGATCAGCACCACCCCCTATGGTCTGACACAACTTGACAACCTTGTCAACAGGGAATACCTTTACCTTTATGTGGAAAATGTTTTACTCAGAAGACAAAATTCATTCATCATCAGAAAACACACAGGAGAGAAACCATTTCAGTGCCTGCAATTTGGGAAAGTGTATATTCAGAAAGCATTCCTCACTCATCCTAAAAAAAAGTCACACAAGAGAAAAGCTTTTTGAGTGCGGAAAAGGTTTCAGTCAAAACCATCAGACAACTCACAGGTCAGAAGCAATTGAAGATATTTGATTATTTAACATTTTCATGCTCTCCAGAAGGTTGAAAATGTTTTGTTTTTATTCCATGTGTGCACCTTTTTAGTTTGAATAAATGTGAATAAAACTTTTGATAAAACTTGTTGAACTACTGCTCTTTTGTGGTGAAAGAACCTATCCCTATTTCCATGTATCAATTGCTGCCACTGATACCAAATCTCTTAATGAAGCCTAATCATATCATTCTCACCTATGAGGTGATTTATGTTTATAGTTTAAAAGAACAATCCCAGTCTAGTGCCCTGCCAGCCTTCTACAGATGGAGTGCCTTAGTCCTGCCTCTGATGGATCTGGACTGCAACAGCTTAGACCAATCCAAGGTGGGATCTGTGAAGATGAAGCCAAGAGGGGAGTGAGTTGGTTCTTCAAGACCCAGGAAGACCTATGGTTTAGAAGGGTAAAGTGGGTCTGTCAGTTGATGGCCCATGAGGTTCTTTCCTACTCTACAACTCTTAATATTGTACTATGGTTTGATGGATTGAAAGCCCCCCTGACAGATGGCCACCAAGCCTCTGTTTTAGAACTTCTAAAGGAGGAGATTACAATACACTCCAATTCAACCTATTCCACTGTCAAATAGCCTCAGGAAATTATTCTTCCTAACATTTAGGTGGAATATATTTCCTCAAGTCTGAACCTAATTTTCTAGTTTGAATCTATATATCCTAGTCTCGAGCAGCAAAAAAAAGCTTGCTTCATCAAGTCCCTGCCCCCCCGCCCCACACACACACTTTTTATTCTTTGAAGATGGGGACAACATTTGTCCTCCAGTCTGTTGGGACCTCGCCTATTCTCCCAGAGTTTTCAAAAATTATTGCAAGTGGCTCTGAGATTATTTCTGCCAGTTCTTTTAATACCCTTGGATGTCATTCCTCTGGCCTTGGAGCCTGGAATTTGTTTGGAGTATTCCTGTCTTACCTCTATACCCATTCTGTTCTTATCAGTATCCATTTAATTTCCCAAGTAAAATTCATTCACTGCCTTCCTAGGCTGGCGAAGGAGACCAGCAGAGTGAGCAGGTGCCTCAGGAGAACTCACTCAGGATGTGGATGTGTTGGAAAGTGCAACACAAATGGGCCTTGTGCCCTACTTGTACCTGGCAGAGCTTTTCTGCAGAGGTCAATGGCTGCTTGTGTTGTACTTGCTGTGATGCCAAGAGAATAAGGGAAATCTTGGGATGATCCTTTGCCCTGTTACTTTTGTCTGAAAAATAGCAAAACTATTGATTCTGCAGAGTTGTGTGAGTCTTTTAATGTCAAAAGGAAAGAAATAGCTAGCTCATAATTGTATGCAGTTTTTTTTTTTACATGAACGTCTCACTATTTGTTCTGCTTATGATATGAGGTGACCCATTGTATTGATCTTTCTACTCATCAATAAATACATGTTAGTTTTGCAGTTTATTTCACATGAGTATTTGATGAAATGTGGTGATGTAAACCAATTGCCAACATCTACAACTCCTCGAACGCTTTCATCAGCACTGTCTACGCACAATCCCAAGAATACACTGGACTATATTATCAATGTTGCTGTCCTGGAGCAAGCAGAGATCACCAGCAGTGAGGCCATGCTATTGAGAATGCAGCTACACTGGGCAGGGCACATTAGGATGGAGGATCACCGCCTCCCAAAATAGTACTCTACGATGAACTTGCCACGGGTCAGCGTAAGAGGGGCGCCCAAAGAAGAGATACAAGGACTCCCTGAAACAACATCTCGAGCTCAGCCAAATTCATCACCAACAATGGTCTGCCCTGGCCTCACATTGGGAGGCATGGAGATGCACTATCCACAGTGCTGCAGCCTCTCTTGAGAACTCATGCCGAACTAGTCTCGAGGAGAAATGACAACGCAGAAAGAACCACAACTTGGAAACATCACCGAAGGAGACTTTCTGCTATGCTTTCTGTAACCGGACTTGTTTATCTCGGATCAGTTTAAATCTTACTTATCAGACAGATCTTTTGCAGTGGTCACAGGTGGTCAGACTTCCTCCTCTGTTCCCTTATCTGTTGGAGTCCCTCAGGGCTCTGTCCTGGGTTCCCTTTTGTTCTCTCTGTACACATTGTCCTTTGGTAAACTCATCAGTTCTTTTGGTTTCTCCTATCATCTGTATGCCGATGACACTCAGCTGTATCTTTCCACCCCTGACCTTTCGCCGGGGCTTGAACAGCAAGTCTGCTCTTGTTTGGCTGTCATCTCTCAGTGGATGCGGCATCGGCGCTTGAAGCTCAACATGTCTAAGAGAGAGCTTCTCATCTTCCCACCTAAGCCCACCCTTCAATACTCCTTTTCTGTTTCTGTTGATGGCACTTCTGTTCAACCGGTTCAGCAAGCCTGCAGTCTTGGTTTCATCTTTGATTCCTCTCTGTCATTTATTCCCCAGATTCAGGCCACTGCCAAGACCTATAGATTCTCTCTCTACAACATTGCTAAAATCCGTCCATTCCTCTCAGCCTCCACTGCCAAGACTCTGGTCCATGCCCTGGTGGTTTCACGACTAGATTACTGTAACCTTCTTCTGACAGGGCTTCCTCTATCTCACCTCCATCCTTTAATCTCTGTCCAGAACTCAGCTGCACGTATTATTACATCCGCTCGCCACTTTGACCATGTTTCTCCTCTTTTATCCTCCCTTCACTGGCTCCCTTTCCCTTTCTGCATGCAGTACAAGCTTTTGTTATTGACTTTCAAAGCCCTCCACGGACTGGCCCCTCCTTAATTGTCTGAACTTCTTTCTCCTCACACTCCTTCTCGTACCCTCCGCTCTGGTAGTCAAGGTCTCCTTTCCCAGCCGAGGATTTCCACTGCCCTGTCCCGGATTCGTCCCTTCTCACTTGCTGCCCCTCACTCCTGGAACCTTCTTCCCCCACATGTCTGCCTCATCACTTCTCTAACCAGATTAAAAATTAAGTTACAGACTATATTGTTTAGGGAAGCGTTCCCAGGATTGCGCCATCTTCCCCAGGATGCTCCTTATAACTATGTATTAAGAAGCCGTGCCCTCCCTCCAGTCCCATCTGCCTTGGTCCTGGCCCTAGAGGGAGAGAAGAACCACTGGACCTCATCCCC
The DNA here is from genome assembly GCA_034509955.1 of Urosaurus nigricauda. Lineage (NCBI taxonomy): Eukaryota > Metazoa > Chordata > Lepidosauria > Squamata > Phrynosomatidae > Urosaurus > Urosaurus nigricauda. Next base: position 322,329,817 of record JAOEGL010000002.1, on the reverse strand, counting down.
TTCCCACCACCTTCCCCTCTTCCTTTTGTGCTGTCTTTTAGACTGTAAGCCCGAGGGCAGGGATCCGTCTAATTTACGTTTGTATGTACAGCACTGTGTAAATTTACAGCGCTGTATAAATAATAATAATAATCGGCCTTTTTAGTCATCAACGCGCTTGTAGTAAGTGTGGAATGAGTCCTTCCTGAATCTTTGTTAGTGAAGAAAAGCCAGAGAGAGAGAGAGGTGATGTAAAGAATCTTTTGCACTAGAATCATAGAGTTGGTAGAGACCATAAGGGCCACCCAGTCTACTCCTCCGCCATATATGAACTTACTATGAAAGCATGTTGTTGTTGTTGTTGTTGGTTAACTGACCTAAAGTCAACTTGAACCCAGGACAACCCTATGAATAAGAAACCTCCAAGTCACCTTATCCTTCACTCCCAGCTCAGCTTTTTGATTGAATCTATCCACCTAAAAATGCAGTTTTCCCCTTTTCCTAATGCCTTCGACTTTATGAAGCCTAGTCTTTCCTAAGGCGTCCTTTCTTCTCACAATATGACCAAACTATGACAACCTCACAAGTAATTTTTGCCTCTAGGGAGAGTTGGGCCCATGTACTGGTCATTTTAGCTTTCCCAGCTCATACACTTTCCCAACCATACATAGAAACTGGGAATGTAATGGTATGGGCAAATCCTAACTTCAGTATTTAATGATAATATACTTCAGGATCTCCTCTAGTTCCTTATTTACTAATTAAATTGTTTTTATTTATTTCATTTATATGCTGCCATTCTCTGTGAAGGGACCCAAGGCAGCTCACAGATTTTTAAAAAATGGAATAATAGAATCATAGAGTTGGAAGAGACCACAAGGGCCATCTAGTCCAACCCCCTGCCATGCAGGAACTCCAAATCAAAGCATCCCTGACAGATGGCCATCCAGCCTCTGCTTAAAAACCTCCAAGGTAGGAGACTCCACTACGCTCCAAGGGAGTGTGTTCCACTGTTGAACAGCCCTTACTGTCAGGAAGTTCCTCCTAATGTTGAGGTGGAATCTCTTTTCCTGCAATTTGCATCCATTGTTCCGTGTCCTAGTCTCTGCAGCAGCAGAAAACAAGCTTGCTCCTTCCTCAATATGACATCCCTTCAAATATTTAAACAGGGCTATCATATCACCTCTTAACCTTCTCTTCTCCAGGCTAAACATCCCCAGTTCCCTAAGGCGGTCCTCATAGGGCATGGTCTCCAGACCCTTCACCATCTTAGTTGCCCTCCTTTGGACATGCTCCAGTTTCTCCACATCCTTTTTGAATTGTGGTGCCCAGAACTGGACACAGTATTCCAGGTGGGGCCTGACCAAAGCAGAATAGAGTGGCACTCTATTCTGCTTTGGTCAGGCCCCACCTGGAAAATTTAAAACAGTTAAATCATCTAAAAATAATATAAATTACATTAAAATATGCAAAAGTTAAAAGGCATGACGAATAGTCATGCTCAATATAAAAACCACCGAGACATGCTTCTGTTTTAAATGTTTGCTTAAACAAAAACGTCTTAGCCTGCTGTCAAAAGGTAAGTAGAGAAGGTCCAGTCTGGTTACCCATGGAAGGAAGCTCCAGAGAGTGGGAGCAGCCACCAAGAAGGCTGTGTTCTCTCAGGTTCATATAGGGAGATACGGTTCTTCAAATAATCTGGAGCTCAGACGTATAGGGTTTTATAGGTCATGACCAGCACTTTGAATTGTGTCAATGAAACTTCTTTCAACAAGAGTGTTATATGCTCCCTATAACTGGCCACAGCTTTATGGACCCACCGAAGTTTCCGATGAGTTTCCGCTTTCCTTCATGGCTGATCTTCCAAATCCTAGTCTTATGATTTCCTGGCTACAGTCTCCACTTTGATGACTGAATCCAAGTATGGAAACTCTTAAGATATTTCAAATTCTTGATCATCTACTTTATGTAGATTGTCTGTGGTCACAATTTTTGTTTTTGTTTTTTTATGTTCAGCTGTAAATCTGCATTTGTATTTTCTGCCTTGATCTTCTTCACTAATCTTTCCATATCTCTGATATTTTCTGCTAGTATGATGGTGTTCCTTCTTTCAGTTTTCATGCCTCCCTCCTTTGAGTCCAATCCTGGATACCGTGACACTAGTGTTATTGCTTTGCCTTCTCCAATTGCCACTGTGGCCCCATCCAACCTCTATTAAAAATGAAACACTGGATTATCTAAGGGTAAGCGAGAAAGCAGCAACATCTTGCTTCCTTGCTCCTGCTAAGTCCTCTCTTCCCACTGTATCATCCAAAAATAGATACAGAGGGAAAGCCTTCCAGGGAGAGGAGGGGAGGACTTGGAGAAGATTGCTGCCATCACTTGCCTAGGCCTTCTTGCCAAAAGGTGGAGAAAGCCAAGACCTGTGTGTGGAGGGAGGAGCTAGTTACCATATGGCAGTGATGGCGAACCTTTTATAGAATCATAGAGTTGGAAGAGACCACAAGGGCCATCCAGTCCAACCCCATTCTGCCATGCAAGAACTCCCAATCAAAGCATCCCTGACAGATGGCCATCCAGCCTCTATTTAAAGACCTCCAAGGAATGAGACTCCACCACACTCTGAGATAATATGATCCATTGTCGAACAGCCTTATTGTCAGGAAGTTCCTTCTAATGTTGAGGTGGAATCTCTTTTCCTGTAGTTTGCATCCATTGTTCCAGGTCCTTTTCTCTGGAGCAGCAGAAAACAAGCTTGCTCCCTCCTCAATATGACATCCCTTCAAATATTTAAACAGGGCTATCATATCACCTCTTAACCTTCTCTTCTCGAGGCTAAACATCCCCAGTTCCCTGAGGCGTTCCTCACAGGGCATGGTTTCCAGACTCTTCACCATTTTACTCGCCCTCCTTTGGACACACTCCAGTTTCTCCACATGCTTTTTGAAGTGTGGTGCCCAGAACTGGACACAGTATTCCACGTGGGGCCTTATCCAAGCAGAATAGTGTGGCACTTTTACTTCCCTTGATCCAGACGTTATACTTCTATTGATGCAACCTAAAATTGCATTGACCTTTTTAGCTGCAGCATCGCACTGTTGGCTCATGTTCAACTTGTGATCTCCTTGGACTCCTAGATCCTTTTCACATATGGTCTTATTCAGCCAAGTGTCTCCCATCCTGTATCTGTGCATTTCATTTTCTGCCCTAAGTGCAGAACCTTACATTTCTCTGCGTTAAATTTCATTTTGTTAGCTTTGGCCAAGCTTTTTAGTCTATTCATGTCATTTTGAATTTTAATCCTGTCCTCTGGAGTATTAACTGCTACTCCTCATTTGGTGTTGTCTGCAAATTTGATAACTATGCTCCTAATACTGTCACCCAAGGCACTAATAAAGATATTGAATAAGCACTGGGCGCAGGACGGAACCCTGTGTCACTTCACTCCAGGATGAGAAGGAAACAATGTTGAGCACCCTCTGGGTTCGGGTGGTCAACCAATTACAAATCAATGTAACAGTTACTTTTTCTAGCCCAGATTTTACAAGCTTGTTTGCAAGAATGTCATGGGGAACCTTGTCAAAGGCCTTACTGAAATCAAGATATACTATATCCACAGCATTCCCTTCAGTTGGAAAGGTCTGCCGGAAGAGATCTGTCTTGAGTGCTTTCTTAGAAGCAGAGTGGAACTGTGGAGGATCTCCTCCAGCAGGTCGTTCCATAATTTTGGAGCAGCAGTAGAGAAGGCCCTCTGAGAAACTGATGTTAGCCTAGATTTTTTAGGCTGTAATAAATTATTCCCAGAGGACCTCAATGTGTGGGACGGATAATATGGAAGAAGGCGTTCTCTCAAGTATTATGGACCCAAGCCATGTAGGGCTTTAAATGTAATAACCAACACTTTGTACCTTGCCCAGAAGCTGGTTGGCAGCCAATGAAGGGACTCCAGAACAGGTGTTATATTATTGTTCCAAGAAGTACCTGTGATTAGTCTTGCTGCCAATTTTTGTACCATCTGAATTTTCTTAACTTGGCACAAAGGTAGCCTCAAGTAGTGCGCATTACAGAAGTCTAAGTGAGAGGTTACCAGTACATGTACCACTGTTTCAAGGTCCCCTGGCTTCAGGAAGGGGCGCAGCTGGCGTATCAGCCAAAGCTGGTAGCAAGTGCTCCTGACTATTGCATCCACCTGCGCTGACAGCTGGAGTGACGAGTCAAGGAGCACCCACAAGCTGTGGACAGAGTCCTTCAGTGGAAGTGTGACCTCATCCAGAACTGACTGACAAAACTCCAATCCCGGATTCGGGTTTCCTATAATGAGTACCTCCGTCTTACCTGGATTCAGCTTTAGTCAGTTCTCCCTCATCCTGTCCATTACTGTGCCAAGGCAGGCATTCAGAGGAGAGATGCTATTCTTAATCACTGCATCTGTCGGAAACATAGAGAAATATATCTGGGTGTTGTCAGGGTACTGATAACACCCCACCCCGCAGTTTCATGTAAATGTTAAACAGCATGGGAGACAGGATGGCGCCCTGAGGAATGCAAAATTTTAGCTCTCTTTTAGAGGAGCAACTGTCTCTCAGTGCCACCATCTGGAATCTTCCTGAGAGGCAGGAACGGAACCACTGTAGAACAGTGCCTCCGATACCCAACTCTTTCAGGCGTTCCAGAAGGATACCATGGTCAATAGTATCAAAGGTCACTGAGAGGTCCAAGAGCACCAGCAGGGTCACACTTCCCTTGTCAATGCCCAGATGGAGCATGTTTTTATACTATGACTGCTTAATCCTGTTTTAGTATTGGGAATGGGGGCTGGGTATAGGGATTGATTTCTTCTTGGAGTTTATTGTAACTTTGATGTAGTTTACTGCTGTAATCCACCCGGATTCTCTGTGATAGGGTGGGCTAGATATAAATAAATAAATAAAATTATTATTATTATTATTATTATTATTATTATTAAACAGATATTAGTTAAAACTAGTTTGGGGACAGCATTCAAAGCAGTGTAGGAACCAAACAAGGGACTAACAGGAGCTCATTCTGGCACTTCGGGTCTAAGGGAATCTGAATCCCATAATTAAGATTCTGTTGCTCCAATAAATTCCACCATTCTTGGTCCCTGAGTTCACTTTACTTTGGGTCTCCTCTCCATAGATGAGGTTCCTTGCACCCTCCCTGGAAAATGAAAGGGGAAATGGTCTGGTCTGTAGGAAGTAACAGGCAGAATGGTGAGCATGAGGGAGAATTTGGCAGAGGAAGGTGGGCCCAGTGATAGGAAGCCAGAGGAGGAGGGACTGTGCCGGAGTCCAGATGACAGACAGGGCAGATCAGGCTGCCAGGCTGATGGGAACACAGGAGTTATCTTGGGAATAGGCATGGAGCCCTCTCAATTGCCACAACAACCCCTGCTCACCCCACTATTTCCATGGGTTGACTAATCCACTAGGCCTCTGGACATTGGTTCAGCATCCAACCCTCTTGGATATCCACCTAAGCTTTATTCTTGCCCATCATAGCACCCAGACCTTTCCATGGTGTAGTGTTCTCTTGAGAGAGATGCTTATGGAAGGAACCTCCACCCACTGCTCTGGCTGGCTGGGCACCAGATGCCAATGTCTCTCTTCAAGAGACCAAGAGCGAGCCCCTTTGGGCTACCATCTGACCAAGATCTTGAGCTTCCAAGTCCTTCAAGACTTCCTGCTCTACTGAGACTCTCTGGGAGGCCTATTCCATGCCTACTCATAAAAAGAGATCTGCCCTCTACCCTGGACTATTCCAGCAAAGTTAAATGCAAATGCAGGTCCCAGATTTTGCATGCTTTTTTGGAGAGTCCCTGACCCCCAAAAGAGATTTCCATAGAGTCAGGCACAGAGCAATTTCTGACGGCTGGGAAAGATTTGGGGCTTCAACTGCTAGAATTATTTGGTCAGCAGAGCCTGTGAACCATTAAAAACATCCAAGCGACACATGAAAAACATCAGGAAATTAACAAGAAATGCCACTTACATCAAAACAACATAAATACACCTAGATCATGGCCCTTGTGGTCTCTTCTGACTCTGATTCTATGATTCAAACCAGGATGGCTAAAAAGACAAATGAATTGATCTCAGAGCAAATCTAGCTCTGACCTTAATTAGAAGTGAAGGTGACTAAACTGAGGTTGTCATACTTTGGATATATCACCAGATGATGTGACTTGTTTTTTAAACTTGTGATGGTGGGATAAGTTGAAAATTCTAAGAAAAAAGGAAGAGCCCAAGAACCAGGTGGAATGATTCAATCAAGGAAACAATTTCTGCCTGAGTTTGCAAGACCTGAGCAAATCCATAGGATTTCCTTAAGTCCAAGTTGACTTTATGTCAAACAACACTACTCCTTCCTCTACAAATATTCGTTTCCAATATTCAAATCTCCATTCCAACTGCCACTGCTGTGGGCTCTGAGGGAGAAAAGAGCATATAACACCTCAGCAGAGAGAGAATGAGGGTCATGGTGATTATGGAGTTTATCACACGGGAGGAATTTATCTCAATTTCGAAAGAAATGGAAGTGAGGCCAGTTCGGAATTGAGTAAATTCGCTAGTTTAGTGAATTTATATGATGACGTATTGACGCTGCATTGTGTTCGGAACTGCCCAAAATTGCCTCCCAGTGCCCGAAATTGCGTGTGATAATTTCTCATGCAATAATGTGAAACCCCATGATTGCGTTAGGAAGGACTTCCCTTTGCCCGAAAATGTGTGTGATCGGCTTTCACGCAATCACACAAAACCCCATGATTGCATTCATATTGCCATTGGATTATACTTCCAATTCCCTTCATGTGATAAACTCCTATTAGGAGCCCATGGGGAGGAAGAAGCTGCTGGCTCTACTGGTACTACAGAAAATGTTAAAAGAGACTGGAATATTTTAAATGACAATTTAGGAGAACGCTGGAAAAATATTATAATAAAGAAGTAAAGAGTTCTTTCTGTTAGCTAGTGCCAGAAAACATATATTATATATTATTATATTATTTAAATTAGAAGTGTGGAATGTATGGGTAGAAAATAAAAATGAATTTTAAAAGTTAGGCATTATAAATTTGACGCAAAGAATTGTTGACTCAAGGGAAACGAAGCAGAAGGTCCTAGAGAGTAACATTAAATTAACTTAAGAAGCTGGTTAAAGTAAGATAATGTGACGTAAGCAGTAATCAAAGTAAAAGGATAAAACATATTCAAATAGAGCACATATAAGAAGTTTTTCCAAGTAGACGGAAGTAAATTCCTTTTTGTGTTATATGTTCTTTATTAAGATATGTCCTTCTAGGAAGTAAATGTTAGATCTGTGTATGTTAAGTCTTTTTAACTGTTATATGTTATATTGCTATATGTTGAAAGCAAATATAAGAAAAAGAAAAAGAAAAAGAGGAGTCCAGAGGGAGAAAGAAGCTGCTGGCTCTAATGGTACTTGGACCTCTCTGCCTTCCAAATGGATTCCTCTCTCTTCAGGACTAAGACCCAGGACTAAGACTCAGTCGGCACTATGTTTGCTATCGCTCACAGATGCTTTCCCTGCTAGGGCTATAAAACCAGGACCTGACAGGGCTCTGCTGCAAAACACCCCAGTGGAGAGAATGAGAGGACCACAGTGACTTTCTAGGGCCAGGGAGAAGACAAACTGCTGGGTCTACTGCTACTTGGACCTCTGCCTTCCAAGTGCCTTCTAAGAAGCAGAGCCTCCCTCCAGTTCATGGGGTGCCATTCAGACATGGAGGGACAGATGCAGGCCCAGCTTCATCGGGCCTGGCCTAGATTAAGAAACAGAGACCTCCCTCCGGTCCATCTGCCTTGGTCCAGGCCACAGAGAGAAAGAAGAAACACTGGACCTGATCCCCTTCCCCACCACCATTCCCTTCTCCTTTTGTCGTGTCTTTTTAGATTGTAAACCCGAGGGCAGGGAACCATCTAATTAAAAAGAATAACAATTGTAACCTGCTCCGAGAGCCTTTAAGGCTGAAGGGCAGGGTATAAATACCGTAAATAAATAAAAATAATTAAAATATTCATCGATCAACGCTGCTATTACAAAGCGACAGCGGTTTGCGTCTTACATACTATATTTGGTGACTTGACAGCCATTTTTTGGTTTTTGCTAATGGCAAACCAATGTTAGGCTGGAAACCCAGCAGGTGGAAATGAAAGACAGCTCCTTTTTCTCTGTCAGGAAGGAAGACTGCATTTGTGAGAATGTAGAGAGACCTTGCACTAGGAGCCACCTTAAAGCTCACTGGAAAAAAAGAGAAGTTGGCAGCCTGAGCTTCTTTCCTAGTGAGAGGTTAAATGAAAAGAATTAACTTTAGTTTCAAAGAAGAGAGCCTACCAAAAGAGATAACTTCAGAAGCTAAGCTAGATCCAGGTGGTCGACCTTGAAGACTGCCAAAAACGATAAGCAGAAGGACAGGCTGTAAACAAGATAGAAAGACCCAGATATGTGTTGACTTACTTAAAGTAGATATGCTACTGCAAGTGTTGTTGTGATGAAAATAGAATTTAGGAGAAGAAGAAAAAATGAAATTTACATGTGCAGTTGTTTTGTCCTGATAACACAATGTTATAAAAGCACTCCCCTTTGAGTTGCTATCTGACACAGATTGGTGAAGCTATTCCCTCTGCTTCCTATTGCATGCAATAAAAGCCATCTTGACTTTGGACCTTGTCTTGATTCTGTTCACCCTGTTCATCGAACCTTAACACTAGATTTCAGTGGTCTCCTTCCTCAGATGCATTATTATTATTATTATTATTATCATCGTCATTATGGCCACCATTGTGAGTGTATCTCTGTGTCTGTGGAGGGGAGGGAGCCTCTTTGCCCTCTGCTTCAGGCACCAAAAGGAGGCCTTGCAGGAAGGAAGAGAAGGTTGAAGGGAGGTTGAAGAAATGGGGGAGACCATCTTGGTTTGTGGCCAAGAAGGAAAGAAAAAGACCAACACTGCCATTCCTCATTGTCTTTCTGAGGGAAAGGTCTCTTTCCAGCTTGGATTTGGTTATTAGTCCAAGTTGACTTAATTAATGGCAAACACTACTCCTCCTTCCAACAATATATGGTACTGCACTTAGGGCGCAAAAATGAAATGCACAGATATAGGATGGGGGACATCTGGCTGAATGAAACTACGTGTGAAAGGGATCTAGGAGTCCAAGTAGACCATAAGTTGAACATGAGTCAACAGTGCGATGCGGCAACTAAAAAAGCCAATGCAATTTTAGGCTGCATCAACAGAAGTATAGTTTCTAGATCAAGGGAAGTTATAGTGCCACTCTATTCTGCTTTGGTCAGGCCCCACTTGGAATACTGTGTCCAGTTCTGGGCACCACAATTCAAAAAAGATGTGGAGAAACTGGAGCATGTCCAAAGGAGGGCAACTAAGATGGTGAAGGGTCTGGAAACCATGCCCTATGAGGAATGCCTTAGGGAACTGGGGATGTTTAGCCTCGAGAAGAGAAGGTTAAGAGGTGATATGATAGCCCTGTTTAAATATTTGAAGGGATGTCATATTGAGGAGGGAGCAAGCTTGTTTTCTGCTGCTGCAGAGACTAGAACGCGGAACAATGGATGCAAACTGCAGGAAAAGAGATTCCACCTCAACATTAGGAGGAACTTCCTGAGAGTAAGGGCTATTCGACAGTGGAACACACTCCCTCGGAGTGTAGTGGAGTCTCCCTCCTTAAAGGTCTTTAAGCAGAGGCTGGATGGCCATCTGTCAGGGATGCTTTGATTTGGAGTTCCTGCATGGCAGGGGGTTGGACTGGATGGCCCTTGTGGTCTCTTCCAACTCTATGATTCTATGAATGACGGTTATTTCATTCCAGAAAGCATGTATACGCATGTGCGCATATGTGCAATCCCCCCCCCCCTGCAAATTACCTTGAGAAAACAGTTCCTGGGAATCGGGAGTGCTGTTCTGGTCGTTGTTGTCGGGCTGGGTCCACACTAGCTCGTATGGCGAACTGAGCCACTTCAGCTCGATACTGGCATCACCAGCCAAAATTTGTTTCAGTTCATGAAAGAAAGGCATGTCCACAGCACCGCTTCCACTCCTGGATGCTTTCTGGTTCTCTTCCTTGAACTTTCTTTTTAATGCCTTACATTTGGTGTGGCATTCTTCTGCATTCCTATCGTGGCCCCTCTTCCTCAACTCAGCTGCAATATTTTCAAACACGTTGATGTTTCTTTTGCTCTCTCTCAATTGGTGCTGGACCTTTTCCTGGCCCCAGAGCGCAATAAGATCCACTGTCTCATCGTGTTTCCACGATATGCCTCTTCCTTCAGTTTTTTTGGTTGCCGCCTTGGACATGTGTTCGGTGGAGCTTTGTGAAGCCGCCATATCAATAAATTTCTGATTTCTTTCAGCTAGGACCCCGGTTGGCAGTGATCAGGAAAAGTGTGGTTCAAAAATGGCGCTTGCTCTCGGTGGAAGCAGGATCATGGGAGTTAGGGTCGTGGGCTGGGCCAAACTATTCACCCTGTTATTGGCAGGACAGGTAAACCCAACAAAAGGCAAGGGGCGTGCCAGGGTCACCTGGCGGGTAGTGACCTGCTGAAACGTGCCATGCGGGCAGGGCATTATGGAGGTCGCAGGAAATGAACGCCAAGGGCCAACATCCTCTCGTGTGCATAATCTGTCAGCAGAGGGACCCACTCTTGCACGTCGCCACAAGAAAGTCCAATATTTCCCAAACATATCAATTTCTCACCTCAAATTAATGGGGGGGGGGTTTGACGGGGTGCTATCTTCCACAAGGCGGTTAATGGGGAGGAATGCCCAGGAGAATTGGGGTGGGTGCAAATATGCACATAATCTGTTAGCCTGGCAACCCCCCCCCCCCCCAAAAAAGATCCATTGCCATCCAATGGGGAGGTTACAGGGGTGCTAGAGGAGGTTTTTGGGAGGAAAGCCCTCCTACGGCTACAGGGATAATTGGTGCACAGGTTTCCCCTCCCAAAATCAGAGGGGAAGGAATGCGCATAAACTGTTAATACTTAAAAAAAATTAAAAGTACTGAAATAAAATACAAAACAAGTACAATAAGAGCACTAATAACTAAATAAAATACAATGAAATAAATGATAAATAAAATAACCAAAATAAAACCAAAAATAATTCAAAAGAAATATCTCTAACACACAAAATGCGTGCCCGATTTTGCCGGGAGAGGAGGCATGTTCCTCCCCCGGCCTTCTCCCCTCCCCTGAACTTGACCCGATTGTGATCGGAGCCAAGTTCACATTCCCCGCAAACCGGTTTTTCCCAAAAGAAACGGTAAAAATTCCGCTTTGGGAGAAACCGGGTTATGGGGGATTTGCCCTGCTACGTGTGTGCAAAATCTGGATTCAGTAGTGTTAAAACCGGTTTCAGTATGAACTTCTTGATTTTAAACCGGTTTGCTAACCAGTATATAACGTAGTCTGAACGGCCCCTATCTTAAATCTCCACTAATTATCTTTTTGTTTTGTTTTTTAAATAAACCAGGGAAGGTGTGGATTGATCATCCTGTCATCCCAGAATGACCCTTCACGGTAAGGGTCGCTCATTCTCAGGATGGCAGGAGGACCAATCCACTCTCCTTGGGATATGCTCAGTCCTCTAGTTCTGGGTGGGCATTTCCTAACTATCTCCTACCACCGCTTGCAGCACTTTAGGGCCAAAAGCTGCTTGTGCTGATTTAAACTTGTCTATTTTGTAAACATACTTGGCTCAGCCCAACCCTCTGTTGAAGTCGCCATTGACCTAATCGAATGGGGATAAACGTTTTAAAATCTAGGCTTCCCCTCCAGATCATAAATCTTTAATCCATCTTCCTAAAGCCACTTTAGATGCCGTATGGCCAATTGTTCTAGGATTATAAAATATGAATAAAGCTTCCATCTGTCTCATGGCCTCTGTTATTTTCTTATAAATCTTCACTGCCCTTTTTAAGTCTAATTTATGCCATTGTTTTGTTTTTTTTGTTTTTTCTTTTTCATGTCTTGGGTTTGGATAAAAAGTTGGCAAATAAATATGATCTGCTAATGTACTTTTGGCTAAAATTAAGGGTCTATCGATAGAACCAGTCTGTCCTCCTCAAATTTATATAAATGATGTTTAATGGATAAATCTGCCAATTCAGATCTAGCCAATTTAACTGCTTTCATAAAACAAAGCTTAAAAGATAAATGCTTGAAAGAGGAAGTAACTTGTCAATCTATTCAAGAAGAAAATCTATGCCTTGTTGGAAAAGTTGACTCTCCTTATAAATCTTTAGATATGTTAATTATTTGATAATTTCTCACCTCTAAATTGTAAGATTACTGACAAAGCTGAAATTTGATGTTTGATTGTATTAGGACGTAGAGCTTTATTCACTCCTTCCTGTAGAAAATGTAAAACATGTTTTATTTCAATATCATAGAATCATAGAGTCAGAAGAGACCCCCAAGGGCCATCCAGTCCAACCCCCTGCCATGCAGGAACTCTCAATCAAAGCATCCCAGACAGATAGCCATTCAGCCTCTGTTTAAAAACCTCCAAAGGAGGATACACCATTACACTCCTGGCAAAATGCTAACAGGGGACAGAGAAAAGGCAGAATTACTCAACACCTTCTTTGCTTCAGTCTTCTCAGAAAAGGCAAAGGGTGCTCAACCTAAGGATAATGGAGACAGAATAGAGGAAATTCAGCACAGAATAAGTAAAGAGGTAGTACAGGAATACCTGGTTAACCTAAATGAATATAAATCTCCAGGACCAGATGAACTACATCCAAGGGTATTAAAAGAACTGGCAAAGGTGATATCGGAGCCATTGGCAATAATCTTTGAGAACTCCTGGAGAACAGGAGAAGTCCCAGCAGACTGGAGGAGGGCAAACGTTGTCCCCATCTTCAAAAAGGGAAAAAAGAGGATCCCAACAATTATCGTCCAGTTAGTCTGACATCAATTCCAGGAAAGGTTCTAGAGCAGATCATTAAGCAGAGAGTCTGTGAACACTTAGAGGCCAATGCCATAATCACAAAAAGCCAACATGGGTTTCAGATAAACAAGTCATGCCAAACGAACCTGATCTCTTTTTTTGATAAAATTACCAGCTTGGTAGATGAAGGGAATGCTGTGGATATAGTATACCTCGATTTCAGTAAGGCCTTTGACAAGGTTCCCCATGACATTCTTGCAAACAAGCTTGCAAAATGTGGGATAGACAAGTTAACTGTTACATGGATTTGTAATTGGTTGACTGGCCGAACTCAAAGGGTGCTCAACAATGGCTCCTTTTCATCCTGGAGAGAAGTGACCAGTGGGGTCCCACAGGGCTCTGTCCTGGGCCCAATGCTGTTCAACATCTTTATTAATGATTTGGATGACAGAATTGGGGGCATACTTATCAAATTTGCAGATGACACTAAACTGGGAGGAGTAGCTAATACCCCAGAGGACAGGATCAAAATTCAAAATGACCTGAATAGACTAGAAAGCTGGGCCAGTGCTAACAAAATGAAATTCAATGCGGAGAAATGTAAGGTTCTGCACTTAGGGCGGAAAAATGAAATGCACAGATATAGGATGGGGGACACCTGGCTGAATGAGACAACATGTGAAAGGGATCTAGGAGTCCAAGTAGACCATAAGCTGAACATGAGTCAACAGTGTGATGCGGCAGCTAAAAAAGCCAATGCAATTTTAGGCTGCATCAATAGAAGTATAGTTTCTAGATCAAGGGAAGTTATAGTGCCACTCTATTCTGCTTTGGTCAGGCCCCACCTGGAATACTATGTCCAGTTCTGGGCACCACAATTCAAAAAGGATGTGGAGAAACTGGAGCATGTCCAAAGGAGGGCAGCTAAGATGGTGAAGGGTCTGGAAACCTTGCCCTATGAAGAACGCCTTAGGGAGCTGGGGATGTTTAGCCTGGAGAAGAGAAGGTTAAGAGGTGATATGATAGCCCTGTTTAAATATTTGAAGGGCTGTCATATTGAGGAGGGAGCAAGCTTGTTTTCTGCTGCTGCAGAGACTAGAACGCAGAACAATGGATGCAAACTGCAGGAAAAGAGATTCCACCTCAACATTAGGAGGAACTTCCTGACAGTAAGGGCTGTTCGACAGTGGAACACACTCCCTCGGAGTGTAGTGGAGTCTCCTTCCTTAGGGGTCTTTAAGTAGAGGCTGGATGGCCATCTGTCAGGGATGCTTTGACTTGGAGTTCCTGCATGGCAGGGGGTTGGACTGGATGGCCCTTGTGGTCTCTTCCAACTCTATGATTCTATGATTCTATGGAGTGTGTTCCACCGTCGAACAGCCCTTACTGTCAGGAAGTTCCTCCCAATGTTGAGGTGGAATCTCTTTTCCTGCAATTTGTATCCATTGTTCCACGTCCTAGTCTCTGGAGGAGCAGAAAACAAGCTTGCACCCTCCTCAATATGACATCCCTTCAAATATTTAAACAGGGCTATCATATCACCTGACATGGCAGGGGGTTGGACTGGATGGCCCTTGTGGTCTCTTCCAACTCTATGATTCTGTTAACCTTCTTTTCTCCAGGATAAACATCCCCAGCTCTCTAAGTCATTCCTCATAGGACATTGTTTCCAGACCCTTCCCCATCTTAGTTGCCCTCCTTTGGACATGCTCCAGTTTCTCCACATCCTTTTTGAATTGTGGTGCCCAGAACTGGACACAGTATTCCAGGTGGGGCCTGACCAAAGCAGAATAGAGTGGCACTATTACTTCCCTTGATCTAAACACTATACTTCTATTGATGCAGGCTAACATTGCGACTCTGAAATGTTTCCACCCAATTCTGGTATTCCTGGTAAGAATTAGTCTTGCACTTTTCACTAACTTTTTGAATTATCACTATTTTATCAGTTAATTTTCCTTTTTAAAACATGCTTAACTTTATTTATTTTTATTTTTTATTTTTTCCCTCAAGGTGGAAACCCTTCAACTGGGACGATCAACTGCCCGGTGTCTTTGTCCCCCTTTTCTAATTTATTGTTATCGGAGTCTTCAAAATGGGGGTGAGACTCAGGCAACTGCCTGATTTCTTTACCCCTGGTGTGTTGTACATCATTCGAGTCCTCAATAACTGGGTGAGACTTAGGCAACTGCCCGGTTTCTTTGCCACTTTAATTTTGTTCAATTTAATCATCCGGGATTGAGATCTTATCCACTGTCTGGACTCTTTCTCATTTTCTTTCTCTTAATCTTGCTTTCCTCCATTTCATTATCTCTCGATTCAAATATCTTTCTTAGATCCTTCATTCCTATTTCCCAATTCTCTCTAACTACAGAGGTCCCTTCTCTTACATGGGGGATCCATTCCAGACCCCCCCCCCCCCCACACACACACCCGCATAAGGGAATTCTGCTTATGCTCAAGCCCCATTAGAATGAATGGGGCTCATGCCCATGCCATTATCCCTTCTGGCATAAGCGCAGCCTTTTTCCGGCATGGCTTTCAACGTATGCTGAAAGCTGCATAAGGCACGCCCGCATATAATGCGGGCGCCCTGTATCACTAGATTTAACTTCATATTTTATAAGGAGAAGGGTTGCCTCCCTCCAGATGGTATGGCAGGTAAATAAAAACAGAGGGAGAAGGACATTAGGAATCAATGGAACAAATCCTGCCTCATGGATGGTGCATGGGGATAAACCCAAGGAGAGTGGATTGATCCTCCTGTCATCCTGAGAACTGTTGAGGAATGTATTATGTATCTCCCTCAACTTCCTTTGAGCCATAGTAGAAAAGAGGAGATTGAGATCGGTTAAATTATTATCCTCTAGTTCCATATGAACCCATTTAGTGGAATCTGATTCTATGACAAATTGGGAGAATTGGTCCAGATAAAAAGCATGAAAATGTGTTGAGTTCAGGAAGCACTAGTCCACCTTCCTTAGCATTGGTAAATTGGGCTATTTCGGGAAATCTGAGTTTTGTAACTTGAAATATAAAATTCTTAATTATTTTTTTCCAAACCTTAAATTTATGTAGGGCTGGACTAATAGGAATAGATTGAAATAAAAAGAACAATCATGGGGTTAGAAACATCTTTACCAAGGCAATCCTGCCAAGAAATGGAGAAGTTCAACTTTTTCCATTCCCTTATTTCAGCTTTCATCCACTTAATGGCTGGGTTATAGTTCCTAGGGATCAGTTGAGATAAATTCTTTGTGATGAGAATGCCCAAATAGGAGAATCCAGAAGGACATGTTTTTAAATTAGAAATAGTGACATTCTCTCTTGATCTGATTGAGAGACATTCATATACATTTTTTTTTTGGATTTGAGCCCTGAGAGTTTCCCAAAGGTATCTAGCATGCTCTTTATGACAGGAAAGAATGATTCAGGGTTCTGGACAGCTAAAAAGATATCTTATGCATACATCATTATTTTGTGAGGATGGTCATTTATCTGAGATCCTAACACACTCGAATTTGATCTAATCATTTCAGGTAATGGTACTACATAGATTGCAAAGAGGAGCAGTGATAGTGGGCAGCCTTGTTTGGTGCAAGCTAAAGAATTCTAAGTCTTTTTCAGTGACCAGCACTGTCCCTTCCCATTGCCACTAGAGATGTTTTACTGCAGTAGTAAACTCGTCTCCAAAGTTCATTTCCTTCAATACCCCTGAAAGAAAATTCCATTCAATCCTGTCAAATGCCTTGAGGGTGACTAACAATAGAAAGGCCAACAGGGCTTTTGTTTTGGATGCATAAAGAAAATTAAGGACCCTATGGATTGAGTCAGACATCCTCCTGCTAGGCATAAAGCCAACTTGGGCTGGATTGATATATTCTGAAATAAACTCATTTATCCTGCCAGCCAAGAAAGCTGTAAATAATTTTGCATCTTGATTCAATAGTGCTATTGGTCTAAATGCTGTGACCCAGGGGTATCTTTTCTTGTGTTTTCAGAATGGGGCTTATTTTTGACCTGTGTCAGCTATGAGGGGGAAGACCCCTGCCTAAAATTTCATTGAATAGATGAAGTAAATGGGAAGATAATTCCCCACACTAACAAGTTTGTAAAACTCACCTGAATAGCCATCGGACCCGGAGATCTGAATGGCTTAAATTTACCTAACACGCATTTTATCTCCCCCAATTCTATTGGTTTGTTCAGGTGTGAGCGGTGTGAATCAGAAACCGCTTGTACAAGCCATTGTTTTCCCTATTACCATCTACAGGGGTAATAGATGGACAGTTATGAAAGTAGAGAAGAATAAAATCAATTCTTTCAAAATGTGGTGCTGGAGAAGAGTGCTCAGGATACCACAGACAACTAAAAAGACAAACAAATGGGGCCTAAAACAAATCAAACTAGAAATCTCCCTGGAAGCCAAGATAACAAATTTAAGGTTGTCATACTATGGCCACATCATGAGAAGGCATGACTCATTGGAAAAGACAATAATGCTAGGAAAGGTGGAGGCATGTAGAAAGTGAGGAAGACTGCATGCTAGATGGACAGACTCTATTAAGGAAGTCATGGGCTTGGGCAGAGCAGTGGAGGACAGGGAATCTTGGAGATGTCTCCTCTACACAGTCGTCATGACTCAGGATCGACTTTAAGAGAATTAACAATAACAATGAATTAATAAAACAAATAAATGAAGGATGCTACCTCAGGTCTGCACAATATACGGCCCACAGGCCGCATGCGGTCCAGCAAAAAAAATTTGGAGGCCCTCAAGGATCTGGAAGACTTCAATTCTCCTCTTTTGACTGGCAAATAACAAAACCTGACCACCAAAGCAGAAGATTTTACACCACATGGTCAGGGCATTAAAGTATAATCACCATAGCACACTAGGGAGAAAGGGCTTCTCTCTGCTCACCCAAGGGCAAGTAGACCTGGGCCCCTGCTGGCTCCCCGTACCTCCCTCCCTCCCTCCCTCCATGATGGACTTTTGGTGGTAGAGAAGGAGTCATCGGCTGCCTGAGACCTCTGTGGCCAGTGAATGAGGGTAGCAAGGATCCCCAGGGAAACCAAGCTCAGCCTGCTTTTATTTTTGGGGTGGGGGGAAGCCAAAGAAGCACACTTGGGGGTGCATGTCTGTGTGCATGTGGAGGAAGCGAAGCAGCCCTAGGTTAATGGCCCCCAGGAGGGGCATGGGAACTTCCTCCCCAAATGGGTGCAGGTTTCATGCACAGATTTGGCTGCTTGAATCTCTGAAGGGCCTCACCAGAGGGTCCCCCTCTGGTGCAGCTCCCCCCCCCCAACTTCCCTCGAAGCAAAGATCCTGCCCAGCACACACACGCACACACACCTCAAAGAGTAAGGAAGGGGCTAAAGGCAGTGGCTCAGCTCCCATGCTTCCGAAATACTTTTACCTGCTGGCTGGAAATCCACCACAGATGCTGATGAATCGTCAAAAGAAACTCTTTCTAGAACATGGTCACATAGCCCGAAAACCCCACAAAAAACTATGGATGCCAGCCATGAAAGCTTTCAACTCCGCACTCGGAAGAATTGCCCATCTGTCCTGGGCAGGGGTGGAGAGCAGTTTGGAGGGTGTCTTCCTGCTTGGCAAAATGAAGGTCAGACTGGAGGACCTTCCTGGGGTTCTTACTGGCTGTTTATGCTGTCTGCTCTGGAGCATCAGTATCCACACTTCATCAAAGCTCAACTAAATGGAGGAAAAATATCAGCTTTCTGAAAGGGCATGGCACTGTTATTGTGTTTTTCCAATTCAGCACCCAAACATACTCCAGTATTGGAGAAGTTTTTTTTTCCATTGCAGTCCAGTGATTATTTTTGTTATTCATTTTCAGAGAGACAACCTGGCATCATAGTTTGAGTGTTGGACTACAACTCTGGAGACCAGGCTTTGAATCACCACTCGGCCATGGAAACCCATTGGCTGAATCATACTCTCTTAGCCCCAAAAACCTCATGATAGGATCCCTCAGGGTCACCATAAGTTGGAAATGACCTGAAGGAACACAACATCTTATCTCGGGGACCGCCTCTCCCCGTACAAACCCTCGCGCATGCTTTGATCATCAGGGAGGAACCTGCTGCAGCCTGTGAAAACCAGGCTGATGCAGACCTCCGAGAGTTTTTTCTCTGCTACCGCTCCCAAACTTTGGAATGGCCTGCCGGATGAGATGCATCTTATAAAATCTGCTGATTGCTTTAAAAAAGCAATCTCTTCTGGCAGGCCTTTCCTGAAGCCTTCTAGTTCCCAGCTCCAAAATTGGATTGGAAAATGGGGCTTGATCCTTGCTCTGGTACCATCTCCCACCTCATCCAAGAACAATGTTATGAGGATGCATTATGTTCTTAATTTGTTGATGGTTTTAAATTATTGTTAATTTAATTTATTTTTAAGGGGCGGGTGGTTGGGAATGGGGTGCTGAACTATTTTAAATTGTATGTTTTAATCCTATTGTACCCCACTCCGATTGTTTTTTACAGAGCAGCAGGCTAGAAATAAACATTTATATTATTATTATTATTATTATTATTACAACAACAACAGTCCTTTCCCTCTGACATGGGAAGCAAAGAGAGCTTGCACAAATTAAAACAAATGCAGATGAAGAAAAGAGTTCACATGACAGCTGGTAGTTTTAAATTTCTTGTTTTGTCATAGACCAATCAGGAATCCCAAGAAAGCTGTGAGGGAAAAGGACTGAAACACACATTTCAAATCCAATCTGCACCAGACAAAATTGATGAGTCCACCAAAGCTTACGCCAGATATTTTTTTCTGTTTGTCTTAAAAATGCCACAAGCTTCCTTTATACAATTAAAAGTAACAGCAACAAAATGGAAGAACCAAATCATGTATATTTTCCATCTGCTTCACAGTCTGACATAACTGTTATTGCATTCACATCACAGGATTTTATTGGCAAGATTTCTTCAGAAGTGGTTTTGTCAGTGCCTCTCTCTGAGGCTGAGAGAGTGTGACCTACCTAAGATTACTCTTAGGTAATCTTAGATAAGGGCCTCAGTGGATTTCCAGGGTCATAGTCTAATGCTCAAACCACTACACCACACTGACTCTTTCTTGAGGCTTTGTTGCTTTTTTGTGGTGTGTCTTCAAGTTCTTTCCAACTTATGGCAACCTTAAGGCTCATGGGATTTTCTTAGCAAGATTTGTTTAGAGGACTGGAGGTTTGCCCTCACCTTCCTTTGAGGCTGAGAGCATGTGACTCACCCAAGGCCACCCAGTGGGTTTAAATGGGAGAGGGGGAATCAAACTGGGGTCTCTGAGTCCTAAACTCAGACCACTATGCCACATTGGCTCCCATTTCCAGGTACCTGTGAAATATTTGCAGAATTTTTGTTGTGTTGTTTGTATGTGTCTTCATGTCATGTCTGATTTATGGTGAGCCTAAGGCAACCTTATCACAGGTTTTCTTGGCAAGCTTCTTCAGAGAGGATTTGCAATCCTCTGAGGCTGGGAGTGTGTGACTTTATGGCCTGCAAATTGTATATCCTCTGGAATATATCCTTCCCTCCCTCCCAACACTTTCCCATCCTCCCCACCCCCAATTTTATAGCTGGGAGATGGAAAGAAATTTTAAAGCAGCATTTAAATCTGGACTATTTTTTAAACAGTAAATGGCCCATATGCTATATGGTGCCTTATCCTCCATTCTAGTTATGACATCTGATCACCCTGCTCAAGGCTCTTCCGCTGTTTGGCCTTCTCCTGAGAAAGATCAGGGCAGAGGAGGATGAGGATGCAATAATAATATTAATTATTAATAATCATTAGAAGCAATGCACTTAATAACTAGTAATTAATTACAATAATTAACTAAAATCTATCTGCGGCCCAAAGTTTGGCAATTTTAATTTTGGCCACTGCCTACTTCCAAGTTGTTTAGGTCTGTGCTACCTTCATCTTCGATGCCTATTCATTCTATACCCTAAGTTGAGTCAACTAAGGATTTCCTCTGTCCCTGCTCAAATCTGCATCTTTTCCCTTGTTGCTCCCTATTTCTGGAATCGCCTTTCCATGAATTTGTGGACTGCCAACTCTTGTTTACAGTCCGAATTGAAAACAACTCTGTTCAGGGAAGTCTTTCATCTCTTATCTTAACATCACAATTTTATGATTTTATCATCAATTTATTAATTTGCACTATTTTATCCTATTGTGTAATTTTAGTATAATCTTATTTTATTAATTTTAAATCTCCTTGTTGTTGGTTAGTTTGCATGCCGTAGGCAGGCTCTTGTTTATTTATTTTGCTTTGTAAAGCGCTGTCTAAAGCCTACAGCATTCTATAAAATAAACATAAACATCATAATAATAATAGATTCATAGAAATTTAAGAAAGCTGCCCCATTTTAAGAAACCTTCTGTCCACATATCACTCTCTCCTGCTGTCCCAGTTACCCAAGTAAATGTGTTCCTTGGTATTGCTTCATTAACAGACATTTGGTACCAAAGGTAGAAATAATATGGAAAGAAGAGGAGTAGGTTCCTTCACTACAAAAAGAGGCAGTTCAACACGTTTCATAAATTGCTTTATTTATTTAAAAATAACATGTGAAATAAACAATCACATTAGACAAAGCTTGAATAAGTAAGAAAACATTTTCAACTGTTTAAAGAGTACTTTAATGGTTCCTCCAAAACCATCCAGGGGTTCTTTGCTTTCACCAGCCTTCATTTTTCTGATGATTTTCATTTTGGGGGCCTAAAATTTATATCGACGAGGATGATGATTTTTTAAAACATACCATAGATAGCTGCTCAGGTAGGCTAATCTGTGTTCCCCTTTTCTCTGTTTTTGTTGTTCCTGCTTGCTAAAAGATCCTGGAGGTAGATGCTGTTTATATTGTCTGCTAAAGGCAGGCACACAGACCTGTCCGAGGATCGGCTACAGCAGAATTTTATTCTTTCTCACCTCAAGCTTTTCCACACTCCAGGAATTTAAGTTATTTCTCTCCTGTGTGAATAGCTTGATGAGAAGTGAGGTCTGTCTTCTGAAGACAACCTTTTCCACACTAAAGGCATCTGAATGGCTTCTGCCCTGTGTGAGTTGCTTGATGATGAGTGAAGTCGCTGTTGTCAATAAAACCTTTCTCCCACACTCCAGGCACTGAAATGGTTTCACTCCTATGTGACTTGTTTGATGATGAATGTAGGTTCGTTTTTCCTTGAAGCCTTTCCCACACTCCAGGCACTGAAAGGGTTTCACTCCTGTCCTGAGTGAGTTGCCTGATGATAAGTGAGATGTGTCTTTTGAGTGAAACCTTTTCCACATTCCAGGCATTTGAATGGCTTCTCCCCTGTGTGAGTTGTTTGATGACGAGTGACGTCTCTTTTGCTAATGAAACCTTTCCCACATTTCAGGCAATGAAATCGTTTCATTCCTGTGTGAGTTGCTCCATGACTAGTGAGCTGTGTCTTCCAAGTGAAACTTTTACCACACTCCAGGCATTTAAATGGTTTCACTCCTTTGTGAATTGCTTGATGTTGAATGTAGATGCTTTTTGCCCTGAAGTGTTTCCCACATTCCAGGCACTGAAAGGGTTTCACTCCTGAGTGAGTTGCTTGATGATAAGTGAGACGTGACTTTAGAATGAAACCTTTTCCACACTCCAGGCATTTGAATGGCCTCTCCCCTGTGTGAGTTGCTTGATGAGCAGTGAAGGCTCTTTTGTCAAAGAAACGTTTCCCACACTCCAGGCACTGAAATGGTTTAACTTCTGAGTGAGTTGCTTGATGATAAGTGAGGCCTGCCTTCCGAGTGAAACTTTTACCACACTCCAGACATTTAAATGGCTTCACTCCTGTGTGAATTGCTTGATGTTGAATGTAGATGCTTTTTGCCCTGAAGTGTTTCCCACATTCCAGGCACTGAAAGGGTTTCACTCCTGTGTGAATTGCTTGATGTTGAATGTAGATGCTTTTTGCCCTGAAGTGTTTCCCACATTTCAGGCACTGAAAGGGTTTCACTCCTGAGTGAGTTGCTTGATGATAAGTGAGACGTGACTTTAGAATGAAACCTTTTCCACACTCCAGGCATTTGAATGGCCTCTCCCCTGTGTGAGTTGCTTGATGAGCAGTGAAGGCTCTTTTGTCAAAGAAACCTTTCCCACACTCCAGGCACTGAAATGGTTTAACTTCTGAGTGAGTTGCTTGATGATAAGTGAGGCCTGTCTTCCAAGTGAAACTTTTACCACACTCCAGACATTTAAATGGCTTCACTCCTGTGTGAATTGCTTGATGATAAGTGAGGCTTGTTTTCCGAGTGAAACTTTTATCACACTCCAGGCATTTAAATGGCTTCACTCCTTTGTGACATTCTTGATGATTAATGAAGCTTCTTTGGTCCATGAAACCTTTCCCACACTCCAGGCATTGAAAAGGCTTCACTCCTGCGTGAGTTGACTGATGACAAGTTAGGTGTACCTTTGAAGTGAAAGTTTTCCCACACTCCAGGCATTTAAATGGTTTCTTTCCTGTATGACTTGTTTGATGACAAGTGAGGTGTGTCTTCTGAATAAAACTTTTCCCACACTCTAAGCATTTAAATGGCTTCTCTCCTGTGTGAGTTGCTTGATGACGAGTGAGATGTACCTTTTGACTAAAACTTTTACCACACTCCAGGCATTTAAACAGTTTCTCTCCTGTGTGAATTTTTTGATGAGTAATGAGGTGTGTCTTCTGAATATAGCCTTTTCCACATTCCAGACATTTAAATGGTCTTTTTCCTGTGTGGATTGCTTTGTGAATGGTGAGACGGGTCTTCCAAATGAAACCTTTTCCACACTGCAGGCATTTAAATGGCTTCTCATCACTGTGTCTTTTTTGATGTTCAGTGAGATGTGCCTTCTGAATAAAACTTTTCCCACACTGCAGGCATTTAAATGCCTTCTCTCCTTTGTGAACTGTTTGATGACAAGAGAGGACTTTTTTATCAATGAAATGTTTTCCACACTCAAGCCCATTAAAAGATTTCTCTACTGCAGTGTGAGTTGCTTGATGATGACTGAAGTCATCATCCAGGCATGTAAATGGTTTATCTTGTGTGTGAATATTTTCAAGTGAAATCAGACCAGACATGTTTCCACACTCACCACCTTTGAAAGATTTCCCACTTGTCTGAATTCTCCTGTGAAGATTATGGCTTGCATTAGAGATGAAGCTTTGCCTATAGGCAAGATAAAGATATTTACTTTTTTTCCTTTCTTTTTTGTCTTAATCCTTGGATTGAGGACCAATAAACATTGCCTTTCTGAGCTGGGTTTTTGGTTCTCCACTCTTCTTCTGTATCAGTTTTTATTTCCTCCTTTTTTACCTTTTTGCACTGGTTTCTTTGCACCAATGCATGGCATGATTCCCTTTTATACTCTTTTAGTTGCACATCACTGCCTGGAAGGGAGAGAAAGTACTGGTTAGAAAACAAGAAAGAAATGGAAGGCAAAGTGTCAACACCTTTTGTCACCTAAATTCTTTCACTCTCAGAAGACCAGAGAGAGGGAGAGGGAACTCTAGAGAATCTTTCTTCATCTCTTTCCTTGAAAGCAGGCAGCTCTATGGATTTTGGGATCACATGAATTAGTACTCTGACTTCATCTCCCCTGCCTGTCCCCTAAAACACAATTATCTTCTTTTTTCTCTTCTAATATTCCTTAACCTTTGTAAGCCTCTAGGCAGGCAATGTCTGGATTGCTTCTGATCTTGAATATGTTGGAAAATTTATGTATTCCATTCTCTTTAGATACACAGGGATTTTGCTCTATCTATCTTATTCAGCCTAAGCATGTGATTCCTGTCACTCACTCTTGAAGGCTGTTTAACAAACTCTCTCTCATTTGGAAGAGGCAAACTAAGCTCTTGAGGGGGAGATACCTCTAGTGGATCCATCAATGCTACACCCAATATGTCCAAGCGCAGGAGTCCAACATGACCTTGGCCAAGATCTGCTGGTGAAGTTACTAAATAAAGGGTTTTCTGAGTTTTAACTACTGAAGCCTGGATTTCTGAGCTTGGTACCTGCTGGGCTTGACAGCATCCTTAGAAAAGTGGCTAAAAATAAGGGAAGCTAGAAGAAAACCACTCAGCCTGCTTTAATATATTAAGAGTGAAGAAGAATACTCGGGGTGCCTTTTCAGCTCTTGTGAGCTACTCATTCACAAGAAACAAGAGACTTACCCAGAGAGGACAGGACTCCCAGACTCTCCTCCATCACTTCCCAATAAAGGGCCCTTTGACCTGGGTCCAACATGGCCCACTCCTCCTCTGTGAAATTCACAGCCACCTCCTCAAATGTCACCTGACAAAAAAGAACCATATTGTTTGAGATTACTGAAGAAAACTGAAATTCTTACAGGATGCCATCCACATGTCCCTTGCACTGGCATCTTTGATGGAAGCAAAGGAAAATGACAAGATTCTTTGGGGAGTCAAAACGAGACAGGCACCCAGCCCACTCTTTTCTTACCTCCCTTCATATCCTGTTCCCTACCTGATCTAGACTTGCAGGAGCTGTTATGAGCCCATCAGGATTAAGAGATGTGCTTGTACATATAGGTCCAGTCTTTATTCCATCTACTGTGAGGAACAGAAAAGGAAAGAGAATGTTATTAACCCCTTTCTTTTCTTCCACCTTGAAGGTGTCCCTATGTGTGTAAATGCAGCAAACATCACACTGTATGCACAAAAAGAATTAAACAAACAAAAAACAAAAAATAAGAGCTTACAGCAGAAGCAAAGTAACTCTGAGTTTGGCATGGCTTTTAAAAAAACTGTTAATAAATATATGAAAAGCAAGTAGGCCAGCATCCCACAAAAAATTAAACAGCCACAAAAAGTGTTAACAGCTGTGAAGGAAAAAGCACCAAAATTTGGGCAAGAAGGAAATGGAGTGGAGTTGCAAGTAGTCCAAGTCCCTGGTTCTTCCTTGCCTAAGGAGGAGAAAGGACCTGAAGATGGACTCTGATAATGAGGATATCATCCCACTAAACTAGCCCTTCCATTCATCTTTTGTCCCTTACATCAGATAACTACGTGGATTTATTTCTAGGCATTACTGTATAAATATAAAATCAACCTCATGTATAAATCAAGGGCAGGTTTTGGGGTATTTTGGTATGACATGTGTATAAGTCAATCATAAAACTTAGGGGCATGTAAAAAAGGACATATAGGACTCAGCAAAGGAAAAGATACCAAAAGGCTTTAAAAATATTGGCAGGCATAACGGTTTGTGCTCACCCTAAAGGCTGGATGGATGAGAAAGGAAGTATGGTAAATGATGGCTAGTGGAATGTAGGGCAGGTGGCTAAGAAAATGTGCCCATGTCAAATAGGATGTAAAGGCAAGAGTTAAGATGCTGTATTAACTCTTATCAAAAAAGGAACAATCTCCTTCTCTGAGCAGAGTCTCAAAAGGTGAGAGCTTATTCCATCCCAGGAGAACCTAAAAAAACAACAAAAAACACTGACCACCTCTATTCGCTTGGTGCTTTTTTGAGGGGAATCTCCAAAGAGCGGCTGCGTGGCATGGCTCTCTCTGACAGAGGTTAAATATGTCACAAAACTACAGTTCCCAGAATTGCAAAAACTAAAGTGGTGTCAAACTGGATTATATCTGCATTGTGGATGCTGCCTCAGAGAAGGGGATAGTTGGTGTTTTTTTAAAATAAAAGTTAAATACAGTACTTTTATTGATCCACAGATAGGCTGGCCAAGGTTTTGGTGTCAATTTTAATTAAAATTTCTAGACTTACATGAGCATACACAGTACTTCCTTAGCAGAAAACCTCATCGTAGAGGCAGAAGTAATGTAAAGGAAAGAATAGGGATAGATTCCTGCACTTCAACATATTTCAGCAACCTTTTTATTCAAAACTAACAAAAGGCACACATGTATTCAAAGAACTAGCTCAAGATAAACCTTGCATAAGTAAACAAAAACATTTTGAACTTTCTACAGACTATATGATGCCGTCTTCCAAAATGCATTTGGAATGACGTTTTCTATCACTAGACTCCACTTTTCTTATGGTTTCCACTTTGGTAGTCAGACTTAGCAATCTCTTAATTGTTAAAGCCTGCAAGGGGAGCTGGTGAGGCTAGTTTATCTGCTCTCCCCTTTTCCCTCGGTTTTGTAAGTCACACACTGTCAGTAAGGGAATCTGGTGGCAGCTGATGTTTACCTTGCTTGTTGTAGGCAGGCACTAACCACTAGAAAAGGATGGTCTGGAATAAAATTCCACTCTTTCTGACATCAGGCTTTACTGCATTGTTTCTGCAGACACTCTACTGTAACCTTATACTGAAAATGTGTGGTTCGTCAGTCCTCCTTCACCAACGCCAATCTGACCAGAAAAATTCCAGCTACCCAGCAGATAAGGAAGAAAAGGAAGGCTGGACAGGCATAGAAAGTCATTGTTATATTGCTTAACTGTCAGATATTGCTTAACTGTCAGAGGCTTTCTTGACTGAGGTATACCTATAATTTCAATGTGCTGGTTAGGCTATATAAAATAGTTCAAGTGCTGCAAACCATTAAACTTGGATATTTCAGACATATGTGAGAGAAGAGATTCAAGCAGGAAATTGCTCTCTTAACCCTTACCCATTGAGGAGGACATTCCTTCTCCATCCTGCTTGATCCACTTGGGCAGCTGCCATTGACTGGATTCAGGACACTCCTCCACCGCAGCCATTTCTTCCACAAACAAGTCCTGCAGAAGAAGCAGAAATGAGGGGGAGGGACAGAAAGAGAAGAATTAGGGGGGAAAAAAGAAGAGACTAGGCCTTGTGATGCATCATCCACACTTTTAGACAATTTCTAGATAAAGCTGGCAAGGATTTACACCACTGTATTGATGAAGATGACTTTATTAATTGGTATTCCATTTAGCTGAATATGGCTAGGAAACCCATACCTAATAACCTCACAGAAGCAGTTCCCACAAGACACCCCCCCCCCCCCCGGTGCTTCCTGCTTCTCCTTTTGCCACTCACTCCTGCGTTCTCCCTAGGCTGGTACCTCATTTTGCAAGGAGAAGAAATTAACACAACCTTGTAGAAGACAGGGGAATGAAAAATTAATAATGGAATTGATTTCCTTAGTGAGTTTAAACAACAAACAAGTTGTTTTTGAGAATGCTTTAAAAAAATTCCAGGGAGCTAGTACGAGAGACTGTAATAGCTGAATCCAAAATATGTAGAAAGAAAACCAAATCTGTCACTGGAGAAGATTTATAAAAACATGGCAGGTCTGTAGGAGGTCTATGGAGAATCAGAGTTCTATTCTGTCTCTTGAGATTTTATCAGAGACTGCAACAGCCCTGAAGAAACAAGGAAGGTTCTTTCTTCTAATGATGTTTTGGAGCTTCTCCACCCAGTCTCCTCAAAGTGTGTAGGACTTCAGCTTCCAGCATCCCCACCCACCAAGGCCATGTGGGGAGGGGAGGACTGTAATTGCTGCACAACATAGAATCATACAGCTGGAAGAGACCAGAAGGGCCATCCAGTCCAACCCCATTCTGCCATGCAAGAACTCTCAATCAAAGCACCTCTGACAGATGGCCATCCAGCCTCTGTTTAAAGACCTCCAAGGCATGAGACTTCACCACTTTCCGAGGGAGTGTCTTCACTGTTGAACATTAGAAGTTCATCCTAATGTTTAGGTGGAATCTCTTTTCCTGTAGTTTGCATCCATTGTTCCATGTCCTATTCTCTGGAGCAGAAGAAACCAAGCATGTTCCATCTTCATTGTGACACCCCTTCAAATACTTAAACAGGGCTATCATATCACCTCTTAACTGTCTCTTCTCCAGGCTAAACATACTCAGTTCCCTAAGGCGTTTCTCATAAGGCATGGTTTCCAGACCCTTCACCATTTTAGTTGCCCTCCTTTGGACACACCAGTTTCTCAACATCCTTTTTTAATTGTGGTGCCCAGAACTGGGCACAGTATTCAAGGTGAAGACTGACTGAAGCAGAATAGAGTGGCACTATTACTTCCCTTGATCTAGATACTATATGTCTATTGATGCATCCTAAAATCACATTGGCCTTTTAGCTGCAGCACTGCACTGTTGACTCAGACTCAATTTGTGGTCTACTAGGACTCCTAGATCCCTTTCACACGTAGCCTCATTCAGCCAGGTGTGCCCTATCCTATATCTGTGCATTTCATATTTTTGCCCTAAGTGCAGTACCTTAAATTTCTCTGCGTTGAATTCATTTTGTTAGCTTTGACCCACCTTTGTAATCTATTGATGTCATTTTGAATTTTGATCCTGTCCTCTGGGGTATTAGCTACTCCTCCTAATATGGTGTCACAAGACACCACATTTGGAAAGACTGAGGTATCTAATGCATAGAATCTTAATCAAATATTTTATAGTAAACACTGCTACAGTTTTTAAAAAGTTGTTCTAGTTTTGCAATGTTGTTAGCCACACTATTTACAATAAACACTATCCTGGCATAATATTAAGTACACTAGAGTATTCTGAATTCTCATACATATGTACCACTGCTTCTGATGAACTGCTTGTAGCATAATATGCATGTTTTGATTTACACAAATATGCAAATAGAGCTCATTGTCCAGGATTGCAGCCTTGAGCTAATTTATTTGATCTCAAACCATTTTCATTGCATTAAACATCATCTCCATTGGCTTTGGCTGCTATGTTGAAACCTGAGGAGTATTCCTAGAAACATTTTCATGATGCAAGAGCACACCCATCTTAGATCTCATACAGACCATTATTTGGTAATACAGTGAGTCATTATTCATCAGACATACTTTTTGTACTTGTCAATACAGAAGACGGGGTTCTTTTAGGGGGAGTACCCTTTAGGGGGAGTACCCTTTCGGATCCTAGGGATTTCGTTCCCCGGGGGATTCGTAAACCGGGGGACCACTGTACAATTAAACTGACTGGAGAACTAACAAACTGGTTTAAGACTGCCTTGAGTTCAATGAGGTGTACTCCTGAGTAAACATACATAGGATTATGCTGCAAACAGTTTATCTGCAGCAGAGGTAACATTGCTGAGGAAAGTGCTTAACATTATGCCAGGCTAGCTTTTATGTCGTAAAACACATCAGTGCTGTGCAATGAAGGGAGACATTTCTAAGAGGTGCAGCCAAACCAAGGACATGGGGAGACAGAACACAATGATCCCTATTTTGAGATGGCCAAATGACCAGGATGAAATAGCCTCACTTGTTCCTGCTTCGGTTTTTTCTCCTTTGCCTGGCTCAGGAGGAAGCCCTCTGCCAAGGCCACTGCTTGGGAGGTTGTCTCCGCTCCACACTCTCGAACCCAACTCTCCATCTCTGGAGGAAGGACAGCTAGGAACTGCTCCAGGATCACCAGGTCCAGCATCTCAGCCTTGGTGTGTCTCTCTGGTTTCAGCCACTGACAGCAAAGATGGTGGAGCTGGCTGCAAACTTCTCGGGGCCTCAAAGCCTCCTCCTGGGAGACAAACTGTCTGAAGTTCTGGCGCTGGACCTCAGAACTGAGCATCTTCTCCTCCAAGGTCTGCTGCATGGCTCTTCCCAAGGACTCTCTTCTGTACTTAGCTGACCAGGATGTAATCCTTCTCTTAACTTATGGCAGACTGAGCCTAGTTGTTTCCAACACGGCAGGAAATTAGTTTCCACTTTCTGTCTGGCACACCAAGACCTACAAAACAAAACAATACAAGACAGCCTGTGAAAGAGCTGCTCTGAAGACTCTCTTGAGAAAAGGAGATATTTTAGAGCCAAATCCAAGCAGAAAACTGGCTCCGGCAGAGCCCCACCTTCTGCCCTGGCCTCCCTCGAAGGGCTGCTATGAGCCACTTTGCCAGAAGCCTCACAAGGAAAAGTGAGTACTTAACCTAAGCAACAAAGAAACAGTGGCAAAGTCAGTTTCCTCTTGCAGGAACAGACTCAATTAGACACTCTCAGAACATGGATTTCCACATGTATACTGTATATACTCATGTATAAGTCTAGAAATTTAGGTCAAAAAATTGACCTCCAAAAACTGAGTCGACTTATCCACGGGTCAATGTAAGTACTGTATCTTAGCTCTTATTTAAAGAAGAACCCATCCTCTGGTGAAAAGCAAGAGTATAATCTGTAGTGGAAGCACTGACCCCCTTTACTCTCTCATCCATCCAGTCTTAAGAATAAGCACAAAGAGTTACGTCTGATGGACTTTTGGAAGCTATTTGACATTGTTTTGCTTTGCTTTGTCCTTTAGATCCTTTCCTATATGCCCCTAAATTTTGCCCTCGACTTATCCACAGGTCATAGAAAAATCCATAATTTTGCCTCCAAAACTTGCCCTCGACTTATACATGAGGTCGACTGATAGTCGAGTATATACAGTACATTAAAAACTCACTTCATGTCATACAGTTTCCAAAAGAGATTTGACAGCTGAATATGCTGCCTGAATTTAAAAGACCATTAAAGACCAACCTCTTCCAGCAGGCTTCCCCAGATGATTTTTAAATTTTGAATTTCAAATTATTAATGTTAAATGTGCATCCAAAACACAATGCAGAAATAATCCACTTTGAGACCACTTTAACTGCCCTGGCTCAGTGTTAGAAAATCCTGGGAATCGTAGTTATTTGTGGCACCCAAGCTCTCTGACAGAGAAGGCTCAATGCCTTATAGAACTACAGTTCCCAGAATTCCCTAGCATTTACTCTGGGCAGTTAAATCTACCTCACATTGGATTATTTCTGTAGCATGTTTTGGGCCATATAGAGTTTTAATATATGTACATCTTATTTGTTCTTCTAAATTGATACTTTAACTGATGTCTTTTAAATTGATATTAATAATAATGATGATGATTTATTTCTATTACGCCTTTTCCGAGTGGGGAATGAAAGCGGATTACAGCAATTATTAAAACACAATACTATAAAATCACAGTCAACTTAAAATCGCCTTGCCCTCCCTCCTCCCCCACCAAAACATATAAAATTTAAAACGTTAAATCTAAAAAGAAATAAAACAATAGAAAGAGTTAAAATATCAATACAAGGGATTTAAAACAGAAATAAGTCTATGTACAAAGTCCTAATGTGGGAGAAGGAAATATATTATCCTTGGGGGAAGAGGCGGAGAAGGTTGTCGGGAAGGGAAAACTGAATAAGGCTAGTCTGGAAAAACCTGCCAGAAGAGATCCATCTTGATGGCTTTTTAAAAGACTTCTAGAGTGGTAATGTGGCAGATCTTGTCCAGCAGATCGTTCCAGAGCCTAGGAGCGGCAGCCAAGAAGGTCCTCTGCTGATACTATTGTTTATCGATTGCTGTTGTCCCCTGCCTCAATCCGTGGGGATAAGCGGGTAAGAAATAATTGAATAATTTACATTTTGCATAAAAATAATTTGATGGTATCATCATCATCATCATCGATTTGTCTGTAGACCAGATCCAAATCCCCATTGGGAGAAGCAGTTTAGACCTTCGACGGGGCTCTACTTTCCAGTATCCTAATTTGCAAGATTGTTGTTGTGAGGCTTCGAGAGAAGAAGAGGCTGAGAGTCTGTGGCCTCAAAACCAGCCCCGGAGAATTTCATCCTCGATCGCACTTGCCCACAGACAAACTATATTTGCCCATAGGGAAACACTGGGGAATACGTGCCCATAGGGAAATAGAAGAGAGCACTTGTCCACAGGGAAACAACATTTGGCAAGTATTTCCCAATGTTTCCCTATGGGCAAGTATTCTCCAATGATTCCCTATGTGCAAGTATTCCCCTATGTTTCCATATAGGCAAGTATTCCCCTATGTTTCCCTATGTGCAAGTATTCCCCTATGTTTCCATATAGGCAAGTATTCTTCCCTATGGGCAAGTATTGTCATTTGTTTTAACATGTCCCCTGCCTCCCTTCTCATTACAGTATTATCATCCATCATTTAATAATGACAGCCAGCATGGCATCAGGATCTCAGCCCTCAAGCCCCAAAACCGGCTCCAGGCTTAGGAAAGATGGAAGGGGAGGTCAGTCTCCCTCCCTATTAGTATTAGTTATTTAACAACAAGAGGGCCACCCTGGGATAGTGGTTTGAATGTTGGACTAGGCCTTTGGGAGACCAGGGTTCAAATCCCGGCTTGGCCATGAAACTCACTGGGTAGAGCTATGAAGGCCCAAGTAAAAATTAGGAAAAAACCCACACATTTATGTATGTGTTTTTTTTCCTGAACGATGCTAAAATAAATTATCCCATAACTGATTTTCTTCCCTTTCCCTCCAATTTTTTTCTTGTCCTCCCCCCTCCCCCCTAGTTTTTATCTCTCTCCATTTTTCCTGGTTTTTCCCCCCTTGGATTTTTTTTGGGGGAGGGGGAAGAAAATTAATTATAGATCATTTTATTTTAGCATGACGATTCAGGAAAAAAGAGAGGCAGAAGTGGTTTGTTTCTTTTTCCATGATTTTTTCTGCAGGCCTTTCTCTCACTACTACTGGGGCAAGGTGGATTCTCTCAGCCTCAGAGGATGGCAATGGCAAACCCTCTCTGAAGAAATCTTGCTGAGAAAACCCTATGATAGAATCCTAGAAGAGTTGGAAGATACCCGAAGGGCCCTCCAGTCCACCCCATTCTGCCATGCAGGAACTCTCCATCAAAGCATACCCGACAGATGGCCATCCAGCTTCTGCTTAAAGACCTCCGAGGAAGGAGACTCCACCACTCTCCGAGGGAGTGTCTTCCACTGTCAAACAGCCCATACGGCCCTATGAGGAACGACTTAGGGAGCTGAGGACGTTTAGCCTGGAGAAGAGAAGGTTAAGAGGTGATATGATAGCCCTGTTCAAATATTTGAAAGGATGTCATATTGAGGAGGGAGCAAGCTTGTTTTCTGCTGCTGCAGAGACTAGAACGCGGAACAATGGATGCAAGCTCCAGGAAAAGAGATTCCAGCTCAACATTAGGATGAACTTCCTGACAGTAAGGGCTGTTCGACAGTGGAACACACTCCCTCTGAGTGCAACGGAGTCTCCTTTGGAGTCCCTCGCCCCACTTTCTTTTTCTGGATTTTGGATGTTATTGTACTTTGCTAAAGTTACAGCATAAGCTTTAGCTACTCTATCCATTATTTTAGTATTGTAATATTTAATTCCTTTTTAATGCACCTCTTTTCTATGTCTTTTTAACTGTATTGTTATTTCAATGTTGTTGAGCCGCTCTGAGTCCCAGTTAAGAGTGGGACGCAAATAAATAGAATAAGAACACGTCTCTCTCTCCTCATAGGGCTTCATAGTTTCCAGAGACTTAGAGGCTCCAAACAACAATAAATAACGGCTACCGTGTTTCCCCGAAAATAAGACAGTGTCTTATATTAATTTTTGCTCCCAAAGATGCGTTAGGTCTTATTTTCTAGGAATGCCTGATATTTTCCATGAAGAAGAATTCACATTTCTTGCTGAACCAAGAAAAAAAATAAACATTTATTATATACTATATATATATATATATATATATACAACAACTTTCCTAGATCTTACTTTTTGGGGGGAGGCCTTATATTTAGCAATTCAGCAAAACCTCTACTAGGTGTTATTTGTCTTATTTTAGAGAATTTTGGACTTCAGTTCCCAGAAGCCTCAGCAACCATGTGAGCCAATAGTGTGGGATTCTGGGAGCTGAAGTCCAAAGTCCCTTAAAGAGCAAAGTCTGGGTGGACCATTGCCTTTAGTCCAAACTGTGCCCTTTAAGAGATTTATTTTGGACTTCATCTCCCAGAAGCCTCAGCCATGTTGGCCAATAGTGTGGGGTTCTGGGAGCTGTAGTTTCACTGCCAGGGCCTCCTCCTCCTCCCTTCCCTCCTCACAGAAAGGGGGCTCTGCTCCCAGCTGCTGCTGCTGCTTCAATCTCTGGCTGCTCAGGGTCCTCCAGGCTGAAAAACAACAACTGCCAACTTGATTGACACACCACTTCCGGGTTCCTCTCTAGGAAAGTCCTCTCTCTCATCCTGACACGACCGGAAGGGGCGGGGCCAGAGCTGAGAGTGACATCCAGGAAGAGGCCCACAAACAAACAGTGATACCTTTATTGGAACAACCAAAATGCACAAAATTTACACTTTGCAAGCTTTCGAAGCTACACTGGCTTCTTCATCAGGCAAACTGGGGAAAGAAATTGGAGATTTTAGTCACAAGGGCCTGCATTTTGCTGCTTTCTGGTCTTAGTTCAGATGGTAGGGAGGGATATCTGCTGAATGGCAACTCTCCCTTAAATAAATGTGGTCACTGGTAGATGTTCAAAATCAAGGGAAATTTAATCTGCAATTTAATGTCCTTCTTCAGATTGGAAATGGACATTGAATTTCATCTGAACTAAGACCAGAAACAGAAAATGCAGGCCTATGTGACTAATCTTCACTTTCTTTCTCCTGTTTGGCTCATGAAGAAGAAGCCAGCATGGCTTTGAAAGCTTGCAACATATAATTGTGCATTTTGGTTGGTCCAATAAAGGTATCATTTGGATGTTGGGGGATTTCCTATATGGCCAACACAGCTACCCTTTTGCGCACAGCTCTAGGAGCAGTTATATAGAGCTAGGCTGCTAGCTCCACCCCCCCAGTAACTCACAGATGTGACTCACAGAAGCTCCACCCCCTCAGTGACAAGCTCACTCTCTCAAGAGTTTTTAGAAATTCAAACACTTGCCCACTCAAAATGGCTGCCCAGAAAATACTCTCCTTCTTCTCTCTAGCAGGAACTGGTCTAGAAAGCCTCTGGGAGGAATTACATAGAGCCCTAGCTCCGTCCCCCCCAGTGACTCACAGATGTGACTCACAGATGTGACTCACAGATGTCCCACCTCCTCAGCAACAAACACACTCTCCCAAGAGGTTTTTGTTTTTTTAATTCAAAACACCCACTCAAAATGGCTGCCCAGAAAGTGATCTGCTTCCTCTCTCTAGCAGGAATTGGTCTGGAAAGCCTCTGGGAGGAATTATATAGAGCTAGGCTGCTACCTCCACCCACTAGTGACTCACAGATGTGACTCATAGAAGCCCCACCCCCTGAGAAACAAATACACTCTCCCAAGAGTTTCTAAATATTCAAACACCTCTCAAAATGGCTGCCCAGAAAGTTCTCTCCTTCTTCTCTCTAGCAGGAACTGGTCTGAAAAACCTCTGGGAGGAATTATATAGAGCTAGCTCCACCCACTAGTGACTCACAGATGTGACTCACAGAGGCCCCACCCCCTCAGCAACAAACACAGTCTCCCAACAGTTTTTTTTTTTATTTTATTCAAGCACTCGCCTACTCAAAATGGCTGCCCAGAAAGTGCTCTCCTTCCTCACTCTAGCAGGAACTGGTCTAGAAAGCCTCTGGGAGGAATTATATAGAGCTAGGCTGCTACCTCCACCCACTAGTGACTCATAGATGTGACTCACAGAGGCCCCACCCCCTCAGCAACAAACACAGTCTCCCAACAGTTTTTTTTTTTTTATTTTATTCAAGCACTCGCCTACTCAAAATGGCTGCCCAGAAAGTGCTCTCCTTCCTCACTCTAGCAGGAACTGGTCTAGAAAGCCTCTGGGAGGAATTATATAGAGCTAGGCTGCTACCTCCACCCACTAGTGACTCATAGATGTGACTCACAGAGGCCCCACCCCCTCAGCAACCAACACGGTCTCCCAACAGTTTTTTATTTTATTTTATTCAAGCACTCGCCTACTCAAAATGGCTGCCCAGAAAGTGCTCTCCTTCCTCACTCTAGCAGGAACTGGTCTGGAAAGCTTCTGGGAGGAATTATATAGAGCTAGGCTGCTAGCTCCACCCCCCAGTGACTCACAGATGTGACTCACAGCCCCAACCCCTCAGCAACAAGCACACTGTCCCAAGAGTTCCTAAAAATTCAAACACCACTTAAAATGGCCACCGAGAAGCTGCTTCTGTGAGTCACACCTGTGAATCATTAAGGGGTGGAGCTAGCAGTCTCAGAGCCTTTCTAGACCTTTCTAGAAAGTTCCAGTGGGGGTGGAGCTTCTGTGAGTCATTGGGGAGTGGAGCTAGCAGTCTAGCTCTATATAACCCCTCCCAGAATCAATAACCTTTTTAAGAGAAACAGGCCAAACAGGAAAGGAGGAGGAATAACATTATATGTCAGAGGGTGCAAGTGGTTGGATCCTTAGGTGGGAGTGACCCTGTTCTCCTGGAGTTTGTTATACAATGGAAAGGAGAAGCCAGGCATATTTAGGCACGCATTCTAGATTTTAGGAAAGCTTATTTTTAGAAAACTTAGAGAAATACTGAGGGTGATCTCATGGCCAGGAATACTAAGGGGCCGTTCAGACTATGTTATATACCGGTTAGCAAACTGGTTTAAAATCAAGAAGTTCACACTGAAACTGGTTTTAACACTACTGAATCTGGATCTTGCACACGCGTAGCGGGGCAAATACCCCATAACCCGGTTTCTCCCAAAACGGAATATTTACCGTTTCTTTTGGGAGAAACCGGTTTGCAGGGAATGTGAACCTGGCTCCGATCACGATCGGGTCAAGTTCAGGGGAGGGGAGAAGGCCAGGGGGAGGAACATGCCTCCTCTCCTGGGAAAATCGGGCACTCCAACATTTTTAAAATATTTTAAATGTATTTTTATTAATTATTTATTGTATTATTATATTTTATTTTATAGTTATTTTATTTATTATTTATTTTATTGTATTTTATTATATTTTATTTATTAGTAATTTATTGTATTTTATTTTAGTATTTTTTAATATTTTTTCTTTTTTTTTTCCAGCTTGACAGCTGTCATTCACATTGGCTCCTTTCCCCTCCGTTTTTATGAATGGGGCAGATGGGGAACCTCTGGAGGGGAATGAATGGGGCCCTTTTAAAGGGAACTCCAATCCATATATGGACAGGGGTTCCCCCTCTGCCCCGTTCATAAAAACGGAGGGGAAAGGAGCCAATGTGAATGACAGCTGTCAAGCTGGGGGGAAAAAGAAATAAAAAATATAAAAATTACTAAAATAAAATACAATAAATTACTAATAAATAAAATACAATAAAATACAATGAAATAAATAATAAATAAAATAACTATAAAATAAAATAATACAATAAATATTTCATAAAAATACATTTAAAATATTTTTAAAAATCAGGAGTGCCCGATTTTGCCAGGAGAGGAGGCATGTTCTGCCCCCTGGCCTTTTCCCTTCCCCTGAACTTGACCTGATTTATTGTATTTTATTTTAGTATTTTTAAATATTTTTTATTTCTTATATTTTTTTTTGTTTTTTTTCCAGCTTGACAGCTGTCATTCACATTGGCTCCTTTACCACTGAGAGGAAGAGAGCCTCGTAGAATGCACATGAGCTGTAAAACTGAAAAAATAAAATAAAAAATATAAGAAATAAAAAAATATTAAAAAATACTAAAATAAAATACAAAAAATACAATAAAATTACTAATAAATAAAATACAATAAAATACAATGAAATACAATGAAATAAATAATAAATAAAATAATTATAAATAAAATAAAATATTTAATAAAATCACAGCCTCCATCCTGAATCGATGGGCTGAACATTTCCAAAATCTCTTCAGTGCCAACCGAGAAGTCCAAGGCTCAGCTATTCAACATATGATACAACAACCGATGAAATA
The DNA here is from genome assembly GCA_034509955.1 of Urosaurus nigricauda. Lineage (NCBI taxonomy): Eukaryota > Metazoa > Chordata > Lepidosauria > Squamata > Phrynosomatidae > Urosaurus > Urosaurus nigricauda. The sequence continues at coordinate 322,291,208 of JAOEGL010000002.1, read as the reverse complement.
TGAACTGGACGTGGCTCCCACTTTGGAAGAAACCATTAAGGCCATACAGCAGATGAAAAACGGCAAGGCAGCCGGGATTGATGGAATCCCACCTGAAGCTTGGAAACACGGAGGTCATGTACTCCATGCCAAATTCCACAAGCTCCTTGTGAGTTGCTGGGGAAAAGATGAACTGCCATCAGATCTCCGAGATGCAGTTATCATCACCCTGTATAAGAAAAAAGGAACAAAATCTGATTGCTCAAACTATCGAGATATAACACTGCTCTCCATTGCTGGAAAAATTCTTGCAAGGATACTCCTGAACAGATTAGTTCCTGCTATTGCAGAAGAACTTCTCCTTTCGGCTGGAAGTCAGCCTGAAGAAAATGGAAGTCCTCTACCAGCCTGCACCACAGGAAGAGCACTATCACCCCCATGTCACCATCGGCAAATCTGTACTTAAGTCCGTACAGGAGTTCACCTACCTGGGAAGTACCATCTCCTCAGATGCCAAGATTGACAAAGCGATCGATCACAGATTGGCAAAGGCATTTAGTGCATTCGGAAGGCTTCACAAAAGAGTCTGGAGTAACAAACACATGAGGCGAAGCACCAAAATCAGTGTGTACAGAGCCATTGTACTGTCCATTCTCCTCTATGGGTCTGAATCATGGGTCACCTATCGCCAACATCTACGACTCCTTGAACGCTTTCATCAGCGCTGTCTACGCACAATCCTAAACATACACTGGACTGACTATGTGATGAATGTTGCTGTCCTGGAGCAAGCAGAGATCACCAGCATTGAGGCCATGCTACTGAAAACGCAGCTGCGCTGTGCTGGGCACGTTTCTAGGATGGAGGACCACCGCCTCCCCAAAATAGTACTCTATGGTGAATTCACCACGGGTCAGCGTAAGAGGGGTGCCCCAAAGAAGAGATACAAGGATTCCCTGAAGCAACATCTCAAGCTTGGCCAAATCGATCACCAACAATGGTCTGCCCTGGCCTCACATCGGGAGGCATGGAGACGCACTATCCACAATGCTGTAGCCTCTTTTGAGAACTCACGCCGAACGAGTCTCGAAGAGAAACGACAACGCAGAAAGAACCACAACTTGGAAACATCGCCCAAGGAGACTTTCTGCTGTGCTTTCTGTAACCGGACTTGCTTATCTCGGATCGGCCTTTTTAGTCATCAACATGCTTGTAGTAAGCGTGGGATAAGTCCTTCCTGAATCTTCGTTAGCGAAGAAAAGCCAAAGAGAGAGAATGGCTGAAACATCACTTTTGGTTTTGCAACCCTTACTTGTGATCACACCATTATTTCCAGCATGACAAGAAGTGAAGTCACGAGGAAATGAGGGAACAGAAAGTTTAGGGGAATGAATGTCAGCAATACACAGTGATGTAATAAACAAACAAATGTGTTTACTAGAGTAATAAAAAGCACAAAATGGCTGGTGAGCCAGTCAGTGCTGTACTAAACAAATGACAAATATTAAAATTGAGGCAAACAACTGCAATTCACAGAAATACCAGTTCTCCTGTGTCTCATAATATAAAAGAGAAAGAAATGTAATGAGGATGCAATGATGAGAGACACCACTGGGACTGGATTGTGTGGGATAAAGCAGTTGGCTCATAACACATTAAAATATAGAACCGAGACCATTGAGACAAACAACTGCAATTCACAGAAATACCAGTTCTCCTGTGTCTCATACTATACAAGAGAAAAAAATTGTAATAAGGATGCAATGATGAGAGACACCACTGGGACTGGATTGTGTGGGATAAAGCAGTTGGCTCATAACACATGAAAATCTAGAACCGAGACCAAACGCGTTTCGACAGAAACATCTTCTTCAGTGGTCATACAACACTTGCAAATTTATTGTGTGACATGCGGAACTACCCTGTCAAGTAGGTAAGTGGAAAGTCCTCGTAGGTCTGTAGTGATGCCCAGGACTGGGGTGTCCCACATGTGTATGTAGGGCCTACATACACATGTGGGACACCCCAGTCCTGGGCATCACTACAGACCTACGAGGACTTTCCACTTACCTACTTGACAGGGTAGTTCCGCATGTCACACAATAAATTTGCAAGTGTTGTATGACCACTGAAGAAGATGTTTCTGTCGAAACGCGTTTGGTCTCGGTTCTAGATTTTCATGTGTTATGAGCCAACTGCTTTATCCCACACAATCCAGTCCCAGTGGTGTCTCTCATCATTGCATCCTTATTACAATTTTTTTCTCTTGTATAGTATGAGACACAGGAGAACTGGTATTTCTGTGAATTGCAGTTGTTTGTCTCAATGGTCTCGGTTCTATATTTTAATGTGTTATGAGCCAACTGCTTTATCCCACACAATCCAGTCCCAGTGGTGTCTCTCATCATTGCATCCTCATTACATTTCTTTCTCTTTTATATTATGAGACACAGGAGAACTGGTATTTCTGTGAATTGCAGTTGTTTGCCTCAATTTTAATATTTGTCATTTGTTTAGTACAGCACTGACTGGCTCACCAGCCATTTTGTGCTTTTTATTACTCTAGTAAACACATTTGTTTGTTTATTACATCACTGTGTATTGCTGACATTCATTCCCCTAAACTTTCTGTTCCCTCATTTGCTTGTTTTTGTTTAGGGTATCACCTTTCAGTTTTTTCAAGAAGTGAAGTCACAACACTTTGAGTTGTGAATGTTGAAGGGTCTAGAAACCATGCCCTATGAGGAATGACTTAGGGAGCTGGGGATGTTTAGCCTGGAGAAGAGAAGGCTAAGAGGTGATATGATAGCCCTGTTCAAATATTTGAAGGGATGTCATATTGAGGAGGGAGCAAGCTTGTTTTCTGCTGCTGCAGAGACTAGAACGCGGAACAATGGATGCAAACTGCAGGAAAAAAGATTCCACCTCAACATTAGGAGGAACTTCCGGACAGTAAGGGCTGTTTGACAGTGGAACACACTCCCTCGGAGTGTAGTGGAGTCTCCGTCCTTTGAGGTCTTTAAGCAGAGGCTGGATGGCCATCTGTCAGGGATGCTTTGATTTGGAGTTCCTGCATGGCAGGGGGTTGGACTGGATGGCCCTTGTGGTCTCTTCCAACTCTATGATTCTATGAGTTCCAGATTGTCTGATTGTTGCACTTTGGGAGGGGGGTATTTAGGGACAAGGACCCCTTAACTGCCATGTTTTATGGCGGTTTGATAATTTGGGGAGTATTTTTACACCACCACATAATTTTTAATTTTTTTTGCTGGACCTGGGGTTTTCATACTGTAAGGGAATTAGGCGTTCCCAAACATATCCCGGGAACCAAAGGCACGGGAGACAAAGACCAGACCAACTGTTGATTCCAACCAAGGTAGGTTTATTAACCAGCTGGGGAGACAGTCACCTAACGGTGGAAGAACTGTCACACCCTTCTTTGTCTGCACACATCCTTTATACACTTTTCAACCAATCAAAGCATAATTCCTCAATTCTTGCCCAGCAGCAGGCTTCTTCTGATATCTAACTTGGCTAAGTTTTCTACTTGCGTAAGCATTTCCTTTGTTCCCCTTATTCCAGTACATTCTGGTTTCTTGCGGTCTGCCCAAACCATATCTTATCTGCACATGTACAGGCCTCGTGAATAACTTACAGAAGCCGTTCTGCTACGCACACACTTTTCCACCCAGCTGTTGTTCCTCTAACTGAGCTAAGTATGCCCTGGCTTAAGGGGACACCCTTGGGTCAGTTAGACTGACCCTCTCATTCCCCCCTTTTTCTTGTACGTTATGATACGAGGCACTGTCAACTATTGAACTATCTAGTTCTTGGTAGGTCAGGCGTGCCAGCATTACTTTTCTTTCTTTTTGAAGCATGCTTTCAAATCTATTTTGCAAAAACTTAAGCAAGCAAGGCAAGCAAGTACAAATCACTATGCCAATAAGCAGAATAGCCAAGCCGGTTACAAATAAACTTTTTAGCCAACCAAAGTCTGGTAACCAAGAGGTTAACCAATCCCATAGTGACAATTTACTCATCCCTTCATCATTATTTTGGATCAGTCCTTCCATTTCCTTCAGATGTTGTTCAATAGATTTGTTGAAATCATGAAACCTTACAACACAATGAGGTCCCACTATCTTACAAAATCCTCCTTTTCGGGCTAACAAATAATCTAAAGCCATTTGGTGTTGCATTAACATTTGATGAACTTCCCCTATTTCAGCTTGTATTTCACGAATTATTGCAGCAGTAGCATTTATAGATTTTTCCAACCTGCAAGTCAGCCCAATTACTCTTCTTCTATTTTCTGTGGCAATAGCCCCTGGATATGCTCCTAACGTGAGGAATCCGGTCACTACTCCTGCTACTGCCCGTCCCACACTAGTTCCTTCTGACAGTTGGACTCCTGTGATTACAGTATCATCGCAATCCTTTCCCAAGGGTGACCTCTTATGCCTAGTGTAAGACGTACCATGTCCTGTAGTATGAAAATGTCCAGTGGCATTGTACACTCTCACAGGTGTCACAAAATACCCTAGAGTTGCACCTTGCCCTTGTCCAGGATGATAGTTGGTGGCCCATTTATCAAAGAAGAACCATAAATTTGGACTTTTAATCTGCCATGTCTCCGTGTGGGAGTTGTTTAGGTATTCCCCAAGAGTAGTATTTTTACATTCCAGGGGAGGGCCAGAGCTTGTCCAAAAATACTAGGGGAATTTCTAAATCCTTGTGGCAATCTAGTCCATGTCATTTGTTTCTTTTGTCCTGTCTCTGGATTTTCCCATTGAAAAGCAAAAAGTGGCTGGCTCTTACTGTGCAGCCTTATGCAAAAGAAGGCATCCTTCAAGTCCAAAACAGAATACCAATGCAAGTTTGGGGACAACATGCTCAATAACGTGTATGGATTAGGGACCACCGGGTGGAGAGGTACCACCCGCTCATTGACCGCTCTTAAATCTTGCACTGGACGGTAAGATCCGTCAGGCTTCTCTACTGGCAATAATGGAGTGTTCCATGGGGAGTGGCATTCCGTGATTATTTTCCAATTATACAATTTAGTCAAGTGTTGGTGTATTCCTTCTATGGCCTTTCGTGGAATTGGGTACTGTGGTATGGCTACTGGTTCTGCCAATGGTTTCAACTCTACAATCACGGGAACAATATCTTGTGCCAATCCCGGGGGATTATCCTCTGCCCATACAGTAGGAACATTAAACAGCTGCCAATCCGTCCTCTCACTTAGAGTAACAAAAAGTCTCCATTCTTCCTGAGTCGGATATGTTAACATAATCTTGTGTGGTTCCTTGGGTCCCTTAAAGGTAGCTGTGATCGACCCATCAACCTCAAACATGAGATTTGCTCTTAATTTGCAGAGAAGGTCTCTTCCCATCAAGGGAATTGGGCATTCGGGTATGTACAAAAACTTGTGAGAAACAGTGTGGGGGCCTAAGACACAGGATCTTTCTGAAAGAAATTTATATGTTTGTTTTCTTCCTGTTGCTCCCACTATACGAGATTCTTCCTTTGTCAGGGGACTAATTTGAATATTGCTAACTGAAGTTGTAGCTCCTGAGTCCAATAGAAAAGTTGTATCATGGTGGCCTAATTTCACCTGACCACCGGCTCCTGGCCACCTGGAATAAATATGGTTGATGGTCCTCTTTCTAATGGAGCCGGTCTGTCCTAATCTTGATTGTTCTGCCACCTCTCCTGTCCAGCCAAACCAATTAGGTCTCCCTGTTGTCCTGACTCATCCATTGTCATAGCTACTGTAGCTGCTCCAACCCTGGCACTCCATGGGACTCCTGTATTCCAATTTCCTCCTCGTCCCGTTCCAATTCCTCTGCCTCTTCCTCCTCTGCCTCGTCCTGACATTCCTTCACTAGTCTTCATAGGGCATTCATTCTTCCAGTGGCCTTCCTGCTTACATATCGCACACTGGTTTCTTCCCAGATTTCCTCTACCTCTTCCTCTCGTCATTCCTCTACTTGCACCTCTTCCTCTATTTAATCCTCCGACTCCCAGAGCTGCGGCTATAACATTTGCCTTCTTTTTAAACTTTGCATCCTCATCCTCTCGTCCCACATACATTTGTGATGCTATTTCCAAAAGTCTAGACAGGGTCATGTGGGCGAGTCCGGCTTGCTTTTGTAACTTTCGCCGGATGTCTGGGGCACATTGACTTATGAAACTTTGTTTTAATGCTTGAGTGCCGTGTGACAATTCACTTTCATCTTCCATATCATATGGGCTATATTGTCTGTAGGCGGCTTTAAGCCTCTCCAGGAATGCTCCTGGGCTCTCATCTTTTTCTTGCTGAATATCGTATATTTTCTTCAAATTCACGGGTCTGGGTGGCCCTCTTCTTATAGCTCTAAAAATATATTGCTGATATTGTCCCAGTTCCTGTTTCCCTTCCTCAGTATTGGGGTTCCAATTCGGGTTATAGGTTGGGACCCGGCTTTCTTGTAACTTCACCAGTTGTTCTCCTGTGGCCCCTTCTTCCTTCTCTACCTCCTCCCTGGCCATCCTAAGGATCTGTCCTTTTTGTTCCACAGTGAATAAGGCATTCAGCAATTGCTGGATGTCCTGCCAGGTAGGGTTGTGTGTACTGAAAATTCCTTCCACTAACTGGGCCATCTGGGTCGGGTCCTGACTCCATCCTTTCATGGAAGCCTTCCAATTTAATAAATCACTACTGGTGAAGGGCACATGTTGGAACACGGTCACCGTCCGTGAGGACCCTTGGCCATCTGGTATTACTTGAGGAACTTCTCTCAGGGGGCAAAGTTTTCTATCTTCTTTGTCTCTGGGTCTTAAATTATAACTTGAAACACCCTCAGGCTCCATTCCCTCCAGTGGTGGCATATCATTGTCTTTGGAAGGTATGGATGGATATATAGGGCGATAAGGTGGTGGCCAAACCTCGTCGTCCTCTGGAGTTCCGGAAGGGGGCAAGGGTGGTGGAGCTTTCGGGGCAGCCCTGAGGGGCATGCATTTGCAATCTTGAAGCCATTTAGGCGGCGGTTGCATATCTACTATGATCTGCCAGGCTGAGATGTAATAGTACTGGTCTGGATGATATCTAGCACAAAAATCAGCTACTCTATCAACCAGTCTCTTATCCAGGGTCCCTATGGCTGGCCATGGTGGCTTTAGTGGAAACGTTGGCCATTCTAATTCACAAAAGGTTCTTAACTTGCCTGGCTTACGGGACCCTGCAGAAATGTATTTCTTAAATTCTGACCAATTATTTAACATACAATCCAAGGGGGTCACTCCTTTTGACCCACTGTTTCCTCCCATTTTCCTTGGCTAGAATCTTGGGGCACCCTCACTAGCCTTAACCTAGGTACCTTATATTTTACAATCCAAGGGGGTTACTCCTTTTGAACTACCCCCACCCATTGCGGAAACTGGATTCTTGGGGCACCCTCACCAGCCCGACTTCCTAGGTACCTTATATTTTCTACTATTTGTCTAGACTTTTTCCCAACAATAGAATATCACAACATTCATTCAGGGATGACAGGGATTAGTGATCACTTAAGGAATGGGGGGAGCGATCACTTGACTCATTGGATTTGCCGACCCGGTCTCCCAGATGCACATATGGCCAGATACGGGCAATGCGACAAACCCCACTCTCCGCCGACCCGGTACTGAAACAATGGTCAGTGTTGGGAAATGCGACAACACACACACACTTCACACACCTCCCGACTAGTTTAAGACCATTCATACACCCTCATACTTGCCTCGAGGCTCCACCAAGACGTCTTCTACCCCATTGGTTGGATCAATTCACCGTTGGCACAAGGAACGACCGACGAGCCGGACACAGCAAAGGGAAGCCTATGGTCTTGTAGCGGGGCCCGTCTCACCGTACTGTCACCGTTGTTGGCTCCGACCGCGGTGATCCTCTGGCGTGGTCAAAGGCACATCAGGTCCGATTCCCGTCCTTCGATTTGGTTCCCGGCCAACGCACCATGAAAATGTAAGGGAATTAGGCGTTCCCAAACATATCCCGGGAACCGAAGGCACGGGAGACAAAGACCAGACCAACTGTTGATTCCAACCAAGGTAGGTTTATTAACCAGCTGGGGAAACAGTCACCTAACGGTGGAAGAACTGTCACACCCTTCTTTGTCTGCACACATCCTTTATACACTTTTCAACCAATCAAAGCATAATTCCTCAATTCTTGCCCAGCAGCAGGCTTCTTCTGATATCTAACTTGGCTAAGTTTTCTACTTGCGTAAGCATTTCCTTTGTTCCCCTTATTCCAGTACATTCTGGTTTCTTGCGGTCTGCCCAAACCATATCTTATCTGCACATGTACAGGCCTCGTGAATAACTTACAGAAGCCGTTCTGCTACGCACACACTTTTCCACCCAGCTGTTGTTCCTCTAACTGAGCTAAGTATGCCCTGGCTTAAGGGGACACCCTTGGGTCAGTTAGACTGACCCTCTCAATACATCTCCTGGGGGGCTTTGGTGGCCAGAAAAGGCCACATGCAGCTCAAAGGTCATGCTTTTACCACCCTTGATTTATACTTCGCTCATACCAAAGTAAACACAGTCTACTCTAAATACTATGGGTATACATTGTTCTCTTCAGGTTTCATGCCAATGGCATCCATGCTATGCCATTGCCCACCAGGGTAGTTACCAGCACACAATGCTGCATATTTTAGTCCAGTTATTGGCACCTCCTCAAAGATTGGCTAGATAATCATTTTTCTGTCCTCTTCGCTCCCTCCCTCCCCACATTTGCCAAAAAGTGAAGTTTCAGCCATTTCTGGAGACTGTTTGAATAGATTTCCTGCTCTTTCTGCACAAAATTACATTAAAGACCAAAGTCATACTTGATAGGCCAGGTTTCCCATCCCTGTTCAATCTGTGCTTATATAAAATCATAAAAGTTGGAAGAGACCCCAAGCACTACCATTCCCTTTTCCTTGTGTGTCATATCTGATTAAGTCTGCAGTCCTGAGGACTGGGAACTGTCAAATCAATGATTTGTAAGATACCATGAAAGACATTTGGGCTGCAGGTCTGAATATTAATTCCCTAAAGAAATAATGACTAATTGTTTTGAATAATTTAAATCAAGGGAAATAACATAGTCCAGCTCCTTCTCATCCTGCTTGGAATCTTTCTCCATATTTTATATAAGAGAAACAATGGGCAAACCTTCTCTCGTGACTAAATGTGGCACAGACCTACAAAAGGGCCACACAGATAACAAAGGTGAGCAGCAGCACAATAGAGACAGCAAACAGTCTCTTTGTTGTTATTTGCTGTTCGTTCAACTTCAATTTATGGGGGATGGCCTTATGAGAGGCCCCTATTAATCCTGATAACCAGCAGCCCTGCTCAGGTCTTGCGGACTCAGGGCTTCCTTGGCTGCATCAATCCACCTGTAATACAGTCTTCCTCTTCTGCTGTTGCCTCCCACTTTGCTGAGCATCCTCAGTCCTTCCTTAATTTATTGCACACAAGAAGCAGAACGGGAGAGCTGGCTCTGGGTGATAGTACAGCTGTGGTTGCAGGGAATCCCAGGGATCATCAGAGCCAACTGGGAGGGACTTTGCTTTACTCTGTGGATCCTTCATTGGTAATATTTACTGTTGGGCTGGAGACTGAAAGCCCTGTTCACACACATTTTTCCCAGTCTTTAATTTACTATTTACAAACATAGTGATCTACTGCTTTTAGAAAACGCACCTTGGGTCACTAGACACCTGTTTCACATGAACGAATGACAAAATAAATAAATAAAGCAAAAGCAATTCATCAATGGAACACCTGCATAAAGAGAAATATAGACTAGGAGAAGTGGTGATAACACCTTATTTTTTTCCATTCTCAGTTGATATACTATAGAATCACAGAATTGGAAGAGACCACAAGGGCCATCCAGTCCAAGCCCCTGACATGCAGGAACTCTCAAAGCATATCCACCTGCCAGGCATGGAGACTGATGCCTTCTTACCTATAGAATAGGGCTAAAGGAAACAAAGTGGGGTGTCAGAGGAATGAAGTTGTCCCTCCACATTTGTGCCTTTGATTTTTGCAGATTTGATTATGAACAGTGAAAAAGAACAGTGATTTTTTTTCTTGTAATTTCCCCACATTTTTCCCACCCCTAACCCCAATGAACATGGAGGGACCACTGTATCTCAGTTCTGGGCATCACAGTTTTAAGAATGGAACTGACAAGCTAGTAAAGAGCAGCCAAAATGATAAAAGGTCTAAACCAAGCTGCCATGTAAAGAAGATGGAGTAAGTTCATCTTCTGCTGTCCTGGAGGCCCTTGTTACCCGAAGTGCCCTGTATAAAATCATGGCATAAATGATATAGATTTATATGACCCCTGGATGAACCCTGGCTGCTGGTCAAGCCTGGATACTGGCCAGACCAGAAAGGACTGGTCAGGCAGGAAAGAGAGGATTATAGCATAGTGGACACATCCTCTCAGATAATACCATCACCAGATAGTCTAGGAAGTCGCAATGGGATCATCACCTAGCCATTAGGAGGTGTAATGTTTGTCTTCTTTAATCCGCTGACTCCCCTCTTCCTCAGAATTCTTGATATCCTGATACCATTCCTCAGGATATCACCACAATAGATTAATCCTCCTAAGAGCATCAGACCCTATTGTTCAGGCATTTAGTCCACCATTAGACACCTTTGCCAGAAGGGGTTTTTCCCCTATAAAAGGTCCCAGTTTTAGGCCCTCAGTGTGCCAGCACAGAGGTCTGCATACTCCACGTCAGTCTGATCTCTGAACTGGTCACCAACAAGAGCTACTCACTGAAATCACTGTCTCATTCAATTCCCAGAGGAGAATCTACACTTTGGTAAGCATCACCATTAGTCAAGCCTTAAACCTATTCCCAACGCTAACTACTGACTTTCCTCAGCCTTGTATGTGTGTGTGTGTAAGTGCATTGTGTGATTGTCTTTCTCTTTAATAAATTGGACATTAATTAGACAAGCCTGTCTCTGCAGAATTCCTTGAACCCCGGCCCTCTTGGTATACACAGCGGGAGGCGACCTCGCAGGGTTGTTGTAGCCGACCCATCTCGCAATTTGAGCTAATAGTAAAATTCCCCAACTAGGCTCTTGGCTACACCCTGATCCAAACCAATGGATTGAAACTGCAGCAAAGATTATTACAATTTAACATTAGGAAACGTGGACTCCATTGGAAAGTTGTCCTTTATTGGAGATTTTTAAAACAGTATTTAGGTGACCACCTTTTAGGGGTGCTTTACTAGTGGTTCTAGCAACACGTTGGATTAGGTGGCCCTTGGACTGCCTTTGAAATCTAAATTTCTTTGAGGAAGTCAGAATGGGACTGAGGCTTGTGGAGGGCTATGGGGAAAGAGAGAGACTTCAGAAACCTAGTGGGTGGAAAAGAAAGAGAAGCGGGGGAGGATATCATAACATCCTAAGTATGATAAATTCAGATTTGTAATTCTGATGTCTAGGGAAAGTTTAGGCTTTATTTGCCATTGTGTTTGCCTGTCTGTCTGTTATGGTCCCTGGTATCTATCCATATTGCTCTCCTCCAGCTCCATATTTCAAATGAGTTCATTTCTTCCTATCGGCTTCCTATCGCTTGCCAGCTTTTAAACCCATATACAAAAAACAGAAATCCTATGGCCTAAATGATCCTGACATTGGTATTCAGTTATCCATTTTGCTGTTAAGTGTCACCAATGTTTTTTGTTTCTTTTAATTTATAGCAGTTTTATGAATGACAGCTCTTCAAGAGACACTGTAGTTAACAACCTTGTTCAGGTCTTACAAATTCAGTCTCCTTGACTGAGTCAGTCTACCTATAATGTGATTTTCCTCTTTTCTTATTGCCTTCAGCATTACATGACTCACTGGGGAAAAAAACAATTAGGCCTGTAATTTCATGACATGACATATCTCTACACTAACGGATCTCATCTAGTTCCTTCATAGATGGCCTTCCATTTTAATCTTCTTCCGATTTCTTGACTTTAGTCTCCATTTTGATTGAAGACTAGCCAAGGTACAGAAAAACCCCAATTCCCATGTTTTCCTCACCAATTGAGAGGCACTCCGTCAATCTTCCCACTGTTACTGGCAGATTTGGACATTGGATTGAACTTTTTTGGTGGCTGTTCCCAGACTGTAGAATTATCTCCATGACATTGACACTCTCTCCATGTCTTTCCACTGGCAGACAAAGAAATTTCTGTTTACTCACACCTTTGAGTGCAAACTATTTGATATAGAAAATCTTTTAATTGGCATGTATCATGTTTTTATCATTATAATAGCCTTTTAAAACTGTTTTAAATTAATGTTTCTAATACTGTATGATTTTTTTAAAATGTGTGTGTTATTGTTTTAACTGCATGTTGTTTTAAATCCTGTGGTGAGGTCTCCCCAATAATCAAAAATTAAAATGCTGTTTTGGATGTTTCCCAAACCCCAAAACAGCAATAGCCCTCCCCAGCCAAAAGGGCCCCAAAGGGAACAAGATGTGATGCTACATCACTTCTGCTCGTCCAGAATGGCAGCTCAGACAAAATGCTGCAGCTCTCATGAGCTACAAAGGAGCTGAAAGCTGGGTTGGCAAGCCACACAGGCTCTACAGTGTACCCACCCAATCTGAATTGTTACCCCTTGGTGTGACTTGCTTGATGACAAGTGAGGTACATCTTCTGAATGAAGCTTTCCCCACACTCCAAACATTTAAATGGCTTCTCCCCCATGTGAGCTGCTTGATGAGAAGTAAGATGCATCTTTCGACTGAAACACTTTCCACACTCCAAGCACTGAAATGGCTTCTCCCCTGTGTGGGTTGCGTGATGGCGAGTGAGGTGCACCTTCCGAGTGAAACGTTCTCCACATTCCGAGCATTTAAACGGTTTTTTCCCTGTGTGAGCTGCTTGATGACAAGCAAGGTGTGGCTTCTGACTGAAACTTTTTCCACATTCAGAGCACTGAAATGGCCTCTCCCCTGTATGAATTCTTTCATGAGAGGTAAGGTGTGCCTTCTGACTAAAGCTTTTCGCACACTTTAAGCACTGAAATGGTTTCTCCCCTGTATGAGTTACCTGATGACGAGCGAGATCCGTCTTCTGAGTGAAGCTCTTCCAACATGTCAAGCATTGAAATGGTTTCTCTCCTGTATGAATTCTTTCATGACGAGTGAGGGTTCTCTTCTGACTGAATTTCTTTTCACACATCAAACATTCAAATGGCTTCTCCCCTGTATGGATTCTTATATGAGAGGTGAGGTGTACCTTTAGATGAAAGCTCTTTCCACACTCCAGGCACTGAAATAGTTTCTCCCTAAAGTGAATTCTTCGATGGGAAATCAGTCCTTTCCTGTCATTGATGATTTTTCCACACTCACCACCTTGGAAAAAGATCTCCCCCATGTGAGTTCTCACATGACAATTAAGACTTGCTTTACAACTGAAGCTTCTCCCACACAGAAGACAAATACATTCCTTTATATTTTGTGTGATCTCCCCCACTGAGATCCCACAGATCTCTCCACTTTCAGAAGCTGATGTTTTGCTCCTCTTTCCTTCAGTGTCCATGTTTCTTCCATTATCTTCCATCTGTTCATATGTAGCTCTTTCAGGCAACATACTGTATGGTTCCTCTTCATTCTCACTCAGTTGCCCATCAGCAGCTGAAAGAGAGAGACAGAATTGGTCAGAACCCCAGAACAAAATGAAGGCAGGCCTCAGAATGTTTAGACAATTAGCTAGCTGACACACCTTTGAATCAATGGGAGAAGGCTGTGGAAGGGAATGAAGAGACTCTAGATCCTTTCCACTGGTCTTTCAGACAGATGAAATCCTCTGAGTTCCTCCTTTTCTATAAAAACTGGAGATACTAAGATTTTGTATCCTGAAAACTGGTGGTTCTCTCTATTTTCTACTCCTAACCATCCCACTGCTTTTTGTCCCTGTGTGTCACTTCTTTCTTTTGCAAGCTTCTGAGCAGGAACTGTCTGGACTGTTTCTGATCTTGAGTTTAAAAAAAAAAGTGCTGCTGGGGCATTTTTAACAAGAGTACAAAATATAACTGTTCTTAAACCAGTTGCACTACCTGCTGCTCTAATCATGTTTCAGGGCTGTCACTCCAACATCCATATGTAACACAGCTGATGGAGAGTGATAATGGATGTTGCAGTCCAGCAACATCCGGAAGGCCACAAATTATCCACTCTCAAAATATTTTTTTAAAGTAATAGCTATATTTGTAAATGAGAGCACACTTTGAACAAAGATTGAACTGGCTGGCATTAAAACAAAAGTGAATTATATTTTACACTAAGCAGTGTTGAGTCCTAGACTGGGGCATTCCAATATCAAACTCAATAGGGACAGCTGGGATATAGATTTAAATATAGATTACTCTGAGACTCCAAAATATACTCTAGTTGAGCTTACAATTCCAATCTCTGTGGATTCAATCAGGAATGTAAAGAATAATTCCTTCTTCTTGTTACTTTTGGCTCTTTTGACTTGACTACTCCACAAACAAGTTTCAAAATCTGAAAGATTTTTCACATCCATGCAAGAGTGAGATCAGGAGCCCTGTTTTAACTCCTCTAATTTTGACAGCTGTCTCTTGGCAAAATGAACATTTTTCCCCTTGAGCAGCAAAATGCACACACACGTGAATCACTATTGTCTATACAACAAAAACAAAAGATTTCCACTGTTTTGTACAAGAAAACAATTTTGGTTACTTAGCACAGAAAAATGTTCCTGTTCACCTACTGAAAGAACTACAGAATAGTATGCTCTCTGCTGGGGCAAAGAGAGTAATTGTGTTGTTCTTCACTTTCATGGGTAGGAATGACACGTTTGAGGATTAATATTCAAGCAAGAATTTGCATCAGTATAGCATGCAATACAGCTCCAGTTCTCCACTGAAGCCAACCCAACCCCTGCTTTCACATCATTATGCAACTGTCCCCTTCTCTATGCAGGAAGGACTGGACAAGTGATTTTTTTTTCCATTCCCTCCGACTACTCACCCTCATTGTGGAATATTTTGTCCTTTTGTGCATTGTTGTGTAACCAATGGAATAAACTGGACTCAGCTCTCCTGTCAGAGTGAGCCATTGAAATTTATCTGCTCTTCAGTGACGGGTGAGCTCATCCTTTTGCCTCCTCATTTGCCTTTAATTTAGTCAATCTGTCATTCTTAACAGTGACTGAAGAGAACTACAGCAGAAATTGTAGGAAAAAAACCAGACTCTCTCCAGGACACCATTGGGGGTCTGCAGCTACACACACTATGGCTAATCCTTGGCAGTACATCTGAATCTGACACCATATACCATAGTCTTGACCAAGGTCTGTCAGTTTTGGGATTCCTGAGAAAAGGCCCCAGAAACAAGGCAGACGGGAAGATAACTCAGCCTTCTGAAATACAGTTCTGAGTGAAAACGTAATAATTATTTTTGGCACTTATAATATATGAACCACAACAAAAAAAGTAGACTCACCCACAGAAGAGACAAGACCCCAATTCTCTCCCATCACTTCCCAATGCAGGGCCCATTCACATGGGCCCATTAGGGCCCACTCCTCCTCAGTGAAAAACACAGCCACCTCTTCAAAGGTCACCTGAAGAAAGATACATTATCCATGAACACAAATGGCCAAAGGTAGTTAGGAAAGAAAACAAAGTGACTTAGATTTCCCTAACTGCATTTAAATCCTTAAACAGGATATTCACATAAAGCTATAAAGAATACTTTAAACCCGGGGACACCTTCAGGAGCCAAGGGCCCTCCAGGGATCTTGCTTCCTACCTGATTCAGTCTCGTAGAAGGTGCATCAAGAGCATCACTATCAAGAGATGTTGGCTGTGTCAATATTCCGTCTCCTGTGAGGGACACAAGAGGTAAAAGTGGGACTGAAATTTTTCTCTGTTCACCAAAACACATACAATATCATGCCAAATACAGATAGAGTAAAAGCAGCAAGAGAATTAATGTAGTTCCAAAGTGGGCAGGGGTGCCAAAAGGAAAAAATAAATAAAAAGAAAGAAAGAAAGAGGAAGAAAATATGTTAAGGAAGAACTATATAGCCCCAGAATATTAATTGATGTAGGAGGGTGAAAAGCTGAAATTTTCTAGTGAAGTTGATAGAGACGGAAGACCTAGGAAAGAGTCAAAAATATGGAAAAGTACACATGTTGTGTGGATGGGTTATTTCCTGATTCACCTTGAGAATCCATGGCTAGAGATGGAAGAGAGAACTGCCTTGAGTGCTTCCTTCCTGAACCCATGGACATACAAAAACAAACAAACAAAACCCAAAGTAGAATAAGCTCCCCAAAGATTGGCAATGGGAAAGAGATGCCAAATGACATCTGACTCTTACAAAGGGAAACAGAATGAGAGAAATAAGGAAGGAAACTCAGGCCCTGTACGCACTGACCATTAAGGCCAGAATGGGGACAGAGTCAGAGCGTAGCGTTCTCACAACACACGCCCAACTTTGCCCCCCAGGGTGCCCTGACACTGTGCGTCACTCCACGTGACATGTGGCATCATGGCACACCTCTGGCGCTGCATCCATACAACACACTGCCAAAGGAGCACCATATAGCCGCAGCAACATGGCTATGGTGCCCTTTTGAGGGTGCAAAAAGGAGCTGCTTTTTGTGGCTCCTTTTTGTGCCCTCGAAAGGCCAGATCAGGGCTGCGGCATGCAGCAAGCAGCCCCAATCAGGTTAGGAGAGAGGTGATGTCCCACCGCCCCTTAGAGTCTGTCTTAGGGGCTGGACCCTTAACTAGCTCCATCTAAACTGCCTCATTTTGTTGCTCATCCCTACTGGCTTGTTAAATTTATACCCAAAATTCAAAATTACAAGTGGCTCCAAAACCATCTTTCAATTCAAACCCACATGAGAGAACAATATCATTGGAGATTCCTTGGTATACTTCTGTATGTTAGCTGGGCAGAAAGTTGTTTTTCTAGCTGTGGTCTTTGGTGATATTCTCCTGGTTCCAAACTCCACCCCACAGAGGAAGGGGACAGGAGGTGAAGACAGACTCTGGGACTGTCTGGTGACAAGCATACCTACAGAAACAACTCTTTCATAGATCTTTCATCCCTTATACAGAAGCAGTTTCGAGTTCTGGCCAGATAGAATTGTTAAAGTGTGGCAACTCCCACTGTCCTCAAAGTTTAGGCATGCTCAAGGGGAGGACCAGAAAAAAGTGCCCCCTTCATTCTTACCCATTGAAGTGGAGGCTCTGTCCCTGTCCAGCATCATCCACTTGGTCTCAGGGCATTTCTCCATGTCAGCCATCTCCAGCACAAACAGGTCCTGCCCCAGAAGATGCTGCAACTAAGATTGCAAAGAGGAGAAGAATTAGGGGGGAAATAGAGGAGGACAAAAGCCTGGGGAAGCATCCTCAATTTGGATGGTTATCAGGAAAAAAATGGGCACAGAGTAACAGTTTTAAAATATCCATAAAAATTGGATAGCCCCCAGAAACTACCAGTATGAAACACTCTCACCTGCTGTTCTTCTTCCTTCTGCTTCTCCTGTGCCTGACTCAGAAGGAAACCTTCTGCCAGGGCCACCGCCTGGGAACTGGTCTCTGCTCCACACTCTCGGACCCAGCTCTCCATCTCCAGGGGAAGGATAGCCAAGAATTGTTCCAGGACCACCAGGTCCAGCATCTGAGTCTTTGTGTGCTTTTCAGGTTTCAGCCACTGGCGGCAGAAATTGTGGAGTTGGTTGCAAACTTTTCTGGGCCCTTCTGCCTCTTCATAGCAGAACTGTCTGAAAAACTGGCACTGTAAATCTGAGCTGAGTATATCCTCCCCAAGGTCCTTCAGTGTGATTCTTTCCCAGAATGACCTAGTGTTCTCAACCTGAACAAGAGGAGTGCCTTTTCCTAATTTGGGCCCAAGGGAATCCTGCTTGATTGGTGCTCGCATTCAGACCCTATAGAGACAAAGAAGCTTCTCCTATTTTGCCAAACTCTCCTGGAAGGCAAAAGATTGGAAGAATTACAGGTGACAGCGAGCACTACAAAAAATAAAAAGCAAGTTGTTTGGTGAGGGAGCTATAATGAACACTTTCCTGTTCTGGGAAAATGTTTTATAAATTCAAGATGGCAATAACAGGAGAATGACATCCCTACAAAGCGAGAAAAATATCTGAGGTGGAAGGTCTTATACTTTCATGTATTAGGGAGATGTTTAACAATCTAGTGCAAGGTGGCACTGTCTTGAACACAGCTTTGTCAGTAGAAGAGCATCTGTATTGTAACTTTGCCTCTCAGCAATTGGTGCCTGTGCCAATCACTTCACTCTGCCTGAAGGTGGTACTATCCTTTGTTGTTGTTAATTATTTTCAAGCTGACTTCAACTTATGGTGACCCTACGAATGAGAGACCTCTGATGACGGCAATGTCTTTCCGTTCTTCCACTCAATAGGGGAGATAAGTGAAGAGATATCAAGGCAGGTAAGGGCACGTTATTTGCCAAAATCTTTGGAGCAAATAGCAAGAGCAAGTACATTTCTATACCACTTATCAGTAAACTATCACTCCCTAAGAGGTTCACATTGTGTAAGCCAATTGCACCCAACAAGCTGGAGACACATTTTTCCGACCTCTGAAAGGATGGAAGGCTGAGTCAACTTTGGAGCCTTCTGGGATTGAACTTCCAACCCTGTGACTGCAGGGCCAGGATTTAACGACGGTGCCACCAGGGCTCCAAGATACGATCATTATCAACACATGAACAGAGCCAAAAAAAAAAAAAAAAAACCATGTCCAGTTGGAGCGAAGGCCAGGGAGGGGAGCTTATTTGCTTTTCCCAGACTTAGAATCATTGGAAGTTGGAAGAAACCACAAGGGCCATCAAGTCCAACTCCATTGTGCCATGCAGGAACTCCCAATCAAAGCTCTCCCTGTGACAGATGGCCATCCAGCCTCTGTTCAAAAACCTCCAAAGAAAAGGAGACTCCATCACTCTCTCAGGGAGTGTCTTCCACTGTTGAACAGTTCTTACTGTCAAGAAGTTCCTGCGGAATCTCTTTTCCTGCAGTTTGCATCCATTGTTCCGCGTTCTAGTTTCTGGAACAGCAGAAAACAAGCTTGCTCCCTCCTCAATATGACATCCCTTCAGATATCTAAACAGGGCTATCATATCACCTCTTAACCTTCTCTTCTGCTAAACATCCCCACCTCCCTAAGTCTCTCCTCATAAGGCATGGTTTGTAGACCCTTCACCATCGTAGTCGCCCTCCTTTGGACATGCTCCAGTTTCTCCACATCCTTTTTGAGTTGTGGTGCCCAGAATTGGGCAGAGTATTCCAGGTGGGGCCTGACCAAAGCAGAAGAGAGTGAGTAATAAACTATTACTTCTCCCTATAGAACAGGGGTGCCCTCCAGGTCCTGAGGAACTACCATTCCCATTGTGCCTCACCACCAGCAGCCAAGCTTGGCTGCTGGTGGTGAGGCACAATGGGAATGGTAGTTCCTCAGGACCTGGAGGGCACCCCTGTTCTATAGGGAGGACCCCCTGCTTGCTTGCCTGCCTTCCCACCCTACTGGCAACCTACCATCCCCTTCCCTTCCCTGCCTTTCCCAGTCAGTCACCCACCCCATAGCAGAGGATCTGACCCAGGGGTCTGGCCCTGGATGGAGGAAGAGAGAAGGAACTGACCAGGTTGGGAACAAGGGCTCCTCTTCCTCCCTGCTTTCTTTTCTTTCTCTATTCCTCCCCCATACAAAGGGGGCTGAAGAAGAACACACCTCCTTCAGCATCCTCTCTAGGAAGATTATTCTCTCTCATGGCTGGAAGAGGTGGGGCCAATGCCAAGAGTGACAGCTGGATGGGTATCAAAGGGATTTTGGATTTCAGAATCCCACTCTATTGGTCAACATGGCTGAGGCTTCTTGGAGCTGAAGTCCAAAACCTCTCAAGGGGCACAGTTTAAATTCAATTCCTGCAGTACAAGACTGGCTATTAAAATTATTGGAGGAGGCAGAATTAGCCAAGTTGACATGTCTCTTAAAAGAAGGAAAAATTCAAGATGTTGTAAATATTTGGGAACAAGTAACGAGGTACTTAAGTAATATAATACTTAAGTAAGGCATTGGCCCCTCTTGTCCTCCATTCTGCACTATTACATGATGAACTGGGGAATAACCACAATAATGAGCTGGGTACCACTTTGGCCCTAAAAATGTCGCTGTGCCACAAACAGCTGGTTTGACACCTGCATCTGGGACACAGAGACCTGTTGGTGCAATTTCTGCTACAAATGTCCAACACATCACGTAAACAAAGCCTCTGGAACTGGCTCCTGCTGAGGGCACCATCGTGACAGAGATGTGCCCTACCTGTCCCTGGGTCCATAGAAATACTAGCAAACCTGTATGCAATGCTTCACAGCGGTTTATTACGAGTCTGCATTACACTCATGTGTTCCAGACCACAATATACCTTTGTAACATAAAGCACCCCTACTAGGGGAAACAAGTCTTAGCTGTATACAAGTTAGTCTCTTTGCTTTAGTCCTTCATGGGTCATCTGCTTGAGGCTTACAGCAGCCCGGTCACATCTGTACCTGGGGATTTGGGATAGAGATCGGTTGACGGAGCATCACTGGTATCTTAGTCTCCTTAGCCAGCTGCATGCACCCATTCATTGATTCTTCCCAGACAGCGCTTAAAGAGGGCTAGAAGAGTGTATTTATAGCATTGTGTTTTTGATTTGCACTAATAAAGAAAAATGCATTTGTATCCATCTGTCACCTCAAACTTGGTATATACTAAGAGGACCCTATGATTATGTGCCTCATAGTAATTTTATTTTTCAAATGCCCATCTGTGATGACATAGAAGAGAATACCATAATACTGATTATTACTAAGAGGGAAATGGAGTGAGGATAATTATTACTAAGGATTATTATTATTACTAATGATTATTAAATTATTACTAAGGGAAAATGGAACAGATAATGCAGTAGGGAAAATGTAGCAAAGAATAGGTAAAGCAGTAGTACAGGAATACCTGACTACTCTAAATGCCTTCCAGTTTCCATGGTCAGTGAACTACATCCAAGGATATAAAAAGAACTAGAAAAGGTAATCTCAGAACCTCAGACAATGGTCTTGCTAATGGAACGCTTAAAAAATTCCTGGAGTACCCACATGGCCAGAAGAAGGGCTCTGCCTACATGACTGCTCCTCCAACAATACCTGAACTGAGAAAAGCAACATCTTGACAAAATGCAGGTGTGGGACTAACATCATAATCCCCCCCCCCCGGGTACGATTTTTAATCTGTGTGACTGATGAAGAAGCCAGTGGATCTATTTTGTGCATTTTGGTTGGCCAACAAAAGTATAACATGGATTTTGGATGTTATTGTACTTTGCTGCATGGCCAAAATGTATAGATTTGTTTTCAAATTAGAAAAGTTGTATTTAAGTAAACTCAGTATTTAACTCAACACATGGGTACATTTTACAGATAAAAAAAAGTTTGGGAAGGAGAAGGAGAAGGAGGTAGGATCAGAGCCTCCAAGTCCTGTGCCTCCCTTCAGCAAATGCGGGCCCCAGGGTCTCACCCCATTTGAGTACCACTGATTTAATGTAATGCATGTGAGCAGAGAAAATCAGATCCACAGATAAGATGTATGACAATTGACCAGGCAAAAATGTATGTGAAAAGAATCTAGGTGTCCTGGTAAAAACCACAAACTAAATGAGTCAACAGTATGACACCACTGGCAAAAAAATCCAGTTCAGTTGATGCTGAACTGGTGCTAGATGAAGGGAAGGAATAGATCCATACTTTTCTGCTTTAATCAGACCTCACTTGGAATACTTTGTCCAGTTCTGCACACTGCAATTCAAAATAATTATTGACAAGCAGGAAAGTGTCCTGAGGAGGGCAACCAAGATATTAAAAGTTCTGGAAGTAAAGTCCTGTGAGGAGCAGTGAAGGAACTGGATATGTTTAGCCTAAGAAGGGCAGACTAAGAAGTGATATGATAGTCACCTTTAAAGGGCTATAATGGGGAATCTGGACTGAGCTAATTTTGTGCTGTCTCAGACGAAAGGCTCCAAGAAAGAACTTAAACTCCTACTAAAGAAATTCCATCTAAACATGAGGAAGAATCTACCAATAGTAAGAGCAACTTGATAGTAAAATAGAGTACCTTGGAAGTTGTGGGCTCTCCTTCACTGGATGTTTTTAAACAGTGTTTCAATTACCAATTCTCAGGGGTACCTTTAGTAGTTGATTCTTGCACTGACAGAAGCTAGGTGGATTTTGAAGTCCTTTCCAATTCTATGATTCTGTGAGAGAGCCAGAGAAGGACTAAGGTTGTAAGAGGACAGTGGAGAACAATGGGATGGAAGTGACTGCATAAACCAAGGTGCATGGAAGGAAACCAAGAGGGGAGAGGATGACAGGAGAAAATTAAATACACAGATGGAGTACTAAAAAAACCTTAACTCATAATTTTATAACTTTGTAATTATTAAAACAAAGAAAGATTGCTTAAAGCTAGCAAGGACCTCAGGGTAACTTTAAAGGTGAATTGTTAAATGGACCAGCGGATGGAATTTTTCAGGTAACCTTGGAAGCCACCAACTGTTTTGCAACACTGACAAATACATGGCTTGCATATTGCACAGATTTCAAAAGGGAGGATTGAGGGTTTAAATCCCTTAGTTACTTATGTGATGTCCCATACATAAAGTGCAAAATATTCTTACATCCAAAATGGGACCAAAATTTTAAACATACATTTTTCAGGCTATACAATACTGTTTCTAATTCATAACTTTCAAAAAACAACACAAAATGTATTATATGATCCTAGCATATCACCTTTTCTAAAGATTTCCATATCAGATTTTCAACTGTTTATATTTTTCACATAGGTCAATATTTTTGCCAAGTAATAGTTTTTGCAATGATTGCTAAGCAAAAATCTGAAATGCCTTTCTATCCTTTACAATAAATATTTGCACTTAATCTTCATTTGATATATCGTTAAGAGATCTTATATTGTTTACAACAATTCCAATAAAGCTGAAACAAAATGTTATTTTTAATAAACATTTTCAGACAAAAATCCAGGTCTTCCATAAGTTTTGATGTCAAAAAAGAGATTTCTTCCTACTACTGTACAGTTTTCTCAAACAGTTCGTAAATGGTCTCCTCACGCCCCCTTGTGAATTCTTTGATGAGAAATGAGATCTGTTTTGTTATAGAGATTTTATCCACACTCTCAGTATTTAAATGAAAGGTGGCAACTGTGTGGCCTGCAAGCCACATGTGAGCCATAGAAGAACCACTGTGGTAGGACCCTGGGTATGGTCCTAGCATACTGTTTTACAGCCCCCCCCCAAAAAAAGACTTTAAAATGCTGTAAAATGCACCCTGTCACCTGAAAAAAGCAAAAGCCCTCCTCCCACAATGGCTCCAAAGGACAATGGAAGTAACGCCATATCAATTCCAATCATCCAAAATGGTGCCCGTGATCTTCTGGTTGTGGAGCCACCTCAGTTCTGTTGTTTGCCCACTCCAGTTTGAATTGCAACGACTTTGTATGAGTTGCTTGATCGCAAATGAGGTGTACCTTCTGAATGAATTTCTTTCCACATTTCAACACTGAAATGGTTTCTCTCCTGTGTGAACTGCTTGATGATGAGTGAGGTTTATGTTCCAACTGAAAGCCTTTCCACACTAAAAACATTTAAATGAGTTCTCCTCATATGAATTCGCTGATGACAAGTGAGGTTCAGCTTCTGAATGAAGTTCTTTCCACACTCCAAGTATCGAAATGGTTTCTCTTCTATGTTGAGTTGTCTGATGATAAGTGAGATTTGCCTTCTGTCTGAAAGACTTTCCACACTCCAGGCACTGAAACAGTTTCTCACCTGTGTGAATTGTTTGATGATAAATGAGACCTTTCTTGCGACTGAAACTTTTTCCACACTCAGAGCACTGAAATGGTCTCTCCCCAGTATGAACTCTTTCATGACAAGCAAGATTCCCCTTCTGACTGAAGCCTTTTCCACACTCCAAGCATTTAAATGGTTTCACCCCTGTATGAATTGACACATGACGAGCGAGGTCTGTCTTCTGAATGAAGCCCTTCCCACATTCCAAGCATTTAAATGGTTTCTCTTCCATATGCACTTTTGCATGGCGAGTGAGGGTTCTGTTGTGATTAAATCTCTTTTCACACATCAGGCATTTAAATGGCTTCTCCCCTGTATGGATTCTTTCATGAGAGGTAAGATGCAGCATTTTATGGAAACTCTTTCCACATACCAGGCACTGAAATGGTTTCTCTTTAATGTAATTTTTTTTATGGGAAATCAGGCCTTTCCCATCACCAATGACTTTTCCACATTCGCCATGTTGGAAAGACATCTCCCCTGTGTGTGTTTCCATATGGCAATTAAAGCTTGCTTTACAACTGAAGCTTCTCCCACACAGAAGGCAAACATATTCCTTTTCATTTTGTGTGACTTCTTCAACTGAGACCTCTACACTTTCAGAAGGTAATATTTTGCTTCTCCTCTGTTCTTGAGTCTCAATGGCACTCCTCTGTCCTTGAGTGTCAATGTTCCTTTCTTTTTCTTCCATCTGTTCATATGTGGCTCTTTCAGGTAACCCCCTGTATGATTTCCCTTCATTCTCAATCAGTTGTCCATCAGCAACTGGAAAAGAGAGATAGAACTGGTCAGAATCCCAGAGAGAAATGGAGGCAGACCTCTGAGTGTTGCCTACTTGACATCCATTTGCATCAATGTGTGGAACCTGCAGAAGGGAGCAATGAGATTCCAGAGCCTTTCCACTGGCTTTCCTGAGAGATATGATCCACTCTTTCAACAAAAACTGGGGGTTCTAAGACTTTGCAAGCTGAAAAACTAATAGCCCCATCTGTTTTCCTCCTGTTAACCACCCCATCAGAGCCAATGTGGTGTAGTGGTTTGAGCGTATGGACTATGACTCTGGAGATCAGGGTTCAATTCCCCACTTGGCCATGGAAATCACTGGGTGATTTTGGGTGAATTATACACTCTCAGCTTCAGAAAACCACATGGTAAGTTTCATCTTACGGTTATTATGTCAGAAACGACCTGAAGGAACAACAAAAACAAACCGCCCAATTATGATTTGCCCTTTTGTGTCATTTCCTTTCCATTGCAAGCTCCAGAGCAGGAACTGCCTGACTGTTTCTAATAAAAATAAGGTACTGTGGGAGCAATTTTAGCAAGAGTACAAATTGATCAGTTGCATTACACATCGCTCCAGAGATATTTCTGGACTGCAACTCTATCAGCATAGCTAATGGCATAGCTGATAGTGAATGATATTGGGACTCAGTTATGTGCAGGTAATGGCACTGAGTCCATGGAGACTGGAGCTCAGTTATCAAACTCTCAAACTCAATGCTGAAACTTGGGATACAGAATTAAGACTGTCCCCAAGTGCCAGAATAACAAAATAGTTGGGATTAGAATTCCAACCTCTACAGATTCAATTAGGAATGTAATCAATTCCATCATCTGGTTACTTTTGGAACTTTCGGCTTTACAACTCATCAAGGAATTTTCAAGCACCAAGAGATTCATCCTATTTTTGCTCATCTGTAATTTTCACAACTGTATCTTTGCAAAACTACTTATCTTTTCCTCCGAGAAGCAAAACTAACACACATGGAAACCAGGGGCGGATTGTTCAAAAAGATCCAAAGGACACATTCGCATCTTCTAATCCAAAAATGTCCATACAACAAAGAAAGGATCTTCATTGGTTTGCACAAGTGCACAATTTTGTTCCTTGGCTCAAGAAATATTCCTGTTCTCCCACTTGAAAGCACTACAGAATACCATGCTCTTTAATGGAGCAAAGAGAATAATGTTGTGGTTCCTGCCCTTCATGGGTGACAATGAGACAACTGAGGATTAATATTCAAGCAAGAATTTGTATAAGTGCAACTAAACATGACTTTGCCTTGTCTTCATAACACTGCACAGCTTTTCTCTTCTCTTTATAGGAAGGGATGGAGAAGTGATTTCCTTCATTACCTCTAACTGCCCATCCCCCTTCTGGAACATTCTACCTTTTTGTGTGCTTTAGGGCAACAAAGGGGAGAAGCTGGTCTCCAATCTCCTGTAGAAGTAAGCCACTAAAATCTGCTTGCTCTTCAGGGAAGGGTGAGTTCCCTCTTTTTCCTTCTCATTTGCCCCTCAACTAGTCACTCTCTCATTCTTAATGGTTATTGGAGAGAACCACAGCAGCAAATGGTGGAAAAAAATCAGGCCCTCTGGGGGGCTCTAGTTCTTCCCCAGGATGGTCTATGCTTAGAAGTACATCCAACCCTGACATCCTACACTATAGTCTAGACCAAGGTCTGACAGCTTAGGAATTCCTGAGAAAAGACCCCAGAAACCAGCCAGACTGGAAGACAACTCAGACTTATGAAATAGTTCAGACTGAAAAGGTAACATTAATTTTTGGCACTTATAATTTTTGAACCATAAGAAAGATGTAGACTTACCCACAGAGGACACAAGACCCAAATTCTCCCCCATCACTTCCCAGTGCAGGAACCATTGTCTTGGATCCAGCAGGGCCCACTCTTCCTTAGTGAAAAACACAGCCACCTCCTCAAAGGTCACCTGAAGAAAGACACATTATTCATGAGCGCAAAAGACCAAAGGCAGTTAGAAAGAAAACCATTTTGCCTGGGGTTCCTTAACTGGATTTAAATCTTTAACCACCGCATTTACCATAAGCAACTGTAATGAAAGGGTAAGGTTAATTTAGGCCCGAGGACATATTCAGGAGCCAGGAACACCCGACCCATCTTTCTCCCTACCTGATTCAGCCTCATTGAAGGTGCATCAAGAACATCACTATCAAAGGATATTTGCCATGGCAATATTCCATCTCCTGTGAGGGACACAGCAGGTAAAAGGGGACAATCAAATACTGTTCCTCTATTTCTGATTGATGTCTTTCCATACTCACCAAAACACAAGCATTATCATATAACTACACTACACTCCTGTTTTACTAAGTAGTAGGGGAGGATGTCAGGAGTGCCAAAATCTTAAAACATACAAAGCAAAAAGAAAAGGAAAAAGAAATTTAAAAGGAAAGGAATTGAGAATCTATTTAGGGACAACTGAGTAGTCTCAGAATGTTAACTGATTCAAGATAGGAAGAACCTGAAATAGAAGTTGGTACAGAAAGAAGACCAAAAAAAGAAGAAGAAGAAGAAAACGGGTCACTTCCTGATTCACCCTGAGAATCTATATTTAATCCCTACTAGGGAAGGAAGTGAAAACTGCTTGGTGTTTGCTTTCCCAACCCATACACATACAAAAACTAAAGAAAAACAAAGACATAGCTGTTTTAGTCTGAAATACTGGTATGCAAAGGGATCTTGTAGCACCTTTGAGAGTAACTGAGCAAAAGACATAGCAACTACAGCTTTTTTCCCTGGAGGGAGCACGTCTACACTGGGCCCTTAATCTGGAGCATTACAGTCCTGAACTGCCCCCGGGTTGACACGGGTGAAACATGTCCAGACGGGCACCAAATTGCCTTCATTGGCTTGTCCCTCTCAATACTGCTGATGCTGTGGCCTCACCAACCAAGCAGCAAGTGCCTGGCTGTTGCTTCTCCTGAGGTCAGAATGGGGCACCTGTGTGATCAGTGAGGAGGGGATAAGGCAATCCCTTCCTTGTTGATCACATACTTTGGAGCTCTGTTCTCAGTAGAAACAATGGCAACGACCAAGCTCTCTCAAAGAACTGCTTGGCTGGTGAGGCCACAGCGGCAGTGGTGGCACCAAGGGGAACAGGCTAGCAGGGACCATGAGATGCGTATATAGATGCATAGACAACAGGGTCACTCTGGATCCAGCCCAGTCCAGCTGTCCTCACATCCAGCACAAATGGATTCACTCCAGAGTTTCCTGTTAAACCAGATTTGTTTATCTCGGATTGACCGTTTTAGGGATGAGTCCTTCCTGAATCTTCGTTAGCGAAGAAAAACCAGAGAGAGAGATTAATATTTTAAAGAGGATTTGCTCTGTATGGTGTGAGGACTGATGGCACCAGATACAGAGTGAGTCCAGGGGTTTTGACCAGTATAGACAAGCCCCAGTTAATCTCAAAGGTATTACAAGATCCCTTTGCCTACTAAAAAACAAACAAACAAACAAAAAACAAGTCCACCAAAGCACCCAATGAGGATTGGAGATGTTCAGTGGGAAGGAATATGGATTGATTCAGGTGTGACAGTGATGTTGGGAAAGTGAAGACCACAGAACCAAATCATGGAAACCTTGAACACAGATTCATGTGTACTTACACTCCCATCTTGTCACAAATCCTTGCTGGCTTGCCATCTTTACATCCCTAATTAAACCAAGATTGGCTCTGACAGCAGTTCTCACTTCAAACTCACATAAGACACTAACATCATTAAGGGCTCCTCACTACTGTCACTACTCCCATAGTCCAAAAAAAATGGGGCATATTCAAGAAGAGAGCCAAGAAGAGACTTGCCCCTTTCATCCTTACCAAGTGCACTGGAGTCTCTGTCCCTGCCCAGCATCATCTGCTTGGTCTCAGAAGGGCACATCTCCATGCCAGCCGCCTCCACCACAAACAAGTCCTGCACCAGAAGAAACAGCAAAGATGACAAAAGACAGAGAAGAACTATAAAAAGAACAGAAGACGACAAAACCTGGCTGGACAACCCCCACTTTGATTTATAATCAGAAAATAACTTGTGTACATAGTAGTTTGAAAATAGGCTTGAAAGGAAGTATTCCCAGCCCAATGAAACCACCAGAAAGCATTCCCACCTGTTGTTTTTCTTTCTTCTGCTTCTCCGTTGCCTGGCTCAGGAGGAAACCCTCTGCCAGGGCCACCGCCTGGGAACTGGTCTCTGCTCCACACTCTCGGACCCAGTTCTCCATCTCCGGGGGAAGGATAGCCAAGAACTGTTCCAGGATCACCAGGTCCAGCATTTGAGCTGTTGTGTGTGTTTCTGGCTTCAGCCATTGGCGGCAGAGATTGTGGAGTTGGCTGCAAACCCTTCTGGGCCCATTGGCCTCTTCATAGCGGAGTTGCCTGAAGCGCTGGCGCTGTAAATCTGAGCTGAGCATATCCTCTCCCAGGCACTTCTGTGCGGTTCTTTCCCAGAATGCTCCACTGCCTTCAGCTTGAAGAAGAGAAGGTCCTTTCCTCAATTTGGGCCCAGAGGAGTCCTGCTTGACTGAAGCTCCCATTCAGATTCCAGATACACTAAGAATCTTTTCCTCTTTTGTCAGGGAAGGCAAAAAAACTGGAAGAAGTACAAAAAATAAAATAAAAATAAAATAAATGACTGCTCTACAACACAAAGAGTATATTAGTTATGGGAGCTTTTACAAACCGTTTCATGTACTATGAAGATATTTTACAAGGAACGCCTTAGGGAGCTGGGGATGTTTAGCCTGGAGAAGAGAAGGTTAAGAGATGATATGATGATAGCCCTGTTTAAATATTTGAAGGGATGTCATATTGAGGAGGGAGCAAGCTTGTTTTCTGCTGCTCCAGAGAACAGGACTCGGAACAATGGATGCAAACTACAGGAAAAAAGATTCCACCTCAACATTAGGAGGAACTTCCTGACAGTAAGGGCTGTTCGATAGTGGAACACACTCCCTCAATGGAGTGTAGTGGAGTCTCCTTCCTTGGAGGCTGGATGGCCATTCCTCAGGGATGCTTTGATGGAGAGTTCCTGCATGGCACAATGGAGTTGGAATTGATGGCCCTTCTTGGGGTCCCTTCCAACTCTCTATGAAATGCAGTGGAGGGAAGCCAGGATAGGATGCTGGGGGCTCCAGAGGGGAGACTTGGGGTGGCCTAGAGGTCTTGCCTCCTCCCTGAGCCCCTTCCTTCCCTTCCAAGCCCAGCACTGGCTCCAGTCCCCCTCCTCCCTTGGGCCCCCAAGGCCTCCTCCCCTCCTCCAGCCCAAGGCACAGGCAGACTGACCAGGGCCCTCCAGCTGGGAAGGACCCAGGGGCTCCCCTCCTTCTCCAGGTGGCTCAGTCCTGTTCCCTCCCAGCTGCTGGGACCCCACTTCTCCTTGCCAGCCCTACTTCCGGGTCCCCTGCTGGGGCCGCTCTAGGAATATAAGCCATGGATTCCCGGAAGAGGCGGGTCCAAGGCCTGAAGAGTGACAGGCAGAGAGTGGGAGGCCAGCTCCAGATGAGAGCCCCTTTGTTGCAGCAGCAGCAGCACTGCTGCCCAAAGGTTAGGCCTCTGGAGGCTCTGGACTTCAACTCCCAGAATTCCTGACAGTTAGCCAAGCTGAGTGGGGCTTCTGGGAGTTGTAGTCCCGGAGGTGCCGCTCTAGGAATAGCCAGGCGCATGCGCAGAGGCGTTCCCGGAAGGGGTGGGACCAAGGAGGCAAGAGTGACAGGCTGGCCTGGCCTGGGAGGGAGCAGTAGACCGGGTCCCCCCTTCTTCATCCCAGAGGAGCAGAAGCCTTCTTTTGTTTCCTTCTTCAGTTCGTCTTCCAGGCCGAGGAAGGAGGAGGCGAAGGGTAAAGCCCCAGAGGAGGAGGAGGAGGAACAACAACAACAACAGGCAGCCTTGTGTGTGTTTGTGTGTCTTTGTGTTGCCTCCAGCCACAGCCCTCTCCAAACAAAACAGAGCACTTCTTTCCTCCTTCAGCCCTTCCTGTTTCTTTCTTCCTTGCTTTTGTGTTCCCTTGTGTGTCTGTTGTGGTTTTGTGGCAAGCTGCCCTCCTTTATTGTGTCCTCCCCCCCCCCACAACAACAACAACAACCCTGTGGAGGAGGACAAGGAGGGAAGGGTGCTGGGGGTGGACTGAAAGGCAAATATTCCCCCATGATTCCCTATGGGCCAATATTCCCCCATGGTTCCCTATGGACAAATATTCCCCCATGGTTCCCTATGGACAAATATTCCCCCATGATTCCCTATGGGCCAAGATTCCCCCATGATTCCCTATGGGCCAGGATTCCCTATGGGCAAGGATTCCCCCATGATTCCCTATGGGCCAAGATTCCCCCATGGTTCCCTATGGACAAATATTCCCCCATGGTTCCCTATGGACAAATATTCCCCCATGATTCCCTATGGGCCAGGATTCCCTATGGGCAAGGATTCCCCCATGATTCCCTATGGGCCAAGATTCCCCCATGGTTCCCTATGGACAAATATTCCCCCATGGTTCCCTATGGACAAATATTCCCCCATGATTCCCTATGGGCCAGGATTCCCTATGGGCAAGGATTCCCCCATGATTCCCTATGGGCCAAGATTCCCCCATGGTTCCCTATGGACAAATATTCCCCCATGGTTCCCTATGGACAAATATTCCCCCATCATTCCCTATGGGTCAGGATTCCCCCATGATTCCCTATGGACAAATATTCCCCCATGATTCCCTATGGGCAAATATTCCCCCATCATTCCCTATGGGCCAAGATTCCCCCATGATTCCCTATGGACAAATATTCCCCCATGATTCCCTATGGGCAAATATTCCCCCATCATTCCCTATGGGCCAAGATTCCCTATGGGCAAGGATTCCCCCATCATTCCCTATGGGCCAAGATTCCCCCATGGTTCCCTATGGACAAATATTCCCCCATGGTTCCCTATGGACAAATATTCCCCCATGATTCCCTATGGGCCAAGATTCCCCCATGATTCCCTATGGGCCAAGATTCCCTATGGGCAAGGATTCCCCCATGATTCCCTATGGGCCAAGATTCCCCCATGGTTCCCTATGGACAAATATTCCCCCATGGTTCCCTATGGACAAATATTCCCCCATCATTCCCTATGGGCCAAGATTCCCCCATGATTCCCTATGGACAAATATTCCCCCATGATTCCCTATGGGCAAATATTCCCCCATCATTCCCTATGGGTCAGGATTCCCCAATGATTCCCTATGAGCAAATATTCCCCCATGATTCCCTATGGGCCAGGATTCCCCAATGATTCCCTATGGGCAAGGATTCCCCCATGATTCCCTATGGGCAAATATTCCCCAATGATTCCCTATGGGCCAGGATTCTCTAATGTTTCCTTACGGGCAAGTATTGTCCTATGTTTTCCTATGGGCAAGGATTCCCCCATGATTCCCTATGGGCAAATATTCCCCAATGATTCCCTATGGGCCAGGATTCTCTAATGTTTCCTTACGGGCAAGTATTGTCCTATGTTTTCCTATGGGCAAGGATTCCTCAACGATTCCCTATGGGGCAAGTGTTCTCTAATGTGAAGTCAAAGGCTTTCATGTCCAGTATCCATAGTTCTTTGTGGGTTTTTTGGGGCTATGTGGCCATGTTCTAGAAGAGTTTCTTACTGACATTTCGCGAGCCTCTGTGGCTGGCATCTCCTCTATTGTTTCCCTATGTGCAAGTATTCTCCTTTGTTTCTCTATGGGCAAGTATTTTCCAGTTATTCTCCATGGGCAAGTATGGTTTCCTATGGGGAAGTAGCAATTTCTTTTAGTACATCCCACCCTTCTAATGCCTGAACCGTGCTTTTGTGAGGAGGGCAGTTTTGGACATGGCTAAGTCCAGGTTGTGGTTGGGGATAGCACAGATACACAACGTTGCATCTGTTGTTGTTTTTTGTTGTTGCTGTTGTTGAGTCCCTTCAGTTTGTTTTCGACTTACGGTAACCCTAAGGCGAACCCATCATAGGGTTTTCTTGGCAAGCTTCTTCAGAGGAGGGTTTGGCATTGCTATCATCTGAGGCTGAGAAAGCGTGGCTTGCCCAAAGTCATCCAGAGAGAGCGACTTGCCCCTGGTTTACATGGCCAAGCAGGAATATCTGGGTGTATCTACACTGTAGAAATAATGCAGTTTGTCACTGCTTTTGTCGCTTCAACCTATGGGATCCTGGATTTATAGTTTTACCAGGTGTATTGCTGCCTTTGCCCAAGTGTTCTGGGGCTGAGTGCACCAAACTACAAATCTCCGTATTCTTGAGCCATAGCAGTTTTCTTAAACTGCATTGTTTCTACAGTGTAGATGCACCTGTTGTCTCTCAGCAGTTCTTCAGATTGAGCAGCAGTACAAAGTACGGGAGGCATTGTGGTGTAGGGGTTTGAGCTTTAGACTTTGGAGAACAGGGTTCAAATCCCCACTCAGCCATGGAAACCCACTGGTCACATCACACTTTCTCAGCCTCAGAGGGAGGCAAAGGCCAACCTTCTCTAGACAAATCTTGTCAAGAAAACCCTGTGATAGGTTTGCCTTATAGGGTCGCCATAAGTCAAAAACAACTTGAAGGCACCCAACAAGAACAGAGTACCACAAATCTGAAAGTCATGCAGACATGATGTTACATTTAGGGGGAAAAAATGAAGTTATGGCTTAATATACCAGATATGGAAGCAGTGGCATCCTTTGTTTGCTGCTCAGCTGTGTAAACTATAGATTTTTCCTAGGGGTGAGGTGGTTCTGTCTTGCCTCACGAAGAAAAATTTCTTTGGTAGACCCAAAACCATTATAGAAGGATTAGAAAGGAGTACTGTTTTTGCTTGTTGCAGGTAGTTTAATCTAAATGCTAAAATGGGGCGGGGGGGAGGGGGGAGTGGGAAGGATGCACAAGAAAAAACACAGAGAGAAGGTAGTGAATTGGTTGTGACAGACCGTTTGGCAGTGCATGATGCCCTTGGTTCCTGGGCAAGGAAGATGAAGACCCTCTACTCCCATATTTTCCCTAGTTTTTTCCTGAAATTAAGATAATTGTCTTCTACATAAAGAAAGGAGGCACATTTAAGCTTGCATTTGGTTGTATAACATCTCTGTTGTTGTTGTTGTGTGCCTCCAAGTTGTTTCCAACTTTCTTGGCAAGGTTTGTTCAGAGGAGGTTTGCTATTGCCTTCCCCTGAGTCTGAGAGAGTATGGCTTACCCAAGGTCACCCAGTGGATTTCATGGCCAAGCAGGGAATCTTTACCACATCAAAATCTTTGAATAACTCATTCACAATTGATCTTGTTTTGTTTATAGGGCTTGGTGTCTGCAAATCATTTTGCCTTGGATAAAATCTCTCAAAAGAACAAAGTAGTTCTTTTGGCCATGTTGGAAACTCTCTGGGAGAAAAGAACAAACATGGAGCAAACAAACTCAGCTAGGCCTGAGTTAGAAGAAAGCCCTCACCCTATTCAGACTAAGCACAGAGATGAGTACTTCAGAAGCAACATGGAGAAGAACCAGGAGGAGTACGTGCTCAGCTCAGAAATACAACGCCAGCACTTCAGACAATTTGGTTACCAGGAGGCTTTGGGACCTCGAGAGGCTTGCAACCATCTCCACAATCTCTGCCATCAGTGGCTGAAGCCAAAACAACACACCAAGGCCCAGATCTTGGACTTGGTGATCCTGGAGCAGTTTCTGACAATCCTTCCACCAGAGATGGAGAGCTGGATTCGAGAGTGTGGAGCAGAGACCAGCTCCCAGGCTGTAGGCCTGGCAGAGGGATTCCTGTTGAGCCAAGCAGAGGAGAAAAAGAGGGAAAAGCAGCAGGTAAGAGGGATTCATTATGGTCATTTCAACGGTCTAGGAACATTTATTTGTAAGGATGTTGAAAATTCTTGAGGAATTCATCCTGTGCTGGGTGGGATTAGCCTTCCTTACAAGACCCAATATGTTCACAGACTGACTGAACTGGATTCACCTCTGAGCCTGGTTTCAGTGGTGGCCAGGAATGTTTTTGCACAGCTAAAAGTAGTGTGCCAACCAATTCATGGAACTGTATTATCTGGCCATGGTGAGACATGACTTTGTTGTTGGCTTACTGTAACATGTAAGTTACAGTATACATGTATATACTGTGTTGCTGGTATACATGGGACTGTTTTTAAAAAACATTCAGAAACTTCAGCCGGTGGAAAGAATTGTGATAACTCAAAGCGGCACAGTTCAAAATGCGGCTCATATGACTTACACATGACTTAGGTCCCAACTATCTGAAAGACTGTCTCCATACAAACCTGCAAGAACTCTTAAGATCATCAGGGGAAGGTTTTCTCTCAGCTCCTGCCACCATCACAGGCTCGCTTGGACCCAAATCACACATGCCAAATAAAGCAGCTTCCAGCTGCTGTGGAGGGATGGTATTCAAATGATGCATGCCCCCAAAGCATCCAGAAGCTGCTCCAAGGCCATCTAAGGTATCCTGAAGGAGCTGGGATAATCCAACTCCTGGCAATGACTGGCTTGGGACTGCAGTGGCAGTCCACTTTGAGAGTGGGACATACAGTCACTGTGGTCCTGGCCCAATTGTGGCTGGAGCAGGGTGCTCCTTGCTGCTTATCTGCTTCACACCTTGGCGAGGACATGAGAGAGAGCCTTCTCAGGAGCTGCTCCCAGCTTCTGGAACTCCCTTCCACAGGAGGCCAAGCTGGCCTCCCTCCCCTCTTTCCTTTCGCCAAGCAGACTTTTAATGTTAATTTTTATCTGAGAGCCTTTTATACATGGTGTGTGCTCTATGTTTTTAACTTTTGTGTGGTTTAAGTTGTTTTTATAGCTTTAGCAAGATTATTTTAATTGTTTTTAAAAATTTTATTGTAAAGTTTTAAAAGGATTTTATCTGTGAGACGCTTTAGGCCCTTTTCCAGAAGAAAAGTAGCATATAAAATAAAATAAAATAAAATTTTATAATTATAAAATCAAATAACCAACAGCTGATGATGGTTACAAGGAACATATGACTCCCTTGTAATAACAGATCCACTGCTGACCAGTCTGATTCCAGGCATAATCAGAGTGCTGGTTATCGCATGTAAAGGACTGTATAGCTCTGACTGAGGCTATCTGAAGGACTGTTTTCTCTCTTAGGAGTGTGCTTAGCCCCTGAAGTGCCTCAGCATTCATGGGAACAACTTGTGGAAACATGGGAGAAGGCTTTCTGGGTGTCTGCTCCCAGGCTCTGGACTTCCTGTCTTAAATTGGTCAGACTATTTCCCTCCTCATTGTCCTTCTGTTGGCCATTGGAAACTTTATTATTCTAGTTTTATTCTAATTTTGACAACTGTCTGAAAGGGTTTTTTGTAGGGCTTTCGGGCTATGTGGCCATGTTCTAGAAGAGTTCCTTTCTGACGTTTCACCAGCATCTGTGGCTGGCATCTTCAGCCACAGATGCCAGTCACAGATGCTGGCGAAATGTCAGAAAGGAACTCTTCTAGAACACATATCCCAAAAGCCCTACAAAAAACTATGGATGCCAGCCATGAAAGCCTTCGACTCCACATGTCTGAAAGGGATTTGTGTTGTTCTGTTGTTTTACTGCTGTCTTTGGATCCATATGTTTAGTGGTTTTAATTCCATAGTTATCTTAATTGGGATGCAGTGGCTCAAGTGGTTAAGATGCTGACTCTGTTGATTGCAAAATCAGCAGGTTGACAGTTCGAGGCCCAGGTACTAGTCCCGGCTTCTGCCAACCTAGCAATTCAAAAGCATGCCAATGCAAGTATAGTAGATAAATAGGTACCACTTATCGGTGGGAAGGTGGCCACATGACCACCAGAACAGTCCTTGGACAACGCTGGCTCTTCAGCTTAGAAACAGAGATGAGCACCACCCCTTACAGTCAGTTATGACTAGACATTCATGTCAAGGGACTACCTTTACCTTTACCTTATCTTAATTAATTTTTAATCTGTTATTTTTGTATTTTTTAATCTATGTGTTTTAATTTCTGTAAACTATGTGGAGGCCCAGGCCAGGGAGAAAGAGGAGATATAAATGAATATAGCAGTAGTAGTGATGGTGTTCATGATGATGATGTAAAACTTCTCACCACTTCCTTCTTATTTTTTCTGGAAATTTTATAATCCAAAGTGGGAATATAGTCCACACAGACCTTCTGGCAGTTCAATTCTTTTTGCTAATTCTCCTCTTTCTTTGCCAACTTTGCTGCTGTTTCTGGTGCAGGACTTGTTTGTGGAAGAGACAGCTGAGGAGGCCAAGAGGAATATGCAGGAAGGTGGTGAAGTGGCCATCTCACTGGGTAAGAGCGACAGGAGCCTTTGTATCCTCACTAACACTTTGAAATTACATGGGTTGATATCCTGTCCAGTAGAGTCCTCCAGAGTCTGCCCTCAGGTCCTGTCCCTTCCTCATGCAGGGAAGAGTTGGAAGGTGGACCATATCATTATCTGCAAGAGCCAGAAAACCCTCCTTCCCCTCCCCCTCCTAAATACATTAAACTACACAAACAGGTTTCTCCAATATTATTGTTCTTTTGTGGATGTTTCACTGAAATGTCCTTTGGGACATGACCCTAGTCAAATTTGAGGTTTGGGGATCCCCTTACAAACCTGCAAGAACTGTTTACGATCTTCAAGGGGAACACTTTCTCTCCTTCTTGCCACCATCATGGGCTCACTTGGTGAGGATATAAGAGAGAGCCTTCTCAATGGGTGCTCCCAATTTCTGGAACTCCCTTCTGCAGGACATTAGATGGGCCCCCTCTCTCCTTTCCTTTCTCCGGCAAACAGAAACCTTTTCGTTTCAGCAGGCTTTTAATATGTAACTGTACCAGACAGGCATTTTTATTGGGTATATGGATTTTATTTAGTTTTTAAAATTTTGTATGTTTCAGAAGCATTTTGTATTGTTTTTAAGACTGTATTGTGGGTTTTGTTTAGTCTCCTGCTATGAGCAGCCTTGGGTCCCACTATGGGAGAAAGGTGGCATATTGAATGAATGAATGAATGAATATGAGAAGCCAGCAGGGACTTGGACCAAATTATGTCAGCGCTGATCTGTTTAAATCTGGTCCACTCATTTCCCTTCTCCTTCCAAAACCTTCCCATCATTTCTTTCCAAGAGCACTGGGTTCTTGTGGGAACATCTTTTCCCCACTTACCATCTCCATTCATCGGCCAATTCCTTGGGGGAAGCATTTTTCTCCATTTCAGATTAAATTAGCCTAAGACTGATGTAGACAGCTCACACGCTCCTCCGTG
Organism: Urosaurus nigricauda; assembly: GCA_034509955.1. Lineage (NCBI taxonomy): Eukaryota > Metazoa > Chordata > Lepidosauria > Squamata > Phrynosomatidae > Urosaurus > Urosaurus nigricauda. The sequence continues at coordinate 322,253,158 of JAOEGL010000002.1, read as the reverse complement.
GTAACATTTTAAAATACTTTCCTCAGCGTAAACCAAGAAATGACCAATCCTCTGTATGTATCAGACGCTTTCCCAGTTTATCACACCCCAGTTTTGGTTAGAATCATAGAGTTGCAAGAGACCCCAAGGGCCATCCAGTCCAACCCCCTGCCATACAGTAACTCACAATCCAAGCACCCCCAACAAATAGCCATCCAGCTTCTATTTGAAAACCTCCAAAGGAGGAGACTCCACCACCATCTGAGGGAGTGTGTTCCACTGTCAAACAGCTCTTACTGTCAAGAAGGTGGAATCTCTTTTTCTGTAGCTTGCATCCATTGCTCCGTTTTCTAGTCTCTGGAGCAGAAGAAAACAAGCTTGCTCCATCTTCAATATAACATCCCTTCAAATACTTAAACAGGGCTATCATATCACCTCTTAATCATCTCTTCTCCAGGCTAAACATACTCAGCTCCTTAAGGCTCTTCACATAAGGCATGGTTTCCAAACCCTTCACCTTCCTCTGGACACGTTCCAGCTTCTCAGTGGCCTTTTTCTTTGTTTCTTCCATGTCAGTTAATATTTTTTGAGGGCTTCTACATAATAATCGTCATCCCTAAACAAAATGCATTAAATTTACTATTTTTCATTATGATACAAAAAACATTTCAATATAGTAAAACCTATAGTTACAATGTTCTCTTTTTCCTAATTATTGTTGTTATTATTATTAGTAGTAGTAGTAGTAGTAGTAGTATAAGTTAATTTAGTGTAGTTAGGGAAGAAAGGGAAGTCAATTTGCAATGGGTGTTGGAATGTGGTATTGTTCACTGTATTTGTTTTTTGTTTGTTTGTTTTGTGTTTTGTGTTTTTAATGTTTGTTTATTATTTTCTGCAATTTAAACACCCAGTGTGGTATGAAAATTTAATGCAATTAAGAAAAATTCTCTGAGCTATTTGCTATGTTAGATTATGTTTATTATTATATTTTTTCTAGCTATATCTGCCTCTATGTTCCTTCATTTATGCTCTTACCTTCCAGTTCTTTGTGCTTCTATGTTATGGTATCTGCTACGCTTGTGTTAGCCCATGAAAAAATGTGAATCAGTATCAGAGTAAATAACCTTTCTTTTTGCCTTTTCTGTTCCTCCTAGGAGATGGCGCAATGTCAGGGCCTGTATATATAAACACATCCCTTCATTATGATGGACTCATAACAGCTTCTGAAAGACTGGATCAGGTACAGGGCAGGATCCTTCGTGGGCCAGGGTTGGGGAAGACTGATTGAACATGTCCCCTACATTTTTTTAAACTCTCCACAGAATCACACTCTCTGACTTTGCTTCCATCAAGGTTCCACACTATAAAAGGGCCAGGAATGGCATCATGCAAGAATTTAAGTCCTTTTGAGCAACCCAAAACATCAGGTCTGTTTCCTGACTTGGTTTGACATTCTCTGATCATGAAAAATATGTCTTCCTTCAGGTGACTTTTGAAGAAGTGGCTGTGGATTTTACAGAGGAGGAGTGGGCTCTGCTGGACCCAAGCCAAAGGGCCCTTCATTGGGAAGTGATGGAAGGGAATTTGGGGATCCTGTCCTCTCTGGGTAAGGTTTTCTCTTTCTTGTGATTGATCAGATCGGTTGACAAGTGCTGAAAAATAACTCTCAGAATTCTTCAGTCTTGCTGTAGCAAAACTACAGCTGTAGTATAAAAAAAGATAGCTGAGGAGCTATCTTCTAGCCGGGCTAGTTTCTGGTCTTTCTTGGCAGTATACCCTTCACTATCTGACCCTGTGTGAGGACACAAGGGATGATGTGAGGCCCAAGTGTGCTGCTGAACATGGACCATTGATGGACGATTGGGCCCCACTAGAGTTATTATTCCCCAAGGGCCTGCCTTTTAAAATTTTAGGGACTGGATGCCTTACATGACAGTCACTTTAAAATATTTTTGCTGCATGATTATTTTCTAGGTGGTTTATATGGTTTTATTATTCTCCTGGATGGTTTAAATTGTATTATTTGAGTAAACATAAGCAATGTATGAGTTTAGTAAATTTTTGAATTATTGTTAAATTATTCATAGTTATCAGGCTTTCCCTATTAGTCTTTCTTATCACTTGGTTTGGGGACCTGTGTGTAAGAGTATATTGCCCTATATTTCCTTTTGGCTCCCACTTTGACACCTAAAGATAGAATAAGAATCCCAGAGTTCCAGAGGGATGATGATCAATTCGAGGGAGTAACTGCCTTCACTTGACCAGTCCTTCCTGCGAAGGAAAGAGAAAAGCCAAACAACGGTATGGAGATAGGAGGTGGATAGCAAGAATGGAGGACCAATGTTGTGTTGAATCTTGTAATGAGACTAGGGATATGCAGCCAAGCTTGTCTTATTTTCACGCATAAAGATGAGAAACTACACACTTATTCTTCTTGACCTGTTAGAGAGCAAAGTATTTTATAGGAGAGTGAGAACAATTTCTTGCACTAAAAAAGAACATTGTCCAGTTTGGACAAAATAAGTAAGGTGCATACTTTGTTGTATGCAATTTATAGGATCAGAAACTGAAAAGAAGTTGTTAAGTCCTTATTTACTTAGACACTAGTATTGTGAAGATGTGTTGTACACAAATTTCACAGAGCTAAACAACAACAACAACAACAAATTGCTCCTTGTTTCATCCTCACCTGAAGAATTTAACAGGACAATTTCTTGTCAAAGTGTCTCATAACAGTCAAGGTCTCTGGAGTTGTATATGTAACAATGAATATGGACAATCACGTGAAGACACTTATTTGGTACAGAAGTATCTGAGCAAAGAGGAAATGTACCAGCATATCAGTGTTGACAAAAGTCAAAGCAAAACCAGGTTCTTCTTCCAAGGCTTTTCTTCCAGGTAATTAAAGTCATGTCCTAACCGCTCTGGAAAAGAAACAGAGAGAAAGGAGAAGAGGGGGTGGAGAATCCAAATACTTTAAAACTGATCAAAAAGCCAATAAAGTGCCTTTATTTTTCCTTGTTTCTTTACTTCCCAGTGGGGTCATTTAGGCTAGGTCTATTCAAAGTGATGGTCCATGGGCCAGTGCTGGTCCCCAAGCTGTCTGCAGCTGGTTCCTGGAGAGTTTCCAGAAAAGAATGAAACAATAGTAGCCAATTAATACAAACATGGTATATGTCCCCGGCAAACTAGAAAAAGATCCCTCTTCAGATAGCTTAATAAGAACTAGACCACTGCCAAAACTTTCTGATATGTGAAGCTGATAAACTAGCAAAGGCAGAAAATGGCAGGAAACTTCCTGAAAAACTCTATATTTTCTTTTGCCAGTTTACGGGCTTTAGAGAAAATCCATTTTTATCATCAATCTCTTTAGGGAAATCAGGAAATACCACAGTAGGTGTGTTAACTTTGATGTTCACTTTCAGGATCTCTTGCACATCTAAGCAGAACATTCTTAACAAAAACTTTTAAAAGTTGGACGTTGGGCAAGAACATGATTTATCTGCAGAGCACAAGGCGATAGCTCAAATCTTGTAGCAGATTTCTATGTCAGGTTGATAATCTTCTAGGAGGCTTAGGATCTCTTAGTATATTTTTTTCCCACCAGTTGCAGCAATAGGGCTGGCTCTCTGCCTGTGCTTTTTCACCAATTTCTAGAATAGGCAGATTGCAACACAGAAGATGAGCTTCTAAGGGATTTGCTATAAGCTATCATTTCTCATTAGCACTTTTCAGTGATAATATATCAACCTCATTATTTATAGCACAGCAATACAGTTGGGGAAGGGACGTTGAAGGGACGTTATTTCACAATTTGTCTGTTACATGGGGGTGTGGGGAGGGGAAGGGAAACATTAAACAGGATTTACAGTGCTGTGGGCACAAGGTTTCATGATCTAGCAGCAGAAACCAAGCAGAAGACAGGGTACTGGAAACCGCACATTGAAGCGCTGTGAAAATAAGGGAAATAAATCTGCCTGGAGATTTCCTTTCAGACTGATATTGTATCTAAACCAAAAAAACTACCATTTTTACAACTATATATTTATACATAGTGATTCTTGTTACTGTTTCAGGAATTGAGAGAAGGCTTACCCAAGTTGGCTTTTTTGGAGAAGCAGTGGAGAGGCTGTGAAATCCATTGATGCCAGTGAACAAATTGTGTTACCTGTTGACCTTCAATCTTTACTTTCTCTTTTATGTTTTGTCCATTTTTTCCCCTTTCAAGGTGGAGATGAGTCAGACAGTGAGACTGAAGAAGAACACACAGAGGACTTCCTTGAAATAGATCCATATGAACTGGAGAAAGATGATGGAACAAAAATGATTGCTGAAGAAAACAGTTGGAATCAAGTCCCTGTTTTTCAAAATGATGACATCTGTGAAATCTCTTACCAGGAGATAACACAAAAAGGGAAAGAAATCAGTATCTGTCTTGTGTGTTGGAAAAGCTTCAGGAGTAAAGCAAGTTTTTATCTTCATATGAAAACTCACACAGAGGAGCAGTCTTTTGACGGTGATGAAGGCAGACAAACCTGCAGTCTAATGTCACGTGAAAGAACTCACCCGGGAGAAAAGCCATTTAGGTGCTTGGGATGTGGAAAGAGCTTCAGCTGGAGGTCACACCTTCTGATGCACCTGACAACTCACACAGGGGACAAACCATTTAAATGTTTGGTCTGCGAAAAAAGTTTCAGTCGGAAAGAAACCCTCCTTCGTCATAATGCAACACACACAGGGGAGAAACCTTTTAAATGCTTGGAATGTGGGAAAGGTTTTAATCGGAAAATAAACCTCACTCGTCATGGGGCACTGCACACCGGGGAGAAACCGTTTAAATGCTTGGAGTGTGGAAAAAATTTCAGATGGATAATAAGCCTTGCTAGCCATCAAACCACACATGGAGGAGAGAAACCATTTAAATGCTTGGAGTGTGGAAAGAGCTTTAGTTGGAAGAATCAGCTCTCTCGTCATCGAGCAACTCATATAGGGACTAGACCATTTCAGTGCTTGGAGTGTGGGAAAGGTTTCCTTCAGAAGACAGACCTCACTTACCATCAAACAATTCACACAGGGGAGAAGCCATTTAAATGCCTGGAGTGTGGGAAGTGTTTCAGTCGGAAGAAAGGCCTGAATTATCATCAAGCCACACACACAGGGGAGAAACCATTTCAGTGCTTGGAGTGTGGGAAAAGTTTCAGTCGGAAGACAGGCCTCACTTATCATCAAGTGACGCACACAGGGGACAAACCCTTTCAGTGTTTGGAGTGTGGGAAAACTTTCAGTTACAAAATAAGCCTCACTCGCCATCAGGCAATGCACGTAGGTGAGAAGCCATTTAAATGCTTGGAGTGTGGAAAGAGTTTCAGTCGGAAGACAGGCCTCACTTATCATCAAGTGATCCACACTGGTGAGAAATCATTTCAGTGCCTTGAGTGTGGGAAGAGCTTCTGTCGGAAGAAAGCCCTCATTTGTCATCAAGCAACTCATGTGGAAGAAGCCGTTTAAATGTTTGGGATGTGAACATAGTTCCACCCAGAACAGAGATCTCACTCAGCAAAGATTTTCATACAGGAGAAAAAGTTGAAACAACTGGAATGTGGAAACAGTTTCAGGCTGTATCTGCACTGCAGAAATAAACCAGTTTGATACCCCTTTAATTGCTATGGCTCAATGGTATGGAATTCTGGGAATTGTAGTTTTGTGAGACATTTAGCCTTCCCTCTCAAAGCTCTGGTGCCACATCAAATTACAGTTCCCACAATTCCCTAACAAATATTCTTTATTTCTTTTTCAACATATAATAATATCAAAACAACATTTCTCAACCATTCTGTACCATTTCCTAAATTAACCCTACAATTGCATCCATACCTTCATACATCAAAATATAAAATAACAATAATATAATCACAAAAACATATAAAACTATGGTTATTTCTACATCTTTTTTTCTCTCAATTTTTGATTAACTTACCTGAAACTCTACTTTCTTGAACTTAATATAGTTAATATTTAATACATCCCGTTACCTATTTTCCTTTTCCTATTTACCATCTTCCATGGAATTCCCAGGATTCCATAACATAGAGCCATGTCAGTTAACGTAGTGTCAAACTATTATTTCTACAGTGCAGATACAGCCAAAATTTGAGTTGATAGCCTTATATAACATCAAAGAACTCCTGGGATAAACTACTTAAATGCTTGGAATATGGAAAGTGCTCCAGTCATTTCTCACACTTTGCAACTCTTACAGAAATATATTCATAAGAAAAACCAGGTCCAGAGAGGGGCAATCATTTAAATGCTTGCAAATACGGTACTATCTACAATAGGAAATTGTTCCTTATCAGACATTGAAGTATCCAGAAATTCACACTAGGTACAAACCAAGATCAACACAGAAGCAGAGAAACCATTTAAATGCTTGGAGTATATGAATACTCCCTTACTTTTTTGACATTAACGAATCCAGACAGGGAGAAGAGTGTATAACTATTTATAATGTGGACTGAGCTTCAATCGGGCATGAATCCTTGTTACTCTAAAGCTTGGAAAGTGGAAAATGATATTGCAACCTTGCACAAAGCAAAAGCACTTAAATGCTTTGAGTTTATGAGGAGCTGTGATAGCAGACACTATGATATATTGCATGAAAAACTATACAGCAAGAGAGTGGGATCATTGAAAATACCGCAATGTTTCTTGTTTCTTATTGCATCTCTAACAGATCACTTGGGACAGGAGTGGGAAATTGCAGGAGGCTAGGGGGCTCCCAGATATCTCCAACAGTGTGCTGACCCCTGTGATTTCCCCAAATGCGGGAAAATGTGGGCATTTTAACCATATTTGTAAGTCCATCCGGGCCATTTTTAGTTCCAGGAGAGGAACAACTGCCTGTTGTCTTAAAGGTCTCTCCCAGGCCTGAAATAGTGAGGAGTAATCATGCAAAAATATCGGTTACACTCCTTTGGGAGGGCTCTATTGGCCACACAAATAACCCTGAGGACTATTTGTCCACTCCTAACTTAAAGGATATCTCACATGAATGCTTTGACTCCAGAGTGTGTGTAGCTAGCAACATACATTTTACTAGAATAAATTTTCTAATTTTTTGGACTTGTTGGAAATGCTACAAAGAGGTGGCTAACCCAACTCTCTCAAAACTATAAAACAGCTGTTCGCAACCTGTGGGTTGTGATTCCTTTGGGGTTGAACAACTATTTCACATGGGTCACCTAAGACCATCGGAAAACATATTTTCGGTTGTCTTAGGAACGGAGACATGTTCGGGGGTCACCACGACATGAGGAACTGTATTAAAGGGTCACAGCATTAGGAAGATTGAGAACCACTGATATAAAAGGTCATTTGTGGAAATTTCAAGTAAGGTTTAACTGGAAAATGGCACATTTGCAAATGCAATTGTGAATTTAGGGTAAAGAAGTAAGGGCTCTGTTGCGCTCTTGGGATGGGAACCACCTTGAGTCTTGTCCTGGGGAAAAGGTGGAATAGAGAAAGGCACAGAAGGAGGGTGTCCAATGAATTCTGAATAACATACTGACAGGGCGACCAGATGTCCTAGCTACAAAGGGGGACAAGGCACCGCAAAATGCAGGACGTTCAAGAAGAATGGAGGACATTACAAAATAAAAGCCAAAAACACTAATAAAAATTGATGCTCTTTAGAGATGCTCAAGATGGAGAACATTTTGACATTCCTCCTGGACAGAAGTTTGAAATGTGGGACATGTCTTAGAAAAGGAGGACATCTGTCATCCTGTGTGTGGAAAATTAAATGGGAGTGTGGCCTTGCTAATATCTAGAAGAGGAGAGGTTGACTTCAAAACCATTTGTAAAGGTCAATAAACTGAGCAACAAAAGGTTGTAAAATACAGTGTTTTGTATACAGCTATAATGTAGAAATCATTTTATCCTTAAATAAAGACATGTTTGCTTTAATAGTAGGTAACTATTGGGCAATAAATTTTGTGTAAAATGCAACAATAAAAATATCTCATTTACAGAATTTTAGAAATGCTTACATATTTAGGTTTTAAAATGTATGTCTTGATTTGTTTCAGCCCCTTCCCCCAACTTCCCTATCCTTGTTCTATTTCTTTCTCTTCAGCATCAGGTAAGAGGGAGCCTGGTCCCTCCACATTTGCAGCTTTTTTTTGCAGATTTGATTATTCATGGATTTTATTAATATGCTTTCTCTAGGAATATCCAGGTCCTCCAGTGCCAACCCTATGGTCAACTTTAACTTTAACTGAAAGTTGCACTGAAGGACATCTAAAGATTCCTAGAGAGGACACTCCAATAGGCATTTGTAGCTCCCCCAGCACAATTCTATGGTCAATGTCTGGCAGATGTTGACCGCAGAGTTGCATGGGAAGACTTAGAGATTCCCAGAGAGGTGTTCTTTCAGGTAAAAACATAGTGTTGGTGGTGGTGGTGATTTTTCCACATTCATGGGGGTCCTGTGCCCCTAGCCCCAGCGAATGTGGAGGGACAAGTACTGTATAGTGTCAAACTGCATTATTTCTACAGTGTAGATGGACCCTGGCCCCAGTTGGGTTTTATTCATCCCCTATCCCCACTGGACATTGGTATTCTTTATTAATTGCTGCCAACTCCCAGACACCATATCTAAACTCAAACATTTCAACATGTAGTGTGCAAGGTGTGAATCCTGCTTCCCAGGCCTCCCAGTCTGGAGGACAACAAAGACAGCAAGTAAGACAAAGAAGATGGCAGACCTTGCTCTCAAGACCCAGGGGCAGAGCAGAGGGGCATGCCCATGCAGGAAACAAACAGGAATGTCCCCCAGCAGATAAAAGACACTGATATAAACCAGATAATATCTACCACAAGGGAATTCAGGGAATACGGAATGATTTATATGAGAGCATATGTTGTTTTGTGTGCCTTCAAGTTGTTTCAAGTTTATGGAGACCCTAGCTTTCATGGGGCTTTCTTGGCATTTTGTTTTCCAGAGAGGGTTTGCCATGGCCACCCTCTGAGGCTGAGAGGGTGTGACTTGCCCATGGTTACCCAGTGGGCTTCCATGGCTGAGCTGGGATTCAAACCCTGGTCTCCAGTTAGTCCAGTTATAGAAAATACACTGAAATCACATAAGAGCTGTGGCAATCTATATCCCAGCCTCGCTTCCAGAGGTTTGTGGTACATCATTTTTTGCTCAGTCTCAAAGGTGCTACAAGATCCCTTTGCATATTGAAAGAGGAGGAGGAGGATCATGATGATGATGATATGTTTTCATGTCGTTTCCAACATACGGCAGCCCTAAGATAAACGTCTCATGGGGTTTTCTTGGCAAGATTTCCCCTGAGGTTGAAAGGGCATGACTTGCCCAGGTTCTAACAGGAGGCTTTCTGGCTTAGCCAGGAATTGAACCTTGGTCTCCTGAGTTGTCCAATATTCAAACCATGCCACCATGCTGGCTCTAGGGAAATATGATGGCCCAGATCCTAGATCAGCTACTTAGTTAAGCAGTCATGTCTCCTGGCCCAACACTCCCCACCTCAAAAATTAGCAATCTCTGTTGTGAGGAAGAATTCTGAAAGGGACCCTGCTTCTCATTTTTCACTCCCAGGGGGTGTCAATAGGGGTGTGTGGAGGAATCGGACAGCACCAGATGATACTCCAGAGGAGGAGAGTGGGGCGGCACACCCAGTAGGATTGGCATGGCTGCTGGGAGAGAAAAAAAAGAGTATTGCCTCCCTCTCTCACTTGGTCAGGAACTGCTTGACCCAGAATGGATCACCGCAGCACTGACATCCTTCAGTGGCTGTTGGTGGATGGTAGGGTACCTTTCATTCTTGGTCTGGCACAGCTACTGGGTCAGCAGCCACATCGGTGGGACCCAGAATGAGCCATTGGGATTCTGCAGCATTGGCTGGGCAGTTCCCAGGTTGCAGGCAAACAAGGAAGGAGGGAGGGACAGTGGAGCAGTCCACTTCTGCCATGGACTATGCTAGGGAATACTGAATAATACAATCATTGTATGTACCTGATGACACACTAGTGATGCCACTGGTCACACCAGAGCTTGATGGCAGGAGAGGGATGGAAACATCAGTCTGCTGCACCCCAATTGACAATAGAACAGACGTTGGTGTGGCTAATGCCTGGTAAAGCAGGATTGGGAGACTTTACCATCATGGCAATAGTTCCACAATTGTGAATATGTAAAGACAATGACTGCCAATCAGTTACAGATCCATAATTCTAGGCTGTGTGCATCTGTAACTGCGAGAGAGAATTCCAGCCAATATTTAACATTTTTTATTTAACACAACATTTTATTAGTAAAGGCAAAGACATTACATGAAGCACACTGTTATGCATTGAACTTGGCAGGGCTGAAGTTGAATCCAATAATAATCTGCTGACTGTAGATTTTGGAATTCTTAAAGGTTAACATGGCTTTACCTATGCCAGGGAACACTGAATAATGCAATAATTGTATCTTAGAGTTGGAAGCTACTGCGAGGGCCATTCAGTCCAACACTCTGCCATACAAGAATACACAGTTACAGTTCCCATCCAAGACACTCTCTTTAAAGGCCTCCAAAGATGAAGAGTCCAGCCCTGCAAGGCAGTCTCCAATATGCCTGTTGTTCATTTTTTAAAAAGTGTATCTTCCTATCAAGCTGAGCTTATTCTCAGTTAGTTCATAAGGACCCCATACAAACAGGCCAAAATAAAGCTGATTCAGGTCACTTTGGAGGCATGCTGTTTAAATGACACACGCATCTTAAGAGGCCAGAAGCTGTGCCAAAGCTGTGCTCCAGTCCTTAGGACTGGAGTGCGGCTTTGGCACAACTTACAGCCTCTTAGGACACATATATAATTTAAAGAGCATACCTCCAAAGTGACCCGAAGCAGCTTTATTTTGGCCTGTCTGTATGGGCCAAAAGTCTACAGTTTTCAGTATTCGTGCTATCCACATTACTCTCCTCCAATAACTAGTTTCAAATGATTTTCTTCCTATCACCTTTTTTACTGTCCAGCTTTCAGAACTATACATACAAAAATGGAAACACAAAGGCATGTGTTGCATGTCAAATATATTCAGTTGTCCTGCTTAAATAACTTTAAAGGATGGAATTTACCCTAGTATAGCCCATAGGGCATTAGGCATGTCACTGGAGGGGTGCAGGGAATGAGGACTGCACCAGGCTGCACCCTAATGGGAGGCGACATCATTGCTCCCATAAAAACGGCCTTTTGGTAGAAATGGGCTGTGGCATTCACTTGCATCCATTTAAAAAGCTGGAGCTCAACAGAAATGGAGTGAGATGAGGCTCAGTGGGAAAAGAAGAGGCCTCAGGGCTTAAAAAATAAAATTGTAAAACTGTTAAAATAAATTAATTTAAAATTCTATTATTTTTAATTTTCTTTTTAAAAATCACAGCTTATCAAATTTTTACTTTAGCTACAGTGGGTGACTGTAGTTATGTACGCTTATAATAAATAACCTGAAAAGGTGTACCAAAAGAGTATGTTCGTTGTCCATATAAATATCCTGAAATTCAAAGACATAAGAATGCTTGAGTGGAATGCTGATATCAACTTGTCTGATTTAACCACCATCATGAGTTGGGCACTAAGGCGTTCAGAAGTTGATAATGGGACTCTAGACAGAATCCATATTTAGCTACCAAGCAGCAAGGGCCTAAGAGATGGGGTGAGGAAGCTATGTTGGAAATGGAGATTGTATTAATCCTTGTCTCGATGATAACTGGGTGCAGAGAGAGAACTTTCTTGATTGCCTGTCTTGTTTTTCTCTCTCTCTGCTCCTTTGCTCAGTGTGATTCAAAAGAGGTCACTCCCTATCTCATCCCTTTCTCTCCTAAAGGTTAAGAGCTGGGTTTACAATTCTTTATTCTCTCTTCCTCCCGTCTTTAGGTCTGAGATTGGCAAAGAAATGAGGCTCTGCCTCAACATGCCTTTCCTCTCTTTCATTCACTCATGAGAGTCAGCTTTTGTACCAAAGTATAGATTTTTCTACTTACAGTCTGTTTTCCTGGATGTTAGATGAATTCTCTGAAGCAATAAAATAAGTCTTATTTTTACCTTACCAGCGTACCTTACCAGAAGCTTAGCTATACTGGGGCATGATTATGCTTAGCTTAATATATAAATTACCAAATACTAAATTCCAACAAACCATGCTTATTTGATATGGACAATCGTGACTTTAATATTCAATGATAAAATATTTAGATTTTTTCCCCCTACAACCTGCTAAAAATACTAACAACCAAAGCAGCTACAGCTGTACTCTGTTTATATTTCAAACAAATGATAGGGAAACAAGATGTGTCTTCCAAAATTTGTCTCCAGTCTCTTGCTCTTTCTTCTATGAGTATTTGGGTTTCTGCAATCATTTCTTGTATAGCTGCTCTGATATATAAATCTCATAATCATAAAAGTACCCATCAATGTCTGGAAATTTAGGGAGCCTTTCTGATAAGAGAGTGCCCTAATGCAAGGATGGAAACTGAACAGTCCTACAGATATTGTTGAACTGCAACTTCCAGCATTCCTCAACATTGACTACGTTGGCTAGGTCTGCTGGGCCTTATAGTCCCAACATCTGGAGGGCTGCACAATTCATTCCCCACTGAGTAACTAAAGCACTCATCTGAAGTCAGGTAAAAACAATCTATAAGGAGACAATATTGATTCCGCCCCCTGCTGATAAAGAGTAATATAGATAGGTATGGTTACTCTCTTAGTAGGGAAGGAACTTAACATTTTCTGTATATAGATTATTTTCATATGACTTCAGATGACTGCTTTAGATAAGTGCTTTCAGAAGCAAGCAATCCACACTCAAAACATACATGGAGTTTTCTTATGTATTTTATATACTTAAATTTTACCACTTTAATTTCAGTCAGAAAGGCAAACCCACAACACTATCCAACTAAAACATGCAGTTAAAGTCAGTCATTCATCCAGAGAGAAGGATAAGCCCCAAAAATGCTCCGCTTCATGGGATTTCCTCCCAAACCTAGATACCCAGTCAAAGCAGAGAGCATATAATAAGTTTTTCACATATGAAAATTCATAAAGGAATTTCTCCTTCTATATTGATTCTTTGGTGTGAGGTAAGATCGAAGTTCTTTCCACACTTCAAGCACTGATGTGGCCTCCCTCCAGTGTGTGTTTTCTCATGTTTAGTAAGGCTTGATTTATCAACAAAGGTCTTACTGCACTCTGAACATTCATACGGCCTGTTGCCTGTGTGAATTCTTTGGTGTGCATAAAGACTTGTCTTGTAATTGTAGCCCTTTCCACACTCTGAGCATTTATGAGGTTTCTCTCCTGTATGGATTCTTTGGTGTGAAACAAGGCTTTTGATCACTCTGAAGCTCTTTCCACATTCTAGACATTTATGGGGGCTCCCTTTAGTATGGATTATTTCATGTTTACTAAGGCTTGATTTATCACTAAAATTCTTGCTGCAGTTTGTGCATTTGTATGGCCTCTCTCCTGTGTGAATTTGTTGGTGTGCACAAAGGCTTGCTCTGTAAGTGAAGCTCTTTCCACAGGATGAGCATTTATATGGTTTCTCCCCAGTGTGGAGTCTTTGGTGAGAAGTCAGGCTTGTGTTGTGAATGAAGGTCTTTCCACACTCCAAACATTTATATGGTTTCTCTCCTCTGTGAATTCGCTTATGGTTAATAAGACTTGACTGAATAAAATAACACTTGTTACAGTCTGAGCATTTGTATAGCTTCTCTCTTGTGTGAATGCTTTGATGGGAGCGAAGGCTTGCCTTGTAAGTGAAACTTTTCCCACACGCCGAGCACTGATACGGTTTCTCTCCTGTGTGAATTCTTTGATGTGAAACAAGGCTTGTGGCATGAATGAAAGTCTTGCCACACTCCAAGCATTTAAATGGTGTCTCCCCTGTGTGAATTCTTTGATGTGTTATCAGGTGGACCTTCTGTCTAAAGCTCTTTTCACACACAGAACACTGATATGGTTTCTCCTCTGTGTGTATCCTCTTGTGCTTAGTAAGGCTAGAGTGATCATAGAAGCCCTTTCCACAATCAGAGCAGATATATGGTTTCTCTCCTGTGTGGATTCTTTGGTGTGAAGTAAGGCTTTTGCTGTGGTTGAAGCTTTTCCCACACACTGGACATGTATACAGTCTCTCCCCTGTATTAATCTTATGTTCTTTTTGTACTGGATTTTCAAGGGAGTCCTCAGAAAGATGAGAAATAAGTGCATCCCTTCTCTCATTTTTATGCTCTCCTTCTTGCTTTCTTGATGTATCCAGATCACACAAGTTCCCCTTTGGTGCTTCATACTCAACCTTTTCAGACAATATCACACATGGTTTCTCCTCACTCTCCCTTTTCAACCCATCAACATCTGAAACAGAGAGAAAAAACAGAGAAGAGCTTAGAGAAGAAATAAAATTTCAAGTACTACAGTCTCATAGTACACATTTATAGCACTTTGATAACAATTAAACTGCCACAGCTGCATCCTATCAAATCCTGACATGTACAGTTTGATGAGGCATTAAAGCTCTCTGGCAGAGAATTCTACATAACCTCACAAAATTACAAATCACCGGATTCCATAGGACGAAGCCATGACAGGTAAAGTGAGATTCGATTTTATATAATTGTAGTGTGGAAGAGACTTCACTCCTTACATAGGATTGCAACATTCAATGGGTTAAATTTTTGATTGATTGATTGATTCATTGCATTTATAGTCCACCTTTCTCCTGAGATTGGGATCCATGCCAATTACTGTAATTGGTTAATCAGTAAAAAAGAGGGTCACTTTGAATGAATGAAAATTATGTCCCTCAGGCAACAGATTTTCAAAAAACAGCTGAAATCCTACAACATGCCTGCAAACTGTAAAGCTACGTTCAGGTAGTTAAGTGGCAGCTGTGCTACAGAACCCTTCTGTTGACACATTGTGAAACCAGTTGGGTATCTGTAAATGAGCCTTGCGTTTATACAATCCCAATGTATCAAGTTGAACACAGATGGAACTAAAGAAGAACATGCATGTGCAACAGCTACACTTGTGGCACCTGCTTAGGCAACACTGAACTGAATACTGATGTTATGCCATGATCAAAACAGTACTGTACAACCATGTGTGGAAGGGAACTTGTGTGTGCATAAAACACCACCTGGATGCCCACCATTATTTTATTCTTTAAAACACTTACACTATAGCCATATAAACCCACTGAATCATAACACATAAGTCTTGTCTCATCAAATTCCCATTGATTAATTGGGTGTACTCTAATGGATTCAGACCAAAGATGGGATTCACATACTCTCTAGAATTATGCTGTTGACGGCAGGTCCCTGTAAACCTGGCTAGCATAGCCAAAGGTGAGAAATGCTGGGAGGTGCGGTCTAACATCTCTTTTTAATCTCTTTTTAAGGGGGGGGGGGTGGTAAGGGAAAGGATGGGATATTTTACTTGATATTGTTTTAATCCTTGTTGTAATCTGCCCCGATTGCTTGTTCAGAGGGGCGGACTACAAATAAATATTATTATTATTATTATTATTATTATTATTATAACATCGACATGATTCCCACCCTTAGTTACTTCATATGTTACATAAGGCATTTTGACCAGATTTCTCCCCCCTCCTATGTTTTGTGCCATTCTTTTACCAGTCCATAAAGCCTATCCACATACCTTCAATTGAGGCATAGAGAACTTGATACTTTCCTGATGTTCTGGAATTCAGGTCCATTTGTTGGTGTTACTGTTATGTGCCTTCAAGACAACTCTGAACCCTGTCCTTAGAGACCCATTGCCATTGCCTTCCTCTGCAGCTGACAAAGGGACTTGCTCAAGATCACTCAGTGGATTTCTATGGATGAGTGGGAACTTGCACCCTGCCAGTGTGGCAAAATGTTTTGAGGGTTGGACTCCTGGCTTGGCAATGTAAACCCACTGGGTGACTTTGAGCAAGTTATACTATCTCCGCCCCAGAAAATGGCCATGGCAAATCCCCTCTGAAGAAACATGCCAAGAAAACCCCATGATAAGTTTGCCTTAGGGTCTCCATTCATCAAACATGACTTGGAGGCACGCAACAACAACTCTCTAGGGTTGTCAGATTGAAAATTAGAAACAGCTTCTGTATTTTTAATTATTATGTAGAAGACGCAATTTCAGCGAGTGTCACTTATCATACAACCAGTTAACAAGTAACATCTACTGAAATTCCTGCTTCTACATAACCATTAACCGGCGGCTGCTGCTCCTACTGCTCCACAGTCTTGTTCATGTCTGGCAGAACTGCTGGTGAGTGGTAGAGTGAAGATACTCTCTTTACCACCTGGCCAAGAGAGCCACCAGACCCTTCCTACCAGTGCAGCAGGTGATACCTCCCACTGAGGGTATAACCTAAATGCAGTCCACACCCCCTTAATGATACCCCTTTCCAGCATTCAAACCACTGTGCCACCCTGGTTCTTAACCTCCATAAGTTTTCCATAAGCACTACCAGATTTTATTCCTTACCAGTA
Source organism: Urosaurus nigricauda (assembly GCA_034509955.1). Classification (NCBI taxonomy): domain Eukaryota; kingdom Metazoa; phylum Chordata; class Lepidosauria; order Squamata; family Phrynosomatidae; genus Urosaurus; species Urosaurus nigricauda. Next base: position 322,236,611 of record JAOEGL010000002.1, on the reverse strand, counting down.
CCAACCCCTATTTGCACAATAATTTTGGCAAGGACTTTACCCTCTGCCTTGCCCACAACAGGGGACACGTCTTCCTTCTTGAAAGATGCTGAAAAATTCTCTTCCACCTTCCACATCGATGGACTGTACGATTTCACCTCAATGGCATTTTCTGGCACAAATTTCTCATCATCATCTGGAGTCTCCCACTCTTTTTTTGCTAAAGCCAAAGAGGAAATAGAGAGGGAATAATAAAGAGTAAAGTCTTTTGGATAAAGAGAAAAAATATTATTAGTATCATTATTACTGATAGTGTAATAATGATCCTACTAAATCAAGGTAGGAATCAAGTGGGCATTCTGATATTGTTGGACTGCAACTCCAAGCATTCCTGGCCAGGGCTGCTGAGACACTCAGTCCAACTATACTTGGAGGACTAGTGAATTAGGAACTTTTAAATTAATTTATCTTAAAATGTTAAGAAATTTAATTTATTGATATGCTGATGGACTTGTTAAATGGACTTCATATTTTAAACTTTAAAATATCACTTACAATGGCTAAAATAGGCCATGTCAACATGAGAAATAGCAAATTAGCCTTGTTTGGCAGTTTAACCATTACAGTATTATTTTTAAAACTTGTTCCTGACAAAATTAACGAATGATGCAAAAAATTTTAACATTTCCCCCCAAGCTTTTGCCTTCATGGGTTCCCCTTCCCAATTTGGACATATCCATCCTTTTGGAGAAAATCAGAGATTATATCTGGCCCATGAGCCAGAGCTTACATATCCCTGGTCTAAAGTTTCTTTACCCTACATTTAGACTTTCTAAGCACTCAAGCAGACAGGATTTCATATTGCAACTTACCAAACTGGCTGGGCTGTTCATCTGTTTCCTCCTTAATTCTGGCAGACAGCTGCCTTTGTTCATCCCTCACAGTCCAGTTTGCCTCTGAGGAAATCACAGCTGCCGCTATCGCCCGTGGCATCTGGAACAGAAGAGAGGAATAGGGTTGCTAGATCTCAGGGCTGGACCTGGAGTTTCTAGTTTTGTACATCACCTTCAAGCGGGAGAAAAGGTCGCAAATTCTCCATTTCATGAGTTTAGCTCCAGGTAAGAGGAAAGGGTTGCAGAGCAGCAGCTTGCTACAGTTTTGCAAGGTTTAATCAATTTGTTGCTGTAATTTGCAAAGACTTTCCAGGAAGATCTGTATTTACTTAGTTAGCTTCCTTCCAAGTCCTGGTAGTGCCAGGGCTCACCCTCCGCTCTGATCCACCTTCTGGTTAGAAGCAAGAAGGCTAGAAGATAAAAGTAGCTGAGAAGGAACAATCTCCTCACTTCACCTTCATCAGAGGACAGCCCGTTTAGTTAAGGTTTGTGTCCAAACAAAATTCCAAACAAGAAAATATTAATTCTATCTCTTCCTCTCTCTCTCTCTCTCTCTCTTTCATATAGATATAGATATGAAAGAATGAGAGAGCCAGCATAGTGTAGTGGTTTGACTGTTGTACTACAGCTCTGGAGACCAGGGTTTAATCTCCCACTCAGCCATGAAATCCATTGGGTGACCTTGGCCAAGTCACATGCTCTCAGCCTCAGGAGAAGGCAATAGTAAACCTTCTCTGAACTAACTTTACCAAGACTGTAGGGACGCCATAGGATGGAAATCACTTGAACGCACACAACACACACATACTGTAGATATCATATATAAGTCTAGAAATTTTAGTCAAAAAATTGGCCCAAAAACCTGAGTTGACTTAATGTAAGTATGTATTGCACCTTAACTCTTATTTTAAAAAGGAACCACCCTGGTGAAAGACAAGGGTATAATATGTCCTGGAAGCACTGATTTCCCTCTACTCACTCATCCATCCAGCCTTTAGGGTGAACACAAATAGTTATACCTGCTGGAATTCTGAAAGTTCTTTGGCATTGTTTTCCTTTTGTTTCATCCTTTAAAACCTTAGTTACATGCCCCAAAGTTTTACCCTCAACCTATCCACAGGTCATATCAAAATCCATAATTTTGGCCACAAAACCCGCCCTCAACTTATACATAAGGTTGACTTATAATCGAGTTTATACAGTATATATAATCTGTATTTGAATGACAAGCTGTCAGCAACTGATTAATACTTAATTGTGGAATGATGTGCCAGAAGAGATTTGACAGCTGAATACACTGTCTCAATGTCAAACAGCATCGAAGACCAGCTTCTTCTGGCAGGCTTATCCACATAATTTTAAATTGTGAATAAGATGTTTAATTTTAAATGTAGGTTGTTTTAAAATACATGCTTTATTTGTCCTTTTAAACTGTTGCATGTTTCAATTAATGTTTTTAATTGATGTTGTTAATTGTAGATCTGTTGTTGTTCCCTGCCTCACTCCATGGGGAGAAGAGGATAAGAAAAAAAATCTGTTCATATTAATAATAATGATAATAATAATAATAATAATAATAATAATTTAATACTGCTTAATGACATCACTAGGGGCTGTTCCTAGGTCTCAGTTATGGCCTTGAAACTTCAGGGCTTGGGATAATCTTGAACTGGAAATCCTAGAGAGGAGTCCTGCTATACTAGAATGGCCTGTAGGCCAGAAGAGACCACTGAAAGTTTGCTAACAGACGATTCTAAGTCCTTCACAAAACTACATATCCCCTGTACCAAAGGATGTAAAGGATGAAGCGAAGGAAAACAATGCCAAAAGACGAACAAACTACCAGCAAACAAAACTTCTCACCCTAAAAGCTGGATAGATGAGGAGGGAAGCACAGTAAATGACTGCTGTGCAATGTGTGCAAAGAGATGACCAGGCGCATACGGGGCTATGAAAATGTGCACATGTCAAAAAGGATTAAAAGGCAAAGCAAAGAAAATGGCAACTACATTAGCACTGATTATAGTCTTTAACATTAATGTGATAGCTTTGCTTAATTTTAACCCAGAAATGCTGACAGACATACACAAATGTCTTATTCATATCTTTAAAGCCCAGTTCCTATTGGTGCCTCTTTGAGGGGCAATGCCAAAGAGCCAGCACCATCAACATTTCCCTGCCTAAGCATTCAAAAATGTCAGAAGAGATGCTGTGATGGAGAGAGTAGAGATTATTAGTGCTTCTTTTAGGTTCTCCTGGGATGGAGTAAGCGTTTGCCTTTCACTACTCTACTCAGAGGGGGATGAGTCCTTTTTTGGTAAGAGTTAAAGTACAGAATGTACATTGACCTAGTTTTTGGGGGTCAATTTTTTTACTACAATTTCTTGACTTATACGTGAGTATATACAGTATATTTTAAGCAACCGTGGTTCCCATATTGGGAGAAAAGTGAGATTAAAAACAAAAATATAAATATTAGTACATTAATCCCTTTGTATCCATGGATCCCTTATCCACAGATTCAAGCAACCATGGCTTGAAAATATTTTCAAAATATATAAATTCCAAAAAGCAAAACCTGATTTTGCCATTTTTTGTAAGGGATGTCATTTTACTGTGCCATTGTACTTAATGGGACTTGAGCACCCATGGATTTTGGTATACACAGTGGGTCCTGGAACCAAACCCCAGTGGATACTAAGGGCCTACTGTAGTACTACTAATAAGAATTGTATCATCTCTTGGAGCAATTCCAAATGAACTGACATTGCCAGCCTCTGAGGCTGAGAGTGTGTGACTCACCTAAGGTCACACAATAGGTTTATATGACTGAACTGGGATTCACACCTTGGTCCCCAAAGTAATTGTTCAGGGTGCTCCCATGGCAGGGAGTTAGACTTGATGGTCCTTGAGGTCTCCTCCAACTCTATGATTCTATGAATGGGAAAAATATTTGAATTAAATCATCATACATAGGATTTCGACAGCACTATTACAAAAAGTGATACTGGTTGAAACATACCATGTTCTCCAGGGACACATCACTGGTTATAGTAGGCCCTCAGTAGCCACAGATCCTTCATCCACGGATTCAAGCATCCACGGCTTGAAAATATTTTTTAAAATATATACATTTGGAAACTTTGATTTTGCCCTTTTCTATAAGGAACACCATTTTGCTAAGCCATTGTATTTAATGGGGCTTGAGCATCCCTGGATTTCGGTATTCATGGGGGGGGGTGGTCTTGGAACCAAATCTCGGACCCACTGTACTAGATTCTTGGATAGAATCTGAATCCCTTGACGGTCCAGTCAGCAACATCTGTTGAACTGTGAAATCAAGTCAATAATAATAATGCTCACACCACCACCTCGAAAGAATGGCTAGGGACAAAAGAGAATCTGCCGCTCCATTTCAAAATGTTTTGGGCCAACCCCAGTTGCAGGCAAATGGACAATGCAACACACTCTCACCCATGCAAAACAGTACTTTCAACCTGTCATTGTAATCTCCTAGTTCATGACATGGGTATAGATCTGTTGCCCAAATGTCCTCACCTGTTCTTCTTCCTTCTCAGCCTCTTGCTGCCTTTGCAAGAACTCCTCAGCCAGGGCCACCGCCTGGGGACAGGTCTCTGGGTAATGCTCCATAACCCACTTTTGGATCTCCAAGGGCAAAATGGTCAGGAACTGTTCCAGAACCAGCAGCTCCAGGATCTCCTCCTTGGAGTGTTTCTCAACATTCAGCCATTGATGGCAAAGTTCCTGAAGCTGCCTGTAAGCATCTTTCAGCCCTTTGGCCTCTGGATAGGAAAACCCCCTGAAGTTTTGACGGTGCTTCTCCCGGATCACAGCGTCTCTTCTCAAGATGGCTTCCTTCACACTCCGATAATCCTCTCTGTTTCTGATCTCCAGGTCAAGAAAGGCCTGTTTGTCATCTCCACTGAAGGCTGGCAGGAGCCGGGCTGCCCACTCTTCTTTCGGCCAACGAAAGCCCTTGGCCACGTGTTCGAAGGAGACAAGGAAGGCCCGAGCATCATCCCATGGTGCGGTTTCTATTGGCAGTGGTGGGCTTAGCCGTTGTGATTGAGGAGACTCCGCTGTCTTCAGGAACGTCTGCCACTGAGATTCCCAGTGTTTGGCCATAAATTCTTCTTGAGGCTCTTCCTTCAACTGAGGTGGAGTTACCCTTGAGAGGGGCATTCCCGCTTCGCCACAATCCATTGCTTCAGGGGGATTGTTTCTTCCTTCCGGTTCCATGTTGTGGTTGAAACCTGTTGTGTTCAGGTGGACGTGTGGGGCTTTTCTTGTGCTTCCCAATGCCCCACCTTTGCTCTGAGGCTCGTTTGCTTCCATTTTCATTCTTTGCAGTATCACTTGCTAGAAAATTCTAGCAGAATTGACTATGATCTGGAGCAAAAAGATGCGCCAACCTTTGTTGTGGAGAAAGAAGAGGAGAAAGATTTAACACTCATAAAAAGAGAGTCAATTCCATGGGGGAGGGGGGTAATAATAATGGCATTCCTGACTTAACAAAGGTCCAAAACATACTGCGGAAATAATCCAGTTTGAGATTGCTTTAACTGTCCTGGGTCAATGCTAGGGAATCCTAGGAATTGTAGCTTATTGTGACACCACAGCTCTCTGACAGAGAAGGCTAAATGTCTCACCAAACTACCATTCCCAGAATTCCCTAGCATTGAGTCAGGCCAGTCAAAGTGGTCTCAAACTGGAATATTTTGGAGTGTGTTTGGGACCTATGTCTCTGATGAAGAAGCTCCTTTCTACAAATATTTTTAAAACCTTCCCTAGCTCCTTGTTACCCAAAATGACAGGGTCAGCCTTCTCTGGCAGAGAGCTCTGGTGCCACAACAAACTACAAATCCTGGATTTCCATAGCATTGAGCCATGGCAGTTAAAGAAATCAAACTGCATTAATTCTTCTGTGTAGACGCAGCCCAAGTAGGAAATTGAACTTTGGTCTTCCAGGCTGCATCTACCCTGCAGAGTTAATGTAGCCTGACCGTTTTAACTGACCTGACTCAATGCTATGGAAATTATGGGGTTTGTATTTTTTGTGGGATATTTAGCCTTCTCTGTCAGAGAAATCTGGTGCCACAACAACCTACAGATCCCAGGATTCCATAGCATGGAGCCAGGGCAGTGAAAGCCATACAGATCTACCTATCTAATCTACCTCAAAGGGTTTGCTATGAGTATTAAACAGAGGAAAGAGAGGTGACAATGTCCAGCTCCATGGGGAGAAATACAAGAGGCAACAAGAAGAGCCAGAGTTGGGAATAGGGTTGCTTTTAGACTACAGTTTCCAAAACCCTTCTGCAGGCATGGCCTGGGTTGTGGGAACTGTAGTTAAAAAAAAAACGACTACAAAACATATTAAGAAATATTTATTTCCTACTTCTAGCAAATGTATATACTTGAATACTGCTAGGACCTGAACAAATCTGAACAAAATGGGGGGAAAAAATCTCTGGCCTGCTCCTTCCCAATTTGCTGCCTCTCCTTTGCAAAGGCATGATCTGATCTTACCTTTGGCACTCTTCTTTTTTCCCCTTCCTCCTTTTCTTTCTCTTGGATGCAAACAAAGAGAGAACATTACCAAGGCCAGACCCCTTCTCTCCTTCTTCCTTGAAGTTTTAACAAGAACAAAAGCCTCCCCTGCTTTGACAGTGTGTGCAACCTCCCCACCCCCCTTGGTTTTCAGCCTCCTCTCTAGGAAAGCCAGCTCTACCAGCTTAACTCTTTGAAAACCCTGAGAAGGAAGAGAAGGAGAAGGTGGCCTGTCACAAGGACAAGAGTGGAAGAACATGCCACCACCCTCCAGATGAGGTTGGACTGCACCTGCCAATATTCCTGTGCAGGGTTGCCACTTTTGTTTGTAGCATAAAATCATAGAATCATAGAGTTGGAAGAGACCACAAGGGCCATCCAGTCCAACCCCCTGCCATGCAGGAACTCTCCATCAAAGCATCCCCGACAGATGGCCATCCAGCCTCTGCTTAAAGACCTCCAAGGAAGGAGACTCCACTACGCTCCAAGGGAGTGTGTTCCACTGTCGAACAGCCCTTACTGTCAGGAAGTTCCTCCTAATGTTGAGGTAGAACAGCCCTGGTGGCGCAGTGGTTAAATGCCTGTACTGCAGCCACTCACTCAAAACCATAAGGTGGCGAGTTCAAGACCAGCAAAGGGCTGAAGCTTGACTCAGGCTTGCATCCTTCTGAGGTCGCTAAAATGAGTACCCAGATTGTTGGGGGGCAAATAGCTTACAATTGTAAACCGCTTAGACACTCATTAAGGGTATGAAGCGGTATATAAATGAAGCTGTTTGTTTTGTTTTTGTTTTGTTTGAGGTGGAATCGCTTTTCCTGCAATTTGTATCCATTGTTCCCTGTTCTAGTCTCTGCAGCAGCAGAAAACAAGCTTGCTCCCTCTTCAATATGACATCCCTTCAAATATTTAAACAGGGCTATCATATCACCTCTTAACCTTCTCTTCTCCAGGCTGAACATCCCCAGTTCCCTAAGGCGTTCCTCATAGGGCATGGTTTCCAGACCCTTCCCCATCTTAGTTGCCCTCCTTTGGACACACTCCAGTTTCTCCACATCCTTTTTGAATTGTAGTGCCCAGAACTGGACACGGTATTCCAGGTGGGGCCTGACCAAAGCAGAATAGAGTGGCACTATTACTTCCCTTGATCTAGACACGATACTTCTATTGATGCAGCCTAAAATTGCATTGGCTTTTTTAGCTGCCGCATCGCACTGTTGACTCATGTTCAACTTATGGTCTACTTGGACTCCTAGATCCCTTTCACACATAGTTTCATTCAGCCAGGTATCCCCCATCCTATATCTGTGCATTTCATTTTTGCGTCCTAAGTGCAGAACCTTACATTTCTCTGCGTTGAATTTCATTTTGTTAGCTTTGGCTCAGATTTCTAGTCTATTCAGGTCATTTTGAATTTTGATCCTGTCTTCTGGAGTATTGGCTACTCCTCCTAATTTGGTGTCATCTGCAAATTTGATAAGTATGCCCCCAATTCTGTCATCCAAATCGTTAATAAAGATGTTGAATAGCACTGGGCCCAGGACAGAGCCCTGTGGGACCCCACTGGTCACTTCTCTCCAGGATGAAAAGGAGCCATTGTTGAGCACCCTTTGAGTTCGGCCAGTCAACCAATTACAAATCCATGTAACAGTTAACTTGTCTATCCCACATTTTGCAAGCTTGTTTGCAAGAATGTCATGGGGAACCTTGTCAAAGGCCTTACTGAAATCGAGGTATACTATATCCACAGCATTCCCTTCATCTACCAAGCTGGTAATTTTATCAAAAAAAGAGATCAGGTTTGTTTGGTGCTGTGGCTTTGCTGAAGTTTTGCAGCATGGGGACCACAGTTCAGCTCCCCACTCAGCCATGGAAGCTCACTGGATGGTCTTGGTCTTGGTCATGTCACACTCTCCTAGTCTCTTTCATACAAGGCTAAATTGGAAGTATAATTTAAGGTCAATTCGAATGCAATCATGGGTTTTATGTTATTGCAAATTAACTCTTCACATGCAAATTCGGGCAGGAGGGAAGCCAATTCGAATGCAATCATGGGTTTTATGTTATTGCAAATTAACTCTTCACATGCAAATTCGGGCAGGAGGGAAGCCAATTCGAATGCAATCATGGGTTTTACCTTATTGCGAATTAAAGCTTCGCATGCAAATTCGGGCAGGAGGGGGTTAATTTTGGGTAATGGGAAGTAATTCCGAACGGAGCAGGGGTTCATGTAAATTCGCTAAACAAGCGAATTTACATGAATCCGCATTGGCTCTATTCGGAGTTGGGAGAAATTCCTCCCCGTTTGAAAGAGTCCTGAGGAAGGCAATGGAGAAGCCTAGAATCCTAGAGTTGGAAGAGACCTGTAAGGGTGATCTAGTGCAACCCCATGGAGGAATACCTATCAAAGCACTCCCTCTGACAGATGGCCATCCAGTCTGTTTAAAAACTTCCAAAGGAGATTCCATCATACTCTGATTCCATGGTCAAACACCCTTTACTGTCATTAAGTTCCTCCTAATGTTTAGGTGTAATCTCTTTTCCTGGAGCTTGAATCCATTGCTCCATGTCCTATTCTCTGAAGCAGCAGAAAACAAGCTTGCTCCAACCTCAGTGTGAACCCCTGCAAATATCTAAACAGGGCTATCATACTGAACCACTGAATTCATATGATCCTATTAGTGTTTGCCTTTTTTATTGTCTTCATACATATACGAGGGGATATCCAAAAGTTTTAATGAACACCTTTTTAAAAAATTGACAGAAATTTGTTTCGATTTGTAGTTGTTAAGTTAGCTCTATGTAGTCACTATCTAGATTTATACATTTTTCCCAGAGTATCTTGATCCTCCAAATAACATTATTGTAGAAGTCTGCCATTTGCACCTGACAAGGATTTTACACTTTAGTCACTTCTGGCAGAGCCAGTCACAAAAATAAAGGATGCAATGAGTTGACTTTCTCAGCAACGTGCACTTAGGGACCAATGATCACACTGACAAAATTTCATCAATATGCCACAATAACGTCCAGGTGATAATTATTACTTTACAATACCCCCTCGTAAGGCGCAATCTGCAGACTTCTACAGTATCAGGTATTCAGAGGGTCAAGATACGCTGGGGAAAATGTGTAAATCTAGATAGTGACTACATAGAGATAAATTAACAACTACAAAATCAAAACAAACTTTCTGTCAATTTTTTAAAAAGGTGATAATAAAAATTTTTAAATACTCCCTCGTACGTTGGCCTACTGTATTTTACATACAGGTTTAATACATTATAAACCGAATCAGAGAATCACAGAGTTGGAAGAAACCACAAGGGCCATCCAGTCCAAACCAAGCAGGAACTCACAATCAAAGCACCCCTGACAGATGGCCATCGAGCCTATGTCTAAAAACAGATTTGATTGTTTTAACTGTTCTGATTGTTTTAATGGTATTTTTATTATGGTATTGTGTTGGGAGGGAGGGGATAATGGGATGTATTTTATAATGTATGATATATTTTACATTGTATTTTATTGCTGTTGTAAACTGCCTCAATCCTGTGGGAGAGGCGGGATAATAATAATAATAATAATATTATTATTATTATTATTATTAAAACCTCCAAGGAAGGAGACTCCACCACTCTCCAAGGAAGTGTCTTTCACTGTCGAACAGCTCTTACCAAGGCCTTCCTAATGTTTTCCTGTAGCTTGAATCCATTGCTCCATGCCCTGTTCTCTGGAGCAGCAGAAAACAAGCTTGCTCCATCCTCAACAGAACACTCCTTCAAATTTTTTAGCTGGGCTATTATATCATCTTTTAACCTTCTCTTCTCCAGGCTAAATATAATCAGCTACCTAAGTTTCTTCTCATAGGACATGGTTTTCAGATCCTCTCTGGACAAATCTTGCCAAGAAAACTCTGATCAGTTTACCTTAGGGAAACCATACATCAGAAATTACTTGAAGGCACACAACACAAGAGGATATTTCAAGAGGTTTGACTTGTTACTTGGTTGTGGGGCAATCAATCCCTAACCAGCATAACCAGTAACTGAAGGTACAGGAGCCTGCTCCAGTTTTAGTCAGGTAACTTTGTTAATCTTGCACCTGATAGATGTCTCTCCATCTCATATTTGCCTGGTATCGTCTTATGATTTTTCATTATGACTTCTCAAAGCTGCTGCCACACTGAAGAAGGAATGGAATTTGACACTGCTTTAATGGTCATGGGTCCATCCTATGGGATACTGAAATTTCTAGTTTGTTGTGGCACCAGATTGCTCTGTCAGCGAAGGTTAAATATCTCACAAAACTACTACTCCCAGAATTAGAATAATAGAATAATAGAATCCTAGCGTTGAAAAAGATCACAAGGACCACCCAGTCCAACCCCATTCTGCCATGCAGGAACTCCCAGTCAAAGCATCCCTGACAGATGGCCATCCAGCCTCTGCTTAAAGACCTCCAAGGACGGAGACTCCACCACCCTCCGAGGGAGTGTGTTCCACTGTCGAACAGCTCTTACTGTCAGGAAGGTCCTCCTAATGTTGAGGTGGAATCTCTTTTCCTGCAGCTTGCATCCATTGTTCCGTGTTCTAGTCTCTGCAGCAGCAGAAAACAAGCTTGCTCCATCCTCAATATGATATCCCTTAAAATATTTAAACAGAGCTGTCATACCAACTCTTAACCTTTTCTTCTCCAGCTAAACATCCCCAATTCCATAGAACTGAGCCATGGCAGTTAAAGTGGGGTCAAACTGCATTCATTCTGCAGTGTAGATGCAGCCTAAGCGTTTGTAATTTAGAAAGGCATCTCTCGTGTTCTTGCTGGGTTAAGTCCTTTCAAATTGACACCAATTTACAGTAAGCGTCTTATTGGGTTTTCTTAGAAAGATTTCTTCAGAGCAGTTTTGCCACGAAGGTGAGAAAGTGTGACTTGTCCAAGGTCACCCAGAGAGTTTCTGAGCAAGAATCCAAACTATGGTCTCCTGGAGTCCTACGTTAATGGTCACAAGATATATTCTGATGACCACCATCTTAAGACCAGAAGTGGTTCTTTAGGCAGCAGAGGCTGGATGGCCATTTGTCAGGAGTGCTCTGATGGTGGCTTCCTGCATGGCAAAATGGGGTTGGATTAGATGGCCCTTTGGGATCCCTGACAACTCTATGATTTGCAGATTTTCCATTGCCTTTCTCTGAGGCTGAGAAAGTGTGTCTTGCTCAAGGTCACCCAGTGGGTTTCCGTGGCTGAGCAGGGATTTGGATCTTGGTCTCCAGAGACGTAGTCCAGTTCTCAAACCACTAGACCAGTGATTCCCAAATTTGGGTCCTCCATATAGCATGGAGTAGGAACAGACCACAGGGGCCTTCCAGTCCAACACCCTGCCATGCAGGAACTCACTGATATTTTGGACTTCATCTCCCAGAAGCCCCAGCCAGCTTGGCCAACATTCAGGGATTCTGTGAGTATAGCAAATTGTGTCCTAAACACACCAGAGAGGGTCTGTGGTCCAGGAGGGAGCTGCTCCCACAGGGGTGGGTTAAGCTGGGACCACTGCCCACCAGTAAATACCACCACTACTTGGAGGGCCTCCTCCTTTCAGATAAAACATTCTGCCACTTGCCCTGGAGAACCAGAACCAATGTGACAAATGCCACATCAGGATAGGTATACCCAACATATCATCATGATCATGTTGGATATACAGTACCCAGGATAGGTATACCCAACATATCATCATGATCATCATCATGATCATCATGATCATCATTTATAGCCTGCCTCTCTGTGCAAAACAACCACTGCAGCTTTGAGGGAAAAGACAGCTTTGCATCCTGTAGGTGGCAAACACAGGCCAAGTCCTTTGCCTGCACATGTCTTCTTTTGTCATTGTAGAAATTGGTACTTCTTGGTACCCTTCCTCCCTTCATGACAACTGAAACCTCTGTTGTGGTGGTTCTAAACCCTCCTAATGCCACGACCCTTTAATACAGTTTCTCATGTTGTGGTGACCCCCAACCATAAAATTATTTTCATCTCAGTTCCTAAGACCATCGGAAATGTGTTTTCCGATGGTCTTAGGCAACCCCTGTGAAAAGGTCGTTCAACCCCCAAAGGGGTCACAACCCCTGAGAACCGCTGCTCTGTTGGGACAGGCTTTTCTTTTCTATGGTTTCTTCTTTCCCATTAACACAATACTTACCAATAATTTTAACATCCTTGTATAACATATTTCAGTTCATAAAAGTACTTTAAACATAACAGTAGAATGTAGAGCAATCTTGTAGCGCCTTTGAGACAAACTGAAAGAAAGAAGTTGGCAGCATGAGCTTTCCTAGACTTAAGTCTATTTCCCCAGATGCACATTTATTTATTTATTTGATTTCTATCCTGCCTCCCCAGCAAAAACATAACTTCAAAATAACTATACTTTCAAAGTAATTAACAGCACCACCATTTATTGTTTTTGTATTTGTTGTGTATTATTGTTGGTTTTCATTATACATGTTTTGTAATAAAGTGGCAATCAACCATACAAAACCAATCAATACAATTAAAAATAGAGTGATGATCAGCTACTTTAAAGGGGATTAGAAAAGGTCAGGGAAGACAAGGTTTGAGTGTTAGACTACGACTCTGAAGACCAGGGTTCAAATCCCTGCTCAGCCCATTGAAACCTACTGGGTGACCTTGGACAAGTCACACACTCTCAGCCCCAGAAAACCCCATGATTTTCTTAGGGTCACCATAAATTGGAAACAACTTGAAGGTACACAACAACAAAGGTTACAAAGGACCGCTAATTACAATGGCTATCCAACACTTCAAGTAACAAAGATAGTATAATGCTATATTATCAATCAGCTGCTTGGAAATAGGAGGGTTAAGTTGGATGAATATCCCAGACCCTTTTTGCACTGCACAATTATAGCCCTCTCTTTCCACTTTAAGTGCCATGGCTACATCCTATGGAATTCTGGGGTTTGGAATTTGTTGAGGCACTAGCACTCTCCCCCAAGGAATTTTAAATACCTCACAAAACTACCAGTCCTAGGATTCCATGAGATGGTACAATGGGAGGTACAATGGTATCAGAGTGCTTATGTTGTACAGTGTGAAAGGAGCCCTGCTGGTGGCAAATGGTAGGACTTTGTGAGAATAGAATGCTAGACTAGTGAAGCCTTCGGTCTGATCCAGCGCAGCTATTATGTTTGGAGAAATAATGCCCTCTGAAAAGAAAAATTAAAATAAGAAAATAAAAGGAAATCTCTCTCAATGACAACAAAAACAGCCCAATGAGGACTGAACATGGTCAGTAGGCACAGAATACTAACTGTTGGTCGGGGGAAGAAATGGCGTATGCTTGCAACATTCTGTTGCAGCATCCACTTGCTTCTCCTCTATGAATTCACTCATGCTCATTTCAGAATGTACTTCGACTGGGTCACTATCTCACATGTCACACATCTTTTTGTAATTTTATTATTTTTTTACACATACCACTGACATACAATAATAAAATTACAACTAAAATATTCACAACATCCCACTAAAACACACACTCAAAGCCACAGACATACAGGGGCAAAAAGTAAACAGAAAGGTCCAGAAGGAATGAAGCAACTATTTGAAAGATTCTGATTCTTTCTTTTTCTTAACTATTGTAAGTGTAGAAATGTAGTAAACCTTGAAGTAAAATCTGTTGACCAAAGTGTAAGCGAAAGGGAGCTGAAGTCTAGGGTATCTTACATGTATGAGAGATATATATTTGTTTTTAAGATGCCATTAAACTTTTTGTTTGATTTGCTGAAAAGACTAACACAGCCATCCCAGCATTAAGCACATGCTGAGGTTCATGTGGAAGTTTCCCCTCAGCATGGATTCTCTGATGTAAAGTCAAATTGGTGCTCTGGCTGAAGCTCTTTCCACACTCGGAGCATGTGTACGGTTTCTCTCCAGTGTGGATCCTTTTATGTCTGATAAGGCTGGATTGATCGCGGAAGCTCTTGCTACATTCAGAGCATGTATATGGCCTCTCCCCTGTGTGCATTCTTTGATGTGCACTAAGGCTTCCTCTATGACTGAAGCTCTTTCCACATTCCATACATTTATATGGCTTCTCCCCTGTATGAACTCTTTGATGCTGAATAAGGCTTGGCTTGTCAGAGAAGCTCTTGCTACAATCTGAGCATCGGTGGGGTTTCTCTCCCTTATGAATCTTTTGATGTCTAAGGAAGTTAGTACTCTTGTTGAAGCTCTTTCCACACTCAGAACATTGGTATGGCTTCTCCCCGGTGTGGATTATTTGATGCGACGTGAGGTGGGCACTCTGCACAAAGCTTTTCCCACACTCTAAGCACTGGTATGGCTTCTCCCCCGTGTGAATTATCTGGTGCGAAGTAAGGTGTGCACTTCGACCAAAGCATTTCCCACACTCCAAACATTTATAAAGCTTCTCCCCTCTTTGGATTTTTGGATGCTTCACCTTGCCCGGATCTGAACACGCATACTGTCTGTCATCTGCACAAATGCTCTGATATGGTTTAAGAGCTGTACTAGGAGTAAAGTTCTTTCCACACTCCAGATATATGTGTGAGCTAGTCCCCACATGAAGTGGTTCACATTCTGCAAGGTTTCCACTCTGGCCGAGGCTCTTCGTGAATGTTAAACTTTTGCTTGGTTCTTCCTCGGGATGGATTCTCCAATGAACACTGGGTAAAACAACTCCATTTTTTTCTTTTCCATTTTCTTGTTGGACTGAGGTTTCATGGAAGTCTCCAACTTGAAAAGGGAAAGATGGGGCTTTCTGCTCCTCCATGTGGGTTCCCTCTTGGTTCACAGACCCATCTTGGCTCCAGACTTTCTCCGTCAGCTCTTCATACTCTGTTCTTTCTGACAAATCCTCAGTCAGTTGGCCCTCATTCTCACTTCTCCACTCATCACCTGTTTGAAATGAAGCAGAAAGCAAATTAAGAGCTTTTCTCTCTCAGTGCCACCACTTTCCTAGGAAAGTTTGGTTGGAACAAGAGGCAGAGTTTTATTAGGGGCTGCTGCCAAGCTCTGGAACTTCCTCCCAAATGAAGGCCAAGTGAAAATTTTCAAGTCTAAGAGGTCTTCTGACTCTTGAATAAGATCCCCAAGAGATCCCACAATGTTCTTTTAAGTACAATAACATCCAAAATCCACAAAACAGCGATACCATTATTGGCCAGCCAAAATGCACAAAATGAACAATGTACATGATGCAATCTTTCAAATCTCCACTGGCTCCTTCATCAAGCAAAAAGGAATACAGGAGAAATATTTTTTAAAAATGATTTTAGAATTACAGGCCTACATTTTGTCAAAATGTTGTTATAGTTGTTCTCAGTTAGCATAGTACAGAAGGGATATCCATGTAAGCAGAGATCATTCCTCTTCCTTGGCCATGCAGCTCTGGTAGACAAAGAGTTGTAAATAAATTTAAAGTCCATTAGCAACACAAAAAATAACTGACATTGAGATTCATGTTTCTTTTTGTGTCGCTAATAAAAGTGCTTTATTTCCGCAGTGCAGATACAGCCTTGGTTTAGTCATTTTGGCCAGAGACAGTTGGCTTCTCAAAACTAGAGTGGGAAGGTTTTGCTGCACTCATATGCTATTGATGGGCCTCCCATAGGCAACGTGTTAATCATGGTATGAACAGAATTCTGGGCTAGTCAGGCCTTGGGGTCTGATCCAACAGGACCCTTTTTATATTCTTATAACCTGAACATTTTCTAGAACTATTTTGTAGCCTTAGGTATATCGACCAGAAAAGATCACAGAATCATAGAACTGGAAAGGAGAATAACAGCTATCCAAGTCCAACACCTGCTGTGAAGGAAATCACAGCCAAAGCACTCAATCCAAATTTTATTCAAAGAAGCACAGTCTTCCCTGCTCTATTCCCCCTGTCAAATAACTCTTACCCTCAAAAGGTTCTTCCAAATATTTAGATGGAATCTGTTTACTTGTAGTTTGGATCTCTTGGCTTATGTTCTAGTCTTTTGAGCAGCAGAAAACAAGCTGCCTTCATCTCCTACTTAGCATCCTTTTTGATATTTAAAAATGGATATCTTGTCATCTCTCATGGACAAATTACCCCAAATTCCATCCCTCCAAGGCTTGCTGCTTCCAGTTTATATGAGGCCTAAATCCAGAATCAGGTCTGGACTGTCTTCACAACACCTGCACCCAACTGGGGGCTTCTTCCCTCAACCTGCATTTAAATAACTTGCCTTTTGCTGCCAATTTTCAGCTCTCATTACAGCAGCAATGTCAGTTGCCTTTTCATGCAGGCCCTGTGGCTTGTTCAGTGTCATAGCTGTGGTTGCAAATTGTACTGAGGTCCGAAGGGGGGCACAACATTAACAGCATGGCTGGGCCTCTCATTTGGATCTTAGCAATGGTACCAGGCAATGAACAGGGACCATCTGGCAGAAGTCCTTTGTTTGATGTGAAAGCCAAAAACCCACAGCAAAAGAAAACAGGTAAAGGGAGAATTTGGGGGGAATTCCTGGCCAGAATACTCCAGGGGCAGCCCTTGGTCTTCACTTCTCCAAGCTAAGTGTGTGTGTGTGTGTGTGTGTGTGTGTGGTGTGCCTTCAAGCCATTTCCAGGTTATGGCAACCCTACGGCAAAACCTATCATGGGGTTTTCTTGGCAATATTTGTTTTGAGGAGGTTTGCCATTGCCTTCATACACAGCTTCCTATGTTGTTCCTCATACAACTGTCTTTCTAGATCTTTTACCATCTTAGTCACTTTCCTCTGAATATGATCCAGCTTGGCCAATATCCTTTTTGAATTGTGGTGGCCAGAACTGGACACGATAATCCATGTGCGAGCTGACCAAAAATGATGAGGATTTCCAGGCCAGAGGTACACCCATGCCATGCCTTACGGATGGGAAAACCATGCTACGACTTTCAACTCCTTCCAACTATAGTGGGCCAGTATGGTAAAGCATTATGGGAGCTGGGAGTCCCATGTATCCCACCCCTGGGTTTAGTCATAAAAAGGTTCCAACATTTCTAAGAGAAGGTCCTGTTGAGGGGCAGAAGCAGCCACAGTGCTGAAGTTAGTCTAGAGGTTCAAGTACAATATAGAAACATTGCAGTTTGACACCACTTTACGTGCTGATGCTCTATCCTATGGAATCTGGGGATCTCAAAGAGGTGGGGTATAAATAAATTTTATATTATTATTATTTGTAGTTTTATAAGGTTTTTCACCTTCTCTGCCAAAGGGTGCTGGTGTCTCACCAAACTATAAATCCCAGAATTCTGTATGCTGGAGTCATGGCAGTTAAAATGGTGTCAAACAGCAATGTAGATGCACCCTATGAAGAGCTTTCCCAGAATTCAAGGACACAGAAAGCCAGTTCTTCTTACCCAAGAGGCAAACATCACTTTTGTCATCTTCTTGTTTAGTCTCCGCACAGAGCTGCTTCTGCGCAATATCTGGAAGAGCTTTGCCAACATCAGATGAACTCAGCGTCTCCTCTCCCTCTAACGTCACCTGAAACATTTACCACTTGTTAGCTAAGTTTATATCCAACCAATTCTATTAATAAGCTCCAAGTGACATATACAGCTATCCTCCTCTCCAAGCTGTTCTCAAAATATATTTATGAGGTAGGTCGAGGTGAGAGAGAGAATGACTGGCCCACAGCCACTCAGTGAGTTGCATGGCCCAGTGAGGACTAGAACCCAGATCCTCCAAGTTGCAATCCCATACAAAACCACTGAGTGGGCAACTGCTGGAGAGTTATTTAGCTTTCTGTAGGATCTCAGTGGGTCACCCTCTCCCTCACTGTGCCCCCAACTTTTTTAAAAATTAAAAACTCTGTATGCCAACCCCACCAATTGGGAGATTTAGAAACAATTTTGCCATGTCTGCCTCTCTCCAGGGCAGTTTCAGGTACAAAGGAGGCCTTTTAAAAAACAAGAAGTAAACTGAAAGTCAGCTTTTGGGAAAGGGGACATGCTGACAGTGCAATATCCCAAATACCACCCTGAACACACCTGATCTTGGCAGCCAAGTAGGATCAGGCCAGTTAATTTGATCCAGTGCGGTGTAGTGAACACTGTACAGTTGGCTCTCCAGATTTGTGAGTTTTGCAGATTTGATTATGTGGAGATGTCATTAATATGCTCTCTCTAGGAATCTCTAGATCCTCCAGGGAAATTTGGCTGGACGTTGACCATAGAGATGCGATGGAGGAGCTAGAGATTACTAGAGAAAACACTACTCTAGGCATTTGTAGGTCCTCCAGCAGGATTCTATGGTCATTATCACATGGAAGCATACCGTCGGTACAACGTCAGTAAAACATTCCTGAAGTACAAAGGTGTGACACTTCTAAAATGTCATTTTTTCCCGTCCTCAAAGTGTTCACGGAGCAACCATTTCTTCAATAACGGAAGTTCCCATTATTGAAGAAATGGCTGCTCCATTAACACTTTGAGGACAGGAGAGAAGCGGGACACCTTTGTACTTCAGAACGTTTTACTGACATTTTAGTGACGGTAAGCGACTCCGTGTGATAATCCCCTATGATCAACTTCTGGCAGATATTGATTACAGAGTTGTGCTGGAGAATCTAGAGATTCCTAGAGGGGTGTTCTCTCAGGTTAAAAAATGTTTTACCTGTTTTGCTTCGCCTCAGGGACCCTAATGGGTTGGGAGGGATGTTAGAAATACTTTAAATAAATAAATAAAGCTGCTACCTTGCCTGACTAACTGTAGTTGCTGCTTAACTGCAGAATTAATGGAGTTTGACACCATTTGAATTGCCATGGCTCCATCCTATGGAATTCTGGGATTTGCAGTTTGTTGTGGCACCAGAGCTCTCTGACAGAGAAGGCTAAATACTGTATATACTCAACTATAAGTCAACCTTATGTATAAATTGAGGTCAAGTTTTGGGGCCAAAATTATGGATTTTGCCATGACTCGTGGATAGGTCGAGGCGGGAGATGGATTCTTAAACAAAGAGCAATATCAATCAATCACCCATGATTCTTTCTGATTGGCTTCAGAGAGAAATAAGCTGCTCTCCCCACTACATAAGGAAATCTGAAAGAGCTGCTATCACATTTCCATAATGACCCATAAATAAATCAAGCTGGGATTTTGGGTCAATTTTTGGGCATAAATTTTAGATTTATAAAATGAGTATATATGGTATCACACAAAACTACAAATCCCAGAATTGCATCACACTGAACCATGTCAATTAAAGTGGTGTCAAAGTGCATTAGATGAAACCTCAATTGTCTCTTTTGATAGGGTTGCCAGAGTGAAAACTGTTCACTCTGGCAACCCGGTACTTTTCATGGCTGTTTAGAAGACGCAATTTCAGCAGGTGTTGCTTATTACCTGGTGCCATGGCAAGCAACGCACCATACCCTGTTCTATACAACCATGAAAGGTAAAAGAGCCTCTCCAGTTTTTGGTCAGGCAATACTACCTTCTGGACAGGTCCCGATATCCACACATACTGTCACAGAACCACACAGGATCAAGGCAGTGAACTATCCTCGCCTGTTTTCTGGCTATATGGCTGTGTTCTGGAAGTTTATTCCTTATGGTTCACCAGCATCTGTGGCTGGCATCTTGAGAAAAGGCTGGCATGGGAGTGAGTGGAGTATATATATATACTGTGTGACCCTTGGTTGAGAGGAAGTGATTTACATGTTAATCTCATTGTTGGTCTGTTGTTGAATGGCAAGGTTTCAGAGTGTTTATTTAATTAATGATCCATTGTCTACTGGGAAACCCTCCTGACCCTGGGTGTTTTTTATTTGCATGGGCTGGGTCTTGATTCTGGTATTTTTCAGGACTGGTAGCCAAACTTTATTTACTTTAAGGGTTTCTTCTTTACTGCTGAAGTTGTCCAGGTGTTTATGGATTTCAATGACCTCCCTGTGTGTTCTAACTTGATAGTTGTTGGCTTGGTCCAGTATTTCAGTGTTTTCAAACAGCATTTTATCCATTTTGCCACTCAACAACAGACCAACACGCAGATTAACGTATAAATCACTTTCTCTCGCCCAAGGGTCACACAGTAGATATATACCCCATTCACTCCCATGCCAGCATTATGTGAAGATGCCAGTCAAAGATGTTGGCAAAACGTCAGGAATAAACTCTTCCAGAACATGGCCATATAGCCCGAAAAACCCACAAAAAACTATGGCTGCGAAAGCCTTCGATTTCACATATCCTTACCTGGCTTGCCTGCCTCGTGGCCTCTTGCTGCTTCAGAAGGAATTGCTCAGCCAAAGCCACAGCCTGGGAGCAGGTTTCTGGCCCACATCCTTTGACCCAGGTCTCTATTTCTGGTGGCAGAACAGCCAGGAACTGTTCCAGGATCAAAAGCTCCAGGATCTGCTCCTTAGAATGTCTTTCAATTTTCAGCCACCGGGAACAAAGTTCCTGAAGCCGGCCATAAGCCCCTCTCGGCCCCTCGGCCTCCCGGTAACGAAAACACCGGAAACGTTGCCGCTGCTCCTCCCGCCTCATAGCATCCCCATGCAAGATGGCTGCTTTCACTTTCTCATAATCCTCCCTGCCTTTGACCTCCAGGTTGACAAAGGCCTGCTTGGCTGCTCCACTCAAAGCTGGCAAGAGTCGGGCCACCCACTCTTCCTTGGGCCACCGGCAGGCTTCAGCCACTTTCTCAAAGGAGGCCAGGAAAGCTTGTGCATCATCCCACGGCTCTTCCATCGATTTAGGTGTCCCCCAGGTTGAGCAAGGGCTTTCCACAATCTTCAGGAAGTCCTGCCATTGGGCTTCCCATTGCTGAAGCGAGCCTTCATCTGGTTCTTGTTTAACATCTGCAGGTCTTGGCAGGACTTCCCCTGTAGTCGCAATACTGAGGACCTGATGGCTTCTTCTAATTTCTTGCGATACTTGCTCTGGAATATGACTTGTGGGGTCTTGCGCCTCCATTTTCATCCTTGGGCAATGTCTCTCAACAAAAGCCTCACACGGTGGAAAATTCTAGAATCTACTGCAGCGATCTAAACAGTTGCATGGAACCCTCTGTCCGGAGAACTGAGAGAAAAAGAAGAATACTGCATGGCATTCACGTTTTAAAGAAAAGTTAGGAAAGCAAAAAGGCAGGGCTAGAAAAGAACTGGATATAGATCAGAAACCATGAAAGGCTAAATACAGCAGGTCCGTACTATCTGCTAGGACCTGCCATCAATACTAAAATCAATGAATGCTCAAGTCCCATTAAATGCAACAGCATAGTCAAATGGTGTCCCTTATATAAAACAGCAAAATCAAGGTTTGCTTTTGGGCAATTATATATTTTTAAAATATTTTCAAGCTGTGGATGCTTCCCTATGCCCCATGGATAGGGAAGGCCAATTGTATTTCACATAAGAAGAAAGGCTGACCCTTTGGAAATGATTTCCACAACCCTGCATGGTGTGGAGATCCATGAAGAAACTGGCAGCCAGACCTCTTATTTTTATAATGTCACTGTCCCTGCTTTTGGCATTTAATTTCATTTTGCCACACTGCTGAAAGTCCCAACTCCCCCATCCATTGCCTATACATCTAGAATTCTAGAATGGATACCATGCATCTGGTGAAGTAAATTATAGTCCTCCCATCATACCAACACTCCAATTATGATGCCACAGGACTTGTGTTGTTGTTGTTGTTTTTTCATACCACAGATCTAATACAGTTGTCCCTTTGGAAAGAGCTGCGCTTATACTTTGTAAACCTCTTAGTACATTGATAAGCAGTATAGAAATGTGCTTGCTACTTGCTATTGCCCTGTTTTAGGAGTGGGAACCCTGTTGCCTTACAGACCTTATTTTTGACTGCAGCTCCCTGAATTCCTCACTCTAGGTTGAGTCTCCTTTATCCAAAAATCCGGATTTTCCAAAATTCAAAACTATCCACATGGGTGGCAGCGACAGTGACAGGATGGCTCAGCATGCACAAACTTTGTTTCACGCACAAAAATATTAAAAATATTATGTATAAATTTACCTTTAGGCTAGATGTATAGGGTATATACAAAACACAGGTCATGATCACACAAACTCAATTCTCCCCCAATTGCGCGGATTAACAAAAATGCAAACATACTGGTTTGAGAGCAGCATGTATTGCTGTTGTTGTTGTTGTGTGCCTTCAAGTCATTTCTGACTTATGGCCATTGTAAGTCCTATATAGGGTTTTCTTAAGATTTGTTCAGAGAGGATTTGCCATTGCTGAGGCTGAGAGAGTGTGACTTCTCTAAGGTCACCCAGTGTGGAATTGAACCCTGCTGCTTTATCACACTAGGGGGCAAACAGGATTTAAACGAGAGTTAAACAGGAAACGTCCTGTGATAAACATAGGGCATTTCCTGTTTAACTTTCGTTTAACTCTTGTTTAAATCCTGTTTGCCCCCTAGTGTGATAAAGCGGTCTCTAGTCATAGTCCAACACTTGAACAATTATACCACACTGGCTCCCCTTACAAGGTATACTAAACATAAATGAACTTCATGTTTAGAATTTAAGTCCCATCTCCAACATATCTCAGTATATAGAGGCAAATATTCCAAAATCTGAAAAACTGCAAAATCCATAACCTTTCTGGTCCCAAGCTTTTCAGATAAGAGACACTCAACCAGTAATGAGTATGCTGACTAGGGCTGCTGGGACCTGTAGTCCCTACAACATCTGGAGGGCCCCATGATTCCCACTAGAATTCAATGATGCTCAAACTTTGGTTCCTCCAAATGTTTTGGACTTCAGCTCCCAGAATTCCTAACTGTTGGCCAAACTGGCTGGGGGTTCTGGGAGTTGGGAGTCCAAAACACCTGGGAGGACCAAAGTTTTGGCATCATCACTGCATTAGATGCTCTCTCCTGTTTAGGATCTTGAAAGAATTGTCCCCACCTGGATATTTGCAGACTGCAGCACCCATCATCTCTAGCTAGAAGTGAGGGATGATGATGGGTCTTGTAGTTCAAGAGGGTTTCCAGGTTCTTCTCCAATTACTTGGGAGCCTTTAGGGAAGGAGAAAGACAGTTTGATTGCCTTTGATCCAGATGAGCAGTTTCTCTGCTTTACTAGCCACTTTATTGCTCCTGGTTGCCCCTTCTGCATCTTTCTTTCCCCCAAAATGAGCAGATGCAGCATCCCTCCATCAGATCCACCTTTCCTCCTCTCCCATTGCCTCCCACTCACCCTGATCCTTGCAGTCTCTTCCATCTAAAGCAAGGAACCCAGAGTTGCAGTTTTTTCTTTTTCCTTTTCCTCCATCAATCTTTAAAAGTGGGGAAGGGGGGAAATCATGCATGCTTTTTTTCCCCCCTTCTCTTTTCCCAAAAAACACTTTCTGGGAGGAGGAGCCAAGCCAGGAAAAGGATTCCTAGTCACATCCTGGTCCTCCTTGCAAATAAATAAATATATTCTGGAGCCTGTCTAGGAGTTTCTAGCCTCATCCCTCTCTCATGCTTGCTTGGCTTTCTCTAGCACTGCAATAAAAAAAATCTTGCCCAAATACTCTATAAAGCATTGATTCCTAAACTTTGAGCCTCCAAATATTTTTTGGACTTCAGCTCCCAGAAGCCTCACCCACTTTGGCCAACAGTCAGGAATTCTGGGAGATGAAGTCCAAAACATCTGGAGGACCAAAGATTGAGAACTACTGCAAAAAGGCACCAGATCCTGTCTGATCTGGAAAGCTATGTGGGGTCAAGGTGATCAGAGATGTCCTCCTTTTCCCAGGACATGTCCTCCATTTTCACCTTCTGTCCAGGAGGAATTCCCAAATGTCCTCCATTTTGAGCATGGCTAAGCAGCATGGGTTTACATTTATATGAGTGTTTTCAGCTTTTATTTGGAGAAGTCTTACATTTTTCTTGCATGTCCTGCATTTTTGTAGTGCCTTGTCCTCCTTTGCAGTGAAAGCATCTGGTCACCCTGAGTGGGGTCAGCTCTGGTTAGTACTTGGATGGGTGTTTGCCATTAACATCCCCTAAGGCTGAGAGAGTGTGACTTGCCCAAGGTCACCCAGTGGGTTTACCTAGCCAAGCAGGGATTTAGACTCTGATCTCTAAAGTCATAGTACAATGCTCAAACCACTACATTGCAAAAGAACTGGCAAAACCACCTCTGAGGCTGCATCCACACTGTAGAAATAATCCAGTTTGACACCACTTCAACTGTCATGGCTCAATGCTATGGAATTCTGAGATTTGTGGGTTTTTTGGAGACATTTAGTCACCTCTGTTGCAGAGCTCTGGTGCCACAACAAACTACAATTCCCAGAATTCCATAGGATGGAGGTATGACAGTTAAAGTGGTGTCAAACTGGATTATTTCTGCAATGCCGATGCAGTCTGAGTCTTCCTTACCTATGAAAAATTAGGTCAGTAAAAGTCAACAGGCGACTTGGAGGCATACACACATCTCACACAACAACCCAAATTCTTGCTTTAGGGATGTGTCTGCAGAGGCGCCATAGATAGGGTGTGATCTGTGAGGTGAACAAAAACACACACACTAGATAAATAAAATATTTTTATCCATATCCTATGTCAAGGGGTGTGTGCAATGCCCGCATGCATGTAGATGGAAAGAGAGTCACGGGGGCAAAAACTTTGAGAACTACTGGTAGAGGGTTTTGTAGGTTATGCCCAGGGTTTTGATCTGTGCCCAGAAATGAACTGATGTTGGGAACTAAGGTACCAGGGATTGGTATATACAAGGTGTCTGAAAATTATCTTTGCAATTTCACTTCTTTATACCATTGAAGATAATGTATGTAAAGATAATTTTTGGACACACTGTGTTTGTCTCTGGTTGGCTACAGTTGTTTCTTTTTTTTGGGAAACTGCAGAACAGCTGTTGTAGATCAACATCGCCACTTGGATGAGCACTGTACTAAAGAAATTGGGTGAACTCTTCTGCACTATGGTGCCTGAGGCAATCTGAGGCCCCATCCAGACTAGCCCATTTGCCCTGGTTTGATCCAGATGAGATCGATCGTGGCAAACCGATTCTATCCAGAGAGGAGTTCATACTATCTTTTGCCCCCATTGAGGCTTCCCGGTGCATTTTACCCCAACGAAGTTCATACATGCAAAAGTACCGATTAAAGATGGAGCCTCTTGGTTGTCAATCAAATGATGTCATGGTGACGTCTGATGCGGCCATTGGCCGCGCGAGATGCTTGTGTTTTTTTTTTATATTTTTAAATATTTGACAGCTTATGCGCATGAAGCATTTGGCTGGGAGCGGTGCGGATTGAGGCGATCCTTTCCTCTCCTCCTCCTCCTCCTCCTCCCAGTACTTTTTAAATTATTATTTACTATATGTTTCAATATTTTTTTTTATTTTTAAATTTAATATATATTTTATAAAATAAAATATTTTATTAAATATTTTATTATATTATATTTATAATATAATATAATATTTATATATTATATTATATTATATTTATATATTATATTATATTATATTGTATTATTTTATTTTATTAAATAAAATATTTTATTAAATATTTTATTATATTATATTTATAATATAATATAATATTTATATATTATATTATATTATATTTATATATTATATTATAATATATTTATATATTATATTATATTATATTTCATTGTATTATTTTATTTTATAGTTATTTCATTTATTATTTATTTCATTGTATTTTATTGTATTTCAGTGTATTTTATTGCATTTCATTTCTTAGTAATTTATTGGATTTTTTTTTTGTATTTTTTTGGTATTTTTTAAAATATATTTTTTTCTTTTTTTCCCCCATTGACAGCTGTAATTCGCTTTGGCTGTTCCGTTTTTATGAATGGGGCAGAGGGGGAACCCCTGTCCATATATGGACTGGGGTTCCCTTTAAAAGGGCCCCATTCATTCCCTTCCAGTTTAAAGAATGAATGGGGCCCTGAAAGGGAACCCCTGTCCATATATGGACAGGGGTTTCCCCTCTGCCCCATTCATAAAAACGGAACAGCCAAAGCGAATTACAGCTGTCAATGGGGGAAAAAAAGAAAAAAATATATTTTAAAAAATACCAAAAAAATACAAAAAAATCCAATAAATTACTAAGAAATGAAATGCAATAAAATACACTGAAATACAATAAAATACAATGAAATAAATAATAAATGAAATAACTATAAAATAAAATAAAATAATACAATATAATATAATATAATATATAAATATATTATAATATAATATAATAATAAAAAATACATTAAAAATATTAAAAAAAATCAGGAGTGCCCAATTTTGCCAGGAGAGGAGGCATGTCCCCCCCCCTGGCTTTTTCCCCTCCCCTGAACTTGACCTGAGTCACTGTATTTTATTTTAGTATTTTTTAAAATGTTTTTTTAATTTCTTATATATTTTTTTAATTTTTTTTTTAGTTTGACAGCTTATGCGCATACTACGAGGCTCCGTTCCCATCGAATTTTATGAATGGGGAAAAAGGGAAACTCCTGTCCATATATGGATTGGGGCTCCCTTTCAATTTTTAAAGGGCCCCATGAAAGGGAACCACAATCCATATATGGACAGGAGTTTCCCTTTTTCCCCATTCATAAACTTCGATGGGAACAGAGCCTCGTAGAATGCGCATAAGCTGTCAAACTGAAAAAAATAATAATAAAAAAATAAGAAATTAAAAAATATTTAAAAAATACTAAAATATAATACAATTGAATGCAATTAAATTACTAATAAATAAAATACAATAAAATACAATAAATAAATAAAAAATAAAATAACTCTAAAATAAATAAAATAATAAAATAAATAATTACTTAAAAATACAGTTAAAAAAATATTTTAAAAATGCTGGAGTGCCCGATTTTGCCTGGAGAGGAGGGATGTTCCTCCCCCTGGCCTTTTCCCCTCCCCTGAACTTGACCCGATCGTGATCGGAGCCAAGTTCACATTCCCCGCAAACCGGGTTTTCCCAAAAGAAACGGTAAAAAACCCGCTTTGGGAAAACCTGGGTTATGGGGGATTTACCCCGCTACGGGTGTGCAAAATCCGGATTCAGTAGTGTTAAATCCAGTTTCAGTGTGAACTTCTTGATTTTAAACCGGTTTGCTAACCGGTTTATAACGTAGTCTGAATGGGCCCAGAGAAGAGAAATTGTGGGTTATGTTATTTCTCTATTTTTAAATAATGTTGAGAATTACAGCAGTAAGTACCACAATCTCTCCACATATGTGGCTCAGCTGGAGGATCCCCCTGCTATCCAGGTGTTGCAGTCTGATAGTATCTGGAGGACCACACAATTCCTATCCTAGAATTAAAAGTTTTGGATTTAATGTGGTGAAGGATTTGAGATTGAGCCCAAGAAGTTACTGGTTAAGACTGGGATTGCAGCTCAGTTTAACAGCTTGAATTTGTCACAAGAATAAAAACAGGCAGAGAAATTCACACTATACAACCTATACACCATAAGCCAAAAATCACTTAACAATAGATAACAAGATGTATTGACTATCATCTTCAGGATCATCAATAGTTAACCATTACGGGTACTGTAGTCCAAAATACCAGAAAAGCCATTACAATTTCTTCAAGTGTGTCTGTATGCAACCATAGAGAGAAAGAAAGAGATATATGTATGCATTTGTGCTTATATGCTTTATTTAAATCTCTCATTTATTTAAATCTTTGGAAAGAAAGGAAAAGGCCATGTGATGTTGCCTAATTTAGCTAAACAAAATTGCTTGATCCGTATTTTTTCCAACATGCAACAGTCAAAATTGCTTCACAGATACTTCCCCCACCCCCCACCATAAACACACAAAAAGAAAAGTGGAGTTTGATTTAAGGAATCAAAAACTACCCTGGTTATGGGTTTTAACAAATTCTAACATTATAAATTTATTCTTTAGGCAATCTACTCTTTGACAGTTGCCAAAACAAAGGAGTTTATTGCATGGGATGGATGCCATGCAGAAATGGGATTTAAAAATCCAGAAAAAAACTGCAAAAGAAGGTTGATTTTCAGACACATCGGGTTAATAAGCAATAATGTGACATTAACCCAAACAGAAAGTTGACAAAGCCCACTCCTTTTTACTTTCAAGATTTTCCGAAAGTAAAAAGGAGTGGGTTTTGTCTACTTTCCATTCAGGTTAATGTCGTGTTAATGCTCATTAACCCTTATGTCGCTTTTGTTGGTTTTGTCCACTTTCTGTTCGGGTTAAGCCCGACGTCGTCTGAAAATCTACTTGCTTTTATGGGTTTTTTCCAGTTTAAATTCAGTTTCTGCATGGGATCTGTCCCATGTCATAAACTCCAAAGTTCAAGCCATTCTGCTTTGTGGAAGTTACAAGGCATGCAGAAGTCACAAAAAACAAGACACAATTGAGAACAGTTTCTCTGTGGCAAGTGATCACTCATACTGCACTTAAGGGAGCGGACCCTATGAAGCTAGCCCATTGCATTGGATGCCTCTGCCCAGAGAGAGTGCATCTACATAGTAGAAAGAATGCAGTTTGATACTATTTTAAGTGCTATTACTCCATCCTGTGGAATCCTAGAATTTATAGTTTTACAAAGTCTTTAGCTCTCTCTGTCAAATAATGTTGGTGATTCACCATGCTACAAATACCAGGATTCTGTAGGCTGGAGCCATGGCAATTAAAGTGGTGTCAAATTGCATTATTTCTACAGTGTAGATGCACCCTGACTCTGAGAGAGAACTGTAATACAATGACAGAATTTCACATAATAAAAACAGTTGTGGACCATATAGGCCCCCTTCTGTTCTACACTGAGAGCTTCTGCCTCTTTTGGCATAACATTTCTTCAGGAAGGGACATGCTTGTTCTCTTCTCTCAGCACGGACACTTCTCTCCACTCCCATGAATCTTCTTCTGATGTCTAAGAAGGTGTATTCTCTGACAGAAACACTGAGCACAATATGGGCAGCAATATGGTTTTTCTCCCGTGTGGGACCTCTGATGTATCCTGAACTGCGACATATAGTTGAAACTCTTCCCGCAAGTCAGGCATTGGTACGGATTCTCACCTGTGTGGAGTTTCCAATGGTCACAAAAGTGATAGCGCTGGCTGAAACTTTTCCCACACTCCAAGCACTGGTACGGTTTTTCCCCAGTGTGGACTCTCCAATGCCGGATCAGATGTGATTGATACTGGAAGCTCTTCCCACATTCTTAACAGTGGTGGAGGTTCCTGGTTGTACATTGGTTCCTAACTCTAGTGTGCTTTGGTTGAAGGCTTTCCAGGCTGCTTGAGTTTTTACACATCAGCTGCCCTGCATGAAACCTCTGATGTGTGGGAAGGTGAACACCCTCACCAATATCTCCATCCCAATATGGTTTCTCTTCCGCATGGCACCGCTGATGGCTTGTAAGGTATAAGCTCTGGCTAAAGTGTTCCCCACACAACAAACAATGATATGGTTTCTCTGTGTGGATTTTTGGATGCACAATCGGTTTTGATTCCTTGTAGTCAAAACTGTCCCCATCTTCTGGGAAACTAAATGTGTCCCCAGGTCTTGGTTGGCTAATAATTGGTTTGTAGCAAGGATTCCTTTCCTCTTCTCTGAAAGTCTGTTCTTGAATGGTAATTCCCTCAAAGTCTTCTCTCTGACTACCAGTGAACTGATTCCTCCAGCATCCCATTACGGTTTCCTTCATCCTCTTTGGAGACTCAATATCCTTTACTAGCTCATCACACTCCGTTTTTACACCTTGCATCTTTGGGGACTTCCTCTGGTTTTCACTCAATAGTCTGTGCCCTCCTAGAATAAGGTGGAGAAGTGAAGAGATAAAGGAAGAATTATATTAACTGCAATCCTATGTATTAATAGTGAACTCCTTCTCAAATATTCATCCACATACAGTTGGCCCTCCACATTTTCAGCTTTGACTAATGTAGATTTGATTATTTGCAAATCTGATTAATATATTTTCTCTAGGAATTTCTAGGTCCTTGAGGGCAACTCAGCTGGAAGCTGACCGTAGAGTTGCTCTGGGGGACCTAGAGATTACTAGAGAAAACTAGAGAAGACACTTCTCTAGCCATTTGTAGGTCCTTTGGTATGATTCTACAGTCAACTTCTGACAAGTGTTGACCACAGAGTTGTGATGGACCTAGAGATTCCTACAGAGGTGGGCTTAAAAAAATAGTGTTTTTTTTTTAAATTTGTTTTTTTTCCCCACATTCGCAAGGGTCTTGTGCCCCTAACTGCAGCAAATGTGGAGGGCTCATTGTATAGCAAAATGGAGACAGATCCTGTTCCAAATATAGCCATGTGGAGAGAAGATGTAAGCTTGGAGGAACCCTATACAGAAAATATTGGGGTGGAGGCACGGTGGTACATCAATTGTGCTGGAGAGCCTAGAAAATGCCTAGAGAGAACATATTATTTCAGTAGTGTATAACTAAAACTGTGTTTGGAGTCTGATTGCATACATGGAACAACGATCTGGGCAAGACTAAGATTTTATCATAAGGGAAAAATTGGGGATTTAAAAAGGCATTTTCCCAGGACATTCGCTCAATCACAGGAAAGATTTTCCCATGACGTTGCGATTAAAGAGGACTTATCCCAGGAAAACCAGGAATACTCCAGTAATAAATACTCCCGTTAATTATTTGTTGCTGGAGTATTCCTGGTTCTTCCCGGGATAAATGCTCTTTAATCATGACGTTGTGGAAAAATCTTTTCCGTGATTGTGCAAATGTTCCAGGAAAATGCCTTTTAAACCTCTGATCCCCCCCCCCCCACCACCACCACACACCTGTATGATAAAGTCCCTAGGTAGAACCAGCCACTTACAGCTCATGGAGGGCTATGGAGGTGGGGCTATGAGGGAAAAGTTAAAGCTCAAGAGTCAAAAGAGTGAGTTAGGGCAATTGGATGGAGGGTGAAGATATGAATAGGGTTTTGAGAACTGGGAATGTGGGAAAAGTTCAGGGCATTCATGTTTAATTTAGGCTGCATCTGCACTACAGAAATAATCCAGTTTGACATCGCTTTAAATGCCATGGCTCTGTGTTATAACATTTTAGGAATTGTAGTTTTCTGAGATATTTAGACTTCTCTGTCAGAGAACTCTGGTGCCACAACAAACTGCAGTCCTAGGGTTGGAACAGAAGGGCCAATCTGGAGTGAGGATCAATCACAGTATATGTTATTTTAACTGTATAACTATATACAATTAAAACCAAGGGCTAGTATTATGCAAATTACTGCAGACTTTTGCATATTTGCATTCACAGTTAATTGCCTTCACTTTCTTGCACAAATCTGCATCTATTCACACCGACTCACTCTCCCTCCACCGAAAATGCACAGCTGTCTGAATCTATGCAAGCAGATGGGACAGCCACACATGTGATAATATGCATTTCTGCACATTAAAGATAAAAGGGCAGCATGCATTGTTACAAAAACCCTTCAGCCATAACTAGCTAAAAGCCAGAGAGGCCTGTCTAAATAAAAAGATCTTTGCTTGCTGATGTAGAGAGAATGGAGGTGGTGGGTGCAAGGAGAAGGATTCCAATTGGGACCAGAGGAGAAGTAAATGTTTCTGAACCTACCCCACTCCTCCACCCCAATGTGACAGTCTTGATATGACTCCTCAACACCAGCCATTTATGTCTTTAGAAATCTGCTGGAGAAAGACAAGCTTCCCATTTTCCTTGGCCCTCAGATACTCAGATTAATATATATATATCTGATCATGAGGAAGAAGTATGATTGCAGAGTTTGGAAAAGTCAATGGCAGCTGGTGGCTCGCACATCTGTGGACTATGGCTATGTCCCAGGCTTCTGTCCATTTCTAAAGGAACAATCCAAATTGCTGCTTCTACCATTTTTAATGTTCCATATTGCATCATGAAACAGACTCACCACCCATTTGACATCAGAGCTACCAATTGACACTGAGAAGTTGTTTCTTTGGATTACAGCTCCCAGAATGTCCCAACTAGCACAGCTATTGGATCTAAAAAATGACCTTCAACACAGGACAGCATCCCTTATCCAGATATCTGAAATACTCCAACATCCAAAATTGTTCACATGGTTGGCTGAGGCTTTGGTTTAACGGTTTGCTGTACACAAACTTTGTTACATGATCAAAATCATTAAAAATATTGTGTATAAAATTACCTCCAAGATATGTATGTAAGTTGTATACAAAACATAAATTAATTTTGTGTTTACACTTGGATCTTATCTCTAAGATATCTCATTATAAATAAATTATAAATAAATAATCTGAAATCCAGCACCTCTGATCCCAAGCATTTTGGGTAAAGGACACTCAACCTGTAGTACAAAAATTGTATCTTTCCTAAACTTTTGCTTATTGAAGATGTCCTTTAAAAGAATGCAGATCATCTAACAGCTTGGACATATGGACTTCTCACCTGCCAGGTTGTCCTCATCTTCATCTTCCTGTTTGACCTCCCTGCAGAGTTGTCCAGCCCCACACAAAGTCTGAACAGCTCTGGAAACATTCCCTTCCATCTCCATAAATGGTGATGGTGGCACCTGGAAAGAAGAAACCAGGAATCCAGTGAAGCAGGAAAAGAGTCACTTTTTTCACCCCACAGGCCACATTCCAGTTAGGGACGGATCTCAGGTACTGTGTGCTAGCAGTGGGTAGAGTTAATGGCAAAGGATGTGGCCAAAGTAAAATGAGTGTGGCCAAATGCCACTCTTATCACCCTAGAGATTTTCCCACCATACATGCAAAGCATCACTCAGTTCCAGGCACGCAGGTTTAAAACTAGGCCTCAGTCCATCACCTTTCAGGCGTGCAAAGCACTGCTCAAATTTATTTATATCCAATCCATTGGAAGCCCCAAAGCACCAGTCCAAAGCTTTCAGGCATGCAAAGCACTGCTCAAATGAATGCGTGTACATTCAAGCATAAGTCTCAAAGAATCAATCCAATACCTTTCAAGCATGCAAAACACTGCTCATATTAATGCATGTCCACTCAAATGTAAGCATTAGTGCCCTAGTCCAACATCTTTCTGGCATGCAAAGCACTGCTCAAATAAATGCATGTCCAACCTCAAGTGTAAACCTCTATGTCCCAATCCAACACCTTTCAGGCATGCAAAGTATCTGAGGAAGTAAGTCTACGAAAGTTCATGCTGCCAACTTTCTTTAGTTAGTCCCAAAGATGCTACTAGATCTTTCTACATACTAATTCTACAGACTAAGATGGCTATATCTGTGTATATGTGTGGTGCCCCTTCAACTATTTTTGACTTAACGGCAGTCGTGAGATGACCCTATTCTGCAGTTTTCTTGGCAAGATTTGTTCAAAGGAGGTTTGCCCTTGCCTTCCCCAGAGGCTGAGAGAGTGTGACTTACTCAAAGTCACCCAGTGGGTTTTATGGCCAAGCTGGAAAACAAACCCTCTTCTCCAGAGTTATAGTCCAACACTCAAACCACTACAGCACGTTGGCTGACAGTCAGGACTAGAAACTTACTTTAAAAAAAAAACAACAAACTAAGAGTTTTAGAATGAAGAAATCTGCAGCTTCTCTGTGTTTGTGCAGAATCCTGCCATGCCCAGATACGCAAACAGTGCCCCACTTTTACTAAAAACTTTGATGGCTCTCAACTTTGATTTGGTTCAACAACTCACCTGCTCCTCGTGCAGTTTAACCTCTGGCTCCCGAAGGAGGAACTCCTCTGCCAGGACCACTGCTTGACCACACATCCCTGGCCTAAATCCCCTCACCCAGTTTTGCATCTCTGAGGGCAGGATGGCCAGGAATTGCTCTAGGATGACCAACTCCAGGATCTGTTCTTTGGTGTGCTTCTCTGGTTGCAGCCACTGGTGACAAAGCTCCCAGAGTTGGGTACAATTGCCATTGGGCCCTTTGGCCTCGCTATAGCAGAAACACCTGAAATGCTGGCTTTGCACTTCTATCAGTGGCCTCTATCAGAGGGTCTTCCTCCATTCTGTGAGGAGTGTTTGAAACAGGGATGGGAAGAAAATGAAGGAAAGTGAAACTGAAACCTAGATTGTAGCATGGTCATGGAACACATCCTTTTCCAGCTATTCAGCCAGCCTGCCATGCTGTTTCCCAAGAAACTCCATTCCATATCTGAGAGACATTGTTAATATTTGGATTCAACATACAAATAAATATACAGTCACCCCTCCTTTTTTGTGGGGGATTCATTCCGGACCCCCTCATGAAAACTGAATTTCGCTTATATTCAAGCCCCACTGGGTTATATGCACGGGCGTGCAGGGATTCATTTCCATGCACCATGGGGACGCACCCCATTCTTTCCTCCTCCCTCACACATAAGCAAGGGATGCGAGTCTGAAGACCTTGAGAATGGAGGGAAGATTACATAAAAATTTAAATATATATATATACACTTGTACCTCCACATTTGCAGCTTTGACTTTTGCTGATTTATTAGTGGGTTTTATTAATGTTGTCTCTAGGAATATCTAGGTCAACTTTAGCCAAAAGTCGCACTGAAAGACCTAGAGATACCTAGAGAGAACACTCCACTAAGCTCTTCCAGCACAATTCTATGGTTAGTATCTGGCAGATGTTGGCCACAGAGTTGCACTGGAGCACCTAATGTATATATATGTACGTGTATGTGTGTGTATACACACACACACAAACACATAGAACAAGCTAGTAGAAATAGAATAAAGAGATTAGACTTGAGATGGTATAGGTAAGGGAATGAAAGCATGTAGCAAAGTGGCAAACCAAGAGGAGATACGCTCCACATGTTAAAAGATGATTATTAGTATTTTAAAAAGCTCAACTCGTTTCAGCCACATTAGGCCTTCTTCAGGGGCTGAAACTAAATATAAATACACTTAAGACATAGTATATAAAAAGATAAGACAACACTCATCAAACTGTTGTCACCTCAAGAAGGTGACAGCTTGGAGGCACAGAAATTGGCATCAGAGCTTAATTGTTGCTTGAAAAGGATTCACAAATTTATATGCAGAGGAAAAAAAAAAAAAACCCAGAAAAGCAGAAAACGGTAAGTGCATGCCTGAGTGCCTCTGAATGAGGGACAGAAAAGTTTTGTTTAGGGGCACAGCGCTGCAGGAGTTTCTTATCAGTGACCATCCTAATATTTTGTGCAGGCTCAGCAGGGCCAGACTCTAATCTTTCAGGCAAAGCCGGCACTTCCTTAGAGTGCTGAGTCAGATAAGGAGGGTGGATGTCTAGTATCCCTTTGCCTATGAGACCACCTGGTTTTCGGAGAATGGAGGACAGGTTCCAGTTTGGTAACTTAACTTTGACTGTCAATTCTCATCAAACTATTATACAAACATATTAATATAGTTCTAAACAAAGTGATACATACCCTTCAAAAACATTAACTGGAGTCATGAACACTCTCCAAAATACAGGACCATAAAGTTCCCTTTATCTCCCTAAAGTTATACAGTTGACCATCTGTATAACTTTGTTTAGAACTATAGTTGGCTTCCCTTATCCATGGATTCAAGCATTCATGGCTTGAAAATATTTTAAAAATATATAAAGTCCAAACAGCAAACCTTGATTTTCCATTTTATATAAAGGATACCATTTTGCTATGCCTTTATAACACACATTACAATGTGTGAATAGTTTATCTGGGTGGCCTTGGACCGGTCACACACTCTCAGCTTCAGATTAAAGCAGTGGCAACCTCCCTTTTGAAATAAAAACCTGTGATTGGTTAGCCCT
This sequence comes from Urosaurus nigricauda, assembly GCA_034509955.1. Taxonomy (NCBI): domain Eukaryota; kingdom Metazoa; phylum Chordata; class Lepidosauria; order Squamata; family Phrynosomatidae; genus Urosaurus; species Urosaurus nigricauda. The sequence goes on along the minus strand of JAOEGL010000002.1, from coordinate 322,200,404 downwards.
GGGGTCCCCATGAGCCAGAAACAACATGAAGGCACAAAACAACCATTTATTTTAATATTTTTGTGGCTATGTGGCCATGACCTAGAAGAGTTTATTCCTGATGTTTCACCTGCATCTGTGGCTGGCATCTTCAGAGACTGCTGGCATGGAAGAGAGTGGTGTATATATATACTGTGTGATCCTGGGTAGAGAGGAGTGATTCTCATGTTAATCCGTGTGTTGTTCTGTTGTTGATGTTAAGGCCTCAGGGTGGGAGGATATGCAAAAAGGATTAGTGTCTGTTTAATTAGTGATCCTTGTCTGCTGGGAAAGCCCCAGACCCTGGTTGGTTTTTCACTTGCATTTTCTGAGTCTGGATTTTGCTGTTTTTCAGGACTGTCAGCCAAATTTTGTTCACTTTAAGGGTTTCTTCTTTCCTGATCAAGTTGTCCGGGCGTTTGTGGATTTTAATTCATTTAATATACCCTGGGCATTCTGACCTGATAGTTGTTGGCATGGTGTCATGCCAAAGAAACATCAGGAACAAACTCTTCCAGAAAGTGGCTACACACCCTGAAAGACCCACAAAAAACTATGGATGCTGGCCTCAACTTCACAATTTATTTTAAACTTCCATCGCATACCTGAAGGTAGAAGATGGGACCTTCTGCATACAAACTTGGGCCTTTCTTACTAAGCTATGACCCTTCTGCTTTGCCTTGGAGGATTGCCAACAGCTGAACAACTAACTCTCCCAATTTGGCTCGTTGCTGATCATGTATTTCTTAAAAGGATCCCTGCAACGGAAAGGCATCCTCTTTCTGAATCCCAAAGTTTGAAGATCTTTGGCTGATGAAAACGTATGAAATAACGGAGTCAGATAAACTTGACATTTCGACTGAAAGACCAATTGAAGGAAATCTTTGTAAAATAATGGAATTTAATGATAAAACTATTTAGGGGGGAAAGTGGGGAGAATTATTTGAGATCAGTCCTAGAGAATAAGAGGGAAATGGACCCAACTAGCGCTGCGTTCACACTGGAGAAATAAACCGGTTTAAGTGCCATGGCTCAATGCTGTGAAATTCTGGGAATTGTAGTTTGTTGTGGGCCCAGAGCGGAGCGGAGCTCCGCTCTGGGCCCCACAACAAACTACAATTCCCAGAACTTCACAGCATTGAGCCATGGCACTTAAACCGGTTTATTTCTCCAGTGTGAACGCACCCTAGGATGGCTAGAGGATGGAAAATGTTGCTGTATTGGTATAGATGATATATATATATATAGTGTGTGTGTATATATATAGTGATTAATAAAAGTGTACTAGGTAATAATTTCCATATCTGAATTTAAGATGTTTATGTTTGAAAATACGTGTAGGCAAAAGGAGATTTAAAAACAGGACGAACAATTCAATCCTTCAGATTAAGTCAGATCATATAGTTGGGAAATGGTCCACACTGCAGAAAAAATAATCCAGTTTGAGACTGCTTTAACTGGCCTGGCTCAATGCTAGGGAATTCTTGAGACTAGTTTTGTGTGAGACATTGAGCCTTGTCTGTCAGAGAGCTCTGGTGCTGCCACAGCCAACTACAGCTCCCAGGATTCCCTAGCACTGAGCCAGGGCAGCTAAAGGGGGTCTCAAACTGGGTTATTTTTTTCTGCAGTGCTGCTGCTGCAGAGAGATTGAGAGGGCCAAGGAAGGACCATAGAGTCTGGAAATGGAAGTAGAGGGGAAAGGGGAGTGATGATGATGACGTCCTTCCGGGCGGGCTGTTTCCCGCCTTGAAGCTGATGGTGGTTGACAACAGTCTCAGTCTCAGAGGCAACATTGGCTAGATTTAGGCGCCAAAGGAAGGAGGAAGGGGGCAGCCATGCCAGGGGCCATGGTGATGATGATGAGGGGGATGGAGAGGAGCAGGCAGCAGCAGCAGCAGCAGCAGGAGAAGGCAAGTAGCAGGGAAGAGAGAGAGAGAGAGAGGTGTGTGTTTGTGTATGTGTATATATATATATCTGTGTGTGTATGTATATATATATATATGTATATATGTTAGTGTGTATATATATGTATGTGTGTGTATGTATGTGTATATGTGTGTGTATATATATATATGTATATCTGTGTGTATGCATATATATGTGTGTATGTATATATATATATATATATATATCTGTGTGTGTGTATATATATATATATGTTAGTGTGTATATATATATGTGTTAGTGTGTATGTATGTACTGTATATATGTGTATATATGTGTGTGTATATATATATATATATATGTTAGTGTGTATATATATGTGTCTGTGTATGTATGTATATATGTGTGTATGTATATATATGTATATCTGTGTGTGTATATATATATATGTTAGTGTGTATATATATATATGTGTGTTAGTGTGTATGTATGTATATATGTGTATGTGTGTGTGTATATATACATATGTATCTGTATGCATATATATGTGTGTCTATATATATGTATATAAGTGTGTGTATATATGTGTGTATGCATATATATGTGTGTATGTAGGTATGTATATGTGTGTATGTAGGTATGTATATATATATATATGTATATATATGTACATGTGTATGCATATGTATGTGTGTATGCATATATGTGTGTGTGTATGTATGTATATATGCGTTTATGTGTGTGTGTGTATATGTACTGTATATATGTGTATATATATATATATATATCTGTATATGTGTGTGTGTGTGTACGTGTGTATGTGCATATGTGTGTGTGTATGTGTATTTATATATGTGTGTATACGTGTATATATATAAATGTGTGTATATATATATATATATGTATGCATATGTGTGTGTATGTATGTATGCATATATGTCTGTGTATATGTACATATATGTGTGTATGTGTGTATATATGTGTGTGTGTGTTTATATATATATATATGAGTGTGTGTATATGTATATATGTGCGTGTGCATGTATGTGTATATATGTGTGTATATGTGTATGTGTACTGTATATATTTACACATACACGTGTGTGTGTGTATGTGTATAGGGGTGTGTGCGTGTGGGTCTGTATGTGTGTGTATGAAGTGGTCCCTTGTTATCCGCTGGGGTTTGGTTCCAGGACCCTCCGTGGATAACAAAATCCGTGGATGCTCAAGTCCCATTAAATACAGTGACACAGCAACATGGTGTCCCTTATATAAAATGGAAAAGCAAGGTTTGCTATTTGAAATTTATACTTTTTTTGGCATATTTTCAAGCTGTGGGTGCTTGAATCCGTGGATAAAAAAATCCATGGATAAGGAGGGCTGACTGTATACACACACACACACACACATATGTAAATATGTCTGTGCATTTGTATGTATGTGTATGTGTGTATGCATATACTGTATATGTGTATGTGTGTATATATGTATATATATGTGTGTGTGTGTGTGTGTGTATACATCAACCACTTTGAACTTTCTCTAATCTATCACTATTATTATGGTTGTTGTTATTATTATTATTTGTATCCCACTCTTTTTCCAGAACTGGGAATCAGAGCAGCTTCACAACATTTAAAAACAACACAATTGAAAACATAGAATAGTGATATAGGTTCATAAGTCAACCCGTTTCTCATATTACTTAATTCTCTCCTCTAAAAAGCTTCCTGCGGGGATAACCAATTAGGAATTCAATCTTTATATACTTGTCCCAAATTCTTAATAATGATTTTCCTGTTAAATGATTTTAAAATCCTGAACTTGCCTTAATTTTTCCCATAACAAAAGTAAGAACGCCATCCAAATTTCAACCTCATGTCCATCTGCGTTTAATAACTTTACCTTATCCAAATGCATCTGAGGAAGTACACTGAATTATAGGAAAGTTCATGCTGCCAACTTCTTTCTTATGGAGTGAATTGTTTCTTTATTATGGAATGAGAAATAGCAAACAATTATTTTGTCCTCACCACAGAAGAAAGTCAGTGTCTGCTCCTTTTTGAATGCACATCTAAAATTCTCCTTTTAAATCCTTTTTTATGGAATAATGAAAAATAGCAAACAATTATTTTGTCCCCCCCCCCCAACAGAAGAAAGTCAGTGTCAGCACCTTTTTTTAATGCACATTCTCCTTTTAAATCCTTTTTTATAAAATACCGGTAATGAGAAATAGCAAACCATTTCCCCCCACAGAAGAAAGTCAGTGTCTTCTCCTTTTTGAACGCACGTCTAAAATTCTCTTTTTTTATCCCCTTTTTTAATATGATGAGAAATGACAAACTGTTTTTTGATTCCCCCAACAGAAAAAAATAAATAAATGCCGACTCCTTTTTGAAATGCATGTCTAAAATTATCCTTTTTTAATGATATAATATAATAGCAAACAGGTCTTTTGTCCCCCCAATGGAAGAAAATTAATGCCTGCTCTTTTTTTTTATGCGTGTCTCAAAGTCTCTTTTTTTCTCCTCTTTTATGAAATAATGAGAAATTGCAAACAGTTCTTTTATTTCTCCAATGGAAAAAAATAAACGTTTACTCCTTTTTGAACACATCAAATTCTCCTTTTTTTATGAAATAATGAGAAATAGCAAACAGGGTTTTTGTTCTCCCACTGCAAGAAAACCCATGCCGCCTCCGTTTTTAGTTTTTAATTACTTTATAGCCTGGGATTCGACTAGATTTCCACTGTGGTTCCTTCCAATTCTGTGGTTGCACAGTTCCCTCCCCTGAGGTCCCAAACATACTGCAGGAATAATCCAGTTTGATACCGCTTTAACTGTCCTGGCTCAGTACTAGGGAATCCTAGGAACTGTAGTTTTGTGAGACATTTAGCCTTCTCTGTCTGAGAGTTCTGGAGCCACAATAAATTACAAATCCTAGGATTCCCTAGCACTGAGCCAGGGGAGTTAAAGCAGTCTCAGACTGGATTATTCCTGCAGTGTGTTTTGGACTTCGAGAGAGGTAGCACTGAGTTAAGTGGAGAGAAAAAAATCTTAGGCTGGCAACTTAGGGAAAAATTTACTGGGTGAATTATTTTTTCTTCCCCATTCGCCCAAATAAATTCATTAATATTTCCTTCCTTCCTTTATTTTTGTGTACTCTTTCTTCAGGAAGGAAAAAGTAAAGAACTTCTTTCAAACCATGCTGATGAAGTCATTGAGAAAGCTATGCCAAGTCAAAAAGGTACGGTATGTCTGTTGTTGCTGTTAGTTAGGTCCTACCCTTTTTCCAGTACCTTACAACAGTTACAAGAATCATAGTTTAAAATATACACAATATGAAAGTTAAAAAGCAGGGCTGTTTGGTTTAAACCAGTTTGGTTAAAATAGTTTAAGACTTGGTTTAAACCAAATTAGTACACAGAGAGATCTTCGGGACGTACTGAAAGAAAGACGTTGGGACTTTGGGAAAGTTGGGACTTTGGGAAAAAAAGAAGTTGAGACTTTGGGACTTACTGAAAGAAAGAAGTTGGCAGCATGAGCTTTCGTAAACTAAAGTCTACTTTCTTAGATACATATATGTCTGTCCCTGCTTTTCCACTCCACCAAATACACCTGAGGAAGTAGACTTAAGTCTACAAAAAGTGCATGCTGCCAACTTCTTTCTTTCAGTTAGTCTCATAGGTGCTACAAGATCTCACTACATAACAATGCTTGATAAGATAGAAGGCATCAAGAAGACCACATTACTTGGTATAGACTCCATCAAAAAGCCACAACCCTGAGTTGACAAGACCTGAGTAGGGCTTTTGATGACTGAGAGAGTTGGAGGTCTCTCATTGATAGGGTTGCCATAAGTCAAAGTTGACAACAATTAACAACAAAAACAACAACAGTTTCCCAAATTTCCAAATGCTCAATAAGTTCAAGTTGAGTGAGAGTCATTGAGGAAGAGGTCTTGAGAGATTGTCAGAGAGGGAATCTGACTGGGCATTAGAGAAAGTCAGGAAAGGATTCTGATAAGGCAGTAGGGAAACTGGGAAGAGAAACAAATGGTTTCAGTAAAGTTAGTTAAGGATTCTGACTAAATGAAGAAATGTACTTGAGTCAGTAAAGAGGAAGCTGTGAGAAGCCCACAACTGTTATTTTAAAGTAACCACACTAAGCTGAACTATTTTACCTAATTTTTACTATTTTACTTTCTTCCTAAATGTTACTCAATAAAGTTATGTTTCTTTGTTATCACAGAAGTCTCTGAGTGAATTCTAGACATTATAGGCAAGACAAATATGCTACCTAATATATTGAATTAATAAGACAGAGACATTTGGGGCTCTATTTAATTGTAATGTATTCTTTTGACTTTGTTTGAATTGTGTTGCATTACATTGTACTCCTCTATTGTTGTAACCCGCCTGGATTCTATGTGATTGGGCGGGATATAAATAAATCCATATTATAATATTATTTATTTATTTATATTATTATTATTTATACCCCGCTCTTCAGCCCTAAGGCTATCAGAGCGGCTTACAATTATTATTTTTTAAGACGGTTCCCTGCCCTCAGGCTTACAATCTAAAAGACACGACACAAAAGGAGAAGGGAATGGTGAGGGGGAAGGGGATCAGGTCCAGCAGTTCTTCTCTCCCTCTGAGGCCTGGACCAAGGTAGATGGACTGGAGGGAGGGCTCGGCTTCTTAATCTAGGCCCAATGGAGTTTGGCCTCTCCTGTCATCCCTCCTAGTGTTGTCCTTGTACATTTAGGGAGAGTGTGTAATGGGTGAAATAAATATATTGTTTGTGAATAAGCCTGTTCTGAAATTCCATCTTGGAAAAGCAGCTTTGTTTAGACAGTTTGCAAGCTCCTTCAATACAATTTGATACTCTTATGAAAGAAGAGGTGACCTGTTAGAGGGAAGAAATAAAAGATCCTTTGCCACTTCTTAAAGGCATTTTGCTGGTGAGTATTTTGAACAGTGTGGATAAACATAGCTCTGTTGGGTGTTTTTACATTCTTAGGCATGCTGATGGGACCACCACAGAGTGTAGGAGAAGGAAGTCAACATCCGGCAGCAATGCATTCTTGGAGTACTGGAGTATCCCCTGGAAGTTTGGGAAATCACCATCCAGTGAAGGAAGAAGCTGAAGAACCCACAGCGCAGCTCTGGGAAACTCAATGGCAGGAGTTCCTAAATACAGTGGATGTTTCTCATTCAGTGGCAGGAGTTCCCCAGGAACCGGCCCCCTGGGATGACACTCCGGCCTTCCTGGCCTCCTTTGAGCAAGTAGCCAGAGCCTATCAATGGCCCGAGGAAGAGTGGGCAGCCCGACTCCTGCCGACTCTCAAAGGAGAAGCTGAACTGGTCTTCAGCAGCCTGGAGGATGAAGAAAGAGAAGATTATGGGAAAGTGAAGGCAGCCATCTTGCGAGGAGATGCCCTGAACCGAGAAAAGAATCGCCAGTGCTTCAGGTGTTTCTGCTACAAAGAGGCCGAAGGGCCTCGAGAAGCCTACAACCAGCTCCAAGAGCTTTGCCATCGGTGGTTGAAGGCTGAGAGAAACTCCAAGGAGCAGATCCTGGAACAGCTGATCCTGGAACAGTTCCTGACTGTTCTACCCCCAGAAATCCAGAGTTGGGTCAAGAAACATAACCTGGAGAGCAGTGCACAAGCAGTTTCCCTAGCTGAGGATTTTGTGCTGAAGTGGAGACTAGTAAAAGAAGAGCAGGTAAGAGGAAGCATTATGTTCGTTTCCACTCTCCTTCCATATTAGGAATGGGCTGCTGCTATGTTTCTGTTGTTGTTATTATTATTATTATTTCTTTTTTCTGCTCTCTCCAAGGCTTGAGGCAGTGTACAACATAGATTAAAACACATAACACATTAAGCTAAAGCATATAAACACAAGACTTATTAAGATCATCCAACATAAAATTAATATTTTAAAATCAACTTAGTAAGCCTGCCAGAAGAGAGAGATTTTAAATGCTGTCTTAAATGCAGTCATGTTTCCTGGCAGGTGTAATGAGCTGATCAGAATGCATCTATGACTTTCTCTAAGGTCCAGTCAGATTCCCTATCTGACTATCTCTCAAGAACTTGACCCTTTCCTGAACTAAACTCAGTCACTCATTCCTGCTTTCATAGTTTCTCCTTCCCCTACAGCCCCTCCCTTGCAGTCTGCCTGAACTGTGACTGGCTACCAGAAAACTAAGTCTGCCCAGTCACTCTGTCCTCAAGATGGGTACAACATAAAATGTAAAACCATTTAAACACATTAAGTTAAAGCACATAAGCATGGGACACATTAAAATCATCCAACATAAAAGTAATAGTTTAAAATCAATTTAGTAAGCCTCCCAGAAGATATAGGTCTTAAATGCTGTTTTAAATTCAGACAGCATGTCCCTTGGCTTGTCATTCCACACTCCAGGGACAGCTGACAAAAAGGTCCTCTGAGTGAAAGATGCCAGGCTAGTCCTGGCTGATTGAAGTATGTCCACCAGAGGACCTGAGGGACAGATTAAACAGAAGGAGGTGATCCCATAGGGAAACGGGACCCAAACCATGTAGGGCTTTAAAGGTAATAACCAAGACTTTGCAGTTTGCCTGGAAACTAACTGGCAGCCAGTGGAGTGATTTTAATATTGGTGTGATATGCTCACTTCTAGATGTACCACTGATCAATCTGGCTACTGTGTTTTGAACTAATTGAAATTTCCAGCCTTGGTACAAAGGTAGCCTAATATAGATCACATTGCCTTGAGGTGCATGCACTGCCATCTTTCGGTCTTCCGGTTGTAGGAAGGGGCACAGCTGGTATATCACGAGGCTTCAGTGAAACCCACACGGATCTGGTGCAATGTAGCAGTTGGTATAGGACTGGGAAGATGTGAGTCCTCGAATTCACATTTTTAACAGGGTGAATGATACTATTGATTATTTAAAAGACCTTTTTCAATGTATACCTGTGATCTGTATTTTTCTTTCTGTTGTGCCCATGACACATTCCTTTGGGGGCATTTTCCACTTCCTTTTGGGGGCAGGTTCAGTAGCCCCCCCCCCCCCCCCATCACAGGGATGGAAAATTGACTCCCAGGCCTGCTGCAAATTCCTCACCCCTGTTTTATGGGGAAATGGCCAGTGGGCACGTTTCCTGAGGTTCAATGGCGACAAATCAAGCAGTGTGCCAGTGGCTGGACAGGTTGTAGGTTCAGGAGAAGCCAATGTGCCGTCTTAGCCCATCTCTGCAATTCCCCTAGCCTTGTCTAAATCCAATGGAATTTGAATTAATCTGTTATTTCCTAATTTTAAAAGTTCTCTTGTCTCAGTTCTTGGCTGCTGCTGGAAATCATTAGCTGCAGCACAAGATTCAGTTTTGTTTACAGCTTGTCAGTTTTAAACACTGTAAATTCTCTTGCAATAGTTACTAAACATATTGCCCAACTCACTGAACCGTCTGTTGATCTTGTAGACAGCTGAGTCCCAAGGAGAGGACTCCATGAATTTGTCAGAGGTGACGGGAACACAGTCGGATGCTGGACAGAGTCCACAGTTCTGCAGGGAATCTGAAATGGAGGAAGATACAGACTGCTCTGATGTTGACATATCGGGTAAGGATTCCTTAGAATGGTTAAAAGCAAGCAGAGCATGCAACAGAATCTTGCAGCTACTAAAGATTTGGGGCAGGGTATTCCTGAAAAATATGGAGACATCCTTCAGCTTTTACTTTTTTCCCCCTTGGGATTGGGTGATGTTGTTTTTAGCTTCATACACAGTCAGTGCCTCAGCATCAGACCCCATAAGAATGTTTACAGAGGCAAACGGAACCAAGAAACTGCTAGTAGAATAAAAAAACATGGGATCTTAGAATTTGGAGAGACTACAAGATCCATCTACTCCAATCTCTTGCCACGCAGGAATATAAAACTATAGCACCTATGAAATATGCCTGTCAAACTTCTGGTGAAAAACCTTCAAAGGAGAGTCCACACACACCCTAGACTGTCTGCTCCACCACTGAAGAGCTCTTACAGTGAAAAAGTTCTTCTTGATACAGTGGGCCCTTCCCTTATGCGGGGATTCCATTCCGAATCCTGCCCCCGTGTAAGGAAAATACTGCGTATCGTGGAGCCCCATTAAAAACAATAGGGCTCGTGCCCATGGTGTAGCATGGCGCCATTGCTTCTTCTGGCACAGCTTTCAGCACTGCATTTAGGTGGAATGTCTTTTCCCATAATTTGAATCCATTAGTACGAAATACTAGCTAGGCTGTTAGTTTTGAGCAGGTGTGGTAGAAGAGCATTTGTCATTGGATCTTACTTAAGGGGCTGCCAGTCCATTCTGGGGTGCAGTTCAGAGTCTTCGTAATTGTTGAATCAAGCTGTGCTTCTCAGGCTATCTGATGTGGAGGACTGACATTATTATTATTATTATTATTATTATTATTATTATTATCCTTATCCTTTATTTATATAGCGCTGTAGGTTTACACAGTGCTGTACATATAAACTTATAATTAGACGGTTTCCTTCCCTCAGGTTTTTTTTCTTTTTAATATGCCAGGGACCAGTACCACATATGTACCCATGGGCCACAACTGTTTTTACCAGTATTTCTTTCTATTCTGTTTTGGTCAGTCCTCACCTCGAATACTATGTCCAGTTCTGGGCATGACAATTCAAGAGGGATAGTGACAAGCTGGAGTGTGTCCAAAGGAGGGTGACCAAAATGGTGAAAGGTCTGCAAATTGTGCCCTTTGAAGGGTGGTTTAGGAAGCTAGGTATGTGTAGCCTGAAGTGAGGACTAATGGGTGACATGATGGCCATGTTTAAGTTTTTGAAGGGAGGTAATATTGAAGAAGGAGCAAGCTTATTTTCTGCTGCTCCAGAGATTAGGTCATGGAGTAACAGATTCAAACTAGAGGAAAAGAGATTCCACCTCAGCATTGGGAGGAACTTCCTGACAGTGAGAGCTGTTTGACAGAGGAACATGCTTCCTTGGAGTGTGGTGGAGTCTCTGTCTTTGGAGGTTTTTAAGCTGAGACTGGGTGGCCATCTATCAGGAGTTCTTTGATTGTGTATTCCTGCATGGCAAACTGGATGCCTTTTGAGATTTTTTTCAACATGATTCTGTGGGAATCTTCTGTAGACTGGTGGTCAATGGCTCACAGATTAGACTAGTCTGGGGACCACAACTTTGAGATGCAGTGTGTTAGAGCCTTAAATAGCTGGGAATTTTTGGCAAAGTACCAGCTTTTTGAGGTAGCTCATTATTTAAAAGGGTAAACAAAAAGCAAATTACAGAAATGCCCAAGCCATTCCTGAAGATGACCCCATCCCAAAGAGTGTTTTGAGACTAATGAGTAACAGTGGTTCCTTTCATAGAAGAGATGAATAGTGCCTCTAATAATTACTTTGCATTAGAAAACCCATGTTGTGTACCCCAATCCCAAAATGTCCCACTTTTATGAGGAAAGGCAGGATATAAATAAAACAATTGATGGGTGTAACATAATCAATGTTGTTATGGGTGTTCAAATCAACTCTGACTTACTGTGACCCTGTCCTAGGGTTTACTTGGCAAGATCAGTTTAGAGAAGGTGTACCATTACCTTCCTTTTCAAAACAGAAAGTGACTTGAAATCTTCCCTTCTTAAAAAGGCCTTTCTTAGCCCTAAAATAATTAGAGCCCCCCCCCCAAAAAAAACATGGTGAAAAGGGGAAATTTTTGTATCTCTGAGTGGCCCTGAGAGCCACACTTTGCCCACCCCTGTTCTACAGCTGAGAGAGTAGGGCTTGCCTGAGGTTACTCAGTAAGATTCCATGGCTTTCCAGAATTCAAACCCTGGTTTCTTGGAAGCTCTAGTCTAATACTCACACCACTGGCTCATATGTTGTAAACAGTATTGTTATTTAAAATACATTAATTCCATATACAGCAATTTTCATTGTACAGATATTTAACAAAAATATCCAGTGAGTGTTTGAATAGCAAAGCTAGCCTGGGAATGCCTGGGAAGATAGTTTCAGGCAAATGCTAATTCAAATGTCTCCAATTGTAGAGATAATTCGGAGGCATTATAACTAGTAGCCATGGATGGCCTTATTTATTTATTTACTTAATTACTTTATTTATATGCCATCTTTCTTTCAGGCCGGGGCCGGAGGGGACTTCCATAACACATTAAAAATATTTACAAAAGTTTCAAGATGAATTTAAAAATATCACGTTAAAACACTATAAAACTGATTAGAAGTCATACGAAGTTAAACATCTCCATTAAAAAACTTGTCCTGCTTAAGCATTCAAAAGCTTGCTTGAATAAGAATGTTTTTGCCTGCCAGCAAAAGGAAAGCAGGAAGGGGCCAGCCTCCTGTGGAAGGGAGTTGAGGGTAGGAGCAGCCACTGAGAAGGCCCTCCCTCACCTCACCAGATGAGCCTATGATGGTGGTAGGACCAAGAGAAAGCCCCCCCCCCCCCCCCATGATCTTAAAACTCTGGCAGATTCATATGTCTAAATTTACAGCGCTATATAAATAAAGGTTAATAATATGGGGAAATACAGCCTTTCAGATAAGCCTACTGTATATACTCGTCTATAAGTCAACCTCATGTATAAATCAAGGGCAGTTTTGGGGGCCAAAATTATGGATTTTGATGTGACCTGTGGATAAATCGAGGGTCAAACAGTGGGGCATGTTATAAAAGATCTAAAGGGGGAAACAAATCACCACTTCCCTTCTTACATCTCCATCTCTGGACCTCTCCCAAGTCCCAAGAGTGATAGTCTCAGCATATAAAAGGGGAAACAAACCTTGGCGCACACAAACACACACACACACTCTTTCCCTTTACCAAAAGCATTCCCAAAGCTCATGACTTGCAAAAGAGGGGACAGAAAACCTCTCTCTCTTTCTCTGCACATAACCCCCAGGATTCATGGCTTGCAAAAGGGGGTAGAAACCTCTCTCTCTCTCTCTCTGCAGAAAACCCCCAGGATTCCCAAAACTCATGGCTTGCAAAAGGGGAACAGACCTTTCTCTCTCTCTTCTCCCCCCCCCCCCGCCCCCCCGGCTCATGGCTTGCAAAACTGGGTCCAAGCCTGGACATATTCTCTTTCTCCCTTGTTAGCTCTGGCTGAGAGGGGACTGAGGGTCGGGAGGATCTCTCTCTCTAACTCTCTCTCTCTGTCACACACACACACACACACACATAGGAAGAGAAGAGAGCGCCCCGGGGAGCAGCTTGGGACTCAAACGGGAACCTCCTTAAAGATCCCTGGCTACAGAGGAAGGTGGGCATTTCTTTCAAGAAATTTTCATACAGTATTAACTTGTTGCCCCATAGATAAGTCTACCCATGATTTTAGAGTCCATTTTGGGGCATAAATTTCTTGACTTATAGTCGAATATATAAGGTATGTTAATTTGTCTCATCTATATTCAGAGCCATGTCATTTGGAATCAGGGAGTTGAAAAAACCACAAGGGCTATCCAATCCAACCTCTTGCCATAAATTGGTGGCCAAGGATCTAGTCCTCTCTGCAGGAGAGTTAAAAATAATATTTCTGTTCCTGTTGTACTTTGGATATGCTTTGGACATATCATAGAAGACATGATTTGTTAGAAAAAACAACAATGCTTGATTCAAAGATATAGCTGTGTTAGTATGTAGAATCAGTATGTAGAGAGATCTTGTAGCACCTTTGAGATTTACTGAAAGAAAGACATCGGCAGCATGAGTTTTCGTAGACTAAAGTCTACTTCCTTAGATGCATATGTCTGTCTCTACCTTTCCCCTCGATCAAATGCATCCGAGGAAGTAAACTTAAGTCTACAAAAATTCAGGCTGCCAACTTCTTTCTGTCAATTAGTCTCAAAAGTGCTACCAGATCTCTCTACATTTGACTCCATCAAACAAGCCATAGCCCCGAGTTGATAACACCTGAGTACGGCTTTTGATGACAAGGTGAGTTGGTGGTCTCTCATTCATAGGGTTGCCATAAGTCAAAGTCGATAAAAGTTAACAACAACGACAGTTTCCCAAATTTCCAAATGCTCAGTAGGAAATCTAGTATGCAAAGGGATCTTGTAACACCTTTGAGACTAATTGTGTGAAAGAAGCTGTAGTAGATTTAGTGTACTTCCTCAATTGCATGGAGCTGAGGAAGTACACCAAGTCTGTGAAAGATTATGCTCCAACATATTTCGCACAGTTAGTCTCAATGGTGCTACAAGATCCCTTTGTATACTGATATTCCAAACTAGCTTGCCTATGTCTCTTAATTCTACCCCGATAGGAAATCTAGTGCTTCTTGATTTCCATTGAGCTGCAAATGTGGGTTGAGAGGGAAGGTAGTAAAGAAATAAAAACAATGTTGAATTGGACCAAATCCAAATGACACCAGTGTTTACTGTCCTCCATTACAGAGTCAAAATGAGAGATTTAATTTCATCTGTCTTGTCTTCAGTGATCATTCCCCCCTCCATGTCTGTGTAATTTTTCTCTTAGACCGGGGATAGGCCAGCTCCAGGGATCTGAAGGGATACTTTTGGCCTCCAGGGCCCATCAGATACCACAGTACTCAGCTAAAAAACAATAATTGGAAGTGACATGAAGACCACTCTAGTTTTCTAAAACTACCTGTCTCTTTATGAGCCTCTGTTGATCATGAACCCAAATACAACTTTTGGACAGCAGTCTTCAAAATGATTTCTAACATGACTCACTACAAATTATATTTTCTCCCTAGCATTAGGTTTGCTAAATGTTACCTTCTGCATCAAGCTCTCCTGGGCTTCTGCTTTGCAGCCTGCTTAGAAATTAACTGGACATAGGGAGTGAAAGATGACTTGGTAAATAAATGGAAGAACAGGCTTGAAGGATAACCTTAAAGGGAAAGTGTTAGAGCAACTTAAGTTTCCTTAGGCTTCAGCCTTTGGTAAGGAAACAAAAATATTAAAATAACAAAAATACTAAAGCCAAGCCTGTTAGGGTCTAGCTTTAAATCAGCAGAGTAGCAGAAATGTGCTCTTGTCTAACTATGCTTCCCTAAGAACTGAGAACAGCTCCAAAACCAACACAAGTAGCTTGTATTTCAGACAAAAAAGTACTAATGGTTTTAACCTATATATACATAAAAGCTATATCTTAATCTAGCTAGTGAATAGTTCAGGTAGAAAAGTAATCTTTATCTCACTATCTTTCCAAAGAAAGTTGAGAGGAAAGGAAGATGGAAAACCCAACAGTTCAGTTGAAAATCTTTGAGAGAATGTGTTAGTCCTGAAGAGGGAGTGACTAAACCACATGGTTAGTTTGAATGAGGGGGAGGGGGAGTTTACATGCAGGAAATCCCTATCTATCTAAGAGGGGGCAAGAGAATGCAAAAATCTTCCAATAGAAAGTCAGCAGAAAAATTGGAGAGAGAAGAATCATTCAGATGCACAGTTCCTTCTATGAAACATATCTGCCCTTTATTGATTATTCCAAAAATAAGAGAAATGTTTCCCTCCACCATTGACATACAGTATTTTCCAAAGAGTTTTTTTTTTCCAAAAAGGGATGCGCCACTGGGACTAGTGCCACTACTAGTCCCAGCTTCTGCCAATCTAGCAGCCCAAAAGCAAGTAGATAAATAGGTAACAGAGAAGGTAACAGCGTTCCGTGCATTCATGCTGGCCACATGACCATGGAGTTGTCTTTGACAATGTTGGCTCTTCAGCTTAGTATGGTAACAGACATGAGCACCTCCCCCTACAGTTGGACATGACTTAACAACCTTGTCAAAGGGGAAACCTTTACTTTACCTTTTACTCTTTGGAAAGACTTGCTTAGTTAGTTACTTATCCATCTACTTGCTGGTTGAAATTGATAGGGTGAATAACTGCATGCTGATTGAGTTTGTGTCAGAACTTCTCAGTAATAAAAATATGTAGGCTGTGCCCCCTTTTAAAACTTTCTGCCAATTAAATTACCTGCTGATATAGTTGAATTTATTTGCTTGGCCAAGGCAAATTTTGGATTAAACAACTGCTTGTCATTTCAGCAGATAGCAGAGAAGTGTGTGAAAATGATGAGAATCTTCCACAAGAAAACCCTGGACATCAGCAAATCCAGACTGGAGAGAAACAATATATATGTTCTGATTGTGGGGAAGGTTTCTCATCAAGAATATCACTGGAGGCACATCAGAGGACACATGTGGGTCAGAAATTATCTTTGCTTCCTCCTGAGGTGACAGTTTATATATGCTCTGAATGTGGAGAAACCTTCAACGGTACGTTGGATCTTGATGCACATCAGAGAATCCATACAGAACAAAAATCTTACACATGCAAAGAGTGTGGAGAAAAGTTCTTCCAGATGCTGGACCTGAGAAAGCATCGGAAAACCCACTATGGAAAGAGGCCCTTTAAATTTTCTGGCTCTGAGGAAAGAATTTTGCAGATTTCATCTCATAAAAGGAATAGAAATCTCCGTAGTGGAAATAATGTCACTCCAATTTTGCATAAAAGAACCCAAATGGGGAGGAAAGTGTATTTGTGTTCAAAGTGTGGAAAAGTGTGTCCTGACTCATGGAAGCTAAGAAGACATCTACATGTTCATACTAGAGAGAAATCCTTTAAACACACAAACAGTAGGGAGAGTTTCAGCCAGAAATTGTCTCTTGAAAGACACACAAATTCCCATGAGGGGAAGGAACCACAACCTCTTCTGAAAAGGACAGACGATATACAAAAGGAAAACCGTACATGTGCAGATTGTAAGAAAAACTTCCGTACACCATTGCTCCTAAGAAAACATCAGTGCACCCATACCCCTAAGGAAGCATATAAATGTATGGACTGTGGGGAGAGTTTCTTGTCAAGGTCATCTCTTGATGAACATAGGAAGGTCCACAGTGAAAATAAATTGGTCCCTCTTCTTCCCAATGCATGCAGCAACCAAAGGAATTCCTACAAGTGCTCTAAGTGTGGGAAAAGTTTTGTCAGTCAGCGTTCCCATAGTAGGAAGAAGCCTAAATGCATAGACTGTCTGGAGAAGTTCACGCAGCAGCCATCTCTTGAAAAGCATAGAAAGAAGATCCCCAAAGGGAGTAAATTGGTCCCTGTTCTGGAAAAGATACCTGATATCCAGAGGAAACTCTATACGTGTAAAGCGTGTGGGGAAAGTTTTGAATGCCAATTGAATCTCATTGTTCATCAATGTGTCCATGCTGGAAAGAATTCCTATAAATGTGCTGACTGTGGGGACAGTTTCATGTGGCCATCATCCCTTGATAGGCATAGGAAGATGAGACATAAAGAAAAGAAATTGGAGCCTCTTTTGAAAATGATACCTGGTGTGCAGGGGAGACCTCACAAGTGCAAAGAATGTGGGAAAAGCCTCAGCTCTATAGACAGCCTACTATCACATCAGCGTATCCACACTGGAGAGAAACCCTATAAATGCACTGTCTGTGGGGAGAGTTTCTTGTGGGCATCATCTCTTGCATGGCACGGAAGGAACCATAAGGGAAAGAAACCAGCAGCTCTTCTGTATAAATTACCTGGTATGCAAAGAAAACATCACACATGTTCAATGTGTGGGAAAAGCTTCTACCGTCAAGCACACCTAATAAAACATCGGTGCATCAGCACCCAACGAAAACCTTATGCATGTTCTGAATGTGGGGAGAGTTTCATGTCGAGCACATCTCTAGAAATGCACAGAAAAAATCATAATAGAAAGAAAACAGTGTCTCTTCTGAAAGGGAAGAGCCTGGGGAACACATGTTCTGAGTGTGGAAAAAAGTTTACTACTGCATCAGGGCTAGCAAAACATCAGTGTATCCACACTGGAAAGAAACCCTATAAGTGCACTTTCTGTGGAAAATGTTTCACAGGGAAAGCATCTCTTTGGGGACACAAAAAGGCCCATAGGGGTCAGAAGACAAACCCATTTATGCAGAAATTATCTGGCATGAAAGGGAACTCCTATGGATGTTTGAAGTGTGGGAAAGGTTTCTGCGATCTGTTCGATCTGAGAAGACATCAGCGCATCCACACCGAAGAAAAATCTTATAAATGTGCGGACTGTGGGGAGAGGTTCTTGGGGCTTGTCTCTCTTGATCTGCATCGGATGACAGTTCATAAGGGGAAGAAATTGGTTCCTCTTTTGAAAAAGATAAACAATACACAGGTGAAACAATTGACGGCTTCCAAATATGGGGAAAGACTTAATAAGCAGTCAAAGGTACTAAGACAACCACCTGCCAAAGCAGAGACAAAAGGCAACACGTGTTCCCAGTGTGGCAAAACCTTCAATTGGCGCTCAAGCCTTTTAAAGCACAAAAATATCCACCTGGGACTGAAACCGTTCAAATGCTGTGAGTGTGGGAAGTGTTTCCTTCTCAAGGAGTACCTTTCAAGACACATGAAGATTCATGCTAAATTCCAGTAGTTACCTCAAGTCACTAAAAACATGGCCAACACAAGCCATCATAATGCCTCATGAGAAATGGCATACTTTGACTTTGTGGAGAGGATGATAGGAAACAGTTTCAGTATTTGTAGCTATGGAGAACACCATACTGTGTTCTTGCAAGGTACCTTACAGCTAAGGTATAGCTAAGGAATCATAAAGGTGCAGAGGAAAGCCCTGCCATTGTGGAAGAGGAAGCCATTGTTTGACTCATGAATTGAAATAAATATATGTGCTGTTTGTTTGTTTTGTTTTCCTTTTCAGAATATGTGTATAATGTGGATTAGGCAAGGAGAGGTGAAAGAAGCTTGCTTCTTATTTGGCCTAGCGACAAAGAAAATGCCAGGGAAAGGAAGCCCAACATTACACAGATGCTAAACAAATTAATGTGCATTTATTAATAGAAAATGTGACAAAACACTTTTTATTCTTAGACTCCCTATGTGATGTGGCAAATTAATGGATGGGGTTATTTATAGAGTGCTAGAGATACAGACTTTTTTTCTGCTTGAAGTGTATCTTTGTTCTAGGGTTTGTAAAGAAGAAAAAAGCCCAATAAAGTTTGTTCTGTTCCACCATAGCAGCAAGAGAGAACAACAGTCACTGCGCTATACTGCATCTGAAGAAGAGGGTTTATATCCACAAAAGCTCAGGCAAAAATAAAAAGCAGTTAGTCTTACAAGGGCTGCTACATTCCTTTTTTCCCCTTTGTCTTTTTAATGCTGCAACGGCTCCTTCCTTGAAAACAATGACCAGTGAATGTACATCCAACATTCAATAGATTAAACTTTTTCTTGTACAATTGGGAAAGAGTAATAGAAAATTACTCCAATATACTGTGTATACTCAACCATAAACCAACCTTGTTGATATACTGAGGGCAGGGTTTGGAGCCAAAATTATGGATTTTAATATGACCCATTGATAAGTCAAGTGTAAGCCCTAGGGGTATGTAACAAAGGATCTAAAGGGGAAAGCAATGGAAAGCAGTGCCAAAGAACTTAGCAAACTCCAGCAGACATAAATATGTGCTCAAACTAAAGACTGGATTGATAAGAGAGTAGATCAAGGAGTCAGTGCTTCAAGGATGGATTACACTCATCTTTCACTAGGGGCTGGTTCCCTTTTTCTTTTCATGTGTTAAAGTACAGTACTTACATAAGACAACTCAGGTTTTATTAAAATTTCTACTTACACACCAAGGTATACAGTAAATTGTCTGGAAGTTTTAGGTTTTAACAGATTAAATGAACCTTTTCCTTCTGCTACTGGAAAACAGTAATGGAAGGTTTCTTCAGTATGCTGGGTATATTTGACTAAGTCGACCTCATGGATAAGTGGAGAGCATGCTTTGAGGCCAAAATTACAGATTTTAATATGACCCATGGATAAAAGTTGAGGGTAAATCTTGGGGGCATATAAACAAAGGATCTGAAGGTGTGAATAGCTATATGTATACCCAAAGGATTTGAAGATGTGAATAGCTATATGTATAACTGTCGAAAGGAAGTTCAGAAATCACTCTTATTTTTCTTGCCATTTTTCCTTTCTCTCAAACTTAATATATGTAACTCTTAATGTTTTTAAAATTCTTAATAAAACATTTTAAAGTATTAAGGCCTCAATCCAGTATCCTTTCAGTATAGCATATTGACAGAATGGACCTATACCACACGGTGACATATACTCCTCCAAACTTACTGATAAGTCTGTAATGCCACCCTTCATAGCCAATCTGTGCTTTGCAGTGAGCAGGCCAGCTTAGAGAAGCATGTGGTATGCCCCCCATACCCAGATGCAACGTGATTTGGAGCAGCACCGAGATACCAGGTTGCCCCTGGCAAATCTCACTACTGATGTCATTTCACATCTGGCTAGGAGATATGGAGCCAGATGCTTCTCTGAGCCTGTCTGCTCACTCAAGAGTCCATCCACACTGCAGAAATAATCTGGTTGGACACTAGCTTTAACCGCCATGGCTCAGTGCTAGGGATTGTAGTTTGTTGTGGCACCAGAGCTTTGATTGCCATTTTCAGTATGATTGCCTGAAAAAGCTCAGGTCTGTTTCTTACAGCTTAAAAACCTTTGCAGTGTGCCTTCAAGTTGCTTCAGATTTATGGAAACCCAGAGGTGAATTTATGGGATTTTCTTGGCAACATTTGTTTGGAGGTTTGCCTTCTGAGGTTGAGAGAGAGTGTCTTGCCCAAGGTCACCCAGTGGGTTTCTGTGGCTAAGCAGTGATCCAAAGCCTGGTTTCCAGAGTCATAATCCAACATTCAGACAACTAATGCGGGTTTTGACCTTTAAAGCCCTATATGGCTCGGGTGCAGATTATTTGGCAGACCGTGGTCCAAGACAAAGTGCAGAAATGATCCAGTTTGAGACCACTTTAACTGCCCGTGTTTGGTGGTGTTTTTGGCCCGGCATACGAAACCACTAAAACTTTCATCCTTGATGCATTTTTTAGAGTTTGCCATGTGGATCTTGTGTCCTGGTCTTTTTTAGTTTTAACTATATTCTTGTAAGCCTTTTTTTAACATAAACCATTCAGGTGGTAATATATAAAGATATTGTTCTCGGTAGTACTAATATTGTTTTATTAGATATTTTTTAATGGCAACACATTTGTGGTCAAACCAGGGGTTAGATTTTCTATTATAGACTTTTAGCATGCCAGAAGGTTGCAGGCAGTCTTGCAAACTCAAAATTAGTTCTTGGTATAAGGTGGAGACTGATACAGGTGAGTCAGTTGTCATCAGATCTCGCTGGCTCTTCAGGTTGGGGGATTCTAGGAGATGTAGGCCAAAAAGGTAACACTCTTTCTCAAAAAAACAAAAACTAATCATAGTAAGACTTAGGATGAGCCTTACTATGACCTGCTGGGAAGGAACATAAGAGATAAAATTAACCTTCATACTCCAGTATGATCTGCACTGCAGAGTTAATGCAGTTTGGACATTGGCTTTAGCTGCCATGGAGCAATGCTATGAAATTCTGGGATATGTACTTTTCTGAGATATTTAGCCTTCTTTGTCAGAGGGCTCTGGTGCCCCCAGCAAACTACAAATCCCAGGATTCCATAAGATGGGACCATGGCATTTAAAAAGCAGGGTCAAACTGCATTATTTCTGCAGTGCAGATTATACCTCAAGGGTTGTAGGACTCCAAAAGCCAGGGAGTGATGCCAAATATGTCCCAGAAGCTGAGTAGCCATTATACTTCTCAAACTATCTGTTGTTGCCGCGTATCTCCAAGCCATTTGTCACGGCAACTCAGTCATGTGGTGGTCTTGTCAGGTTTCTTCAGAGGGGGGTTTACTTTAGCCTTCCACTGAGGCTGAGAGTGTGTGACTTGCCCAAGGTCACCCACTGGGTTTACATGGCTCGGCTAGGATTCAAACCCTGGTCTCCAGTCACTCGTCCAGTGCTAAAACCACAATACTACGTTGGCTCATGATGTACTACTGGAGGAGATCAAAGTCCTGCTCTGATCCACTATTTTGTTTCCAAATTGTGCTGAAAGAGATGCTTCAGGAAAGCTGACAAACAGGACACAAATGCAATGGCAATCTCATTTCATGCTGTTTAGTAACTACCTGGTCTAATGGCAGTGAAATATAACCTCCCACCTGGCAGATTTGTTCAGTCACTTTTAAAATCCTTTCCAAGTTGTCAGCCATTACTCCATCTTGTGGCAACAACTTCTAGTTTTAGTTATGAGCTGTGGGAATGTTGTTGCTGTTGTGTCCCTTCAAGTCGTTTCCGACATATGGCAACCCTAAGACAATCCTATCATGGGGTCTTCTTGGCAAGATTTATTCAGAGGGGGTTTGCCATTTCCTTCCCCTGAGGCTGAGAGAGTGTGACTTGAGCAAGGTCACCCAGTGAGGTTCCATGGCTGTGCTGGGAAATAAACTATGGTCTCCAGAGTGCTTTCAGTGGTTAAAGTTACCTATGGGGCTGCCTTCTTCTGCAGTCAATATCCAGATTCAACCATACATGGCTTATATTAATCCCAAACACCCAATCTTGATTTTACAATTTTTTATAAGGGGAGCTAGCATGGCGTAGTGGTTTGAGTGCTTGACTGTGACACTGGAGGCCAGGATTCAATTCTTCGCTCAGCCACGAAACCCACTGGGTGACTCTGGGCGTCATATACTCTCAGCCTCAGAGGAAGGCATTGGCAATCCTCCTGTGAACAAATCTCACCATGGAATCCTTGTGAAAGGGTGGTTGTGACTCGGAAACGACTTGAAGGCATACAACAACCACCTTACTAAACCATTGTACATAATGGGACTTGAATATCTGCAGATTCGGGTATCCATGGCAGGGTCCTGGAACCAAACCCCAGCAGATACTGTTGTGTGTCTTCAAGTCATTTCCAACCGATGGCCTGTCCCAGTTTTCTGGGGCTGAGTGTGTGTGACTTGCTTAACAACCAGGGAACAAAACCCTGATTGCTAGAGTCACAGCAATCATTGCTAGAGTCATAGTCCAATGCTCAAACCACTACATTATGCTGGTTCTTGTGTATAACCCACTCTATACACTCTGGTCCTCTCTGGCCATTTACACTTGTTCCTTCACATTCACTGGGTTAGGGGCACAGGACCCCTGTGAATGCGGGAAAACTGCAAGTAACAAAAACACACTGTTTTTGCCTGAGAATACTTCTCTAGGAACCTCTATGTCCTCCAATGCAACTCTGTGGTCAATATTTGCCAGACATTGACCACAGAATTGCACTGGAGGAGCTACAAATTCTGAGTGTGCTCTCTAGGAATCTCTAGGTCCTTCAGTGCGACTTTTGGTTAAAGTTGACCACAGGATTGTGCCAGAGGACCTAGATAGAACATATTAATACAATTTGTGAATAATAAATTCCGCAGAAGTCAAAGTCGCAAAGGTGGAGAGACCAGTGTACTTCAGTTAGCCAAAGTAGAATCATAGAGTTGGAAGAGACCACAAGGGCCATCCAGTCCAACCCCCTGCCATGCAGGAACTCCCAATCATAGCATCCCCGACAGATGGCCATCCAGCCTCTGCTTAAAGACCTCCAAGGATGGAGACTCCACTACACTTCGAGGGAGTGTGTTCCACCGTCGAACAGCCCTTACTGTCAGGAAGTTCCTCCTAATGTTGAGGTGGAATCTCTTTTCCTGCAGCTTGCATCCATTGTTCCGCGTTCTAGTCTCTGCAGCAGCAGAAAACAAGCTTGCTCCCTCTTCAATATGACATCCCTTCAAATATTTGAACAGGGCTATCATATCACCTCTTAACCTTCTCTTCTCCAGGCTAAACATCCCCAGCTCTTTAAGTCGTTCCTCATAGGGCCTGGTTTCCAGACCCTTCACCATCTTAGTTGCCCTCCTTTGGACCCGCTCCAGTTTCTCCACATCCTTTTTGAATTGTGGTGCCCAGAACTGGACACAGTATTCCAGGTGGGGCCTCACCAAAGCAGAATAGAGCGGCACTATTACTTCCCTTGATCTAGACGCTACACTTCTATTGATGCAGCCTAAAATAGCATTGGCCTTTTTAGCTGCCACATCGCACTGTTGACTCATGTTCAACTTATGGTCTACTTGGACTCCTAGATCCCTTTCACACAGTTTCATTCAGCCAGATGTCCCCCATCCTATATCTGTGCATTTCATTTTTGCGTCCTAAGTGCAGTACCTAACATTTCTCCGCATTGAATTTCATTTTGTTAGTACGCTGTTGACATTTTGTCTGGAATGACCTGCTGGAGAAAATCCATCAGCTGCATATGCTTTCTGAGTTTAAAAGAGTAGCAAAGAGTAGACCAGTCTCTTTCAGCAATCCTACCTACCCAGATAATTTTAAAGTATCTAGTGACTGGTTTCAGGTGTATTGATTTTATAGCCCTTTAGCTTGTATTGTCTTTACTTTTGCCGGCAAGCAAAACTTTTTTTTAATCATGTAGGCGTAATCATCATGACAGGGTAGTTTTATGTTTCTAATATAATTTTATACTGTTTTGACTAGATAATCTGAACTGTTTTTAAATTCATAAAGTCAAGTTTTTATCTTGTGAGCTGCCTTGGGTCCCTTCCTAGGAAAAATGCAGTATAAAAATGAAATAAATACTAATAATAGGGCAGTGGTTCTCAAACAGTGAATCTGGCAAGAGTTGCTCAAGAGGAGGCATTAGACTTAGAGGCCTTGAACCTTCCTCCAGTTCCAAAACTTTTTCAGTCTGAGAAGAGAAGGGCAAGGACGGCACTTGAATGATGACTGAGAAAGGAAGAGGAGAGCTATTTCCTGATAAAATGTTAAAATATGAATGTACATGAACGTGAACAAAAAACATGCACACTAAAGAAACAAAATATTTTTTACTCATAGTATGTCGAGCAAGGTGGGGGGGGGGGGTGATGTCTGCATGTAGCTGTAAAGGGGGCCACAGGAGTAAAAGGTGTGAGAACCATTGGAACAGGGGACTTAGGTCACTGATGGGCAGCTTCAAGGGCCACAAAAGTGGGGCCCAATGACAGCATACAGCCTACAGGTTTCACTTTGCCCACCCCAAACCAGTGTGGTGTAAATTCTCGGGCACTCCTACAAGAAACTGTGATGGGATGTAAAATGCTAAACCAGGTTGCTTTCATTATGATGATCAAGTCCACTTCAGCTTCTGGCAAGCCTATGAATGAAAGACAGTCATGAGCTTCAGTCATCAAGAGCCCGGCTTGGGTCTTGAAAACTAAAGGCAAGCTGGACAGAGGCAAGTCCTTGGGCCTCACAATACAGAGTTAGAGCATTATGGTTCCATTTTAACTTTCATTACTGTATCCTGTGCAATCCTGGGGTCTGCAGTTTGGCAACAGCCCTGCTCCCAAACTGCCCATCCCAAGATTCCTAGAATGCAACCATGGCAGTTATTAATTTTATTTTTATAGCTCTGTAAATTTACACAGTGCTGTACAGTTAAAAAGGAATTGTAGTGTTGTAATTCTGTAGTGTGAAAGAGCCTCTAGAAATTTGGGGTATATAAATCGGTGTACCCTATAACACTTGACCACAGCAGGTGGGAAATATGGCAATGGGGGTGGAACAAACACACTTTAGAAGACAGAGGTCCAAAACATACTGCAGAAATAATCCAGTATGAGACTGCTTTAATTGTTCTGGCTAGGAAATTCTGGGAAATGTCATTTTGTGAGATACCAGAGTGCTCTGGTGCCACAATAAACTACAAGTCCAGGGTTACCAAGCACTGAACCAAGGCAGTTAGAGCGATCACCAACTGGATTATTTCTGCTGTGTGTTTTGGACCTTCGAGGAGAACCCAGTTCTTCTGAGTCCCCACTGAGCCATAAATTCACTGGATGGCCTCATGGATCCAGCCACACTCCGCTTCTCCACCTCATTTTCAGTGGGGATAGGGTGCGGAGGATGCAGAATACCACGGACTCACTAAGGGTGGGATATAAGTGTAATTAGTAAAATAAATCCTTGGAGTACCAGATTGCTGGGAAAAACAGTACATTCTTATAAAGCATGGGTAACTTTCCATCAACTTTTATGATTTTGCCTTAGCCATAGATTTCCTCTTGTTACAAAGAAGTGGAACAAACTCTTTTTGATAAAATCTATTTTATTGGGTTTTTTTCTCTGTAACTACACTAAAATGACTATCGATAATCACATCTGTAGGAAAAACACCCTGTATATTATAGTTATGTAAAAATTTGTAGATAATCCCATAAACTGCAATTTTTTTAAAACAAATTTGTGCATCACCACATACATCTATTATAATACATCAGCTAAATTAACGCTACCTCTCCAGTAAAAGCTGTATAGCTTCTTGATTTTATAGGACCTCTCAAAGCAATGTAAGACCTTTTTCCACAACACAGAATATTGAAATCATTCTTTCTTTCTTTAAAAATTAGGAGTTTTACTCAACTTTCTTATGGGTCACCATTCTCAACTGAGCTCGGTTTGCACTCTTCCTGGTGACTCATAAGTTGCAGAGGCTCATCTTCAAATATTTGTAGAGAATTGTTGCATTCTAGAGGGAGGGCTTTCTTCTCTCTCAGGACTGTCCTTGAAAATGAAATTTTCCTCATACTCATGGTATTTGTACTTGCACAACTTTTCCCTCACTTGGATTTTCTGGTTTTTTAGTATTTGATCCCTCGGTGAAAGTTTTCCCACACTCAGAACGCATGTAGGCTTCCTCTCCGCTGTGAGTGCCATGTTGTTGTATTAGCTGCGATTGCCTATCAACACTTTCCCCATACCCGGAATCGTTGTGGGGTTCCTCCCCATTATCAGACATCCTTTGCAGAAGTGGGGCTGGTTTCTTTATGTTATGGATCTTCACCTTATGTCTATAATATGCTGAATGCCACATGAATCTGTCCCCACATTCAGAGCATTGATATGGTTTTGCTCCACTATGGATGCGTTGATGCATTTTTAGGCTTGATGCTTGGCCATAGCTTCTTCCACACTCAGAACATATATGCTTTTCCCCCTGTGTCCTAGAGAGCTTGTTCACAAGGCCCTTTGATTTATCTGTCTCATGGTCCTTTATGTGGTTTTCAAAAGAAGAACTAAACCTGAACTTCTTTCCACAATCAACACATTTATAGGGCTGCTTTCTGGTGTGGCTGCGTTGATGCCTCATTAGGCACGACATATAAGCAAAGCTTTTCCCACACTCCGAACAGATAATGGATTTCTTTCCATTATGAATCTTCTTTCTGTGACTATCGAGTGATGAGCCCCACATGAAACTCTCTCCACAATCAGAGCAGTGATGGGGCTTTTCTCCTGTGTGGACACGCTGATGTCTCAGTAGCTGTGACGCCCATTCAAAACTCTTATCACACTTAGAGCATGTGTGGGATTCCTTCTGCACAGTGGAAGCTCTTTTCAGAAAGCGTTCTGATTTATTTCTCTCATTATCTTCTGCATGAGACAAACCTGATGTGAAACTCTTCCCAAGATCAGATTTCTCTTTAGTATCTTTCTCTGGGTGTCTTATTATATAAGCTGCCTGGATGATTTTTTTCTCCAGTTCTAAAACACCAGTTATCCTTCGCAAAACAGGGACCAATTTCTTCCCCTTATGGATTTCCTTCTTATGTACGTCAAGAGATGTACTACACGTGAATCTCTCCCCACAATCCGTGCATTGATAGGGTTTATTTTCAGTATGACTACATTTGTGCCTTGCTAGGTGGGATGGCTTGCTAAAGCAATTCCCACACTTGGAACATGTAAATGATTTCTTATTAGACACTGCAGAGAGAGGAGGAACCAATTTCTCCCCATAATGGGCCTTTTGGTGACTAGTAAGTGATACAATCCACATGAAACTTTCCCCACAGATGGTGCATTGATAGGGCTTCTCTCCAGTGTGGATGCGCTGGTGTTGTGATAGATTTGTTGCCTGGCCGAAGGTTCTCCCACACTTGGAACACATGAAGGATTTCCCCGTCTTATTAGACACTTCAGAGAGAGGAGGAACCAGTTTCTTTCTACGATGGAACTTCTTTCTGTGAACATCAAGTGATATACTCCGCATGAAACATGACCCACAGTCTTTGCATTGATAGGATTTTTTTCCAGTGTGGATGTGTTGGTGTCTTGCTAGGCGTGAGGCCCGGTCAAAGTTTCTCCCACACTCTGAACACACATGCTTTATTTGAATATTAGATATCCTTTTCAATAAATATCTTTGTTTATTTTTTTCATGATTCTCTCTGTGCCTTTCAAGAGATAAACTCGATGTGCAATTCTCCCCACAATCGGTACATTCATAGGGCCTTTCTCCAGTGTGAATACGCTCATGCTGACTTAGATGTGATGGACCATCAAAGCTTTCCCCACACTCTGAACATATATAAGTTTCCTCCTCTGTACCAGACACGTTTTGGAGAAGAGGCACTGGTATCTTTCCATTATGGATCTTCTTTTGATGTTCATCAAGTGACAAACTCAACATGAACCTCTCTCCACAATCAGTACATTCATAAGGCTTCTCTCCAGTGTGGAGATGCTGTTGACTTTTTCCGCTATGGATTTTTCTATGTCTATTATATGATGAATTCCATGTGAAACTTTCCCCACAGTCAAAGCATTTAAAGGGCTTCACTGCAATGTGTGTTTCCTGAAGTTTTCTCATCTCTAGCTCCTGACAGATTTTTTTTCCATGTGCAGATTGTCCGCTGTGTATTTTCTGATGTGCACCAAGATCCAGTGCATTGTTGAAGCTTTCCTCACACTCAGAGCATATATATACTGTCACTTCAGGAGGAGGCCCAGATGACTTCTTTTCCACATGGTGCTTTTGATGTTCCTCCAGCAATTTTGTTGTGATAAAACCTTCTCCACAGTCAGAACATATATATGGATTCTCACCAGTGTGGACCTTCTGATGCCTTCTAAGGTCTGTCTTGTCACAGAAATTCCTCCCACACTCCAAACATTTGTGGGGTTTCGCAACTGATTTAGATTTCTGGCGTTTTTGAAGGGATGCCGAGTCTTTTTGACATTGGAAACATATGTTCAATTTTTCCCTTTTGTGGGTTCTTTTATGCAGATTAAGTGGTACGTTATGAGTGAAAGTCTTCCCACACGCAGAACAACTTTGTCTGTTGTATATTTCTTGATTGTCCAGACTTTGGTTAGCTTGCATGCTGGCCTCCTTGCAAATACTGGCTCTATGCCCATCTTTCCTTGGGTAGATTTCCTGCTGACTTTCTTCTCTTCTCAAGCTCTCATCAGTTCCTTCCTGGTTACAAAACTGGGGATCATTGTCATTGATTATTTTTGGAGGCACCTCTTGTGATTGTATTTGTTTAGAAATTTCTTGTGAAGATTTCTCTTTGTTCTCATGCACTTTTCCACCATCTGTAAAAAAGAATTCGCCAATTTAGAATTTGCCTGGCTCAAGCGAGTAAGCTTAACAATACCAGCTATCAATTTAATTAGGAATAACTCAGGAAAAAAACCTCAGCATACATTATCCTGTACCAAGAAAAGGTGAATCTGACAATCCTCAAAAATCAAGCTGTTACTTTTGCATTGCTGCATTTATCTGCGTGTTCCATAAATAAATTTTGTGAAGTCAAAGGCTTTAAGCATAAATTATTTTTAAGCATAAATTTCACATGCACACTTTCAGTACTCCTTAAAGAACTGAAACTACGTTTTGAAATTCTGCTCTGATGGACTCTGTCAAAGACAAAAAGCTTTAAAGATTATTTAAAGGACAGGACATGGAGTTGAGACTACCATGGTCGCTCTGGCCAACGACCTCCGCCTGAGCGTCGACAGGGGTAGTGTGACCTTGCTGGTGCTCTTGGATCTCTCAGTGGCCTTTGACACTGTAGATCATTCTATCCTTTTGGGTTGACTGAGAGAGTTGGGGATCGGAGGCACCGCGCTTCGGTGGTTCCGGTCCTTTCTCTCTGGGAGATCCGAAAGGGTGAGGCTCGGGGACAGTTGCTCTTCTAAGATAGAGCTTAATTGTGGCGTCCCTCAAGGCGCCATCCTGTCCCCGATGCTGTTTAACATCTACATGAAGCAGCTGGGTGAGATCATTCGGAGGCATGGAGCTCAGTGTCTTCAGTATGCTGATGACACTCAGATTTACGTCTCCATGACAAGATCATCAGCCCAGACTTCAGATGGCGCCTCTCCTCTCAATGACTGTCTTGCGGCAGTAATGGATTGGATGAGGGAAAACAGGTTGAAGCTCAATCCGGACAAAACGGAGGTACTGTCACAGGACCAAAGCCAGGATTGGGAATACACCTCCCTGTCCTCGATGGGGTCACACACTCCTCGAAGGACCCTGTTCACAGTCTGGGGGTACTTCTTGATTCGTTGCTTCACATGACTAATCAGGTGAATGAAGCGGCCAGAAGTGCCTGTTATCAGCTTCGGCTGATCCGCCAGCTGCGCCCTTTCCTGGAGCCAAAGGACCTGGAGTCAGTGGTACACGCTTTGGTAACCTCACGATTGGACTTCTGTAATGCGCTCTACATGGGGCTACCCTTGTGCCTAACTCGGAAACTTCAATTAGTTCAGAATATGGCAGCCAGGCTTGTCACAGGAACATCGAGGAGAGAGCACATAACACCGGTGCTCAAATCTCTCCACTGGCTGCTGATTAGTTTCCGAGCACAGTACAAGGTGTTGGTTTTAACCTTTAAAGCCCTACATGGCTTGGGTCCATCTTATCTGAGGGACCACCTTCTCCCATACAACCCCCCCCCCCCAGCACACTCCGGTCTTCTGGGAGGAACCTGTTGCAGCCTATGAAGACTAGGCTGACGCAGACCTCCCAGAGGGCCTTTTTGGCTGTCGCTCCCAGGCCATGGAATGACCTGCCGGATGAGATGCGTCTTATTACATCTTCTGATTGCTTTTAAAAAGCCTTGAAGACGCATCTCTTCCAGCAGGCCTTCCCAGAAAGTCCTTAACCTCCCGGCTCTGTTTGGGTTAAGCTCTCCCATTAACACTTTAACATCTTGACTCTGATGTCTATGCAATGGGTTGCTGTTTTAAATTGTAATTTTTATTATGTCGTTTTAATTTATGTTAGTTTAATTCAATTTTAAGGGGTGGTGGTGGTTGGGTATGGGTTGTGTATATTTTATCTTGTATTTTTTAATTGATGTAACTCGCTCCGATTGGATACAGAGGAGCGGGCTATAAAACTCTATTATTATTATTATTTTATACATTCATTTATTATAATAGTCTGTGTCTCTGTAATTCTAAAGTTTAGAAATTTGAGCAGTGATGTGACCAAGGATTTGTTATCCCCTGCGAAAACAAATAATTTAACACAGCACATCCCTAGTCCTCGCTGATCTATGGGCATGTTGAGCTGCAGTTCTGAAACCTGTGCCAATCTATTTCATATAGTCAGTGATGTAGCAATACATTTTAATCTACCTTGCATTAGAGATGTAACAAGAAAGCACCAACAATTTAAACTGACCCCAGAAATGAGAGCCAGTGGTTTAAGAACCAGTCATATACATGTTTGGAACTAGTAACTTAACAGCTGTATTTTCTACAACTACAGGGGTGGACAAACTGCAGCCCTCCAGATATCGTTGGATGACAACACTCAGCATTCCTGCCTACTAGGGATGCAGACCAAGACTGCTGTCAGTTGTAGTCCAACATCATCTAGAGGACTGCATGAATCCCAGCCACTGCACAAGCAGAAGGATAGGCTGTTTCTAAACTGCCTCTGTAAACATTGTTTCTGATGTTCAGGCAGCAAGCATTCTCATCTATGCAGCCAAAATGGCACCACTCTAGAGACATGGGGAATTTCAAAGTTGACAAGGAGTACTAAAAGTTATACAGAATGACTCCATGCTGCAACATTCTGTTGCAGGCTCCACTTGCATCTTAACAATTCCCACTTCAAGGTTATCTGATCTCTGGTTTTGAAGGTATCCTTACCTGACCAATCAGTATCAGAGAAGTCTGTATCTTCCTCTATCTCAGATTCCCAGAATGGTGGTGACCTCTGCCCAACATCTGACATAGTTCCCTCCACCTCTGACATATTTACAGATCCTTCGGCTTGGGACTCAGGCATCTGCAAGATCATCAAAACATTCAGTGTGAGCCAATGTATAAAATCTTGAGAGATTTTATACAGTGCTCTGAAGCCTAAAGTTTAGAGAGTAACATTGTTCAAAAAATCACTTATGCCACAGAGGCCAAAATGTGGCTACTATTGCTCTTAAAGCAATTAATGTGGTGGGTTGATAGGATTCCCACCCCACCCCTCAATGGGCCTGAGATTGATACCATATTTGTGGCCATTGGATGTTTCTTTCTTTACTGGAAACTTGTAATGAATTGGCAGTCAATGATTACAAATCACAGCTTTGTGTAATGACTTTTCATTTCAGGAGGTAAACTTAATTAAATTTAGGAGGGATGGGAAACCACTGCAAGTGGTTTGGTTTGGGATGGCAAACTGGCCTCTCTTTAACCCATCAGAAACTGCACCTTGTCCTACAGCTGGATGTTTCACCATGAAAATGCCAGCCAACCTCTCCCCCATGCTCCTCCCCCCAAGTTTCCTCAAGTCCTATAGAAATCATGATACCGCACTAAGTATCTAAATGTTTTCAGGCTGTTGAAGGCAAGCTTCCCTGAGGAAGTTATTCAAATGCAGGTGCCACCACCAAACTACTCACTTCTATTACATATTCCATATACTGATGCAAACTATGATAAAAAAAAATGTGCGCTTTCAAGATATTTCCTCCCTATAGCAACCCCAAGGCAAACCTATCACAAGATTTTCTTAGAAAGATTTGCTCAGAGGGATTTTTGCCTTCATCTTCTTCTGAGGTTGACAGCCTGTGACTTGCCCAAGGTCACACACAGGGTTTCCATGACCAAGGAAGAATTCGAACCCTAGTTTCCAGAGTTCTATTCCAATGTTAACAGCACATCACACTTGCCCTCATAAGAAATAGTGGACAACTAAATCTTATAGAGCAGCAGTTCCCAAATTTTGGTCCTCTACATTTTTGGACTTCATTTCCCAGAAGGCCAAGCTAGCTTGGCCAACAGCAAGCCATTGTAGTAGCCAAACTCCAAAACATCTGGGATGTTTGGAAACCACTACTCTATAGGATTGGATTCAGTCGCTCACTACTGCAATACTACACTTTGCGTCAAATTGTGGTCTATACCTAAGATGGATTGAGGATGATGTTCCTTCCTACCTGTTCTTCTTTCACCACAAGCCTCCACTTCAGCACAAAATCCTCAGCTAGGGAAACTGCTTGTGCACTGCTCTCCAGGTTATGTTTCTTGACCCAACTCTGGATTTCTGGGGGTAGAACAGTCAGGAACTGTTCCAGGATCAGCTGTTCCAGGATCTGCTCCTTGGAGTTTCTCTCAACCTTCAACCACTGACGGCAAAGCTCTTGGAGCTGGTTGTAGGCTTCTCGAGGCCCTTTGGCCTCCTCATAGCAAAAATGTCTGAAGCACTGGCGATTCTTTTCTCGGTTCAGGGCATCTCCTTGCAAAATGGCTGCCTTCACTTTCCCATAATCTTCTCTTTCTTCATCTTCCAGGCTGCTGAAAGACAGCTCAGCTTCTCCTTTGAGAGTTGGCAGGAGTCGGGCCGCCCACTCTTCCTCGGGCCATTGATAGGCTCTGGCTACTTGCTCAAAGGAGGCCAGGAAGGCCGGAGTGTCATCCCAGGGGGCTGGCTCCTTGGGAAAATGGGGGACCCTAGGCACTGAAGGAGAAACCTCCACTGTACTTAGGAACTCCTGCCACTGAGTTTCCCAGAGTTGGGCTGTGGGCTCTTCAACTTCCTCCTTCACTATAGTACTATTTCCCAAGTATTTGATGGTTTCCTCAGTACTCCAAGAATGCACTGATGTGGGGCTTTGACTGCCTCCTTCTGCATCTTGTGGTTGTCTTATCAGCATGCCTAAAAACATACAACACACCTATTCCAGTTAGGTTTGTCCATATCGCACAGGATCTTTATCACACAGAACCCCTCCCAGACTAATTTTTCAAAACCAAAAGTGGACTTCAAACCACTTTATTTTGTGAGGATTTTCGACAGTACAGTGGTTCCCCCGGTTTACGAATCCCCCGGGGTATGAAACCGGCGGGACCGCTACAATATCCCCCGGGGTCCGAAAGATCCCCGGGATCCGAAAGAAAAAACCGCGCGGCCCCTTTAAATCGGCCGCGTGGTCCGTTGCAAATAGCGGTCCCCCGGGAAACGAATGCTTCCGGGTTACGAAGGTAATCCGGAACGGATTACCTTCGTAACCCGGGGGACGACTGTACTTGAGGTCACCAGAACATCTCCAGGAGCAGAAAATTTGTCTAGACTTGCTATGCTTACCTATCCCAGTAAAACAGTACTGAACTATAAGCAGACCTCAATTTCACATACATCATGAATGGAAGACTCCTTTTAATAATGTCTTTTTGCACCTCCAACCCTTCCCTTTTGTCCCCATCCGCTGCCTAGCTGAGCATTTTTAGCAGCATCAGCATGTGGAGGATGGAAATGGAAGGCGGAAGAAACACAAGACTTTTGGTGATGGGATTGAAGCACCTCATCTGCAGTAAACAAGGCAATAAGTAAAGCTTCAGCTGGCAAAGACAATATTTTTTCTATCCCTATTGTTTCCATTTTATTTCTGCCTCAGGTACCAAATTTTCTGTTAAAGAAGGAATGTCCTGGTATACATCCATTTTGGAGTCGAAGGCTTTCATGGCCAGCATCCATAGTTTTTTGTGGAGCTTTCAGGCAATGTGGCCATGTTCTGGAAGAGTTGCTTTCTCTGAAGATACCAGCCACAGATGCTGGCGAAATGTCAGAAAGCAACTCTTCCAGAACATGGCCACATAGCCCGAAAGCTCCACTAAAAACTACATCCATTTTGTTAGCTGAGGAATACTTGTAACATTACTGGACTACATAGGCTACTAATCCAAATAAAAAAAGCTTCCTTTTATATTTTTCTTACATTTAAGATACAGTGGAGCATTGTAATCTGCTGGTTTTTGGTTCCAGGACCCCTTGTGGATACCAAAATCTGTGGACACTAAAGTCCCATTATATACAATGGCACAGTAAAATAGCGGCCTTTATATAAAACTGCAAAATCAAGTTTTGCTATTTGGAATTTATACTTTTTGAAAATATGTTCAAGCAGTGGATGCTTGAATCTGTGGATAAAGAATCTGCACATACATAAGGCCAACTGTACCACCTTAATTCTTAGGATCTCAATGTAATAGATATGGGTCTCTCCCTCCTATCGTCCCTTCAGAAACCTAGTGGTGTAGGCACGGTGGGGAGAGGGGAAGACCCAGGCTACATCTGCATTGCAGAATTAATCTGGTTTGATACCACTTTAACTGCCATGGCTCAATACTATGGAATTCTGGGATTGGGAGTTTATTGAGACATCAGAGCTCTCTGACAGAAAAGGCTCAATATTTCACAGAACTACTAATCCTATAATTTCAATGAATTGAAGCATGGCAGTTAAAGTGCTGTCAAACTGTTATTAGTTCTGCAGGGTGGATACAGCCCTAGTTGAGTATCAACATTTATTTATGTTTACATTTAATGTATATGCTACATTTCTCCGAATGTAGGACCAAAGGGAGCTTACAAAGGCTAAAAATAAGCAAAGCTCAAAAAATGTGATAAGAAAATTAACACACTACAGTGGTCCCTCCATGGATTAAACCAGCCACGGATTAAAAACATTTAACAAATATATAAGAACAAACATTGATTCTGTCATTTTATATATGGGACACCATTTTACTATGCCATTATATTTAATGGGATTTGAGCATCCATAGATTTTGGTATCGGGGGGGGGGGGGGGGGAGATGTCCTGGAACCAAAACACAGCGGATACCGAGGGCCCAAACACCCAACACATTAAAATTAAAATCATTAAATTAAAAAATAAATTCCTACTGCCTTTAATATTCTGGGATTTGTGGTTGCATCAAGATAATTTTTCCAAGCCATATTCTGATGTTGCCCCAATTCAACAGGTAAAGCTTTTACCATCAGCAAATGTCCATGGGGAGAAAACATTACCTGTTGGTGTTTGGTCTGTTGTGCAGTTGGTCACACCATCCGGTGTCCTGCAAAGTGTCTGTATGACCGATGTCGGGATTCCAGCCTTATTTTGTGGCAGAACCTTCCTAACTGGTACATCATCATGGGTGGAAAGCTGCATATTTTCTTTCATCTGCTAGGCAGTTAAGATAGACAAAAATGTAAAACGATTAAAGGTAAATGAATTTATTGGGGTGAGGGCAGGAACATAGTTAGACAAATTGCACTCTGGAGGGCAGAAAAGTTTGCACATTGATCACTATAAAGGGGGAGTGGAAGGAGAAACATTCTCATAGGTGGTAGCAAGGGAGGAAAACCCCCATTTTGAATAGCAAATGGTGAATCTTCCAAATACATTATTTTTCCATCTGCAGAACATCAGTGTAGGGTAACTAGAAAGCAGTGTAGGGCATTAGAAAGCAAATGCATACTGCAAAAGTTATCCTGTTGGCATGTTATTAACTAGGTATGAGTCTCCCTTATCTGAAATGACTTTTCATACCAGCTCTCCTTGGGATAGCAGCTCCAGGACCCAACGAACAGGCAATGAGAGAGTGTTACTTGATCAGGAAGCCATTTATTTCAATGGAGAGGCGGGAAATAGAAATAAATTTTATATTATTATTATTATTATTATTTTGCAAAGCCACATACAAATGCCTATATGGACCTCAGGGATCCTTTATTTCAGCAATACTGGTGTTTTTATATATTAGCATTTGTCAATACATTAGGTTATGCATGTCTAAGGACACTGATTGGTTAAATGCCAGCTCCACATCTGGTACCTCTTATCCAGATTATATTCTTATTCTTTTACTTGGCATGCATTGAGCTGTTTCTATACACTAAGTTTGTACCTGGGTCAACCCCACATCTGGAGCTTGCTCTTTGCGACTTGTCTAAACCACATCCTTGCTCTCGGCTTGTTGCAACAGGCCACTTTCTATTTCTGTGACCACCAGGCTTGTGGTTAGCAATTCCAAAAAGCAAGCTTGCTTGTAAGTTGTTTGAGTGGGGCTGCATGACAAAGAGTCACTGGTGTACATGCTATGCTTGCTTTAGGACAATGGCTACCTTGGATGCTACTTTTCTTCTCTCACAGCCTGAAAGGAAGGAATACCTGTATTTGGATATATATAATGACTTATACTGGAGGTGGTAACTGCTTATCTTTCATATATACCTCATGCACGTAGTCCAGAGATAATTTTATGCAATATTTTAAATCATTGTTGTGCATGAAACAAAGTCTGTGTACACTGAACTACCAGAAAGCAAGGGTGTCACTATCTCAGCCACCCACGAAAAAGATTTTGGAGTATTTCAGAAATCCGGACCTAGAGATTCCTACAAAGATGTTATCTCAGGTAAAAACATAGTGCTTTTGTTATTTGTGGTTTTTCCACATACATGGGGGTCCTGTGCCCCTAACCCCAGCGAATGTGGAGGAATGAGCGTACTTTTGCACTTTGAATGCAGTTTGCAGTACTTGAACATGGCTGAGGACAAAGAGGGAAAAGTATGAGGAGGAGAGAGAAACCAGATCATTTTAAAGCAGCTCAAAAAGCGAGACAGCAGAGGAATCATCTAGTCTGTTGGTGTTGGGTATTATGTTTTAAATGTTTTTCTAATTGTTCAGCTGACACATTAGAAATTTAGGGACTGAACATAAATTTCATGGGGGGAGGCAGAATTCTTCTATTGAGAAGAGCAGAGTTTTCAACTTTCCCTAGTCATTACATCCTTGGATGTGGGAACCCTTCTGCTAAATCTTTCCATAAGATGTCAGGTCAAATTAACAAAACAATCCAGTACAGAACTATATATCTCCAAAATATTACAAGTCTCCCCCCCCTCCCTGCCCAAAACCGACGTTACCCAAAATGTTTTCAAAATTGGGAATCTATTTTATTTTACTTGCTGGTCAGAATACTAGGCTCTAACTAGAAAGTAAGCCCCACTGACAAAATAATAATAATAATAATTTCCACTTGAGTGTATATTCATGTATAAGTCTAGAAATTTAGATGAAGAAATTGACCCAAAAAACCTGAGTCAACTTATCCACAGGTAAATGTAAGTACTCTATGCTAACGCATATATACTGGTAAGCTTTGCATTGTGTAGACAAAGAAACCTAATAGGAAAGGGAGAGGGAAGAAGAGTTAATCTGTTTCTTTTACAGAAATGTCATTATTAGAAAAAATTATAGGTTTAAAGCCAACCAGTTAGAGTAAGCCTAGTGACACTGCAGTGCAACCTATGTAAGTGTTGATTTACTTATAATAAAATCGTATTACTTTAAAACTTTAAAATTATATTCAGACATCTAGCTGTGTTAATGAAATCTACTCAGTCGTTAATGTATGTCTGTGTCTTCAAGACGCCTGTGAGTTTAGGGCGACCACATGAATTTCACAAGGTTTACTTAGGCAAGGAATATTCAGAAGTGGTTTTGCCTCTGAAATAGAGCCTACAGCTCCTGGGATTCCCAGGCAGTCTCCCATCCAAGCCCTATCCTGGGATGACCCTGCTTAACTTCCAATATCAGACCAGATCTGGTGCCTTTAAGGTATTTAGGCAGGCTGCGAAGTCATTTAGGACTCAGAAACCACCCCAAGAAACTCACACACCATGGCCTCAGATAAAATACTTTCAATGCACGCCTATACATAGAAATTCAGGCAGCCCCCATGGGACTGAATACGAACTATGTGTGCAACTTATGGTGACCCCATGAATTTTTAATGGTTTTTCCAGGCTAGGAAAACTCAAGAGGTGGTTTTGCCAGTTCCTTCCTCCGAACTATAAACTTGCAGCACCTGTATTTCTTGGCAGTCTCCCATCCAAGGACCACCCAGGGCTGACCCTGCTTAGCTTCCAAGCTCAGACAGAATCTGGTGAGCTTTTAGGGCATTTAGATAGGCTGCTAAGTCATTTAGGCACTCAGAAAAAGCCTCTTTCCAAAAAAAACCCCTCCCACATGGCTTTAAATAATAAATTGCCAATGCATACCTATACACACAGCTGCTCAGTAGGCTTCCATGGGATTGAGCAGGAAGTGTGTGCGCATGTGCCTTCAGGTTGTCTGTAGGGTTATGGCAACCCCATTAATTCCATAGGGGTTTATTTATTTCATGTATATGCCACCTTTTCCCCAGAGTGGGACCCATGTTTGTTGTCAATATGTACTGCCAAGTCTTTTTTGACTTATGGCAACCCTAAGGCAAACTTATTGTGGGATTTTCTTGGCAAGTTTCTTCAGAGAAGGCTTGCCACTTCCATCCTCTGAGGCTGAGAGAGCATGACTTGCCCAAGGTGGGTTTCATGGCTGAGCTAAGAATCGAACCCTGGTCTCCCAAGCTGTAGTCTAACACTCAAGCCATTACACCACACGTAATGCAGTTTGACACCACTTTTTTAGGCGCTGTGGCTCCATCCTATGGGAACCCTGTTTGCACAGTGGGCTTGCCATTGCCTTCCTTGGAGGTCTTGAAGCAGAGGCTGGATGGCCATCTGTCGGGGATGCTTTGACTAGGAGTTCCTGCATGGCAGGGGGTTGGACTGGATGGCCATTGTGGTCTCTTCCAACTCTATGATTCTCCTGAGGCTGAGAGAGTGTGTGACTTGCCCAAGGTCACCCAGTGGGTTTCCATGGCTGAGTAGAGAATTTTGCAAAATGTAGAAACTACTAAAAAAAAATCACAGGAAACGGCATTAAAATGTTCATAATGATAAACAACAAAGCCCAGGGTGGCTTTCCCAGTTCTTTCCTCTGAATAGAGCCTACAGAACCTAGTAATCCTTGGTGGTCTCCCATCCAAGGTCCATCCAGGGCTGACCCTGCTTAGTTTCCACTATCAGACCATATCTGACCCTTTAAGATATTTAGGCAAGCTGCTAAGTCATTTAGGGATTCAGAAAAAGCTTCCTCCCCCCAAAAAAACCCCCACCTTCAAAATGGTTAGTATCTCTGGAGGAAGCCCTCATGAGATTGAATAGGAATTGTGTGAATTTGTGTCATCAGGATGGCTATTGACTTATGGCAACCCCATTAATTTCAAAGAGACTTCTTTATTTCATTTATATGCCGCCTTTTGAGCAGCAGACCATTAAAAAACACTTCAAAATAAAAATTTAAGAGCAACTAAAATCACAGGAAAAGGCATCCCAAAGTTTAACAAGATAAAAATATATATTTGGGAGAGTTTGTTTATGTCACACTGGCTCTTTGAATCAATAAAACAAAAACAAAAAAAACAAATTCACGATAAAAATATAAAATGTTACATTTTTAACTTGTGTATGTTTGTGTGTTAGTTTTACAATATTTTAACTAGATGATTTCATGTGTTTTTAAAATTTTTATTGTAAAGTTTTAAAAATGTTTTTCTCTTGCAAGTTGCTTTGTGTCTCTTTTTGAGGGAAAGGCAGCATAGAAATGAAATAAATTAATAAATATGAGTGTCAAGACAATAAAAAACAACTTCACAATAAAAATACAAAAAAAAAACTACAAAAAAACACAGGAAATGTTCAAAAAGATAAATAAAATACCCCAAACTTTCTTAAGCAAGGGAATATAAAATCTACTAAAATAGTTTTAAAGTATTTTATATTTATATACTTATATTTTTAGCTATATTTAACTATATTTTATATAATTATATTTTTAACTATATTTTATATTTTAACTATATTTAACTATATTTTATTTTTATACAATCTGTTTTAATATTGTAATCATTTAATTCTGTTTAATATAACATTTTTCTATGTTTTAATTGCACTGTTTTTAATCTTGTAAGCTTCTCTTGAGCCCCAGTTTTGGGCAAAGGGTTGGATATAAACAAATCTAATAATAACAATAATAATAATAATAATCAAAATGGAAAAAAACCTCTAAAAATCACAGGAAAGGGCGTTTCTCACATTTAAAAAGATAAGTATCCCAAGCTTTCTTAAGCAAGGGAATGTAAAAACTCCTAAAAATAACAGGAAAGGGGATTTTTCACATTTAAAAAAGAGAAATAAAATATCCAAATTTTTCTTAAGAAATGGAATGTAAAAACTACTAGGAATAACAGAGAAGGAAAAATCAGATTATTAAAAAAACCCACTAAAAATTACAAAGAAAAATCAGGATATAAAAACTAAGAATCACAGGAAAGGGCATTTCACAAATTTAAAATAAAATAAAATATTCCAAACTTTCTTAAGGAAGGCAGTGTGGAAAACTGCTAAGAATCACAGGGAAAGGGAAATCACAATTTAAAAACTACAAAGACTTACAGGGTGAGAAAATCAGAATATAAAACCTACTAAAAATAAGAGGAGAGAAATCATAATAAATACAAAGAATCACAGAGAAGGAAAAAAAATCACAAAATAAACATGACAAAGAATCATAGAGAAGGAAAACCACAATATAAAAAGTACTAAGAGTCACAGAGAAGAATAATCACAATATAAATATTAAGAACAAAAATCAGAAATACAAAAAAGTACTAAGAATCATAGAGAAGAAAAATCAGAAATATAAAAAGCACTAAGAATCATGGAGAAGAAAAATCAGGATATAAAACCTACTAAAAATCAGAGGAGAAAAATCATAATAAATACAAAGAATCAGGGAGAAGGAAAAAAAATCACAAAATTAACATGACAAAGAATCAGAGAGAAGGAAAACCACAATATAAAAAGTACTAAGAATCACAGAGAAGAGTAATCACAATATTAAGAAGAAAAATCAGAAATATAAAAACCACTAAGGGTCACAGAAAAGAAAAATCAGAATATAAAAACCACTAAGAACCACAGAAAAGAAAAATCAGAATATAAAAACTAAGAATCACAGAGAATACAAAATCAGGATATAAAACCTACTAAGAATCAGAGAGAAGAAAAATCATAATAAGTACAAAGAATCACAGAAAAAAACAACAAAATAAACAAAGAATCATAGAGAAGAGAAAAAACCACAACATAAAAGCTGTTAGGAATCACAGGAAATGTGGCACAGAAACGTTTTTAAAATAAACAAATAAATAAAATATCCCAAAATTTCAAAGCCAAGGGCTCCTGAGAGAGGTGGTTCTCCCCTTTCCAATCCCTTCCTGTGGGTTCTCCTTGGGTCGGTCTCCCCTCCAAGGGCCATCCAGGGGTGCCCCTGCTTAGCACCCCAGACGCAGGGAGGGGAAGGTGGGGCCTTGGAGGAGGAGGAGGATAAAGGGTCCCCTGGAAGAAGAGGAGGAAGAAGAGGAGGAGGAGGAGGCCCAACATGGCTGCCCAGTGGAGAGGAGGCCATCCATTCAGGAACAAAGGCAGCGTGGAGAAGAGGGGCTCCCAAAGAAAGGAAAGGAAAGGAGGTCCCTTCCCTTCCTCCCTGAAGGCCTGCTCTGGAGGGTTGGGAGGGAATGGCCCCCATCATCCAGGGATTCCAGGCTGCCCTCCTTCCCTCTCCTGACTGAGCCTCACCTGAGGATGCTGCTGCTCCGCCATCATCATGGCCTTCTC
Organism: Urosaurus nigricauda; assembly: GCA_034509955.1. Classification (NCBI taxonomy): domain Eukaryota; kingdom Metazoa; phylum Chordata; class Lepidosauria; order Squamata; family Phrynosomatidae; genus Urosaurus; species Urosaurus nigricauda. Next base: position 322,157,858 of record JAOEGL010000002.1, on the reverse strand, counting down.
TCTGCCTCGCGCTCACGTAGCAGGCGGCGCGGGAAACAAGGGAATTCAAATAGGCAGGCAGGAAGTACGTCATCACCCGAAGATGGTGGTGGTGGTGATGGGTCTCTCACTTCCGGGCTCCACTCTTTACTTCCCAACTCTATGACCTTTTGTGTAGCTATGTACATATATATATATATATATATATTTGAAGAGGCCATAGGGTTGGAATATAAAGGCACAGCTCTGAGCCCTTTTTTAATTTTTATAAAAATATAGGCCATAGTGTTTTAATATATATATATATAATTTAAAACTCTATGGCCTGTATATATATATATATATATAGGGCAAAGTTTTAAATCTATCTATCTATAGGCCATACAGTTTTAAAATATTTAATTTTTAAATTATATACTGTTTTTAAATTATATATTGATATAGATATATGCCAAAGTTTTCAATGAGCATAAGCCATAGAGTTTTAAATTATATATATATATATATATATAATTTAAAACTCTATGGCTTATGCTCATTTAAAACTTTGGCATATATCTATACTGTATCTATATATAATTTAAAAACAGTATATAATTTAAAAATTATACACATACGTATACACACCAAAGTTTTAAATTTATATATATATAGGCCATAGAGTTTTAAATAAGAGAGAGAGAGAGAAAGAGAGAGAGAGAAAGCAATGCTTAAAATTTTATACACACACACACAGCCATAGTTTATTTAAAGTATATATATGCTAAAGCTTTAAGCTAGAGAGAGAGAGAGAGAAAGAGAGGCCATGGAGTTTTAAATAATACACAGACAGACACACATATTTAGGCCAAAGTTTTAAATTGTGTGTGTGTAGGCCATAGAATGTTAAATTATATTATTATTATATATTATACTATATTATATTAATTATATAAAAATAAATTAAAGGTAATAGAGTTTTAAATTATATATATATATATATACACACTGCTTTAAGAGCTTTGTAGAATCCTCTGGAATCTCCCAGATCTGCACAACGTTGTGTCTTTTCTGCTAAATTAATCCACCACTTGTTCTGAATGTCTCTGAGTTTTTGTTGGGAGTTTACTGCATGCGAGACAGAAGGCTGCTTTTCTCACATGGCAAGATGGCTGGGCGAAGTGTGCCTGATGAGCAGTTCTCTTCTTTGCCAACAGCTCCTGGATCTCTTGGTTGTTTTCATCAAACCAATCTTGGTTTTTCTTGCGGGAGAACCCAAGGGATTCTTCCGCAGACTGCAGGATACTGTTTTTAATATGTTGCCAAAGCACTGTAGGAGAAGAAATCTAAAGGATGGTCTTCAAGTTTTGATTGCAGATTTGCCTGGAAGTTATCTCTCATGGCAGCTTGTTGAAGATTGTTGACTTGGAGTCTCCTCTTTAAGATGCCAGCCCTCTTCGGTTTGAGCTTAAGATGAAGATTTAGTTTGCATCTTACAAGGCGATGATCTGTTTGACATTCTGCACTGGGCATCACTCGAGTATGACGGACATCGCGAATGTCTCTCTGGCGCACCAGAACATAGTCAATGAGGTGCCAGTGTTTGGATCGGGGATGCATCCAGGTTGTCTTCAAACTATCTTTCTGCTGAAAGATAGTGTTTGTAATAGTCAGTTGCTGTTCTGCACAAAATTCTAGCAGGAGGCGTCCGTTATCATTACAGTTTCCAACTCCATGCTTGCCTAGAACACCTTTCCAGGCCTCGAAGTTCTTCCCTACTCTGACATTGAATATATATACATACATATATATATTCAAAAAAGAAAATATTGAATTTTGCCCTTTTTATACAATGGACACCATTTTATTTCTATTGTACAGTGGTTCCCCCCACATTTGCTGGGGTTAGGGGCAAAGGACCCCCGTGAATGTGGGAAAATCCGCAAATAAAAAATCTCTATTTTTAACTGAGAGTAGACCTCTCTAGCAATTTTTAGGTCCTCCAATGCAACTCTATGGTCAACATTTGCCAGGCGTTGATCATAGAATCATGCTGGAGGACCTACAAATATCTAGAGAAGTGTTTTCTCTAGGAACATCTAGGTTCTCCAGCACAACACTTATGGTCAACTTCTGGCGGAGTTGCGTTGGAGGACCTAGAGATTCCTAGAGAGAACGTATAATAATAATAATAATTTATTTATTTATATCAAAACCACAAATAAAGTTGTAAAAGTCAAAGCCGCAAAGGTAGAAGGCTGACTGTATTTGATGGGATTTGACATCCATGGATTTTGTTATCTTTGGAGGGGTCCTGGAACCAAACCCCAGTGGATGCCAAGGGCCTGCTGTATTTTGATATCGCTGTCAAAGCACCTCTCAGTTTTGTCTTTTCCAAGCTAAACCTATCCAGCTGCCTACATTATTCCACATAGGGGGCTCTCTGTTCCAGTCAATAAGAAGAAGAAACAGTACAAGGAGCTGGCTGTGGATGATGGGAGGTGGATTACCTGGTGGGGTATATGTCTCCCATCTCTTCTGCCCAGTGTTGGCTGTTCACAGACAGCCCCAGTAACGTTTAAAGACCTCAATGTACCTGCTCTCCTTCCCAACCTGCATCTGCACTGAATAATATTCCAGGTTTTGACACCACTTTCGCTGCCATGGCCCAATCCTATGGAATTCTGGGAAAGGTAGCTCTACAGTATCAGACATGTAACCTTCTCTGTCGAGAGAGGTCTGGTGCAACAACAAATTATGATTTCCAGAATTCCACAGGATAGAGCCATGGCAGTTAAAAAGTGGGTTCAGTCTGGATTATTTCTGCAGTGTGGATGCCTCACAAACAGAGGCGGAATGAAATGAGACAATTTAACCTTCAATTATTATTATGTTGTGTTATTTTAAAAAAAGTCAGAAGATACACTGAGTCTAATTTTTCACACACACACACACACACATTTGTATAAATGCGTGCTCACACACACATATTGGTTGTTATAAAGAAGAGATTATTACAAGACCAGGTAAAATGTGAATTTTTACTGCTAGGAGAAAAGAGGCTGGTGGGAGGCAGGGAGAGAGAAGGAAGAGGAAAAGGTGAAAGAAAGAGCAAGTGTTCAAAAATACAGTATTATCTACATAGGTTTTACAGACAGGTAGAGCTACACTGGAATGCAGCAGAAGACTAAGCCAAATTCTCATACAGGCAAAAGCAGTCCAAAAAACCTGCCTGCAGTTAAGAAATGAATTTGGAGAAAGTGCCCAAAGACCCACCTCCCAGGACTTAGAAAGATTAATTTGATGGTAGGGGGCAATAACTCCCAGAATCTCTCAGCCAGCAAGACTTGAACATCAGAGAAAGGAGGAACTATCTGATAAGTGATGCTGAATATATATATGTGTATATATTTAAAATCATTTGTCCAAGTCCTGTGCCTACTCCTTTGCCTGTCTTTACCTCTTAGGCTGGATCTGCATTGCTGATATATTGCACTTTTGCACCGCTTTAACCGCCATGGGTCCATGCTATGGGATTCTGAGGTTTGTAGTTTGGTGAGATGTTTAGCCTTCCCTGTCAGAGTGCGCTGATGCCGCAAATACAAATCCAAGACTCAATGAGCCATGGCAGTTAAAGTGGTGTCAGACTGCATTAATTCTGCAGTCCAGACGCAGCCTTAGACGCATTTCACAGGTGGAGGAAAAATATTACTATAGGTAGAAATGAAGGTGCCTCCAGTTTCACCTTGGTACTCCATTGGGTCATACTGGGTCCTGTTGTCTCCTCTGTGATCAAAACTTCAGGCTTCCAAGTTTCTTGGGACAGCGTATATATATATATATATATAAGCTCTGTTGAATCAGATCCAATGTCTCTCTGATCCAGTGTCTTGTTTCCCAAATCTCCTTGAGCCACAGCCAACTTTGTGTTTTCTAAAACCGAAGAATCCCTGAATACTTTGCCAGGCTTGCATCCTCAGACTGTTGTACCTTGTAAGTGACTCTATAGTTTCCATCTTTGTGGAAAACCACACAGGATACCGAACATGATATATTGTTTTACATGAAGAAAAAAGTAACTAAAGAACATACAAAGAGGAACTACTACTGATATAATGAACTAAAATTACACAAACCAAAGTGGGGGGAGGAGTCAAGAAAGTAACTAATAATTATATCATATTTACAGAAAGTAACAATTATATAATGTGCTGCAAAATTGACTTTACAGACAAACAGGACCTACTACACCAATAGTTGACTGAATCGTAAAATCCACGAAAAGAATTGTCACTACGGTTGCATCCATGCTGCAGAAATCATCTGGTTTGACACCGCTTTTGCTGCCCTAGCTCAATGCTATGGAATTTTGAGGGTTATAGGTTGTTGTGGCTCTGCCCGGGCCCCCCAATCAAACTACAATTCCCAGAATTCCATACCATTGAGCCAGGATGGTTAAAACAGTGTCAAAGGGGATTATTCCTGCAGTGTGGATGCAGCCTCTCACACCAACTTCAAGCATTGCATCTCAGAACAAACGCTTGATGTTTAAGTTGACTTGAAGCTAGTGTGACAGACAACTATTTTCATGGACTTCTGTGTTCACTAGTTACTTTTTTGTTCATTTAAAAATATATGTTTTATTTGGTATATTTTATGGTTTTTCCCAAGCTTGTTAGGAATAGTTTTCTATCCAAAGCCCTCCTGTGTTTCTTTTCCCTAGGGTCGGCGTCACTCCTCCTCCCACCCACACCATACAGAGTCCTTCATAATGCTTTTTGAATGAATTGACTTATAAATCCTAATTCCAATAAATCACTGAATGTAACAGAAATAGTTGTGATGTAAACAACGAGCAAAATTAAATGCATACCTTCAAATGATGAACTTGTGCACAGAGTATAAATGTGCTTAACATATATATCGTTTCATGTGGTCAAAGTGAAAAGTTGGTAAACTGTGGGTTTTTAAAAAAAATTTTTTAAAGAGATTTAAAAATTAAATTTTGAAATTTTATTTTATTTTTAAAGATCTGGAGCCTCTCCTTTCTCTACCCACTGAGCCTCACCCCAGTCACCCCATTTCTTCAGCATTTTAAAGAGATACAGGCGAACTACATGGAAGGTAGACTTTAGATAAAATTAGTGTGGCATAGTGTCTTGGGCTTTAGTCCAGAGTGACTAGGACTCTGGAGACCAGGGTTCAATTCCCAGCTTGGCCATAAAACCCCAGTGGGTAACTTTGGGCAAGTCACACTCTCTCAGCCTCAGAGGAAGGCAATGGCAAACTTCCTCTGAAGAAACCTGCCAAGAAAACCCCACAATAGGTTTGTCTTAGGGTCGCCATAAAGTCGGAAATGACTTAAAAGGCACATAGTCACCAAAACAGTAGTATCTCACATCATTGCAATTCCTGGTCTTGGTTTCCTTTTCTTTGTTCATTTTTTGGCAAGTGAGTGCTTTACATCTAGTTGGCACTATGGAAAATTATTGCCTTATGAATATAGATGGTATGACAGCTTTAGTTTTTACGGGGATAATTTGCCTGCTCTTCATAAAATGCCAAAACTAAAGAGGTTCAGGTATTGTTCACAGTCAGGACCTTGTCACTCCCTCTATTTAAATAAAAAATAATATAATAAAAGTAATTTCCACTTGCATTTGTCTTCAGAATAAACGGTACTTTTAATATATCAAACAGTTATTTTTACATCAAACCAAGTTATACATAATGTAGTTTATGTTCGTAAAGTAACGATTTGGTGACTTTTGTCTGTAAAAGAGCTTAATGTTAATTTTTTTCAACTTTTCTGAAAATTTAAGTATTTCAATTTCTCTAAAAAGTTTTTACCCCCAGCTTCAAAATGTCCAGAAATTTTACATTTATTTTGTCCGTCTCTGTTGTCTGGTATTCAGAGGCATACTGCTTTTCCCCGTGGCATCACTACTGTTTTACCTATCACAAATAATAATAGGCATGATCAGTTTGCTGAAATTGGATCAGGCTTTATTTTATAAGCTGTTACAGTGGACCCTTGGTATCCACTGCAGTTTGGTTCCATAGAATCACAGAGTTGGAAGAGACCACAAAGGCCATCCAGTCCAAACCCCTGCCATGCAGGAACTCTCAATCAAAGCATATCCACCTGCTAGGCCAGGACTTGCTCTGGATACCACTTTGATTATGTCTTCCTGCATGGTAGAGGGTTGGTCTAGATGGCCCTTGGGCTCTCTCCCAACTCCATGGTTCTACTATAGGTGTTATGAAAGACAAGTCCCTCACCAAACTAAACATCCCAGGACTGCAAAGGAGGAAGCCACGTCAGATGGGAGTGGCATAAATAGCTCTCTGTGTGCAATATGGATACAATCAGAGGTTATTCATATCCCCAACCTGAGCTGAAACTCAGAAATGAAAACACTCAAGAGATTATGGGAAAGTGACTTCTGCCCAAGAACTCAGAAAGCCATGGTCAGTCAGAGGAGACAACACTGCCAGAGCTGAAAAAATAGTCTGCTGTAATATAAGGGCAGCTGCTGAGTACAGAAAGGCTGTCTTGCTTTGTTGTGGTTTCAGGGGGCAATGTCACCTGGATGGTGCCAAGAGCTGCAAAATCTCGGCAAGAGTCACAATGAACTGTCACACGCTGCTGTGAAAAAAAGCAGGAGAGCTAAGCCCAGCCTGAGACTTCAGGTATGTGGGATTATCTATTATTTCATTAATCCATAGGTGAGCAACTGGCAGGAGTTAGTGGGATGCACTGGCCTCCTAGGAGATCTTGAAAGGCTGCACCCATCTGCAATTTTTTTTGGAAAATAATAATTAAAAAATCAGTTTCTCTTGCCCCCAATGCCCTTTAGTGGCCTGGGAGGGTATTTCTCCCAGGTTTCCAGTCTCCTCTGGCCCATTTAAGCCAAGGAAAGGCCATTTTACATCCAGACCAAGTAAACCAGACATTAGCCGAAGAGATCCAGGAGCAAAAAGTTGAACATTTAGAACAAAAGCCTTCCAAATCTAGGACTGTGTACCAGAACAGAACTTGCAGGTCTTCCTTTAAAAAAACTATTCCTGATAACCCATGGAGCTTTCTTCTTTTTCAACAGTATATCATTTGGACAGGACACTTTTATTAAAATAAATTGGAGAGGGAGGAATCCTTGCTGATGACGGGAATTTTGGAGAAATATAGCAAGTGCGGCTGGGATAGCAGAGGTGTAATGTGCTCTCTGCCTGTACCCCAAAAGGAGCCTAATTGGGAGAGGAGATGGACAAACAGGAGAAATTATTTACCTCCCACTCTGCCACCCCTCACCCCTGGAATCACCCTGATCATTCCCCTGTGTGGGTTTTCTTGTGGGCAACCAGATAGAGGCCCCGGGTGAAGCTCTTCCCACAGTCCAAGCACTTGTAGGGCTTCTCCCCTCGATGGGTACGTTCGTGAGCTGTTAAGTTGGAGCTGCGCCGAAAGGCCTTGCCACAGTCGGCGCAGCTGTAGGGCTTCTCCCCTGTGTGGGTCCGCTCATGGACGATGAAATCTGAGCTCCAGCGGAAGCTCTTCCCACAATCGGCGCAGGTATAGGGCTTCTCCCCTGTGTGGGTCCGCATGTGGGTGGTGAGGTTGGAGTTGCGGTTGAAGCTCTTGCCACAGTCAGCACACTGGAAGGGTTTCTCTCCCGTGTGGATCTTCTTGTGACGGATGAAGTGGGAGCGATGGTCGAAACTCTTCCGGCAGTCCTGGCACTTGTAGAGCCGTTCCTCTGAGTGGATCCGTCGGCGGAGGACCACACACCGCTTTGGCCGCTGGCCCTCCTGCATCCGACCTTGGAAGAGGATCTCACCCAGGTCTGCATAGCCCACTCGGCAAGGGACAGGCTCTGGAGCTCTCTTTGAGGGGTGGATCCCCTGGAGACGGTCTGACCGGACCTGGTTCTCAGAGGGCTTGCCTGGTTCATGGTGCTGGGAGAGATTCTCCCGAGGTTTGGGAGGCAACATCCCACTGGAGGGCTCTTGTTCGAGGTATTCCTGCTGCCCCAAAACTTGCCTCTCCTGATCATTTAACAGCCTGCCCCCTGCTGGAAAAAGAGAGATAACAACAAGAACTTTTATTATTATTAGTATCATCATCCATGGATTCTTTGCCCACGTATTCAACCATCCACAGCTTGGAAATTTTGCCATTTCATACAAGGGGCAGTATTTTACTATGCTATTGTATTTAATGGAAGGACAGGTTCTTCGAGTGGTCATCTGTGAAGTCACACAATTGGTTTATTCTGTGCCTGCGCAGTGCATCTTTGAAAATTTCTAAAACTATTACATAAGCATTTTGGCAGGAGGCTTGGCTACTCTCTCAGTGACTTATCACCCTGCTTCCCACCTAAGCCCTCAGTTCTATGGGTGCCAAAGCAACAGCCCAGGATCTAATGATAGGCAGGACATGAGAAGGGAAGAATGAGTGTGGTTTGTGATTTCATTTATGGCCACTCGAAGAAATACAGTTACAGGTGAGCAACCTGTCCTCCTTCTTTGTGGTCTCTGTGAATCACATAACTGGTTGACTAGTAAGATACTAATAATAGGAGGAGGGAGTGTCATGCCACACAGGAGAAAAACACAGTCTTCCCAAATGCAGGCTCCACCTGCGACTCTGAGTCCGGGGGATAGCGAGATACAAAAGTGAGCAGTCTGGAGCATGTGGTGGCTCTGCAGAAGATTCCTGTATAGGAATGTAGTTGAGACTGCAATCACTCTAGTTAAAAGACTTTTTATCTGGGTGTAAGGCAGCTTGCCTACTAACACCTATGCTACAGGGATAGTTACTGTAATCCATATATAGAGATGCTGTGTATAGAGATGCTGTGTAGACACAAGCCATCCCTACTTCATAGGTAAGTGAAGGAGGAAACAGCTCTGCAGGTTAGCTCCCTATGAACAGCCAGGCAGTTATAGAAAAATACTGGAGGAAAAAATGTCTTGTTTGAGATGGATAGGTGAGGTTGATTCCTCTGCAAAGCATACAGCTTCACAGCTTGGCTGGCAATAGTGCTTGCCCACAGAAAGTCTGACCACCAGGTGCATTATCTGAAGCTTTTGTCTTTTAAGTGTTTCTTGGACCATTAAAGAAATACATCCAATACAGGAGTAAAGCCCTACTACAACAATTTTAAAAATTGACCCATGGTTCCGATAAATAAGAAGGCTCACCAAACCACTGGAAATGCCATGATATGGTTCCAAAGTGATGCTTAACTTAAGACAGAGAATGAGCGACAGGATGATACTGACATTAGGTAATGAAGGCAGAGGGGTGCACTCCATCTCATGTTTCCTCCTTCATTTCATCTGCATGGAGTGAGAGATGGCACTGGAGGGAAATGGCATGGAGGGAGCAACCACATCTTCACTTCCATCCATATGGAGCAAGAGATGGTACTGGCCCTCAGTATGGAGGGAGCAACCACATCCTCAGATTTGTCCATATGGAGCAAGAGATGGTACCAACGATAAGTCCTCGACACTGAGGGGCCAACTTCACCTGATTCGTTCCATACAGAGTGAAGAACTGGTAACGACTGTGCGCCCTTGACAAGTGGAGTGTCAAGATGGTCTGTGGCAAAGTCTGACAGGAAAATGAAACTCTGAAGTGTTTCTTAGACGCTGCTGCTGGGGCAGACAAAAAAGACTGAGGGTTTAGGTGGGAAGTGAGCTGGCAGGACACTCAGAGAGTGGATGGTGTACTGTCAAAACACTAATGTATTTGCTCTAGAAGTTTCTGAAAATGCAATGTGCAGGCACAGGATAACCCAATTGTGTGATTCACAGAGACCACAAAGAAGATCTTGGTCATTGACGGATTTTGGTAACCACGAGGGGTCCTGTAACCAAATTCCAGGGCATACCAGAGGCCTACTGTAATAATAATAAATTCATGTACAGTTGGCCTTGCACATTTGCGGCTTTTATTTTAGCCAATTTGATTATTTGTGGTTTTAATTAATATGTTCTTTCTAGAATCTGTAGGTCCTCCAGCACAACTCTGCCAGAAGTTGACCATAGAACTGAGGACCTAGATATTCTTAGAGAAAACACTTCTCTAGGCATTTGTACGTCCTCCAGCATGATTCTGTGATCAGCTTCTGTTGGATGTTGACCATAGATGGAATGAATTGGAGGACACGAGGATTCCTTGAGAGGTTTTCTGTTAGTTAAAAAGAATAGTGTGTTTTTTTATTCGTTTTTTCCACTTTCCTTCAATCCTAACCCCAGCGAATGTGGAGTGACCACAGTATATACCATTTTCTCCCAATAATAGGACTCAAGGTGACTTGCAACAAATTTCCAAACAATACAGGTACAGATTAAAAACTATTCACAAACTGCAATAAAAGTCTAATCAAAGTTTCAGTAAGGCCTTTGACTAAGTCCCCCATTACATTTTTCCAAACAAGCTAGTAAAATGTGGGCTAGACAATGCAACTGTTAAATAGATTAGTAATTAGTTGACTGGCCGAACCCAAAGGGTGCCCAGCAACGGCTCTTTTTTATCCTGGAGAGAAGTGGCCAGTGGGGTTTCACAGGGTTCTGTCCTGGGCCCAGTTCTATTCAACATCTTTATCAATGACTTGGATGAAAGAATAGGGGACATGGACACATAGCCCAAAAGCTCCACAAAAAAGTATGGATGCCGGCCATGAAAGCCTTCGACTCTACAATAGGGGACATGCTTATGTTTAAGTTTCCTAGAATCATAGAACTGGAGAGTCGGAAGGGATCCCCACGGGTCATCTCTTTGAACCCCTGCCATGCAGATGACACCAAAAAAGGAGGAGAGGATCAAAATTCAAAATGACCTTAATAGATTAGAAAGCTGGGCCAAAGGTAACAAAATGAACTTCAACACAGAGAATGAAACGCATGGCCCTTGTGGTCTCTTCCAACTCTATGATTCTAATAAGGCTATTTAAGAAGACAATTTAAAAGACCATTTGAAGAGTTAAAACATTAAAATTCATAAAAAGGTTATACAAACCATAAAACAGGACAACACCATCATTAAAAGCCAATCCCATTCAGTTCCTAAAAGCCTGATGGCAGAAGAAAAGAATTACTGACTGGCTGAAAGAGGGGAAAATTTCCTAGAGTGAGTTCCAGAGCCTGGGAGCAGCCACTAAGAAGGCCGTCTTTCTTGTTTCCATGAAGGAAGGCTGAGAAAGTAGTGGGACAGAGAGAAGGGCCACTCCAGAAGATCTCAAATGGGTTCATGAAGGGTGATATGGTCCTTCAAATAACCTGGACCCTAGCAGTATAGGGCTTTATAGGTCATCACCAGTACAGGTTTTCTAACCCAGAAAACTGAATCTACATCAGTATAAGGTGTGGGAGACAACCGGTAAGAGTAATATAATGGAGAGGACACGGGAGAGGGCCTTTTCAGTTGTAGCACCCCATTTATTGAATGCTTTTCCCTTATAAATACTGTGAAAGCACCAGATCCCATCTGATCTTGAAAGCTAAGTAGGGTCAGCCCTAGATGGGAGATAGCCAAGGGATAAAGGCATTGTAAGCTACATTGTAGAGGAAGGAACTAGCAAAAACTCTGAGTATTCCTTGCCTAAGAAAACACTCTGAAATTTATGGTGTTGCCATGAGTAGGCAAGCAACTTGAAGGTGTGCACACTGGCACACTTCTTTTGGATGTTCAAGTGGTGCCAATGTTGGTTTCTTTTCAGAACCAGGTCAAGACATGGCTTTTTGTTAAACTTGGACCTAGTCTACTTTTAAGCACATACATGGTTTTAAAACCCTTTCACCCTTTTAAAGAAGTTTCAACATGCCAGGAGCTTTTAAATCTAGTTTATATTATTTGTTGATATGTTTTTTAAATCTAATTTACATTAATTTTGATATTAATTTAATTTAATTTTGTGGATGCAAACTCCATGGAAACTGCAATATCTCTATGAAGAGTGTGGACAAAACATGGCCCTCCAAAACATGGCCCTCCAAAACCTTCCTCCAGGTCACCTTCTTCTTGTCAGAATCCTGAGCTTTGAAGTTTGATGTGCCACCTGCATGCTTTGGCAGAAAAGGCTAAAGACTTTGTAAAACTACAATCCCAGAATTTCATAGGGTAAAACTACAGTACTTAAAAGTGGTGTCAAACTGAATTACAGTTGGCCTTTGATATCCACTCAGGTTTGATTCAAGGACCCCCCTGGATACCAAAATCCGTGGATGGTCAAGTCATGTTCAATACAATGGCATAGTAAAATGGTGACTCTTATATAAAATGGCAAAATCAAAGTTTGCTCTTGGAATTCATTTATTTTTTGAATATTTTCAAGCTATGCATGGTTGAATTTGTGTAAAAAAAAATCAGTGGATACAGAGGGCCAACTTTATTTCTACAGTGTACAGATGCACCCTTGGTTCAGTCATTAAGAAGCCTCAATTGTCATTAACAGAGAGGCAGGATATAAATAAAAGTTTTATTTTATTTATTATTAATAAAAATGGAGACTGTAGTCAAGAAATCGGAAGACTACTACAAGTTGGAAAGGCAGCTGTGAAGGAACTATCTGAGATCCTTAAGCATAAAGATATGTAACTAAGCATAAAGATATGTAACTAATTATTAAAATTACGATTGTATGTGCTACCACATTTCAGATTTCTATGTCTGGAAGGGAAAGCTAGTTAGTGAAGAAGGGGATAGGAAGAAACAACAACTCATTTAGGTGGTGCTGAAGAAGAGTTCTACAGACACCGCAGACTGCCAAAAAGAGAAATAAATGAGTCCTAGAGCAAAACAAGCTTGAAATCTCCCTAGAAAGCCAAGATGATGAAACTGAGATTGTTTTGCTTTGGACATATCGTGAGATGATGTGACTCTCTGGGAAAAATATGACTATCATTAGTATGATTGGTAAAATGGGAGGCAAGAGGAAAAGAGGGAGACCACATTTCAGGTGGTTTGATTCCATCAAGGTAACTATGTTGATTCAATCAAGGTTTGAGGGTTGGATCCATGGCTTGAAAATATGCAAAAAAAGAAATAAATTCTAAAATTCACTCAAGGTAATTGCATTGATTCAATCAAGGCTTGAGTGTTCGACTATGACTCTGGAGACCAGGGTTCGAATCCCTGCCCGGCCATGTAAACCCACTAGGGCAAGTCACATGCTCTCAGCTTCAGAGGATGGCAATGTCAACCCCCCTCTGAAAAATCTTGCCACGAAAACCCTATGACAGAGTTGTCATGAGTTGGAAATGACTTGAAGGCACTCAACAACAATGGCCACAGTCTGAGATTGCAAGACCTGAGCAAGGCAGCTGATGACCAAGGCTCTTGGTGGTACGTCACTCATAGGGTTGCCATAACATGAAGTCGACTTGATGACAAATAACAACAAAGTGGAACCTTGCACTTTTGATGTTTTTAACTACAGTTCCTCTAACCCCTGATCATTAACCATGTAAACAAGGGCGCTCTGGGAGTTGAAGTGCAAACATTTATAGCCTGAGAGTTGTAGCATCTTTGTTTTGGCCTTCTGATGGAGAGTAGGCTTGAAAAAAGAAGAATCCCCACACAGTTTATGAAGGTCGGTCAGAAGACAGTCCCTGCTTTGATGATTATTGTTTCAGATCAGACCACACTGCAGAAATCATCCAGGCTGAGACCGCTTTAAATGCCCTGGCTCAGTACTAAGGAATCCGGGGAATTGTAGCTTACTGTGGCACCAACACTCTCTGACAGAGAAGGCAAAATGTCTCACAAAATTACAGTTTCCAGAATTCCCTAGCATTGAGCCAAGGCAGTTAAAGCAGTCTCAAACTGGATTGTTTCTGCAGTATGTTTTGGACCTAAAAGGCACAACACAAAAAGAAAAGGGACTGGAGCAGAGAAGATAAAAAGCAGTGTATGCAGGCCTAAGTTCTTAAGCTGCAAATTCTCACAAGGATCAGCTGGAACAGAAAACAGTTCAAGGAGCGGAAAGCAGTTCGACAACACCTGGAAAGCCACATGTTGCCCATCTTTGCAGGACATATGGCTATATCTTTGCAGAACTCTGAGATATGTTGCTTGCCCCTGAAGAGAGATTGGTGCAAAAGAAGCAGGCAAAGTGTCCATAAATCCACGGAAGTTTTAAAAACAATATCATAACCCGTCCTTTACCTTGCTTTCGAGAAGCACTCACGCAGACCTGCTGCACCCTTGGAAAACTCACTGTCACTTCTTTGAAGGAATCCAGAATCTGAAATAGCAAACAAAGACCGGTATTGTGCTTCAATCAGTGCATGATATCAAATCAAAACAAAAGAGACTAAAGACTGGATCACTTAATTCAAGGTGGGGTCTCCTTCTGTGGAGGTCTTTAAGCATAGACTGGATGGGCATCTGTCGGGGATGCTTTAATTGTGAGTTCCTGCATGGCAAGGGGTTGGATGGACTGGCTGGCCTCTGTGGTCTCTTCCAAATCTATGATTCTATGGTTAGTACATGGATGGGGGACAACCAAGCAGCTGTAGGCTATATTCAGAGGAAAGGCATGGCAAATCACCTGAATATTCCTTGTCTAAGAAAACCCCTGTATAGAAACCTACTGGGTGATCTTGGACAAGTCACATTTATTTTTTACATTAATTTGTGTGTGGTGTGTGCCTTCAAGTCATTTCTGACTTATGGCGACCCTAAGGCAAATCTATCATGTGGTTTTCTGGGCACAATTTGTTCCGAGGAGGTTTGCCATTGCTTTCCCCAGAGGCTTGTGACTTGCCCAAGGTCATAGGACTGCACTAATATGGCACTAAATCAGAAATTTAAGCAGCAAAATGCAGTTCTGATGTCATGATCACTAGCTTAAATAATAATACTTCTTTTGAAAAGTGCTCTTTTAAAGCAAGTTGTTTTGGTTGAACTTAGGTTAACTGAAGGATTTGTTTCTGAAGGGCCTTTTTTGTGCTATAAAATAAAGCGATTGAAAAGAAGCCATTGACGCTGGATACTGTTCTAACAAACTGCCAATAAACTCATAGAATCATAGAGTTGAAAGAGACCACAAGGGCCATCCAGTCCAACCTCCTGCCATGCAGGAACTCCCAGTCAAAGCATCCCCAACATTTAAACTGTCAAAGCATCCCCGACATCCCCAGTCAAAGCATCCCCGACATTTAAACTGTTGAAGTTAAAATGTTAAAATCAAACAGCGGTTGTTGTTTCAGAGAGTTGGGAAATAATAATAATCGACACTTTCAATTTAAAAACAAATGATTTTAAAAAAAGGTCATTTAATTTTAACCAAGGTTTAAACCAGCCAATCCTACCTCCAGATGTTTTGGATTACAACTCCACAACCTGCAGTCGTCAGTCACAGTGAGTTGTAATCCAAAGCATCTGGGTAGCAGCAGCACCAGAGCATCCATCCTGTACAGTAGGCCCTCCTTATCCACAGATTTTTTTCCCCATGGATTCAAGCATTCACGGCTTGAAAATAATGAAAAAAAGTATACATTCCAAATAGCAAACCTTTATTTTTCGTTTTATATAAGGGACACCATTTTGCTATGTCATTACATTTTAAGAGACTTGAGCACTCATGGATTTTATTATCTACGGGGGATCCTGGAACCAAATCTCTGTGGGTAACAAGGACCTACTGTACTTAGCATCCAAACACCTTCAAGGTTAGTGGCTTCCCTGTTCTGTACCAGAGTTTTCTCTCAGAGGGTGCATCTACTTCTTGTTGTGTGCCTTCAAGTTGTTTCTGTCTTATGGCAACCTCTCATGGGGTTTTCATGGCAAGATTTGTTCACAGACAGTTTGCCAATGCCTTCCTCTGAGGCTGAGAGAGTGTGACTTGCACAAAGCCACCCAGTGGGTTTCATGGCTGAGCTGAAAATCAAATCCTGGTCTAGAATTGTAAGTGGGTCATAGTTATTTGCTGAGGTTTAGTTCCAGGATCCCTTGTGGATAACAAAATCTGTGGATACTCAATTCCCATTAAATATAATGACAGAGCAAAATGGTGTCCCTTATATAAAATGAAAAATTAAGATTTTCTATTTGGAATGTATACTTTTTTTCAATATTTTCAAGCCATAGGTGCTTGAATCTGTGGATAAAAAAATCCGCAGATAAGGAGGGTCTACTGTAGTCTAACACTCAAACCATTACACCACATGTAATGCAGTTTGGCACTACTTTAAGTGCGGTAGCTCCATCCTATGGAATCCTGGTATTTGTAGTTCTGCAATGACTTCTCTGCCTAAGAGTGCTGGTGCTTCACCAAACTATAAATCCCAGGATCCCACAGAATGCAGCCATGGCAGTTAAAGCGGTGTCTGACTATATTATTTCTGCAGTGCAGATACAGCCTTTGACCCATTTCACAGGTGTGTGTGTGTGTGGGGGGGGGGGGGGAAACAGTAGTGTAAGTGGAAATGTGGGTGCCTCACCAAACTAGCATTCCATTAGATGAAGCCATGGCATGTTAAAGTGGTGTGAAACTGCATTATTTCTACCATGTAGATGCAACCCAAGTCAACAGGGGATGCTTGTCATCCAGTGGGAAAGCTGCAGGAGCAAAGCAAACTGCAAACTACCCTTACCAGCTGCCGGGGTCTCTCGGCCTCCTGCTGCCTCAACAAGAAACCCTCGGCCAGGGCCACTGCCTGGGCACAGGTCTCCGGGCCCCGTTCTCGGACGCAGCCCTGGATCTCCGGCGGCAGGATGGCCAGGAACTGCTCCAGGATCAGCGCCTCCAGGATCTGCTCCTTGGTGTGCCGCTCAGGCTTCAACCACTGATGGCAAAGTTCACGGAGCCGGCCGCAGACCTCTCGGGGCCCCTCTGCCTCCTGGTAGCAGAAATGTCGGAAGCGCTGACGGTGCATTTCTGCACTACCGGCCTCTTCCTCCAGGACCTCTTCCTTCACCTTCCAGGCCAAGGTCTGTTGGGCCATCTCGCTTGACACATGGAGTCCCTTTGGGCTATTAAAAGCCACAAGTTCTGGTAGCGAGGAGTTCCCCCAGCCAGCATGAGGGGACTGGACCACCTTCAGGAACTCCTGCCACTGGGCTTCCCAACGCTGGGCCAAGCCCTCGTCTGGTTCCTGTTTAATTTGCTGAGGAGTCATCAGCCTCAGGAGCTCCTTGGCACCCTCAGGTGGAACGCCACGAGGGCACTTCCTTGCCCTCTCAGCCGGCTTGGCACAGGCCAGGTCTTTCTCCTCCATTTTTACCCTCGGTTCTCGCACAGCCTGGAACTGGAGACGGAAGCTGGATGATGTGCTCCCCTCTTTTAAAAACGTTTTCTTGGAGGCCATAGAGTGGCCTTATCCCATCTCAGGCCTACGTCTGAATTACTCCCTGGCTGGTGGGTTGTCACTAAGGGTGGCCAAGTGCTGCTCAGCCTCCAGCCTTGTGCTCAGATCCGAGTTGTGGTCAGTGAAAGAGCTCAGACCGACAGTGGGGTGTCTGGAGGCAAAGGTATAAATTTGTACAGACTCCACAGGCAAGCAAGGGGTCATCAGAAAGCATCTGGGGAGAAAAAGAAAGAAAGAGGATCAATATTTTGGCTTTCTCTAAACTCAATACAGACAGCTCTTCTAATCCACAGATTGCTTATGCATGGATTCAAACATCCACGGCTTGAAAATATTATATGCAGTGGTCCCCCGGGTTACGAATCCCCCGGGATACGTAACCCTCGGGATCCGAAAGAGCCGGGGCCGGAAAAACGGCCCCGGCTTCCGAAAAAATCCCCGGGTTGCGGGAAAAAAAAGCAACCCGGCCCCTTTAAATCAGCGCGCTCCGCTGCGCTGTGCATCAAATAAAGCGGTCCCCCGGGTTACGAAGACTTCCGGGTTACAAAAGGTAATCCGGAACAGATTACTTTCGTAACCCGGGGGACCACTGTACATATACATACATACATACATACATATATTGGCCCTCCACATTTGCAGCTTTGACTTTTGCAGATTTGATTATTTTCGGTATTAATATCATAGAATCATAGAATCATAGAGTTGGAAGAGACCACAAGGGCCATTCAGTCCAACCCCCTGCCATGCAGGAACTCCCAATCAAAGCATCCCCAACAGAATATGTTTTCTCTCGGAATCTCTAGGTTCTCCAATGCAATTTTGCCAGAAGTTGACCATAGAATTGTGTTGGAGAACCTGGAAGTTCCTAGAGAAAAGACTTGTCTAGGCATTTGTAGGTCCTCCAGCATGATTCTATGGTGAACCTCTGGCAGATGGTGACCACAGACTTGCACTAGAGGACCTGGAGATCCCTAGAGATGTGTTCTGTTAGGTAAAAATAATGTGGTTTCTTTTATTTGTGGTTTTTCCATGTTCACTAGAGTCCTTTACCCCTAACCCCAGAGAATGTGGAGGGACCACTACGTGTGTGTATGTGTGTGTGTGTGTATATACCAGTATATATGTGTGTGTGTGTATATATATATGCGCATGCACACATGCATGCGCACATGAACACATGCACATTCCAAAAAAGCAAACCTTGATTTTTTCATTCGATATAAGGGACACCATTTTATTATGCCATTGTATTTAATGGGACTTGAGCATCCATGGATTTTGCTATCCATGAGGGATCCTAAAACCAAACCCCAGCAGATACCAAAGGGTGACTGCACAACAGGCCAACAACAGCAAGAAAAGACATCATGGTGTAATGATGACAGCAACAAAGGGAACTGCATGGAACTCGAGGTGTTGTTGGACTCCAATTCCCAGCAGTGTCAATACAGCACAGCCAAAGGTGAAGAATGCTAGGACAATGCTCGCTGTGGTTCAGAGCTATACTGTAATTTATT
Source organism: Urosaurus nigricauda (assembly GCA_034509955.1). NCBI lineage: Eukaryota > Metazoa > Chordata > Lepidosauria > Squamata > Phrynosomatidae > Urosaurus > Urosaurus nigricauda. The sequence goes on along the minus strand of JAOEGL010000002.1, from coordinate 322,139,058 downwards.
TTTCATTGGGATCCTGCCTTTCCTTCAATCACTTCAGGGTGGTGTACATGACTCTCCTGCTCCTCATTTCATCCTCACAACAGCCCTGTTAAGTCAGTTAGGATGACTGGTGCAAGGTGCTCCATGGGTTTCATGGCTCAGGAAGAACTTCAACCTGGCTCTCCCAGTCCTAGTACTCTAATCACTACACCACACTGTTTCTTTTTCAGTGGGAATGCCAAATTAGAGTGGCCAGATGCAAAAGAGGACAGGGCTCCTGTGCCTAAAATAGTTACATGGAAGAAAGAATATCCCAAAGGTGCATTTGGGATAACTGGCTATTAACAACACAGGAGTCCTGCCCTCTTTTGAATGTAACTACTTGGACTTTTGAGACTACCTTGAAGGAGATCTTTTATTCCTGTGTCACAAATATGTCTATGTGTACCAACATATATATAATGCCACTTGGAAGGTAGTGGCCTCTCCTTCATTTAAGGCTTTTAAACAGTAGTAGGGAGATCGCCTATCAAGAATGGTCCAGGTGGAGATTCATAGAATCATAGTGTTAAAAGACACCACAAGGGCCATCCAGTCCAATCCCCTGCTATGCAGGAACTCACAATCAAAGCACCCCTGACAGATGGCCATGCAGCCTCTGTTTAAAAACTAGAGGTCTTCGAGGGAGTGTGTTCCACTGTCAAACAGCTCTTACCATCAGGAAGGCCTTCCTAATATTGAGGTGGAATCTCTTTTCCTGTAGCTTGCATCCATTGCTCTGTGTCCTATTCTCTGGAGAAGCAGAAAACAAGCTTCCTCCCTCCTCAATATGACATCCCTTCAAATACTTAAACAGGGCTAAACACACCCACTCCCTAAGTTATTCCTCGTAAGGCATGGTTTCCAAACCCTTCACCATTTAGGTTGCTCTCCTCAGGTCCATGCTCCAGCTTCTCAACATCCTTTTTGAATTGTGGTGCCCAGAACTGGAAACAGGATTCCAGGTGAGGCTTGACCAAAGCAGAATAGAGTGGCACTATTACTTCCCTCAGTCTAGACACTATACTTCTATTGATGTAGCCTAAAACCGCATTGGCCTTTTTAGCTGTCGCATCACACTGATTCACGTTCAACTTGTAGTTTACTAGGATTCCTAGTTCCCTTTCACATGTCGTCTTTTTAAGCCAGGTGTCCCCCATCCTATATCTATGCATTACATTTTTTCTACCTAAGTGCAGTACCTTACATTTCTCCCTATTGAAATTAATGTTATTAGTTTTGGCCCAACTTTCTAATCTATCAGGTCATTTTGAATGTTGATCCTCTCATCTGGGGATTAGTTACTCCTCCTAATTTGGTGTCATCTGCATAGCAGGGCTTGGAATAGATGGCCCTTGGAGATCCCTTCCAACTCTGCAGTTTCTATGATTCCAGGAAACAACACACACTGTATCTTAAGCAATAACCTCCCGTCTTTTAGAAGTAAGACCCGTTTTGCACAGCTTGGAAGCTGTACTTGGAGTTTTGAGTGCAAAAACATAATTCTTCCAAATTCTCAATTCTCTTTAAACCAAGAGGCACTCCTCTCCTGGCTGTTTTCCATGCCCAACTTCACAGCATGCATTTGTCAATTCCTGGACTCTTTTACCACCTCCCTCTGAAAATCTGGATTTCCAATTTCCTTACGCTTCTTTCTTCTGTGGCTTTTTAAACAGCAGCCTGACAGGTAAGAATTTAGCAAGTAAAAGAATTTAGCAAGTGCCAGACTGCTGTGAACACTAGGTACATCACCTGTTGCTCTTTGGTTACAGTTGGACTCCACTTCCCATTATCCACACAAAGAAACAGCAGTGGTCTGGGGCAATGGGACTTTCAGTCCAGCAACAACATATGGATAATGATAGGCTCCCAACCCCTGTGTTAAAGGCACATTAAGAGTACCCAGGAGGTAAAGAAAGGTAGGTGACAAGGAATTTGCTTTCCTTCAATAACATACACAGGAAGAAAGGCATTCAGGTGTTATGGACTAGAAAAGAAAATTTTCCTGTCTCTGTTTCAATTTTTTTAAATTCACCTTGAGAGAATCAGGGTGGTGTAGTGGTTCGAACGCTGGACTAAGATTCTGGAGATCAGGGTTTGAGTTCATGGGTGAGCATAAAACCCACTGAGTGACTTTGGGCAAGTCACACTCTCTCGACCTCAGAGGATGACAAATACCCTCTGAAGAAACTTGCCAAGAAAACCCTAGGGTTGCCATAAATTGAAAACGACTTGGAGGCACACAACAACGACAAAGTCACCCTGACTCCCTGGCAGGATATTATTGATGATATCCTTATATGGGGAGAAAGGCGGGATATAAGTAAATAAAATAAGATAATAATAATAATAATAGGGAGAACTAAGCTTGCAATCACTGCTGACATATTCAAATAATTAAAATAATAATACCACCAATTTTGGAGGCCATCTAATCCAACTCCCTGCTCAGGACTGGAATTTATACACAAGTTTCTAATCCTCAAACAGTGTTGTAACTTCAACATCCCTAATAGATGGCTGTCTAGTCTCTGCTTAAATATACCCTGAGATGGTGAGCTCATCACCTCTTGTGTTAGCCTGCCCCATGGTGAAACAACTGCTGCAGTGAGTGTATTTTTCTCAATTTTTAGCCCAAATTTGCTTGCTTAAAATTTCTGCCCTGGCGGTTGTGATAACAACAACAGTTGTTGCTGTTCTCCACCTTGATCCATCGGGAGAGACATTAAGAAATAATAATAATATAATAATTTAACTGATATGTTTTTAACTGATTCAGTGTGTTTTTTCATTGTTGTTCCCCATATTGATCCATGGGGCAAGGCGGATAATAAATAATAATGATAATAATAATAATAATAATAATTTTTATTTCATACCCGCCTCACCCCTTGGATCAAGGCAGGGAATAACAATTTAAAAACACACAACATCAATTAAAATACACATCAGTTCAAAAGGACAAATCAAGATGTACACGTATTAAAACAACCCACATATAAAATTCACAATTTCAACATCATCTGGATAAGCCTGCCAGAAGAGACTGGTCTTTACAGCCATCTTAAATCCAGACAGTGTGTTCTGGCCTAATAAAGGTATCTGCATTTTGTGGATTTTGATCAATTTAAATCAGAAATAATATAATAATAATAATAATAATAATAGTAATAATAATTAGAGTATTTATACCCCGCCCTTCAGCCCTAAAGGCTCTCAGATCAGCTTACAATTATTATTATTATTATTAATTAGATGGTTCCCTGCCCTCAGACTTACAATCTAAAAAGAAATGACACAAAAGGAGAAGGGAATGGTAGTGGGGAAGGGGATCAGATCCAGAAATTATTTGAAGGCACACAACAACAACAAATAATAGTCATGGCCTAATGACTTTCATGTATGTTCTGCTTTTTATTATTATTACATTATGCCATCCTAGCCTATCAAACATTAAATTAAAAAAATATATTTGCATTATGATGCTCTTCTTTACTGTTAAAAGACTCTCTTAAACTCTTTCTCTTTTTCAAAATAAACCATCCTAGGTTTAAGATGATATCAAAGCAGCCCCTCTTGATGCTGGGAATTGGGAGAAGACCCCTTTCTCCCGACTGATCCTGGGATGTGGTTGCATCAAGGACTGCATCCACACGGCAGAAATAATCCAGTTTGACACTGCTTTATTTGCACTGTCATGCCATGGAATTGCAGCTGGTTGTTGCGGCACCAGTTTAGACTGGGCTGCTTCCACGCTGCAGAAGTAATGCAGTTTGACACCACTTTAACTGTCATGGGTCAATGCTATGGAATCCTGGGATTTGTAGTTTGGTAGGACATCAGAGCTCTCTGACAGAGAAGGCTAAATATCTCACAAAGCTGTACGTCCCAGAATCATGGGGTCATGACAGTTAAAGCGGTGTTAAACTGCATTATTTCTGCAGTGTAGATGCAGCCAAGAATCATAGGTCTCCACTTGGGGATTTCTTTCCTCCATTCCTTCCTTGGTCCTTGCCTTCAGTCTTCTTGTTCTGTCTTTCTCTCTCTCAGTCTTTGGCATTGCAAAATTGATAAAATCTGGATCATCATCATCATCATCATTCCAAACAAAAATCCATCAGTGATACCTTTATTGAGCAACCGAAATGCACAATAAACTTGTTGCAAGCTTCAAGCTTGCAACAAGTATAATGTGCATTTTGCTTGGACAATAAAGATCATAGAATCATAGAGTTGGAAGAGACCACAAGGGCCATCCAGTCCAACCCCCCTGCTATGCAGGAACTCCCAATCAAATGTCATTGATGGATTTTTGCTTGCATTTGTTAAATGGCCAACACCGCTGCCCCTGCATGATGATGATGATTATGATATTTAGTTTCTGTTTTTTTACACACTTCAAAAAAAATCTGTATTATTACTATTACTATTATATTTTACTCACCTCAACACTCCCAGCTGGGAATTTTATTCCTCCGTTCCTTCCCCAGTCCCTGCCTTCTATCTTCTTCTCTCTCAGCCTTTGGCATTGCAAATCTGAAAAAAAAAGTATTATTATTATTATTATTATTAATCTTTTTATTCATTTCAACAACCCCAGGTGGTGTTTTTCCCCCTCCCTCCCTTCCTCAGTCCCAGGCTTCAATCCTCTTGGTTTGTCTTTCTCTCTCTCAGTCTTTGGCATCCAGATTGAAAACTCTGCATCATCATCATCATCATCATCATTAATATTATTAAGTTATTATTTTACTCATTTATCAATCCCCTCCCTTCCTTCCTCAGTCCCTGCCTACAATCTTCTTGGTCTGCCTGTCTCTTTGGCTTTGCAAAACTGAAAAAAATATGCATGTTGATATTATTATCATTATTATTTAGTGGTCTTTTTACTCACTTCCACCAATCCCATCTGAAAATTCCTTCCCCCCTCCATTCTTTCCCCAGTCCTTGCCTTCAGTCTTCTTGACCTGTCTTTCTCTCTTTGCCTGTCTTTGGCATTGCAAAATTGCATGATTATCATCATCATTATTAATGATTATTGAGTTGTTGTTGTTTTTCTCACTCTAACACTCCTACCTGGGGATTTCTTCCCTTCCCTTCCCTCCCCAGTCCCTGCCTTCAGTCCTCTTGGTCTGTCTTTCAGTCTTTGTCTTTGCAAAACTGAACAATTATTATTAGTAGTAGTACCGTAGTATTATTAGAGTCACATTTTTATTCCAATACTCCCACCATTCTTTCCCCAGTCCCTGCCTTCAATCTTCTTGGTCTGTCTTTCTCTCTCAGTCATTGGCATTTTGCAACATTAAAAAAATGATCAGCATCAATAATAATAATTATTATAATTATATAATTTATGATTAATTTATTTTATTTTAATTTTTACTCACTTGGGCAATCCCAGACTTCCAGTCTCCCTTGCCCCCTGGGCTGCAGCTGCAAAGGCCATGCCTCCCCCAGATGTGGAGTTTGGGGTTGGGAAGATCAATGGGGAGGAGGAAAGGAAAAAGGAGAGAAGAAGGACCCCACTTTCTGCCCAAGAGTGAGAAGGAATGGAGGGTGAAGATAGAAGGCGGAAAAGGAAAAGAATGGGGACTTTGCACCTTTGGCAGCCTCCCCCCCCAAAAAAACAACAGGCTCCTCTCTAGCCACCCTGCAGCTCTATGGGATTAACCCATTGAGAGCCCCAAAAAATCTCTCTCCAGTCCAGATACAGCCTTAGGGGGTGGCAATAGGACTGCAGCTCCCATGATCCCCCCTCCTAGTTGGGCTGGGGATGATGGGAGATGCAGTTCTCCCAAACAGGCCCAGATGCAAAGAGTGCAATCTCTGTTTTCAGTAGACTTGAGTCTCTGCAAAAGCTCATGCTTTACAGTTCCTGTCTTTTGTTGCTGTGTGTGCCTCCAAGTTGTTTCTGACTTATGGCAACCTTTACTTTCTTTTCTTTTTTTAAAATTGTATACCAATTAATTAGTATTATATTGTACAGATATTTTAATCGTGTCATGTTGTTGTATAAGATTGTACGCCGCTTGGCAGGCTTCTTTATTCTTTTTTTTTTCCCCTTATTTTGTTTAACCCTTCCTATATAAAGCATTGTGCAAACTTTACGGCGCTCTATAAATAAATGTTAATACATAATAATAACCCTAAGGCGAAACTGTCATGGGGTTTTCTTGGCAAGATTTGTTCAGAGGAGGTTTTGCCTTGGCCTTCCTCTGAGGCCGATAGAAATAAATATAATAATAATAATGATACCCATCTATTGAAGTCTAATCTTCTTATCCAGGTTTCCTCCCCAAAAACATCATTTAAAAGGTTATTTATTTTCATGTGTGTATTCATACATACAACAGTGTGATGTGATGGTTTGAATCTTGGACTACAATTTTGGAGACCAGGGTTCAAATTCCCAGCCAGCCATGAATGACTTCGGGCAAGCCACACTCTCTCAGCTTCAAAGGAAAGCAAAGGCAACTCCCCTCTGAACAAAACTGGCTAAGAAAATCCCATTATATGGTTACAATAGGCCAGAATGTACTAGAATGCACACAACAACAACAATAACAGCAAAATTCAATCATACCTACATGATCTTGTTGCTGTTGTTTGCCTTCAATTTGTTTCTGACATAACAGTTGTGGAATTGACCCTAGTGTGAATCGCTGAATCCAGAATCATTGCTAGGGTGGCTTCTATACACAGTGTACATTCTTTTTCTATTTTGTTAAACTTTTATATGTGTAATGTAATTTTGTATTATTTTAGGATTTAATTGCTTTTAAATTTTTGTATTGTACATTGGTACGTTTCCCTTTCCAGGAGAAAGGCAGCAGCACATTTTTGTTGTTTCTTATGTGCCTACAAGTTTCCTCCAACTTACGACAACCCTAACATGGTGTTTTCTAGGCAAGATTCGATCAGAGGAGGTTTGCCCTGGCCTTCCCCTGAGGCTGAGAGAGTGTGACTTGCCCAAGGTCACCCAGTGGGTTTAGATGGCTGAGCCAAGAATCGAAACCTGGTCTCCAGGGTCACAATCCAACACTCAGACCACTATGTGCTGGCTCTCATACAGCTGAAACAAACAAATAATAATAAATAGTCCAAATGGAGGGACCCTAACATTTCCCTACTCCTGTTGTAGCCTAATTTTTATTATGATGCTAATAGGAGTCATAGCCCCAGGATTAAGAGGGATATCTAAGGTTTGCTTACTCTGGCTGCATGGTTTTAATACATATTTTAACATACTGTGTGTGTGTGTGTGTGTGTGTAATATTTTATAACATATAGAGAGACTAAATATTTTATATTTTTAATTGTATTTGTTTTGTCACAAATTTTAAACATATTTTACTAAGTTGTTTTTAAAATGCATTTATTTGCACTTAATTATAGCCCACTATTCTATTTTCATATGGCTTGATCTTATTCTCCAATACAGAGTGCCTGTGTTTTTGTGTATAGGGTATAAGATGTATATAATTTATGGGATGTTTTGGTTGACTTTGTTGTAGCTGTGTTGTTGTGGTTTTACGTTATGGTTTGTTAACTGTAATAAAGATTTTGATTTATTGATTATTTGATTGATTGATTGATTGACAGAGAAACTTCCAGCCAATTGAGATGTGACCAGTGGATAGTTCTCTCCGTTTAATTTTTTTAGGCTAGAAGGGAGAGGGATCACCATTTTGGAGGGAGTAATCCAGCTACGTGAGACAGTGTGGCACAGTGGTTTGAGCACTGGACTTCGGTGACTATGGTTCAATTCCTCGCTTGACCGTGAAAATGCACCGGGTGACCTTGGGCAAGTCACACTCTCTCAGCTTCAGAGGAAAACAATGCCAAACCTCCTCTGAACAAACCTTGCCAAGGAAACCCCACAATAGAGAGTCACCATAACTTGGAAACATCTTGAAGGCAAACAACAACAACAATCCAAGTACCTTAGAAAGCTGAAGCCTTCCGTACTTTTGCATAGATTCCCTTATTGCTGCATATTGACATTATTGTAATACTCTTTAGTTACAAAAAAAACAAAACAAAACACCCCAATTTTGTGTTATATGTTACTGATTTTGTTGTTGTTGTTGTTATGTGCCTTTAAGTTGACTCCACTTATGGCAACCCTATCCTAGGGGTTTTCTTAAGATTTGGTCAGAGGGGATTCCTCCTTAGGCTGAGAGAGTGTGACTTGCCCAAGGTCAGTAGGATTTGAAGCCTGGTCTCCTGGAGGCCTACAAATTCTGGTTCTCTCCGGCCTTTTCTCCTCCAGTGAGAAACACAAGGAAACTTTTTACTTTTACTAATAAATCATAATTCCTGTATATCACTGAATGTAATGTCAATAGTTGTGACAAACATCTAAAACACACCACAGAAATAATCCAGTTTGACACCACTTTGACTGCCCCGGCTCAGTGCTAGGTAATCCTGGGAACTGTAGTTTTGTGAAACATTTAGTCTCCTTTGTCAGAGACCTCTTGTGCCACAATAAACTACAGTTCCCAGGATCCCCTAGCAAAGAGACAGGCAGCTAGAGTGGTCTCAAACTGGATTATTTCTTTAGTGAGTTTTGGAACTTCAACTAGACAAATTAAAATTATACGTTTAAATTGCAATGTAATACACATATTGCATGATGTATTTAACTGTACATGATTGCATATGGATAAAGTGAGAATTTGGTAAGATGCGATTCTCCCCCACCCCCTAAAAATAACATTTAATATTTTTTAATTATTCACTTCCTATTAAAGGAAAGATGATATGAGCAATACAGTAATTAGGATTAAAGGAATATACTGCTGGTAAAGATGTAACAACAACATATTTGTTATAAATTGAATATTATTTTCTAACTTTTTATTTTGGTTAATATATCCGTGCATATTATCTATATTTTCTTCTCTGTATCATCCTCTTATTAGTTAATCGTTCTGGTTCTTTTCTTGATTTCACTTCATCATGTTAATTACTATTCTAAAGTACAAAATCCAAGAACATTCATCAGTTTTCTTATATGGTAATTAAGATTATAACATCAATTCTAAACCCGGGATACTGTTGTCTTAGGGTCACCATAAGTCATAAATAACTTGAAGGCACACAACAACAACATGCTTCTCCCAAGTTTCAAAACTAGCAACAGACCTCCAAGAAACTAGTTTACTGAATACAACTCGATGCCCGGCAGCATTTCAGAGACAACAACCAGGATGTGTGTGGCCAAGCAACCTCAGCGTGTGGATAAAATGGCAATAATGTTATTGATGGGGAAGGACAGACAAGCTAGGACAAACTAGCTAGACAAACAAAACTAAACTAAACAAGCTGGACAGACTGCAGCAGTTTGCTTTTGCCTGCACCTTCTGGAAAGACCAAGGACTCTTTCAGACGTCGGGAACTGGAAGTATAATCTAGGGTCAATCCGAACACAATCATAGGGTTTGACGTTATTGCAAATTAAAGCTTCACACGCAATTTCGGGCAAAAGGGAAGTCAATTCGAACGCAATCATGGATTTCATGTTATTGCGAATTAAAGCTTCGCATGCAATTTCGGGCAAAGGGGGGTCATTTTCGGGAAATGGAACGTTACTCCGAATGCAATGGGGATTCCCATGAATTCGCTAAACAAGCGAATTTACAGGAATTCGCATTGGCTCCATTCGAAGTTTGGGAGAAATTCCTCCTGTGTGAAAGAGTCCCAAGACTCTGCCCCTTCCTCTCTCTTCTTCTGGGTAAATGGAGGGAAAAGTACTTTTGCAAAGTGTATTCAGGTTGCAGCAATGGAAATAAGCTGAGGACGAAGGAGGAAGAATTGGGACATTTTAATAGCAGCTAAAAAGTGGGACAGCAGAGGATTAACTGTTACAAATGGGGACTGTTGGAAGACGTTGTTTTTGTATGCTTTCAAGTTGTTTCTGACTTATAGCCTTAATTTCATCTGCAGGCCCTATGTGAACCTCTAATGGGGGTTTCTCTTGGCATGAGAGGAGGTGGTTACCATTGCCATCCACTGAGGCTGAGAGATTATGACTTGCTCAAGGTGACCCAGTGGGGTTTAATAGCTGATCAGGAATTCAAATCCCGCTCCAGAGACTCATAGTCCAACATTCAAATCACTACACCATGCTACTCCCCAAATCCCTCACCAGCATGATCTATAATAAAGAGGATAAGGGAAGTCGCAGTTATTAATAAAAGCCTCTTTACCACCATACTAGACTGGCTCTTACGGTAAGCCTGCAATCCTTGCATTCACTGCAAAGCATTAATAGTATGGTTCAATTCCCAGCTCAGCCGTCTATTGGGTGACCTTGGGCAAGTCACACTCTCTCAGCCTCAGAGGATGGCAATGGCAAACCTCCTCTGAACAACTCTTGCCTAGAAAAAACTATGATAGATTCGCTTAAGTGTCACCATAAGTCAAAAATGACTTGAAGACACACAACAATTACAACAACAATGAGACTCAAGTGCAAGATAATTATTATGTTGGCTCAGCTGTTAGCAGTATCTGTAGTCAAGAAGAATAATTCAGACTTGGAAAGGCAGCTATGATAAGATTAACTGGTGTAAACATTTATAATTAAATACTAAAGATAAAAACAACCAAGCCATAGTATGTATGGTTTCTATTTACAGGAGAGTAAAGCAAACTGAGAAGAAAACCAACTGAGCGGATACATGATGGAGGAAGAGTGTTCTACAAATGCCATGAACTGCCAAAAATATAGCTTAATCGGTTTGAGAGTAAGGAGGGTGTATGTACATGAGAGAAATAATTGCAGTTTGACACCACTTTAACTGCTGCGGCTCCATCCAACAGAATCTTGGGATCTGTGGTTTTGTGAGGCACCGGCACTCTTTGGCAGAGAAAGCTAAAGACCTTGTAAAACTACAGATCCTGGTATTCCATAGGATGGAGCTGCAGCACTTACACATAGGATGTCATTAGTTTAAGGATGTCATTATTTTAGATATACTCGAAGATATCCTATGATTCTAAGAGTGGGAAAAGAGAGGATTGTTGGGGATTGCCAAAGCAAGACAGCTGGAGGGTATACTAAAAGCTAAGGCGAGGAAAGAGAGGCCATCATACTTAGGACATATCATGACTCATGAGACAAGAGACAAGAATGCTTTGTGAATTGGAAAACAGTAGGAAAAGAGCAAGATGGCTTTCCATTTCCATATGGACTGATCCAATCAAGGAAGCCGCAACTCTGAGTTTGCAAGACCTGAGCAGGGTATCAGTAACTGGGGTTCGTGATGGAGATCTCTCTCATTCATAGGCTTTGTGTTGTTGTGTCAAGTCATTTCCAACTTATGACAACCCTAAGGCAGCCATATCCTGGGGTTTTGTTGGCAGGATTTGTTCAGAGGAGGGTTTGCCATTGCCTTCTTCCCCCGAGGCTGAGAGAGTGTGACTTGCCCAAAGTCACCCAGTGGGTGTCATGGCCAAGCTGGCACTTGAACCCTGGTCTCCAGAGTCACAGTCCAACACTCAAACCACTATGCCACTCTGGTAGCCACGACTCATATTTGGTGATTTGGTGGGAAATCCATTTGCACTGAGCACTGGATTTATCTCAAAGAGAGGGAGTCCACAATGTCCTGTTATGTCTATGTACAACGACATCCAAAATCCACACAACAGTGACATTTTTCTTTATTGGCCAACCAAAATGCACAAAAGACATGTTGCAAGCTTTCGAACCTCTGCTGGCTTCTTCGTCAAGCTAAGATGTTTGCCCTCTAGTTTGATAAAGCAGATAATGGCCAACTGTTTTGCTCTACCCCAGATATGTTTTCTGGATTCAACAGAGTTACTCCAGCTGGGGCAAGCACTGAACCTTATATATGTATACACACACACACACACACACATATACATATGAGTGGTATGAATAACTATATATATATATGTATGTGAGTGGTGTGAATAACTATATATATATATATATATACATATATTGTATGTATGTGAGTGATGTGAATACTGTATATATATATTTGTATGTATGAGAGTGGTATATTTATATACACACACACATTTTTGTATGCATGAGAGTGGTATAATATATATATATATATATATACACACACATATATTTTAACTGTAATTGTTTTTAATCTGTTTTACCCTGCCCCCGATTGTTTCGACAGAGGGGCGGGTAAGTAATAATAATAATAATAATAATAATAATTATTATTATTATTATTAAGGTGTGAATATATATATTCATATGTGAGTGGTAGGAATAACTATAACTATATATATTTGTATGTATGAGAGTGGTGTGAATATATATATATATATATATATACAGTATATATACACACACAGACATATATATTCATTCTTATGTGAGTGGTAGGAATAACTAAAACTATACACTATGGTGTGAGAGTGATGTGAATATTTTTCTATCTATATTCGTTTATGTATGACAGTGGTGTGACTGTATGTGTGTGTGTATATATATGTATACAGATATATATCTTTATAAATAAATTTATAAATAAATAAATAAAATATAGAAATATGGACTCTTTGCCCCTTGAACTATCAGCCTGCTATGCCTCACATCATGCAAGAAGGCCACTGAGTCAGGCAGGGGTGGCTGAGCTTCCCTTGTTGCATGTCAGCCTAATAGCCTTAGCCAGTGCTTCCAAGCCTGGTGAGGCCTATCAGACCAATTTCCCCAAGGCTTGAACACTCCTCTTTAGGCCCATTGTGATGGGAATTGACTCCTGATCACCTTCCAAGGGTTGCCCAGAGGTCACAGCCAGCCAGGCCTTCCCAGGGGAGGGGTGCAATATGGCCACATTCCCTTGAAATTGAGAAAAAAAAGACCCCCATCCTGCAAAGACTGAAAGCAAAAGCTTCTTCTCTGACTCTCAACCTTGGAAAAAGAAGAGGGGGTTGGTCAGCCTGCAAGGAAAAAGGCCCCTCCCTGTTTTATCTCAGATTTATTCCCAAAAATCCCTTTGCAAAGCCAGCTGCTGGGTCTCTCTCTGGAGAACATCTGGCTGGGAGAAGAGGTGAGTTTGAAGTGTCTTCTTCTTGCAAGAATAGGTCAGCTAAATCCTTTTTAGAAGTTACTGGATGAAAGAGGAGGAAGGAGATATTATTTTGGGTTTGCTTTGGGTTCCCACAGATATAGTGCCACTGCATAGAGAGGATTTATTAAGTGATTTTACTATGTGAATTGCTAGCCAACAGTACTAGGAGGTGAGCACTGGTTCCTAGACTTCGGTCTTCCAGATGTTTGGGACTAAAGCTCCCAAAAGTTCCACCTAGTTTGGCCAGGAGTTAAGAATTCTGGGACCTGCACTCCAAAACACAGAAAAATTTGGAGCCCCAATGTTGAAGCACCAAAAATTTGGGAATCACTGTATTAGTCTGGATTTAGATTCTGTGGTTCCAAACTTTGGTCTTCCAGCTGTTTGGGACTTCAAATCCCTTTAGCCAACAATCAGGAGTTCTGGGAGCTGCAGTCCAAAGCTCCCAACATTTTGGAGCACCAAAAATTTGGGAACCATTGTACTAGTCTGTTTTCAGTACTTCCAAACTTGGGTCTTCCAGATGTTTGGGACTTCAATTCCCAGATGTTCCAGCCATCTTAAGCTGTATCCTCACTACACAAATAATCCAATTTGACACTGCTTTAATTGCCATGGCTCCATTAAAACACAATTTAAAAACCACACAGCATTAAAATGTGTATATATATATATATATATATATTTAATCAGTTAAAAAATTTTAAAAGTTAAAACAGTTATGAATTAAAATGGAATATGTTAAAATACAAACTTTACATTTTAAATAGCACAACATTCCCACAATACAGTTTGAAACAATACAATATTAAGATGTATAAATATAAAATTTAAAAAAGCAAACCATTTTAAAAGATAAAACAGAAATTAAAATGGGATGCGTTAAAAATGCAAACCTAAAATTTTAAATAGCACATCCCCACAATACAATTTAAAGCAATACAATTTAAAAACAGTACAACATTAAAATGTATAAATATACAATTTAAAAAAGCAAACCATTTAAAAAGTTAAAGCACTTATGAATTAAAATGGAGTATGTTAAAAACACAAACCTTAAAAACACAATTTAAAAGCAATACAAAAGCATTAAAGTTTGTACTGTAGGTTTGTACTGTAGGTTTTACAACAAAAATACAGAATAAACATTTGTTTTCAGCTGAAAACCATTGGCTGTATCGGGAGACCATGGGTCTACAAGGAAGACCATTTGTGGTTGTGTGCCTTCAAGTTGTTTCTGGTTTATGGCAATCCTAACCCTATCACAGGGTTTTCTTGGCAAAGTTTGTTCAGATGGGATTTGCCATTGCCTTCCTCTGAGGCTGAGAGAGTGTGACTCAACAACAATAACAACTGTATAGCTGTGATTGCCTTAATCCCTGGTCCCAAATTTCCCCAAAGGATTGCTAAAATGTGTTGCAAAAATCATTTCTTCAACCCTTGGGGTGGAAAATTATCTCTTGAGTTTGGGACAATGAACACAGCCTGGGGTAGATTTAGGGAGACAAAAGAGAGTCTTTGCTTGTACTTTCAAATTCTTGATCTTCCTCTCAAATCCATTTAAAGCCTTGGAAATGATAAGGTGGGATGTTTTAATCTTTGCCTGGGAGGCAAGGAGCAATCTTAAATCTTCTGATGGACAACACATTCCTTTATTATTGTGAAGATGGCTGGCAATGTAGTCTTGGACTGGGATTTATAGCACTCTGGTCCCTCTTGATTTTATTCATTTTATTTATATCTACCTTTCTTCCAATAAAGGCTTTACTATACATATATTTATATATTACCTTATTTATATCCACCTTTCTTCCAATACAGGCATTGCATATATTTACATATTACATTGTTTATATCCAATGCAGGCATTACATATTTACGTATTACATTATTTATATCCACCTTTCCTCCAATACAGGCATTGTATATATTTATATATTATGTGGTTTACAATTTTGGGAACTCGTCAGAGAGCTCCAGTGCCTCACCAAATTATGAATCCCAGAATGCCATAGCCTTGAGCCATGGAAGTTAAAATGATGTCAAACAACTTGTATTTCTGTAGTGTGACACTGCCAAAAATGTAACATCAGAAGTGATTTGAAGTCTGCGTTTATTTTTTGATGTTAAAACTATCTGTGTCCCCTACTGCAACCTATTCAAAGAGTCAATTATAATTTCTGAAGCCTACTTTCACACTACACCATTACAACAATTTGATTCCACTTTCACTGTCATGACTGCATCCTATGGGATCCTGAGATTTATAGTTGAGGGAGCTTTTAGAACTCTTCCAGAGCCTCCATGGTTTAGTGGTTTGAGTGTTGGACATTGGAGACCAGGGTTTGAATCCCAGCTCGTCCATGAAACCCACTGGGTGACTTTGGCTGAGTCACACTGTCTCAGCCTCAGGAGAAGAAGGCAATGGCAAACCTAAAAGTGTACCTACGGCAGTCCTGCTGCCATGGGATTTTCTTTGCAAGAACTGTTCAGAGGAGGGTTGCCATTGCCTTCCTCTGAGGCTGAGAGTGCGTGACTTGCCCAAGGTCACCCAGTGGTTTCATGACTGAACTGAGACTTGAACCCTGGTCTCCAGAGTTATAAACCAACACTCAGACTACTATGCCACACTACTTCTGAAGAAGCAATACACTTCCATTTTAATCTGAAGCAAAAGGAAGCACAGGTGCCCTCTCTTCTGATTTTCACATGTTGCTTTGCAAACAGCAAACACAGTGTGGATGTGGAGTCGAAGGCTTTAATGGCCGGCATCCATAGTTTTTTGTGGAGCTTTCGGGCTATGTGGCGATGTTCTAGAAGAGTCCCTTTCTGTTGTTTCGCCAGCATCTGTGGCTGGCATCTTCAGAGAATGATAGCCTGGAAAAGGATTGGATGTATATCTCCTGTGTGGCCCTGAGAAGGAAGGAGTAATTGCCTTTTCCAGGCTATCATTTTTTGAAGATGCCAGCCACAGATGCTGGCGAAACGTCAGAAATGAACTCTTTTAGAACATGGCCACATAGCCCAAAAGCTCCACAAAAAACTATAGCAAACACAGTGCTTTGGTAGGTGCAACAAGAGAAGACTTTTTCCAAACACAGTGCTTTGATAATGGTACATACAACAAAAAACTATAGCAAACACAGTGCTTTGATGGGTGCAACAAGAGAAGACTTTTTCCAAACACAGTGCTTTGGTAGGTATGAGTACACACTGTTTTGGTAGCTGCACCAAAAACCAAACACACTGTTTTGGTTGCTGCACGAAGAGAAGACTTTGCAAAAACCAAATACACTGTTCTGGTAGCTGCACCAAAAACCAAACACACTCTTTTCGTTGTTGCACCAAGGGAAGACTTTGCAAAAAACAAAAACACTGTTTTGATAGCTTCATCAAAAGCCAAACACACTTTTTTGGTGGCTGCAGCAAGAGAAGACTTTGCAAAAAACAAACATACTGTTTTGGTTGCTGCACCAAGAGAAGACTTTGCAAAAACCATATACACTGTTTTGATAGCTGCACCAAAAACCAAACACACTTTTTTGGTTGCTTCACGAAGGGAAGACTTTGCAAAAACCAAAAACACTGTTTTGGTAGCTGCACCAAAAACCAAACACACTGTTTTGATTGTTGCACCAAGAGAAGACTTTGCAAAAATGAAACTTGTGTTTACAAACTCGTACTTTTTGGGCTAGGTTGGGTCCAGTGGGAACCTAGCACATGTAAAACCTGGATGCTGGATATTCGTTTGGGTTTTACCACACCTTACTCTGATCTCTTTTTCCTTGCAGGAGGAAGCTCCTTCATTTTTAACTGAGTTGTCTTGAGGCCCTCTCAGGCCTTTTCCAGAAAGTGGCCTTCCGGAAATATCCCTTTCCAAGGTCCTGTTTTGCAGTGAGTGGCACCACTAAGGCCTAAGTGCAGAGGCGGTTGAAGCTGCCCTTGCTGCACAGGTGAAAAATGGCCACTTCTTTGCAATGGAGGAAGAAGACTTTTGGTTCCAAGGCACGCGGTGGGTTGGCGCGAGTCAAACGTGCCAAGTCTGAGGAGGTGCACCATAGTTTTGAGGCAATGCCAGGTATAGAAGATGCCTGCCAAGGCCTTGGTGCAATCCCAGCTTTGGATGGACACCCAAACACACCCCTTCCGTCCAAAAGGGACGGACGTTTGCATCGTCTTTGGGAGACGGAGTTCCAAGATTTTCTAGAAGGTTCCGTCTGGGACGAGCAGCTTCTCGAGCAGATGACCCCATGGGCCAACACCCGAGCTTTCCTGGCCTCCTTTGAGCAAGTGGCCTTGGCTTGCCGCTGGCCGAGAAAAGAGTGGGCGACCCGGCTCCTGCCTTCCCTCAATGAGGATGCGGAGAAGGCCTTCCTCAGCCTGGAGCCTCAAGACAGGGAAGACTTCTGGAAAGTCAAGGCAGCCATTTTGCGGCGGGAGGCAGCCGTCCGAGAGAGGAAGCACCTGGAGTTCCGCCGCTTCTGCTACCAGGAGGCGAACGGCCCACATGAAGTCCACGCTCGGCTCCAGGAGTTGTGCCACCAGTGGCTGAATGCAGAGAAGAGTACCAAGGAGCAGATCCTGGAGGCCCTCGTTCTGGAGCAGTTCCTCAATGTCCTGCCAAAGGAAATGCAGAACTGGGTCAAAGAACACTTTCCGGAGAATTGTGGGCAGGCCATCGCCCTCGCGGATGATTTCCTCCAAAAGCTGAAGGCGGCTGAACGGGGAGAAGAGATGGTGAGAAGAACTTATAGCAATACCACTAACATTTCCATACCACTTTATAGTGCACTGCTGAGGACTCTCTAAGCTACACCTGTCCATCCACATTCACTGGGGTTAGGGGCACAGGCCCCCCATGAATGTGGAAAAACCTCAAATAACAAAAATACTGTTTTTACCTAAGAGAACACCTCTCTAGGAATCTCTAGGTTCTCCAGGGCAACTCTGTGATCAACATCTGCCAGACCTTGACTATAGAATTGTGCTGGAGGAGCTACAAAGGCCTAGAGGAGTGTTCTCTCTAGGAATCTCTAGGTCCTTCAGTGCAACTTTTGGTTAAAGTTGACCATAGAGTTGCGCTGGAGGACCTAGATATTCCTAGAGAGTACATATTACTAAAATCTATGAATAATCAAGCAATGGTTGTGTAGAAGAGGGAGTTTCTTGCTGTGTTAATGGGTTGCTGCACACAAGAGCCCCAGCTGAAAACCCCCTTTTTGCATTACCCATAAAGGCACAGGAGCCCTTCTGAGTTGTCACTGTGGCAACCCTAGCCTTATGTCAGTGGCTCACTGGAAGATATGGGTCTGCAGCTTCCTTCTTTCCCCATTGTTGATTATGGTGGCTGGGGTCCAAACCACACTGCAGTAATAATCCAGTTTGAAACCACTTCAACTGCCCAGGAATTCTGGGAAATGCAATTTTGTGAGACATTTAGCTTTCTCTGCCAGAGAGCTCTGGTGCCACAACAAACTACAGTTCCCAGGATTCCTCAGCACTGAGCCAGGGCAGTTAAGGCAGTCTCAAACTGGATTATTTCTGCAGTGTGGTTTGGATCTGAGGTTGTGGTTTAGTTGGGGATCCTCTCCAGTTTCCAATCTGGCCATGGCTCCATCCTATGAAATTTTGGGTCTAGCAAGGTCGAATTCTATGCCAGACAGGTATAGTGCCATGCCAGACTACAAATCCCAGAATTCCATAGTTTGTGTCTTGCTCTGATCAGTCTTCTCCAGGAAGCAGACCTTAGTCAGTAGTTCTGAATTCAGTATTCTGCTTTTTAGTATTCTGCTTTTTAGATCTTTATCACACTGGATGAGCTTGAAGCAGTTTGCTTCTGTATTTACATATTTATATCCACTTTGCTCTCAGCCCAGGATCCAAAGCAATTTACAACAAATGAAAACAAAGTGTGCCTGTGTGAGTGTACCTTCAAGTCACTTTGATTTATGGCAATCTCATGAATGTCATGAAGGTTTTCTTTGGAATACTTGCATAGTAATACTCAGCAGTGGTCTGCTATGGCCTTACTTTCAAATATTGCCCATACCCTCTAGTATTCCTTGGTTCTCTCATCCAAATACTAACTAGGGCTGACACTGCTTAACATCCAAGATCAGAATGGGCTTGATGCCTACAGGGCACTTTAGTTCAGACGAATAAAACCTACTTAATAATAATTTAAATTTATTTTATTATTTATTCATTTCATCTGTATGCCGCCTTTCTCCCAAAAAAGGTGCCCATGCGGGCTCATAAAACAAGCCAAAATATACATGACCCATACCCAGCCACCCACCCCTTAAAATGGAATTAAACTATCATTAATTAAAATGACGTAATTAAAATTACAACATAAAACAACAAACAATTGCATGGACATCAGGGTCAAGATGTTGAAGAAGTTAAAGGTGGAGCTTGACCCAAACAGAGCCGGGAGTTAAGGGCTTTCTGGGAAGGCCTGCCGAAAGAGGTGTGTCTTTAAGGCTTTTTTAAAGCAATCAGAAGATGTAATAAGACGCATCTCATCCGGCAGGTCATTCCATAGCCCGGGAGCGACAACTGAAAAGGCCCTCTGGGAGGTCTATGCCAACCTAGTTTTCATAGGCTGCAACAAGTTCCTCCCAGAAGACGGAAGCGTGGGGGGGGGGGCGGGTTCATACAGGACAGGGCGGTCCCTTAGATAAGATGGACCCAAGCCATGTAGGGCTTTAAAGGTTAAAACCAACACCTTGTACTGCGCTCGGAAACTAATCAGCAGCCAGTGGAGAGATTTGAGCACCGGTGTATTGTGCTCTCTCCTCGATGTTCCCGTGACAAGCCTGGCTGCCATATTCTGAACTAATTGAAGTTTCCGAGTTAAGCACAAGGGTAGCCCCATGTAGAGCGCATTACAGAAGTCCAATCGTGAGGTTACCAAAGCGTGTACCACTGACTCCAGGTCCTTCGGCTCCA
The DNA here is from genome assembly GCA_034509955.1 of Urosaurus nigricauda. Taxonomy (NCBI): domain Eukaryota; kingdom Metazoa; phylum Chordata; class Lepidosauria; order Squamata; family Phrynosomatidae; genus Urosaurus; species Urosaurus nigricauda. The sequence goes on along the minus strand of JAOEGL010000002.1, from coordinate 322,119,019 downwards.
GGAAAGGGCGCAGCTGGCATATCAGCCGAAGCTGATAGCAGGCACTCCTGACCGTCGCATTTACCTGACTAGTCATGTGAAGCGATGAATCAAGAAGTACCCCCAGACTGTGAACAGGGTCCTTTGAGGAGAGTGTGACTCCCTCTAGGACCGGAAGGTGTATTCCCAATCCTGGCTTTGGTCCTGTGACAGTACCTCCGTTTTGTCTGGATTAAGCTTCAACCTGTTTTCCCTCATCCAATCCATTACTGCCGCAAGACAGTCATTGAGAGGAGAGACGCCATCTGAAGTCTGGGCCGACAATCTGGTCATGGAGAGGTATATCTGAGTGTTGTCAGCGTACTGAAGACACTGAGCTCCATGTCTCCGAATGATCTCACCAAGTGGCTTCATATAAATATTAAACAGCATTGGGGACAGGATGGCGCTTTCAGGGACGCCACAATTAAGCTCAATCTTAGAAGAGCAACTGTCCCCGAGCCTCACCCTTTGGGATCTCCCGGAGAGAAAGGACCAGAACCACTGAAGTGCGGTGCCTCTGATCCCCAACTCTCAGTCAACCCAAAAGGATGGGATGATCTACAGTGTCAAAGGCCGCTGAGAGATCCAAGAGCAACAGCAAACTCTGGCCCTCCGGGCATGTTGGATTTTGCTTCAAAAAAGACTGCTGAAGTAATCCAGTTTGAGACTGCTTTAACTGCCCTGGTTCAATGCTAGTTGATTCTGGGAATTGTAATTTTGTGAGACATTTAGCCTTCTCTAGCAGAGAGCTCTGATGCCACAATAAACTGTAAGTCCCAGGATTGCCTAGCACTGAGCCAGGGCAGTTGACTACGCTAACTCATGCCATGGCTATGGAATGCTGGGACTTGTAGTTTCTTGTGACACCAGAGCTCTCTGACAGAAGACTAAATGTCTTACAAAGCTGCACTTCCAAGAATACCATAGTATTGAGTCATGGCAGTTAAAGTGGCTTCCAACTGAATGACTTCTGCAGTGGGGATGCAGCCTGGGGCACAGGTAAATGGACTGAAGTTGCAAGAAAAAGAGATTAAAGAAAATGTTGCAAGAAAAAGAGAGAGAGGCCACTTTATCACACTAGGGGGCAAACAGGATTTAAACGAGAGTTAAATGAGAGTAAAACAGGAAATGCCTATGATAAACATCAGGCATTTCCTGTTTAACTCTCGATTAACTCTTGTTTAAATCCTGTTTGCCCCCTAGTGTGATAAAGCAGTGGTTTCGTAGTGGAACAGACTGCCTTAAAGGATGGTGGAGTCTCTGTCTTTGGAAATGTTTAAACAGAGGTTGGATGGACAGCTATAGGCAGTTGTGTATTCCTATGTAGCAGAGGATGGGTTTGCATGGCCTTTGTGGTCCCTTCCAGTGTTGTAATTCTATGAAATAAACATTTATTGTCATCATAACATATTGCTCTTTCCTTAGTGGTGTGTCATTTTACTCTTTTCAGGAGACCGAAGAGCCGAATTTGAGTCATCCCAAGACCCAAGAAGTCCATCTGGAAAGTGTGATGACACAGATCAAAGCAAAGAGGGCAGTGAATGAAGTGTCCCCTTTTCCAATTAAAGCTGTTCCAGGCAAGAGATTTTTATTTGGTGATTTTTTAGCTCATGAGCCGTCTTTTTCTTGATGGGGGTGCTTTCTAGAGAGCCAACCGTGGTGTAGTAGTTTGGGCATTGGACTGTAACTCTTGAAACCAGGGTTTGAATCTCTGTTTGGCCATGGAAACCTACTAGGTGACCTTTAACTTTTCTTTAATTGATTAATTAATTAATTAAAACATTTTAAAAGTCCTATTTTTTCTTTTTAAAAAATCTTTTTGTTAAAAAAGCCCTTTTTAACAAATAAAATATTTTAAAATAAAAGCCATCTTATAAAACAAAAGGCTTTTAAAAAATCTGACTTTTTTTAAAAAAGACAATTAAGAATTTTTTAAAATGAACAGTCTCTTTTTTAAATTTATTTTAAAACATTCTTTAATGACATCAACCATATACCAATACATTAGATACTATGGTCTTTTTTTTACAAAAGCAATAATTTTAAGAAAAAGACTACATTCCAAGAGAACACCTCTCTAAGGGCTTCCAGGGAGATACTAGGAGTAGAAAAACAACAACTAATAAATATCTTTCCCTTAATTGTCTGTGCAAAAAACAAGTACATTGTGTGTTGTTTTGATATTGAAATAGATCTTTATATGTCTCAACCAGGGATTATTTCTCTATCGTGAAGAACATTCCTTTATTAAATTGTTGTCTTCTCTCCCAACAGGTTACAGAAAGGCTAGTGTAAAGAAGAGGGGTTATGTTCAGTGGGTCCAGTTCGGGGATACAAAGCTGAAGGCCAAGTTCCCTGGAAGAGTAAATAAGGTGCTTCCCTACTACTGGAAGAAAGCAGAGGATACCACTGAACGTCGCCATTCGGAAAGGCTGCGGAGAGGCCGCTCTCTGCCTCTGGTCAAGACACCACCCTCACCGCCTCCTGCTCCTCCTCCTCCACTTTCTCCCAAGGTCAAACCAAAACACAAGAAGCCCGCATCCCTCCAGGAGGCTTCGAAGGATCAGATAAAAAATTGCCCGGATTGTGGCCGAGATTTCCACGGGGTCGCGAGTTTCGCTCGACACCGGATGCGCCACACTGGGGAGAAACGCTATGAGTGCTGCTTCTGCGGGAAAGGCTTCTCCTGGCGCTCAGATCTGGTCCGCCATGAATGCATCCACACCGGGAAGAAGCTCCATGAGTGCTCATTCTGCGGGGAAGGCTTTGACCGTAAGTGGCAACGCATGCAACACGAGAAGACACACATGAGAGGCAAAGCGAGTCTGTGATCTGGATGGAATGTGGAGTGAGGAAATAATGGTAGCATTATCTGTGTGTGGAGGGTAGAATAGCATTCCTGATTGCATCTAATGTAATGTGCTCATTTATGGAAAAAAGGGTCTCCTTTTGCCTTTTAATCTTTTTGCTTAGGGTTTTTTTTTTTTTTGGATGTCGCCAGTTTTTCCTCATGGCATTTTTCAGAAGGTTTAAAAATAAAGTATTTACGATTAAGCTTAGTTATATAATATATGAGGATATTTTTTTAAATAAAACTTTTATTTATACTTCTTATACAAATAAGAAAGTCCCAGATATCTTTCAACAAAAGAAATCAATCAAAACAAAGAAACATTAAAAAAATCCATAACAAAATAATACAACAAATATACCATTGACAAGATAATGTAGTACAGTAAAGTCTACTGTAACATTTTGTTTTCATTTTCAATAGTATATGAGAATATTTCAAGAATTGTGTTAGCCTGTTCTGACTTTTCTGTGAGATTTTCTTTTAAAGGCCTTTGGCGCCATCTTAAGCTTTTCAGATTTATAAAAGGTGAGGAAAGGAAAAAGAAACTAAGCTTTCTTGAGTTGGGGGATATTGAATAATGACCAGGAATCATGGCAGGAATGTTTTTGCCATGGAAGTTTACTTCATTTCCACTGTTTGGTAAGGGTTTTGCATCTCTTTTCCTTTCGTAAGAAAAACAAATGTATAAGGGACTATCTACATGTTTTAAAGTCTGATCTGCTTCTGGCAGCAGGACAAAATGAAAAATCCTGAAATGGAAAGAGTAGCTTGTATCATCTCTTACTGAGGAAGGACATGCTTTTTCTTATGACATACAAACTTGGGATCTTGGAAGTAAAATAACCAAAACAAACACTCCAAGAAGAGACATTTAGCTCTCAGCCCAAGCCTTGCTACACTAACTTTGTGTTTAAAAATCTTGATTGAAAAAATGGAAGGTGATGTTTTTCTCTACACTATTCCACCATGTTTTAATCCATTGGTGGGCAAATTCACGGCCCTTGGGGCACTGTGTTGGCCTGCAGCTCCCAGCATCCATCACCATTGGCTGTGCTGGCTACAGTTGATGGGATTGCAATCCATTTGGAGGGCCAAAAATAGCCTGCCCCTCTTAGGACTAGGGCTGCCTTGGAAGACTTTTCCAAGAGTTATTTTCCGAAAGAGTTCAAAATCCTTCTTCCATGTGTCCCACAAAAAGATGTTTTGACCAAACAATGGTTTGTTGAGCTATTATCTGCCTGATTTTAACATAATGTCCAAGTATAGTTTAGCTGGACAAGGAATTGAGTATGTGGGTCTCCCATCACATTGGCTGAAACGATGGGAACTGTGGTCTTATACCCAGTGGGAAATATCGACTTAAGCTGCCATTGAATTTTGTCAATTTTTTTTCCTATTCCACAGCAACTGCTCTTTACAAATGAAAGTTTTGGCTAGGTCTCATTCGTTGCTGGTTTTGAGTTGCACAAGTGTCCACATTAGAAAACAAATCTGAACTGGGTCAAGTGGTGTATTGCATTGCATGAGCAAAGGAAAATAATTTTTGGTATATTGTTGAGTGGTTGGGGTTCTTGAATCTTTTACAGCTTTGTCAAACGTTTATAGTATTCCTTGATTACTTTTTAAAAAAATTAGTTTTATAAAGTTTGTTCTTGGGGAAAAAAGAACAACCTTTTTGTATTTGTGTAAAAGTACCATGGATTTTTCATGGATATTTGTAACGAATTCTGTTTATATTATTAAAAATTACTGGTTCAAAAGACCGTGGGTTGTTTTCTGTTGAAGACAGTGGCTTCTAAAGTTATGACTTCTGGTTCATCTGTACTCAACTCATGTGGTATGACTATAGGGTGTTTGCATGCAAAAGCAATTTGACACCACTTTCTACAGTGTGGCCAGTTTTAGTGTTGGAAGACCTATGTCAGTGCAATCTTACGCATGTGTACTGTAGTACGAAGTAAATTTATATCTTATCTTTTTCCCAGTCTGTGTACAATGTTTTATAAAAAATAGTGTATTTGGTTTAAAAAAAAAACCAAAACAAAACCTTGGTATGAAAGTTAAAACACCAACCACACTTTTTAAAAAAAAAATGTTAAAAAGGACATATAAAACATAATAAAATAATAAAATAGAAACACTACGCACCCCACCCAACTCCCATTGAAAACTGTTTTCTGCAGATCTGAGTGATTTTATCTGCAAACGGTGGTGGAAACTCTTTAAAGCAAGATGCTGTGTGGTCTACATGATGCTCCAGTGGAGCAGAATATAAAAGGTGCCCAATGTGGTGGAGTCTCCTTGAAGGTCTTTAAGCAGAGGCTGGATGGGCATCATCTATCAAGGATGCTTTGATTGTGAGTTCCTGCATGACAGGGGGTTGAACTGGATGGCCTTTGTGGTCTCTTCCAACTCTATAATTGTCCTGTCGCCCCATCATTTTCACGGGGATTTGTTCAGGACTCCCCCCCCCATGAAAATGAAAACCGCCAACCTTCAAGCCCCATTGGCTTGAATGGTGATGCGTGTCTGCGGGCACGCATGGGCAGACGCCCTGTTTTATCCCCCTCCATTTTCCGCTCATGCATAAGCAAGGGATGCGGATTCCAAGACCATGAAAGCGGGGCAACTGTATAACGTGAAGTGGAAGGCTTTCATAGCCAGCATCCATAGTTTTTGGTGGGTTTTTCTGGCTATGAGGCCATGTTCTAGAATACCCAAAGTCTGTGTTTCTCCAGTTTGCCTTCACTATCCTTTCAGTGCTAAAAATAAAAATAAAATAACTGATGTATGCTTGTAATGATAATGGCTATTATTATTAGTAGTAGTAGTAATAATAATTAATGTTCTATTTCCTCTTCTATTAATTGTAATGATAGCATTGAGATCTCTTTCTCTTAGAGTTGGGCAACTGTAGACCTGGATTTGTGCCTGCAATTCCCATTAGTCCTAGTCATTATAGCCAGTGAGGAATTAGGGGTGAAGCAGTCCAACACTGGCTGTCTCTTTGGCCCTTGGAGGGTCCCAGGAACAGAAATTCTGCCAGACCTGCCAGACCTGCCCACTTTTCTCCTCTGTAGCCACTGTCGAAAAGCAGATGACTACTAATTTACTTTCCAGGATAGCAATTCTTGTGGGATATACTTACAAGACTTGTAGAACACCCTGACTCTTAAAACCTTCCCTATAATGGATCTTTAGATTCGCATGTGCCAATTGCTTTACCTAGTCAGAAGCCAGGGCAATTTGAGGAGAAGGTTGTGGGTTTGTCTGAGGTTCAGCAAACACAATTGGTGAGGCTAGCCTGATGAGAGGTCAAACTGGAAAACAACAAAGAAGCCATTTTGCTAGATATGCCTTCATTATACCTAAATTCTTGATCTCTCTTCCCTGGATCTTAAGTCTGGATGAATGCAGGTTGTGCTCCAGCATCTGAAGATGATAGGTGCCGTAGTCCAACACATCTAGTGGGTGTCTAGTTGGGAAAAGGCGATTCAGCTTCTTGTATGGTTTCTTTGGAGTGCCGAATAAAAATCAGATCAGATTCAGTTTGTCCATTTTGGCAATCTGTGAATTTTTACAAGTCAATCTTGTGTTGGAATAACAACTCTCCACTGCCACCCCCCTTTTCTGAGCGATTCTCATTGCCTCAGTCATGTGTTGTAGACTTCTTCCATACTTCCTTTCAATCTGTTTTTCCATCATTCCCAATAAATAAAAATCAGGGCTCTTCTGGAAACTTATTATTATTAGAATGTCCTCCAATACTACATGAATCTGAGTCCCAAATTTTTGAGCTTTATTGTATAACCACCATGCACAATAACCTTTAAATTACACTTCCAGCACTTCTTTGTAACATTTTTATACATCTTTGAAAGGTTTTCCAGTGTTCGTTTATACAGTCATCTCTCCATGTCCATGTATTTTTTAATCCACGCATTCAAGCATCCATGGCTTGAAAATATTTTTAAAATATATTCCAAGAAGCAAACCTTGATTGTGTCTTTTTATGTAAGGGACACCATTTTACTCTGTCATTATGTTTAATGGGGCTTAAGCATCCATGGTCCTGGAACCAAACCCCAGCAGATACCAAGTGTCCACTGTAAATCATTTTACAGAAATGTAGTTCTTCGTGGTCTCTGCGAATCACACAAATGGGTTATTCTGTGCTTGTACAGTAAAGCTCGGAAACTTCAGGAATCACTTGGCAAAATTTAGTTTGCAACTTTTTGGTGGTCGCTCCGCCCACCCTTATATAGACCCCCTATCGGTTCTGTACCTTCTCAGTTCCTTTTGCTGACGGCGCTAGCAGGTAAAGAGAACTGTTTGCTGGAATCGTTCCTACCAACCTTTGATATGTTTTTGGCTATTGTTTGCAAATCGACCAACCTTGGCCCCCACGATTCTTGCCTGCTCTTTCTGGGTGAGGGGCATAACATATCCTCTTGCCCTCTCTGTAAATTGTTGGCTCCCCAAGCCCACAAAAATTGGGATTCTCGCCTGAAGACTGCCTTATACCAGCAGGCCCTTTAACCTGCCTCCCTTCCTAAGGCTGGGTATAGATCTTCTTCAAAGACCGCCCTCAAAAATCTAAGATGGGTGATTCTGCCTCCAAAAGGGCGAGAGATCTCTCTCCAAAGGCCAAGGACAAGCCTATGAAAGAGAAGTCTTCGAAGAAGCCTACTAAAGACCAACCCTCTTACCATGAGGCATCAACCAAGTGCTCTTCCAAGCGTAAGTATCATGGCGATGAAGCCTTCCCTCCTAGGAGGGACAAATCTAGTGGCCACTCCTCATCAAAGAGGCACCGCTCTGTTTTGCCTCAGCACTCAGCCAGGACTGATGGATCAGGTATAAAAACATCCTTCTTCGGCCACTCTGGGCTCTGACCCAACTCAGGCTCATGTTGCCCTTACACTGCAATGCTTAGAACTGCTGCCTGCAGGATTGAGAGACCAATCCCCAGCCAAGTCCCCACTGTTGCAAGTAGTCCAGGTGGATATAGTCTCAGAATTTGATGGAGAGATTTGTGAACTTGACCCCACGGATCGTCCAACTCTGACCCCGAATTTGAAAGTCTCGGGCCAGACTTTAAGCTTCACCTGAACCTCGTCAAGTAATCTTGGCTGAAGTCCAAGCCTCCTTTGGTCCTGGTGTGGTGAGAGTCACTAAAGCTTGACAGACTTCTTCCCTGGACTCCATCTGAAGTCTCTCCGAGGTCCTCTCGATCTGCTTCTCCGTTGGTGGGTTCAATCTGGGCTCCTTCCTCATGCCCTGCATTAGTAGTGCTTGAGAATGCCTCCCCAGCGGATGATATCAAATTGTTTGCAGGGAAAGTGATTAGGATATTTAGTCTGGAGAAGAGAAGGTTAAGAGGTGATATGATAGCCCTGTTTAAATATTTGAAGCGATGTCATATTGAGGAGGGAGCAAGCTTGTTTTCTGTTGCTCCAGAGAATAGGACCCGGAACAATGGATGCAAGCTACAAGAAAAGAGATTCCACCTCAAGATTAGGAGGAACTTCCTGACAGTAAGGGCTGTTTGACAGTGGAGCACACTCCCTCAGAGTGTAGTGGAGTCTCCTTCCCTACAGGTCTTTAAACAGGCTGGATGGCCACCTGTTGGGCATGCTTTGATTGTGATTTCCTGCATGGCAGGGGGTTGGACTGGAGGATTGGATGGCTGTTGTGGTCTCTTCCAACTCTATGATTCTGTGTCAAACGCCCTCAGTATCGAGGTGAACCACACCAAGGAAGATTCCTTGCACCCCATAGAGCAGAGGATCCATGGAATGGTGCCGACTATGGCTTCAGTTGCCTTCTTACCTTCTACGCAAAAGATTGCTTAATGATCTTGTCAGAAACTTGCTACTATATCATCCACTTCCAGAAAAATTGAAAACTTGCATAGGATCACACCCTCCTCAGCTTCCTGGCTCTGCGAGCACCCTAAGCCTAATTCACAATTGTCAAAAGTGCAGAACAATCTTTTACACCATGGTGACTTCAGACTCTTGGATCATCAATATCATCTGTAAGGGTTATGCCTTAGAGTTCGGGGAGCTCCTGCCCACCAGAGCTATAATTTCCACCCCACTTTCAGACACCCTACTTGACGAAGTGTGGTCTCTTGGCTGCAATCGAGCCTGTAGATTCTTCTTGGGCCCAGTAATGTTTTTTCTCCCATTATTTTTTGGTACCGAAGGCAGGTGGAGGCCTTCAACCCTTTTTGGACTTGCGCCATTTGAATGTATATATGTCTTATTGCCGCCTTCCTATGATAACACTTGCCTCTATTTTACCATTGCTACAGAGAGATCAACCTCAAAGATGCTTACTTCCACATTGGAATCGGAAAAGATCACAGGAGGTTCTTGGTGTGTGCCCTCGGCTCCAATGTCTTTCAGTTCAAGGTGCTTCCCTTTAGCCTCTCCATGGCGCTGAAGGTTTTCCACCAAGTGCATGGCACCAGTAGCGGTGTATCTCCGGCAACAAGGCATAACTGCCTTTCCGTACCTGGATGATTGGCTCTTCACAGCTCCATCTCGAGAGTTGTCCGCCAACATCAGTTTTGCCCTGTCTTTATTGGACTTCCTCGTCTGTTGATCAACTTGGAAAATTCTCAACTTACACCATGCAAACAAGTCAAGTTATCGTGGCCATCCTTGACTAGGAAAAATCTATGGCCTACTTACCCTTGGATAGGTTCCAAGCTCTTTGCAAGGCCACTCAGGAACTGATTGACCCACAGAAGGATCACAGCCAAACCACTTAGGTGGCCCTGGGACACATGGCCTCTCGATCCATGTCCATCATGGCTGGTCGTCCAGGGAGGGGACGCATTGAAGACATTCCTTAGGGATGTAATCAATGCGTCCCTCAGGGAAGGCACTGTTCCTTCTTGTCTGAAGGAGGCGGCCGTAAAGCCCCTCCTGAAGAAACCTTCCCTTGATCCCCTGGACCGAAACAACTATAGACCAGTTTCCTTGCTGCCATTTTTAAGCAAGGTGATCGAGAGAGCAGTCGCCTCCCAACTCCAAGCGGTCTTGGATGAAACCGATTATCTCGATCCATTTCAAACCGGCTTCCGGGCAGGATATGGAGTTGAGACTGCCATGGTTGCTCTGACAGATGACCTCCGCTTGAGCATCGATAGGGGTAGTGTGACCCTGCTGGTGCTCTTGGATCTCTCAGCGGCCTTTGACACCATAGATCATGCCATCCTTTTGGACCGGCTGAGAGGGATGGGGATCGGAGGCACCGCCTTACAATGGTTCCGTTCCTTTCTCTCCGGCAGGACCCAAAGGGTGAGGCTCGGGGACAGCTGCTCCTCCAAAATTGAGCTAAGCTGTGGCGTCCTGCAAGCGCCATTCTGTCCCCGATGCTATTTAATATTTACATGAAGCCGCTGGGTGAGATCATTCGGAGGCATGGAGCTCAGTGTCATCAGTACGCTGATGACACTCAGATATATTTCTCCATGACCAGATCATCTGCTCAGACCTCAGATGGCGTCTCCTCTCTCAATGACTGCCTGGCAGCGGTAATGGATTGGATGAGGGAAAACAGATTGAGACTGAATCCAGACAAAACGGAGGTACTGACAGTCACCGGCCCGAAACCAGGTCTGGGAATACAACTCCCGGTCCTAGATGGAATCACACTATCCTGGGTCTGGGGGTACTCCTAGACTCGTCACTTCACATGACAAGTCAGGTGAATGCGACGGTCAGGAGTGCCTGTTATCAGCTTCGGCTGATACGCCAGCTGCGCCCTTTCCTGGAGATGAGGGATTTGGAAACTGTGGTACACGCTTTGGTCACCTCACGACTAGACTACTGCAACGCGCTCTACATGGGGCTGCCCTTGTACCTAACCCGGAAACTTCAATTGGTTCAAAACATGGCAGCCAGATTAGTTACTGGGACATCTAGGAGAGAACATATAACACCAGTGCTTAAATCTCTCCACTGGCTGCCAATTAGTTTCCGGGCACAGTACAAGGTGCTGGTTTTAACCTTTAAAGCCCTACATGGCTCGGGCCCATCTTATCTCAGGGACTGCCTCTCCCCGTACGATCCTCCCCGCACACTTCGATCCTCTGGGAGGAACCTACTACAGCCTATCAAGACCAGGCTGGCACAGACCTCCCAGAGGGCCTTTTCTGCAACCGCTCCCAAGCTCTGGAATGGTCTGCCGGATGAGATGCGCCTCATGACATCTTTAGATTGCTTCAAAAAAGCCCTAAAGACGCATCTCTTCCAGCAGGCCTTCCCCTGAAATTCCCTATCCCCGGCTTCAGTCCCAGACTTTGATTTCCTGCCTACTCCCATGTTTCTGATCCCCACTTATGACGTGGCCGCATAAGGACGGGTTAGGATGTTGTTATATGTTTTAAAATAATTACTGTTTTAATCACTGCTGGTTTAATCTATTTTTAAGGGGTGGGAGGTTTGGAAACGGGTCATGGGATTGTTTTAATCTATGTTTGTTTGTTTTTTTTACTTGTACCCCGCTCCGAGTGTATGTACAGAGGAGCGGGCTATAAATAAACTATTATTATTATTATTATTATTATTATTATTATTATTATTATTGCCTCAACCACATACATCACCTCAAATGTGCGCCCAAAACTTCACCCCTTTCAGGCCTGGTTCCTCTCTGTGTTTGATCCTGTGTCCGACCATCCCAACGAATGGCTATCTTTACCGAGACCTCTTGCCCAAAAGCTCCGTTGGTGGCTTGATCCCAACAACATATATGTGGGGATGCCACTCCTTCCACCTTCCTCAGAAAACCCTGAAATAGGATGCTTCCATGTAAGGATGGGGAAAGAACCTCCCATCGAAAAAACCTCCCATATCAACGTATTAGAAATGCTAGCAGTGGAAAAAGGTCTCAAGGCCTTTGAGACCTTGCTCATGGGATGGATGGTCCTCTCATGACAAGCAACACCACAGTAATGTACTACCTGAACAAGCAAGCAGGAACCCAATCCCTCATGCATTTGGGACTGGTGCATCCTCAAAGGTATACAACTATAGTCCATTCACCTCCCTGGAGAGCAGAATCTTTGGCAGACCAGCTCAGCAGGTCCTCAGACCTGTGCCATGAATGCCATTCCAACACAGTACAGAGTCTTTTCTCTAGATGGGGAATGCCCAATATCGACCTCTTTGCCACACACCTGAACAACCAGTGCGAGCAATTCTGCTCCAGAACTTGGTCTCCAAACTCTTGAGGAGATGTGTTCCTGTTTTCAGTGGTCGGGAGAGCTTCTGTATGCATTTCCTCCCTTCTCTCTCATCACAAGAGTCATTGCCAAAATGAGATTTGATGGTTTGAATGCCATCCTGATAACCACATGGTGGCCGAGACAGCCATGGTTCACACCACTGCTTCACCTATCTTAGAAAGAGTTCCACTGGCTGCGACCCTGCCTGGACCCCTTGACCCTCCACAAGGGTTGAGTTCACCACCTGGACATTGACATGCTCCCCTTGGTTGCGTGGAGAATCCATCCTTCAAGACCCTACCACTCTCAGTACGGACGGTCATCTTGGCAGCCCAGAAACTTTCCATTGTAAAGTCATATTCCTTTAAATGGAAAAAGTTCCAAGACTTCCTTGCTGATAAAGGTCTTTCTCCATCTGAAGTGCTCTCTCTGGCTTTTCTTAGCTAATGAAGATTCAGGAAGGACTCATCCCACGCTTACTACAAGCGCATTGATGACCAAAAAGGCCGATCCGAGATAAACAAGCCCAGTTACAGAAAGCGCAGCAGAAAGTCTCCTTGGGTGATGTTTCCAAGTTGTGGTTCTTTCTGTGTTGTCGTTTCTCTTCAAGACTTGTTCGGCGTGAGTTCTCAAACGAGGCTGCAGCATTGTGGATAGTGTGTCTCCATGCCTCCCGATGTGAGGCCAAAGCAGACCATTGTTGGTGATCAATCTGGCCAAGCTTGAGATGTTGTTTCAGGGAGCCCTTGTATCTCTTCTTTGGAGCGCCCCTCTTACGCTGACCTATCTGAAGTACTAGTCCCTACAGGTTTGGACTTTCTTGTGTCCTTGGCTGACACAGGACTGTCCCTATGTTCTCTAAAGTGTTATTTAGCTGTCATCTGCGCTCACTACCAGTTTGATGGCAGACCCCCATTTTTCAAGGACCCGTTGGTCAAAAAGTTAAAGGGGTTTAACAACCGCTACCCTCCTACATCTGTACCAACACCTGCTTGGAGCCTCAAACTGGTCCTTGTTTTTCTCTCAGGTAAACCCTTCAAAGTGGAGTTGGAAGGCTTTCATGGCCGGCATCCATAGTTTTCTCTGAAGATGCCAGCCACAGATGCTGGCGAAACGTCAGAAAGGAACTCTTCTAGAACATGGCCACATAGCCCAAAAGCCCCACAAAAAACAAAACCCTTAAAACCCATGGCCACTACAGATCTTAAGACTATTGACTTGTAAGACTGCCTACCTGGTGGCCATTATCTCTGCTTGCAGTGCCAGTGAGGTTTGTGCTTTAAGGGTGGAAAGCAACCTTATTTATCCTTCCACAAGGACAAGGTGATACTCTGTCCCAAGATATCGTTCCTCCCCAAGGTAGTGTAATCCTTCTATCTCGGGCACCACATTGTGTTGCCTACTCTGGCTCTGAACCCGATGTCAGATACTGAGTGGCGCTTACATGCGCTGGATGTCCTGTCAGGCCCTAGCCTTTTATGTTCAAAGGACTTCGGTTCCGAGGCATTCCGAGAGACTATTTGTGTGTTACTCGGAACCGAGACTAGGACTCCCTGTCTCTGCCCAAAGGATTTCTAAGTGGGTGACTGCCACTATCCATCTTTGGTATGAAATGTCAGGAAAGGTTCCTCCAGCTTGGGTGCGAGCTCATTCAACTAGCGCAGTACCAACGTCCTCTGTTTTTCTGACTTGAGTGCCCTTGGAGGATATCTGTAAAGCTGCTGTCTGGTCTCAGCCATTGATTTTTATCAAACACTACAGGTTGGACACCAGGGTTAGGCAAGATGCAGTTTTCGGGAGGACAGTTTTACTGTCTGGATTACACTAAGTTGTACATTCGTCTGATTTATGTTTGAATCCAAACAAATGACAAACTACTGCATTTTTTAAGTTTAAAAATTTAGTGTGCTGTATTTCCTATACATTAATTACAATCATTTGCATTTCTGGGTTGAAAGTTGTTGTAGTTGATGTACACTTGAGTTCAATGAATGACATTAACAAATGCATTACAGATTATTTTTCCCATATATGATTATGGCCTCAAACTATGAATGCACTTTCAAGTTCATCAGTTTATTGTTCTTAATAAACATAACTTCTTTCAACTTTATAACTAATGTCATGACACTCCCTTCTCCACTGAACAAAGCTTGTCAGTCTAACTCATTTGTGTGATTCGCAGAGACTACGAAGGAGGACGGGCTGCTTACCTGTAACTGTATTTCTTCAAGTGGTCATCTGCAAATTCAAACAAATCCTGCCCATCCTCTCCTACTTATTACTAATTTCACTCTGTTGCTGCTATGCGGCATACTTTATGGAACTGAGGAGGTACAGGACCGATAGGGCTGTATAAGGGTGGGCGAAGCTACTGCCAAAAAGTTGCAAACTAAGTTTTGCCTAGTGATTCTAGAAGTTTCCGAGCTTTACTGCGCAAGTGCAGAATAACCCATTTGTGTGAATTCGCAGACAACCACTCGAAGAAATACCATTACAGCTAAGCAACCTGTCCTTCCAGATCATAACTCAGTAAATTTCAAAGACTTTGTTAATGCTTTCCACCACTGTCCTAAATGAATTTGAGTGTCAATAGTTTGATCCTATTTTATCATACATTTTTTACCCGTTCAACTTCCATTTCTATTCTTATCAACATTTTGTACATTTTTTGCACTTAAATTATCGTCATGTGAACAAAGTTGAGTTTCTCGTTCTGATTCCATCATTTCAAAATCATACACTTTTTTGTCCATCTTAAATCCCTTAACAAATTGTCCATATAAGAACCAATGAAATATCAATCCTCAATTCCTCTTTAGATTTCATTCTAAAATTGTCCTTTATCCAGTATTATTAACACTTTATAGTTCACTCATTTTTAGTTTTAAAAAAAATCCTTTTTTTAAACAGTGCTCCAGAGAGGCAATTTAGAGTAAAACTTTTATATCTCTTCCAAGTTCTCAATAATGACCTTCTCATATTATGATTGTTCAATTCAGAATCCACTTAGCTTTATCATACCAAACAAAAGCATGCCGATCAAATCTCAAATTTACTCCATTTGCAGTAATTTACAATGGAAACACATTGTAAAATTAAAGTTTACCATACAATTGTGTAATGTCTATTGAGACTCAAGTCCTATTAAACGAGTCTCTGGGTGCATCTACATTGTAGAAATAATGCAGTTTGAGACGTCTTTAATTGTTGCTGCTCCATCTTATGGACTCCTGGTACCTGTATTTGTCGTTTTACAAGGTCTTCTCTGCCAGTGCTGGTGCCTTACCAAACTACAGATCCCAGGATTCTGTAGGATGGGGCCATGGCAGTTAAAGTAGTTAAACTACATTATGTCTACAGTGTAGATGCACCAAATAGTCCCCGAAAATTTAGGGTATGTCACCTAAGGGGGTACATTGCATCTGCACTACCTAGTTATTACTAGTTTCATACCACTATTAATAAACATGACTACATTCTATGAAATCTTGGGAGCTGTAGTTTTGTGCAGGATTTGGAACTCTCTGTGCAATGTTCCCACTGACACCTGATTACACAACAGCCTTAGCTCTGTCACTAAACTACAAAGTCCAAGACTCTTTCGGATAGAGCCATGACAGTTTAAGTGACATAAAACTGGTAAGAGTGATGCAGTATGGAAACACTTTCAGTTGATTTGAACACAAGTTTACCAATCAACCCATCAGAAGTGCTTCAATTTATGTTTGATGGAGCACAAATACATACTTCACCTTGATTTCTCAATAAATTCAAGAATACAACAGCAGTAAACAAGACTAGTGTAACAACAATAGGGAGAATTTCTATTTTGAATATGGATATTTGCTCTCTGCTGTTTTTAAAGATACTCGCATTAAAAAGAAGGCTTTTTCAATTCTCCGATCATTAACGTGTGTTCAGTTGATCAAATGGGGATGGATCAAATTAATTGACCCATTTAATTAGCTGATTAAATTCATTAACATTACCGTATATACTCAACTATAAGTCAAACTCGTGTATAAGTCGAGGTGAGGTTTTGGGGTCAAAATTATGGATTTTGCCATAAACCATGGATAGGTTGAGGGTAAAACCTGGAGGCTCCTTCAATATATGTGTGCGTATGGCAAGAGAGAGACTCTCATTGAGGCTTTTTGCTTCATCGTTTCAGCTTTCGTTTCAGCCAGACGCACAGACGGGAGAAGACTTTTAAGCAGTATCAATTAATCACTCAGGACTCTTTTTGCTTGGCACAAGAGAGAAATAAACTGCTCTGCCGACTGCATGGGGAAGTCTAAAAGAGCTGCTATCCTATTACCATAGTGACTTGTAAATAAGTCGGCCTGGAATTTGAGGGTTAATTTTGGGGCACAAATGTTTAGACCTCTAGACAAGTATATACGGTATATTAACATTCTTTTAAAAACAAGTAAATACAATACAGTTGTCCCTCCTTATCCACGGATTTTTTTATCCATGGATTTAAGCATCCACGGCTTGAAAATATTTTTAAAAAGTATAAATTCAAAATAGCAAACCTTGATTTTTATTTTATATAAGGGACACCATTTTCCTCTGCCATTATATTTAATGGGACTTCAGCACCCACAGATTTTGCTACACACGGGGGATCCTGGAATCAAACCCCAGCAGATAACAAGGCCCCACTGTACTCTTTTCTTCTTCTTCAAAGAGTTATGAAAGGGCGAAAAGAGAGATGCTGCAATGGTTTTATCCAAAAATAATTTTGCTGATATTCTTACGTACCGAATATGCTCATTTTAAGGAGAATACCAATTTGGGTTTGTTTTAGCTGACTGTCTTGTACAAAGGAGGCATAAGGACTACATTTTCACAACTAAATATCTCCTAGCCCATGCATGTTTTTTTTTAAACTGACAACTCCCAGCAGCATTGCCAGCTATTGTATGATGAATGTTGGGGCCTGGAGTACAACAGGATCTGGAAGACAGCACTGTTCCCATGCTTGCTCTGGCAGATTCAAGTCTATGCTGTGCACCTATTCCAAAAAGTACAATGCTTCTCTGGGATAATACAATGTTGTAGACGCAACTCATTTCTTAATGGCTTCTTAAATCAGTGTTGAGTTCCATGCAGAATTACACCCCCTCATCTTTGTCAGACCAAAGTTTAGGATAAAACGATGTCCTCACTTCCTATTCAGAGTCACTATGTTCCATTGGAAGTGGCCAGATCACTGGCATTTTAAAAGCATTCTGAACGGTGTTGCATTTCAATAACAATGCTTCTCGAGTTAAATAAAGTTTCCCTCTTTAAATCGGATGAGACTACATTTTTATTTTATTTCACATTGTTTATAAATATATATATATATTTGTTTCCTATGTTTTTAAAAATAGCTCCCTGAAAATTAAGAGACTTTGGATTATGGCTGGTATCCTATTAAGTGGTATAGGTGGGTGTACTGGTAATTCAGGCTGTGGCTGCTCTGCAAAAATAGTTTGACACCTTTTTAACTTCCATGGCTGTGTGAGGGAATTCTGGGATTTGTAGTTGGGGGGCAATAGAGCTCTGATGGAAGATGAATTATCTCATAAAATTACAAACCGGAGAATCCCAAAACACTGAGGACCTGCCAGTAAAGTGGTTTCAAACTGTTTTTTTTCTGCAACACAATAGCAGCCATAGTGCCTCTTTTGGATGATGCAGAAATTGGTATTCCTTCTTCCCTCCAGACCAACCAAAGACCCCCACCAAGACCTAACATATCGTTACTACAGCCCCACTCCTGGTGGCGCAGTGGTTCAATGCCTGTACTGCAGCCACTCACTCAAAACCATAAGGTGGCGAGTTCAATACCAGCAAAAGGGCTCAAGCTCCACTCAAGCTTGCATCCTTCTGAAGTCGCTAAAATGAGTACCCAGATTGTTGGGGGCAAGTAGTTTACAGTTGTAAACCGCTTAGGCAGTATGAAGCAGTATATAAATGAAGCTGTTTGCTTGACTGCTGTAATCCGCTTTGATTTCCCACTGGAAAAGGTGGAATAGAAACAAATCCTATACTGTATATAGAGAGTCATTCTGTGCCTGGGGATTAGCTGGAGGGGGACAGCATAGTGATTTGAGTTTTGGACTATGACTTCTGAGAACAGGGTTTGATTCTCTGCACAGCCATGAAACCCACTGGAAAGGCAATGGCAAACCTCCTTTGAACAAATACTGTATAGCAAAGAAAATTCCATGATACCTTAGGGTCACCATAAATCAAAAATTATTTGAAGGCATTCACCATCATCATCATCATCATCATCATCATCATCATCATCATCATCATGTCCCCATAGCCAGAGGCAGGCTCATTTCATCATTTCCTGGGCTACCATTTTGTGCGGCAGTGACTCGGTGGTAGGTTAAGGAATTGTAGACTGGCCAGCTATACAGGAGTTCTGCAAGCAAAACTACTACACTAGGCTGCACCATACAGGATTCTAGCCTATGTATTATGCCTTCTTTGTTAAACTCTGATGACCAAGATCCTGCCTATGTGAACATGCATCATAATGCCTGGCAAGTGCCAAACCCTGGGAGGAACCTTTAGTGCTCTCATTTACCCATGGGGAAGACAGAATGGGGAAAGTTGATTCTGGCTGCAACTGCACTTGAGAAATAATCCGGTTTGGTACCACCTTAACTGCCACGGTTCCATGCTATAGATTTCTAGGAAGTGTTACGCTATGGAATTCTGGGAAGAGCTCTGCTCTGGTACCACAACAAACTACATTTCCCAGAATTCAACAGCATGGAGCTGTGGCAGTTAAAGTGGTGCCAAACCTGATTATGTCTCCAGTCCAGAGGCAGCATCTGTCTATAGAGAAGCAATCGGTCTCAGTTCTGGGTGGGAGATGAGGAAGAAATGAAGTGTACCTGCCTTTGGCTTGTCTTGACAACCCGGAGCATCTGGATCTTCAGGGTCTGATTTACTCCCCCCACTTTGTCCCCTTCCCCCTGATAAGAAGGAGCAGTGGCTGCCCCACCTGGGACTAGACAACTACTGACAGTGGAAGGAATTTGAATGGTGCACAAGGGCAAGAGAAGAACCCCTTGCATTCTGTCCAAAAGGGGGCTTACACAGGCATACGCTGCACCTAGACTGACAGCATGCCGGTCAGTAAGAGTATAAAATATATTTTTTCAAAGGTACATATGCTTCTTGATAGAGGAAGTTACATATGAATCCTTGTCATTGCAGCCATCACTCAAGCACATGGGTGCAAAAGCAGCCACCTCAGAGTTAGCACAGCAAAAATAAGTTTGCATTGCCCTTTTTTTTTTTATTTTCCCTCTACTGTACTACATAAGGGTGTTTTGGAAATGAAGTTTTGTTGAAAATTACACCGGAGGGACATTTCAGCCTCCCAGGATCCTCTTTTAACATGCTTCTGTTCTAGAGCAAACATCAATGGCTACTTCAGCAGAAATACCCTGCATTGCTGTTGTTGTGTGCCTCAAATTGGTTTTGACCTATGGCAACTCTAAGGCAAACCTATCATGGGGTTTTCTATGGCTGAGATGGTGTGACTTGCCCTAAGTCGGTTTCGTGGGGAATTGAACCACAATCTCCAGAGTCAAAGTCATGTGCTCAAATCACTACACCACGTTGAATTAAAATTGATCAGAAAATTCCATTGTATTAGCTTAGCCTGAATCAAGATATGGGTTTTCAAACCTACTGGAAGGCTGACCAATGCAAGGGAGGTTATGTGATCCCGAACACTGCTGTGTGATGGGAGGCTGAAGGCTTTCATGGCCAACATCCATAGTTTCTTGTGGGTTTTTCGAGCTATGTGGCCATGTTCTAGAAGAATTTATTCCTGATGTTTTGCCAGCATCTGTGGCTGGCATCCTCAGAGAATGTTGGGATGGAAGAGATTTGGGTATATACATATACATATACATATATACTAGGTGATCCTGGGTAGGGAGGAGTGATTTCCATGTTAATCTGTGTATTGTTCTATTGTTGATGGCAAGGCTTCCAGGTGGGAGGATATGCAAAGAGGATTTAGTGCCACCTTGATTAGTAATCATTGTCTGCTGAGAAAACCCCTGACCCTGGGTGGATCCTCGATCCATAGGGAGAGGTGGGATATTTTTTATTATTATTATTATTATTATTATTATTATTATTAGCATTATTAGCATTAGCACTAGCCAAGTCCTGATTTTGCTGTTTTTCAGGATTGGTAGCCAAACCTTGATCACTTTAAGGGATTCTTCTTTCTTGTTGAAGTTGTCCAGGTGTTTGGAGATTTCAATGGATTCCCTGTGCATTCTGACATGATAGTTGTTGGCATGGTCCAATATTTCAGTGTTTTCAAACAGCATTTTATGCCCAGGATGGTTTATAACATGTTCTGCTACTGCTGATTTTTCTGGCTGACTCAGTCAGCCGTGTTTCTCATGTTCCTTGATTTGTGTTTGAAAACTGTGTTTGGTGGTCCTTATGTAGACTTGTCCACAGCTGCATAGTATGCGGTAAACTCCTGCGGGTGTGAGAGGGTCTCTCTTGTCCTTCGTTGAACGTAGCATTTGCTGAACTTTTTTGGTTGGTTTCTAAACCATTTGTAGGTTGTGTTTCCTCACCAATTTCCCTATTCTGTCTGTTTTGTGATGTTTGCTTTACAACGTTTGCATCCATTTAAGCTTTTGTGTGATTCTCATTATCTCAGTAAGTGCCAACAGAATCTATCTTTGGAGAAACAACAATTTCATCTGTAATTTATCCAACAATGACTACTGAAAGTCTCTTCAGAGAATAAATTGCAGTGTTTCTCCATCTTGTCACTTCTCCTGTGCACATATTCCTCTTTGGAGAAGCAGAGCAATATTCTGAGTCTTTGTGCCAACCGCTCCAAAGGCTTTTCACAGGGGTTCTGTTGCTATGCTGCAAAAAATCTGCCAGCAAAGCAACTCCGAATGATCCATGCCTTACTATAAGAAAGTGTGAGAGAGGATTGGGCTATGCTTCTTTGTTAATTAAATAGGAGGGGAAAATTTTGGTGATACATACCAGTGATGGGAATTGTGCAGCCTATGGGCCACTTGTGGCCCTCAAGATGATTTGTCTGACCCCCAAAATTCTCATCACAAAAAAAGGGGGGATTGTGGGAGAACTGCAATTCAAGAAGTTTCCAGGTGTGTGATTCTCCTCTAAACAATGGATATCCCATATCTTGTTTTAGCAAGAACATTTGTTTTGTTTGTTTTAAATCAGGAATAGTCACTATCAGTTTTGCTAGAAGTTGGTGCTGCTTCTGGTTGTTCAGGAGGGGTAGAAAATGGTGTCCGGAACTTCCAAAGTTGCACACCCTGATTTATCCCTTTTTAACTAAAGCTACTTCTTTGTCCTGTAAAATTAGGTAGAATTTGAGGCTGAAGTTGTTGCTTTCTCTCCTGTGTGGATCAGTTTGTGCTTCATAAGGTGTGACCGGTTGCTGAAAGTGTCACCACAGTCTAAGCACTGATATGCCTTGAATCCTTTGTGGGTGTTCAGATGCAGGGTTAGATTGGAGCTTTGTGTGAAGGTCTTCCCACAGGTCATGCACTCGAACGGTTTCTCCCCTGTGTGGATCTTGCAGTGCTTGTGAAGGTTTGAAGTCTGGCTGAAACCTTTGCCGCATGTGGGGCACAGAAAGGGCTTCTCCCCCGTGTGAGTCCTTTTGTGTTTCAGCAAGCTGGATTGGTGGCGAAAGGGTTTGTCACATACAGGACACCTGTAAGTCAGCTGCTCTGCGTGGGTCTTCTGGTGGTCATAAAGAAGTGAGAGATGGCTAAAGGTCTTCCTGCAGCGAGAACATGGGTAGGTTTTTGCCTTCATGTGGATTTTCCGATGCTGGCAGAACTTGGCACGCTGACTGAAGCTTTTCCCACAATCAGAGCATTTGTAGATCGGGCTCCCAACATGTATTTTCTGGTGCCTCTGCATGCTTGTGATCTGGCAAAAGGTCTTCCCGCAGTCCTTGCATTTGTATGGCTTCTCTCCTGTATGCAGCCTCTCGTGTTTTATGAGGTGTGAGCGTACCCGGAAACATTTCTTGCAGTATGAGCATTTAAAGGGTTTCTCCCCTGTGTGGATCCGCTGGTGGTATTTAAGGTGTGAAGGTCGGCTGAAAGTCTTCCCACACTCAGAACATTTATAGGATTTCCTTCTGGACTGGACACTCAAGGAGACAATGAGGGGAGTTTTCACTTTGAAGGTCTTGCCATTTGGAGGAGAGGCTGGTTCTTTCTTGATACTTTGGTTTTCTGGTTTGGTATTATTCAGCTTCTTGACAACTTTTTTGCAGGGACTTTTCTTTGTCTCTTTTTCTGTGACACTACGACTTCCAGAAGCTTCTGCTGGCTCACAGCACTGGGAGATTTCAGGTTCTGTCTTTAGTGGTGATGCATTTTTAGGATTTATTTGCACAGACCGTTCATGTCGATTGCTATTCTTTTCATCATCAGTAACTGGATTATTCAACATTGGATCTACTGGAAAACAAAACAGGGTAAAGAGAACAACTATTGTGAAGTCAACACAACTAATTATATTTGAACCAAATTTTATTACAGGGAAAAGGTGCATGCCAGTGTTCCTATTCAATATTACTTTAAGAGAAAATTTAGTGCCTAAGGGAGAAATAACATGGCAAGAAAAGAGCGAGTCCCTGCACCATAAAAAAAGGAGAACTTTTTGTTCCTGCAGCCTTTTTATTCATAACTAGTAACATGCATTTGTGAAATGAAGCAACCAGGACAGGGATGCCTTGCATAAGAAAAACATTTTAAATATTCTAGAAATCACTTGAAGGCTTCTTCCAAAATACATCCAGGGATGAGTTTTTCTTTCACTGGCCTCCACTTTTCTCATGCTTTCTGTTTGTGTGGCCAGACAGAGCTGTGCTTTTTCAACATGCTAGGAGTAGCGATTGTGGTTTACCAGCTCTTCCCTTTCTCTCTGGCTGCATTCACACTGTAGAAATAATCCAGGTTGACACCACTTTAACTACCATGGCTCAGTGTTATGGAATTCTGGGAAGTTTAGTTTTGTGAGACATTTAGTCTGCTGTCAGTGTGCTCTGGTATCCCAAAATTCCAAATCCCAGAATTCCACAGCACTGAGCTATGGCAGTTAAAGTGGTGTCAACCTGGATTATTTCTGCAGTGTGAATGCAGCCTTTGTCCTGCTCTTTACACATACTCTGTAAGGCATTCTGGAGATAGCAGCTGTTCACCTCTCCTATTGCAGGGAGGCTACTAATGTATGTACAGTTGACCCTCCATGTTTGCTGCTTTCACTTTTGTGGGTTTGATTATTCACGGATTTGATTAACATATTCTCTTTAGCAATCTCTAGGTCCTCCAGCAAGACTCTATGGCCATCTTTCACAAGAGGTTGCACTGGAAAACATAAGGATTCCTAGAGAGAACATTTCTCTAGGCATTTATAGGTCACCCAGCACAATTCTGTGGCCAGCCTCCCACAGAGTTGCACTGGAAGACCTAGAGATTCCTAGAGTGGTGCTCACTAAGGTAAAAAAAACAACAAAAAAACCAGTGTTTTTTAAAAAATTATTTGTGGTTTTCTTATTTTCACAGGGGTCCTGCATCCCTAACCCCAGTGAATGTGGAGGTCCCACTGTACTTTATTCACTGGGATATACCTGTACCAGTTTTTCAAAATCAAAGTGGGCGTCTGACTATTTCCAGGGGTTGGGGACATTTTGGGCAGTTGATAGGGTAGATAATTGCCATCCAGACCTGTTAGAGTTGTCCACTCCTGAATTAAATAATTAACTGTTGTGGATGTAATCCTTCATTGGACCAATGGAGTATAGCTATCTGTCTTCTATACTCCCGAACCTTTATTTTACCATTCAGTGGCAGGGCAGATAATATCCTCTTGCCCCTGGTTGGGGGGCTGGTCCAGGAGAAGTAAAGTAAAGGGCTCAGCATGTATGGTTCAGCTGAGTTCCTCCATCTACAATAACCATAAAAATGACACAGGGAAATGTTGGGTTGACACCTGCATATGTCACCAACAGGATGTCACCTTTTGCTTTTAATTATTTTTTCCCCTAACTTTTTGAACTACAGTTGGCCTTTCTTATCCACAGATTTTTTATTCACGGCTTCATGCATCCACAGTTTGAAAATGTTTTTTTAAAAGTCTAAATTCCAAACAGTAAACTTTGATTTTCCATTTTATACATGGGGCTCCATTTTGCCATGCTATTCTATTGAATGGGACTTGAGATCCACAGATTTTGTTATCCACAGGAGCTCCTGAAATCATTCCTCAGCAGATAACAAGGGCCCACAGTATATATAAAAAGGCAGGTTGGCTGTTGTGGAATAAACAAAATGGAAACTTACCCAGCACGACATTAACATTGTCAGACCTGCTGATTATCATGTTGTCCTGTTTGCAACTCTCTATCTGCTCCGAAATAGGGGGTCTGCTTTCTCCTTCAGGTATATTCAGGCTTGCTGCTTTGGGCTGCTGAAAGTCATTGCAGGGTTCAGCAACAAAATCAATAAATCATCAAAAAGTGAACAGTACAAGTAACTCGCAAGATTTGGTTCCCATCTCAGCCATCATCCCAGTACCCCCATTCAAAACGTTTTTACTTTAAACTTTAAACAAAATGAAACTTAAAAAATACCGGTACCCCCCCCCCCCCACAGGGGGGCTATACCTGCTCCTTAGCAAGCCCAAATACTTCAGTTTCCCTTTGCCATCCCTTCTGAAAAAGTGACAGGAAACAATGTCTTCTTACTTCCGATACTTCTCAAAATGGCAACCGGACATGGCTAGATATCACTTCCTGCCACTATTTTGGGATGATCTACAGAGGAAAACAGAGATATTTGAGAATACTATAGGGATTTAGAGAATACTATAGGGATTAATGTTCTATGGTTTTATCTACTGCTTTTAATTTAACCTCAGTTTAATTTTAACTTAAGGGGTGGGAGGAGGGATTATCTACTGCTTTTAATTTAACCTCAGTTTAATTTTAAGGGGTGGGAGGAGGGATTGGGTTGCTATATTTCAATTGTATCTGTATTTTATATGTTGTACCCCGCCCCGATTGCTCATTCAGAGGGGCAGGATATAAATAAATATTTTTTATCATCATCATCATATCTGGAAGATGCCAAGGATAGGGAAGCCTGGCATAATGTTGATTTTGGTCCTCATACAGGACATCTGTGGCTGAGAAGTCCAACCTATTCGCTCCCTCCCCTCCCTCCACACACACACAATTCCTAACATTGGCTTCAGGACTAAACATGGTTATATACCTGCTGTTTCTGTTTTTCAGTCTCTTTCTGCATGAGCAGAAACTCCTCTGCTAGGGCTACCGCTTGGGTGCAGGACTCTGGGACAAGTTCTCTGACCCGTTTCTGGATCTTTGGTGGCAGGACAGCCAGGAACTGCTCCAGCACCAGCTGCTCTAGGATCTGCTCCTTGGAGTGTTTCTCAACCTTCAACCACTGGTTGCAAAGCTCCTGGAGGCGGCTGTAAAGCCCCCTTGGCCCCTTGGCCTGCTGGTAGCTGAAATGCCGGAACTGTTGCCGCTTCTTCTCCCGGCTGAAAGTGTCCCCTCGCAAAATGGCCACCTTCACCTTCCCATAATCCTCTTTGTCCCTGGCCTTGAGGCCCTTAAAGAGCTGCTTGGCTTCGCCACTAAGAGCTGGCACGAGTCGGCTCACCCACTCTCCTTTGGGCCACCGGCAGGCCTCGGCCACTTGCTCAAAGGAGGCCAGGAAGGCCTTGGCGTCGTCCCATGGGCTGGACTCTGCCTGAGGGGGCTGTGGGTCTTCCGAACCCAAACTGGGAGACTCCAGCGTCTTCAAGAACTCCTGCCACTGGTTCTCCCACTCCTCAAGCAGCCCCTTGCCTTGAACCTGAGTAAACTGCTTTTTGGAGGTCCCGTGGAGGAGCTCTTTGATACTCCCAGCCTGGATGATTTGTGGCGCCTCTTCTGTTTCTTTGCTTCCTATCGCCGGTTCAAGGACCGAGCTTTCTGGTCCCTCCATTTTAATTACTTGAAGAGGTTGAAAGAAAAGACCCTGTCTGGGACCTTGTCTGTTGCTGCTGCTTCTCCCAGCTGAAAGTGTGCCCTCAAATTGCCACCTTCACCTTCTGATAATCCTCTGGGCAATCCAGATCAAGACGTTGACTTAGTAGGGGGTCAAGGGCTATATAGATCAGGAAGTTGATTTGGTAAGAAGCAACCGGCCACAGATAATCAGATGCTTAATTTCATGCCATGTGAGGAGCTGTCTCAGTGGGGGTCTCTAGACATCCAGAGAGTCACATAGGAAGCCAAAAAAACTCTAAAATAATAGCATGCAAGGGTTTTCTGCCTGTAGAAAAACAAAACATCAAAACAAAAAATTAGTTGTTGGAAGTAACTAGTTAATTAGTTTAGTTAGTTATTCCTTTTTGTTTCCCCCTCCTCTCATGATTTCACCTAACTCCTTAGATTCTCCAGTTAAAGCGAAGCTAAAAGTAGAATTTATTGAACTGAGTTGCTAGGACTTATTAGGGTAGGGCATCTACTTTTGTAAGATATGGTCCAACAGGAAAGCTGGCCATTTCAGGAGAAGAGCTAATATGAGTGAAAGAAAGGCATCACATGGCACTGTTGTCAGCTAGGTTCTGGCTGCACTGCAGAATTAATGGAGTTTGATACTGGTTTAACTGGCATGGCTCCATCTATAGAATCCTAGAATTTGTAGTTTTTTGTGGCATTAGAGTGCTCTGACAGAGAAGGCTAAATATGTCTCAAAACTACACATCCCAGAATTCCATACCAATTTAAACAGTGTCAAATTGCATTAATTCTGCGGTGTGATTTCTGGGGAACTAGGAACCTGCTCTGAGTTGTAATGTGATCTATACAAGGCTTTGACTCCTACTTCTCTGCACCTTGGACAGAAATTTTGGTCAAAATTGACCCCCAAAAAGCTGAGTAAACCTATCCACAGATCAATGTAAGTACTGTACTTTAACTCTTATTTTAAAAAAGAACCATCCCCTGGTGAAAGGCAAGAGTGTAATCTGTCCTGAAAGCACTGATCCCCCTCAACCTTCCCAACCACCCAGCCTTTAATATGAGCACAAACAGTTATGGCTGCTGGAATTAAATTAGCTGGCACTGTTTTCCTTCACTTCAGCCTTTAGATCCTTTGTTACTGTACATGTCCCTAAGTTTTATCCTCAATTTATCCATGGGTCATACCAAAATTCCTAATTTTGGCCCCAAAACCTGTCCTTGACTTAAACATGAGGTTGACTTATAGGCAAGTATAAAAATAACCAAAGACCTAGCTGTGTTAGTCTGGAAAATCAGTATGTGAAGGAATCTTAGCACCTTACTGAAAGAAAGAAGCTGGAAGCATGAATTTTTGTATACTTGAACCTACTTCCTCGGGTGCTACAAGATCCCTTCTTTTTCTGCAGCAAGGTTACAAACTTGGTCAAAATGAGCATTAAAACAAGGGCAAGATTATTTGAATGCTAATTGTTCCATTTTAGAGGAATCAAGATATAAATTTGACACATTATATCCCAACATAAACATCACTAAAAAATCCCTAGATGGGCAAGCTATTCTATATAGGAAGGAAGCTATACTTAATAGAAATACAGTACGGAGCTAGGGAATGGAAACTTCTTAACAAACAAACAACAAACTGAAGAAAACAAGAATAAACTATTTCTTCAAAAAAGTATTCATATGCTATTTTCGTAGACTTAACATCAGCCTTTGACACTAGAAATAGGGAGAGGTTATGGCACAAATTACAGAGGCTGACGATGGACCTTAATTAAGAATTTATTAAAGTAAGAGTGGGTCAAAATGGACAATTATCAGAAGAGGTTAAAACTTCAAAAGGTGTGAGATAAGGTTGTCTGCTTGCCCCCATTTTTATTTAATATTTATGTAAATGATATAATTGTTCAACTGGCAAATAACTATTTTTCCTGTGTCCTTTGGGAATTGGAAAATTAATATTTTATTATATGCAGATGATATGGTCTTTTTGTCAGAAAACGTAATAGGTATGAGAAGATTACTGAAAGTTTTTGGAGAGATATGTAATAAAGAACAACTCTGCATTGTTAGCGACAATGGGACTTGAGGTCCTACCTTTTTTTCCATATCCGCGGGATGGTGGTGGTCTGGAATGGATCTCCCCTGCGGATATAAAGATCTGACTGTATTTCTGACTGTTCCCCCCCCCCTTTTCTTATTTATCCTTCCCCTTCCTTCCTCATTTTTATGCTGCAAGAGAATAACATGCCTTCTTTTTTAAAAAAAATGATTCAAAATTAACATTCAAAAGCTTGTCTACACCTGCCCAAGGAAAGAGAGCAGGGAGTGGGCCAACCAGACAGGTTGCTGAAAGGTGTTTGATAGCCAGAGAGCAGCCACGGAAAATAATAATAAATAAAAATTTTATTTATATTTCTCGTCTCTTCTGTTGGATTGAAAAGGCTCTGTTCCAAGCCCTCATCAAATATGCCTGCAAAAGCAGTGGGCCTGAGAGAATGCCTTCCCCTCCTGATCTTAAAACTCAAGCTACAGTCTTTTGAACAGCCTGGACACAAGCCATGCAGGGCTTTACACGTCAAAACCAACATGTTGAATTCTCCCTGGAAATAGAACAGTAGCAGATGAATCTGTTTCAATAGGGCAGTCGTACAATCCCTGTAACCAGCCCTGTTTCACCAAAATAGTAAAAATGCCAAAGAGGCAAAAGGAAACTCAAGAAGAGCCTAAGAATCTTAGAGTTGGAAGGGACCACAAGGGACACCTAGTTCAACCTCCTGCAATGCAGGAATAAGAACTGAGCAAGCTTGTGTTGTGTGCCTTCAAAATGTTTCCGATTTAAGGCAACCCTATCATGGAATTTTTGTCCAAGATTTGTTCAGAGGAGATTTGCCATTGCTTTGCCCTGAGGCTGAGAGCATGTGACTTGCCCAGTGTCACGCAGTGGGTTTCATGGCCAAGCTGGGAATTGAACCTTGGTCTCCAGAGTCATAGTCCAAACATGCAAACCACAACATCACGCTGGCTCTCTCAC
Source organism: Urosaurus nigricauda (assembly GCA_034509955.1). NCBI lineage: Eukaryota > Metazoa > Chordata > Lepidosauria > Squamata > Phrynosomatidae > Urosaurus > Urosaurus nigricauda. Next base: position 322,089,771 of record JAOEGL010000002.1, on the reverse strand, counting down.
TAGCACTGCCCAATAAGAATATCATGTTTCTCTTCTTCTGTGTCAACCCACCAGACAAGTTCAACCATAAACGAGCACCCATTTTAGATCTTTCACTGGAAGTGCTGGAGAAAATTCTGAAAAACAGATACTTTTGTTTCCAGTAAGTAAAAGAGGAGAGAAGCACAGGTAACGGAAAGGAGGGATCTGTACTTTTTCCAAAACCATTCAACCTATCAAGCCGATTCCACTCTAGAAATTGCACACTTGTCGCTTTAACCCTTACAGGGCATGAGCTGAACTAATATTTTTGTCATACTTCCCCTTCCTTCCTTCTTTTGGAAAATAGTTATCTAGTAAAACTACAGTTGCTTTTACCTGCTACATCACTTAAGTGGGAAGACATTTTCAGCTATTAGGAATCTGGAAGACAGTGGTTGTTTAGTGGTTAGAGCAGAGATTGGAGCGATTACTTGACTACAGCTCCCACAACCCCACAGCCAGTACTACACAAAAGTAATTTCCCCCATGCTTTGGGTTTTGGACTGGAATATAGGAAATCCAGGTTTCAAGCCTCCACTCCACTCAGCCCCTCTACCCACCTGCCATCCCACTGAACATCCCACAGGACTGTCTGCTTGATTGCAAAATTGATCAACTGCCTGTACAATGCCTTGGTGTGCCCAGCGATGCATTGGCACAGCATGGTCATGGAGCTCCCCCAGCTACATATCACCTTTTCCTCATGACCATCTGTTGGGCTGGCCACTTCGTTAATGTTTATTAAATTCATTTTATAGCTGCTAATCTGACATGTTTGTCATCATTTTGCTTGATGGATGTGCAATGGGTCGATGGTGCTGTTGATCATTTGTGCACTTGTGCAATTGATTCTCAGGCAGGCAACAAAAGAATATGGGCAGTAATGCCACTGGCGGCTGCTTGGCTCTTTCCACTGTCTTCACATCAGTGTGCAGTCTGCATGCTAATGTGATGGTTTGCTCATTCCAGCTTGATCCAGTGCAAACAGGGCTTTATTTTGTTCATTGTTAAGCTCTGGAGTGCAGCTTGGGTCCTATTACCTGCTGTTTCAGCCGCGTGACTCATCTCCACAGGTAAGTTCCAAAATGGAGCAAGACAAGCCTGTACAGACAAGCCCTATGTCTTTCTTCCTTCCACTCATCTTACTGCATTAGCTCACCTCACTCAAATGAAGATCACAAGCAGCAAGGATGTGGAATAATACCAGGGGACCTCCTTTATATTAGGCAAACTGGGAATTCCTGTACATGGGGAGCGGATTTCTCAACTGGTAACCTATATATAGGAATAAATATACACATACAGTCAGCCCTCCTTATCCATGGATTTTGTATCCATGGATTCACGCATCCACAGATTTAAAATATTTTAAAAAGTATCAATTCCAAATAGAAAACCTTGATTTTTCATTTTATATAAGGGACATGCTATGCCATTATATTTAATGAGACTTGAGCATCCACGGATTTTGTTATCCATGGTGAGTCCTGGAACCAAGACCCTACAGATAAAAGGACTCATTGTATATATACAGTCACTCCTCCACATTTGTGGGGGTTAGGGCCAAGGATCCCAGGGAAAGTGGAAAAACCACTAATATGTTAGCCCTCCCCAACATGAATGATAGGTTCTCTCCCACAAAGAGCACCAGCCCAACTCTCTTTGAAACACAAAGCCTCCCCCACATTTCCACAATACTTCCACTTTCAATCTGATGTTAGCAGCTACAGCTGCAAAGGATCCAACTTCCTTTCTTCCCTCCCCACCAAACACAAGCAGCATGTGGAAGAAAGCACACGGCAACAGGGAGTGTGCAGGAATGGTGCACAGGTAGAGGGGCGCTCAGGGACGGCGCATGGGAGATAGGGCATGACTGGGTGTCACCCCTGGGTTGTCACCTGGTGCAGAGTGCACCTCCACACACCCCCTAGTGACACCACTGCATACCAGGAAAAATATAGAATTTTTTAGGGAGAACAACCAAAGTTTGGCAAAGTTCCTTTTTCTAGGGGTGCATCTACACTGTAGAAATAATGCAGTTTGAGACCGCTTTGACCACCATGATAGCTTCATATTATGGAATCCTGGAATTTGTAGTTTCATGGGGCTCCAGCATTCTTGGGCAGAGGCTATGGGCCTTGTGAAACTTCAAAACCCAGGATACCATAGGAATGGAGGTACAGCGCTTAAAGAAGTGTCAAAATGCATTGTTTTTACGGTGGTTCCCAAGCTGGGGTGTGAGATAGAATTTCAGAGGGTGTGCCCAAAGTGGCTTTTGTCCCTGATCGTCCACAAATCATGACTCAATTGCTCAATATGCACAGAGAAAAACAAAATAAAATCTTCTTTTTAAAAGTTAAATTAGTTCACCCACAATACTGTATGTGGTTCAATCTGTAGTTCAAAAATGAGAAATCAGACTTCTTCATCTTATAATGTGATATTCCTTTTTATGGGGTGTGAACATTAATCAAACATTTCCAAGGTGTGTGGGGCATAGAAAAGTCATGCATGCTCAGCCTCAGAGGAAGGCAATGGCAAACCTCTGAACCAATTTTGCCAAGAAAACTTTAAGACAGACTCACCTTAGAGTCGTCATAATTTGGAAACAACTTGAATGCACACAATGCACACACATAAGAGCAGGTTGAGAGGTAACTGTCCATAGTCACAAAGGTGTTTCAAGATCTCTTTGCACACTGATTTTCCAGACTAGCATGAATATATCTTTGAATTCCATCTAGTTCATAGGGTGGCAAGATCTTGGTTAAGCCAACCAAAAAAGCACAACACACACACACATATACATACGTATATATAAGTCCCCCCCCCCCAAACCTTGGTGAGTGTGTTTTCTTGAGGGAGTGGAGCTTTTGTGAGTCACTGGGGAGGGGCTAGCAGCCTAGCCTTTATAACTCCTGCCAGAGGCGTGTGCCTAATGGCGCATGAAATTTCACACTAAAAGGTCTTTTGTTTCAGGGCTTCTCCTTAACTTTTAACTGTTTTTATTTCTTTAAGGGGCTTGTGAAGGGGTTGTGTTTAGAGGAAGTGAGTCAGAGACTTGGCTCAGAAAGAAGCTGGGAGCGAGGACCTCTCCATATAGCAAATGCACCCATCTCTTGAGCTCAGTCACAGAGTTTGAGGAAGAAGCCAGGCCAACAGCGTCTTTTACTTGGGTGTTTAATAGGCAGTTTTTGAGGGGGAAGCCCACTGTCCTGTTTCAGTGCCTCCTTAAGACTTCAGAGGATGGACAGTGAGGGAGCTGATGCAGTCACCTGCAACACGTGTGGGTTGTTCATCCTCTTGCCTATGGTTGTGAGGAACTTCACCTGCACCAAGTGCAAGTTGGTAGCCCTGTTGGAAGAGAAGGTCCAGCAACTGGAGGTCCGGTTATCTACACTTCTGCATATTAGGGAGCAAGACGTTTTCTTGGACAGAGCAGAACAGACTGACCTGGTTGCGGAATACATGGAGGAAGTTTCTGGGGAGAAGAACACTTCATATACATAGAAGTCAGAGTTGGAGGAATGTCATATACAGAACTAGGAACACCAGGAATCGTTCTGGTACCTTGCAGCTACAGAACCGATATGAAGCCCTCTCCCTTATCAAGGATGATGCAGCCGGGAGAGTCCTCTGCAAAAGTGCAGGAGATCCCTGTAGAATCAGCACAGGGAATGGCTGCTGCTAAGCCTCGGAGGAAGCGGGTAGTGGTAGTGAGGGACTCCTTGCTGACAGGTACAGAATCAGTGGTTTGTGTGTCTGACAAGATGTCTCAGGAGGTGTGCTGTCTCCCTGGGGCAAAGATCCAGGATGTGACAGAGAGGCTGACAAGATTTGTCAAGTCTAATGATCATTACCCCTTTCTTTTGGTTCATGTGGGAATCAATGATACTGCAAGGCACAGCCTTCAAAATATCAGAAGGGACTATCAAGCTCTGGGTAGGAAGACAAAAGAGATGGATGCACAGGTTGCCATTGCATCCCTTCTCCCAGTTGAAGGACATGGCCCAGGAAGGGAAAGGAAAATAGTAGATGTAAACAACTGACTTCACAGATGGTGCCGCCAAGAACGATTTGCATTCTTTGATCAGGGGCAGCAGTTCCATGAGGGGAGACTTCTAGCAAGGGATGGTTTGCACCTCACACCAGTTGGCAGAAATCTTTTTTGCCAATAGTCTAAAAATTTGATCAGGAGGGCTTTAAACTGAATTATATGTGGGAGGGAGACAGTATTTTAGAAGGCAGGAGTTCATCAAGGGCTGGAGATAATCGTCAAACTGTTATAGGGGGAACAAGGGAAAAAGTGCAAGGATCCAACAGTGAGAGGCAAAAAATCTTACACAGGCAGCAATTGAGGAGGACTCACGGTCTTAGATGTCTCTACACTAATGCACTGAGCATGGGAAATGATAAGGATGAACTTGAACTCCTAGCACGACAAAGCAAATATGATAATAAAAAGCATTACTGAAACCTGGTGAGATGAATCTCATGATTGGAATTTTGTAATAGAGGGGTATAACCTTTTAAAGAGAAATAGATCAAACAAGAAAGGAGAAGGAATAACTCTATATGTCATGGAAGTCAGAGGGAGAGCATCTGGATAAAAATGAAAAGGGAGGGATGTTATTGTGGAATGAAAAATGAAAAGGGAGGGATGTTATTGTGGAATGAAAAATGAAAAGGGAGGGATGTTATTGTGGAATGAAAAATGAAAAGGGAGTGAAGTTATTCTACTACAGACCCCCAAGTCAAACTGAGGAATTAGAATGTGCCTTTCTAGAACAAATGATGACACACTCAAAAAGAAGAGATGTAGTAGTAATGAGTGACTTAAACTATCCTGATATTTGCTGGAAGTCAAACTCAGCCAAAACTTCAAGGTCTAGTAAATTCCTTACTTGCCTGGAAGATAATTTCATTGTCCAAAAGGTGTAGGAGGCAGCAAGGGGGTCAGCTATTTTAGACCTGATCCTAACCAACAGGGATGACCTGGTTAATGGGGTAAAAGTGGTGGGATCCTTAGGTGGGAGTGACCATATTTTCCTGTAATTTATTATACAGTGGAATGGGAGGATCTGGGCATAGTCAGACATGCATTCTAGACTTTAGAAAAGCTGTTTTTACTAAACTTAAGAGAAATACTTGGGGTGCTCCCATGGTCAGGCATACTATGAGAAAAGGAAGTTCAAGATGGATGGGAGTTACTCAAAAGAGAGATACTGAAGGCACAATTTCAAAGAGTTCCAATCAAGAGGAAAAATGGGAGATTCTCAAGAAGCCAGGATGGGTGACTACAGAACTTTCAATGTAGCTAAGTTTTAAACAGGGCATGTATAAGAAATGGAAAAATTGGGAAATCACTATTTGTTTGGTGAACACATGTAGGGGTAAAGTCAGAAAAGCTAAAGCATAGAATGAGCTCAGGTTCGCTAGAGAAGTTAAGAACAATAAAAAGGGCTTTTGGGGGGTATGTTTGCAGCAAAAAGAAGAAGGAAATGGTAGGGCGACTGTGCAGAAAAGAATGCAAAATGCTAACAAGGGACAGAGAAAAGGCAGAATTACTCAACACTTTCTTTGCTTCAGTCTTCTCAGAAAAGGAAAAGGATGCTTAACCTGAGGAAAACGGAGCAGAGAACACAATAGGGGAAATCCGACACAGAATAAGTGAAGAGGTAGTACAGGAATACCTTATTAATCTGATTGAAAGATTCTAGAGCAGACCTTTAAACTGAGAGTCTGTGAACATCTAGAAAGCAAAGCCACAATGAAAAAAAAGTCAACATGGGTTTCAGAGAAATAAGTCATGCCAGACAAATCTGATGTCTTTTTATATATATAAAATTACCAGTTTGGTATATGAAGGGAATGCTGTGGATATAGTATATCTTGGGGCTTTTTAGATTGGCTAAAAGGGGCGGTCCAAACTCGCCCCTTCTAGCGGCGAGATGAGGCCTAGGCTGCCACACGGGCAGCCCCAGAGGCCTCATCCCGCCGCAACGACCCGCCGCAAAAAAGAGCTCCGGGATCGAGCTCTTTTTTTGCGGCGCGGGAAGGGCGCGATTGGCGCCCTCCCGCGCCGCCAGAGCGTCAAAACGTGCGCAGCGCGTCAAAACGCTGCGCACGTGATGACGCTTGTATGGCGCCTCCGTGTAGACGCCGCCATCTTTAAATGGCGGTGTCCATGTGTTTTAGGCTTAGGGAGGGTGTAAAGGCTACGCCCTCCCTAACCCTAAATGCGGGCTTTTTAGCCCTAAAAGCGCCTTTTTTTGCCCGTGTAAAACGGGCCCTTGATTTCAGTAAGGCCTTTGACAAGGTTCCCCATGACATTCTTGCAAACAAGCTTGCAAAATGTGGGATAGAGAAGTTAACTGTTACATGGATTTGTAATTGGTTGACTGGCCAAACCCAAAGGGTGCTCAACAATGGCTCCTTTTCATCCTGGAGAGAAGTGACCAGTGGGGTCCCACCAGATTTTGTCCTGAGCCCAGTGCTATTCAATGTCTTTATTAATGATTTGGATGACAGAATTGGGGGCATACTTATCAAATTAGGAAGAGTAGCTAATACCCCAGAGGACAGGATCAAACTTCAAAATGACCCGAATAGACTAAAAAGCTGGGCCAAAGCTAACAAGATGAAATTCAACACGGAGGAATGTAAGGTACTGCACTTAGTGTGGAAAAATGAAATGCACAGATATAGGATGGGGGACATCTGGCTGAATGAAACTACATGTAAAAGGGATCTAGGAGTCTAAGCAGACCATAAGTTGAACATGAGTCAACAGCGTGATGCGGCAGCTAAAAAGGCCAATGCAATTTTAGGCTGCATCAATAGAAGTATAGTGTCTAGATCAAAGGAAGTTGTAGTGCCACTCTATTCTGCTTTGGTCAGGACCCACCTGGGACACTGTGTCCAGTTCTGGGCACCACAATTCAAAAAAGATGCGGAGAAACTGGAGCGGGTCCAAAGGAGGGCAACTAAGATGGTGAAAGGTCTGGAAGAAATGCCTTATGAGGACTGCCTTAGGGAACTGGGGATGTTTAGCCTAGAGAAGAGAAGGTTAAGAGGTGATATGATAGCCCTGTTCAAATATTTGAAGGGATGTCATATTGAGGAGGGAGCAAGTTTGTTTTCTGCTGCTCTAGAGACTAGGACCTGGAACAGTGGATGGAAGCTATAAGAAAAGAGATTCAACATTAGGAGGAACTTCCTGACAGTAAGGGCTGTTTGACAGTGGAACACACTCCCTCAGAGATTGTGATGGAGTCTCTTTCCTTAGATGTCTTGAAGCAGAGGCTGGATGGCCGTGTGTCAACGGGGATGCTTTGATTTCAGAGTTCCTGCACGGCAACTGCTGAGGTTTGCTTCCAGGATCCCCCGTGGATAACAAAATCCGTGGGTGCTCATGTCCCATTCAACACAATGGCATAGCAAAACAGTGTCCCTTATATAAAATGGCAAAATCAACGTTTGGTATTTGAAATACACACACACACACACACACAAATATATTAGTATTTTCAAGCCATGGATATTTTAATCCATGGATAAATAAAAAAAAATCCTTATATAAGGAGGGCCAACTTTATATACATACACAGACATATACATAAACACACACATATATAGATACATACACAAATAATAATGATGATGATGAAAGCCTAAGCTTTCTTTCCAGGCTGCAAGGTCTCTCTACAGGCATCACAAACATAAAGAGAGAAGCCTACAGATACCTTCAATTTCAATTTCAAGATGTGGAGAGAGAGACCCAGATTCCAGCTCTCAGCCCCAGAGCCCAGGCCCAGCAGCCTCTGCCTCTGCCTGTGTCTGACCTCCTCCAAATGGCAGCCAAAGGAGGCTCCCTTCTTCTTCCACCTTGACATTTGCAGAGATTGGACAGGTTAAGACCATAGAGTCCCTCCTTCCTAGAAGGGCCCTGCCGGAAGAGAGGGGAACACCCACTTCCGGCCCAGGCCCCACTCCTCCCCCTCCCACCTGAGGGCAAAGTGGGCGGAGCTAGGAGGCAGGGTTACAGTCCAGTCAATCAGTCAATCAGGCTGCTGGTTCCATACAGAGACAGTGGCCCCAGGGGATTGTAGGTCTTCTTCTTTGCAAGTTGCCCACAATCTGTACATTGCCTAGCATTCCCTAGCACTGAGCCAAGCCAAGGTCCAAAACAAACACACACACACTGCAGAAATAATCCAGTATGAGACTGCTTTGACTGCCCTGGCTCAGTGCTAGGGAATGCTGGGGATTGTAGTTTTGTTGTTGTTGTTGTTGTTGTGGCACTGACAGAGAAGAAGGCTCAGGGTCTCTCAGAAAACTATGCAGTTCCTAGGATTCTCTTGAGTCCAGGGCACTGAAAGCTGGATTATTTCTGAATGTGTGTGTGTGTGTGTGTGTGTTTTAGGCTATATTGACTCTTTTGGAGTGGAATTCCCAGAATTCCCTCAAAGAGTGGCTGGGGATTCTGGGAGTTGTAGTCCAACAGGGTCACTTGAGCTGTGCACACAGCTATAGCCTTGTGGACATTTCTGAAGAGAGCGAGGGAGGATGGGAAAGGGGGGAGGACATTACAAAATAATACCAATAGGTAATAAATGAATATTGTTAATTATTATTATTTATTAATTGTTAAGTAATAATTAATAATTGGCTGTGGCTGGCAACGTCAGGAATAAACTCTTCTAGAACATGGCCTCAGAGCCCGAAAACCCACCAAAAACTATGGATGCCAGCCGTGAAAGCCCTCGACTTCACATTTTCCATAGACTATAGCAGTTAAAGTGGGATTATTGTTGTCCTTGTTATTCTTCTGTGCCCTCAAGTTGTTTCCAACTTATGGTGACTAAGACTAATGGGGTTTTCTTGGTATTTTTCTTCAGAGAGAGCCGAGAGAGTGTGACTTGCCCAAGGTCACCCAGTTGGTTTCCATAGCTGAGCTGGGATTCGAACCCAGGTCTCCAGAGTCCAACGCTGAAACCATTACACCACGCTGGCTCTCACAGCACTTTTAAGTGTTAGGATTGCCAGATATCAGGGCCTAGCCTTGGTTCTCCAGTTTTCATGGACAATTCCCAGGCAGGAGATGAAACTGTGGGCTCTCTAGTTTGCAAGGGGCTCAGCCCCACATAAGAGTTTAAAAGGGCTCTGTGCAAATACTTAGCTCAGGTAAGCTCAGGCTTAATCGATTTCTTCCTGCCTCTTTCAAACACTCTCTGGATGCAATCTATGGATGGACTCCCCTGCCAGTCATTGTGTTACCAGGACTCTCCCTCTATTCTGCTCTGCACCTACCTTCTAGCTAGAAGCAAGTTCTGTACTCATGTGTAAGTCTAGAAATTTTAGTCGAAAAATTGAACTCCAAAACCTGGGTCGACTTATCCACGGATCAATGCAAATATTGTACTTCAATTTATAGAAAAGGGAACCGTCCCTGGTGATAGGCAAGAGTGTAATGTGTCCTGGAAGCAATGACCCCCCTCTTCCCTCTCATCCATCCAGCTTTTAGGGTGAGCACAAACAGTTATGGCTGCCAGAATTTTGTAGGTTCTTTGGCATCATGCCCCTACATTTTACCCTCGATTTATCCACAGGTCATATCAAAATCCATGGTTTTGTCTCCCAGACCTGCCCTCGACTTATACATGGGGTCGTTTTATAGTCAAATATATTGAATACAGTATATTCAATACAGTATATTGAAACTGCAACCTCTGTACATTTCAGTCTTTGTCTTTTGGTTCTTTGATGTGAAGCAGCAAACACATTTGCAAATACACAATGGGTTGAATAATGGTATTCAACAGAAGGGTGGTGTAGTATCTGAGTATATATTAACACTATTCCAACACAATATGAGATCTCAGCTATATTATATTGTTACACACCTGCATTGTTACACCTGCATGTCTTTTTAAAAATACATTTTTTAATTTACTTTATCCTCATTCAGTTTATTTTTCTGTATGTTGTTAGGATGTTAGCAAGTTCCTTTAACAAAGTTTAAGGACAGTTGCCAGTGTCAAATTGATATATCATCAGCATATCAATTTAACTTCTTTACTTTACTGAAGAGACTCAAGTAATAATAACAGTTTTTCAAATTTCTGCAGGGGACAGTCTGTGGTCATCAGAATCAGGAATGCAGATGGAGAACATCCTGTAGAATAACTTTTCACAATGAGTGCCAATGTGGTGTAGTGGTTTGACTTCGACTCTGGAGATAAGTTTTGATTCCCCACTCGGCCATGGGAACCCTCTGGATTACAATGGGCAAGTTATATCCTCTCAGCCCCAGAAAATCCCATAATAGGGTCACCATAAGTTGGAAGCCTGACGGCATACAACAGCAACAAAATATATGCTTATTTATTATTTTAGTGTTAGGGGAGATAACATCTCCAACATGTTTCATATGTTCCGTGTATTTATACAATTTCCCCCCTGTATTGATGTTTGATAGTCAGTACACAGTGTTCTGACAATTAAGCACTTGCTGTGTTATAGGCATTTACCAGATATACTCGACTATAAGTCGGCGTCATTAATAAGTCTGGGGTCAAAATTATGGATTTTTATATGACCCGTGGATAAGTCAAGGGTAAAACTTAGGTGCACGTAACAAAGGATCTAAAGGATGAAGCAAGGAAAACAATGCCAATGAATTCACAGAAACATAACTCTTTGTGCGTACTCTTAAGGCTGGATGAATAAGAGAGTAGAGAAGGGCCAGTGCATCCAGGACAGATTACAATCTTGCCTTTCACCAGGGGATAGTTCCTTTTTTAAATAAGTGTTAAAAGTCTTGTCTTATGATAGAAAGGTGGGATGAAAATAAAGCTGCTGCTGCTGCTGCTGCTGCTGCTGCTGCTGCTTCTTCTTCTTCTTCTTCTTCTTCTTCTTCTTCTTCTTCTTCTTCTTCCATTGAGCCATGGATAGGTCAACTCAGTTTTTGGGGGTCAATGTTTTTACTAAACTTTCTAGACTTATACATGAGTATATACAGTAATTAGATTTCTCCCCAATGGATTTTCTTGTGTAGTAACTACTGAAGCTTTTCCCATATTCTGTGTGTTTATATGGCTTCTCCCCTGAGTGAGTTCTTTGATATTGAATAAGACTTCCAAAAAGCCCAAGACAGCATGGAACTCTTTCAAACGGGGAGGAATTTCTCCCAACTCCGAATGGAGCCAATGCGGATTTATGTAAATTCGCTTGTTTAGCGAATTTACATGAACCCCTGCTCCGTTCGGAATTACTTCCCATTACCCGAAAATAACCCCCTCCTGCCCGAATTTGCATGCGAAGCTTTAATTCGCAATAAGGTAAAACCCATGATTGCATTCGAATTGGCTTCCGTCTTGCCCGAATTTGCGTGCGAAGAGTTAATTTGCAATAACATAAAACCCATGATTGCATTCAAATTGACCTTAAATTATACTTCCAACTTAGCCTTGTATGAAAGAGTCCATGGACGTTTTGCACCATCTGCTTTGCTCTTTAGATAGCATTTCATCACTGTAGAATTTTTGATGACAAGTAAGTTGATTCTTCTGAGTGAAGCTTTCACCACAATTGGAGCATCTAAATGGCTTCTCACCATCGTGGGTTCTTTAATGACAAGTGAGGGTAGCACTCCAACTGAAGCTCTAACTACATTTGAACGGGCCATCTGTGTTTAAACACCTTCAAAGAAGGAGACTCCATCACTTTTTGGAGCTTATCAGACGGGAGGAATTTCTCTCTATTTCGAATGGAGCCAATTCGAATTCACATGAATTCGCTAGTTTAGCGAATTTACTTGAATTCTAATTGCGTTCGGAATGCGTTCAGAATGACTGCCCGTTGCCCAAAATTGCGTAAGATATTCTAATATGCAATAACATAAAACCCATTATTGTGTTTGGAATGACTTCCCTTTTGCCCGAAATTGCGTGAGATACACTCATATGCAATAACCTGAAATCTCATGATTGCGTTTGGATCGCCATTGGATTATACTTCCAATTTCAGTCGTCTGAAAAACTCCTTTGAGGAGTGAGTCAACTTGACAGTATATCGCAACAACAACAAAAAGAAATATTATTGAGATGTATACAATTATGTATGGTCTGGAGATGGATTGGGGAGAGAGTATTCCTGGCTTTCATAATACCAGAATTCAGGATGTGCCAATTAAGTGGATTTGTGGTGGGATTTTTTCAGTACATGAATAGAAAAAATGCATCACATAATGTTCCATTCATGGTAAAACTAACCACCCAAGTTACAAAGTGTTAGAACTAACGGAGTCCATGGTCCAAAACACACTGAGACCAGTTTAACTGCCCGCCCCTGGCTCATACTAGGGAATCTTGAGAATTGTAGGTTATTGTGGCCCCACAGCTCTCTGGCAGAGAAGGCTAATTGTCTCACAAAACTACAGGTCCCAGAATTCCCTAGCATTTTGCCAGGGGAGTTAAAATGGTCTCAAACTGGATTATTTCTGCAGTGTGTTTTGGACCGATGAAGTTTCTAAAAGCAACTTGGCCTCCTTTTATTTCTTATGTCAATACAAAGAGAAAAGCATTTTTTCCTCCCGACTACTCATTTAAGGTTTATGGAATGATGTATTGTCACACATTGCTTGATTATTTTGTACAGATTTGTTTAATTCAAATGCATCATTGATTTTGTTAGATAACTTGGGTGATGCTGTTCATTTCTCCGCATTTTTTATTTATGTTAAATTCAATAAAAATTATAAAGATAAAAAAAGTTAGGGGGAAAACATATTGGCTAAAAGCTGCTGAATAGTAAAGTGATTTCAGCCCAGTACAAAGCAGTGCTTTGCGCCCGCCTGGGGCCAAAAGTAGGGGTACACAGGGCTGGGTGTCCACATGCCATCATTGCTTGCGCCCATCCCACCCATACAGGGCCCACGCTGATGACATCCATGTGGCGCAGTGCCCAAACAGTGCTGTGCCGCACGAATGTCATGATTGCACACGATTGTGCCCTAAAAAGAACCTGCCAGGAGCGGGTTCTTTTTAAGTCTGCCAGAGGCCGCGACATTTGTCTGTTGCAGCCTCCATCTGGGGCAGAAAGTGGTGGTGTCTCGCCACCCCTTTCTGCCAGACTGTATCCCACCTTCGTTTCAAGTTGGTGGGGTCTTCTTCAGTGCAATTTTCTAAACAAATTCTGAGTGTCCATCTTTCAGGGATCCTTTAGTTGGGTGCTTCATTTATCAGCAACAAGATGGATTAGATTACCTTTGGCGTAACTTCTACAATTTTATGACTTTATGTGTTAGCGTATTCTATAGATTTGTAAGCAATCCATAGATTATAGGATTTTTTCCATTCTGAAGGGAGGTATTTCAGCAAATCTATGCACATAGTAGCAGAAACGACTGTATATACTCATGTATAAGTTGACCTCATGCATAAGTCCAGGGCAGGTTTTGCGGGAAAAATCATGGATTTGTATATGACCCGTGGATAAGTCAAGGGTAAACTCAGGGGCATGTAACAAAGATCTAAACTGACAGGGGGAACACCACTTTGCTCCCTCCTTCTCCCTCTCTGGACCTCTGCCAAGGGTCACAATATTGGCATTGAAAATATGGACACAAACCTTCAATTTCTCTCCCTTCCTCACAATTTTCCCCAATGCTGATGGCTTACAAAAAAAGGAGACACACGGACTTCCGATTTCCCTCCCTAGTCCCTTCCCCACAACTGTCCCCAAGGCTGATGGTTTGCAAAAAGCGTGATATACACACACAGACCTCCAATTTTGCTCCTCTCTCACCTCCCTCCCTTCTCTACAGCTTTCTGAAGGGGAGAAGTATTACTGAATTTTCATATATATACGTCTACGTAGGATTTTGGAGCCCAATTTTGGACTTAAAATTTTCTACTTATGGACGAGTATATATGGTAAGTTTTTAATTGAGAGGTGATGTTAACTCATCAGAGGTAACAGCGATGAATGCATTGTCAGAACTAGGCAAGATTTTGTCTGCAACTACAATTAATTGCCCACAGTTCTAAATTTTCTTAGGTAGTAGTCAGTCCACTGTATCCACAGATTCTTTATCCAGGGTTTGAAAATACAGTGGGCCCTTGGTATCTGCTGAGGTTTGGTTCCAGGGACCCCTGTGGACAACAAAATCCGTGGATGCTCATGTCCCATTAAATACAATGGCACTGTAAATAGTGTCCCTTATATAAAAGGGAAAAGCAAAGTTTGCTATTTGAAATTTATACATTTAAAAATATTTTTCAAGCCATGGATGCTTGACTCCATGGATAAAAAAATCCATGGAAAAGGAGGGCCGACTGTATTATAGATAGATAGATATTCTATTTAAAAAACAACCTTGATTTTGCCATTTTATATAAGGGACACCTTTTTCTGACCCCACTGTATATAATGGGACTTGAGCATCCATGGATTTTGGTGTCCATGGTGGTCCTGTAACCTAACCTCAGCAGATATCAAGAGCCCACAGTATTATTTTCATCACAGTACAAGCGTTTTGGCATATTATTAGGGATTAACAGGGTCTTATCCCACTTCGATGTTCTGCTTATGATTTATTTATTCCTTTAAAACTTTATATATTACCTGTATGGTATCAGGGTAGTAAAAATGTAAAATTCCCCCCCAAAAATTGCAGAATAAATATTTAGAAGAAAGCTGTATCATGTGGCCTCATAAATTAATATTAAATATCAAGCTAAGCAAATACAATTTTACTAGTCACTGAAAATAATGTAATATTTCCACCAGCTCAATAGGGGTGTTAATACACAGAAGGCAATATTTCCTGTCACATAAAGTAACAAAAATATCCAAAGGACTTGGAAAGGCCCGAACAGGGACACACTGGTCACAATAGCTGTAGTCTAAATATTAATATGGTTATGATTGATTTGACATAATTGATTGATATTGCTTGGTTATGATTGATTTGACATAAACAACTCACTCAAACCATTTTTTAGGGTTCATAAGTTCTCCTGTGTGAGTTCATCACCCTGTGTCCAGTTCTGGGCACCACAATAAGACTGCTAGTCTGACTGAAATGCCTTCCACTCTCTGAACAGGTATATGGTTTCTTTTCTGTGTCAATTCTTTGATGGAAATGAGATCACTGTTATGAGTTAAATCATTTCCATATTCTGTTCATTCATATGGTTCTGTGTAAGTTCCCAGATATTTAATAAGGCCACTAGACTGCCTAAAGCTTTCCCCACATTCTGGGCATTTAAATGCTTTTTCATCAGTGTGAATTCTTTGATGAAAAGTAAGATCACCATTATGACTGAAGTTCTGAGCACCTACATGACTTATTTCTTTTAAGTCTTTTAAGCCTAGTGACCTGACAAAAAGGTTTCCACATCCTGAGAATTTAAATGGTTTTTCACTAGTGTGAGTACCTTGATGTTTAATAAAACTGCTCGCCTGACAGAAACTTTTTTCACACTTTTTATGGCTTCTTATCTGTGTGAGTTCTTTGATGTGAAGGTGATTGATTTTTCCCCCCACAGTCAGAACATTTATATGGTTTCCAGTGTGGATTCTTTGATGTATAGCAAGGCAACTGATCTGACAGATGCTCTTTCCACACTCTAAGCATTTATATGGCTTCTTTCCTGTGTGGATTTTTTTGTTTTCTTGTATAATAAGAGCTTTGTTTAGGTGAAACTCTTTCCACACATTGAACATTTATGCCTCAAACAAATGGCCCAAAAGGGCCACCATCGGACCATGTTGGGAGTGTGGCATTCAAATGATGCATTCTCCAAATGCCGTGGGAAGCCGCCCCAGGCATGGCTTATCCCAGAAGAACCAGCCCCAAAAGGAGTTGTAAAATACCATTCCGTTTTGGTACCTGGTTCAGGACCATGGCAGCGGCCTGGATTGGGGCTGGGCTTGTGCGGCTGCCACAGTCCTAGGGTGACTTTTTGCACCATCTGCATTTCATTGTTGTGGATTTTCTGATGACAAGTAAGTTGATTCTTATGAGTGAAATTTTCATCACATTTGGAGCATCTAAATAGCTCTTCACCAGTGTGTGTTTTTTAATGATAGGTGAGGGCAGCATTCCAACTGAAGCTATAACTACATTTGAATGGGCCATCTGTGTTTAAAATCCTCCAAAGAAGGAGACTCCACCACTCTTAGAGTAGTGAGGCAACTTGACAGTACCTAGCAACAATAAAGAAAAAATGTGATTGAGGTGTATAGAATCATAGAATTCTATACACCTCAATCATTGAATCATAGAGTTGGAAGAGACCCCAAGAAGGGCCATCCAGTCCCCCTGCCATGCAGGAACTCTCCATCAAAGCATCCCCGACAGATGGCCACCCAGCTTCTGCTTAAAGACCTCCATTCCTCATAGGGCATGGCTTCCAGACCCTTCACCATCTTAGTCGCCCTCCTTTGGACACGCTCCAGTTTCTCTGCATCCTTTTTAAATTGTGGTGCCCAGAACTGGACACAGTATTCCAGGTGGGGCCTGACCAAAGCAGAATAGAGTGGCACTATTACTTCCCTTGATCTTTGATGCTTTGATGGAGAGTTCCTGCGTGGCAGGGTGTTGGACTGGATGGCCCTTGTGGTCTCTTCCAACTCTATGATTCTATGATTCTAGACACTAGACTTCTATTGATGCAGCCTAAAATTGCATTGGCCTTTTTAGCTGCTGCATCGCACTGTTGACTTATGTTCAGCTTGTGGTCTACTTGGACTCCTAGATCCCTTTCAAAGCACTGTCGTTAAGCCAAGTGTCTCCCATACTATATCTATGCATTTCATTTTTTTCTAGCTAAATGCAGTATCTTCCATTTCTCCGTATTGAATTTCATTTTGTTAGCTTTGGCCCAGCTTTCTAGTCTATTCAAGTCATTTTTAATTTTGATCACATATATAACTACACTTTATTTTTTATTTCTCTAATAAATACTATAACATCCCACCCCCCTTGATAACATCACATTATGTGCTTGCTAGGTCTACATTTGTTTGTTGTTGTGATGTACCTTCAAGTCCACTCAGACTTATGGCAACCCTATCATGGGTTTCCTTTACAAGATTTATTCAGAGGAGTTTTGTCATTGCCTTCCTCTAAGACTGAGAGAGCATGCAGGCAACATGTCCTCATTTGTAACAAGTAGTTATCTCTGGCCTTATTCTCTCTTCATTTGTCTAATCCGTTTTTAATGCTATCCAAGTGGCTGCCCACCAATACATCTTGTGGCAGTGAATTCTATATATAGGGTGTGAAGAAGCAACTTCTTATGTTTGTCCTGAATCTCCCACAAATCCACATAATTGGAGCATCCTGGGTTTTGGTATTATGAAAGCCGGGAATGCTCTCTCTCCAATCCACCTCCACACCACGCATAATTATATGCAGCAGCTAAAAAGGCCAATCCGATTCTAGGCTGCATCAATAGAAGTACAATCCTCCCTTCGTTCACGTGTTCTTCAGACTCGCATCCCCCACTTATGCATGAGGGATAAACAGATGGGGAAAGAATGGGGAGTACCAGCACCTATGAGGTTTGAATATAAGAAAAACTCCATTTTTGTGAGGTGGTCCGGAACGGATCCCCTGCGAAAAAGAAGGGGCAACTATATAGTGTCTAGATTGAGAGAAGTAATAGTGCCACTCTACTCTACTCACTCCAGCTCTGAGTAGCCAAGGAAGCAAGGCCTAAGCTTCTGAAGCAACCTTTTAGGAGTGTCTTAAGCCATGGAGCCTGCATTAATTACTTAGTCTGTGTCTGCATGGCAGAATTAACGCAGTTTGACACTGCTTTACCTGCCATGGCTCTCCATCCTGTGGAAGCCTGGGATTTGCAGTTTGCTGTGGCACCATAAGTTTCTGGCAGAGAAGGCAAAATGCCTCTCAGAGAGCTACAATTCCCAGGATTTCCTAGCATGAAACCTAGCATGAAATTGGTTTCATGCTAGGGAATCCTGGGAATACCAGTTCTCTGAGAGACATTTATGGTGCCACAGCAAACTACAAATCCCAGGCTCCCACAGCATGGAGAGCCATGGCAGTTAAAACAGTCTCAAACTGGATTATTTCTGCAGTTTGGATGCAGCTCAAGTGGCCAAGATGGTCAAAACTCTGGAATACAAGCCTTCTGGGGAATGACAGAACACATGGAGGAAATAATCCAGTTTGAGACCGCTTTAACCACCCCTGGGTCAATGCTAGGGAATCCTGGGAACTGTAGTTTTGTGAGACATTTCGCCGCCTTTTTCATAGAGCTCTGGTGCCACAACGAACTGCAATTCCCAGCACTCCCTAGCACTGAACCAGGGCCGTTAAAGCGGTCTCAAACTGGATTATTTTTGCAGTGTGTTTTGGGCCTTCGAGGATAGTGAACTCTCCTTCTTTGGAGGTCTTTAAGCAAAGGCTGGATGGACATATTTCTCGAATTGCTGTGGCTGCATATTCCTGCATGGCAGGGGGTTGGAACAGAGGACCCTTGGGAACCCTTCCAAATCTATAAATCTATCATATTTGTTTTGGCACCAAATAAAGAATTTCTTATTTAAACAGGGATGTGGTCATTGATTTTTTTTAATGGACTGTCTTGTAGGATAGTGAACTTTCTCTCTTTTTGGAGGTCTTTAAACAAAGACTGATGGACATCTTTGAGGAGTGCTGTGGTTGCACATTCCTGCATGGCAAGGGGTTGGATTAGAATAAATGATCCCTGAAGTCCCTTCCAACTCGTAAGATTCTATGCTTCTGTGATTGGTTAAAGAATACGGATGAAGGAACAGAGGGCATGCTTATCAAATGTGCAGATGACACCAAATTAGGAGGAATAGCTAATACCCCAAAGGATAGGATCAAAGCTCAAAATGCCCTGAATAGACTAGAAAGCTGGGCTAAAGCTAACAAAATGAATTTCAACACGGAGAAATGTACGGTTCTGCACTTAGGGAGGAAAAATGAAATGCACAGATAACAACTGGCTTAAGGAGACTACATGTGAAAGGGATCTAGGAGTCCAAGTAGACCATAAGTTGAACATGAGTCAACAGTGTGATGCGGCAGCTAAAAAGGCCCATGCAATTTTAGGCTGCATCAAAAGAAGTATAGTATTTAGATCAAGGGAAGTAATAGTGCCACTCTACTCTGCTTTGGTCAGGCCTCACCTGGAATACTGTGTCTAGTTCTGGGCAGCACAATTCAAAAAGGATATGGAGAAACTGGAGCAGGTCCAAGGGAGGGCGACTAAAATGGTGAAGGGTCTGGAAACCATGCCCTATGAGGAACGCCTTAGGGAGCTGGGGATGTTTAGCCTGGAGAAGAGAAGGTTAAGAGATATGATAGACCTGTTTAAATATTTGAAGGGATGTCATAATGAGGAGGGAGCAAGCTTGTTTTCTGCTGCTCCAGAGAACAGGACCCAGAACAATGGATGCAAGCAAGCTCCAGGAAAAGAGATTCCACCTCCAACATTAGGAACTTCCTGACAGTAAGGGCTGTTTGACAGTGGAAGATTCCTCGGAGGGACTTAAGGAGCTGGGCATGTTTAGCCTGGAAAAGAGATGGTAAAGGGGTGATATGATAGCATTATTTAAATATTTAAAAGGATATCATCTTGAGGACGGAGCAAGCTTGTCTTCTGCTGCTCCAGAGAATAGGACCTGGAGCAATGGATGCAAGCTACAGTACAGGAAAAGAAGTTCCTGACAGTAAGAGCTGTTTGACAGTGGAACACACTCCCTTGGAAAGTGGTGGAGTCTCCTTCCTTGGAGGTGTAATAATAATAATAATAATAATATTTATTTATATACCGCCTTTCCAAAAAAGATCAAAGCGGTTTACAAAAGTGGATAAACAAGCAACACAAGCGAATAAATTAAATATCTAAATAATATCCTTCAGGCAAGCCCTGATGGAGCTGGGCCTGCCTGTTCTCTCCCTCAAAAGCCGGAGGATGGCAGTTGGTATGGAGGAAGGGCTCTCTTCCTTCAGGCAAGCCCTGATGGAGCTGGGCCTGCCTCTTCTCTCCCTCAAAAGTTTATAGAGAGGCTGGATGGCCACCTGTTACAGGGAGTGCTTTGATGGAGAGTTCCTGCATGGCAGAATGGGCTTGGACTGGCTGGCCCTTCTTGGGGTCTCTTCCAACTCTAGGATTCTGTGATTCTAAGGACAAACAAATGTAAGACGTCTAGAGGTGTGGATGGTTTTTTTAACCGCTCATTGTTTGCAGTGCTGGCAATCTGAGGACTGGAGGAAATTTTTCATTTAATATGTGTGCAGAATCCTCCTTTTGCAATGTCTTCTTTTCTTTACACCACTTGGGGTGCAAGGCATTCTGCTTCCCTGTTGCAAAAAGGAGAGGTAAATACCACTCTTCTCAGGGTTAAAGAAGGGGATTCTCCTTTCCTAGAGTGGCACCAAAAGACTATAAAGCCTTGGCACGCCTACTTCCTGTCTCCCCCTTGCCCTCCCACCCAATCTATCCCCCCAAAAGCCCACTGGCATGGCATCCCAGTGATGCAGCCACTGCAGTCTCCCCTCTTTTCCTTTCCAGGGATCTGGTCTGAAGTTTTAGCATTCAATTTCAGAAGGTGGATTGATTAATCAGGCAGGAGAGGAGGGCATTCTAGTAGGCTGTGTGTGCCAAGTTCCTGTGCCTGCAATGCCAAGAGCCTGGACTTTGCCCACAGACTTGGCATGAGAGATGATTCCTCCACAACCCAGTGCCAGGTAGGTCCTTGGATTTCCCTCCATTAAGCCAGGAGCATTCCCCCAAAAAGCTAGATCCCTGAGACAAAACTCAGGGACTGTTCCCTCTGAGCTTGAAATAAAAGGAGCATAGAATCATAGGTTGCATCAGCACTGTAGAAATTAATGCATTTTGACACCCCCAGAACTGCCACAGCTCCATGCTACAGACCGGCACCCTTTGGCAGAGAAGGCTAAAGACCTTGTAAAACTACCAGTCCCAGGATTCCATAGCATGGAGTTACAGCACTTAAAGTGGTGTCAAACTGCACTACCTCTATAGTGTAGATCAGTGATTCCCAGTTTCTGGTCCTCTAGATGTTTTGGACTTCGGCTTCCATAAACCTCAGCCATCTTGGCCAGTGGTCTGGGATTCTTCTGGGAGCTGAAGTCCAAAACACCTGGAAGGCCAGAGTTTGGGAGTCACTGGTGTAGATGGACCCCTAGACTGGTGTAGTTGGACCAACTCTAGAGCTGGAGTTGGAAGGGACCAGAAGGGCTATCTAATCCAACCCCCTGCCATACAGGAATACACAATTCAAGACACTCCTGAAAGATTACCAGTGTTAGTTTCCAGATCCACAGAAGAACAGAAGTGGAACAAACTTTGGAAAGGTCTTTGGAGGTCTTTAAACAGAGGCTAGATTACCATCTATTCGGAGTGCTTTGATTGTGTATTCCTACATGGCAGAATGAGGTTGGACTGGATGGCACTTGAAGTCTCTACCAACTGTAGGATTCTGTAATGCCAAGGCAATGCCCTCATTTCGCCACCACCCCACCCATAGCTACATACTTAAGAGTCCCTACTCCACACAGTAATTCCTCTTCCCTTGGGCATTTCTTTCTTCTTTTCGGGCAAGCTGTGGGTTTGTGGTCTCTGATTTTAAGTTCATTGAAAATGATATTAATCTGGTTTCCATCTGTAAAGTAAGAAAGGTAATTGGGGATGACTGGCAGAGATCTGTCATGGGAATGGTGATCGAAGGTACAAATGAAGAGAGTATTTCACAGTGTAGAACAGGGTAGAGTGTCAGCATGGCATAGTGGCTTGGGGGTTGGACGGGGACTCTGGAGACCAGGATTCAATTCCTGGCTCTGCCGTGAAACTCACTGGGTGATGCTGGGGAAGTCACACTCTCTCAGCCTCAGATGAAGGCAATGGCAAACCTCCTCCGAACAAATATTGGCCAAAACAAAAGAAAACAAAACTGGGATAGAGTCACCTTAGGGTTGCCATAAGTCAGAAGTGGCATAAATGCATACAACAACAAACTTAATGAGGTATCTCTGAGATGGGATCCAAGTCCAAACACATAATTTCTTCATAATCTATAGAGCATCTCTCTGAGTCTTGTTATTTGTCTGTCTTTTTTACAGGGAGAAGCCCCAGTCAAGAGTGTGGCTCAACCAGTCCCTTTTGTAAAAAAAGATGTCCACTTTGGGAGCAAAACAGATCGAGAGATAGTCTACCCATCAAGTGCATGATAAGAATTGCTGTGGATTTTTGCACATTAACATTGACGTTTAATTATCTTCACTTTCCTGGCAAATTTGCACCTGTATGCCTTCCCTCTGTCGAAAATGGGCAGCCACCTGAATTCATGCAAAGCAGATGGATGGTCACACATTTGGTAATGCACATTCTTGTGGATATTTTGGTAAAAATACCCCCCCCCCCGCAAAATGCTTGAATTCCTTAGAATCACATGTGACCAGATCACATCCTATTCAAATTCTCTGAGTTGTATTTTAATCGCGTAGACAAAACCTGTGACAGCGGTACTTGTGGCCAATGCTAGATGTGCTTCCTGACCACAACCACCATTTCTTCCCCTGACATAAGAAAGAAGCTGACAACAACACAAGGAGTTCCTCTGGTTACTGATGGAGGCTGAGCAAAAACAGCAATCAAAGATGGAAGCCCCAGGTGCTGGTACTCCTGGACAAGAAAGGGAAGGCTTCAGGGCCACTGACGTGAGGCCCCCTTGGACACTCTGGGTACAGCAACTCCTGGGCAAGGACACTGGCAGATCAGAGGTCCAGCGCCATCACTTCAGAGGGTTCAGCTACCAAGATGCCAACGGGCCACGGGAGGTTTGCAGCCAGCTCCACAATCTCTGCTGTCAGTGGCTGAAGCCAGAGAGACACACCAAGGCTCAGATGCTGGACCTGGTGATCCTGGAGCAGTTCCTGGCCATCCTTCCCCCAGGGATGAAGAGCTGGGTTCGAGAGTGTGAAGCAGAGACTTGTTCCCAGGCGGTGGCCCTGGTGGAGGGTTTCCTCCTGAGCCAGGCAGAGAAGAAGCAGGAAGAGAGGCAGGTAAAAGCATGCCATCTTGGTCATTCTAAGGGTCAAGGAATATGTGGAGTCATGTCCTAAACAAGGCTTGCTACCAAGGTTGCGGAGTTGGTAATTTTGGACTGAGACTCCTCTAATTTTCTACTGTTCAACGACTCAGACTCCTCCCTAAATGGGAAATGTGTACACTCAGGTTGAGTCTCCCTTATCTGAAATACTTGGGGATAGAAGTATTTTGGATTCCAAAATTTGGGATTTTTTTGGATTTTGGAATATTGCCATATATAAATTGAAACACCTTAGAGATGGGATCCAAGTCTAAACATTAAATTCTTTTATATTATAAATATTTCATGTACACCTCATACACCTTGCCTGAAGGTAATTTTATGAATAGTTTTATGAATATGTATAGTTTTGTGCATTAAACAAAATTTGTGTACACTGAACCATTAGAAAGCAAAAATGTCACTATCTTAGCCACCCATATGAACAGTTTTGGAGTTTGAAATTCAGGATAAGGGGGACTCAACCTGTATTAGTACTAACAAATTTAATGTCAGCACCAGGCACTCATTGTAGACTTAGGGTAACACCACAGAAAATGACCTTTCCTTTTTATGTATGAATCACATTGACTTTCATAGACAGTTCTCTGATGACTGTAAATCAGGTGTGGGTTGATGTGGGAAGAGACTCTCCTACAGGTATTTTGGCCCTTATCCTGTTCAAAGCTTGAAAGAAAAGTGCCAGTATCTTGAGTCTGTGTCACAAGAGAATGGGTAGCCAATTTAATTAGGCAGTTTTTCTACAACACAGAAATAATGCTGTTTGACACTGTTTTAACTAGCATGGCACAATAGTATGAAATTTTGGGATTTAGTAAGCCTTCTCTGTCAGAGTTCTCTGCTGCCACAAGAGTACAAATCCAAGGATTCCATGGAATCGAGCCATGACAGTTAAAGCAGTGTCAAACTGAATTAATTCTGCAATGTGGCAGCAGCCTGTCATTCCTTTCTGTTCCTAGTTAGGCCTTTCAATATTTCTGATTTTCACTCTTCTTTCAGGTGACTGGAGTTCTACATAAAGAGGCAATTCTATTTCCTGAGGCAGGGAAGGCTTCTCCGGACATCAGAGGGAATACACCCTTCAGGTGGATTGTGCAGGAGAGCAATGGAGGTTCCACCTCATTTGGTAAGAGATAACATGGTCTTCATTTCAGCTAGGCCTGTCTAGTCTGTCTGAAATTGTTGGGCTGATTAACATTCCCCTTGAGCCTATTTGAAGAAAAAGACACTTTTCTCTAACTTCTATGGCCCTCCACATGTCTGTGACCTACAACTGTCAGCAGTAGTCACAAGAACCAGTGGTGAGGGATTATGAGAGCTATAGACATAGGTACCCAGAAAGCACTAGATTCTGTCTAATTTTGGAAGCTGAGCAGGACCAAGCCTGGTTTGATATCATGAATGTGGTTGTGTCCCTTGGTTGCGATGTCATGCAGTTGTTTACACTGCATCCTACTGTACCACTTGGCACCCCCAGCTCTGCGACAGCTGTGCATTGCTCACTCTGAGGTCAGAATGAGGTGCCAGCCATGTGATTAATGCTGGACACCTCATTTTGACTTCACAGTGAGTGATGCGTGGTAGTGGTTAGCATCGCTTAGCATCGCAATGGATAGTCCAGGTAAAGCAGGGACATCGGGGCAGTTCTGGGGCCATAATACTCCGGGCTGCAGACACCACCTTATTCTAACTCCCTACCAGTACAAGAACCCCTCAGCACTAGCCATCTGACTTCTTTTGAAAAGCCTCAAATGAAGCAGAATTCATTACTTTCTGGGATAGTTTATAATAATAATAATAATAATAATAATAATAATAATAATAATAAGCTTTATTTGTATACCGTCCTTCCTGCGATCAGGGCGGTGCACAGCATAACAAGATAAAAACATATAAAAGTGAACAAGTATTAAAATTAAATAACATTACAATAAAGAAATCATATTAAAATAACAATTTTCAGGTCTGGTCGTGTTGGGGGGGGGGGGAGTCATACAAGGGGAAGATATCAGGGATATGCCTGTTCAAATAGATGTGTTTTTAGGCCTTTTTGAACAGAATGAGAGAGGTGGCAAGGCGGAGCTCAGCGGGCAACGAGTTCCAGAGGCTAGGGGCCGAGATAGAGAATGTTCTCTTCATAGTCGTTGATAGTTTAGCCTCTGGAACTCGTAGTAGTTGTTGCCCGGTAGATCTAAGTGTGCGGGGCAGATTATATGGGGAGAGGCGGTCCTTTAGGTACTCTGGGCCCAAGCCATTTAGGGCTTTATAGGTGATAACCAGCACTTTGTACTGAGCCCGGAAGCGAATAGGCAGCCAGTGGAGATCTTTTAATATAGGTGTTATATGGGCAGCCCTGGGGGCACCGGTGACCAACTGTTCTGCCATATTCTGCACTAATTGTAGCTTCCGAGAGTGATACAAAGGCTGCCCCATGTAGAGCACATTGCAGAAATCCAACCGAGAGGTTACCAGAGCATGTAGTACTGTTTCAAGGTCCCTCCGGTCCAGGTAGGGACGCAGCAGGCGTATCAGCCGAAGCTGAAAACAGGTGCTCCTGACCGTCGTGTCCACCTGAGAAGTAAGATGGAGTGACGAATCAAGGAGCACCCCCAGACTGCGTACAGTGTCCTTCACGGGAAGCGTGACCCCGTTCAGGACAGGTGGAACCACCTCCATCCCTGGGCCGGGGGAACCTATCACGAGTACTTCCGTTTTCTCTGGATTCAGGCTGAGTCTGTTTTCCCTCATCCAGTCCATTACCGATTCCAGACAGGCCACGAGAGGAGCGACGCCATCCCTGGTCACTGCATCAGTCGGAGACATAGAGAAAACTATTTGGGTGTCATCAGCGTACTGATAACCCCGCGCCCCATACCTCCAGATGATCTCTCCCAGCGGTTTCATGTAAATGTTAAAAAGCATGGGGGACAGAATGGCTCCTTGAGGGACCCCAGAGGTGAGGGCCCTCTTGTCGAAGCACATGTCCCCCAGCTGCACCATCTGGAACCTCCCAGAGAGATAGGACCGGAACCACTGAAGCGCAGTGCCTCCGATCCCCATCTCTGCCAGGCGCTCCAGAAGGATACCATGGTCTATGGTATCGAAAGCCGCTGAGATGTCCAAGAGCACCAGCAGGGACACGCTCCCCCTGTCAATGCCCAGACGGAGATCATCGACCAGGGCGACCATGGCAGTCTCAACCCCGTAGCCCGCCCGAAAACTGGTTTGAAATGGATCTAGATAATCCGTTTCATCCAAGATCGATTGAAGCTGGAGTGCAACCGCCCTCTCTATCACCTTCCCCAAAAATGGCAGTAGCGAGATTGGCCGATAATTGTTGTGAACCAGGGGATCGAGGGAGGGCTTTTTCAATATTGGTTTTATGATGGCCAATTTAAGATTGTCTGGAAAGTGCCCTTCCCTCAAGGATGAATTAATAATCCGGTGAAGTAACGTAGTTACTGCCGGTCCCCCCTGTGCCACTAGCCACGAGGGACAGGGATCGAGGGAGCAGGTTGTCTTCCTAACGCTTCTAAGGATCTTGTCCACATCCTCGGTACCGACAGCTGAACAGCTTTTTCTGTCCAGAAGTTCTTCCCCATGTGACTACATCCTGCTCAGAAGTGGACACTGTATTCCAGAGGAGTTCTGACTAGCACAGATGAAGTATAGCTGGAGTTTTTTTCTGTTACCATAATCTAAAATGGCATTGTGGACTTTCTCTAGTAATGTTGAATTCTATAAAATCCAAATGACTTGGTTTCCCCCGAGCCATTTCACTGGAAACTGTCCTCACATGGGCAGTCTTACAGTGAATCCAGGGCACCCTTCCCTATAAAAGCATTTTAAAAACCTAAATTCCCAGATAATCCAGAGTTCTCCAGAGCAACACAGGACAGCTCTTCACACATGCGTCCCATTGTACCATGAATCACATGTCATTCCTCTGAAGTCTGAATAAGGCACCTAGCAGTGGGTGTCTTGTTTGCAGCCTCAATTCATGCCAGCAGTGGTGGTGCTGGTTGGCCACCTGGCATCACTCTGGAGTGCCCAATAATGGGAGAAATTTGAAGCAGCTTCAGGGTCTGTATACTCTAGGGGCAGCCTGGAGTATTCTGGCCAGTGTGGCTACATCCCATTCTGTTGATTATTAACTCTGTATGCCCACACAATACATATGTATTGAATTGTTGTAGTGTACCTTCAAATAATTTCTGACTTTTGGCAACCCTAAGGCGAACTTATTATGGGGTTTTCTTGGCAACATTCGTTCAGAGGAGGCTTGTATTGGCTTTCCCCTGAGGTTGAGAGAGTGTTACCTGCCCACAGTTACCCAGTGGGTTTCATGGCTAAGCTGGGAATCGAATCCTGGTCTACAGAGTCTTAATCCAACACTCAAACCACCCTGCTGGCTCTCGTGTACTGAATTAGTGGACAGAAAAAGAAATAAGAAATAAAACTGAAATGGCAGCCTTCTTCCCATACCAGCATTCTCATAGCATTTTGGCTTGTGGCATGCATTTGTGGTGCAAATTCAGGAACAGAAATGCCAGGTGCTTATAATGGAAAAACCCATCAACCAACCTCCTCTTTCTCCCACCTAGGTAGTGGAATGACCTTGCAGCTTCATTCAAGGCCTCCTCCTGTGGAAATGAATGCCTTCCAACCAGATTCAGTTAAGGTAAGAATGGGAGAGGACTCATATAACCTGGATGTAAAATAAAAAAGCAACATTAGAAACATAGAAAGAGCCTTGGGTGGATCAAACCAATGATCCTGCTAACCCAGGGTGGGCAACTGTGCAAGGCCAATTGCTTTCCCCCTAACTTCACTGTGGGCACACCAAAATACCTTGGATTTTCTTCAGAGTCCTTCTCAAAATAGCAACTGGAAGTAGCATTTGCATCCCTTACAGTTGCCATTTAGAGAGGGGCTCTGACAAAAATAGAGGTTTTGGTGGCTCAGTGGGGAGCATTTTCATGTGTTTACATGACTTTCTTTGTGGTTTCTGGCAAAAATTGCCCCAAAATTGCACTTAGTTTTATTTTGCAAAGTAAATATTGGGGGGCTTTGGGTAATTTGTGGGGTGGATTTCAGGGTAGGTAGGGGATTTTACAGGTAGCCCACAGGCTGCACTTTCCTCTGCCTCTGGTAAGCCCAGAAGGAGGATATGATAGCAATTACTATTGTTATGTGCCTTCAAGTTGTTTCTAACTTATGTGACAACCCTAAGGTGAATCTTTAATGGGGTCTTCTTGTCAAGATTTGTTTGGGGAGGGGGTTACCTTTGCTTTTCCTCTAAAGTTAAGAGCATGTGACTTGTCCAAGATCACCCAATGGGTTTCATAATCAAAGCCTGGTTTCCAGACTCATAGTCCAACACTCAAACCACTACACCATGCTCGCTTTCATAATAGCAATAGCCACCTTGAGTCACAGTTTTGGGAGAAAGGTGAGATAGTAACAACAACAACAACAACACTCTAATTTTTGTTCTGTATGACTTACACATATGAAAGGAAAAGCAGGGCAGTGGGCAGAGTCACTAAGCTCAGGCCTTCTTGATTTTACACAGACCTTATAATGGAACTAGAAACTAAATACTTAAATATGCACCTGGAATACTTCAAAAGAAAAAATCATACACTTTATTGAAGTTTATTGAAATCAGAGAAATACTGGGGGGTGATCCAATGGTCAGGAATACTAAAAGAGAAGGGAGGTCAAGATGGATGGGAGTTCCTCAAAAGAGAGATACTGAAGGCACAATTCCAAACAGTTCCAATTAGGAAGAAAAATGTGAGATATTTCAAGAAACCAGTATGGATGACTAAGGAAATTACAACTAAGCTAAGTTTTAAACGGAACATGTATAAGAAATGGAAAAATGGGAAAATCACTAAAGAGAAATTCAAACAAATAGTCAGCACGTATAGGGATAAAGTGAGGCTGGAGAGACACAAGGATCTGCAAAATGGCGGGAAGTGTGGATTCATGCCAAGCACGATGCTTGGATGCCTGCTATTTCACCAATCCTTGTATTTCTCTCCAGACGTGTCTTTTTCCAACCTTGTGTTTCTCTCCAGACTTGCAAATACAGTAGAGGTATGTATGTATGTATTATTATTATTATTATTATTATTATTATTATTATTATTATTTATATAGCGCTGTAAGTTTACACAGTGCTGTACATATAATCTTATAGTTAGACGGATCCCTGCCACAGGCTTACAGTCTAAAAGACAAGACAAAAGGAAAAGGGGAAGGTGGTGGGAAGGGGATGAGGTGCAGTGGTTCTTCTCTCCCTCTGGGCCTGGACCAAGGCAGATGGATTGGAGGGAGGGCTTGGGTTCTTAAAACATAGTTAAGAGGAGGCATCCTGGGGCACATGGGACAATCCTGGGAACGCTTCCCTAAACAATATAGTCTTTAACTTACTTTTGAACCTCGATAGAGAAGTGATGAGGCGCGCATGTGGGGGAAGAAGGTTCCAGGAGTGAGGGACAGCAAGTGAGAAGGGACGAATCCAGGACAGGGCAGTGGAAATCCTCGGCTGGGACAGGAGACCTTGACTACCAGAGCGGAGGGTACGAGAAGGAGTGTGAGGAGAAAGAAGTTCAGACAAGTAAGGAGGGGCCAACCCGTGGAGGGCTTTGAAAGTCAATAACAAAAGCTTGTACTGGATGCGGAAGGGGAAGGGGAGCCATTGAAGGGAGGATAAGAGGGGAGAAACATGGTCAAAGCGGCGAGTGGATGTGATAATACGTGCAGCTGAGTTCTGGACAGAGATTAAAGGATGGAGGTGAGAGAGAGGAAGCCCTGTCAGAAGAAGGTTACAATAATCAAGTCATGAGACCACTAGGGCATGGACCAGAGTCTTGGCAGTGGAGGCTGAGAGGAATGGACAGATTTTAGCAATGTTGTAAAGAGAGAATCTACAGGTCTTGGCGGTGGCCTGAATCTGGGGGATAAATGACAGAGAGGAATCAAAGATGAAACCAAGACTGCGGGCTTGCTGAATCGGATGAATAGAAGTGCCGTCAACAGAAACAGAAAAGGAGTATTGAAGGGTGGGCTTAGGTGGGAAGATGAGAAGCTCTGTCTTGGACATATTGAGCTTCAAGCGCCGATGTCGCATCCACTGAGAGATGGCAGCCAGACAAGAGGAGACTTGCTGTTCGAGCCCCGGCGAAAGGTCAGGGGTGGAAAGATACAGCTGAGTTTCATCCTCATACAGATGATAGGAGAAACCAAAAGAACTGATTATGTGTATAGAGAGAACAAAAGGGGGCCCAGGACAGAGCCCCGAGGAACTCCTACAGATAAGGGAACAGTCAGACCACTGCAAAAGATCTGTCTGACAAGTAAGATTTAAACCAATTGAGAACAGAGTCAGAGAAACCGAGGTCAGAAAGTAAGTCAAGCAAGAGACAGTGATCCCTGGTGTCGAAGGCCGCAGATAAATCTAGAAGAATGAGAATAGAGTAGAGGCCATTTGCCTTGGCCTTTAAGAGATCATTTGAGATCTTGGTGAGGGCCGTCTCAGTAGAGTGCCGTGGGAGGAACCCAGACTGAAAAGGGTCCAGGACGGAGTTGGCTTCGAGAAACTCAAGACAGCGAGAATAAACTGCCCATTCCAGAACCTTAGAGAGGAAAGGCAGAAGAGATACCTCTTGTATTCTAAAATGAAAATTCAAAATATTTCAAAATTGAAGTGTCAAAGCATCATGTTGGTGCTCAAAAGTTTCAGTTTTTGGAGGGTTTTATTTGTCCAGATTACGGATGCTCAGCCTGTACTATGCAGAGGCACTACTATGTTGGCAAGTATAATTTTCAGTCTCTTTCACATTTAGTGTTAACTGTGTTGCCTCTACATAGTCACTACTTTCTCCTCCTGCTTATATGCCTCTTCCTTCTTTACAGGGTCCAGTAACCTATGAACAGGTGGCAGTGTATTTCACACAGGAGGAGTGGGCTCTTCTGGACCCAAGCCAGAGGGCTTTGCACAGGGAAGTAATGGAGGAGAATTTGGGGAATCTGGCTTTTTTAGGTAAGGCCCCCTTCATGCTTTGGCTGATACATTTTTGCAACCAGAAAATGATGTTATCCTTAATCTGTTTCAGTGCCATCAAGAAATGTCGTTGCTTCTTTGTTTGTGTAATTGGAAATGCTTTTATTGTTGTTGTTAAATAAGTGAAATGGAGGAGAAAGGTAAGGGTTTAGGTTTGTTACTATGACCCAAGCTCATCTCCTGAAATTTTAACTCTATCCATCATGCAAAATTCATTTCTCATTTTTTTTCTGCTACTGTGGTTATAGTCTTGGTAGCAACTTTAATTGAGCAGTGTTGCATCCTGGAAATCACACCTTTCTCTTGCTACAGGTTGAGTCTTCCTTATTCAAAATGCTTGTGACTAGAAGTAATTTGGATTTTGGAATACCGATATTTGCATATATGTACATAGTGGGAAATCTTAGAGGTGGGACCCAAGTCTAAGCACAGCATTAATATATGTGTTGTATACACCTTATATACATAGCCTGAAGGTAATTGTGTACATTTTGTACATGAAACCTGTGACATTACCGTGTGGTTACATGTCAGACCTTAAATGGAAGACGCTGTTCCACAGCAGTAGCCACTGCTGGATGGCTGTGCTGAAGCCTCTGGACAGCCTGTTCAAGGTTTTGTGCAGCTGCTAGGTCCCACTGCAGGTAGTGTCCCACTGGGTATCCATTCTCCTGGAATATCGTCTCACGTGATATGATCCCCTCATACCACCAAGTAACACTCCTCCATAGATCAAAGTTTCATACCTTTAGAATTTTGCCTTTAGAAAAATCATTTCTGATTGAACCATCTGAAAGCAAAGGTATCACTATCTGAGCCACCCATGAAAACATGTTTTGGATTTTACAGCATTTTGGATTTTGGAATTCTGGATAAGGGGGACTCAAGCTGTACTGCAAAATGCTTGAGGAATGTATTAACACTCCTGTGTCCAGTTCCCTTGGCAGGAGATTAGACATCATTACTTCCTGTGGAAGCAAATGCCGCTATAGAACTTTGCGGAGATAGTGCTCCCTTCCACATTGCCTTATTAAAGAAAGTTATAGAAGCAGGAAAGCACTAAGTTCAATTGTTTGAGAAACCTCTTCTGTTGACCATTGGCCCGGGGGGGGGGGAGGGAAGAGACCATAGCCGGCATCTTGTTATTGATGTCATGCTGGTGCATATCTTTTTGTGGTTGTTGCAAAGAACAAACTACATCCTTTGCATAAGGACCCCTTACCCCCTAAAGACTCATATGTATCTTGTGGAGGTCCCCCATGGCCATTTTGTTGCTGGTGGAGAGGAGAAACAGCAGAGGAGCATCTGGCTATGTTCCTGGGACCAGATACACAAAAACAAATGCATCCTCTGGGATCCCTGATGCTCCTTTGGCGGTCCCAGAGGATCCTGTAATTGTGCATCTGACTATAGGGATATGGAATCATAGAATCATAGAGTTGGAAGAGACCACAAGGGCCATCCAGTCAAACCCCCTGCCATGCAGGAACTCTCCATCAAAGCATCCCTGACAGATGGCCATCCAGCCTCTGCTTAAAGACCTCCAAGGAAGGAGACTCCACCACACTCCATTGAGGGAGTGTGTTCCACTGTCGAACAGCCCTTACTGTCAGGAAGTTCCTCCTAATGTTGAGGTGGAATCTCTTTTCCTGCAGTTTGCATCCATTGTTCCGCGTTCTAGTCTCTGCAGCAGCAGAAAACAAGCTTGCTCCCTCCTCAATATGACATCCCTTCAAATATTTAAACAGGGCTATCATATCACCTCTTAACCTTCTCTTCTCCAGGCTAAACATCCCCAACTCCCTAAGTCGCTCCTCACCTGCTTTCTACTGGCTACTAAATGACCATAGGTAGATTTGGGAGTCCACAAGAGACATATGACTTTACACTACAATCTCCCCCATTCAGGATCTTGGACAATGCTAGTGCTGGGCTTCTGGTTGAAATTATGTGAAGTCTTGGCTCCATTACTTCGCTTATCTTTCAGCTGTTTGCATTGACAGGGGCCTACATGTGTGGAGCTGGATCATGAGAACTGTCTGTCATCATACAGAAGGGAATGATGGTAGTCACATCACTGTTTTCTTTTTCTGAACCCTAATTTTGAAGATACTGTATCTTTGTCCCTCATCAAAATTTTCTATATTCCTGCAGGTGGTGGACAAAAGAGTAATAAAGTGGATGAACTCCAGAAAAGAAAAACAGAAGCAAAACAAAAATGGAAAAGGAAATATGTGGTACTTGAACGTGTTGACTTCCATGAAATCACAATGCTAGAAGAGATTTGCACAAGAAATAAAAGGAAAAAATCTTTGCAGGGTGGAAAAAGATTAACAAAGACATCAAAGCTTAGCATACCTAAAATAATGTGCAAAGTAAAGACACCATTTAAATGCTCTGAGTGTGGAAGGAGCTTCAGCTGGAGGATACATCTTACTACACATCAAAGAGCCCACAAAGGAAGGAAACCATTTAAATGCTTGCAGTGTGGAAAATGCTTTAGAAGAAATGGCAGTCTTTTTGCTCATCAAGGAACCCACACAGGGGAAAAGCCATATAAATGCTCAGAATGTGGAAAGAGTTTTAGTAGGAGCAGTAAACTCACGTACCATCAGAGAATCCATACAGGTGAAAAACCATTTAAATGCTCAGAGTGTGCAAAGAGTTTCCGTCAAAGAAGTAGCCTTACTTATCACCGAAGGACCCATGCAGGTGAAAAACCCTTTAAATGCCCAGAGTGTGCAAAGAACTTCCGTTCCAATGAATATCTTACTTTACATCAAAGAATCCACACTGGGGAAAAACCATATACATGCTCAGACTGTGGAAAGAGCTTCAGTCATAGGAGCAGCTTTACTTACCATAAAAGAAACCATGCTGGTGAAAAACCATATAAATGCTCTTCGTGCGGAAAGAGGTTCAGTCAGAGTAGTGCTCTTAATGATCATCAAAGAACTCACACAGGAGAGAAACCCTACAAATGCTCAGAATGTGGAAAGAGTTTTAGCCAGAGTGGTAGCCTTACTAAACATCAAAGAACTCACACAGGAGAGAAGCCATATAAATGCCCGGAATGTGAAAAGTGCTTCACTGAGAAGAGTAAGCTAGCTTCCCATCAAAAAACCCACACAGGTGAAAAACCATTTAACTGTCCAGAATGCGGAAAGAGTTTCAGTCAAAAAAGCAGCCTTACTTATCACCAAAGAACACATGCAGGTGAAAAACCATTTAACTGTCCAGAGTGTGGAAAAAAATTCCGTTCCAGCAAACATCTTGCTTTACACCACCGGATCCACACTGGGGAAAAGCCATACACATGTTTAGATTGTGGGAAAGGTTTCAGCCACAGGAGTAGCTTTACTTATCACAAAAGAAAACATACTGGTGAAAAACCATATAAATGCTCAGAGTGTGGAAAGAGCTTTATTCAGAGCAGTATACTTACTGATCATCAAAAAACCCACAAACGAAAGAGATCTTATAAATATTCACTGTGGAAACCACTTGAATTCTAGGAAATAATTTGCTTTACATCATGGGATTGGGACATAAGAGAAACCATTTAAAATGTTTATGAGACTGAAGTGACCCCTTCAGAAGGGTGGAACATGAAACTGGATTTCTGCCTTTAAATGTTCAGAGTATGGAAAGTCTTCTGTTTAAAGCAATCACCTTATCATCATGAGAGAAATCACAAAGGAGATAAATTATAGCTGGCATTATATTAGCGAGTTAAACAGCTGTAAGTCCACCTCATGTCTGCATAAGTCACTTTTATAAGAGTTGAGGTACAATACTTGCATTGACCTATGGATAAGTCAATCCAGGTTTTTGGGGCTGATTGTTTGACTAAAATTTCTAGACTTATACATGAGTATCTACAGTAGATTCATATCAATGAAATCATCAGCCAGTGCCCTAGAAGGGTCTCAGCAGCTTGGACAGCTATTTTAATGTCTGCCATACACTCATCTATTTCAGAAGCTAAGCAAGGCTGATCTTTATTAATATATGGATGAGACACCACTAGGCAATGTCAAAGATTTCCAGATAGGACCAGGAAAGATTCCCCCTTGAAACTCTGATGCAACTCTGCTATGTTGCCAGTACATTGGCTGCATCCGCACTGCAGACATAATTGAGTTTGACATCACTTCAACTGCCGTGGCTCAATGCTATGGAATTCTGAGAACTGTAGTTTTGTGAGGCATTTAGCCTTCTGTGTCAGAGAGTTTGGTGCTCCAACAAGCTACACATCTCAGGATTCTATAGCATTGAGCCATGGCAGTTAAAGTGATGTCAAACAGAATTATTTCTGCAATGCAGATGCAGCCTATTAGATGGAGCAATTATATGAGTCAGCATATAAGGCAGTTTCCTATATTCTCTTGTATTCCTCAATGTTGGACTAAAACCCAGGACAGCCCTTACATAGAAGCTACTAGCCATTACTACTGTTTACTGAATGTAAGCGTTACTAGATGTTGGGTAACTAAATTATGTACGCAGCTCTGGCTTTCTCCTGCTGTAGGGCATGGGTAAAGAGAGTTTGGCTGGAGTATAATTTAATTCCCAGAATCTAAATACAACTCAGTAAGGTTTGTGATCATACCGAATCCTATCTGTGGGGGAAATTGTGTTGCTGTGTGCTTTGAAGACATTTCTGACTTACAGTGACCCTAATCTGTCATGGGAGTGGTGCTCTAACTTTTTACCTTTGGGACCCCACTCTACATGCAGACATCATGTAGTATGTAAAGAAAAATATTTACAGTACGTATTTTCATTCACACATTCCTGTAAATACATAATAAGATTTTATAAGGAAG
Source organism: Urosaurus nigricauda (assembly GCA_034509955.1). Taxonomy (NCBI): domain Eukaryota; kingdom Metazoa; phylum Chordata; class Lepidosauria; order Squamata; family Phrynosomatidae; genus Urosaurus; species Urosaurus nigricauda. Next base: position 322,053,702 of record JAOEGL010000002.1, on the reverse strand, counting down.
CAATCTCGTTCAAATTAGAAGAGTTTTATTTAATATTTAACTCGACGCATGTGTAAAATTTACACATAAAACAGTTTGGGAAGAAGCGGTGGATGGATCAGAGCCTCCAAGTCTCACACCCCTTTGAGCAACTCTCACAGCCCCCTGGCGGTCCTCATCACTGAGAACAGTGTATGATGAGGTTTTCTAAGGCTGAGAGTACAGGTCACTCAGTGAGTTTCCATGGCCAAGCTGAGTGGCCCCCAAGTCCAATGTTGAAAGCATTATGCCACACTGGCTCTGTGGGGTGAAAGTGAGTTATTAATCAATAAATATTGAAGGATATGAGGCAATGGAGTTAAGACAAATTATATGGGACCTGTTGGCTCTTCCTTAATGTTATAAACTTGTATGATGATGGAGCTTTTAATATTTCATTTTGGTTTTCTTTCTGAGTTCTGTAGCACTCCCACGAATGCTGAATATTAATTGCTCTCCACCCCATAAATGAAGGGGATGGGGATAATGGAAACTGGTTTCCCCCCAAAACAGACATGTATAGATTTTTGGTTTTTCGCCTGTTAAATGTACGTGTGTGATAACAAGAAGAATAAAGTAAAAAGTAGAAAATAAATATGATCTGTTATTAGAAAATCTTTGGTGGAGTTTCGTAATATATCTGTGCAATTTGTAAGAAAAATAAAATTCAACGTTAACAGTTGGATTTCAGCCTGGAATGTGCACCTTTGCAAGTGGGCGTACATGTGAGAAACAAAAGTGAGTAGTTTTACAACATTGACATTCCCTTAGGGGTAACTGTGATGTTACAATGTAGGGCATCCATCATGCAATAATATACAGTGGAATGACTGATGTGCCTTCAATAATCACTGTATTAGATATGTGATATATAAGATTGGGAAAAAATATAAAAGAAGAATTTGTAATGTCATTCTTATATGGGCTTCACCACATGAGGCCCTATTTAGATCTGACCCATTTGGAAATGAAAAATGAATCAAATATAAAGATCTATTGCATAAGAAAGGATAATATAAAGTAAAATCATTAGAGCGGTTAAAGATGGAAGGTTGGGACTGTACTTGATTTTTACGCCATCAATTAAAGTCTACAAATCAGCTACAAATCAAAACAAACTTTCTGTCAATTTTTTTTAAAAGGTGATCATTAAAGCTTTTGGATACCCTCTCGTATATGGTTTCTCTCCTGAATGCATTTTCATGATTAATGAGGATACGGCTATGTCTAAAGCTTTCTCTTAGTGGCAAGCCCAGTTTTAACAATGGTCATTTGTGAACAAAGGCATTGTAAACTAGCCTTTGTGTGTGGAAATGCAGTAGCAAATCCAATTTCCACACCTTATAATGAACACATCAGCATACAGTGAGCCCTTGGTGTCTGCTGAAGTTTGACTCATGTCATTTTGAATCCATTTAGTTTTTCAAGTGTGTCATAGTTAATGAAGCAGATGTGTTTCTTGGTATTCTTTAACAAAAAGTCTGGTGCCAGGGGCAGAAATGGCATGAAACAGGTTCCCACACTGGAAAAAAGAAGAGCAGCACCATGTGTTTCAACCAACTTTTTATTCAAAATAAAATACACATATGAAATGAAACAACCAAACCACTGCTCTAAGGCAAGAGAAATCGAACAATTAGACGATATCTTTGTTGTTAGCACTCTCTCCAGGACATCTTCATTGCCAATACTGCCCTTATTCACTTGAGTCACTGGTTTCTCCACCAGCTCTCATTGTTCCTCATTTGAGAGGCTAACCACAGCCATCTAGTGAGCCCTGGACATTATCTGGGTCAGCTTTGTCAAAGATAACTGCTTTTGTCCTTTCTGCAACATCCATGTTAACTGCAGAAATCTCATGTTCCAATCTAACGTGTTCTTTTACCACAGCCGCTACCAAATGCCATTAAGGCACAGATATATCATTTCCTTCTAGCCGTCTCTGACATTACTGATATGTTGTAAGTTTTCCAAATTTTCTTGATGGATTATTGCTGGTAATCATCTGCTGGTCTTCTTTTGCCTTGATCAATTGGCTGAAAGAATACTTTACAAAGTAGGCTTGTTATGACACCTTGGTCCACTGGTTGTAGAAGCAAGGCCATATTTGGTGTGAGGAAAATCAGGTCTACAAATATGATGATGATGATGATAATAATAATAATAATTATTATTATTATTTATAGCCCGCTCCTCTGTGAGCCAAAGTTTGGTGAATCCCCTGGAGCACAGTCTGATACCTTGGTTCAAAATTACATTGCACATAATAAAGCTGAATAGCAGGACAAAAATAATTAACAAACCTGGCAGCAGCCTAATTTCTCTTTTAGTTCTGATCAGAGTAGATCCATTGACTCCATGTCGACTCCCCATTCTACAACTGATTGAATGGGTCTACTTTAGTTGGGACTAAACAACAAAAGAGAATGTAACCCCTCCATTGTTGCCCAGGCCCTTAGCATTGGCTTATGTGTCAGAACTCCTGAAGTATTTTCACCCAGCCTTAGAGTCAAATGGCCCTTGGTTGCCTTATGTCCCAGAGTTCTTTCCTCCTCTTAAGAGAGTGGTTCCCAATCATTTCTATGTCCAACAACCCTAGGAAATGTTTGATTAATAATTTGAGTCCCTACAAATGTACTATCACATTTAAAAAGGAAGAAGTCCAATTTCTAATTTTCGAACCACATACAATACTGTGGGTGAACAAATTAAACTTTTTTTAAACAGAAACTTTTACTCAATGTGTAAAATGCAAATCTGAATTGAGTAATTAGATTCTAATTTATGCAGAAAAAATGAGTGATGACTGACTCAAGGACACAAGCCAATTCTTTGTCACATGCCCTGAAATTCTGTCTCATGCTTCCTAGGGATGTGGGCACCCCAGGTTGGGAACCCTTGTCTTAAGAGGACAAAGATTTCCAAAATAGCCCTGTTTCATCTGCACTGAACACCAAATTCAGAGAATATCACTCATGGTCCACTATACTTTTGAAGTGGGTGCGGATTTCTCAGCTGCCCGGATGGTAGCATTTGTACCTCCACCCAAGAAGCGAACACTATGAATTCTGGCACGTTTCTTAAATTTGTGAAACCACCCACGGGAGGCCACAAATGTTTCTGTAGTGCCTTCTTCTTGTGCCTTTAACTGGTGAAAGAGACTTAAGGCTTTGTGTTGTATTGCCAACTGACTGATTGGCACGTGATGCTGTCTCATATCATCTACCCAAATACTCAGCAGTCTCTCCATTTTCTCGATGATACTGTGTCGTGTGCGTGTTAATATACCAATAGTAACATCACTGCAGTTTTGCACAGAGGACTTTATTTTTTCCGATTGGTTTAAAATGGTCTTTAAAGTGGATTGTGCCAGCCCCAAAGACTGCGCCACTCGACTTTTCCTTTCACCAGCCTCCACCCTTCTTATGATTTCCATTTTGGTGGCTAAACTTATAGATCTACGTTTTTTTGACACTCTGGGAGGAGCTGATGAAGCAGGTTTGTTAGCTCTCCCAGTTTCTGTAAAGGTGTTACCACATTGTAAACATTTGTACAGTAGCTCTCCTGTATTGCTTTGATAGTTAGGAAGGATATTGTTGTGCCCAAAAAAATTTCTGCACTCAGAGCATTTATATAGTCTTTCTCCTGTATGGATTCTTTGATGGGCAGCAAGGCCATCTTCTTGTGTGAAGCTTTGCCCATGGACTGTCCATTCATAGGGCTTCTCTCCTGAGTGGTTTCTTTGATCAACAACAAATTTACAGCTCTCTCTGAATCTCTTTCCACACTCCATATATTTATATGGCTCCTTGCTTGCATGAGTCAATTGATGCTCAACAAGTGTATCATTCTGTCTAAAGCTTCTCCCACACTCTAAGCATTTATAGGGTTTCTCTCCCGTGTCACCTGTTTGATAGACAGTAAATCTATTACCCTGTATGAAACTCTTTCTGCAGTCTGAGTATCTGTAGGGTTTGTCTTCTACATGGATTATTTGGTGTTCAGTAAAGCTGTTGCATTGACAGAAGCTCCTTCCACACACTGAGCATGGGAAATATTTGCTTTCTGTTTGAGTTCTTTGATGAACAACTGCACGTACCCTCCAGTTGAAAGTCTTTCCACAGTCTGAGTCTTTAAATAGCTCTTTTGGTTCATGTACTCTTGCAGGTACGCTGGCACTTGATATCTCAGTTAGGTTTTTTGTCCAACATAGGAATATATTATTGTCTCTTCCTGTGCAACATTCTTCTAGCAGTGAGATTTCATGGGAAGCCACACTTTGAGAAAAACCAGATTTCGTCATCCACTTCTGTTCTGCTGTGCTTTTTCTGCTCTGTTGTTCATCCTTTGCACCACTGTTCCTCAGAGCACCTGGAGAAAAAGAGAGAGGAATGTGATCCAAAATGAAAGAAGTTTCAAATCAGAGAGCAAACTCAATTGCAGTAAGACTAAAGAACGCAAGAAAGGGAATGGTCATTGGTAACTGCCATATCAGGGGACCCTTGTTCCTGACAGACTTTGTAATTGTGGGGCTTCCAAAGTTGAAGATTTAGCACATTATTTATTGCATTGTCAGATTTATGCTAGTATAAGAAAGCATTATTTAGTCTCATTCTTGGAAAGCTGGGGTGAAAGGGATGATGAAAGCAAACTGACTTTGTTTGTAAGGAGCAACCCCTTTGTGACTCGTAGGATTGCTCTTTTTCCTGTCAAAGCAGCTACCCCGAGGAAGCAAGAAGCAGAAAAAGAACTGGCCTAGTTTCATCTTGCACAGAGGAATTATCTTTTATGATTATTTGTTTTACCATATATACTCAACTATATGTATAAATTGAGAGCAAGTTTTGGGGCCAAAATTATGGGTTTTGCTATGACCCATGGATAAGTTGAGGGTAAAATTTAGGGGCATATAGCAAAGTATCTAAAGGATGAAGCAAAGCAAAACTATGTGAAAGAGAGGGGGCCAGTGCTTCACATATTATACTCTTGCTTTTCATCCAGAGATGGTTCCTCCTTTTAATTAAGAGTTAAGATACAGTACTTGGTCCCATGGATAAGTAAAGTCATTTTTTTGGGGTCAATTTCTTGACCTAAATTTCTAGACTTATACATGAGTATATACAATAATTATATATGATTTCTGGTATGTTATTATTTTAACTGTTTGATTTGGCTACTTTGAAATGGTCTGGAGACTTATTCAATAAAGAATACTTTGACTTTGCTAATTGCAGCCCTCCAATGTGGAACAAGACTGCTCTTTCCCTCACAGGCCATTCTGATAAACCATCCCATCAGCAGGAGGAGATAGAAGAAACTGCCACCATTATCACTGTTATCTTCTGTTTTAGTTCTTATTGACTTTACCAAGCTGCTCTGCAGAAGGTCAACCAACATGATGAAGGGTCTACAACTGAAGCACTATGAGGACCAGTTCAGTAAACTGAACTTGTTTGGCCTGGAAAAGAAAGTACTGAGAAGTCATATGATAGCTGTCTTCAAATGTATGAAAGCCTATCACACAGAAGACTTTATTGGGTCCTTGGTATCCACTAGGGTTTGGTTCTAGGACCTCCAGTGCATACCAAAATCCATGGATGCTCAAGTCCCGTTAAGTACAATGGCACAGTAAAATGGTGTTTTTTACATAAAATGACAAAATCAAGGTTTGCTTTTTGAAATTTATATTTTAAATATTGTAAAGCTGTGGATAGCTGAAGGAATCCATGGATGAAGAATTCATGAATATGGAGAGCTGACTGTAATTAAACACTGGAACAACATCTCCATGGTAAGAGCCATTTGATAGTGGTATATTCAGCTCTTCATATCCACTACCGGTACATTCAGCTCTTCATATCCACGGATTCTGCATTCACAAATTTTGCCATTTAAAAAAAAAATCTCCAAAAGCAAACCTTGATTTTGCCAGTTTAAATAAGGGATGCTATTTTACTACCCCACTGTATATAATGGGACTTGAGTATACACAGATTTTGGTATCCATGGGGGGTAGGAGTTCCTGGAACCAAACCCCAGCAGATACCAAGTACCCACTCTTTTTTGTTTGAGGTTTTTTAAAGACTGGATGGCCACCTCTCAGGGACATTGCAGTTGTGGATTCTGGCATTGGCAGGGGATTCAACTATACAGTATGTTCCCTAGAGTCCAATTCCACTCTGAATCTATGAGTCAGTCCCTACCTTCCAAAGAAAGAACCTGGAGGTGGGGTGGGCAGTCAAGAGAGGGATGGAACTCCACAGCCTTCCACTTACCAATAGGTATCAAAAAGATTTCAATGCAGCCTAAGATGAACACTTCAAAATGGAAGGTGGATTGCAGCATTTAGTATGAATCAACACACATAGTAAGCTCAATGATGTGAACTAAAGGCCCATGGCTGTGATGATCCCACACAAGATTCAAAACAAAGTATTAGTGAGAAAACATTTACTGCATTAGTCCTTTGACCACAGTCAGTTAAAATCAGACTAACAGGTTCTGTATAAAGATACTGATTTTTAGTATTACTAAAATTAGTAACATACACACATATTACTTATAAACCACAAAATATTGCCAACATGGAAACAACATCTATAATACAATGCCAGGGGGAGAAAATAACTTCATATCTGAAATATTTCTCATATTTTCATGTCTCCTTGACAATTTGCCCAAATGGATTCAAAATTCAAAGTATTAAACTTTATAGGGCATTATAATTAATAGTAAGCCATGAACAAGAGTTAAACAACGTTTTTAATAATTCTACTGAAATATATACCCAGGCACATGCAAATCAGCATGATCAGGCTCTTTACTTTTAAAAAAGCTTGGTTCTAAAGCAATAATGTATTTCAGCACTGCCTGATCTTTGGTGCAACCACTATTATTTTATATCATTTTCCCCAACTGACTTCGCCAACTACTTCCTCACAAAAGCCATTACTAGCCGATCCGAAATTGTTCCTCCTGATTTGCCCCCTACCACCAGTCTCCTGGTATCTTCTACTAATAAACTCTCTGTGTTTCCTCCTGTTTCTCTGGATGAACTCTCTACGCTGCTAAATTCTTCCAAACCTTCAACTTGTTCTCTTGATCCTATCCCCTCCCATCTTCTAATCTCTATAACCCCTTCTTTTCTGCCCTCGCTCCTCTACATCTTTAATCTCTCTCTCTCTCTTCGGGCTCCTTCCCTTCAGATTTCAAACATGCTCTCGTTTCCCCAAATCTGAAGAAACCCTCTCTCGACCCCTCTTCTCTGTCTAGCTACTGCCTGATCTCTCTTCTTCCTTTTCTCTCTAAGGTTCTGGAACGGGTAGTTTATTCTCGCTGACTTGAGTTTCTCGAAGCCAATTCCATCCTGGACCCATTTCAGTTTGGTTTCCACCCAAAGCATTCTGCAGAGATGACCCTCACCAAAATCTCAAATGATCTCTTGCAGGCCAAGGCGCATGGCCTCTACTCTATTCTCATTCTTCTAGATCTGTCTGCAGCCTTTGACACCGTGGACCACTGTCTCTTGCTTGACTTATTTTCTGACCTCGGGTTCTCCGACTCTGTTCTCAACTGGTTTAAATCTTACTTGTCAGACAGATCTTTTGCCGTGGTCACAGGCGGACTGACTTCCTCCTGTGTTCCCTTATCTGTAGGAGTTCCTCAGGGCTGTGTCCTGGGTCCCCTTCTGTTCTCTCTATACACACTGTCCCTTGGTAAACTCATCAGTTCTTTTGGTTTCTCCTATCATCTGTACGCTGATGACACCAAGCTGTATCTTTTCACCCCCGACCTTTTGCCGGGGACTGAACAGCAAATTTCATCTTGTCTGGCTGCCATCTCTCAGTGGATGCGGCATCGATGCTTGAAACTCAACATGTCTAAGACAGAGCTTCTCGTCTTCCCGACTAAGCCCACCCTTCAATACTCCTTTTCTGTTTCTGTTGACAGCACTTCTATTCAACTGGCTCAGCAAGCCTGCAGTCTTGGTTTCATCTTTGATTCCTCTCTGTTGTTATTCCTCCCCAGATTCAGGCCACTGCCAAGGCCTGTAACAACATTGCTAAAATCCGTCCATTCCTCTCAGCCTCCACTGCCAAGACTCTGGTCCATGCCCTGGTGGTCTCGCGACTAGATTACTGCAATCTTCTTCTGACAGGGCTTCCTCTTTCTCACCTCCATCCTTTAATCTCTGTCCAGAACTCAGCTGCACGTATTATCACATCTGCTCCTGCTTTGACCATGTTTCTCCTCTCTTATCCTCCCTTCACTGGCTCCCCTTCCCCTTCCACATCCAGTACAAGCTTTTATTGTTGACTTTCAAAGCCCTCCATGGACTGTCCCCTCCTTACTTGTCTGAACTTCTTTCTCCTCACACTCCTTCTTGTACCCTCTGCTCTGGTAGTCAAGGTCTCCTGTCCCAGCCGAGGATTTCCACTGCCCTGTCGAGGATTCATCCCTTCTCACTTGCTGCCCCTCACTCCTGGAACCTTCTTCCCCCCCACGCGTGCCTCATCACTTCTCTAACCAGTTTCAAAACTGAGTTAAAGACTATATTATTTAGGGAAGCGTTCCCAGAATTGTGCTGTCTGCCCAAGGATGCCTCCTTCTAACTTTGTATTAGAACCCCAGCCCTCCCTGCAGTCATCTTCCTTGGTCCAGGACCCAGAGGGAGAAAAGAATCACTGGACCTCATCCCCTTTCCCACCACCTTTCCCTTCTTTTTGTTGTTGTCTTCTCTTAGATTGTAAACCTGAGGGCAGGGAACTGTCTAATTGATAAGATTGTATGTACAGCACTGTGTAAATTTACAGCGCTATATAAATAAAGGTTAATAATAATAATAACAATAATATTAATAAAACGTCTTGATAATGACAATTTAAAATGTATTATTAGAAAAAAATAGATTAAAGATTTGTGTGAATTAAAGATTATTTATGTGGTAAACAAAAACTATAGCAATGGTATATATTAACAGAACCATAAAATATTTACCACTACTTAAAATATCAATAAATTAATTGAAAAAATACTAACAGTAAACTTACCATGGAAAAGCAACGGAAGTGAATAGTGAACCCTAATGAAATTGAAATGACTTTCAGAGAAAGTTGACCATAGAGTTGCGCTGGAGGACCTAGATTCCTAAAAGATCTTATACCTAGGTATTTTTAAGTCTGCCAGCCTGACTCTATGGTCAACCTCTGCTAGAAGCATACCACAGAATTGCACTGGAGGACTTAAAAAATGCTGTGAGGACATATTTTTTCAGACTTGGGTAAGTGAAACTGTGGGTATTGGTCCCACAGATACTGGGATCAAAAGTATTTTAAAACAAGTAATTCTAAAATTAGAAAGTTAAAGGGACTGAAAAAAAATTGTTTCAATCACATTGCATGCTAACTGCTGATAGCAATTAACTGGCAGCTAGTATAGTATTATTATAGTGCAGTGATGGAGAATATTTTAGGGGCCGAGTGCCCAAACGAAAAGGTCTTGCAGCACCAGATGTTATTTGGGGCAGGACTTCTTCCCCTGTCCTCCCAGGCCTTCAGCTGCCTCTAGCATGCCCAACATTGTATATTCCGAAAAACTGATACAATCCAACAATTCCTGGTTCTAGGATCTCTCAGCCAAAGCACAGAGGGAGCCTTACCCAGAGAGGCCACTATCCCACAAGTCTCCTCCATAACTTCCCTGTGTAGAGCCCTCTGGTATGGGTTCAGAAGAGCCCACTCCTCCTCCGTGAAACGCACAGCAACCTCTTCAAAGGCCATCAAATCCTGAAACAAGAACAAATAATTATCACACTGTTGTGTGATTGTGAGTTCTCTTCCAGAGTCCAAGGTGACTGTCAAAGCAAAATCAACGTGAAGGATAATGAAAAAAGGAACTGCTAACAAAACTCACAATATTATATCTAGGTCACAATCCACCTCTGTAATAATATGCCCTGTTTTGGTCATCCCGATCACTACTAGCAACTCAGAGAGCTGGAAAAGATGAAGAACGCAAACAAAAGCCTCAGGAGGCTTGACAGATTTCTCTATATCAAGGAGGAGAACTGTAAGGGCTTTCACATGTTACTGGACTTCAACTTCCATCAGCCCTACCCAACACAGGCAAGGATGAAGAATGCGGGTAATTCTTAGAAGCATAGAGCTGGAAGAGACCCTTCCAATCCAATCCCCTGCCCTGAAAGACTATACCATCAAAGTACTCCCGATTCTATTTAAAAATCTCCAAAGAAGGAGACATCACCACTCTCTAAGACAGCGTGTTCCACTATCAAACAACTTTTACTGTTGGGAATTGCTCTTAATGTTTAGGTGGAATCCCTTTTCCTGCAGTTTGAATCCATTGCTCCAGGTCCTATTCTCTGGAGCAGCAGAAAACAAGCACATTGGACTAGAACTCTGGGAGACCACAGTGGGAATCCCCATTTAGCCATAGAAACCATTGGGTGAGTCACGTTCCTTCAGCCTCAGAGGAAGGCAAAGATAACCCTCCTCTGAAGAAATCTTGCCAAGAAAATCCTGTGATAGGGTCACCATAAGTCAGAAACTACTTGAAGGCACACAACAACAACAACCTAAAGAGAGCTATATGTAATCTGTACTATATCAACAGTTTTGATTCAGTACAACTAGTTGAGTGTTTTCTTTCACTAAGGGATATAGGTGAGTTTGTGGACACAGGTTAAAAGGTAAAGATAATTTCTTGACATGACTGTCTAGTTGTAACCAACTGTAGGGGGAAGTGCTCATCTCCATTTCTAAGCTGAAGAGCCAGCATTGTCTGAGGACTGCTCTAGTGGTCATGTGGCTAGCATGACAGCACCGAATGCTGTTACCTTCTCACTGTGAAGTGGTACCTATCTATCTACTTGTATTTGCATGCTTTCAAACTGCTAAGTTGGCAGAAACTGAGACTAGTGACAGGAGCTCACCCTATCATGCAGCACCTGGACCTTGAACTGCCAAAACTTCTGATCTTCCGATCATCAGAACTGGCATCTTAACCACTAAGCCAATGCATCCCAGTCCATGTAACTTACCACAATTTGTTCTGATTACTTGTGACTGACTGACAAGCAAGTGATTTTATATAACAGAAACAAGTTCAGCAGTGCATTCATTTATTAGTCTGTTCCTCTGAGTATGAAGCTTGTCTCCTTAGAAACATAACTAAATCATCACATCCTATATTTAGCCCATAAGACATGATTGATTACAGTTGAAAAGCCCAGATAACTATGGATGAACACACATAGAGAAAAATATAGGTGAATTTTGCATTCCACATCTCTTTTCATAACCAGGATATCCAGAGTTCCCTCCTCCACCCAATTCTAATAGAGCTCTGCTCCCATTGATCTATTCTTACCTGATCTGGTTGGGCTGCAATCATGTCCACTGCAACAGGAGAAGCCCTTGGGAAAGGCCAGATGTTTATTCTGTCACCTGTGAGGGAGAAAGAGGAGATGGTTGGATACTGTACACTTCATAACCACTGCAAAGATGTTTTTATTCAAGCAGGCTTTTAATGTATATTTATGTCAGGGAGGCTTTTACACAGGGTGTGATGTTTAGTAATGTTTTTAACTTTTGTATGTTGATGTAATTTTATACTGTTTTTAGTTAGTTGATTTTAATTGTCTTTTAAATGTTTATTGTAAATGTGCTTTTATGATTTTATTTGTGAGCTGCCCTGGGTCCCTTTCTGGGCAGAAGTGAAATGCAAGGCCATGAAATAAACAAATAAAATTCAGTTTGCTCCAGAAGCACTTTTCCCAAAAATTTAAATCTTAAAAGAAGAGAGATTATACAAATGACTTTAAGAAACCAAAGAGAAGCATCTTTCCCCCAATTGCTGATGTATCTTCAGGTCATTTTGGATTTATGGCAATCCTAATTAAAGGGTGTTCTAGACAAGATTTCTTCAGTTTTTCCCTTGCCATCATATGAGCCTAAGAAAGGTCCTGCAGCAGGTTTACATGGCTGAGTGGGAATTCAAAACTTCATCTCCCAAAGCCCTAATCTAACACTCAAACCACTACCCCCACAGTTGGCTTTTTTCCTCAGTCAGTGTGAATATCAGAGAAGCACAAAAAATCCAGAAATATTCTCAAGAGAGCAAGGCGCAACTATATGGAGTATCCATAATTCCATACCAAGAGACGTAGCATCTTTCTCATCCTCCTGCATGATCCATCTGTCTGTCTGCTGCTGGTTCTCCTCTGCCTTAAGAAATGCAGTGGCTGCTTTGCCTAACTCCATCTTCATCTGAAATGAAGCAGAAGGGTAGGGAAAAGAGCAATGAGGGACCAAATTATCTGATGTATCTTTTTGTATTGCTAATAGAATTTACATTTTACTTTCTGGACTTTAAAATGCTTTGTCACCCAGTACCTACATGGCCAGAAGAAGGACTGGCCTGTCTGCATGGTTATCCCTCCACACCACATTAACTGAGAGCAACAACAACAACTTTACAAAATGCAGGACTGTGACTAACATCATCATTTTTTCTCCTATATGATTTTTAATTTCTTTGCCTGATGAAGAAGACAGTGAAGCTTGTGACATTTTTTGTGCATTTTGGTTGACCCAATAAAGGTATCACTGTTTAGTGGGTTTTGGATGTTGTTGTACTGTGCTATATGATGAACACAGCTACTCCTGGATATGTTTTCAAGGTACTGATGTCTATCATTTAAGGTCTCATTGAATGGAACCCAAACACCTGCAAATCCTCCTCTGCCACACAAACCTGCCGCATGCATTAAGATAATTAAGCCCTTCACTGAGCACCATCAGTGGGAGAAGTATATTTTGTACATACAAAAGAGAAGGTCCTTTCTGTGGTGGCAGATAGACTCTGGAATACTATTATGCAAAAGAATCTTGTAGCACCTTTGAGACTAACTGTGAGAAAGCTGTTGCAGCATAAGCTTTTGTAGACTTGGTCTACTTCCTGTGATGGATGGAATCAGCTGGTGCCCAGGAAGGACCTTTATAATCCGATCATGTGAACAGGCCTACAAATGAAAAAAATATAGGTATGGTGATGAGGTGATAAGTTCAGTTTTAAGGATAGGAGGGACAAAGGTAGGAGGAAAGATGTTGCCTAAGGGAACTGGAGTTTGTTGTGGCACCAGAGCTCTCTGGCAGAGAAGGCTAAATGTCTCATAAAACTAGTATCCAGAATTCACTAGCATTGAGCTAGGACAGTTAAAGCAGTCTCAAACTGGTTTATTTCTGCAGTGTCTTTTGACCAGTCTCAAAGGTGCTACAAGAAAGGTATTCCAGACTAACTCGTCTGTGTCTCTGAATCTGGAATACCTTTCTTATGGATGCTTGCTTACTGCTGATATTCCTCTTTTCAACAGAAGGTTTATATTTGTTCCAACATTTTAACTGGTTTAACTTGTTTTAACTAGTTATAAACAAAGATTCTTTTTTTCCAGGCAGTTCAGGATATTTAAAAGAACAAAAATAACAGTGGAATCTTAGCTTAGAAATGCACCGGCTCTAGGGGATTAAGACAATGCAGAAACCTCTCATGCCAGATGAACTGCCCTTATGCTGCCAAAACTGTTATCATGCCAGCTGAACTCAGATATCAAATAACAGAAAGATTTGCCAACATAACTTCTCTGCCAGCTAAGCCCCTCTCTCATCTTCATAAAAGTGAAAGGACACTTTCTGCCCTTCTGGAGCATCCATAAATTAACCAAGTGATTTGACTGGTTGCAAGTGGTCTCCCTCTGCTTCAGAGAGGAAAGAGGAATGTCTCTGCTTCTACCAGAAATTTGGAATTATAGAATCATAGAGTTGGAAGAGGCACCAAGGAGCTGGAAGAGTTAGAAGAGATCCCAAGGGACATCCAGTCCAACCTCCTCCTGCTATGCAGGAATACACAGTCAAAGCATCCCCAACAGATGGCTATCCAGCCTTTGTTTAAAAACCTCCAAAGAAGGAGATACCACAACTCTCTGAAGCAGCCTATTCTACTATCAAACAGCTCTTACTGTCAGGAAGTCCTTCTTAATGATGAGGTGGAATCTCTTTTCCTATAGCTTGCTTCCACTGCTCCTTGTCCTATTCTCTGGAGCAGCAGAAAACCAGCTTGCTCCATCCCCAATATGACATCCCTTCAAGTATTTAAAAAGGGCTATCATATAAGCTCTTAACTGTTTCTTCTCCAGGCTAAACATACCCAGCTCCCAAAGCTGCTCGGCACATGACATGGTTTCCAGACCCTTCATCCTCCTCTGGACATACTTCAGCTTGTCAACCTCACAGTGTGCCTTTCACAAAATTCACCAGAACATCATCACTGGTCCACCTGTTTTGAGTGATTTCTAGAAAACAGTCCAACAACCAGCTGCAAAGTTTAAGGCATCCTTTGTCACGTTTGCTTTGAACAATCAAAACCAAATGCTCTTACCTCTTCCTCCATCTGCTTCTCCTCCTCTGCCTGGCTCAGAAGGAAACCTTCTGCCAAGGCCACTGCCTGGGAACTGGTCTCTGCCCCACACTCTCGAACCCAGCTCTCCATCTCCGGGGGAAGGACAGCCAGGAACTGCTCCAGGATCACCAGGTCTAGCATCTGAGTCTTTGTGTGCTTCTCTGGCTTGAGCCATTGTCGGCAAAGGTTATGAATTTGCTTACAAACCTCCCGGGGTCCTTTGGCATCCTGGTAGCAGAAATCCCTGAAGCGCTGGCGGTGGACCTCAGAGCTGCCAGGATCCTTGGTCAGGTCCTTCTGGACTGTTTTTCCCCAGAATGTTCCACTGCTCCCAAGGCTATTGTGGCCTCTCCTCTGGGCATCAGGACCAGCTGGATCTGGCTCTTTCATCTCCAATGAGCCTCTAAAGGAGTTCAAAGGATCTCCCTGCAGGGCTGCCAATTTCTTTCTTAAGGCATAGGAAGTAGTTGCCTTAGAACCACATATTGCAGAGACCACAAGCACTTCTGTCCCCAGCTATTTTACTTTCCAGGAGGAACGACGCCTTAAGAAAGTTTCTTCCTGTAAGAAAATCAGATGAATATCAAAACCAAAATGGACACTATTGCTGAGGTGAAGGCCTAGAGCACTGCAGCTAACAGTTCCCATACCACAAACCAAACTCTGTCCTTCTTTTCTCTTGACAGAGCTCTTCTAGATTCAGGTATGAGAAGAAGAGGCAGGGGCAAGACCCTTGGGCCCCAGACATCTGTAGGGCCTGGACCCTAGACAATGAGATGGGGGTGTGTGGGAGGGATAATAAATGTGGTCATTTTGACAGACCAGAGAGTGGTTCTTGCTTGTTGCTAAATCTCAGCATGTCTGAGGTCTAATTTGCACTACAGAAATAATGCAGATTGACCCTGCTTTAATTGCCATGCCTCAGTGCTATGGAAATCAGGGGGTTGTAGTCTGTTGTGTCAGCAGAGGTCTCTAACAGAGAAGGCTAAAATGCCTCAAAAAACTACAAAGCCCAGCATTCCATAGCATTGAGGCACAGCAGTTAAAGCAGTGTCAAACTGCATGATTTCTGCAACACAAAGCAGACCAGTCTCAGCCTCAGAAAACCCAGTGGTAGGTTCACCTTGTTGTTGTTCTTGTTGTTAACTGCCCTCAAGTTGGCTCTGACTCATAGTGATCCTGTGAAAGAGACCCCTATTCTCTGCTCAGGTCCTGCAGGTTCAGGCCTTTAACTTCCCTGATTTAAGTCCATTCATCTGGCATGTGATCTTCCTCTCTTTCTACTGTCCCTCACCTTCCCAAGAATCATTGCCTTTTGCAATGAGTTCTGCTTTCTCATGATGTGCTCAATGTACAACAGTTTACAAAATCTTGGCTTCCAGGTAGAGTTCAGGCTTGGTTTGTTCTAGGACCCATTAGTTTTGGCTATCCATAGGATCCTAAGCACTCTTCTCCAGCACAACAGCCACATGAATTAATTTTTCCCCCTATCTGATTTCTTCACTGTCCAGTTCTTGCATCCATACATGGTAACAGGGAATATGATGGCCTGGATGATCCTCACTTTAATGTTCATTTGTATATTTCTACTCTTTAGGATCACGTCTAGCTCTTTCATAGCTGCCCTTCCCATTCCTACTCTTTTATTTCTTGACTGCAGCATCTGTTCTGATCCATGTTTGAGCCAAGATATAGGAAATCATTTAATTATTTCAATGCTGTAGGGTCACCATAAGTCAGAAACAGCTAAGGAATGCAACTATCTATCTATCTATCTATCTATATATAGAGATATAGATATACACTCACACACACTATCTTTCTATGTATCTATATATATGCGAGCCAGTTTGGTTTAGTGGTTTGAGTGTTGGACTATGACTCTGGAGACCAGGCCTAGATTCCCAGTTGGTCAATGGAAACTCACTGGGTGACACTCTCTCAGCCTCAGGGGAAGGCAGTGGCCAACTTCCTCTGAACAAATCTGCCAAGAAAAAAAAACAAAAGCACCACTATAGGGTCACCTTAGAGTCATCATAAGTCAGAAAAGACATGAAGGCACAGAATAACATATATATATAAACACACACACACAAACATACATATATTGGGCAAGTCACACACTCCCAGCCCCCCAAAAACTGTGATAGTTTTACCTTAGAGTCGCCATAGGTGGGAAATAACTTGAAGGTGCACAGTAACAACACATATATAAACACATACACGCTGGACAAGTCACACTCTCTCAGCCCCACGATAGCTTTGCCTTCTGGGTCTCCATCTATCGGAAACGAAGGCACACAGCAACAGCATACTGTATATATAAACACACAAGCACCCACCCACACAGACACACACACACCAGGCAAATCACACTCTCCCAGAAAACTCTATGACAGGTCCATGGCCTTAAGGTTGCCATAAGCTGGAAACAAAGGCACACAGGAACAACATATATACAACAACACACACACAGAGATATATACATATACCTACATATGTCTACACACACTGGGCAAGTCACACTCTGTCAGCCTCAGGAAAAAGCCATGATAGGTTTGCCTTAGGGTCGCCAGAAGCTGGAAACAAAGGCACAGAGCAACAACATATATACAATAACACACATGTGCCCATATATATATATATATATATATATATGTCACACACAGGGCAAGTCACACTCTCTCAGCCCCAGAAAACCCTAGGGCAGCTTCTCCCTGGAGGGTCCCCATAAGTCAGAAAAGGCTTGAAAGAGGCAGAGAACAAAAAGTGACCCTCTATCATGGTTTCTGCAGGCTTCCCTACTGTGAGGCTGAGAGAGTGTGACTCCTCTGCCCAAGGTCACCCAGTGGGTTTGCATGGCTGAGAGCAGGATTGGAACCCAGCTCTCCCAGAGGTACATTCTCCCCAATGGAGGATGCCCTGGGAGAGCCTCCCATCCTGGTAGCTTCAGCTCTGCTTCCTTTGCTTTGCTTGCAAAGTCTCACCTTTCTTGGCTCCTTTGCAGCTGCTCCTTGGAAGCAGCAGCAGCAGGAGGACCAGGAGGTGTGGCTTCATGGACTTCCGGTGAGGGAAAAGAAACCGGCCGGAAGTGGGGAGAAAATGTGTAACTAACAAGGACAACAGTGCCGCTCTAGGAACAGAAACTCTCTGGCTTTAACTCTCTGGCTTCTTATTGCTCCCACTTTTTTGGACTTCAACTCCCAGAAGCCTCAGCCAGGCCAGCCAACAGCCAGGCACTCTGGGAGCTGAAGTCCAAAAAAAACATCTGGAGAGCCTGTCAATAATAAGTAACCACCAATAACACTTTGTTGTTGTCAGAAGCAGGCTGAGGTATATGGGGGAAGGCATTTTACTGTCCACACTGGGGAAATAACCCAGTTTGGCACCGCTTTAACTCTCTGTTTGGGTCAATTGCTATGGAATTCTGGGAGTTGGAGTTTGTTGTGGGCCCTCTGGGCCCACAACAAACTCCAACTCCCAGAATTCCATAGCCTTGAGCCATAAAAAGAGTTAAAACGGTGCCAAAGTGAGTTATTTCCCCAGTGTGGACAATAAAATGCCTTTCTCCCATATACCTCAGCCTGTTTCTGACAACAAATGGTCTTTACAACCACATTAACACCAAATATCATACAAAACATGGCAGATTCTGCTCCAGATTCTGACATAATAATAAACCAGCTCCCCAAACTCTGGCCACCTTCCATTAGTTTTGGACTTCAGCTCCCAGAATCCCAGACCCATTGGCTGTGATGACTGAGGCTTCTGGGTGCTGAAGTGCAAAAGGCCAGAGTTTGTTAATGTGGGCCTTCAAAGTTGTTGCCGTCCCATTATGGAGACCCTAAGAGGGCAAACCTATCATAGGGATTTCTTGGCATGTTTTTTTTTTTGTCCAGAGGAGGTTTGCCATCGACATCCTCTGAGGCTGAGAGAGTGTGACTTGCCCAAAGGATGTGAGCCAAAGTGTGTGTACATTGACAAATCAGAAAGCGGAGGTATCTTGGCCATCCATGAAGATGTTTTTTTGGATTTTGGAGTATTTTGGAATTTGAGAAGAAGGAGACTCAACTTGTATTACTAGGAAGGATTATAACCAAATGATATAAGATCGGCAGTATCAAAATCATGCTTTGAATACACTAAAGTCCGCCTTATCTCCAACTGGCAGTATTTCTAACTTATGCTAGTTAATTTAATACCTGGAAATTTTACCAACATTCATAAATCAATTGCATTAAGGCTGGGATTGATTGCTAGGACTTAACAATAAACAACAAAAGGTCATCTGCAAAGAGAACATTTTAAAACTGTAAACATGCATTCACAAATCAATTGATCACGGGATTTTGTCTAACAGCACACTATCTAAATAAAGATGGACTATTAGTGGATATAATGGGCACTTCTGCCTTGTTGTTGTTATTAATATTTCATTTATAAACCACCTTTCTCCCAGAAAAGGACCCAAGGTGCCTCGCAGATAAAATCAGTAAAAAATATTACAATAAAAATGTAAAAACCATTAAAACCATCTTATTAAACAACATAAAATTATATTAAATATAAACAAAAACCCAAACAAAAACAAAACAAATTCTTATGTCACATTTCGGGGGGGGGGGTGTTAAAAAGGTCATTGGTCCTAACCTGCACAATAAGGGCTTAACAAAGCCTTGGACAAAGCAAGTCCTTTACATTTGTCCAGCTCTTACCTTATCCTCTGTTTAGCTGGAAGCTTTTTAGCAGCATCAGCACTGGGAGGATGGTGAAGGAAGCCTGGAGTAACACAAACCTTTGGTATCCGATTGCAGCAGTGTGTCGGTAGTAAACAATGTAGTAAAGTTTGAGCTGG
The DNA here is from genome assembly GCA_034509955.1 of Urosaurus nigricauda. Lineage (NCBI taxonomy): Eukaryota > Metazoa > Chordata > Lepidosauria > Squamata > Phrynosomatidae > Urosaurus > Urosaurus nigricauda. The sequence goes on along the minus strand of JAOEGL010000002.1, from coordinate 322,034,354 downwards.
GACAGAATGGTACTCCACCGTAGCTGTAAGCACAAGTGTTCTCTTAGGGGAATTCAAAATACCAGATTGCAAGAGGGGTCGGCTTACAAGACCCTATGGGACCGCCCTTCCGTGTGTATACCAGGAACTAGGAATCCAGAAATAGGACAGAGGCTTTAACTGCATTCAATGTCTCTTTTATTGATACAGGAGTTCAAACACACAATGCACGCACGCACACATTCATACAAGGCTCAAGAAATAACGTGTTAGAGTGGAATAGTCAACAGGCATCACTAACGGAAATACATACCAACGTTGAGGTCTGTTCCCAAGGATGTTCAATCTCTGTATGGGGTTGGACTGTGAAATATGCCTGCTCTACTGCTTAAGGCTGTAGGAGACTGACAGAGATTCTGACTGCAAATGACCAAGAAGGGCCATGTGCCTAAATTTAGGAGACCTTTTATAAGGTTTTCAACAGGGTCTCTAGACAAAGGGACAATCAGTCTTCTAAGGAAACTGTTTGAAGCGTATCTCACATCCTAGGTTCATGTTTTTTGATCCTTCAGTAGGTCTCTGACTACCTCCACTGTAGCAGGAGCCAAATGGCTATGCAAATGGACACTGCTTTGATCAAGATGGTTTCTGTCCATCACAAAAGGGAGACATTTCCAAGACATGTGCCTGTTGGCGACTGAGTGTTGTAAACTTACAGCAGCTCCTTGCATGATCTAACTCCTGTTCAATGCTGAGAAAGGAAATACATTTACATTTCAAACCCATGGCTTTCCCTGTTCACATCAGTGGGAGGCTTTGCTCACTAGATTCCATGCTCGGGCCATGAAGGGGTCAATCAGGCCAGTATGATTTTGATATCAGAATGCAGTTCAGGGCCTATCATTCCCCCCCCCCCCCTTTTGAAATACGAAGTTCGAACAGTTTCTGTGAGAACGGAGCTATTTCAATTAAACCTTTGTCTGTACAATTTGGGGTGACAATATTTGGAGGGATGACCATACGCCGGTGGGTATCTCCGTAGGAGGCTAGTTGTGAGTTCTCTGGAACCCATTCATACACAATCATACCAAATATATGTACATGAAGCAATGGTTGTCATGGGGATGTATACAATATACATCCAGGTGGGTACAAACAAAACAGAATACAACAGGAAATGGTGGAGGCAATAGTAGAAATGTGGCATCAGTACAGAATATAACATGACTGGAGAAATAAACAAGCATAAACCATGGGCACTGTGTAACATTGAGTCCAATGACTGTGTTAAGGATTTGAAGATGAAGGTTAATGCACCAATGTGCACCAGGCTGATATCAGTAGCCAGTCCTAGGCTGCGTCCACACTGCAGAAATAATCCAGTTTGACATCACTTTAACTGCCATTGCTCAATACTATGGATTTCTGGGAATTGCATTTTTGTGAGAAATTTGGCCTTCTTTGTCACAGAGCTCTGGTCAACTACAACTCCTAAAACCCCTTAGTATTCAGCCATGGCAGTTAAAGTGGTGTCACATTGGATTATTTCTGCATTGCGGATGCAGCCCTAGTGTAGTTCCCCCCCCCCCCCCAAATTTATTAATACATTCTAAAACAGAACAACAGACAACAAGTGGTATACCAAAACAAAAATGAATAAAAGACATTAACCCAGCTAATGTCCTGAAGATTATAAACAAGAGGTGTTTTCAGGGATCTTGAAAGACATCTTTCCATAAAAATTTAGCTAATATTGGTGTCTAAAGAGTAAATCCTGTTGGATATATTCAATAAGTGGGTGCCAAATCTTATGAAAATTAAATTCAGAGTGTAAACCTCTTGCTCTATTGTTATCATCTGCAATTTTCTCCATTGACCATCCTGCAATATTCAACTTTCCAGTTTTCCATTTCTTAGCTATCTCAAGCCTGGCGACAGCCAAAAGGAAACTGATGAGTTCTTTATGCTGCAGGGCTTTATTTTTGTCCATAAAAATGGAGAACAGGAGGAGGAGTGATGATAATTGTATACTTTGCTTAGTGATCTTGGAGACCAGTTGTAAAATTTCTATCCAGTATTTATGCACCAAGGGGACAGTCCAGCCACATATGTACAAAAGTTCCCCTACCTTGACATCCCCTCCAAAATTTTGGATTAGCATTGGTAGAGATACGAGCCAGTTTAACTGGGGTAAGATACCATTGACAGACTAACTTGATGGTATTTTCTTTAATGTCAATAGACCTAGTTTTAAATGGTAAATGAGTCCATATTTTTTCCCAGCTCTTACTATCAATTGAAAGGGAAAGTTCTGCTTCCCATCCTGCCTTATGGAGTGCTGAGTTCCCAAATGTTTCTTCTAATTGACAATTATATATGCATGCAGTTTGGCCTTTGGAATATATACCCGGAGAGACACACATTTTCAAAAAAGTTAAGTGGGCGAGGGTATTCCTGTTTCCGAAGCAATTTCTTTAAGAATAACTGTATCTGTATTATTCGATATCAGAGTGTTGGTTAGTTGCTCTGTTGTGACAGTTGTCCCATTATGAAACAGGTCATTAACTGTGTACAGACCATGTACCTCCCAATCTCGAAACTGTGCATATTTTTCTGGGGTCTGGAAAAGAGGATGGGTAAGAAAAGGCTGTGGGGGGGGGCAAGATATGCCTCCATTTCTTCCACATTAACAAGGAAGTGAGTAAAAAAGGATTATTACAAATTTTAGTGAATTTATATATAGATTCCGAAAAAAAACCTGATCAAAGATAGCAGGGGATGCACTGCTGATTTCAATATCTACCCAATTAGTCAGACTATTTTTGCTAATCAACTGGGTGATCTGACTCAGGTGAGAAGCTTCAAAGTAAAGATGAAGTTTTGGAAGTGACAACCCCCCATGTCCAGTTTTACAATGTTTAACTGCTTTTGAGAAGTGTGGGCGTTTCCCATTAAAAACTAGGGAGTCCAATAACTTGTTCCAGCATTTAAAGTATGAGTTCAGTGGTCTCAAGGGAACTGCTTGAAAAAGAAACAATAGTTTTGGCAGTATGAAGGATTTAACTAAAGCAACTTTGCCCACAAGGGATAAATGACGTGACCTCCAATGGGCCATTTTGTATTTAATCCACTTAGTGATTGGATTGTAATTGCGAGAGATAAGCTGAGGGATATCTCTCGTGATGGTGACCCCTAGATACTTTAGACCTGAGGGGAGCCCTAGTGTAGTTATACATGCCTGCCTATAGCAGGTGAGGCTAAAAGCAGCTTCCTTCAGAGTCCCTTACTGAACATGTATGGATAACAAAACTGAGAGAAAAGGGGAAAATATTATTATTATTATTATTATTATCCCACTCTTTTCCCAGAACTGGGACTCACAGTTGCATCCCAATATTAAAAGAACAATTCTATTAAAAAACAGAAAAGAGGTGCATTAAAAAGGAATTAAATTATTAATTCCAGTTGGAACTAGAGAGAGAAGAGGGAAGAACAGCTTCTCGGCGGCCATTTTAAGTGTGTGTCTGTTGCAGAGGAGGAGGAGGAGGAGGTTCTGTGAGTCACATCTGTGAGTCACTAGTGGGAGGAGCTAGGAGACCAGCTACATAGAACTCCTCTCAGAGCCAGTTTACAGGCCAGTTGGAGCTAGAGAGAGAAGAGGGAAGAACAGCTTCTCAGCGGCCATTTTAAGTGTGTGTCTGTTGCAGAAGAGGAGGCGGAGAGGGAATTTATTTCCCCCACCTCAGAGGAAAGTAACTACAACTTAGCAGCCAGGAGATCTGGCTGCTAAGTTATATTCCCAGTAAATTGAGCTCACTGACAGAGATTGGTAAAATAGGCCAGGCCATCAGGGGGCTTTGACCTTGCTGTTTACCAGGGGATTTTCTTTGAGGAGGAAGCCCACAGTCTTGTTTCAGTGCCTCCTTAAGACTTCTCACAATGGGCACTGAAAGAACTGCTGCAGTCACCTGCAACACTCGTGGTATGTTTGACTTCTTGCCTAGAGATGTGGGGAGCTTCACATGCCCCAAGTGCAAGTTGGTAGCACTCTTGGAGGAGAATGTACAGCAGCTGCAATCCAGGGTAGCAACACTTCAGCATATCAGGGAGCAAGAGGTTTTCCTGGACAGAACTGAAGAAATTATCTTGGAAGGGGACCACACAGAGGAAGTTGCTGGGGATGAGAATGCCATTTCATGTACACAAGAGGCAGACAGTTGGAGGAATGTCACACAAAGCAGGAAAATCAGGGATAGCTGTGGGAGCTTACAGCTACAGAATCGTTTTGAAGCCCTTTCCCTTATCAAGGAGGATGAGGTAGACCAGCATGGACAGACTTCAGGGACATTTCAGGGGAGCCTGGGAGTTCCATCGCAGGGAACAGTCGCTGCCAAGCCTCAGAGGAGGCGCGTGGTCGTGGTGGGGGACTCCTTGCTCAGAGGTACAGAAGCAGTGATTTGTGGGCCCGACAAGATGTCTCGTGAGGTGTGTTGTCTCCCTGGGGCAAAGATCCGTGATGTGACAGAGAGGCTGACAAGACTGGTCAAACCTACTGACAAATACCCCTTCCTTTTGATCCACGTGGGAACAAATGGCACAGCAAGACACAGCCTTCAGAACATCAGAAGGGATTACGAGGCTCTGGGAAAGAAGCTAAAAGAAATGGACGCACAGATTGTCATCTCGTCTCTTCTGCCAGTAGAAGGGCATGGTCCAGGAAGAGAGAGTAAAATAGGAGATGTCAACAACTGGCTCCGCAGATGTTGTCGCCGAGAACAGTTTGGATTCTTGGATCATGGGCTGCGGTTCCATGAGGAGGGATTTCTGGCAAAGGATGGGCTGCATCTCACGCCAGTTGGCAAAAACGTTTTTGCCAACAGTCTGAAGAATCTGATCAGGAGGGCTTTAAACTGAGTTATATGGGGGAGGGAGACAGCATTTTGGAAGGCAAAAGGGCTGGAATAAATACTGAAACTGACATAGAGGGAACAAGGCAAACAGTGCAAGGACCCAACAGTAGGAGGAAAAAAAACGTGCAAAAGCAGCAAGTAAAGGGGACACATGGTCTTAGATGCCTCTACACTAATGTACAGAGTATGGGAAATAAGCAGGATGAACTTGAAATCCTAGCACAACAGGGAAAATATGATATAATAGGCATCACTGAAACCTGGTTGGATGAGTCTCATAATTGGAATGTAGAAATAGAGGGGTATAATCTTTTTAAGAAAACAGGCCAAACAAGAAAGGAGGAGGAATAGCATTATATGTCAGGGATATTTACATCTGCGAAGAGATCCAGGACATCAATACTGGAAGCCAAGTGGAGAGCATCTGGATAAAAATTAAAGGAGAGGGAAATAACAGGGATGTTACTGTGGGAGTCTACTACAGACCCCCGACTCAGGCAGAGGAATTGGATGATGCCTTTCTAGAACAGATGACCACACAATCAGATAGGAGAAATATAGTAGTAATGGGTGACTTCAACTATCCTGACATTTGCTGGAATTAAAATTCTGCCAAATCATCAAGGTCTAGCAAATTCCTCTCTAGCTTGGAAGACAATTTCATTGTGCAAAATGTGGAAGAGGCAACAAGGGAGTCAGCTATTTTGGATCGGATCCTAACCAACAGGGAAACCTAGTTGATGGAGTGCAAGTGGTTGGATCCTTAGGTGGAAGTGACCATGTTCTCCTGGAGTTTGTAATACAGTGGAAAGGAGAAGCCAGGCATAGTCAGACACGCACTCTAGACTTTAGGAGAGCTGATTTCAATAAACGTAGAGAAATACTGGGGGTGATCCCATGGTCAGGTACACTAAAAGAGAAGGGAGTTCACGACGAATGGGAGTTCCTCAAAAGGGAGATACTGAAGGCACAATTTCAAACAGTTCCAATGAGGAAGAAAAATGGGAGATGTCTCAAGAAGCCAGGATGGATGACTAAGGAACTTTCAGCTGAGCTAAGTTTTAAGCAGAACATGTATAAGAAATGGAAAAATGGGGAAATCACCAAACAGGAATTCAAAGAAATAGCCAGTATGTGTAGGGATAAAGTCAGAAAAACTAAAGCACAGAATGAACTCAGGCTGGCTAGAGAGGTTAAGAACAATAAAAAAAGGCTTTTTTTGGTATGTCCACGGTAAAAGGAAGAAGAAGGAAACAGTTGGGCCACTGCATGCAGAAGATGGCAAAATGCTAACAGGGGACAGAGAAAAGGCAGAATTACTCAACACCTTCTTTGCTTCAGTCTTCTCAGAAAAGGCAGAAGGTGCTCAACCTAAGGATAATGGAGTAGAAGACAGAATAGGGGAATTTCAGCACAGAATAAGTAAAGAGATAGTACAGGAATATGTGGTTAATCTAAATAAACTGGCAAATGTAATATCGGAACCATTGGCAATAATCTTTGAGAAATCCTGGTGAACAGGAGAAGTCCCAGCAGACTGGGAGGGCAAACGTTGTCCCCATCTTCAAAAAGGGAAAAAAGAGGATCCTAACAATTATCGTCCAGTTAGTCTGACATCAATTCCAGGAAAGATTCTGGAGCAGATCATTAAACAGAGAGTCTGCGGATATCTAGAAGATAATTCATCATCATAGAATCATAGAATTGGAAGAGACCACAAGGGCCATCCAGTCCAACCCCCTGCCATGCAGGAACTCCAAATCAAAGCATCCCCGACAGATGGCCATCCAGCTGCTGCTTAAAGACCTCTAAGGAAAGAGACTCCACCACACTCCGAGGGAGTGTGTTCCACCGTCGAAAAGCCCTTACTGTCAGGAAGTTCCTCCTAATGTTGAGGTGGAATCTCTTTTCCTGCAATTTGTATCCATTGTTCCGTGTTCTAGTCTCTGCAGCAGCAGAAAACAAGCTTGCTCCCTCCTCAATATGACATCCCTTCAAATATTTAAACAGGGCTATCATATCACCTCTTAACCTTCTCTTCTCGAGGCTAAACATCCCCAGTTCCCTAAGGCGTTTCTCATCACAAAGAGCCAACATGGGTTTCAGAGAAACAAGTCATGCCAAACAAACCTAACCTCTTTTTTTGATAAAATCACCAGCTTGGTAGATGAAGGAAATGCTGTGGATATAGTATATCTTGATTTCAGTAAGGGTACTGTCCACAGGGTTCTGTCCTGGGCCCAGTGCTATTCAATATCTTTATTAATGGCTTGGATGAAATTATTGAGGGCCTAGTTATCAAATTTGCAGATGACACCAAATTAGGAGGAGTAGCTAATATCCCAGAGGACAGGATCAAAATTCAAAATGACCTGAATAGACTAGAAAGCTGGGCCAAAGCTAACAAAATGAAATTCAACACAGACAAATGTAAGGTTCTGCACTTAGGGATGAAAAATGAAATGCACGGATAAAGGATGGGGGATACCTGGCTGAATGAGACAACATGTAAAAAAAAAGGATCTAGGAGTCCAAGTGGACCACAAGTTGAACATGAGTGACCAGTGTGATGCAGCAGCTAAAAAGGCCAATGCAATTGTAGGCTGCATCAATAGAAGTATAGTGGCTAGATCAAGGGAAGTAATAGTGCCACTCTATTCTGCTTTGGTCAGGCCCCACCTGGAATACTGGGTCCAGTTCTGGGCACCACAATTCAAAAAAGATGTGGAGAAACGAGCGGGTCCAAAGGAGGGTGACTAAAATGGTGAAGGGTCTGGAAGCCATGCCCTATGAGGAACGCCTTAGGGAGCAAGAATGTTTAGCCTCAAGAAGAGAAGGTTAAGAGGTGATATGATAGCCCTGTTTGGATACTTGAGGGGATGTCACATTGAGGAGGGAGCGGGCTTGTTTTCTGCTGCTCTGGGGAACGGGATGTGGAGCAGTGGATGCAAGCTGCAGGAAAAGAGATTCCACTCAACATCAGGAGGAACTTCCTGACAGTAAGGGCTATTTGACAGTGGAACACTCTCCCTCGGAGATTGTGATGGAGTCTCCTTCCTTGGAGGTCATTAAGCAGAGGCTGGATGGCCATCTGTCGGGGATGCTTTGATGGAGAGTTCCTGCATGGCAGGGGGTTGGACTGGATGGCCCTTGTGGTCTCTTCCAACTCTGTGATTCTATTATGTTAAAATAAAGTAGAAAGCCCACCTCACTCGCTACCATGTTTAAAAAAACAGTGATTTACAAATATGACACCGAAATGGAAAGCATAAGAAAATCTGAGACTGCCGAAAGAGGAAAAACATACATCCAAATAATATTTTGGTACAAACTTTCAAGGAAGTTCAAAACATCTCTGTTTACTTATGCATGGCTTACCTGACTTCTTGTTTCACATCATAGATACATATTGTTTTGAATGAAAACGTTGTTGAAACAAGTTGAACTACAGTGGTACCCCGGGTTACGAATCCCCCGGGGTACGAAACCCCCGGGGTATGAATGAGCCGGGGCCGCAAAAATGGCCCCGGCTTACGAAAAAACCCCGGGGTACGAAGAAAAAACCGCGCGGTCCCTTTAAATTTGCCGCGCGGTGCGGCAAACAAAGCGGTCCCCCGGGTTACGAATATTTCCGGGTTACGAAAGGTAATCCGAAACGGATTACTTTCGTAACCCGGGGGACCACTGTACTCTTCTTTTGTTTGTGTTGTAGGAATTTATCCCTCTCTTCCCCATGTTATTTCTGCCTCTAATAGCAAAATTTCCTGTTCTCCATTTTTATGGATGAAAATAAAGCCCTGCAGCATAAAGAACTCATCAGTTTCCTTTTGGCTCTCGCCAGGCTTGAGATAGCCAAGTACAGGACCAGATTGTCTTTGCTAGCTGAGGGGTGTGTGTGTGTGTGTGTGTATACATATACATATCCAATTCAGAAATATTTTAGGAAACCCAGCATTAACCAGTGCAGAGAAAATAAACAGTCAGTGCATTTTATCAAAAGTATTCCCAGAATCTAAATAAATCATAGCTGCCTGATCAGTTCTATCAGAATTTAAAGCAACTAAGGTCCAAAACATACTGCAGCAATAATCCAGTATGAGAACTGCTTTAACAGGCCTGGCTCAGTGTTAGAGAATCCTGGGAACTGTAGTTTATTGTAGCACCAGAGCACTGTGACAGAGAAGTGTGAATGACTCACAAAACTACAGTTCCCAGAATTCACTAGTAGCATTGAGCCAGGGCAGTTAAAGCGGACTCAAATGGACTGAAGATTTGTGTGATGTCTTCCAGGAACAGATTACTAAGCATCATCGAAAACTTCAGTTATCTTGATATATCTTGAGAGTCAAAACTCTTGTGTCTGTTTAATTAGAGATCACACCTGAACAACTTCAACAGGAAAGAAGAAATCCTTAAGTTAGCAACGTTTGGCTACCAGTCCTGAAAAAAATTAAAATCACGACCCAGCAAATGCAAATGAAAACCATTCAGGGTCAGGGGTTTTCCCAGCAAACAATGGCTCACTAATTGAACAGACACAAATCCTCTTTGCATATCATATCCTAGAATCATAGAATCATAGAATCATAGAGTTGGAAGAGACCACAAGGGCCATCCAGTCCAACCCCCTGCCATGCAGGAACTCCAAGTCAAAGCATCCCTGACAGATGGCCATCCAGCCTCTGCTTAAAGACCCCTAAGGAAGGAGACTCCACTACACTCCGAGGGAGTGTGTTCCACTGTCGAACAGCCCTTACTGTCAGGAAGTTCCTCCTAATGTTGAGGTGGAATCTCTTTTCCTGCAGTTTGCATCCATTGTTCCGCGTTCTAGTCTCTGCAGCAGCAGAAAACAAGCTTGCTCCCTCCTCAATATGACATCCCTTCAAATATTTAAACAGGGCTATCATATCACCTCTTAACCTTCTCTTCTCCAGGCTAAACATCCCCAGCTCCCTAAGGCGTTCTTCATAGGGCAATCCTCTCACCATGAGGCCTTGCCATTCAACAACACAACAATACACAGATTAACATGGAAATCACTCCTTCCAACCCAGGTTCACACAGTAGATATATATACTCCACTCTCTTCCATGCCAGCATTTTCCGAAGATGCCAGCCACAGATGCTGGTGAAACATCAGAAAAAACTCTTCTAGAACATGGCCACATAGCATAAAAAACTCACAAAAAAGTATGGTGCTGGTCATGAAAACCTTCGACTTCACGTCAGGAATAAATTATTCCAAGCCCTCACCCCCAAACCCCCAGAAAACCACTGGGTGATCTTTGGCAAGGCACTGTCTCTCAGCCTCAGAGGAAGGCAAAGACGATAGCCCCTCTGAACAAATCCTGCCAAGAAACCCCCATGATAGGGCACCTTGGGGTTGCCATAAGTAAGACTTGAAGGTACACCACACACACATATGATTGAAAAGCTTACATTTAGGGAGAAAAACACCAGAAGAATCCATACAGAATGGAGAACATCTGCCTTCACAGCAACAGATGTGGAAAAGACCTAGCATCTTAATAGATCCCAAGCTAAACATGAGTCAACAGTGTTGTGACAGCTAAAAAGTAAATGCAGCTCTAGGCTACATCACAAAACTATAGCATCCAGAACAAGGGAAGTAACAGTATCACTCTATTCTGCTTTGGTCAGACTTCATCTTATGTAGTGTCTGGTGCTTGGTACCTTACTTTAAGGATATTGAGAGGTTTGACTGTGTTGACAGATGGGAGACCAAGATAGTGAAGGGTCTGGAAGGCCAAGCTCTGTGAAGATGTTGAAGGAGATGGGTATATTTACCCAAGGGAAGAGAAGTCTGAGTGGTGTATGATATCCATTTTCAAATATCTAAAGGGTTATCACAGTAGATATCGCATGGAAGACTGGTTTATTGCTGCTCCAGAGGCTATTTATGATTTATTTTATGTCTATGCCACCTTTTCCCCAAAAGGGATCCAAGGCAGCTCACAATATATAAAATCCATCAAACCATCAGGCTAATCATCAAAACATCAAGCTAATCCATCAAACCAATGGCTTTCAATGACAAGAAAAGAGATTATGTGTTAAATAACGAAAATACTAACTTCCCAGCTGTAAGGGCTGTTTGCTAATAGAATGAACTACTTTGGAAAGTGGTAGATTCTTCTTTGTTGCAGGTTTTAAATTGAGGTTGGATGGCAATTTTAAATTGAGGTTGAATGGCAATTTATAAAGGATGGTGTGAATGTCCCGCATTGGCATGGCTGTGACTTTTGGGGTCTTTTCAACTCTACTGTTAAGTTCTTATTGAGGTATCAGCATATGTGTAGCATCATAAATATCACCCAAAGCAAATGGACATAACAGAATAATACACTGCATACATTCTTTCATGCTAGTTTATTTTTAAAACATTTTACAGGATTGCTAGCCTATATAATTTGTTCCTCTCCTACATTCTGATATCCAGGCGGATGCCCACCCTGAAGAGAAACAAGCCTTCTTTGTAAATTAAACTATGTTTAAAACATGGTTATGACTAGTACAAAACTTATTTTCATGCTCATAGCAATTATATGGTTTGTGTGTTTAGTGGTGTGATGTTAGGCTTTGGCTGAAAATGAAGCTCTTTCCACACTCCAAGCAGTTACCTATGGTTTCTTTCTAGTGTAGATCCTTTGATGGTTATCAAAGACATTGCTATGCTGAAGTGTCTTCCAAAACTTTTCTCTTTACACTTTTTCTCCTGTGTGGATTCGTTGATGTGTAGTACGGTCACTCCTCTGAGACAATTTTCACATTCTAAATATGTATTTGGTTGCCTTTCTTTGTACGTTTTAGATATTGCTGTATCATGGCAGCAATAAGGGAGTTTTGCACATAAAAAGAGAAAATAATCACACCAATCTAACCAAAACTGAAGACCTGCACTTCAGAAGAAAGGTGTAGACTATTTTGAATTCCAGTGATGTCCAGGTTTACTTTTCTACTCATCCATTCTTCTCCCCTCTGACACTTATCTCACTCAACATTCAGTTCTAGATTAGTAACTGACATGTCACAGCATACAGAATACAAAGCATACAGCAAAGATATTAATTTCATTGTAATTCAGTATTTCCAAGCCTTTCCAAGGTAGACATGGGGGCCCATGAACATCATCCTTATTGGAAGGCTATAAGGAATAACAACAGTTAGTATCTGTTTTTGTGGAAATTCACATCCTTTCTACATTTTCTTTCTTTCCTCCATGCCAGAGTCTACGGAGAAGCTTGATTTCAAGAAAGTATAGATTCTGTGGTACACAGTAAGATTGCACCTAAGAATTAAATTTTTCCTCAACTTGGGAGTATTTAAAGTTGTTTTCAACTGAGTTTTTTTAAGTGAGAACTAAGTCTTCTGTTCTGTGTGGTACTCCTATACTCTGAGCAATCATACTATTTCTCTCCTGTGTGGATTTTTTGATGTTTGTGAAGGCCACTTCTTTCTGTAAATGTCTTTTCACATCCTGAGCATTTATAAGGTCTCTCTCCTGTGTGGGTTCTTTGATGGCTAGCAAGAACATTGCTGTACATGAAGCACTTTCCACACTCTGAACATTTATAAGGTCTCTCTCCTGTGTGGATTCTTTGATGGCTAGTCAGACCACCTTTCTGTGTGAAGTTTTTCCCACACTCTGAACATTTATATGGTTTCTCCCCTGTGTGGGTTCTTTGATGTTTAGTAAGTCCACTCCAATTTCTCAGGCTCTTTCCACACTCTGAACATTTGTAGGGCCGTTCACCTGTGTGGGTCTTTCTATGCTCAAAAAGATTACTGTTGCGTCTGAAGCTCTTTCCACACTCTGAGCATTTGTATGGTCTCTCTCCTGTATGGGTATTTTGATGGCAGACAAGGCCAGCTTTCTCTGTGAAGCTTTTGCCACATTCTGAGCATTTGTATGGTCTCTCCCCTGTGTGAATTTTTTGATGTTTAGCAAGGGCCCGGTTCTCTTTGAAGCTCTTTCCGCACTCTGTACATTTGTATGGTCTCTTTCCTGTATGGTTATTTTGATGGTATAGAAGGCTAGCTTTCTGTCTGAAGCTTTTCCCACATTCTGAACATTTATATGGTTTCTCTCCTGTGTGAATTCTCTGATGTTTAGCAAGAATACCACTGTCACCAAAGCTCTTTCCACATTCTGAACATTTATATGGTTTCTCTCCTGTATGGATTCTTTGATGTTTAGCAAGAACACCTCTCTGCCGGAAGTTCTTTCCACACACTGAACATTTATACGGTTTCTCTCCTGTGTGGATTCTTTGATGGTTAACCAGAACATTGCTGTGCCCGAAGCTCTTTCCACATACTGAACATTTATATGGTCGCTCTCCAGTGTGGATTCTTTGATGGTGAATAAGGCTACTTTTTTCGGTGAAGTCTTTCCCACATTCCAAGCATTTAAATGGTTTCTCTCCTCTGTGGATTCTTTGATGTTTACTAAGTCCATTAGCATATTTGTAGCTATTTCCACACACTAAGCAATTGTATGGTCTCTCTCCTGTGTGTGTTCTTTCATGCTCAATAAGGGTACTGCTGTGTCTGAAGTTTTTTCCACATGCTGAGCATCTGTATGGTTTCTCTTCTCTGTGGAGTCTTTTATGGACAAGAAGGTTAAAACTCCATTTGAAACTCTTTCCACAATCTGAGCATTTGTAAACTCGGTTTGCTACATGAACTAATTGATTTTTGGAGAGACTTTTGCACCCACTGAAGTTCTTTTTACACACTGAATGTGCAACACATTTTCCTCCTGTGTGGGCTCTTTGATGCACAATAGCATGTACCTTCCACTTGAATTGCTTTCCATACTCTGAGTGTTTAAATGATTCTTTTATTCCATACACTCCTCTTGGTAAGTCAGCACTTGAAATCCTGGTTAAGGTTTGTGCCCAGGGGAAGAATATTTTATTTCCCCTTCCTGTAAAACACTCTTCAAGCAGTGGGAGTTTAAGGGAGTCTTGATCTTGACAAAAACCCGATTTCTTCCTCCACTTTTCTTTTGTTTTAGTCCTTCTTTTCTGCAGTTCTTCCTTTATTTTATTCGTTTTCACAGTACCTGCAGAGGGAAAGAAAGAAATATGAGGGAAGAATCATATTACAGAACTCATTTAGGGAAGGTGGTGAACTGCCATTGTCAGCCCTGCTACCTGGACATCCTCCTCCAAGGTGGGACAGGGCCCTCTTCCCCTTGACAGGCCATTCCAACCATCCCACAAGGAGGTAAGAAGATAAAAATAACAGCCACTATTGTCTTCTATTGCAATGATGCATTTTTCTTCTTAATGATTTTTGTATAAGCTACTCCAAAGAAGGGTGATCAAGATGGTATAGAGTCTGGAAATCAAGGTGTATGAGAAAATGTTCAGCGAACTGAATATGTTTGGTCTGGAGAAGAGAAGATTGAGAGGTGGTATGATATCCCTAAAGATATCTAGAGATGGGTATCATATGGAGAACAGGGCCAGTTCATCTCCAGAGGACTTCAGCTTCTTTTATTGCTAAATTCCAATTCCATTTTACTATTAGACTGTATGTTTTTGGCAGGGCTGGTTGTCTGTTTTATATAAATATAGTTTTTTAAAATAAAGTTTTATTTTATTATTATTATTATTATTATTATTATTATTATTATTTTACATCACTATGTACATCTAATAGTTCTACTTGTTGCTGATATTCTTCTTATTTTAGCTGAACCAGGATCGGAGGAAAAACCCCTAAAACAACCATGTTTTGTTTGTTTAAACCATTTTCTTTATTGTCACCATGTCTGCCATATGTGGTGGGGTGTGTGGAACCAAATCACCACAGATGAGAATAGTTCACTGTATGGTTTGTGGCTGTAGCTGTTGTGTGGCTCCAAGTCATTTCCAACTTATGGTGACTTTGAGGCGAACCTATCCTGGGGTTCTCTTGGCAAATTTCTTCAGAGGGGGTTTGCTATTGACATCCTCTGAGGCTGAGAGAGTGTGACTTGTTCAGGGTCACCTAATGGGTTCACATGGCCAAGCCAAGGTTCAAACCCTGGATTCCAGAGTCACAGTTCAAAACTCAAACCACTAGACCATGCTGGCTCTCATGTAACAAGTCACAGACACATTGAGCAAAATTATTTAAGAATTCCACTAAGATATGTACTTGGGTACATGCAGAACACCAAGATCAAGCTACTGTATTTAAAAAGAAGAACAAAACCTTTATAGTATAACACTATGGGATAGATGGGACAACCATTGCTGACATACTTATTTTATGATTTGAAACTTAAAGAGGACTAAAAAGATAGTGTGGAGGTGGATGCTATTATGTATTAAAATAGTTGCTATTAACTGGCAGCCAGTACTCCCAGCTTTTAATGATCTGCTTGCATTTCAAACTAAGATTTGAAATGAAGACCTCCAGTTGTAACTTTTAAGGTCAGGATCAATCAGAGTAGATAATGCAAGCACAATAAATCAATGGCAGAGTCATATTTTGGTATGTTTCATAAGGCCTGTTCATCCAGAGACATTCCCTGCTGCAACTGCCACAGGTGTTCAGGACATCTCAGCACTTTTTCTGGGAATTGTATTTGAAGAGCCCTCTCTCCATGGCAACACCATCTGGCCTAGGAGGCAGTGAAAGGGAAGGCCCAGCAACACCATCGGGCCTGGCGTCAAGTTGAAGAGCCCTCCCTCCTGACAACACCATCTGGCCTAGGAGGGAGTGAAGGGACAGGCCAACTCCATTGGGCCTGTCCTAGAGTATGAAGCAGAGCCCTCCCTCCAGTCCATGTGCTTTTGTCCAGGCCTCAGAGGGAGAGAAGAACTTTTGGACCTGATCCCCTTCCCCACCACCATTCCCTTCTCCTTTTGTGTCATGTCTTCTAAGATTGTAAGCCTGAGGGCAGGGAACCGTCTAATTAAAAATAATAATTGTAAGCCGCTCTGATAGCCTTTACGGCTGAAGAGCGGGGTATAAATAAATTATTATTATTATTTTCCCTGTATTTCCAAAATGAGGGAAATCTTCCATTTTTTGGACTACAACCCCCTAAAACCCTTCATCCAGGAAGTTTTGCACGCCCAACATGGAAAACTCTCAAACACTGATACAGATCTACAGCATGAACAATTCCTGGTTCCAGGATTACTTAGCCAGCGTGCCAAGAAAGCCTTACCAAGAGAGGATACAATCTCACTAGTCTCTGCCATGATTTCTCTGTGCAGATCTTTCTGGCCAGGATCCAGAAGAGCCCACTCCTCATTTGTGAAATACACAGCTACTTCATCAAAGGTGACCAGATCCTGAAAGAAGAAGAGGAGGAGGAGGAAATAATCAGCTTCTGCATGTGGCTGTGAATTTTGTTGCAAAACTTCCTTGATACTTATGACGCCCCCACCCCCATATCCACAGGTTTCTTACCTGCATCCAAAACAAAAAAGTTATCTGTAGGCACCTGCAAGGTTCTCCAACATAACTCCATGGCCAATTTCTGCTGAAAATACAGTTGGCCCTCCACATCTGCAGCTTTGACTTTTCCAGATATGATTAGGAATCTCTAGGCCCTCCAGGTTGACTCTATAGTCAACATTTGGCAGGACTTGACCTTAGAACTGTGCTGGAGAACCTAGAGATTCCTAGAAAGAACATTTCTGAAGGGTATTTGTAGGTTTTCCTTCTATGGTCAACCTCTGCCAGAGATTGAGCACAGAGTTCTACTAGAAGACTTAGTAACTCCTAGAAAGGTGTTCTCTAAAGTTAAAAAAAAATCTTTTTAATTTGCAGATTTTCCACTTTCATGGGGTTCCTATGCCCCTAACCCCAGCAAATGTAGAGGGCCCACTATATAGCATTCATCCATATCCGCAATCTTCACTAAGTGTGAATAGAGTGTAACTTGCCCAAGGTCAGGCAGTGGGTTTCCACGGCTGAGCAGGGATTCAAATCCTGATCTATAGAGTCATAGTTCAATGCTCAAACCACTACACCATGCTGGATCTCATGGATTTGAATCCCAGCATGCAAAAGCCTGTTTAACCACCACGCTGCTAGACACAATGGGTTTTGGATCCAGCAGGGTCCTCTTGATTATTTGAGAACCTAGCCATTCAGAGTGTGTCCCCTTCCTGGAGCTCGTCCCCTAGTTTTCTTCCCCTACCTGATCTGGCAGGACTGCAACCATATCCACTGCTGCAGGGGAAGTTCTTGAATGAAAAATGCTCATTCCACCGCCTGCAAGGAGAATACAGTAAGTCATGTGCTTGACAGGGACTTGGCAAATCTGTCACTATCAGTCATAAAGGCTGCTTTTTTAAAAAATTCAATAACAGCCACAGCTTCCACATCCAGTTTTCAACATCCACTGCTTTGAATGGAGGGGCGGGTTATGTGTAATGTTTCCATTTTACTATGTTTTTAATGCCTTTTCAATGCCATTTTTAACTTGTGTTTTTTAAATTCAAATTTAGTTCAATTCATCCACTGCTTGAAAATATACATTTTAAAAAATAAATCTAAAAAGCAAACCTTGATTTATCCATTCTATATAAGGGATGCTAATTTACTATGTCGTCATACGTAATGGGACTAGAGTATCCACGGATTTTGGTATCAAAATACTGCTGCAGTAATGTGTTCACAAAACCTATGTTCCACAAGTAGTTGAGCTTCTTGAATTCTCACAAAAGGAGGCATCCTTGTGCTTGGGTACATATTTCAAGCACTTTTATTGAATAATACTAATACTAATACTACAGTACTAATGATAACTATTATTATTTATTTGTTTTAAATCTCACCTTTCTTCAAGCCCATGATTCAAGACAGTGTACAACATGTAAAAATGCAATGCAACTTTTGAAAAACCTCTTAGTACAAAAGTTAAATGACAATTGAATTAAATTTGAATTTAAAAAACACAAGTTAAAAGCAGCATTGGAAAGGCATTAAAACATAGTAAAATGGAAACACTACACGCCCCCCTCCCCCTATTAAAAGCTCTATATGCTGCAACATACTAAAAATCAATCAATAAAAAGGCCTTTTTGGTGGAAAGACAGCTGGGATGGGGACAACCAGACCGCCCAGGAAGATAGTGCCACAATTTAGGAGCAGCTACCAAAAAAGCTCTCTCTAATACACTCAACAAATATGCCTCTGATGGTGGCAGGACTGAGAGAACATCTTCCCTGCAGATCTTAGAGCAGTCTTTTCCAAAAGGGACTTCAATGCCCCGAAGTCCTGGCTAAACTGCAAACAGTAAGGAATTCTGGGAGCTGAAGTCCAAAACATCTGGAAGACCTAAATCTGGGAAACACTGTCTTAGACCATGGGGAGTTTCATATAAGGAAATACAATTTTTCAAATAATCTGGATCAAACCTGTGTAGGGCTTTAAAAGTCACAGCCAGCACTCTAAATTCTGTCTAGAAACAGATCAGCAGCCAGTGGAGCTGTTTCATCAAGAGGGCTATATGCTCCCTATTACTTGTCCTGGTCAGCAACCTGGCTGCAGCATTTTGGACCTGCTGAACTTTGCAAACAGTTGGCAAATGCAGTCTCAAACAGAGTGTGCTACAGTAATCTAAATAGGATATAAATAAGGCATGTATCATCGTAGCCAGATCTGATATCTCAAGGAACAGATGCAACTGGTGCATCTGTTTCAACTATACAAACACACTCTGAGCCACCACTGAAACCTGGACATCCAGGCTCAGAGTTGAGTCCAGGAGAACACCTCAGCTGCGAGCCTAAAATTTCAATGGCGGTGTAAATTTCAAGGGCCTTACAACTGACCAGGAGCACCTCTGTCTTGTCTAGATATAAGCTTCAATTTGGTTGCCTTCACTCAGTCCACTACTGACAGTAGACATTCGTTTAGCACAGAGGCAATTTTATTGGAAATGGAGATAAAGGAAAGATAGAATTAGGTATCCAACATACTGGTGACATCCATTTCAAAAACTACAGATAATTCTGCCAGTAGTTTCATGTAGATGTTAAACAGCATGGGAGACAAAACTGAGCCTTGAGGGATCCCAGAGGACAAGATCAAAATTAAAGATCTTAATAGATTAGAAAGCTGGGCCAAAGCTAACAAAACGAACTTCAACACGGAGAAATGTAAGGTACTGCACTTAGGGTGGAAAAATGAAATGCATAGATATAGGATGGGGGACACTTGGCTTAATGAGACTGGAAAGGGATTTAAGAGTCCTAGTAGACCACAAATTTAATATGAGTCAACAATGTAATGCGGCAGCTAAAAAAGCCAATGTGATTTTAGGCTGCATCAATAGAAGTATAGTGTCTCGATCAAGGGAAGTAATAGTGCCACTCCAGTCGTTATTCATTTAAGGAAAGTGTATTAAGAGTGGATGTGGGGCAAGTGTCATTCACGCACTCTAGACTTTAGGAGAGCTAATTTCAATAAACTTAGAGAAATACTGGGAGTGATCCCATGGTCAGGAATACTAAAAGAAAAGGGAGTTCAAGACGGATGGGAGTTTCTCAAAAGGGAGATATTGAAGGCACAATTTCAAACAGTTCCAGTGAGGAAGAAAAGTGGAAGATGTCTCAAGAAGCCAGGATGGATGACTAAGGAACTTTCAAATGAGCTAAGTTTTAAACGGAACATGTATAAGAAATGGAAAAATGGAGAAATCACGAAAGAGGAATTCAAACAAATAGCCAGCACATGTAGGGGTAAAGTCAGAAAAGCTAAAGCGCAGAATGAACTCAGGCTTGCTAGAGAGGTTAAGAACAATAAAAAGGGCTTTTTTGGATATGTCCGCAGCAAAAGGAAGAAGAAGGAAACAGTGGGGCCACTGCGTGCAGAAGATGGCAAAATGCTAACAGGGGACAGAGAAAAGGCAGAATTACTCAACACCTTCTTTGCTTCAGTCTTCTCAGAAAAGGCAAAGGGTGCTCAACCTAAGGATAATGGAGACAGAATAGAGGAAATTCAGCACAGAATAAGTAAAGAGGTAGTACAGGAATACCTGGTTAACCTAAATGAATATAAATCTCCAGGACCAGATGAACTACATTCTAGAGTATTAAAAGAACTGGCAAATGTAATATCAGAGCCATTGGCAATAATCTTTGAGAACTCCTGGAGAACAGGAGAAGTCCCAGCAGACTGGAGGAGGGCAAACGTTGTCCCCATCTTCAAAAAGGGGAAAAAAGAGGATCCCAACAATTATCGTCCAGTTAGTCTGACATCAATTCCAGGAAAGGTTCTAGAGCAGATCATTAAGCAGAGAGTCTGTGAACACTTAGAGGCCAATGCCATAATCACAAAAAGCCAACATGGGTTTCAGAGAAACAAGTCATGCCAAACGAACCTGATCTCTTTTTTTGATAAAATTACCAGCTTGGTAGATGAAGGGAATGCTGTGGATATAGTATACCTCGATTTCAGTAAGGCCTTTGACAAGGTTCCCCATGACATTCTTGCAAACAAGCTTGCAAAATGTGGGATAGACAAGTTAACTGTTACATGGATTTGTAATTGGTTGACTGGCCGAACTCAAAGGGTGCTCAACAATGGCTCCTTTTCTTCCTGGAGAGAAGTGACCAGTGGGGTCCCACAGGGTTCTGTCCTGGGCCCAGTGCTATTCAACATCTTTATTAACGATTTGGATGACAGAATTGGGGGCATACTTATCAAATTTGCAGATGACACTAAACTGGGAGGAGTAGCTAATACCCCAGAGGACAGGATCAAAATTCAAAATGACCTGAATAGACTAGAAAGCTGGGCCAGTGCTAACAAAATGAAATTCAATGCGGAGAAATGTAAGGTTCTGCACTTAGGACGGAAAAATGAAATGCACAGATATAGGATGGGGGACACCTGGCTGAATGAGACCACATGTGAAAGGGATCTAGGAGTCCAAGTAGACCATAAGCTGAACATGAGTCAACAGTGTGATGCGGCAGCTAAAAAAGCCAATGCAATTTTAGGCTGCATCAATAGAAGTATAGTTTCTAGATCAAGGGAAGTTATAGTGCCACTCTATTCTGCTTTGGTCAGGCCCCACCTGGAATACTGTGTCCAGTTCTGGGCACCACAATTCAAAAAAGATGTGGAGAAACTGGAGCATGTCCAAAGGAGGGCAACTAAGATGGTGAAGGGTCTGGAAACCTTGCCCTATGAAGAACGCCTTAGGGAGCTGGGGATGTTTAGCCTGGAGAAGAGAAGGTTAAGAGGTGATATGATAGCCCTGTTTAAATATTTGAAGGGATGTCATATTGAGGAGGGAGCAAGCTTGTTTTCTGCAGCTGCAGAGACTAGAACGCGGAACAATGGATGCAAACTGCAGGAAAAGAGATTCCACCTCAACATTAGGAGGAACTTCCTGACAGTAAGGGCTGTTCGACAGTGGAACACACTCCCTCGGAGTGTAGTGGAGTCTCCTTCCTTAGGGGTCTTTAAGCAGAGGCTGGATGGCCATCTGTTAGGGATGCTTTGACTTGGAGTTCCTGCATGGCAGGGGGTTGGACTGGATGGCCCTTGTGGTCTCTTCCAACTCTATGATTCTATGATTCTATGATTCTACGAGGAGTCTTCGGATGTTCTGGAAGTAAAAGGTGGCCTCGAGGTATTGACAAAAAGCTATCTTGTTACAGATGTAGTTAGGAAAGAAATGGAGATCAGAATCATAAATTTGGAAGAGACCCCAAAGGGCCATCTGGTTAAACCCCCATGCCATGCAGGAACTCACAATCAAAGCACCCTGACAGATGGCCATCCAGCCTCTGCGTAAACACCTCCAAAGACGGAGACTCCACCACCCTCCGAGGGAGTGTGTTCCACTGTCAAACAGCTCTTACTGTCAGGATGTTCCTCCTATTCTTGGGATGAAATCTCTTTTCCTGTAGCTTGCATCCATTGCTTCGGATCCTATTCTCTGGAGCAGCAGAAAACAAGCTTGTTCCTTCCTCAACACGACACCCTTTCAAATACTTAAACAGGGCTATCATATCATATAGTGGAGCTATGGGGCAGCCCTCCTCAAGGCAGAACATACTGGGCATAGGATGATGTGAGATACATGAGAGGGACATGAGGAGGACCTATGGAGAGGATGTGAGATAGGCATCAGATAAGAGAGGAGGCGCAACAGAGATCAGAGATTGAAGGCTGAAGCTTCACAGGTTGCAGATTGTGGGGAGGAGGGCCTGACAGCCATCCCACAAGCATTATTACAGCCCTTGCCTTAGCAAGATTCAACATGCGCAGCAACAAGCCAGGACCAAGGCAGAGTGGAGTAAAAACAGCTGCCTTTCCAGGGGGAAAAAAAAACTATATAAAAAATAGTGGAATTGCTTAGACACTTCCACCATCTAGTGGTCTCCTGCTGCTGCTGCAGCTCACTCAGAACTGTGGAATCAAAGGCATTCATGGCCAGCACCCATAGTTTTTTGTGGCACTTTCGGGCTATTTGGCCATGTTCTAGAAGAGTTCCTTTCTGACGTTTCGCCAGCATCTGTGGCTGCCATCTTCTCTTAAGATGCCAGCCACAGATGCTGGCGAAATGTCAGAAAGGAAGTCTTCTAGAACATGGCCACATAGCCCGAAAGCTCCACAAAAAACTCAGAACTGTCTGGAAGATTGTTGTTGTGTGCCTTCAAGTCATTTTTGACATGTTCAAAAATGATTCAAGCATTCATCAGCTTGAAAATACTGAAAAATAATATTAATTCCCAAAGCAAGCCTTGATTTTGCCATTTTATGTAAGGGACACCATTTCTCTATGTCATTGTATTTAAGCATTGAGCATTCATGGATTTTGGTATCCATGGGGGAGCCGGGAACCAACCCTCAGTGGATACCAAGGTCCCACTGTACTTTATTTCTTATTTTTTTAAAAAAAGGAACCATCCCCTTCTCTGAGTAAAGTGTTGAAAGACAAGAGCTTAGAGTTTCCTAGGAGAAAATAAAAGAAGCACCAACTCCTTCTATTCTCTCTACCATGGTGCCACTTTTGACCTTTTTAAATGCCAGGGTGGAAAAATGATGGTGGTGGCACCTCTTTGGTCCTTCCCCTCAAAGGAGCACTGAGAAGAACCAGACTTTGAAGAATCTGAATAGGACATCTGTGTATGTTGTCATTTTTTCTAGGTTAAAATCAGACAAAGTTATAACATTAAAGTCTGAGGCTATAACCATTGCTAATGAAGTCACCACTTTGTTTGCTTTGCCTTTTTATCCTTTTTGACACATTTTTTTCTTAGTCCTGCCTGCACCTGGTCACCCTACAAGACATAGATGCCATATACCCTAGTCCCTTCCTAATCCATTTAGGATGACCACAAACAATTATGCCCACCAGAATTTTGTTTGTTCTTTGGCATCATTTTCCTTTGCTTTGTCCTTTCCATGCTTTGTTACATGCCCTGAAGTTTTACCATCGACTTATCCACAAGTCTTCTCAAAATCAATAATTTTGGACCACAAATGTGCCCTCAACTTGTACGTGAAATTGACTTACAGTCAAACATATATGGTAATCAGTCATTCCTATCAAGCCTACAATTCCTATCAAGCCTTGTCAAGCCTACTGATCAATACCCCCTTCTTTTGGTTCATGTGGGAACCAATGATACTGCAAGGCACAGCCTTCGGAATATCAAAAGGGATTATGAGGCTCTGGGAAGGAAGCTGAAAGAGATGGATGCACAGGTTGTCATCTCATCTCTTCTCCCGGTGGAAGGCCATCGTCCAGGAAGGGAGAGGAAAATAGCAGAGGTAAATAACTGGCTCCGTAGACGGTGCCGCCAAGAACAGTTTGGATTCTTGGATCATGGGCTGCGGTTCCATGAGGAGGGTCTTCTGGCAAGGGATGGGCTGCATCTCACGCCAGTTGGAAAAAACATTTTTGCCAACAGTCTGAAGAATCTGATCAGGAGGGCTTTAAACTGAGTGTTGTGGGGAAGGGAGACAGCATTCTGGAAGGCAAAAGGGCTGGAAACAATAGTCAAACTGAAATAGAGGGAACAAAGCAAACAGTGCAAGGACCCAAGAGTAGGAGGCAAAAAACCATGCAAAAGCAGCAAGTAAAGAGGACACATGGTCTTAAATGTCTCTACACTAATGCACAAAGTATGGGAAATAAGCAGGATGAACTTGAACTCCTAGCACAACAAGGGAAATATGATATAATAGGCATCACTGAAACCTGGTGGGATGAGTCTCATGATTGGAATGTAGAAATAGAGGGATATAACCTTTTTAAGAGAAACAGGCCAAACAGGAAAGGAGGAGGAATAGCATTATATGTCAGGGATATTTACACCAGTGAAGAGATCCAGGACATCAATACTGGAAGCCAGGTGGCGAGCATCTGGATAAAAATTAAAGGAGAGGGAAATAACAGGGATGTTACTGTGGGAGTCTACTACAGACCCCCAACTCAGGCAGAGGAATTGGAGGATGCCTTTCTAGAACAAATAATCACACACTCAGAAAGGAGAGATGTAGTAATGATGGGGGACTTCAATTATCCTGATATTTGCTGGATGTCAAACTCAGCCAAATCCTCAAGGTCTAGCAAATTCCTCACTTGCCTGGAAGACAATTTCATTGTCCAAAAGGTGGAAGAAGCAACAAGGGGATCAGCCATCTTAGATCTTATCTTAACCAACAGGGAAGACCTAGTTGATGGGGTGCAAGTGGTGGGATCCTTAGGTGGAAGTGACCATGTTCTCCTGGAGTTTGTTATACAGCGGAAGGGAGAAGCTAAGCATAGTCAGACACGCACTCTAGACTTTAGGAGAGCTGATTTCAATAAACTTAGAGAAATACTGGGGGTGATCCCATGGTCAGGGAGTTCAAGACGGATGGGAGTTTCTCAAAAAGGAGATACTGAAGGCGCAATTTCAGACAGTTCCAATGAGGAAGAAAAATGGAAGATGTCTCAAGAAGCCAGGATGGATGACTAAGGAACTTTCAACTGAGCTAAGTTTTAAACGGAACATGTATAAGAAATGGAAAAATGGGGAAATCACCAAAGAGGAATTCAAACAAATAGCAAGCACGTGTAGAGATAAAGTCAGAAAAGCTAAAGTGCATAATGAACTCAGGCTTGCTAGAGAGGTTAAGAACAATAAAAAGGGTTTTTTTGGGTATGTCCGAAGCAAACGGAAGAAGAAGGAAACATTTGGGCCACTGCGTGCAGAAGATGGCAAAATGCTAACAGGAGACAGAGAAAAGGCAGAATTACTCAACACCTTCTTTGCTTCAGTCTTCTCAGAAAAGGCAAAAGGTGCTCAACCTGAGGACAGTGAAGAAGGGGACAGAGTGGGGGAATTTCAGCACAGAATAAGTAAAGAGACAGTACAGGAATACCTGGTTAATCTAAATGAATACAAATCTCCAGGACCAGACGAACTACATCCAAGGGTATTAAAAGAACTGGCAAATGTGATATCGGAGCCATTGGCAGTAATCTTTGAGAACTCCTGGAGAACAGGAGAAGTCCCAGCAGACTGGAGGAGGGCAAATGTTGTCCCCATTTTCAAAAAGGGAAAAAAAGAGGATCCCAACAATTACCGTCCAGTTAGTCTGACATCAATTCCAGGAAAGATTCTAGAGCAGATCATTAAGCAGAGAGTCTGTGAACATTTAGAGGCCAATGCCATAATCACAAAAAGTCAACATGGGTTTCAGAGAAACAAATCATGCCAAACGAACCTGATCTCTTTTTTTGATAAAATTACCAGCTTGGTAGATGTTTAGCCTGGAGAAGAGAAGGTTAAGAGGTGATATGATAGCCCTGTTTAAATATTTGAAAGGATGTCATATTGAAGGGATGCTTTGATTTGGAGTTCCTGCATGGCAGGGGGTTGGACTAGATGGCCCTTGTGGTCTCTTCCAACTCTATGATTCTATGATTCTATGATCAAGAGATGGAGCACCTTTGTCATTTTCCTGCTTGAACCGCCTTATCTCTGTCCTCTGCTGGATGTCCAATGGCGCATTATCAGTGAACGCAATGGCTGCTTTGCCTAATTCCACCTTCGCCTGAAAGAAGAGTAAAGAACAATGAAAGGGAAAGGTGCAATAAGAAAAGGAAACAAATAGCATGGACCAAGGGCAGTAATTTGCTGAAAGAACCTATTTGCCTCTGAGCTCCGCTCAATGTACTGACTCTTACCTTCCAAGGCCTCAATAGGCTCAGACCCAAATACCAGTAATTAAATAATAATAATAATTATAACAATAAAATACACCGAAGTTACAATAAAATCAATCCCTAAACCTCCCCCACCCCCCATTCCCAGTACTAAAATGGAATTAAATGGTAATAATATAAAACATTAAAAACATTAAAAGCATTAAAAACATTAAGAACATTCTACAAAGACAGAGAAACAAGCGGGGAAGAATAGGCGGATAAGGGGGCAGATATCTCTATATCTGGGGAGGGTAGCTAAGTTGGAAAGGCCTGCCGGAACAGATGCGTCTTGAGTGCTTTCTTAAAAGTTGTCAGAGTGGAGATGTGACAGATCTCTTCCGGCAGTTTGTTCCATAATTTTGGAGCAGTAGTAGAAAAGGGCCTCTGGGAAACTGATGTTAGCCTAGATTTTTTTTTTTTTTTTTGGCTTACAATTACAACCTATTACCCCACCAGCTTCAGCCTGAATGATTAAGATCATTAGGTGAGACCCTCTTCAGAGTACTTTTGTTCTTTATATCTGGAACTGGGTATAGTTTCAGGCCTTTTAAAGGGTTCTTTTGGTTCTGGACACCAACACACATTATTGTTGTAGCATAAGGATATGTAAGGAGAGTGACCAAAATGACAAAATTTTTAGAAACCATGACCTGTGAGGGGTAGCCTAGGAAACTGGGTATGTTTAGCCTGGGGAAGAGAAGCTTAAAAAGGGACAAGATAGCCATGTTTAAATATTTGAAAGAATTTCACTTTGAGGACAGAGCAAGCTTGTTTTCTGCTGCACCAGGGACCAGACACAGAGCAATGAATTCAAACTACAGGAAAAGAGGTTCTAAATGTTAGGAAGAACTTCTTGACAGTAAGAGCTGTTTGACAGCTGAATACACTTCCTCAGAGTATGCTGGCCCCCTCCCTGCTTTTGCCGGCAACTAAAAACATTTTTATTCAAGAAAGCTTTTTAAAATCAAGCAAGGGGGAGTTGGTTTCAATTATGTTTTAACTTTTGTATATTTTAAATTTTAGTTTTTTAGCATTTTCATTAAGTTATATTAATTGTTTTTAAAATGTTATTTTAATGTGCTTTTATATTGTGAGCTACCTTGGGTCCCTTTTTGGGAGAAAGGCAGAACAGAAATAAAGTGAATGAATGGATGAATGAATTAATCTGTTGGGAGTGCTTTTGTTGTGTGTGGTTATAGAATCATAGAATCATAGAAATTTAGAGTTGGAAGAGACCACAAGGGCCATCCAGTCCAACCCCCTGCCATGCAGGGACTCTCAATCAAAGCATACCCGACAGATGGCCATCCAGCCTCTGGTTAAAAACCTCCAAGGAAGGAGACTCCACCACGCTCCAAGGGAGTGTGTTCCACTGTCGAACAGCCCTCACCGTCAGGAAGTTCTTCCTAATGTTGAGGTGGAATCTTTTTTCCTGCAGTTTGCATCCATTGTTCCGAGTCCTGTTCTCTGGAGCAGTAGAAAACAAGCTTGCTCCCTCCTCAATGTGACATCCCTTCAAGTATTTAAACAGGGCGATCATATCACCTCTTAACCTTCTCTTCTCCAGGCTGAACATCCCCAGCTCCCTGAGGCGTTCTTCATAGGGCAAGGTTTCCAGACCCTTCACCATCTTAGTTGCCCTCCTTTGGACCCGCTCCAGTTTCTCCACATCCTTTTTGAATTGTGGTGCCCAGAACTGGACACAGTATTCCAGGTGGGGCCGGACCAATGCAGAATAGAGTGGCACTATTACTTCCCTTGATCTAGACACTATACTTCTATTGATGCAACCTAAAATTGCGTTGGCCTTTTTAGCTGCTGCATCACACTGTTGACTCATGTTCAACTTGTGGTCTACTTGGACTCCTAGATCCCTTTCACATGTTGTCTCATTCAGCCAGGTATCCCCCATCCTATATCTGTGCATTTCATTTTTCCTGCCTATGTGTAAGACCTTACATTTCTCTGTGTTAAATTTCATTTTGTTAGCTTTGGCCCAGCTTTCTAGTCTATTCAGGTCATTTTGAATTTTGATCCTGTCCTTTGAGGTATTAGCTACTCCTCCTAATTTGGTGTCATCTGCAAATTTGATAACTAGGCTCTCAATACTGTCATCCAAGTCATTAATAAAGATGTTGAATAGGACTGGGCCCAGGACAGAACCCTGTGGCACCCCACTTGTCACTTCTTTCCAGGATGAAAAGGAACCATTGTTGAGCACCCTTTGGGTTCGGTCTGTCAACCAGTTACAAATCCATGTAACGGTTACCTTGTCAAGTCCACATTTTACAAGCTTGTTTGCTAGAATGTCATGGGGAACCTTGTCAAATGCCTTACTGAAGTCAAGATATACTATATCCACAGCATTCCCTTCATCTACCAAGCTGGTAATTTTATCAAAAAAAGAGAGCATTTGTCTGGCATGACTTGTTTCTCTGAAACCCAGGTTGGCTTTTTGTGATTATGGAATTATCTTCCAGATATTCACAGACTCTCTGTTTAATGATCTGCTCCAGAATCTTTCCTGGTATTGATGTCAGACTAACCAGACGATAATTGTTGGGATCCTCTTTTTTCCCCTTTTTGAAGATAGGGACAACATTTGCTCTCCTCCAGTCTGCTGGGACTTCTCCTGTTCTCCAGGATTTCTCAAAGATTATTGCCAGTGGTTCCGATATTACATTTGCCAGTTCTTTTAATACTCTAGGATGTAGTTCATCTGGTCCTGAAGACTTATATTCATTTAGGTTAACCAAGTATTCCTGTACTATCTCTTTACTTATTCTTTGCTGAAATTCCCCTATTCTGTCTTCTTCCCCATTATCCTTAGGGTGAGCACCCTTTGCCTTTCCTGAGAAGACTGAAGCAAAGAAGGTATTGAGTAATTCTGCCTTTTCTCTGTCTCCTGTGAGCATTTTGCCATCTTCTGCACGCAGTGGCCCAACCGTTTCCTTCTTCTTCCTTTTGCTGCGGACATATCCAAAAAAGCCTTTTTTATTGTTCTTAATGTCTCTAGCAAGCCTGAGTTCATTTTGCGCTTTAGCTTTTCTGACTTTATTCCTACACGTGCTGGCTATTTGTTTGAATTCCTCTTTGGTGATTTCCCCATTTTTCCATTTTTTATACATGTTCCGTTTAAAACTTAGCTCAGTTGAAAGTTCCTTAGTCATCCATACCGGTTTCTTGAGACATCTTCCATTTTTCTTCCTCATTGGAACTGTCTGAAATTGTCCCTTTAGTATCTCCTTTTTGAGAAAATCCCATCCATCTTGAACTCCCTTCTCTTTTAGTATTCTTGACCATGGGATCACCCCCAGTATTTCTCTAAGTTTATTGAAATCAGCTTTCCTAAAGTCTAGAATGCGTGTCTGACCAAGCCTAGCTTCACCTTTCCACTGTATAACAAACTCCAGGAGGACATGGTCACTCCCACCTAAGGATCCCACCACTTGCACCCCATCAACTAGGTCTTCCCTCTTGCTTAAGATCAGATCCAAAATAGCTGATCCTCTTGTTGCCTCTTCCACCTTTTGGACAATGAAATTGTCTTCCAGGCAAGTGAGGAATTTTCTAGATCTTGAGGATAGCGCTGAGTTTGAATTTTAATTCCAGCAAATGTCAGGATAGTTGAAGTCACCCATTACTACTATATTTCTCCTATCTGATTGTGTGGTCATCTGTTCTAGAAAGGCATCATCCAATTCCTCTGTCTGACTTGGGGGTCTGTAGTAGACTCCCACAGTAACATCCCTGTTGTTTCCCTCTCCTTTAGTTTTTATCCAGATGCTCTCCACCTGACTTCCAGTATTGATGTCCTGGATCTCTTCACTGGTGTAAATATCCCTGACATATAATGCTATTCCTCCCCCTTTCTTGTTTGGCCTGTTTCTCTTAAAAAGGTTATACCCCTCTATTTCTACATTCCAATCGTGAGACTTATCTCACCAGGTTTCAGTGATGCCTATTATATCATATTTCCCTTGTTGTGCTAGGAGTGCAAGTTCATCTTGCTTATTTCCCATGCTCTGTGCATTAGTGTAGAGACATCTAAGACCATGTGTCCCCTTTACTTGATGCCTGTGCATGTTTTTTTGGCTCCTATTGTTGGGTCCTTGCACTGTTTGCCTTGTTCCCTCTATGTCAGTTTGACTATTTTTTCTAGCCGTTTTGCCTTCCAGACTGCTGTCTCCCTTCCCCAGATCACTTAGTTTAAAGCCCTCCTGATCAGATTCTTCAGACTGTTGGCAAAAACGTTTCTTCCAACTGGTGTGAGATGTAGCCCATCCCTTGCTAGAAGTCCCTCCTCATGGAACCGCAGCCCATGATGCAAGAATCCAAATTGTTCTCGGCGACACCATCTGCGGAGCCAGTTGTTGACATCTCCTATTTTCCTCTCTCTTCCTGGACCATGCCCTTCTACTGGTAGAAGAGACGAGATGACAATCTGTGCGTCCATTTCCTTCAGCTTCTTCCCCAGAGCCTCGTAATCCCTTCTGATATTCTGAAGGCTATGTCTTGCTGTGTCATTCGTTCCCACGTGGACCAAAAGGAAGGGGTATTTGTCAGTAGATTTGGCCAGTCTTGTCAGCCTCTCTGTCACATCACGGATCTTTGCTCCAGGGAGACAACAGACTTCACGAGACATCTTGTCGGGCCCACAAATCACTGCTTCTGTACCCCTCAGCAAGGAGTCCCCCACCACAACCACGCGCCTCCTCTGAGGCTTAGCAGCAACTCTTCCCTGCGATGGAACTCCCAGGCTCCCCTGCTGTGTCCCTGAAGTCTGTCCATGCTGCTCTTCCTGATCCTCCTTGATAAGTGAAAGGGCTTCGAAACGATTCTGTAGCTGCAAGCTCCTACAGCTATCCCTGATTTCTCTGTCTCTCTGTGTGACATTCCTCCAGCTGTCTGCCTCCTGTGTACATGAAGTGACCTTCTCACCCCTAGCGACTTTCTCTGTGTGGTCCCCTTCCAAGATCGTTCCTTCTGTTGTGTCCAGGGAAACCTCTTGCTCCCTGACATGCTGAAGTGTAGCTACCCTGGATTCCAGCTGCTGTACTTTCTCCTCCAAGAGGGCTACCAACTTGCACTTGGGGCATGTGAAGCTCCCCACATCTGTAGGCAAGAAGACAAACATCCCACAAGTGTTGCAAGTGACTGCAGCTGCTCCCTCGGTGCCCATATCGAGAAGTATTAAGGAATCACTAAAAGAGGACTGTGGACTTCCTCCTCAAAGAATATCCCTGGGTAAACACCAATGTCAAAGGCCCCTGATGTCCTGGCCTATTTCACCAATCTCTGTCAGTGATTTCAACCTACTGGGAATGTTACTTTATACAGATGCCCTGGTTTCTAACTTGTATTCACTTCCTCTGAGGTGGAGGGGAACCCCTCAAAGGCACTTTTAAAAAGGGGGGAGATCTAAAGGAGAACCTCTCAAACAAAGTTTACAGCTCCTCTGCTCCTAATGTTGTGCTTTACCCTTTTTTGGGGGGGGGGGGGGAATGGCGCGCGGCTCTCTGAGCAGTTCTCTATAGCTAGTCTCCTAGCTCCTCCCACTTGTGACTCACAGATGTGACTCACAGAATCCACACACTTACCAATTATGCATGGCAGGAGGCTGCACTGGATAGCCCTTGGGGTCTCTTCAAACTCTATGATTCTATAAACTTTAATTGTGGCAAATGATATATCATATCTTACGATCAGGGCCCAAAATACCCTACAACGTCTGGTGAACCCATGAATTGCACAGGTTTTCTTAGGCATGGAATATTCAACAGTGGTTTTGCCAGTTTGTTCCTCTGAAGGTTCCCCATGACATTCTTGCAACCAAGCTTGTAAAATGTGGGCTAGACAAGGTAACCGTTACATGGATTTGTAATTGGTTGACTGGCCACACCCAAAGAGTGCTCAGCAATGGCTCCTTTTCATCCTGGAGAGAAGTGACCAGGGGGTCCCAGAGGGCTCTCTCCTGGGCCCAGTGCTGTTCAACATCTTTATTAATGACTTGGATGACAGAATTGGGGGCAGTAGGAAGAGTAGCTAATACCCCAAAGGACAGGATCAAAATTCAAAATGACCTGAATAGACTAGAAAGCTGGGCCAATGCTAACAAAATTAAATTCAACACGGAGAAATGTAAGGTTTTGCATTTAGGGCAGAAAAATGAAATGCACAGATATAGGATGGGGGACACCTGGCTGAACGAGACCACATGTGAAAGGGATCTAGCAGTCCAAGTAGACTACAAATTGAACATGAGTCAACAGTGTGATGCAGCATCTAAAAAGGCCAATGCAATTTTAGGCTGCATCAATAGAAGTATAGTGTCTAGATCAAGGGAAGTAATAGTGTCACTCTATTCTGCTTTGGTCAGGCCCCACCTGGAATACTGTGTCCAGTTCTGGGCACCACAATTCAAAAAGGATGTGGAGAAACTGGAGCAGGTCCAAAGGAGGCCGACTAAAATGGTGAAGGGTCTGGAAGCCATGCCCTATGAGGAACGCCTTAGGGAGCTGGGAATGTTTAGCCTGGAGAAGAGAAGGTTAAGAGGTAATATGATAGCTTTGTTTAAGTATCTGAAGGGATGTCACATTGAGGAGGGAGCAAGCTTGTTTTCTGCTGCTCCAGAGAACAGGACCCGAAACAATGGATGCAAGCTCCAGGAAAAGAGATTCCACCTCAACATTAGGAGGAACTTCCTGACAGTAAGGGCTGTTCGACAGTGGAACACACTCCCTCGGAGTGTGGTAGAGTCTCCTTCCTTAGACATCTTTAAGCAGAGGCTGGATGGCCATCTGTCAGGGATGCTTTGATTGGGAGTTCCTGCATGGCAAGGGGTTGGACTGGATGGCCCTTGTGGATTCTATGATATGCAGCCTACAGTACCTGATATTTACTGAGGGTTACTCATAAAAGTATTAACCAGAGCTGGACCTACTTACTTTCCAAGATTAGCCAGAATCTGGTACCTTTAGGGTACAGTGGGGCAAAAAAGTATTTAGTCAGCCACCAATTGTGCAAGTTAATTGTGCAACTTAAAAAGATGAGAGATGCCTGTAATTGACATCATAAGTAGACCTCAACTATGAGAGACAAAATGAGAAAACAAATCCAGACAATCACATTGTCTGATTTGGAAAGAATTTATTTGCAAATTATGGTGCAAAATAAGTAAATAAGCAAGATTTCTGGCTCTTACAGACCTGTAACTTCTTATTTAAGAGGGTCCTCTGTCCTCCACTCATTACCTGTATTAATGGTGTGAAGAAATCAACTGTGGGAGAAATAATTAGTAAATGGAAGACATAGAAGCCCACTGATAATCACCCTTGATCTTGGGCTCTTGGCAAGATCTCACCCCATGGGGTCAAAATGATCACAAGAACTTAGAGCAAAAATCCCAGAACCACACGGGGGGGGGGGGGGGGGAACCCAGTGAATGACCTGCGGAGAGCTGTGACCAACGTAACAAAGGCTACCATCAGTAACACACTAAGCCAGTACATGTCCAGGCCCGTCAGAAGTTTGCTAGAGAGCATTTGGATGATCCAGAAGAGGATTGGGAGCATGTCATATGGTCAGATGAAACCAAAGTAGAACTGTTTGGTAGAAACGCAACTTGTTGTGTTTGGAGGAGAGAGAATGGTGAGCTGCATCCAAAGAACACCATACCTACTGTGAAGCATGGGGGTGGCAACATCATTCTTTGGTGCTGTTTCTCTGCAAAGGGACCAGGACGACTGATCTGTGTACATGAAAGAATGAAGGGAGCCATGTATCGTGAGATTTTGAGGGCAAACCTCCTTCCATCAACAAGGGCACTGAAGATGAAACGTGGCTGGGTCTTTCGGCATGACAATGATCCCAAACACACTGCCTGGGCAACGAAGGAGTGGCTTCAGAAGAAGCATTTCAAGGTCCTGGAGAGGCCTAGCCAGTCTTCAGATCTCAGCTTCATAGAAAACCTTTGGAGGGAGCTCAAAGTCTGTGTTGCCCAGCGAAAGCCCCAAAACATCACTGCTCTAGAGAAGATGTGCATGGAGGAATGGGCCAACATACCAGCAACAGTGTCCTATGATGTCAATTACAGGCCTCTCTCATCTTTTTAAGTGGGAGAACTTGTACAATTGGTGGCTGACTAAATACTTCTTTGCTCCACTGTATCTAGGCAGGTTTTATTTATTTATTTTATTTATTTGAGTATTTATACCCTGCCCTTAAACCATAAAGGCTATCAGAGCGGCTTACAATTATTATTTTTAATTAGACGGTTCCCTGCCCACAGGCTTACATTCTAAGAAGACACAACACAAAAGGAGAAGGGACTGGTGGGAGGAAAGGGATCAGGTCCAAAACTTCTTCTCTCCCTCTGAGGCCTGGACCAAGGCCGATGGACTGGAGGGAGGGCTCTTCTTCTTAGTTCAGGCCAGGGCTGATGGAGCGGGCAGGCCTCTCTCTCCCTCTGATGATGTAGATGGCAAAGGAAGGTCTCAATAAACAATGGGATGCTTTAAAGGACAAAGAGATCTTGTAGCACTTTTAAGACTCCCTGAGCAAAATAATTTGTAGTATTAGTTGTAACATTTTATGATTCAGATATAGGCTATTTGGCAGACCATCTCTCCTCATATGAGTCAGTCTCGGATATGAGATCATCCAAACAAAATGTTCTCACCTTTTCCTCCTTCTGCTTCTTCTCCTCTTCCTGGCTCAAGAGGAAACCTTCTGCCAAGGCCACTGCCTGGGAACTGGTCTCTGCCCCACACTCTCGAACCCAGCTCTCCATCTCCGGGGGAAGGACAGCCAGGAACTGCTCCAGGATCACCAGGTCTAGCATCTGAGTCTTTGTGTGCTTCTCTGGCTTCAGCCATTGCTGGCAAAGGTTGTGTATTTGCTTACAAACCTCCCGGGGTCCTTTGGCATCCCAGTAGCAGAAATCCCTGAAGCGCTGTCGGAGGACCTCTGAACTGCCACTGCCAGTGTCCTTGGCCAGGTCCTTCTGGGCTGTTCTTTCCCAGAATGCTCCACTGCTTCCAGGGCCAATGGCATCATGGCCTCCTCTTTGGGCATCAGGACCAGCTGGATCCAGCTCTTCCATCTCCACTCAGCCTCTAAAGGGGTTCAAAGGACCTCCCTGCAAGCTGCCAATTTCTTTCTTAAGGCAAAAGAAGAGAAATGGGGCATCAGCCTGGAACCATATATAGCAGAAACCGTGTGTGCTTCTGTCCGCACCTTAAAAAAAAAAGGAAATGCCCTTTTTAAACTTGAAAAACCCTTTTATTGTGCTTTATTTGAACAATCACAACAATAAAATGCCAAATAGCATGTTTCAAATATCATGTTTTCAAGATATAGGAAGCACAGCACAATCTTGGAATTCTCACCATACAGTCAGCTCTACACATCCATGGATTTTTTATTCATGGATTCAACTACCCATGGCTTGGAATACATACACACACATATACATACATACATACATTGCCCAAAAAAAAAACCCCACACCTTGATTTTTCTATTTTATAGAAGGGACACCATTTTACTATGCATCCACAAATTTTGGTATCCACGGAGGGTCCTGGAACCAAACCTCATCAGACACTAAGGGCCATGAGTCTTTCCTAGTAATAACAGAATTCCATATGTTTATAATTTACAGTGCTATATAAATAAAGGATGATGATGATGATGTTCACATGTGATTTAGGGGTGAGGAGCAACAAAATCAGTTGAATGATGCAATAAAAGGAAACCAAACAGCCAGAAAAACCTCAACCTCAAACTAATAGGGTCTGTCTGATCACCATTTATATCTCGAAGACAAGAAGATCCCCCCCCCCACTTAAGCAATATCCCAAAATGTTTCATCCAAGACTCTAGAGTCAGAGTCAGCTCAGAGTTTTCCACTTCGAAGCAATTTCAAGCCTTGCGATGGAGCACAAAACACTAATTAGTTCTTTATGTAGTAATATCCCAAACCCACCAAACAGTGATACCATTATAGGACCAACCAAAATGCACAAAAAATACATGGTTGCAAGTTTCAAAGCTCCACTGGTTTCTTCATCAGGCAAGGTGTTAAAAACCATACAGGAGGGGAAAAATTGAAGATGGCACCTCTTCTTTCTGGCCATATCATGTGGCTACTGGGGGACTCTCTAAGTCCAGGGAATTTAACATCCATCTGCAACACAACAAAGATACTTCCTTTGCAATCCAATATCTCTCCATCCTTTGTGAAGCCACAGGCCCCTTTTATTAGGCAGAGGATCTTTGAGAAAATAAAAGTCTGTGGAATTCTGGACTGATTCATGGGGAGTAAACAAAAATTTAGTTAAAAAATAGAAATTTAGTCAAACTATATTTAGAACTCAAGATATACTTAAGATACATAATACTATGAAAGGGAAAAGCAGAATCAAAGAGTTGAAAAAATAGGGGACAATTTGACAAGAACAAGGAAAATAATAAAATAATTATGTTTTGCATATACGGTAAGCTATTTCAATGGTAAAATAGTATAGGATTACAAACTGAGATATAGGTAACTTGAATGCAAGAAAATCCCAACATTGTTGTGTTAACTGAGATGATACTAGCAAAATTGTTATGGCTGTATAGATGGAATAAGATTAGGAAGTCACTTAGAAGAATTTTGGTTGAGCATAAAGAGGAAGAATGGGTAAAGAGGAAGAATCAGCTTTGAAAAGGCAAACAAACGAATAAATAAAGCCTGTGACTCGCATCATCATTTTATAATTCCCAGAATTCAATACCCTGCTCAGCCATATAAACCCACTTGGTAACCCTGGCCGTGAGTCACACTCTCTCAGCCTCAGGGGAAGGCAATGGCAAGCCTCCTCTGAACAAATCTTGCCAAGAAAAACCTGTGAAAAGGTTAGGGTTAGCTTGAAAGCACACCATAACAAATTATTCTTTAACAACTTTGCCTGATGAAGAAGCCGGTGTAACTTTGAAAGCCTGCAACATGCATTTTGTGCAGTTGCCCCAGGCTGTACCTGCATTACAGAAATAATACACGTTGACACTACTTTAAATGCCCTGGCTCAGTGCTATGGAATCCTGGGATTTGTAGTTTGTTGTGGCAACAGAGTGCTCCGAAATAGAAGGCTAAATGTCTCACAAAATTACAAATCCCTGAACTGCATAGCACTGAGCCAGGGCAGTTAAAGCGGTCTCAAACTGGATTATTCTGCAGTGTGGACACATCCCATGTGTCTGTATCCTCCTAGCATTGATTCAGGGCAGTTAAAGCGATCTCAAACTGGATTAATTCTCCAGTGCAGCCTCCATGAAGAAGGTGCCACCGTTTTGAGGCTTTGGGATGTGACTGTGCTTTATTGTATGGCCAGTACAGCTACTCCTGGGTATAATATCTGGCAGAGAAGGAAAAAGATTAATTTAATAATAATAATAATAATAATAATAAATTAATACTATATAATAACAAATTAAAATACATGTAAAATATAATATAATAATTTATTATATTATTATTATTATTATATTATAATATATTGTGTATTATATTATATTAATATATTATATTATTACAATATAATATATATTAAATATAGTAATAATTTATTATTATTAATACTATATAATAACAAATTAAAATACATGTAAAATATAATATAATAATAATTTATTATTATATATTATTATATATTTATATATTATGTATTATATTATATATTAATATATTATATTATTATAATATAATAATATATATTAAATATAATAATAATTTATTATTATTAATACTATATAACAACAAATTAAAATACATATAAAATATAATTTAATAATAATTTATTATAATATATATAATATATTGGTATATTATAATATATTATATATTATTATATATTAAAATATATTATGTATTATATTATATATTAATATATTATATTATTATAATATAATAATATATATTAAATATAATTATTATTAATACTATATAATAACAAATTAAAATACATGTAAAATATAATATGATAATAATTTATTATAATATATATAATATATATTATTTTATTATATTATTATATATTATGTATTATAATATAATATATTATATATTAATATATTATTATAATATATATTAAATATAATAATTTATTATTATTATTATTATTATTAAGGCAAAAGAACTTGTGAAAACTAGAAATCCTAGGTTTTCAAGGAGAGCAGGGTGGGAGCAAGAAAGCAGATGCTGCACAGCCTCAGGGAGGGATGGAATACACCACTTGACTGCTGGGGGAGCACTGACTCAGAGTGAAGGCGCAGAACTCCCCCGCTCCCTCAACATTCTATTCCCCCCCGTTTCTCTTCTGCGTGGTTTCTCCCGCCTCCCTCAGGGCTCACCTTTGTCCGCGGCTGAGGGCGCCTCAGGGACACTCGCCTGTAGTCGCCTCAATGGAGGGGCGGGCGGGGCATAGAGACTTCCGGAGGGGGCTAGAGGGGAGACCGGAAGTGGCTGTTGCCAGGCAACCTCTTGGGCCTATATATTATTTAATTATTTAAAATTTATTTATTTATTTATTTAAAACAAACAAATAAAAAGGAAAGGGGGATGTGGGAAAGGATGGAAAGGAGTCCAGCAGCATCTTTAAAGAAGGCACAGAGTTTCATTCACACTGCACTTTAACTGCCATAGCTGAATGCTATGGAATTCTGGGAACTGTAGTTTGTGGTGGCCCCAGAGAGCTCTCTCTCTCTCTGACAGAGAAGGCTCAAATGTCTCACAAAACTACAGATCCCTGAATTCCATAGTACTTGAGCCAGGGAGGTTAAAAGCCATTCCGGGATTTGTAGTTTGTGGTGGCCCCAGAGAGATCTCTGACAGAAGGCTCAGTGTCTCACAAAACTACAGATCCCTTAATTCCATAGTACTTGAACCAGGGCAGTTAAAAGCAATTCTGGGATTTGTAGTATGTGGTAGCCCCCAGAGAGCTCTCTGACAGAGAAGGCTCAATGTCTCACAAAACTACAGATCCCAGAATTCCATAGTACTTGAGCCAGGGCAGTTAAAAGCAATCCTGGGATTTGTAGTTTGTGGTGGACCCAGAGAGATCTCTGACAGAGAAGGCTCAATGTCTCACAAAACTACAGATCCCTGAATTCTATAGTATTTGAGCCAGGGCAGTTAAGAGCAATTTTGGGGTTTTAGTTTTTGCTTTTGTAGATTTTAACACTGTGATGTACTGCTTTTAAATTTATTTTAATTTGTTGTTATTATTATTATTATTATGTTTGTTTGTTTGCAATTTCTGAACCACACTGTTTATTGTTTTAAATTGTTTTTAATGTAATTAAACTACCAGTATTTGTTTAATTTGTAGAACGCTCCGAGAGTTACTTTTAGGGGAAAGGAAAGGTGTTTGTGGTGGTGGAGATTGTTATTATTTCACAACTTCAACTATTTAAAGTTATTTTCATCTGTTTAGCGTTCCAATGAAACCCAAGGTTCTGCTCTGTATGAAGCTCTTTCCATACTCTGTGTTTGATATGGTGTATCTTTCTTTATAGGCATAACAGAGACCTGGTGGAATCTTCCATGATTTGAATATTAAAATTGAAGGGTATAATTTATTTCAAAAAAACAAATATGGCAGAAAAGGAGGAAGAGTAGCATTATATGTCAGAAACAAATACATTCGTACAGAAATTCATGAGAGTGTTCAGAGTAGACCAGCTGAGAGAATTTGGGTATAGGGTCTCCATAATTCTCTTCCGCAAAAGCAGGACAAAATATTGGACACTCAAGAAAAATGAAGGACACAACCAACTAAAGTCCAAAAACATTAATAATTAAAAAAATAAATAAATTCATGCTTCTCAGTCACACTCAAAATGGAGGAGATTTTTACATTCTTCCTACAGAAGGTTGAAATGTAGCTCCTCCAGTCCTCTCTGGCCAACAGTTATGTATTATCCCCCCCCCCCAAAAAAAAACAACAACAACACACATACACCACATTTTGACATCTAACATTCCTGTATTGCATATTTCAGTTTGTTTGTTTCTTTATATATTGCCATCAATACACATGGTGGTTTACAGGTACAACAAGAGTTTATTGCTTAGTCCAAAGACCATTGCAAACAAAATATTCAAGCTTTCATACAACTACAGAATAAACGTTAAAACTTTATAACTAAAAATAAATAAATGAATAAAATACATAACTAAACTTAAGATATATGTCTTGTATTATAAAACAGATCACATTGTAATAACCAAGAAAGAGAGCTTATTAACCATTGATGTTATAACAAAAAGCATTTTATATATACAGTACATATATGCTCAGGTTTCCATGGGG
This sequence comes from Urosaurus nigricauda, assembly GCA_034509955.1. Lineage (NCBI taxonomy): Eukaryota > Metazoa > Chordata > Lepidosauria > Squamata > Phrynosomatidae > Urosaurus > Urosaurus nigricauda. Next base: position 321,993,909 of record JAOEGL010000002.1, on the reverse strand, counting down.
CTTTACAGACTGCCAGGAGAGGGCGACACGAAGTTGCCTTTTTGCAAATGCTTAAGCAGCTACACTGCAGGTCCCAAATTTTCAGTGGGGGGTCATCTAAAGACCACACTTTCATGCAGGCATGAGCACACCCCTTTTTGCCTGTCTGTATCAGGCCTACGTCAGTTAAGATAGGTCCAGTAACTTTTCTTTACACCTGATTGACAGCTTTTGCCGCGAACATTGCTATCCTTTGAATCACATATTGATTTGTAAGTTTCTTTTTCACACACCTAGTATTTCTTTCTTTTTCTAGGAAAGACTCTAAATAACTTTCTCTAATACCAGCATATATCTGGCACTCAAGTATATAATGAGCCAAATCCTCCAAAGTTGGCTCTCCACAGATACACAACCTTTCTTGAACTGGGATACCATAAAATCTTCCCCAGACCTCATTTCTTCAGCGTCCATTTGTTCAAAACATAAATGTGTAAGGGCTTTACATGATTATTATTATCCTTTATTTATACAGCGCTGTAGGTTTACATAGTGCTGTATATATAAACATATAATTAGCCGGTTCCCTGCCCTCAGGCTTACAATCTAAAAGGCACGACACAAAAGGAGAAGGGAAAGGTGATGGGGAAGGGTATCACGTCCGCTGGTTCTTCTCTCCCTCTGAGGCCTGGACCAAGGCAGGTGGACTAGATCCCAGTGGCAGAGGTATTGTCAGATATTTTTCACTTTTATGTTCATATTCACACTGGCTAACCATTTCACTCTTCCTATGGTTGTTAGGGCAGTTATATCAATTGGTGCATCCCCATCAGACACTCTTTGTTTAAAGATCTTTTTAGTTTCATTAGGGCTTTACAGACCACCCAAAAGGGGCGGTCCGTAGGCGCCCAGAGAAGTGCCGGACTGAGGCCTGGGCTGCCTCACAGGCAGCCCTTGCGGCCCCAATCCACCGCTTCTCCAGGCCAGACATGGGCGGTGCTCCTAAGAGGAGAAAGGGGCTGCCACTATGTCCCCTTTCCCCTTGGCATCCTTGGCGCAACTGTGTGAAAGCTGTGCCAAGGACGAAAACGCGATGATCCTGCAGCATGATGATGGCAGGCACATGCCGCACTGTGTAAACGCAGCATGCGCCATGACATCATTGCAGTGCGTGTGTATGGACGGCACGGTTTAAAAATGGGTAAGAGACATGATACAGATTTTTAAATATTTGAAGGGATATCATATTGAGGATTCAGCAAGCTTCTTTTCTGCTGCCCCAGAGACAAAGGGGCTGTACAGACTGGCATCAAAGGCCGGCATGGGGGCAGAGTGGGGGCGTGGTGTCCACACAACACACACCCTGACTCTGCCCCCATGCCAGCGTGACACTGCGCACCCCACCACATGGAGGGGGCCTCATGGCACTCCTCTGGCGCTGTGTCCAGATGACGCAGTGCTAAGGGAGCTCTGAAAAGCTGCGGCGCCAGCAGCTATGGCACGCTTTCCACTGCATGTGGTTGCCGCGGGCCTGATCCAATGCTTTTCAGGGCAGCTGCAAAAGAGGTTCCACCTTTACACTGCCTTGCAGAGTGGTAGAGTCTCTTCCTTTTGAGGCTTTTAAAGAGAGGCAGGATGGTTATCTCCCCCCTCCGCCGGATGACTAGACATCCTCCTTTTCCAGGACGTGTCCTACATTTTAGCCCTCTTCTGTCATGGAGGAATTCCAAAAAGCCCTCTGTTTTGAACACGGCTAAGAAGCATGAATTTATATTAGTGTTTTTAGCTTTTATTTGGTCACGACCCACATTTTCCTTGAACATCCTGCATTTTGTGGTGCCTTGCCCTCTTTTACGGTTTGGTCGTCTGGTCATCCTGCTTCCTGCTGCAAACCTTGAATATGTGCCTTTTAGAGGATACCAGACCGAGGCTGCATCTGCACTGAAGTACTAGTGCATTTTGACACCGTTTTAACTGCCATGCCTCAGTGCAATGGGATTCTGGAATCTGCAGTTCTGTCACATGGGAAATTTGGCTTTCTTTTTCAGAGCACTTTTGTGCCACAGCAAACTACAGAATCATAGGTTTGCCTAAGATGGAGCCATGCTAGATAAAATGGTGGCAAACCACTGTTAATTCTGCAGTGTGGCAGCAGCCTGAGGGGGGAAATAAAGAAATCCCCTCTGAAATAAACAGATAACCAAATTAAAAAAAACCCTTTGCCTGGGTCATCATGCTTCAGGGCCCTGCCAGAGATGTGGTATCGCTGGCAGGCAGAGAGATACCAATACCGTGTTTCCCCGAAAATAAGACATTGTCTTATATTAATTTTTGCTCCCAAAGATGTGCTAGGTCTTATTTTCAGGAGATGTCTTATTTTTCCATGAAGTAGAATTCACATTTATTGTTGAACCAAAAAGTTGAATATTTATTATATACTGTATATGTATTTATATACAAAAACTTGGCTAGGTCTTACTTTTGGGAGAGGCCTTATATTTAGCAATTCAGCAAAACCTCTAATAGGTCTTATTTTCAACGGATGTCTTATTTTCGGGGAAACAGGGTACCTTCACTCCTTCCTTGGTCTACAAGAGATAAACGTGAGCTCTTGAGGCCAGAAATGTCAGTAAGGGGTGGAGGGATGGCCCTCATTTCTAGAAGGAGAAAGGGGTTTCTGTGGGGGGTCCTTTGGAATTTCTTGGTAGGGAAGGAGAAGCAAAGGCCGGAGAAAGAAAGATGGTGATGGCAGAAGGGGAGAGAGAGAGACCCCAAATGTTTTTGTTTAGGGGAAGGAGAAGCAGAGAAAGGATCCCCATTGGGTGGTTAATGGCTTTTGTTGAGGTAGAGTGATGCAGGGAGGGAGACAGCTTGAGAGGATGATGGGGCAATTGGGGGAGAGGAGAATAGAAGACCCTCATGCTAGTTCTCGGACTCCTTCTTTTACCAGAACATCTTCCTAGTCTCTTTAGGCACAGTGATGGTGAAATTGAGAGTGGAGAAGATGCTTCTTAGCTAAACAGCATGGCCTAAAAGGATGGAGCCAGTGGGGATCCTGCATCTGGTGTCACCCGTCCAGGGTGGGGACTATTGGGGGACGAGATTCTGGGTGGGATTTTCGGTGGGACATCTAGGGCCAGGGAAGTGGCACTCAGCTGCATAAGTGGCCAGCTGCCAGCTGACCGAGCCAAAGACCCCCCTTGAGGCCTGGAAACCCCCTTGAGGACCAGAGTGGCAACCATGCAGCCCCCAGGAGCACCGGCAGGAGGTGCGGGGGACAACCAAGTGTCACCCCCCCCCTTCCCTGAGTGTTACCCAGTGCAGCCTGCACCCTCCCTCCTAGTGATGCCACTGGATGGAGGAGCCTAGGATGAGGCTCCTTTGAGGATCTTTTGCTCGGAGGCCAAAGGTGAGGTGTGGAGCAGTCAGCCCAAACCAAAAGTTGTAATCCATGAAGCACCTGCAATAACTCCATGCCAAAGAAGTCAGCAGATGTATATCACACAGTTTCAAACATTTATCCTAAATTGCTTCACCAAGCCACCTCCTTGGAATGCATAGTTCTCTTGTTTTTAGCATCAGATGTAGTTTTGAGAAAGCAAGCTTTGTTTGCTGACCATGTAAAGTTCACTGTCAGTTTCAATGACTTCAAATTTCCAATGGCTTTCAGTAATGTTGTGACTGGCTGAAGCCCTTCTGTGTCAGTCCCACAAGGTGCAGGTTTACCTTTCTGGCGGCCAGATGTTTTGCTTGATCTGATTAAGGGCAGATGAAACACTTACTGCTTTAGTAGCAAATACAAACAAAAATCCATTAGTGATACCTTTATGGCCAACTGAAATGCAGAAGAGACTTGTTGCAAGCTTTCGAAGCTCCATGGGATTCTTCATCAGGCAAGATGTTACAAACCAACAGGAGAAGAAAAAGAAAACAATTGAAGATGTTAGATGCCTGCATGTTGTTTCAGTCCTTAGTAAAGATGTTATGAAAGGATATATTTTGCAGGCAGGTTCCTCCTCCTCCTTCTGGCCATGCAGCAATTGGGAGATTTTAAAAGCCCAGGAAATTTTTAAAGTCCATTTGCACCTCAACACGAACCCCTCTTTTGCAATCCAATGTACATGGAAACTTCTTGAGGAATCCATTGTTCTGTGTGTATATATATGTGTGTGTGTGCATGTGTGTATTATTTAAACTGTCTGTGTTGTCCAGCTTTTTCAATAAAACACTCCTCCACCAAAAACCTGCTTGGGAAACCAGTCACTCTGTTTAGAGCCCTGGTGCGTTCTGAAGAAGGGGTTCAAGTACAGTACCTATTTGGTAAACAGACTGTCCCTCTTCCTCCAGCTTCAGTACTGAGAAAGAAGCAGCTGGTGGGACAGATTAAAGAGTTGGGATACTTTGGGCTTGTCCTCCCAGCATCGGATCAAAATCATAGCTCAGACATATGCTCATAGGTCTCGCTCTAGTGGGTGCTCATGCAATGCCTTGATCATGCATTATGGGACCTTTATTGTGTTTTAGATTTTAACATGCTGTACCCCGCATTGGTACAGTCTTGGGCAGACGCAGGGGAAAATAATAAATTATTATTATTATTATTATTGCTTGGCGGCATAGAGCCAACCCTGGAGTCTTCAGAAGACTGAAGTCCAAACACACTGCAGAAATAATCCAGTTTGCGACCACTTTAATAGCCCAGGCTCAGGGCTAGGGAATCTTGGGAATTCTAGTTCACTGTGACACCAGAGCTCTTTGACAGAGGAACCTAAATGTCTCACCAAACTAGCGTTCCCAGAATTTCCCAGCACTGGGCCAGGGCAGTTAAAGTGGTCTCAAACTGGATGATTTCTGCAGTGTGGTTTGGACTTGAACAGTCTTCTTGAGAAGATAAAGCGCATGCTCTGCTGCTGGCATTGGCCAGCTAGACCTTGGGAAAGTTCCTTTTTGTTCCTTTCTCTCCAGCTGTTGGAGGGAGAAAACCAGGCTCCAGAGTCCAGCAGTGACCAGGATATGAGCCATACTGGCAGGGGATTCTGGGAGTTATAATCTTTAAAATGAAACTTTCCCAAGCTCTAGCCAAGACCAGGAGAGCATGCACCTTCAAGTCTTGGAGAGCCAGAGGACAGCTTGGTTAGCCATCCAAGGACTGTCCTTTTAAGGTTTCTGCCTTTGTAGGAAGGAAGGTGGAGTTTGAGAAAGAACTTGAGGAGGACTAGGGCCTTAAAAAGGCTTCAGGGTGAAGGAAATGTTCAGCTCCTTGCTCTCTGCAGTGCTTTTCTTTTACAGGCTTGAGAAACAGCATTGGTAAGACTATGTAATAATGTGGGGGGGGGGGGTGAGGAGAGAAAATATAGGTAAATTGGAAACCATTGCTGTTATGGGATGGATGGAGAAAAAGAAAACTCTAGACAGCTGGACATCCTCCTTTTCCAAGACATGTCCTACATTTCAACCTACTGTTCAGGAAGTTTTCTAAAATAGCCTCCATTTTTAGCATGACTAATTTCCAAAGCACACTGCAGAAATAACCTAGTTTGAGACCGCTTTAACTGCCCTGGCTCAATGCTAGGGAATCCTGGGAACTGTAGTTTTGTGAGACATTTAGCCTTCTCTGTCAGAGAGCTCTAGTGCGCCAATAAACTACAATTCCCAGTGTTCCACAGCATTGAGCCAGAGCAGTTAAAGCGCTCTCAAACTGGGTTATTTCTGCAATGTGTTTTGGACCTAAGAAGCCCACTGAGTAACACTATGTTTGTTCTTCTTCAAGAAACAATGCAGTATATATATCTGTAAAATTAGGTAGATTGTATGCCACAGGGAGGCTTTTATATGTTTTTCTTATTATTTTGCTTTGTAAAGCAATGTGTAAAGCCTACGGCGCTCTATAAAACATAATAATATACATATCACATTAATTTTAGTGTTTTTATGCAATACCCTATATTTTTCTTGACTGTCCTACATTTTTGCGGTGCCTTGTCCTCCTTTGCAGTCAAGACTTCTGGTCACCTTGCTCATGGACACTCTTGAATGACGCGGTTTGGTGAAAGCAGGGAAGAAGGTCCCCCATTGCAGCCCCTTGTCCTTAAAGAGTACAGTGGGTCCTTGTTATCCACTGGGATTTGGTTTCAGGACCCCTGTGGATAACAAAATCTCTGGATGCTCAATTCCCATTAAATACAATGGCATGGCAAAATGATGCCCCTTATATAAAATGGCAAAATCAAGGTTTGCTATTTGGAATGTATACTTAAAAAAATATATGTTCAAGCCCTGGATGCTTGAATCCGTGGATAAGGAGGGCCTTAAAAGTACTTAAAAGTCTCTTTAATACTCTTGCAATGGCTGCTGCCCTTGAAATGAAGGCTGCAACTGCACTGTAGAAATAACCCACCTGCAGGTCCAGCCTATGGAATTCTGGGATTTGCAGTCAGACGCAGTTTTTAGCCTTCTCTGCCAAAAAGTGCTGGGGTGTCTCACAACACAAATCCCAGGATTCTGTAGGACGGTGCCTAGGCCATGAAAGTGATGGCATCTGGGCAATGGTCCTCCTTCATCCTGAGGCCCTGTTGCTCCTGAGGGCTATAAAAGTTCAGTCTGACACTTATAGGCCAGGTTTCCTCCCTGAATATGTCCCTTTCTTTGCCACCTACCTTACATACTCAACTATAAGTTGACCTCATGTATAAGTCGAGGGCAGGTTTTGGGGCCAAAATTATGGATTTTGATATGACCCATGCATAAGTCAAGGGTAAAATTTAGGGACATGTGACAAAAGATGTAAATGATAATGCAAAGGAAAATGATGCCAAAGAACTTAGAAAATTCTGGCAGGCATAACTGTGCTCATCCTAAAGGCTGGATGGATGAGAGAGTAGAGGGGATCCATGCTACTTATTGGTGCTCACAGGATGGATTAAGCTCTTGCCTTTTATCACTCTATTCAGAGAAAGGAGATGGTTCCTATATATATACAGTGGTCCCCCGGGATACGAATCCCTCGGGATCTGAAATCCCCGGGACCCGAAACCGCCGGGGCCGGAAAAACGGACCCGGCAAACGAAAAAAACCCCGGGTTGCGAAAAAAATTCGCAACCCGGACGCTTTAAAACAGCGCGCTTCCGCATTGGTTAAAGCTGTCCCCCGGGTTACGAACGATTTCCGGGTTATGAAGGTAATCCCGGAACGGATTACCTTCGTAACCCGGGGGACCACTGTATATATATATATATATATATAAGATTTAAAGTACAGTACTTACATTGACCCTTGGATAAGTTGACCCAGCTATTTTGGGTCAATTTTTGACTAAAATTTCTAGACTTATACATGAATATATACAGTAAGTTTAGTTGTTCAGTAGATATTTTGGTAGTGAGATAATCTCATTAAGAGGTGGTGGGCATTTGGTGAAGGGAAGGAAGAAGGGTGAATCAAGTGGTGGCTGGAACAGATGGAGTTTTAATATTAATTTTACTTCTGACGTCAGTGTGTGGTGTGTTTTTAACATGTATTGAAATAACCGTGGACAAGCCTGATGGAATCTGCGAGGACTCAAAATTTAAGAACTCAGGTCTTTACAGGCCACAGGATTGGATATTTCATGCACATATGTAGATATTAAAATATTTATCTCTCTTTATATATCAAAATCTCAGGGCAACTTACAATAAACTCACTGTAGAACAATAAGTAATAATAATAATTTTAACACTTAAAATATATTAAATTATCTTTCAAACTAGACAGTTTAGCCAGATGTTCTGTACAAGCCACTTGTCTAACAGAACAAATGAGAAAGAGAACATTGTTGTTTTCCCAAAGCCCTCCTCCCCAAGTGAAGCACCTTCACCTGAGAAGATGTAACACACAAAGCCTATATCGTCATTGTCCTCTTTCATCCTTCACTTTCTTTTCTCCTCACTGTTGAAGTTGTACACTTATTTGCACATGACCTTGTAAAAAAATTGTTTCTGTTTGATTGCTTTGAAATAATGTGGGTGCTTTTGCTTTGCAGCATTGAACAAAGAATAGGAGCGGCAGGAAGGGAGATTGAGAAGGCACAGGGCAGTTTGTTCAAAACTGGAAGCTTGCAAAGGCAGTTGCAACCAGAATTAATGCAACATCTATGTTTCACACAGCAATCATAGAAGACAAGTCTCAGAAGGACCTGAAGAAGGAAAAGGAGACTGACATTATTGCAAAGGAAGAAGAAGGACGGGGTGGATCCTGTTATATAGGCAAGGAGACTGAATCACTGGCTCCACCGCTGCCCATGTTGGATGCTCACCAGCTCTGTTTTCCATCCTTAGGCAAACACCCACCTATCTATTTCAATCATCTGGACAAAGATTCTCCTATTGGAGAAGCTGAGCAAAACCATATTAACCAGCCCAAATCCCAGGGGCAAGCTAATCTTAATGTTACAGAAAAAGAAACAATGAAAAAACAGAGCAATAGCATTCTTGCTGTTGGTGCTCTGGAGGATGTACATAGAGCAGAGCAAATCCTGGATCAGAATCAGAACCTAACCTTGGATCAAAAAACAGGGAAACCAGTCAGATACGCTGTGCTTAACTACACAGATCTGCAATCTGACAAGCGCTTGTCATTTCACACATTCGAAGGCAATCCTGATGCAACAAAGAAACAAGAACGTTCACCAGAAACTCCAGAAGAACCTGTTCCACCTGCCAGGAAAAAGACACGTACCTTCTATAGCCATGGTAGGATATTAAGAATCACTTTGCACTGTTTCACACATTTGTGAATCCAGTGCTCTGAGTGGTAGGAACATCCTAGGGCAGCTATTGTAGCCTCTGTTTCTTGTGAGCAGTAGGAGAGGAAAGGCAGTTATATGAAATCTTTTCATTTACAAATATGCACTCTGAACATGGGGAGGAGGAAATGTGACAGAAAGAAGTACCATTGGTTCTCTCCTGCCCCTGACTTGATGGCCTTTTCTTGCATCTCCTGCAAACCTCAGATTTTGCAGACCTCCCCTATTCTCACTTATTCTTAAACACGCTCAGCACTAATGATCAAAACACCAAAGCACCATGAACTCTTCCTTTTGAACATTTCTGATAAGGGAATCTCATTCAATAATTCTAATTCAATAATGATGGTTTGCGTGGTGGTTTGAATGAATTTCATTCAATAATGATGGTTTGCATCATGTTGTGAGATTATCTTTTCCTTTTGTAAATCAATTCATACTTTTTTTACATTTAAAAAGTGAATATTAGTCTGAACTTTGATTTGATACATATTTACATTTATTTATCATATTTTTCAGTTACTGTATACACATTGTTAGTATGTACATTTTTTAAAATGTATATGTACACTGGAGTATGCTTTATACTCCTGAAACATGCCACAAGCAGATTTCTGTGGCAATCCATACACAGATTCTTGAAAGGTGATCTGAGATACTTTCATTAAAAATGCAGAATGTTTTAATTAAGAATGTAGAATCTAGCAAAATTATTTTCCATTCCTGTATACCAATAAAGTATCCGTTTCATAGCCCTGGGACACTGTGAACTACAGTGGGCAAGAGAGAAAGTGTCTCCTGCAAGTCCCTAACAGCTCTATTCATACAAAGTTCTTTTAGAGGTTGGCTTAGGTCCAAAACACACTGCAGAAATAATCCAGTTTAAGGCCGCTTTACTGCCCTGGTTCAGTGCTAGGGAATCCTGGAAATTGTGGTTTGTTGTGGCACCCGAGCTCTCTGACAGAGAAGCCTAAACCACAGATCCCAGAATACTCTAGCATTGAAACAGGGCAGATAAAGCCGTCTCAAACTAAATAATTTCTGCCGTGTGCTTTGGACCTTAGTCAAGTTCTGAGCAGAAAAGCTCCTGTTAAGGTTGAGAGCTAGAGAGCCAGTGTGATGAAGTTGTCTGAGCATTGAACGAAGACTCTGGAGACCAGAGTTTCAATCCCCACTTGGTCATGGAAACCCACTGGGTCACTATGGGCAAGTCACACACTTTCAGTCTAGATAGGAAAGCAAAGGAAAATCCCTCTGGACAAACCATGTCAAGAAACCCTCATGATAGGTTCATCTTAGGATCACCATAAATCGGAAATGACTTGAAGGCCTACAACAAGTAGTAGTTTGGGGACGGTGTAGAACAATAAAGTACTGTGTTGTTGTTTTTAAATGTATGTAAAATGTGAAGAATACAATATTTTCCAAGTCAAATATTTTTCAAGGTCAGATTCCTGTTCTTTCCTCCAAGTTCTTTCCAACTCTTTGTCAATTCTCTCTTATGCTACTTCTTTCTTTTCTCTCATGTCGGTGCTCCAGAACAGCTGGATGAGCTGGAGAGAATGTTCCAGGAAGATCACTATCCTGACAACGAAAAGCGTCGTGAAATTGCTGTCGCTGTTGGTGTCACCCCACAGCGGGTTATGGTGAGTCTTTACTGATGACCAAGAAATTTATCTGATTTGCATGAAAAATGCCTGGTTTGTTAAGCCATCCTTTAGTTTAGAAGCTGGCAGTGAGCATCTAGTCCAAAATCCCTTCAAGCTGCCAGCTCCTTTTGCATGTTGTTTTTGGTCCACCAGGCCTGATTAGCTTAAACTGTGACTCACTGCTATATCCAAAACAGTTAAATTGGGGGGGGGGGGGGTATTTGTTGTTTGCTTGAAAAATATACAGCTTAACTACATTTTATTTTATCCAGAGTTTTCCTTAAACTGTCATCTTACTCTCCCTTTTATATATTTTATATACAATTTAGTGTTACTAATTTACCTTTTTGTGTTACTACTTATCCTAGTCCCAGAATACATTGAGTTTTTCCCATTTGTTTTTATATTGCTGACCTGCTTTTCCATTAATAAGGATTGTCCATTTGTCCATTACTGCAAGCTCGTTTAATTTTATTACCCATTCCTTGATTTATGGACTATTCTTTTCTTTCCAGTAGTTTGCATACACTATATGTGCTGCCGTGATCATACATAATAATACATTTGTTTCTTCTTGATTAAGTTTACCTTTTAGTTCATCTGTTACGTTTAACAGAAGTAGTTCTGGGCTGCTTCTAAATTCAATTTAAGAATGTTGGATATCTCTTTTTCCAGTACTTCCTTGCTTTTTTGCAATTCCACCACATATGGTAGAGCGTTCCATTTGGATATTCACATTTCCAGCAATAATTCTTGTTGTTGTTATAGATCTTTCCTAATTTCGATGGTGTCATATGCCATCTATAAAATAGAACAGTGAACGGTTTGTTTTTTTAACTTCCATTTACTAATCAGTATATTCAGACATCAGAAGAAGACTAGGAATGGGAAGGGCAGCTTAGAAAGAACTAGACAATGTTCTAAAGTATAAAGGTATACAACTTAGCACTAAATTTAGAATCACCCAAGTCATTTTATTCCCCATCACCATGTACAGTGGACAGTGAAGAAAGCAGGTAAGAAGATCAATTAATCTGAGATGAGGTGCTGGAGAAGAGTGCTGAGTATACTGTGGATGGCCAAAAAGACAAACAAATGGGTTCTTGAACAGATCAAGCCTGAAATCTCCTTGGATGCCAAGATGATGAAACCATGGGTGTCATACTTTGGCCGCGTCATGAGAAGGCACAATTTATTCGGAAAAACAATAATGGTAGGAAATGTAGAGGGTAGCAGAAAGAGAGGAAGACTGCATGCCAGATGGATAGACTCAATTATGGAGACCGTGGGCCTGAGTTTGCAGATCTAAGCAGAGCAATGGAGGGTAAGGGATCTTGGATTCAAGGGCAGTTAACAACAACAACAACAATTATTCAATACTAGCTTAGATCAAACTGTATTTTTAACATTTTAAATGTAAGAGGTTCTGCGGTTTAAGCTTACAGGAATCACTGCAGAATGGTTTTTGCCTGTGTGTTGAAGTGAGTCCCTTGATCTAGCAGCCAGAATAGGCAGTAACTGTATGCAATTTAAATGATCTACTTTTATACCAAGAGATCCTATTCTATAGCAACCATTCCTTTCACCAAGAATCTCCCCCGTTATTAGGTCTGGTTCCAGAATCGCAGAGCAAAGTGGCGAAAAACGGAAAAACTGACAGCAAAGGACAAGAAATCTTCAGCTACGGAAGCAGCTTTGTTAGTAGGTCTTCAACCAAATTCTCAAGGGTGAGAATTCTCTGCCTGTTGGGTTCAAAGATGGATGGTAGCTATTGAGAGAGTGACAAGTACAGTATCACATGAGAGGCATTGTTACTTCTCAATGTGTTCTGTGATCAAGTGGTGTCTCTCTCAAATGGCTTTCAACAGTTTATGAGGAGAAAACTGCCTCCAGTGGTTCCTCCTTTCTCTGTAGAGGGGACTGTAAGTTGTGCTTGTCTCTCTGTCTCTCTGTAAAGTGGCTTTGAGTTTATCATTTTAGTCACCTGTGCTTTCAAGGTTGCAAACAGTATTCTGTAGTAATCAGTCAGATCAGTCTCATCATCCCTTTTAAGCAGCTATATTAGATCTTTCCTATTTCTATTGAGAAATGTGAAAGCAGTAGATCTCTCAACCAAAGTAATCAAATTGTCATGGTAGAAGCTGAACAACCAGCCCCACACCCACCCACCCACCTCCCTAACACAGAGTCTAGTAGATAAAGAAATAAGCTAAGTCTTCTTTATAAAACATTTAAAATAGCTTTGCTTACACATTATTATGCCTAGATTGTAAACCTGAGGGCAAGGAACCATCCAATTACAGTATAAGATTGTATGTACAGCGCTGTGTAAATTTACAGCGCTATATAAATAAAGGATCATCATCATCATCATCATCATCGTCGTCAAACAACAGGTCTTGTGAAGGATAGAGACAGAAGGAAAAAAGGGAAATGCTGCTGGTTAGCATGATAAAGGAAGCAAAAGTACATAGTCACAGAAAAAGTGTGCAGACCAGAAATTGGAGTGTATCAGAATGCAAAAATTACTAGCTCTAACAGCATCAGACCGTACAAATTTAAGGACATGCAAAGGACTGAAAGGGAATATTCTTGTATTGGAATAAAACAGATATACCCTCTGTAAGGATGTTAAGAGGAACTTCCCCTGTAGGTAATTGAAAGTGAAGAAGCACAGAAAATTCTTATTTTCCCTTCATTTCACTGCTTATGTTTATCATGATGTTTAACTTTACTTTTAGTGCAACATTACTGCCAGTGCCTCAGCTGCCTGAGAATGTGCATGACCAGCCTCCTGCAATCTTGATGGGTCCTCCAAGTATTAACTGTTCTAATACTCACAATGAACAAACAATACCACTAGTCTCCACATCAGGTGAGACTTATTAAGACCTCATTGAAGTGTGTCACAATGCAATCCCTTCCCCAGAAATCCAGACATTTTCCTTCTATATCAGCCCATGTGAGGGTATGTGGGAAAGGGCAGAATTCCAGGCTCCTTCATGCCTTAGTCTCCTGCCAAGCAAACAAATCACTCTCCATTTAAAAAAAAGGAAAAAATGGTATTTCCTAGAAACTGTGAAATAAAATGGGAGTTTTAAAAAACTGAATTAAACCCTAAAAGAATTGTTTTCACTGTGAAAAAGGTTATGTGCCATGTGCTCCTAAAGCTTCAGAAATGAGGTGAGAATGAATTGTTTTGGTGGTGTATAAATCCAATCTCAGACTTGTGCTGAAGAACTAATCCAGAAGGGTTGTTCTAAAAGTGAAAAGCCACTTCCCACATTATACAGAACAAACCTGATGAAATTAGATGTGATGAGTATACCAAACTTGTGTGGCGTCCATGCGTGCAAACATCTTTTTATAGGTGAATTTAAGAGGAAAAGGCATTGTTTTAGACAGCAGACAATAGCACTGTATAATAGCTGAGGATATTCCATTGTGTCCTCTCCTGCCTTTTATACAGTTCTTGCAGTCTCTACCTTCTAACTCTTTTATATTATTTCTGCTACGTTCTGGGCCTCCCATGTGTTGCTCACCTTTCATAAGTGACACATCCTTTATTTTTCTTCTGTTGCCTCAGTTATGAGCAGATCAGCTCCACATGAATCTGCGCAGATGAAAGACACCTCCCAAGGCATATTTGGGTCTCTCAAGGAGGAAATCTTGCAGGCCATTCCAAGCCCTCCACCCATTCGGAGAGCTGTACTGCCTTGCAATGTGGTGGTTAACCCAAACAATCCAATTATCCAATGGATGCTGGATACTTCTAGCAGTGCATACAGTCCAGCCAGCCAGGAAAGTGGCTCCAGTGAGGCCTTTCCCAGTAGCATCCAGAGCCAAAGGTAAGCACATAGCAGGCATGGAATACCTAGTGGAAAGAGAGCATAGGATGTTACATTTAAAAATAAATGGTTATACTGTTAGTTATATTATTCTTTATGAAGCTCCACAATTTAATTTTTTTTGCACTACTCGTTCTGTTATTTGTTATTGTTATTCTTTTTTTTAAAGTGATTATTAAGCTGGATCAAAAGTAGATGGATAAGTAACAATACCAGTTGCATTTGAGGGGGATGTGGAGGGAGAACAGTATTTCCCAGTTTGATATAAAAAAATCTATGAAATAACATAGGATCATCAAAGCTTAGAGTTGGAAAGTGCCTCAAGGACCAACCAGTCCAACCCCTTGCTATGCAGGAAGACACAATCAAAGCACCCCTTAAAGATTCCCATCCAATCTCTGTTTAAAGGCCTCCAAAAAGGGAGAGCCCACCATCCTCAGAGAGGCCTATGATATCACTGGAATGGAGACATTGATTGCAAAAGAGGGGTTCTTGTTGAGATGCAAATTGACTTTAAATTTCCTGGACTTTGAAAATCTCCCATTGTCCCATGGCCAGAAGATGGAGGAGCCTGCCTGCAAAAGATATCTTCCCCATCATAACATCTTTACTGAAGACTGAAAGGCATCTGACATCTCCAATTGTTTTTCCCCTCCTGTTTGTTTTGTAACATCTTGCCTGATGAAGAAGCCCAAGGAGCTTTGAAAGCTTTCAACAAGTATATTGTGCATTTCATTTGGCTAGTAAAGATATTTGTATTTGTTAAATGGCCAAAACAGCTACTCCTGAATGGTTTCTTCTAGCCCACTGTTGAACAATTTTTGCAATCCTAATGTTTAGGTGGAATCTCTTTTCTTTTAATTTGTATCAATGGTTCTCATTCTACTTGAGTGCAGCATAAAACATGTTCAATCTAGTGACTAATGTCATTGAAATTCTTGCAAGATATGGAATAAAGTAAATCCTGATCAGTGGGAGAATGCTCCACAATATCATATATTAATAATCCACAATTATTTTCTGCACTGCAGAGAAAACCAACCTCCCTCCCCATTTTTCTTCCTAATTGCTCTGCCAATGAAGTTTCATCCTCAACAGAATTTGTGTTTATCCAGGTTGCTACATGTTGCTGTGGGGTTTGAAAGTCTGATGATAGCAATCCAGCCAAATATCCATGTTCTGTAAGGATTTCTTGCCACCTTGCCTGACTTTTGGCTTCTGAGACTTAATCTATCTATGTCTGTTCTCTTCCTCTGCTCACCTCCCTGACAGGAGCATGCACTTCTTGTCTCCGTCTAGTCAACAGTTGCTCTTGTCTCCACTTGCCTCTTTTCTTATGACTTACATTCAGTTTGGACCATTTCTGTCTCTCTTGTCTCCCTCACAGCCTGCCTTTGCAGCAATACAGAGAGCCCCAAGCAGAGAGAAGCCAGGGAGATGCAAGGTTTAAACCACCTAATAGCATTCCTCTTGTCCTGTTTCCTTCCCTTCTGCTATTCAGTGAGAGGCATAACAAATTACAAGTGACTCACATTAAGATGGTGAATTAATAATTTCATAACCACCAAACAAAACGATTATGGTAACACTGTTCTACAATTCTTATTTAATATAATGTCATTAATGTTATTACTGTTACAATTTGAATGTATACATTGTACACAAATATATAACCATGAAACTGTCTCATACATTCTACTTATTTTAATATATGGGGGGGGGATTCAAAAATGTGAGAGCCTCAGATAGTGTTCAGTCCTATATGGATGCCAATTTGGCGTTTAATCCTTTTCTCCCACTAGTGGTAACATACCTTCTTCCTTCAGTGCTCATATACCGGTACATAAAGAGCTGTAAATTCAATCTCCCACCTCATCTGTCAAGTACCCACTCTTATCTTAAGGGTTCCAATGTTTCAGCAAAAAAGGTCAGCCAAATCCAGACAATATCCATCCATTTCATTCCTTCATTATTTTCTTTCTAAATATATATGTACAAGGTATACTACAAATCACTAACATTAAAAGCAAATTGACTGTATACTTCTTAGGACTTACCAAATAGCTTCTGCACATATCCTCTGTCAAGCTATATTCAGCATTTCAGAATCCCTGTGAAGTCCTTGCCTAATTCACTTATATTGAACTGCTGCTCTTAATGAGGTAGTTTAGCAGAGTGGCAGGATGATTGAACTAATTAACAATTGAATGATTTAGCCCAAAACTCTCTCCAAATGCATCCTTTCATTATGTCCTACAGGGCTTTGAATATTTAAATGATGAATCTGGAGAGGTTTCATTTGGAATAGAGTTAGATTCTTATCCTGATTAGATTTAAAGTGAACAACCACCAAACCTCCAAATTTAAATGAATAGTGAAAACGTGAAATCAAAGGCTTTCATAGCAGGCATCTATAATTTTGTGTGGGTTTTTCAGGCTATGTGGTCGTGTTCTAGAAGAGTTTGTTTCTGACGTAGCCCAAAAAACTCACAAAAAACTATGGATAGTGAGAATGTTTATATGTAGAAAAAATTATATTCCTAGATAAGTACCTAATTGTGCTTCTGTTTCCAAAATCCGTATCCTCGGAGAACAGTGAATCTGGTGGCTAGGTTATAGTGCCTGAAATAAGAATTAATGATTTCAACAGATGTTACATTGAAATCAGAACCCAACATTGTTTCACAGCATTTGGTAATCACTGCTTTTGGTTCAAAAGAAAGCCCAATAATGAGTAATTTGTGAGATTAGAGAGGAAAGAAAGTGAGGGACCCTGTCTCTGTGTTAAGAACTGGTCTCTGTTAAGGAAGATACCATTTACTACTTCAGGGAAAAGACTATATTCTCTCTATTGCCAGTTTTATTATCTTTTCACAGATTCTGCTGTCTTTAATTGCCACTTTCAGTCTGTTGTCTGCAGTGGCTGCCTCACTCATGGGGCTTGGTTCAAATGAATCTCACAGCATAATCCTCCTAGCCAGCCAGCATGTGTGTGATATTTGCACAGGGCTTGTTGCCTTGCAGTGAAGTCACCCCTTCCTTAACTAGGCCATCAACAAAAATTCTTTGGCTGCTCTTCCAGTTCATCCCTGAAGTCAATTAGGACAGAACTATTTTCTGAGCTCTCTCTCTTTCTTTCTTTCCTATTGCTCAGCAGTTCCTTCTTTCTCAGAGAAGCAGGACAACAGCATGTGGTGCAGCCATCCTGGCCTGAATTGCCATCCAGCTATTCCAAGTGCTCCGTGTATCCAAGCCAATTGCCATGACGCCCACAATTTTTTATATTCTGTTTAATTCTTTTGCATTTTAAGATAACAAACAGTACCACAGCCAGGCAATACAAACATTAATTTTAAATACAAGTGTATACAAAATAATTACACAAAAGACTGTCATAACATAATGGCCTTAAAAAGGCTCAAAAGAATTATTGATGTTGTGATGACAAATTGTGCTCCTTTAGTTCTGAGATGAAATGGCCCCAAACTATAGCAAATGTTTTTATTTTTTTATAGCTGCCTAGTCTCAATCTGAATTGTAACCTAAAAGGAAAGGGCTAAGTGAGAAAGAGAACTGGGAGAGGGGATCACCAGATCCTTATGCATTAAGTCCACCTATCTGCAAACTACTTTGTAATATCCTTGTCTTTCAGCTATATCTGTGTTTTTATATCAATGATGTAAGACTCCTTGAGATCCCTCTCCCTCGCTATTAGCTTAGCCATAAATGGAACCAGAGGAGGAGATGGGGATAATCATTATTTGGTAAAAAGTTGTGGCCATATGATCCCTGCCTTAGATGGTAGGAGGGATCTGAAGCCCTTTGGATGCCCCCTTCACAGCAGATCAGAACAAACCTTCATGGTGGGTACCAATCTTCTGATCCAGTGTGAGGAGAATGGCCTATATTTCTACAGAATAACCAATAAACTATTTCTTCCTTACCCCAGAGTCATCTCTCCTGTGCACTGCAATTACCCTGAGCAACTGGAACCTACATCCAACCTAGAAAGCCAATATTCTCACTCAAGTAGTCAATCAGGGATGTTCCAGTTGAGCCAGCGCCCTCAGCAACAGATGTCTCCATTAGACTGCTTCCCAGTCCATCAGCGTTCGCCCACAGTCCAGCTCATCCCAGCCACTCCCAGTAAATCCAGCACCCATTTTTTCTCCCTTCCTGGCAATGGTGGACTTGTCAGATATGGAATCACAGAAGCTGCTCCAGGGTATCTACAGAATCATATGGGAGGGCATCTCCTAATACAGCCACCAGCTGGGAACTCAGGTAAGTGTCACGTAAATAAATTATGTCCAGTATTGGTAATTCCTTATTGAGAAGATGCCACCAATGCTCATGAAAATAGACAGAAAGGAATCATCACACATAGGCTAACAACTGATTCCTCCTTGAAAAGACCTGTTTGTCTGTTAACTCTATTTATTTGTTTACAACCCTTTTCTGCCTGGTAAGTTAACTTCTCTGCATGGTAAAGAAAACATTAAAATGTATTAAAATTAATTTGAGTTTGCCAGGAAGAATAACTGTTTTATGCCTTTTCCCTGTCCTATAATAGCATGACTGAGGGCATGGACTGTCTTCATATGCACTTACCATCCATTCATTCTTCAGTGGAAGGCCTCCTGTGGTTGCCACTGTGATTTGAAGTGATGCGTGTGGCTCCCAAAGGGATGACCATCTCGGTAGTGGTACCTCAGTGTTGGGTTCCTCTCTTCAGAATGATTTTTATGCATCTACATTCTTGCTTTTTCAGTCTCTCAGACATTTCCCTTAGCTTTTCTGATACAGATTGAATTTGTTTTGTGCCATGTATTTTTATTTTATTTTATTTTATTTTTTTGCATTTGTATATTCATTATTTTATACTTTTCCTACTTGTAAACCACATTTGTCTCTTTTCTTCTTTCTTTGCTTCTGCTTTATATCTAGGCTACATCTCTGAATTTCAGACTGTGCCCTGGAATGACTTTTGTCTGCCAAGAGCTTCAGTTACCAATCAGCTTGGCTCCCAGGTACCTTTTTCCAGCTCAGGAGAGGGAAATTACTCTGCAGAACAGGAGCCATTTACTCGGCACCAAGGCATGCCACCCATTTCTTGCCTGCTTCAGCTCCCCAAAGCAACAGTCCCTGGATCAACGGGATTGTTTACTGCCAATCAAATGACACCAGAAGATCAAGATTTGAGCCCAGACCATGAGTCCCAGGTAGAGCACAAGGCACCATATGAGGAGGTCCCCAACACAAATGATCAAGCAAATGCTGCTGGTGAGTGATGGGTCTTGTGTCCTTCCAGATATGAGGCAGAATGCAGGAAAAATAGAAAATGTATATTGTCTGATCAAATATAGGACCTGGTTAGATTTGTGATCTGTTTTTAAATGGAACCTGCAAATGTAACTACTAGACCTATTTGGACTGGGGCAGCAGCACCTCAAGAGGTGGGGCCCATTTGTCCTATTGTATAAATTGCAGTTAGGGCCAAATGCAGGGTAAGGAGAATTATTTTAAAATATTTTTCTTTCAGAATCATGGTCCTGATCAAATTTTTTCCCTGGCAGCTGGCATTTAACCAATTATACATTTCTCTTCATCAACTCTTTCTCTTGTAAGGTGAGCATACTTGAATCATCAGCCTCAAGGAGTAGCAGGCTGTCAGGCTGGTAAGCGAGGGAAGGAGCTGACTGCAAGCACAGAATGTTTCCTTTCACAGATGTTTAGAAGCCCTGGTGGCGCAGTGGTTAAATGCCTGTACTGCAGCCACTCACTCAAAACCATAAGGCTGCGAGTTCAAGACCAGCAAAAGGGCTCAAGCTCGACTCAGGCTTGCATCCTTCTGAGGTTGCTAAAATTGAGTACCCTGATTGTTGGGGGCAAGTAGCTTACAGTTGTCAACCGCTTAGACACTCCTTAGGCGGTATGAAGCTGTATATAAATGAAGCTGTTTTTGTTTTCCCAGATTACTTGAGATTAGTTAATTATGTATGATCCAAGACATGTTGCAAAGTGCATTCTGTAAAAGAACCTTCTTCTTGCAAAGGACTCTTGTAGCACCAGAGACTAACTGAGCACAAGTAGTTGTAGCAGACGCTTTCATAGTCTTAGAGGCAAAACAGACAGTGGTAAAGGGGCCGCTTAACTCCATCTCTTTGCTCGCCGGATCAGGGGTGTGGCAACTGCACCCTGCAACAATCCAGCAGTTTGCCGGTTCAAAAAGAAACAGCAAAATGCTGCTCCTTTTCAAGCCGGCAAAAAGCCGCACTTGCCACCGTGGCAGCGCTTTTGCTCTGTTTCTTAGATGCAGCATATGTAAAAGCTGCCTGAAGAAGCATTCCTATGCTACCTACCGTTGCATGATGGCAACTTGGGGTGAAGTCAGGGCATGTGGCGTGCGGCTACCACATTCCTACTTCACCCTGATGCTGGCCTTTTTGGCTGGTCTGTACAACCCCTTAGTCTGCTTCCTCAGATGCATGAAGTGAACTACTGCCCAGGAAGAACTTTTATAATCAGACTGTATGAATAGCTGCAATTTGGGATGGGAAAGAGCTGGCTTTTCTGGCACTGCCGCAATCCTAGGGCAGTTTCAAGATGCTCTGGCAGCATGTGGCATGCAGAATCATGTCGCCCACATCCTGGCAGCCAGGTGGCTTCCAGGTGACTTTCAGGCATCATCAGAGCATGTGTTGTGTAAACATTGGGGCCATTCAGACTACCATATAAACCGGTTTGTAACCCGGATTAAAATCGAGAAGTTCATACTGGTGCCATTTTTTTCACTAGGGAATCTTGCACACCCAATGTGGCATAAATCCCCCTAAACCTGGGTTTTCCGAAAGCGGGGTATTTACCGTTCTTTCCAGAAAAAACAGTTCAATCAAATGTGAACTTGGCTCCGATCATGATTGGGTCAAGTTTAGGGGAGGGGTAAAGGCCAGGGGGTGGAACATGCCTCTTCTCCCTGCAACCACCGGCCTTAATCCAGTGCTGTCTAATAGTTTTTGCAGCAGGAGTGCTTCATCGGGCACTTTTATTTTTACAATTTAACAGGTTATGTGCATTCTATATGGGGCTCTTTAAACGGGAGGGGGAATCCCCAGTCCATATATGGATAGCTGGCTTCCATATATGGATTGGGGTTCCCTCTCCTTTCGTTTAAAGAGCCCCATTCATATTGAGCATTTAAACGAAGGGAGAGGGAACCCCAATCCATATATATAAGCTAACTATCCATATATGTATTGGGGGTTACCCCTCCTGTTTAAAGAGCCCCATGTAGAATGCGCATAAGCTGTCAAATTGTAAAAATAATTTTAAAAAATTTAGAAGTGCCCAATGAAGCACTCTTGGTGCTGAAAAAAACAGAGGAGGAGGAGGAGGAGGAGGGGAAAGGATCCCCGCAATCCGCACCACTCCCAGCCCTATGTTCCATGCGATTAATCTGTCAAATATAAAAAAGTATATAAAAAAAAGCAAAGTGCCGGATGGAGCACTAGTGCAGCCAATGCCAGCGTCAGATGTCACCATGGCATCATTTGATTGACAACTAGGAGGCTCCATCTTGAATTGTTACTTTTGCATGTATGAACTTCAGTGGGGAAAAATGCACCGGGAAGCATCGATCGGGGCAAAGGGTAGTATAAACATTTTTCCAGAGAGATTCAGTAATGGCATGCACAATCTGATCCGGATCTAACCAGGGCAAATGGGCTAGTATGAATGGGGCCACTGACTCCCAAGACACCTGGAAAGTGTCTTTACCAGGCTGTCTGTTCCAGCCCTAAGTGTTAATCAAAGAAGACATCTAGTGTCATCTGTCAAAAATAAGTTGCCTCATGCAAGGTACTTGAGATTAGTCAATTATGTATGATCCAGGACATGTTGAAAAGTGAATGATGAAAGCTATTCCTTTGGAATATCATGTAGAAAGAAGCATTTATTTTGACAAGACTCCATTAACTGTTCTAATGTTTCTGTGTCCCTCCTAGGCTCTTGTGTCAGATTTTCTTCATCTACTCTGTAGAGTTTATGAAAGTAAATAAAGGTCCAAAACACAGTGCAGAAATGCTTTAACTGCCCTGTCTTAATTCTGAGAACTGTAGTATTGTGAGACATTTAGTTGCCTCTGTCGGAGAGCTCTTGTGCCAGCTACAATTCCCAAGATTTCCTATCACTGAGCCAAGGCAGTTAAAGCGGTCTCAAACTGGATTACCTCTGGATCATAGTCATCACAGTCATCTGAGGAATACAAATGCTTAGTCATGATAGAAAAGTACTATCTTCCATACTGCCATACATTATATTTTAAAATATATGTGTTGAGTGAGACATGACACCATTTTGTCTCTTCCTAGTATTTTAAATATAATTGTATTTTTCATAGAATCATAAAATATTTCTTTCAGTGAAGATCCATGCAGTCATACATCTTTATATTCCATTCTAAAAAGCCAGGAATCTCAGCCTCTCTCCATTTTCTTGCATATAGGATCCTATCTGCTGAAATAATATAGAACATAATTTCCCCAAATTTGTTTTCATATTTATCATCTATCATTCCTTATCGAAAAATATTTGGATCCTTCTTCAATCTAATCTGCAGGATTTTTATTATAGCTTTGTGAAATATTGTCCAGTACTTATTTGCCTTTTCACATGTCCACTGATGTGGTTAATTTTTAAATTTATTTTTAGCTATATTGTTCTTGTCTTAAATTGTAAGCTACATTGGCCTGGTACAGACAGGCAAAAAGAGGTGCTTTCAGTCTGGCTTGAAGGCATGGCATTTAGATGACACATGCCTTGAAGCCAGCAGAAAAGTGTCCTTATGCAGAGAAAAGCCGTTTCAAAAAGAAGCAGCTTTTTCCCGCTTCTTCCTGGCTTGAAGCCATGTCATGTGGTCATGACATGAGCTCTCCAGCTGCCTTGGGAGCCAGTGGTGTGGTTGGTGGGGTTTCAGTGTGGCTTCAGAAAAGGCAGCTTCAAGCCATTTTTTCCTGCCCATCTGTTTCGCCCCATTGAGTCCTAGTGCTGGGGGAAAGGTGGGATATAACAACAGCAACAACAATTATGGTAGAAAGAAAGACCTGAGACCTCATAGTAGCTGCAAGAGACTGTTTGCTGGTTGTGCCGGAGTGGAACCCTTGAGATTTACTGCTAAACAAAGGCATCCTTTTGGAAGCCAGATCCTTTGCAGACATCTTGGCATGCACACCACATTGTGCACTGGTGACCACATCCACAGCATTCCCAGAACCACACCCATTGAGCTTCTAAATTCCCATTTGAAATTACTATTCCAGTCCTCATTGGGTCTTTACAGACCACCCTTTTGGGGCGATCTGCAGCCGCCCCTTTAAGTGGCTGGATGGGGCCAGGGCTGCATTACCGGCAGCACCAGAGGCCCCATTCTGCCATTTCCCCAGGCCACGGAGAAGCGGCAAACTGCCATAGCGCTAGGGTTCAGGAGGGTCTAAATGCCGCGCCCTCCCAAACCCTAAATGCACCGCAAGGGCGCCTCTTTCTGCCCGTATGTATTGGGCCATTGTGATGGTTCTTTTACTATTCTGACTTTTTTGTATTAGTTATCAAGAACACCTGATGGTGGAGGTTCCATTGGTAACTATTAGCACATACTTCAAAGAAGCCACCAAGGAGAACTGGGATCACTTTGGATTTTCCTAGTTCATTTGTCTTTATCTTTCCAGGTTTCGCTGAAGACAGCAAGAACTGACTCGACCTTCTTCTGCGAAGACAGCATGGAGGCCAGGAGAGAAAGGAAAACTGATGTTACTAAGAATCTCTTGTTTATTTAATCTGTTGGAAATAAACAGAAATTATGTATATTTTGAAAATTATGTATACCTTGAAAAAAAGAAGAGGGAAAATAAGACATGAGACAATAAGTTCCATTGTTGTTGCTATTGTTGTTCTTATTTGATGTTTAGGTATTAAGTGTATGATTGCTTGCTGAGGAAAGAAGCAGCAAATTTTCAATGCTGAGTCAAAGGCTTTCATGGCTGGTGTTTATTTCAATCAATAAACTGAGCTCAATCCTTTATTTTGCATATACGATACTATTTTTGCTGAATGCTCCCAAATTTACCATCATGGGTAACCTGGGCTCCTGTTCTTGTAATCACATGTTTTTTGTTAACTGCCCCACTAATGTGGGGTCTTCCTCTCTTTCTGCTGCCTTCTGCCTTTCCTAGCATCATTGTCTTTCCGAGTGAATCATGTCTTCTTCTGATGTGGGCAAAATATGACATCCTCATATCTTGGCTTCCAAGGAAATTTCTGAATTTATCTGCTCAAAGACCTGTTTGTTTGTCTTTTTGGCTGTCCATGGTATTTCCCTGAAGCCTACTTGACGTGATTTGGTCCAATTTTGCATTGTATCCTTTGACAACTTTCATTATACCTTTCCACATGCATGATCTGAAAAGGGCATTTTATAAAGGATGCTTTCCTTCAAAATTACACAGACACAGCCATCATCAGGATAGTTGGGTAATTTTGTACCATTGGACACTGCTGCTTGTTAGTCTCTGTGTTTCCAGGGTCTTGGCAAGAATGGATGGAGAGGAAGGAGAGTCAATGACTTCATTGGACCTGGGAGGACTGCATCGCCAGACCTGAATTAGAATTTAGAATTTTTCTAATTTTCCTGGGGGTGGAATGGGGCAATTCAGCTGTTTTCATCCTCCCTTCCTGACAGTTTTATGTTCCTGGAGAAGACTTTTTTTAAAAAAAAAACAGGGAGTAATCTCGACACATCCAAACAATGATACCTTTATTGGGCCAACCAAAATGTACAATTACATGTTGCAAGCTTTCAAAGTCACACTGGCTTCTTCATCAGGCAAACAGGAGAAAGAAATTGAAGATGTTAGTCATAGACCTGTAAATACCTGTGTGCTGCTACTAGGGTGGAGAAGAAGAAGGCTGGGTGGTGGACTGGATGATGATGATGAGGATAATGAAGGAGGGCTAACAGCAGCGAGCTCTAGACCACTGCTCCTGGGCCCCCACAGACCAGAGCCAAAGGCAGCCAGGCAGGCAGGCAAGGCAGAGAGAAGGAGGGAAGGAAGGAAAGAAAGGGAAGGAAGGCAGGCAGGCTGGCTGGCTGGGAGGATGGAGGGAGGCATGGCCGGGGCTTTAGAACCGATACCTGAAACTGGCACAAACAAAATGGGAACCATTGTATTTGCTGAACCGGTTTCAGGAATTGGTTCTAAAGTTAAGTGGGAATGAGGCCTAGGTAATCCAGATATGTGTTGGATTTACAAGTTCACTTAGGATAATAACACACCACATTGTTAAAGTGTTATGCATCCTGGGATCTATAGTGTAGGACAAACATTTAGAATTCTCAGCCAGAGAGTTCTTGGATCTCCCTAAACTATAAATCCCACAATTCTATAGGAGGCAGCCCTGGCTGTTAAAGCCAAATAATAGCACTACCATAACGGTGTAGTATGATACTAACCTCAGATGGACATAAGGAAGAACATGCCTGACAACCTTTTTTTAACCATAATTCACTGTTTTAATCCATCTGCAGCCTTGTCAGGATGTGTATTTTGTTACCTTGCCCTACTACATGTCTAGCCTCAAGAAACACAAACCTCCTTTCTGACTCAAGCAATAAACTACTGAAGATTGTGCGGTATACAACTAGATTATGGCTAAGACTCCAACTTTCTCCATACACCATTTTAATAGTTTTTTATCCGAGTATGTGTGCCTTTAGCAACAGCTAACCATTTTACAGCCAACCCTCCACATCTGTGAATTCGTTATCCACGGATTCAACCATCAGTGGTTTGAAAACATTCCCCTAGAAAATAATTCCATCAAGCAAAGCTTGATTTTGCCATTTGAAATAAAGGGACAACATTTTATTACTCCACTGTATAAAATGGGAATTGAGCATCCATGGATTTTGGTATCCATGGGGGGGGTCCTGGAATCAAACCCCAGCCAATACCAAGGGCCTGCTATATTTTCTCTGCAGCCCACTCCACACACGATTATATGCTTTCTCTCCTATTTGTATTCTTTGAGGAGCAACCATTACAGATTGTTTCCTTCCCCCTGACTTTCCCGTCTGAGGCTTTTAGTGGCTTTGGGGAAGAGGTTAATGTTATAAGTGAAACACTTTCCACACGATGTATACTCATATGATTTCCATGCTGAGTGGTTTCTGTGATGCTGAGTAGGAGTCTGTGGTTTGCTCGCACTGATATTTTCGTTTCTTTCTTGTGTGGGTTCTCTGATGGACGATCAAGTTACACTTTTGCCTGAAACCCTTTCCACATTTTGAGCATTGATTCGGTTTCTCATCTGTGTGAGTCCTCTGATGTTTCGAAAAAGAACTGTTGTGTCTGAAGTCCTTTCCACACACTGAGCACTTGTAGGGTTTCTCTCCTGTGTGGGTTCTTTGGTGCTCAGCGAGGCAATGACTCTGTCAGAAGTTCTTTCCACATGACAAACATTTATACGGCTTCTCTCCTGTGTGAGTCCTTTGGTGGTCAGCAAGAGTACTGCTCTGTATGAAGCTTTCACCACAAACTGCACATTTATATGGCGTCTCTCCTGTGTGAGTCTTTTCATGGTACATAAGGCCACCTATGTCTCTGAAACTCTTTCCACACTCAGTGCATTGGTATAGTTTCTCTCCCGTGTGGCTTCTGTGATGTGAAGTCAGGCTTCGGTTGGAACAGAAGCCCTTTCCACACAGGGAGCATTTATATGGTTTTTCTCCTATGTGAACACTTAGATGTTTAAAAAGGCTACTGCTCTGGCTGAACTTCTTTCCACAGGCTGAGCATATGTATGGTTTCTCTCCTGTGTGAGTTCGTTTATGGGAAGCCAGGTTACCACTCTGTCGGAAGCTCTGTCCACACTCTGAGCACTCATACGGTTTTTCATCCCTGTGCATTCTTTGATGGGCAGCAAGATTACCGCTGTGTCTGAAATTCTTTCCACACTCTGAGCATTGGTATGGTTTCTCTCCCATGTGGGTTCTTTGGTGGGCAGCCAGGTTACCACTGTGTCCAAAACTCTTTCCACAATCTGAGCAATTAAATGGCTTCTCTCCTGTATGGATCCTTTGATGGGCAGCCAGGTCACCGCTCTGTCTGAAACTCTTTTTGCACTCTTAAGCATTTATACAGTTTCTCTCCCATGTGGGTTCTGGGGAGTGAAGTTAGATGTTGGTTCGAACCAAAGCCCCTTGCACACCCTGAACACTTACATGGTTTCTCTTCTGTGTGGATTTGTTGATAGTCGGAAATGGTACTACAGTTTCTGAAGCTTTTCTCACACTTGAAGCATTGGTAGGGCTTCTCTCCTGTCTGTGTTTCATGGTGTGAAGTTAGGCTTTGGCAGCAGCTGAACACTTTTCCACAGCCTGAACATATACATGGTTCCTCTGCTGCATGCGTTACTGGATATTTTGGAAGGCTATAGCACTCATTGAAAGTCTCATTATGCTCTGAGATTGGGAAACATTTCCTTCCAGCCTGGTTTTTTTGATGTGCAATAAGGTGTTCTCACCATCTTAAATTCTTCCCCCATTCTGAACATTTAAAAGGTTTACCTGTTTCATTCACTCTTGAAGACAGGTCAATGCTTGATATTTTAGTTATTTCTTTTGTGCACTTTGGGTGACCCTAGTTCACTTACATCCTTCTCCCAGATATGTGATTAAAATCATTTGTCTTAAGAGCAAGGAAGGATAAAAAGCAATTCATTAACCCCATCAATGCTTGTTCCAATCTTGTCTTTAAATGATTTATGGTAATTCTTACTGAGGAGGCCACCGTGGTGTAGTGTTTTGAGTGTTAGACTCGAATCTGCCACGTGGAATCGCCAACCTAAATCCTGCTAGAGTAAACACATTAAAGCAATTGCTGAATGTCACATCAACACTTCTATAACTCCAGCTGATTCAGAATTCAGCCAAATAGCAGCATTAGTCTGGAATACCAGAATGCAAAGAGATCTTGTAGTACCTTTGAGGCTAACTGAGCAAAAGATATTGTAACATAAGCTTTCATAGATTTGGTCTACTTCCTCAGATATATGATATAACTTCTTTTACTCAGCCCCAAAGGTGTTATGCTCAGCTCCCCATATCCACTGTCTGGGAACTGGTCTCAGTGAGGTGGACCCACCTCTCCATCTCTGGAGGAAGGACAGCCAAGAACGGCTCCAGGATCACCAGGTCCAGGATTTGAGCCTTGGAATGCCTTTCTGGCTTTAGCCATTGGTGACAAAGAGCATGAAGTTGGCTGCAAATCTCTCGGGGGCCCTGAGGTTCCCAGTAACTGAGACCCCTGAAGTGCCGTCACTGGACTTCTGAGCTGGCAGAGTCCTTGTCCAGATTCCTCTGGACAGTTCCAGCCTCAGGTCCATCAGGACCTCCTCTTTCTGCTTCAGGATTCACTGAGTTTGGCTCTTCCATCTCCAGTCTGTGTTCTGTGTCAGGCTCCAACAAGACGCAAAGGCTTACCGTCCTCTGCTGCTGGAAAATGGTGTCCACAGTCTAGCACAGACCACAAGCCCTTGTTGTCTGCTTCTGTTAAATTCTTCAGTCAAAAAGATGCTTTACCAGAAGCATTGAGTACTTCTGGGTAAGGGCTTCTCCCTTTAATGAAGAGAAGTGAAAGTATCAGCATGTCACTAGAGACAAGGGGAAGGAGGACCAACTTTAGTAATTTTCCCATGATATTTCTGCCCTCTCTTCCCTTGATTCTCCATCCCTTTACCAACACAACCCACTTCCAGACCCCTTCTCTTTTTCCTCCCCTGCCCTGTAGATGGAAACTAGGCTAACCTATCACAGGGTTTACTTGGCAAGTTTCTTCAGACAGGGTTTGCTATCAGGCTGAGAGTGTGTGACTGGCCCAGGGTCACCCTATTCAAATCCGGTTCTCCAGAGTCATAGTCCTACACATGCAAATTACTCTTCCCTTCCTAGGGTCACAAGCATTCTCTGAAGATGCCAGCCACAGATGCTGGCGAAACATCAGGAAGAAACTCTTTTAGAACATGGCCACATAGCCTGGAAAACCCACCAAAAACTATGGATACGAGTCATGAAAGCCTTCGACTTCACATAATCCTACACTCAACCCACTACACCATGCTAGCTCTCAAACTACACAACGGAGGCCTTTTATGAAGGAGTCCTGCATATGGGTCACCGGTCATTGTGAGAAACTGGAGAGGCAGGGCAGAGAAGATGACTTTTGCTCCTCTAGCTCCCATCTCTGATCTTCTGCAAACGTAAACAGGTTCAAGACAACTAGCAATGTTTTGGGAAGCTTCCCTCAGGAGTGCGAAAGAAATAAAAGGACTTACCTGGTGTGGCTTTTGTGAGGGAGTGGGAAACAGGGTTGAAATCTATCTCCTTTTCTCAGTCACTTCTAACTTATAGCGACCCTAAGGTTAATTTCTTAGCAAGATTTATTCAGAGGATGGTTTGCCATTGCCTTCTCCTGAAACAGAGTGTGTAACTTGCCTCAAGTCACCCAGTGGGTTTCATGGCTGAGTGGAGATTCGAACTCTTGATCTCCAGAATCCTAGTCCAACACTCAAACCACTGCACCGTGCTGGCTCATCTATTCACCCTCCTCTGCTGAAAATGCACAGCCATCCAAATCCATGCAAAGCAAAGGATGGCCACATTTGTAGTAATGAGGATTTCTGTGGATTTTTGTGGATACCTTGGTAAAGACCACAAAGTTTTTTTCTGCAGTTTTTCCAGGGACCGCTGCAAAAAGCCCATACTCCTGCAAATTGTTTCTGGTCAGATTGCATTCTATTAGACTGGAATGAGGAGTATTTAAATTATGTCCCCCCTTGCTTTTCTCTCTGCTCCCTGTCTGGGCTGTCCATTCCTTGGCATTGCACCTCACCACCACTACCTGGGTTGCCAGTGAAAATTGGAGAAGGCTCCTCTACCTTAAATGACTGCATAGAAACAGCTGTTTGAGCAGGTATTGCCTGTCACACTGCTGCCTGCTGAAATCCCTTTTTCTGTACAGCCATTAAAAGTATGGGTACTAACGTCAGAAAGGAACTCTTCTAGAACATGGCCACATAGCCCGAAAGCTCCACAAAAAACTATGGGTACTAACGCCAGTGCTGCAGCCACTCACTCACAAACCACAAGGTTGTGAGTTCAATCCCAGCCAGGGGCTCAGGTTCGACTCAGCCTGACATCCTTCTAAGATTGCTAAAATGAGTACACAGCTTGATGGGGGCAATTAGCTTACAATTGTAAACTACGTAAACTGCTCAGTGTTATATGAAGTGGTACATAAATGATGCTGCTATTGCTATAGAAGCCCTATAGTTTTCAATGTGGTAACCCTAGGTGAGTACCATTGACCAGGGGTGCAGGGGTGCTACAGATGCAGGGGAGAGTATGTTTGCCAGATTGCAAACTGGGGAAGGTTCCTATTCATTTAATGATCAGGTAGGAGAGCCGGCGTGGTGTAGTGGTTTGACCATTGGGCTACAACTCTGAAGACCAGGGTTTGAATCCCCGCTTAGCTGTGGAAACCCACTGGGTGACCTTGGGCAAGTCACACACTCACAGCCTCAGAGGATGGCATAGGCAAAAACCCCTCACAATAGGGTCACCTTAGGGTTGAAGGCAGACAACAACAAAACAACAACAGGAGAGGATAGGGCCTAAATATTCTAAGCACGAGAACCCATCTGATACTGGAAGCTAAACAGGGTCAGCCCTGGTTAGCACCTGCATGGGAGACCACTAATGAATACCTGGTGTGATAGGTAATAGTTTAGAGGATGAAAATGGCAAAACCACCTCTGAGTATTTATTGGTTGCATAAGAAAACAGTAAGAAATTCATGGGGTCACCAAAAGTCGTCAGGCAACTTGAATTCACACATACACAGGCATGGAATGGGATAGTGAATGGAAATTTCATGTTCAGAAGCAGTGGATGGCCCCCATGGCTACCCCTGGATATCCTCAACAATATTGAATTTAATGTTATTTTTAAGACTACAGTTAAATCACAGATTCTAGCCACTAGATGTCACTGCAGGCTAAGAAACAAAAATATTGATTTCCAGAACAGGAGGGGGAAAGGCAAGATTTCTGAGACTGGCTTGAGAAGATATTTAATCAGTAATTGCTCTTTTTAAAAGGCCTAAATACCTTAAGGGGGCCAGAGTCCCTCTGATCTTGAGAGCTAAGCAGGGTCAGGCCTGCTTACTACATGGATGAGAGACAGCCAAAGAATCCCAGGTGCTGTAGTGTAGATTTCAGAGGAAGGAACTGGGAAAGCCACCTCTGAGTATTCCTTGCTAAGAAAACTCCATGAAATTCATGGGGTTTCCATAAGTTGACAGGGGACTTGAAGGCACACACACACATACATATATGACAAGTCTGCTTCCTCAGATGCATGAAGTGCTTTCATTTGGTGCCATTTTTTTACAGCTTCTTTATCTTCAGAGGACATCTTATGTTTTTCTGTGTTTTTGCTTGCATTGTTTATTTGCTCTTGCTCTTATTGCCTTTTATTTTGTGATGTGGGCATGTAATCCCCACAAACCACTCCACCTTCTGCCTAAACACTTTGAAGGCACCAGATCCCATCTGATTTTGGAAGCTAGGCAGGGTCAGCCCTGGTTAGTTTTTGGATGGTAACTTACGAAAAGAACAACCATTTCAGAACCTACATCACTTTGGAGCAGTTGTAGACACGTTGCTGACCAGAGTCAACCTGACCAAGCAAAGGGTAAGATCCATGAAGAACACCTTCAAGCAGGTAGGTTGTTCCCAGTTATTGGACCTAGTGTTACTGGTGCACCTACAGTGCCTGATCAGCTTCAGTTAATAGTTTGGCATGAACACCATTTCATGCCAGGAGCCTACAGTGGTTCCTCTAGCTGTATCAAAAACAGATGGTACAGATAAATCACCTGTTCTGACATATACCAAATAGGTCAAACCTCTTTGAATGTGTGATGGACAGCACCAAGGAAATCCAGAAGAAAATCAGCATGTGCTTTATAGACTACAGCAAAGCATTTGACTGCATAGATCATGAAAGGCTATGAAACGCCCTTAAAGACATGGGAGTGCCAACACATCGGATAGACCTGATGAAGAATCTGAACTCAGGACTAGAGGCTACTGTCAGAACAGAACATGAAGGAACCTAATGGTTCCCAACTGGCAAAGGAATCAGGCAAGGCTGCATCTTATCACCCACCTGTTCAACTTGTATGGAGAAAAACATCATATGAAGTGCAGATTTGGACTCAGAATATGAAACTGGTGGAAGCAACATCAACAATCTAAGATATGTGGATAAAACCATACTACATACTCGTAGAAAACATGGTACAATTACTTGGAAAGTTCAAAGAACAAAGTGCAAAGACAGGCTTGTTGCTGAACATAAAGAAAACAAAAATAATGGCCATGGAGCAGCCACATACATTCATTCTAGATAAGGAGTAAATTTAAATAATGAAAGAGTTCCCATACCTTGGATCAAACATTGATCAGAACGGAGCCTGCGGTCAAGAAATCAAACGAAGATTCAGAATAGGAAGGGCGGGTATGAAAGAACTAGACAAAATCCTAAAGAGTACTGATATACAGCTTAACATTGTCCAAGCCATTGTATTCCCCATCACTATGTATGAATGTGAGAGCTGGACAGTGAAGAAAGTGGATAAAAAGAAAATCGAGTTGTCTGAGATATGGTGCTGGAGAATAGTGCTGACGATCCCATGGATGGCCAAAAAGATAAACAGTCCTTGAAGAAATCAGGCCTGAACTCTCCCTGAAAGCCAAGGATTAAATTTAGGCTGTTGTACTTTGGCCACATCCTGAGAAGACATGACCCTTAGTAAAGATAATAATGCTAGGAAAGGTTGAGTGTAATAGAAAGAAAAGAATGCATGCTAGATGGGTGGATTCAATGAGGGAGGTCACGGGCATGAATTTGCAGGACATAAGCAGAGTACTGACACAGTACAGCATAGTGGTTTGAGTGTTGGACTATGACTCTGGAAACTAGGGTATGATTCCCAGCTTGGCCATGAAACCCACTGGGTGACCATGGGAAAGTCACACTCTCTCAGCCTCAGGGGAAAGCAATGGCAAACCTCCTCTGAACAAATATTGCCAAGAAAACCCCCTGATAGGGTCAAAGGCACAACAACAACAACAAGCAGAGCAGGGGGTCTTGGAGATGTCTCGTCCACAGGGTCACCATAAGCTGGGGTCAACTTGAGGACAGTTAACAACAAAAACCCTCTATCCAATTTTTCAGTCTAGCCACCCATCACTTGCCAATGCGATTCTAGGCTGATTCAATTGAAGTATAGTGTCTAGATCAAAGGAAGTAATAATGCCACTCTATTCTGCCTTGGTCAGGCCTCACGTGGAACACTGTGTCCAGTTCTGGGACCCACAATTCAAAAAGGATGCTAAGAAGCTGGGGCATGTCCAAAGGAGGGCCACCAAAATGGTGAAGGGTCTGGAATGAGTGTATTTTAAAAGGATTTAAAAAACAGAATAGTCTGAGTAGACTTTTCCCAGAATCCGTACAGAGAAGATGCTTGGGAAAGAAAAATTGTAGGATTGGGGAAGTCCACCTGAGGGTTAAAAGAAGGAAGTATAAATTCCTAGAGGTGCCACTAGATTGCTCCTCACCACCATACACATCACACAAAAACTTCCTAGTGTGGCATTACAGATTTGACTTGCCACAACCATTTCCTGGCTCCATCCTCTCCAGTAACCTTTACCTTTTGTCAAAGCATTTAGAAGCTGCCTCTCTGAAGCTCCACTGTGGAGAGAAGGTGGGTGAAAGGGAAAAGCAATGGAAAGGGAAGAAGGGAGGGTTTGTGTCTTAGAGGAAAGGGATCAAGGTTTGCCAAACACATACCTAGAACCAGCCGCTGCTCAGATGCAGCTACTTGGGCATCTCATAGAATCATATGAATTAGAAGAGACCCCAAAGGTCATCCAGTCCAACTCCACTCTTGACAGATGGCCATCCAGCCACTGTTTACAAACCTCCAAAGAAGGAGACTCCACCACTCTCCAAAGGAGTGTATTCCAATGTCAAACAGATCTTGTCAAGAAGTTCCTCCTAATGTTGAGCTGGAATCTCTTTTCCTGGAGCTTGCATCGATTGGTCCATGTCCTAGTCCTTGGAGCAGCAGAAAACAAGCTTGCTCCATCTTCAATGTGACATCCCTTCAAATACTTAAACAGGGCTATCATACCACCTCTTAACGTCTCTTCTCCAGGCTAAACATCCCCACTGCTTGTTTTCTGCTGCTCCAGACTAGGACAGGGAACAATGGATACAAATTGCAGGGAAAGAGATTCCACTTCAACATTAGGAGGAACTTCCTGACAGTAAGGGCTGTTCAACAGTGGAACACACTCCCTCAGAGGGCGGTGGAGTCTCCTTCCTTAGAGGTCTTTAAGCAGAGGCTGGATGGCCGTCTGTCAGGGATGCTTTGAGGGAGAGTTCCTGCATGGCAGAGGGTTGGACTGGATGACTCTTGTGGTCTCTTCCAATTCTATGATTCTTATATAAAATGGAAAATCATGGTTTGCTATTTGGAATTTATACTTTAAAAAAATATTTTCAAGCCATGGATGCTAAAATCCATGGATAAAAAAACCCATGGATAAGGAGGGTCGGCTGTATATTGTTGCACTTTAAGATTTTGTCTAGTTCTTTCATAGCTGCCCTTCTCATTCTTAGTCTTCTGATTTCTCGACTGCAGTCTCTGTTCTGATCAATGTTTGATCCATGGTATGGGAAATGTTAGATTATTAGATTTCCTTTTCATCTAGGATGAATTCATGTAGATATTCCATGGTCATTGTTTTGTTTAACATTAGGCCTACCTTAGTACTTTCTTCTTTTAAGTTTTGACCACCACAGCCAGGGCACTGAGGGAGAGAGGCAGGCAGCAGAGGAAGAGAGAGGCCAGGCAGACCACCAGCACCCCCACCCCACCATTGCTGGAGATCATCGCAGAAGCCATTAAAAGTATTTCAGTGTTAAGAATTCTCATTCAGAGAAGACAACTTCCATAACATTTTCGAAATTCATACCCAGGAGAAATCAGGTATATACGTTAAGTCAGAAAAGTGTTTAACTTAAACTTCACACCTTACAATACTCACAGAAAAATTCTGATAGGAAAAAAAAAAGCACAAAGGGAGGAAACTTTCAAATTCTTGAAATGTGGGGATGCATGTAATGGGAAACATGATTTTAAAGAATCCAGATAGGGAGAAGAAAGTATGAATTCTTGTAATAAGAAATGAGATCCCCTCCTAAAATGGAGAAATTCCACACAAAAAACAGAGATAGAGAAAAAAAATCACACAAAAATGAGCCACTTAAATATTTCCACATAAAAATATAAAGGCAAGCATATCTGTTAACAAAACCTTGGACAAAGAAGTTCCTTTTCCTAAAGTCGTTTTATACTTGTTCCATATCCCTTTTCTTCCTCATTCTCTTTTTAGCTACGTACATTTTATCAACATCACCATTGAGGACAGTGAAGGAGGACTGGAGGAACATAGACTTTTGATGCTGGGTTGCAGTGGTGCATTTGCAAGAACCTACTATCAATAAAGCTTGAGCTGAAAAAGAATTGAATTCTATTGTAGCTGATCCTAGGCTAGTTCTGTGTGTCGTCCTACAACAGACAATATAAACATTGTCTACCTCCAAAATCCATTATTGAGGGGGAGGGGGGCGGATAAAGTGAGAACAAAGCCTGCCTCATCAACTACCCACAGTATGTTTTAAAAAATTAAAATAACCATAGATATATAAGTATGTATAGAGATCTATAAATTAGGCCCTTAAAATGGAAATCATAAAAAATGAAGGCTAATGATGCATTTTAGAAGAATCAATCACTCTAAAAGATTGAAAATGTGGGGATTTTTGCTTTTTAATTACGGGAGGATTACTTAGAATCATAGAATCATAGAGTTGGAAGAGACCACAAGGGCCATCCAGTCCAACCCCCTGCCATGCAGGAACTCCAAGTCAAAGCATCCCTGACAGATGGCCATCCAGCCTCTGCTTAAAGACCCCTAAGGAAGGAGACTCCACTACACTCCGAGGGAGTGTGTTCCACTGTCGAACAGCCCTTACTGTCAGGAAGTTCCTCCTTGATGTTGTTGTTTCATTTCACGTGTGTAGATTATTAGGTTTGTATAAAAGGTTGGCCACAATGTGTTGAACAATGTGATATGATAGCCCTGTTTAAATATTTGAAGGGATGTCATATTGAGGGAGCAACCTTCCTTAGAGTTCTTTAAGCTGAGGTTGGATGGCCATCTGTCAGGGATGCTTTGATTTGGAGTTCCTGCATGGCAGGGGGTTGGACTGGATGGCCCTTGTGGTCTCTTCCAACTCTTATGATTGTATGATTCATAAGGTCACCATGAACAGATGGGGACTAGAAGGTATTTACCGTGTTTCCCAGAAAATAAGACAGTGTCTTCTATTAATTTTTGCTGCCAAAGGTGTACTAGGTCTTATTTTCAGGGGATGTCTTATTTTTTCCATGAAGAAGAATTCACATTTATTGTTGAACAAAAAAATGACCATTTATTATATACGGTATATATATTTATATACAAAAACTTAGCTAGGTCTTACTTTCAGGGGAGGCCTTATATTTAGCAATTCAGCAAAACTTCTACTAGGTCTTATTTTCAGCAGATGTCTTATTTTTGGGGAAACAGGGTAACAAGATTTGTTATTGAATGAAAATTTTAAACATTCAAATAATTTAAATTGCTTTTGCCCTGTGTGTTACTTGATGATGACCAAGATGTGCCTTCTGGGTGGAACATTTTCCACGCTTCAGGCATTTAAATGGTTTCTTTCCTGTGTGGGTTGCTTGATGATAAGTGAGGTCTCTTTTCTCAATGGAACACTTCCACACTCCAGACATTTAAATAGTTTCTCTCCTATGAATTTTCTGATGACGAGTGAGGTGTGCCTTCAGAGTAAAACTTTTTCCACACTCCAGGCATTTGAACGGTTTTACTCCTGTGTGAATTGCTTGATGACGAGTGAGTTTTGTTTTTTGAATGAAACTTTTTCCACACTCCAGGCATTTAAATGGTTTGTCTCCTGAGTGAATTGCTTGATGACGAGTGAGTTTTGTCTTCTGAGTGAAACTTTTCCCACACTCTAAGCATTTAAAAGGTTTCACTCCTGTGTGAATTGCTTGATGATAAGTGAGGCTTGTCTTCCGAGTGAAACTTTTCCCACACTCCAGACATTTAAATGGTTTCTCTCCTGTATGAGTTGCTTGATGGCAAATGAGGTCTCTATTCAGAATGAAACCTTTTCCACACTCCAGGCATTTAAATGGTTTGTCTCCTGTGTGAGTTGCTTGATGACGAGTGAGGTCTCTATTCAGAATGAAACTTTTCCCACACTCCAGGCATTTAAATGGTTTCACTCCTATGTGAATAGCTTGATGATGTGTGAGGTGTGTCTTCCGAATAAAACCTTTTCCGCATTCAAGGCATTTAAATGGCTTCTCCCCTGTGTGCATTATTTGATGATAGATGAGGTAGGTCTTCCTAGTGAAACCCTTTCCACACTCTGGGCATTTAAATGGTTTCACTCCTGTGTGTGTTACTTGATGATGTGTGAGGTGTGTTTTCCTAATAAAAGCTTTTCCACATTCCAGGCATTTAAATGGTTTTTCTCCTGTGTGAAATGCTCGATGATAGTTGAGGTTTATCTTCTGAGTGAAACTTTTTCCACACTCCAAGCATTTAAATGGTTTTTCTCCTGTGTGAATTGCTTGATGATAGGTGAGGCTTATCTTCTGAGTAAAACTTTTTCCACACTCCAGGCACTTAAATGATTTCTCTCCTGTGTGAATTGCTTGATGATAGGTGAGGTTTAATTTCTGAGTGAAACTTTTCCCACACTCCAGGCATTTAAATGGTTTCTCTCCTGTGTGAATTGCTTGATGCTGAGTGAGGTGAGTTTTACTAATAAAAGCTTTTCCACACTCCAGGCATTTAAATGGTTTCTCTCCTGTGTGAATTGCTTGATGCCGAGTGAGGCTTGTCTTCCAAGTGAAACTTTTTCCACACTCCAGGCATTTAAACAGTTTCTCCCCTGTATGAGTTACTTGATGACGAATGAGGTTTGTCTTCCGAGTGAAACTTTTCCCACACTCCAAGCATTTAAACATTCTCTTTCTTGTGTGAACATTTTTAAGTGAAATCAGACTGGAGCCATTTCCACACTCACCAACACTGAAAGATTTGTCCTTCATCTCAATTCTCCTTTGAAGATTAAGGCTCGCTTTAGACATGAAGCTTCTCCCACGTACAAGACAAAGATATTTATTTCTTTCCTTTCCTTTTTGCATTCTTCCTTGTATTGAGGTTCCAGAAACATCACCTTTCTGACAAGGGTGTGTGGTCCTCCACTCCTCCTCAGTGTCACTTTTTCTTTTCTTCTCTTTTATCTGTCTGCATTGATTTCTTTGTATCAACGTTTGGCATGATTCCCCTTTATACTTAGTCAGTTGCCCATCGCTGCCTGGAAAGGAGCGAAACAGAACAGAAAAAAGAAATAAAGGCGAAGTGTCAACACTTTTTGTAAGCTAACACCTATCAATTAGAGAAGACCACAGAGAGGGAGATGGGACTTCAGAGCTTCTCCGTTGGTTTGCATAAGATATGAGCTCCACTGAGCATTCCTCAATGCTTTCCTTGAAAGAAGCAACTTTAAGGACTTTGGTAATAATAATAATAATAATAATAATAATAATAATAATAGATTTTATTTCCAGAAGGATCAAGGCAGATTACAATAGAATACATAAACAAATACATTAATACATATATAACTAAATAATATATATCCACTTATCCCTTACCTTAAAACTAAAATACCAACACTATAAATACAAATTAAAATCAGTTTAAAATAGGCAAGATTGGGGAGATGAGGCGATCTACATCAGTGTAATGGGAAGATCAGTCCGAAAAGGCCTGCTGGAAGATGTCTGTCTCGACAGTCTTTTTAAAGGTGTCAAGAGTGGTAATATGACAGATCTCTCCCGGCAGGCCATTCCATAACTTAAGAACTCTCTCCATCCGACCCCTTAAACACAATTATCTTGGTTTTCCTGTTCTGATCTTCCTTTCTCATTCTAAGCCCCTGGGCAGGCAATATCAGGACTGATTCTGATCCTGAATAAGTTGGGCCAGGAGAAGATGGGAGTTTCTCACAAACGGAAAGGATTGTGCTAGACGGCATTAACACAGAATCAGTATTGTGCAGCAAATGGTGATATGGCCCTGGATACTGGAGGTCAACTCCAAGCTGTTACACCCAACAGGTAACGCTAGATACAAGTGGAAGTACTGATCTTACGCATGAAATTTAGAGCATCTATCTTTAGACTTAATTTAGGATATAAAGAATATCCACTAAATATTTGATGTTCTTCCTTTCAGCGATTTTTTTGATTCAATGAGGTACCTCAACAACAAGTTCTCAGATCATGTGAAA
The DNA here is from genome assembly GCA_034509955.1 of Urosaurus nigricauda. Taxonomy (NCBI): domain Eukaryota; kingdom Metazoa; phylum Chordata; class Lepidosauria; order Squamata; family Phrynosomatidae; genus Urosaurus; species Urosaurus nigricauda. Next base: position 321,954,024 of record JAOEGL010000002.1, on the reverse strand, counting down.
ATTAGTTCAAGGAACAAGATAAGGTCCACTTATTTGTCCATGTCCAGGTCTCATCAGTTTACATAGAACATCTGTACGAAATACCTAACCTGAAGGCACAAGAATAATGTGGCCCAGAAGAAAACATTCAGTTGAGGTTGGATTTATATCTCTGTACAGGATGTGATGCAATGCAATGCTGGTTTTCCATTCACGGTAACTAGCCCCTGTCTCCACACCAGGTCTTGGCTTTCTCCTTTTCTTTCAAGGAAGACCTGGGGAAACAATGGCTGCCAATTCCTTCAAGTCTTTCCCTTTACTTCACTGGAACACTCTGTCTCTCTGTAAATCTTTAGAGGATTCAGTGGTAGGAACTGGACTTAGCTACCTAGTGGGAGCAAGATGTGGCTGCTTTCTCCTGCTGCCTCACTTGCCCTTAAACAATTCAATCTTTTAGTTTTAATGGTGTTTGGACATAGTCACAGTGGCAGTTAGAGAAGGCAGATCAGGGGAAATATCTCTAGTGGGGCTGCCAACACTCCACAAAGTGATCCACCTGGACCTCACATTAATCTTTGTGACTTTGACCAAGATCTGCTAATGAAAGGCTTCCTGGGAGGAAAGGTCAGAGATCAGCAAAACTGAAAGAAAACTATTTAGACTGTTTTAATATATCAAGAGCTAGGAAGCACTCTCAGAGTTACTTTTCTAGACTTGTAAGCTCCTCAATCACAAAAAGGGGGAGCCTTACCCAGAGAGGACAGGATCCCCAGAATCTCCTCCACCACTTCCCTATGAAGGGCTCTTTGGCCTGGGTCCAGTAGGGCCCACTCCTGCTCTGTGAAATACACAGCCACCTCTTCAAAGGTCACCTGCAGAAAGAGAACATGATTCTTTCAGATTGCTCAGGAAAACTGAAACATTTACATGATGCCACAGGCCACTTACAGTGGCAACTTTGAGGCAAGCAAAGGAAAAGAACAAGATTCTGTGGGAACCCGGGAGCAATCAAACGGAGATGGACACTCAGATCTTTCTTAGCTTGCTTGAAAGCCTGTCCCCTACCTGATATCGTCTTGCAGAAGCTGTTCTGAGCCCATCAGGATACAGAGATGTGCTTTTACATACAGGCCCAGTCCTTATTCCACCTCCTGTGAAGAACAGCAAAGGAAAGAGAATGTTGTTAATCTTTCTGTATTCTTTCACCTTCAAGTACCTCCTAGTCATGTAAATTAAGCCAACACCATATTGCATGCACAAAAGGAACTGGGAGGTAACAGTAGAATCAAAATAACTTCAAGGTTGGCAGGGGTATAACCTCCCCCCCCCACTAAATAATAAATATATGCAAAACAAGTAGGCTAGAATTAAACAGCCACAAAATGTTGACCAATTTGGAGAAAAAAGAACCACAATTTGGTTGAGAAGGGAATGAAATGAAGACGTTCAGGTTCCTGGTTGTTCCCTGCATAGCAGCACACACTGCTACACGAGAATGGGCTATCCAATGTATTTTTCATTTGTTGTCTGCCTTATTTTATTGAATGTTAACATGTACTTAATATGTATTATATTTAATTATTTTTGAAGAGCATACACCATATGCAGGTTTATTTTATCTATTTTAATTGATTGTATGTACAGCACTGTGTAAATTTACGGCTCTATATAAATAAAGCTTAATAATAATAATAATAGGCTAGAACAGAATCACACTCTTTCCTACACAAGACTTTATTGTATTGTTTTCTGCAGATATGATATCAGAACTGGATACTGAAATTGTGGTTCTTCAATTTTCCTTCACCAGTGTCAGACCTACCAACAAATTCCAGCTGCACAGAAGATGAAGAGAAAAAGGAAGGTTGGACGGGCATAAAAAGTCATTGTAAAAATATGCTTAACTGTCATAGACTTTGTTAACCAAGGTAGGCCTGTAATTTCAAAGTGCTGATTAGGTCTACGTAAAATTGTTCAAGTCCTGAAATCCATACTGCCCAGATATTTCAGACATATTTGAGAGAAGGGAGTCAAAAATAAAGCTATTCTCTTAGCCCTTACTCATTGAAGAGGACTTTCCTTCTCTGTCCTGCATGATCCACTTGGGCTGCTGCCTTTGACTGGATTCAGAAGGATACTTCTCCACTTCAGCCAGCTCTTCCACAAACAAGTCCTGCAGCAGAAGCAGAAAAAAGGAAAGAAAAGAAAGAGAGAAGAATCAGGATAGGAAAAGAAGAGCACAAGGCCATGTGATGCGTCAAATGTACTCTTAGGCCTGATCTAGATTGGCAAAAAGAAGTGTGTTCATGGCTGCATGAAAGTCTAGCCTTTAGATGAGAAAAAGGGAAAGTGTGCCATGAAAATGCTTTTTTTGCATTTTAGGGGAGAAGAAGCACCTTTAAAAAGGTGCTCGTTTTCCCAACTTCTTTTCTAAAAACTGCGGAACAGCGCAGCTCCATCTTAAGGCTACGGTGCAGCTGCTAAGCATTAAGGAAAAGGCAACTTCATGTCACACTTTCCTGGCAATCTAGAAAGCCCCTTAATATCTTCCAGATAAAAGCTGAGAAGGGGTGGCTAGATTTACATGATGATGAGAATGATGATTTTATTCATTTGAATCCCATTACTGTATTTTTTCTGGGACTGGGACTCAAAGTGGTTTACAGCAATTAGAACAAGTACAAAGAAAAAAAGAAAGATAAACACATGCACGATAATAGTTATACATTAAGATATCTATAGAACTGAAACTATTAAAACACAGAGAGTAAATGGCATGTAGTTTTCAGAAGGATGTTTTCATGTAAGGAGGAAGTGAGTCTTCCTGGGGAGGGAGTTCTAGAACTCATCCTGATGGTAGCCAATGAGAAGGTTCTATCCTAAAATCCCATGAAGTACGACCATAATAATAATAATAATAATTATTATTATTTCTTACCCGCCCCTCTGAGCGAGCAATCGAGGCAGGGTACAACATGAGGGTGGTGTTACCTGAGGGTAAAGTACACTCATGTGGGAGAGTACACTCCTTCAAAAAGCAGGAAACCAAGCCAAACAGTGCTTTATAGGACATCATTAGGACTATGGATTGTGGCTGGAACCGAACCAATAACAAGCAAACCTGTTTAAAAAGGAACTAACGGGTTCCCTGTAACCAACACCAGTTGGCAATCTGGCTGCAAACTGTCTTCGGGGGGGGGGGGGGGGGTTTAAAATCCTTGACAAAACATTAGTGATGTCCCCTCATAATGACCAGGATAAAATGACCTCACCTGCCTCTCTTTCAGCTTCTCCTCTGCCTGGCTCAGAAGGAAGCCCTCTGCTAAGGCCACTGCTTGGAAGGTTGTCTCTGCTCCACACTCTCGAACCCAACTCCCCATCTCTGGGGGAAGGATGGCCAAGAACTGTTCCAGGATCACCAGGTCCATCATCTCAGCTTTAGTGTGTCTCTCTGGCTTCAGCCACTGATGGCAGAGATTGTGGAGGTGGCTACAAACCTCTCTGGGCCCCAAAGCCTCCTGGTAGCCAAACTGTCTGAAATGCTGGTGCTGGACCTCAGAACTGATCATCTTCTCCCCAAAGCTCCTCTGCGCAGTTCCTCCCAAAAGAAGCATGGCTCTTTTGTCCTGTACTTTGACTAACCAGGATGAACTCTCCCCTAACCTATGGCAGACTGAGTCTTAGTTTACCATCAGTGCACCCAGGCATCTTCCAGGACACCAAAAAGGACTTTCCTCCTTTACCGGATTCTGTCTCAGGTGAAATTACCGGGGACGCCAAGGCCTATGAAGAACACAATACATTCTGTGAAAGATCTGTCCTGAAGACTCTCTTGAGAAAAAAATGTTTTACAACTAAATCCAAGCTGAAAAGTGGCTCTTCTCTCTGTGCAGAATGTTACCTCCCTCTCAAAAATAAGAATAATACTAGCCACTAACCAAGACCATTGCACACATTTACAGTGTAGCATCCTTCCACTTGCTTTGTCCTCATTGCCTTTCCTTTTTCTTACCCCCTTTGTCAGCAGCATAGAATATCTAGGCCCTCCAGTGTGACTTTATGGTCAACTTTAACCAAAAGTCACACCGAAGGACCTAGAGATTCCTAGAGAGAACACTCCTCTAGGTATTTGTAGCTCCTCCAGTGCAACTCTATGGTCGATGTCTTGCAGATGTTGACACAGAGTTGAACTGGAGGACCTGGAAATTCCTTGAGAAGTGCTTTCTCGGGTAAAAACATAAGCGTTTTTGTTATTTGTGGTTTTTCCACTTTTATGGGGGTCCTGGGCCCCCAACCCAGCAGGTGTGGAGGGATGAGTGTTTGTACACACACACACACACACACACACACATATATCAGGAATTATATATGTCAGAGTATATATATATTTATGAATTTATATGTACAGAGATCTTGTAGCCCCTTTGAGACTAACTTAAAGAAGTTGGAAGCATGAGCTTTCATAGACTTTAAGTCTATTTGGTCCAAATGCATCTGAGGAAGTAGACTTTAGTCTAGGAAAGCTCATGCTGCCAACTTCTTCCTTCCTTCCTTTCAGTGAGTCTCAAAGGGGCTACAAGGTCTCTGACTACTGATTTTACAAACGAACAAAGCTATATCTTTGAATTCTAAGAGTATACATTTCTCTCTCTCAGTATGCACCTGCCTATCTATCTCAGAATAAATATTTCAGTAAACAGCTAATATATGTGTGTGTGTATATACATATACACATACCAACACACATATATACTACCAGAATATATAGACATCTATCTCAGAATATATATACTGTACAGTATATATGTCAGATTCCCACTCTTCAGAATATATATTTATATACATCTCAGAATATATATATACACACACACATCTCTCAGAATCTCTCTCTCTGTATATATATGTGTGTGTGTGTGTCAGAATATACACAGTATATCTAAGAATCTATATGTAAAGACATCTTGTAGCCCCTTTGAGATTTAATGAAAGAAGTTGGCAGCATGAGCTTTCATTCACTTTAAGTCTGTTTGGGTCCAAATGCATCTGAGGAAGTAGACTGAAGTCTAGGAAAGCTCGTGCTGCCAACTTCTTTCCTTCAGTGAGACTCAAAGGGGCTACAAGATCTCTCTAACTACTGATTTTCCAAACTAACACTAACTATATCTTTGAATTCTAAGAATATGCATCTCTCTCTCAGTATACACTTACCTATACTACTTACCTAAATATTTCAGTACATACCATACATATATATACATATCAGATTATAGATAGATAGATAGATACACACATACATATCAGAATATATTTCTCTTCAGAATATATATTTATACTTCTCAGAATCTCTCTCTCTCTCTGAATATATATATATATATATACATATACATATATCAGGATTTACATATGTCAGAATATCACACACACACATTAGAATATCTCTCCCTTCAGAATACATATATCAATTTATATTTTCTTTCTCAGTATGTATATATATATAAATGTTAGAATATCTGCATACACACACGTATATATATATCAGAATATCTCTCTCTTCAGAATATATATTTATATAAATCTCAGGATCTCTCTCTCAGCATATATATATATATATCAGGATATATATATATATATATCAGAATATCTGTGTGTGTATAGAGATATCAGGATGCATATGTATCAGAATATCTATCTACCTATCTATATTAGGATTTATATATATCAGAATATCTGTATATATATCAGGATTTATATGTATCAGAATATCTGTGTGTATATACATATATATATCAAGATTTATATATATCAGAATATCTATATCTATATATCAATATTTATATATATCAGTATATCTGTGTGCATATATATATATATATATATAGTATATATATTAACCTTTATTTCTCCCTCCAGGCCAGCCGAGGCCCACCTTGGCATTGCAATGCTGGCTTTCTGCTGCTTCTCCTCCTTGTTCTCTAGGAGCCCCAGGCCCCGCCCCCCAAGGCAGCCTCCGAGCCCCGATTGGGCCATTCCTCCCGCCGGTCAGAACCCCGGCCACCAATCAGATCCACGCCCCGCCCACGCCGCTGTCCTATCAGGGCTCCCGGTTTGAACTGGTTGACGGTTGGAGGCCGTTGTTGTTGTTGAGGGAAAGGAAAGGAGGAGGGAACTAATGTGATGATAATAACTCTGAGAGAGGAGGAGGCAGAGTTTTTGAGCCTAATCTGAGCCAGGAACAGTGTAAAAGGCGCAGTTGAAGCAGGTCCCAACAAAACAAAACACTCCCTCAATAAATAAAGATATTACTGATAAACTCAATAATTAATAAATAAAGATATTACACAGAGTTTGGGGCTCTCCCCACACAGTTTGTTCTTCTTTTGTCAGAATCATAGAATCCTAGAGTTTGGAAGAGACCCCAAGAAGGGCCATCCAGTCCAACCCCCTTCAGCCATGCAGGAACTCACAGTCAACACACCCCCTTTGACAGATGGCCATCCAGCCTCTGCTTAAAGACCTCCAAGGATGGAGACTCCACCACACTCCATTGAGGGAGTGTGTTCCACCACCGAACAGCCCTTACTGTCAGGAAGTTCCTCCTAATGTTGAGGTGGAATCTCTTTTCCTGCAATTTGTATCCATTGTTCCGTGTTCTAGTCTCTGGAGCAGCAGAAAACAAGCTTGCTCCCTCCTCAATGTGACATCTCTTCAAGTATTTAAACAGGGCTATCATATCACCTCTTAAATAACCTTCTCTTCTCCAGGCTAAACATCCCCAGCTTCCTCAGGCACTCCTCATAGGGCCTGGTTTCCAGACCCTTCACCATCTTAGTTGCCCTCCTTTGGACACACTCCAGTTTCTTCATATCCTTTTTGAATTGTGGAGCCCAGAACTGGACACAGTATTCCAGGTGGGGCCTGACCAAAGCAGAATAGAGTGGCACTATTACTTCCCTTGATCTAGACACTGTACTTCTATTGATGCAGCCTAGAATGGCATTGGCCTTTTTAGCTGCCGCATTGCACTGATCTTTTTCAGGCAAACAACTTCATTCCATACTTTACTTTTATTGTTTTAACTGATAACTAAATAATTCTCTCCCATCCCACTCCTTCCTTTAAAACTATTACTGAAGTGCCATCATCCCCTCCCTTCACTCCCCTGAATGCAAATTGCTCTTGCAATTGCAACTTTCCCATTCTAGCACTACTATTAATGTGGCACCATTATATTGTTTCGAATGTGCAATTAGGCCTTGACTTTCACAATTTTGACACTCACAGCTTTGATTATTCATGCTTTTGTTGCTTTGCGTGGGCGCACTCCTCCTTTTCCTTCCCAGGCTGTTACCGGGAAGGGTGTGTGTGTGCAAAATTGTCTCTGTCAATGTAAAAGGACTTGGATTCCAAGCCTCAAGTATTAATCCTAAATATTAACCAAAAGGACTTGGTTAATAATTATTTGGGAAAAAACAACAACCAAGTATTATTGTTGGGTTTTTTTACAAGAAATGTATTGAAAGGGCACAGGACACATTCTAGTCTGATCTTTATTTAGTTATTATTTATTATATTTATTTGTATCCCACTCTTTTCCCAGGAGTGGGACTCAGAGCGGCTTCACAACATTAAAAGCAGTACAATTAAAACATTAAAAAAATTATTCAACATCCCCGCCTGTCCTCATAACAATTCCTTAAACGCCTGTGTGAACAGGTAGGTCTTAACCTGCCGGCGGAAGGCCATCAAGGAGGGAGCCATTCTGATCCATTCCCTGGGCAGGGAGTTCCAGAGTCTAGGGGCAGCCACTGAGAAGGCTCTCTTGCGTTCCCACCAAACGTGTTTGTGATGATATTGGGACGGAGAGAAGGGCTTCCCCAGAGGATCTCAGAGTCCAGGCCGGTTCATACCAGGAGAAATAGTCTGTAAAATAGTGTGGACCTGAGCCATGTAGGGCTTTATAGGTGACAACTAGCACCTTGAATTGTACCCGGAAACAAACTGGCAGCCAAGGAAGCTGTTTCAACAGGGGCGTTGTATGGTTTCTGTAATCTGCCCCTGTTAATTAATAATAATAATAATTATTATTATTATTATTTATAACCTGCCCCTCTGAATGAACAATTGGGGCGGGGTTAACAGCCTGGCAACAACTCTTTGAACCAGCTGAATTTTCCGAACACTCTTCATAGGCAGCCCCATGTACAGCCCATTACAGTAGTCCAAACGGGATGTAACCAAGGCATGTACCACCGTGGCCAGATCTGATTTCTCAAGGAATGGGCGCAGCTGGCGCACAAGTTTTAAATGTGCGAAAGCACTCCTGGTCACAGCAGAGACCTGGGCCTCCAAGTTCAAAGTTGAGTCCGAGAGTACTCCCAAACTGCAAACCTGTGTCGTCAGGGGGAGTGTGACCCATCTAACACAGGCTGGATCCTTATTCCCTGATCTGCCTTCTGACTGACCAGGAGCATCTCTGTCTTGTCTGGATTATGTTTCAACTTGTTTGCCCACATCCAGTCCATTACTGAAGACAGACACTGGTTTAAGACCAGGACAGCCTCTTTGGATTGAGGTGGGAAGGAGTAGTAGAGTTGAGTGTCACCTGCATATTGATGGTACTGCACCCCCAAACTCCAGGCAACCTCCCCCAGCGGTTTCATGTATATGTTAAACAGCATAGGGGACAGAACCCTAAGGGACCCCACAGGTCAATGGCCAGGGGGTTGAACAGGACTCCCCCAGTACCACCTTTTGGGTTCGCCCCTCCAGGAAGGAACAGAGCCACTGTAGAACGGTGCCTCCAAGCCCCATCCCCGAGAGGCGGTCCAGGAGAACCAACAGGTTAAAGTATCTATTAACACCGGGCCAACAGGCGTCAAGGTTACAAGGACTCTTGCTGCCCTTGTCCCTAACTTGGAAACTTCCAACTGGTTCAAAATATGGCAGCCAGATTAGTTACCAGCGCATCTAGGAGAGAGCACATAACACCTGTGCTGAAATCTCTCCACTGGCTGCCAATTAGTTACCAGGCACAGTACAAGGTGCTGTTTTTGACTTTTAAAGCCCTTCATGGCTCAGGTCCATCTTATCTTAGGGACCACCTCTCCCCATATGAGCCCCCTCACTCTTCGGTCGTCTGGGAGGAATTTGCTACAGCCTATGAAAACTAGGCTGGGACAGACCTCCCGGAGGGCCTTCTCTGCCATTGCTCCCAGGCTATGGAACGGCCTGCCGGATGAGATGCGCCTTATTACAACTTTGGACAGCTTTAAGAGAGCCACCAAGACGCATCTCTTCCAGCAGGCCTTCCCAGAAAACGATTAACTATTATTGTCTAATGTTTATCTTTTAATGTTTCACTGTTTTAAATCTTAGTCTTAGTTTAATCTATTTTTAAGGGGTGGGAGGGGAGACTGAAGTGTTATTTTAACTGTATTTTTAAATGTTGTACTCCGCCCCGATTGCTCACCCAGAGGGGCGGAATATAAATATTTATTATTATTCTCTCTTCTAAACTGTTTTCTGGGGCTGGGTGAAAAGCCAATTTCCCTGCCCTAGAAAGATCTAATTCTAACTTCTGCAAGGTTGCAAAGTTTTAGCATTCCTTCCAACTGTTTAGAATGGCAATCTAAAGTTTCAGCAGTTGTGGTAGAAGGAGAGCCAGGGACCAGAAGCAAGGAGAGACCTTTTTTCCTTGTATTATTTTTATTAGCAGTGATTTGGAGGATTACTCAGATGTAAAGCCTGACTGGTCCTATGTTCTCAATGCTGCACAGCCTCTTGCAGGCAGGCTTCAGCACAACTGACTGGCACCTTCAAAGATATATATATATATATATATATATATGCAAGCAAGAAACTGTGAACTAAAATTCCCTTAGCAGAGTTGGCTACCAAATTGGATTGACTAAGACCTTAGAAGGCTCTTTGCTCTTTTCTCTATCTCTAGGGTCCTTGCCTTTAGGCTTTTTCTTTCTTTCCCTTGTACAGGTACTACTCTCCAAATTCTAGATCCCTCTCTGGAGAGCAGAGCCAGCCTTTCCAGGGGGATCTGGAAAAAAAAGTGTGTGTGTTTCTAAAGCTATCTCTATCCATCTCAGAGTGTTACCTGGCTGGGAGGAAAGGGTGGATTTATGCAGCTGGGCAGCAAGCCAGCCATCCTCTCCCTCTTTTTTTTTTTTGCCAGTCCTACAAAGCATAGAGGACCATGCCCAAAGCCTCTTTCTCCTGAGACAGAAAAATTAACACACTGGGGACCTGGTAGTTGCTATGCCCTGGTCCACAGCAGGATGTTCCTTTTCCTCCTTGCTGTCCTTCTGAATGCTGAGGACAATGGCAAAGCTCCAGCAAATCTATCTCTGTGTAGGATGGGGAGCCTTCTCCCTAAACTCCCTGCATGTAAATATCCCTCCTCTACGGGGGAAATCTCTACACGTGTCCTTCTTATGTTCTCCTTGTGTGTAAATATCCCTCCTCTGTGGGGAAATCTCTACACCTGTTGATTGAGTAAACTATGTTTCCCAATTTTCTGACCAGGAGAGCTCCTCTGCGACCCCCTTTTCATATACAGAGACTCCTGCTGTGCTGCAGACACAGACCAAGGAATGTCCAGCTAGGTCAGAGCGTTTGTCCCCCGAGTCCATAATTTCACCAGAGTAATCTCAATAGCTCCACTTTGGTGAGACAAACTAGATTCCAAAGGGGCTGAGGGGTTCCTTTGCAAAAGGAGCCTTCAGGATGGGGACAAGAAAGGGGAGGGGGGGCCTTTTGTAAAGGGCTTACAAATCACAAGCATAGAGACGTCTCCCTCTGCTGTACCTGTCTCTACCAGCACGGTTATTGGGGAATGCAATTCTGATTTTAAACCTGATCATGTATGACAACTGAGAATGGGGGAAGATGGGGAAGACTAGCACCTATCCTGTTTTTCCCCAACCCGCAATAGCAAAAATAAAAACAGGGCGTCAGGAAAGCCTGCTCTGACTCCAAGCCCAAGGACAGCTAATAGCCCACAGTGGGTTGACCCAATCTCCACAGCCAGAGCCCAACTGCAGAACAACTAACCAAAGAGATGAAATGGGTTCAGACAGCCCACAATAGTCCCAAGCCCTTGTGGCCATACACACAGAAATAACATACACACACTTCTCTATGATTCTAAGGACTCCCTGGGTCATGAAGATCCGGTTCACTCCCCTCTCAGCTTCATCTTCTCAGCTCCTGCTTTGGACTAGTCTAAGCTGCTGCAGTCCAGACCGAAAAGTCTAGCAGACTCACCAGAGGCAGGACTAAGGCTCTCCGACTCTAGAAGGCTGGCTGGGCACGAGAATTGTATTGTTCTTTTAAACTATAAAGTGCTCTCAGTCCCAGTTTTGAGAGAAAAGGGGGTATAATTAAAGATAGATTCACATAGGTGAGACAGATTTGCTTAGGCTACATTAAAAGAGATTTGGTACCAATGATATCAATAACATGGAAATAATGGGGATAGGTTCTTTCACCAAAAAAAGAGGAGTTCCACGTTTCAACAAACGTTTTATTTAAACTAACAATATGCTCACATGAACTAAAAACAAAACATTCTCAACCTTCTGTTCAGCATACCTTTCATTGCTTCTGCCCTGTGAATTGCTTGATTCTTTTGAGGGAAACCTTTTCCACATTCCTGGCATTCCAATGGTTTCTCTCCTGTGTAACTTATGTGATGAGTGAACAGTTTCTTCCCAATAAAACCCTTTCCACCCTCCAAGCATTTGAATGGCTTCTCCTCTTGAGTTGCATGATGCTGACTGAAGGATCTTTTTTCACACTTTGTCCCACTCCTGGCATTTAAAGGGTTTCCCTCCTGTATGTGTATATTGATGGTGGTGATAGGGGCCCTTTTCTCAATGAAACTTTTTCCACACTGAAAGCATTTAAATATTTTTTTTCTTTTGTGATTATTTTTGATGACAAGTGAGGAATGCCTTCTGAATGTACCCTTTCCTGCATTCCAGGCATTAAAATGGGTTCTCTCCTGTGTGAGTTTTTTGGTGATAGGTGTGGTGTGTCTTCTGAATATAACTTTTTTCACTCTCCAGGTATGCTAATGCTTTCTCTCCTGTATGAGTTGCTTGGTGACGGGTGAAGTCTGTTTTCAAAATGAAACCTTTTCCACATTCCAGACATTTAAAGGGTTTCTTTCTGTGTGAGTTTTTTGATGAAAGGTGAGCTGTCTCATCCGAATAAAACTTTTTCCACATTCCAGGCATTTAAAGGGTTTCTCTCCTGTGTGAGTTGCTTGGTGACGGGTGAAATCTGTTTTCAAAATGAAACCTTTTCCACACTCCAGGCATTTAAAGGGTTTCTCTCCTGTATGAGTTGCTTGGTGACAAGTGAGGTATGTCTTCCGAGCGAAACATTTCCCACACTCCAGGCATTTAAAGGGTTTCTCTCCTGTGTGAGTTGCTTGGTGACGGGTGAAGTCTGTTTTCAATATGAAACCTTTCCCACACTCCAGGCATTTAAAGGGTTTCTCTTCTGTGTGAGTTTTTTGATGATAGGCGAGGTGTGTCTTCCGAGTGAAACATTTTGCACATTCCAGGCATTTAAAGGGTTTCTCTCCTGTGTGAGTTGCTTGGTGACAAGTGAGGTATGTCTTCCGAGCAAAACATTTCCCACACTCCAGGCATTTAAAGGGTTTCTCTCCTGTGTGAGTTGCTTGGTGACGGGTGAAGTCCATTTTCAATATGAAACCTTTTCCACACTCCAGACATTTAAAGGGTTTCTCTCCTGTGTGAGTTGCTTGGTGACAAGTGAGGTGTGTCTTCCGAGCAAAATATTTCCCACACTCCAGGCATTTAAAGGGTTTCTCTCCTGTGTGAGTTGCTTGGTGACGGATTAAGTCTGTTTTCAGAATGAAACCTTTTTCACACTCCAGGCATTTAAAGGGTTTCTCTCCTGTGTGAGTTTTTTGATGGTAGGCGAGGTTTGTCTTCTGAATATAACTGTTTCCACACTCCAGGCATTTAAAGGGTTTCTCTCCCGTGTGAATTCCTTGGTGACAAGTGAGGTGTGTCTTCCGAGCGAAACTTTTCCCACATTCCAAGCATTTAAAGGGTTTCTCTTCTGTGTGAGTTTGTTGATGATAGGCGAGGTGTGTCTTCCGAGTGAAACATTTTGCACACTCCAGGCATTTAAAGGGTTTCTCTCCTGTGTGAGTTGCTTGGTGACAAGTGAGGTGTGCCTTCCGAGCGAAACATTTCCCACACTCCAGGCATTTAAAGGGTTTCTCTCCTGTGTGAGTTGCTTGGTGACGGATTAAGTCGGTTTTCGAAATGAAACCTTTCCCACACTCCAGGCATTTAAAGGGTTTGTCTCCTGTGTGAGTTGCTTGGTGACCAGTGAGGTGTGCCTTCTGAGCGAAAAATTTCCCACATTCCAGGCATTTAAAGGGTTTCTCTCCTGTATGAGTTGCTTTGTGACGGGTGAAGTCTGTTTTCAATATGAAACCTTTTCCACACTCCAGGCATTTAAAGGGCTTCTCTACTGTATGAGTTTTTTTATGATAGGCGTGTTGTGTCTTCCGAGTGAAACATTTTGCACACTCCAGGCATTTAAAGGGTTTCTCTCCTGTGTGAGTTGCTTGGTGACAAGTGAGGTGTGCCTTCCGAGCGAAACATTTCCCACACTCCAGGCATTTAAAGGGTTTCTCTCCTGTGTGAGTTGCTTGGTGACGAATTAAGTCTGTTTTCGAAATGAAACCTTTTCCACACTCCAGGCATTTAAAGGGCTTCTCTACTGTATGAGTGTTTTTATGATAGGCAAGTTGTGTCTTCTGAGCAAAACATTTCCCACATTCCAAGCATTTAAAGGGTTTCTCTTCTGTGTGAGTTGCTTGGTGACAAGAGAGGGGTGTCTTCCGAGCGAAACCTTTTCCACACTCCAGGCATTTAAAGGATTTCTCTCCTATGTGAGTTTCTTGGAGAGGGAGGTCTATCTTCTGAGCAAAACCTTTTCCACACTCTAGGCATTTAAAGGGTTTATCCCTTGTATGAGTTGATTGATGAGGAATGATGGCTCTTTTCCCCATGAAACCTTTTCCACACTCTAGGGATTTAAAGCATTTCTCTCTTGTGTGATTTTTTTGATGATCAATAAGGGCCCTTTCCTCAATGAAACTTTTCCCACATTCCAGGCATTTAAATGGTTTCTCTCCAGTGTGAGCTGCTTGATGATAGTTGAGGGTTGTCTTATGAGTGAAACCTTTTCCACACTCCAAGCATTTGAACCGTCTCATTCTTCTGTAAATATTTTTAAGTGAAATAAAATTGGAGCTGTTTCCACACTCACCACCTTTGAACGATTTCTCTTTCGTCTGAATTTTCCTGGGAAGAGTAAGGCTTGCTTTGGAACTGAACCTTCTGTCATGTGCAAGACAACGATATTTACTGCTTTTCTTTTGTTTCTGTATTCTTCCTTGGATTGTGGTTCTCCACTCGTTTTCTGTGACAGTTTTTCTTTCCTTCACTTTTAACTGTTTGCACAGTTCCCTTTGTATCAATGCTTGGTGTGGTTTCTCATTACACTCTTTCAGTTGCCCATCACTGCCTGGAAAGGAGAGAAAGTACTGCTTAGAAAAAAATAAATATCAGAAAACCTCATAGATGGAGATGGGATTCCAGAACCTCTTTATTGGGTCTCCTAAGAGTTAATTTCTCTTTCACTGAAAGAAGGCAGCTCTAAGAATTTTGGCATCATAGAGTTAAAAAAATAAAAAGAGTCATCAAGGTGGAAGAGACCACAAGATCTGCTAGTGAAGGGCTTTCTGAGAGGAGAGACCAAAAATAGCAGCAAAGCTGAGAGAAAACTAGTCAGCCTGCTGTAATCTATCAAAACTGAATAAGAGCTCTCAGCGTTACTCTTCAGCACTTGTAAGCTGTTCAGTCCCAAGAAAGAAAGAGCCTTACTCAGACAGGACAATGCCCCCAGAATCTCCTCCATCACGTCCTGATGAAGGGCCCTTTGGCCTGGATCCAGCAGGGCCCACTCCTTCTCTGTGAAATCCACAGACACCTCCTCGATTGTCACCTGCAGAACGAGAAAATTATTGTTTCAGATTGCTCAAGAAAATTGAAATCTTTACAAGATGCCCTCTACAGGCCCCTTACAGTGGCAACCTGTGATGGAAGCAAAGAGAAATATCAAGATTATGTGGGGACCTAAGAGTGGTCAAAGGGAGTCAGGCACCCAGCCCACCCATTTCCTGGCTCACTTGAGATCCTGTCTCCTACCTGATCTAGTCTTCCAGAAGCAATTCTGAGTCCATCAGGATGAAGAGATGTGCTTGTAAACATAGACCCAGTTCTTATTCTATCTCCTGGAAGGAAGAAAAAAGGAAAGAGAATATTCCTAACCCTTCTCTCTCCTTCCGGCATACAACATTTCCCACATCAGGCTTTATTGGAAGGTTTTCTGCAGACATGTGACTGTAACTAAATATTGAAAGTCTGCACTATTCCCTCCTCCTTCACCATCCTTCTAGTGTCAATGTTGCTAAAACGACTAGCAACAGAAGATGAGGAAGAAAAGGAGGCCTGGTCAGGCATAAAAAGTCTTTGTAAAATATACTTTACTGTCAGAGGCTTTATTAACTTGTAGTATGCCTGTAATGTCAAGGTGCCAGTTAGGCTATATAAAATACAGTGGTCCCCCGGGATACGAATCCCCCGCCTAACGAAAACCCCGGGATACGAAAAAGCCGGGGCCGAAAAAATGGCCCCGGCTTGCGAAAGTATCCCCGGGTTACGAAAATCAAACGGCGCGAATTTTGAAAGTTGCAAAGTGCTGCTATTGGCCAAGAGGCTGGCTGGTTAAAGGGGATTGGTTACGAAACGCAAACGGCGCGAAATTTAAAAGTTGCAAAGTGCTACTATTGGCTAAGGGGCTGTTTAAAGGGGATTGGTTAACGTTCAGCTTTGGCGCGAATTTTGAACTTAGTTTAGCAATCTGATTGGCTTGCGAAAGCAATCTGATTGGCTAACGAATGGGGGGGGTGGCTTCAGAAATAAAAGCCAGGTACCAGTGCTGGGACCCCTTGTTCAGCCTTTGTGAACTGGTGAGATAGAGTTGATTCTCTTGGCTCCAGTGAAGGTCTGAACTTCTTCGACTGGATTTGTCTGGCTGACTTCTGCCTGGCACCTTACTGTACAGTACTGTACCTGTGCATCTACGCCTGCTCTTTGCATCAAGACCTGCGGTGAATCCCTGGAAGTGCAGGTACAGTATGGATTTTTTACTTCTTCTTGTGGGTGATTGATGTGCATGATGTGGCCTTGTGCAGTGAATGGATTTTTCAACTTTGGTTTTTTGGTTTTGTGCACATTGGGCTGAGAGAGTGATCCCTTGCCTTGAATTTTCAAATGTTTCTGGGGGGGGGGGGTGGTCTTCTGCTTCCAATGTGCCCATGGGCCTTGGCAAGGCCTGTGAAGTGGATGGCTTTTGAAACTGGTTTTTTGGTTTTGTGCACTTTGGGGTGAGAGAGTGATCCCTTGCCTTGAATTTTCAAATGTTTCTGGGGGGGGGGGGTCTTCTGCTTCCAATGTGCCCATGGGCCTTGGCAAGGCCTGTGAAGTGGATGGCTTTTGAAACTGGTTTTTTGGTTTTGTGCACATTGGGCTGAGAGAGTGATCCCTTGCCTTGAATTTTCAAATGTTTCTGGGGGGGGGGGGGTGGTCTTCTGCTTCCAATGTGCCCATGGGCCTTGGCAAGGCCTGTGAAGTGGATGGCTTTTGAAACTGGTTTTTTGGTTTTGTGCACATTGGGCTGAGAGAGTGATCACAGTGCATCGGAGGGGGAGGGATTTAGAGCATGGGGGGGTGGGAAAGGGTGGCCTGTGAATGGGTTTTGCTCAGTGCCTGTTTCTTTTGCCCTTTTTAGGCTTCGACTATGGCCCCCAAGAAAGCCAGTGGGGAGGAGAAGAAGAAGAGGCTTCCCTTGTCCTTGGAGGACAAGAAGGACATCATTGCCAAACACGAGAGGGGAGTGCGCTTGGTGGACATTGCGAAGGAGTACGGCCGGAACCCTTCAACCATCGGCACTGTCCTCAAGCAGAAGGAGGTGATCAAAGGCGTTGTGGCTCCAGCGAAAGGCGTCACCACCATCGCCAAGCAGAGGACACCTGTGCACGACGAGATGGAGCGCCTGCTGCTCCTCTGGATTAGAGAGAAGGAGAGAGCTGGGGACACCGTCAGCACATCTGTCATTTGCGAGAAGGCCACAGCCATCTTCGAGGACCTGGCCAGCAAGGAGGGAGGCGAAGGAAGTTCTTCGCAGGAGCAGCAAGCCACCCTGGAATTCAAGGCCTCGCATGGGTGGTTTGACCGCTTCAAGAAGAGGACCGGCATTCACTCTGTCGTCCGTCACGGGGAGGCGTCCAGCGCAGACCGCCAGGCCGCCGAAGAATTTGTCGAGCGGTTCAAGGACATGGTGGAGGAGGAAGGCTACGTCCCAGGACAAGTCTTCAACTGCGACGAGACGGGCCTGTTCTGGAAGAAGATGCCTCGTCGCACCTTCATCACCCAGGAGGAGAAGACATTGCCAGGCCACAAGCCGATGAAGGACAGGTTCACTCTTGCGCTGTGTGCCAACGCCAGCGGGGACTGCAAGGTCAAGCCCCTGCTGATTTACCACTCCGAGAACCCCAGAGCCTTCAAGGCACACAAGGTGCAGAAGGACAGACTGCCTGTGATGTGGCGTGCCAATGCTCGGGCATGGGTCACACGCCTCTTCTTCGTGGAGTGGGTCAACGGTGTCTTCGGCCCTGCTGTCAAGCGGTACCTGGAGGACAACGATCTCCCCCGGAAGTGCCTCATCTTGGACAATGCTCCTGCGCACCCGCCCGGCCTGGAAGAAGACATCTTGGACGAGTTCTCCTTCATCAAGGTCCTGTTCCTGCCTCCCAACACGACCTCCATCCTTCAGCCCATGGACCAGCAAGTCATTGCGAACTTCAAAAAACTCTACACAAAGCACCTGTTCAAGAGGTGCTTTGACGTGACGGAGAACACCCAGCTGACCCTGCGAGAGTTCTGGAGACAGCACTTCGACATCGTCGTGTGCTTGCGGATGGTGGACTTGGCCTGGCAGGAGGTCACCAGGCGCACCCTCAATGCAGCCTGGAAGAAGCTGTGGCCTGCTGCTGTTGCGTCGGAAGGGTCAGAGGCCGAAGTTGAAGATCCCGGTGAGGCAGAGGTTGCGGAAATCGTCTCCCTGGCACACAGCATGGGACTGGTCGTCGACGCGGAGGACATTGACGAACTCATCGAGGAGCACAACGAGGAGCTCTCGACGGAGGACCTGAAGGCGTTGGCAGCCATGCAGCACTCGGCCGTGGAGGAGGAGTTGTTCGGGTCAGAGACAGCTCAGGAGGAGGGGGAGGCGGCCGCATCAATTGGCACTTCGGAAATCAAAGACATTTTGCGGCAGTTCCAGACTGTTGCTGATTTTGTGGAGAAGCATCACCCTGAGAAGGTGTTCACCAGCCACGCAATTGCGCATTTTGATGATGTCTGCCTTAGCCATTTTAGGAACCTGGTTAAGAGCCGGCAAAAGCAGACATCCTTGGACCGGTTCTTCCCGAAACTCGGAGAACCGCCACCCAAGAAGGGCAAAGGTGCTGGTGACTCTTAAAAAGCCCTAAAAAAATTTTTAGAAAAAATTTGTTAAAATGGTTAACTTTGTTAAATTTGTTGAATTGGTTAAAGTTGGTTGAATTGGTTCAAATTGGTTGAATTGATTGATTGGGTTTAAATTTGGGTGTTTTGGGTGGCCTCCTCCTCCTCCTGTCTCACTCAAGTTTGCCATGACCAGCAAAGGTAAGAAAAAAATTTTTTTTTAATTCTTTAGATTCTGCTTGCAAGGTGCCCATGGCCCTTGGCAAGGCCTGTGCAATGGATGGATTTTGAATCTTTGGTTCTTTGGTTCTTTGCAAAGTGGGCTGAGACAGTGTTCAGAGTGCACTGCCTTGCCCTTTGAAAGCTTTCTGGGGTCTGTTCTGCTTGCAAGGTGCCCATGGCCCTTGGCAAGGCCTGTGCAATGGATGGATTTTAAAACTTTGGTTCTTTGGTTCTTTGCAAAGTGGGCTGAGACAGTGTTCAGAGTGCATTGCCTTGCCCTTTGAAAGCTTTCTGGGGTCTGTTCTGCTTGCAAGGTGCCCATGGCCCTTGGCAAGGCCTGTGCAATGGATGGATTTTAAAACTTTGGTTCTTTGGTTCTTTGCAAAGTGGGCTGAGACAGTGTTCAGAGTGCATTGCCTTGCCCTTTGAAAGCTTTCTGGGGTCTGTTCTGCTTGCAAGGTGCCCATGGCCCTTGGCAAGGCCTGTGCAATGGATGGATTTTAAAACTTTGGTTCTTTGCAAAGTGGGCTGAGACAGTGTTCAGAGTGCATTGCCTTGCCCTTTGAAAGCTTTCTGCGGTCTGTTCTGCTTGCAAGGTGCCCATGGCCCTTGGCAAGGCCTGTGCAATGGATGGATTTTAAAACTTTGGTTCTTTGGTTCTTTGCAAAGTGGGCTGAGACAGTGTTCAGAGTGCATTGCCTTGCCCTTTGAAAGCTTTCTGGGGTCTGTTCTGCTTGCAAGGTGCCCATGGCCCTTGGCAAGGCCTGTGCAATGGATGGAATTTTAAAACTTTGGTTCTTTGGTTCTTTGCAAATCTTTTTTTTTATTCTTTAGATTGGCCCTGCAAGTCATTCTTAAGTTCTTTAGTGCCTTAGGGAAGTTTCTATTAGAGTGTATTGTAGGGTACTTAAGGAAATAGGCCTCTATTGTAAGCTTCCATTGACTTGCAGGGTCAATCTGGGGTCATGGAACGGATTAGTTATTTTCAATGGGAAATAGGCCCCGGGTTACGAAATTTTCGGCTTACGAAATAGGTGCTGGAACGAATTAATTTCGTAACCGGGGGACCACTGTAGTCAAAATGCTGCAATTCACACAGTCCAGATGTTTCAACATGTTTGAGAAGAGAAAGTAAAAGACATAATCACCCTCTTAATCCTTACTCATTGAGGAAGACATTCCTTCTTTGTCCTGTTTGATCCACTTGGGCCGCTGCCTTTGACTGGATTCAGAAGGACACTTCTCCTTCTGAGACATCTCTTTCGCAAACAAGTCCTGCAGCAGAAGCAGAAATGAGAAAGGAGAGGGAAGAAAGAAAAATTAGGAAAGTAAAGGAAGAGGACAAATCCTTGTGGGGCAGAATAAAAAAAAAAGGGGGGGGGAGTGATGGAAAGATTTACACCATTATCATGCTGATGATGACTTGATTCATTTGCATCCCATTCCCCCCCACCCCCACGAGACTGCAACTCATGACATCTTACAGCAATTAGAACAAGTACAGTGGTCCCCCGGGTTACGATTCCCCCGGGGAACGAAATCCCCGGAGAACGAACCCGCCGGGGCCGGAAAAACGGCCCCGGCAAACGAAAAAAACCCCGGGTTGCAAAAAAAATTCACAACCCGGAAGTTTTAAAACAGCACGCTTCCGGCACGCTGTCCATTGACGAAAGCGGTCCCCTGGGTTACGAAGCATTTCCGGGTTACGAAGGTAATCCCAGAACGGATTACCTTCGTAACCCGGGGGACCACTGTACAAAGAAAAACACAAACAGATACATCAACAAATAGTTTAAAAGTAAGCTGTCCATAGAATTGAAACCAACAAAACACACAGACTAAAAGTAAAAATAAAACAACAGAAAAGCATATTGCTAAAAATGGTTTGAGGTAATACACAGAGCATGGGAAATAAGCAAGATGAACTTGAACTCCTAGCACAACAAGGGAAATATGATCTAATAGGCATCACTGAAACCTGGTGGGATGAGTCTCATGATTGGAATATAGAAATAGAGGGGGATAACCTTTTTAAGAGAAACAGGCCAAACAGGAAAGGAGGAGAAATAGCATTATATGTCAGGGATATTTACACCAGTGAAGAGATCCAGGAAGTCAATACTGGAAGCCAGGTGGAGAGCATCTGGATAAAAATTAAAGGAGAGGGAAATAACAGGGATGTTACTGTGGGAGTCTACTACAGATCCCCGACTTAGGCAAAGGAATTGGATGATGCCTTTCTAGAACAGATAATCACACATTCAGAAAGGAGAGATGTAGTAGTGATGGGTGACTTCAACTATCCTGATATTTGCTGGAAGTCAAACTCAGCCAAATCCTCAAGGTCTAGCAAATTCCTCATTTGCCTGGAAGACAATTTCATTGTCCAAAAGGTGGAAGAGGCAACAAGGGGATCAACTATTTTAGATCTCATCTTAACAAACAGGGATGACCTAGTCAATGGGGTGTAAGTGGTTGGATCTTTAGGTGGAAGTGACCATGTTCTCCTGGAGTTTGTTATACAGTGGAAGGGAGAAGCTAGGCATACTCAGACACCACTCTAGACTTTAGGAGAGCTGATTTCAATAAACGTAGAGAAATACTGGGAGTGATCCCATGGTCAGGAATACTAGAAGAGAAGGGAGTTCAAGACGGATGGGAGTTTCTCAAAAGGGAGATATTGAAGGCGCAATTTCAAACAGTTCCAATGAGGAGGAAAAATGGAAGATGTCTCAAGAAGCCAGGATGGATGACTAAGGAACTTTCAACTGAGCTAAGTTTTAAACGGAACATGTATAAGAAATGGAAAAATGGGGAAATCACCAAAGAGGAATTTAAACAAATAGCAAGCATGTGTAGGGATAAAGTCAGAAAAGCTAAAGCACAGAATGAACTCAGGCTTGCTAGAGAGGTTAAGAACAATAAAAAGGGCTTTTTTGGATTTGTCCACAGCAAAAGGAAGAAGGAAATGGTTGGGCCACTGCGTGCAGAAGATGGCAAAATGCTAACAGGGGACAGAGAAAAGGCAGAATTACTCAACACCTTCTTTGCTTCAGTCTTCTCAGAAAAGGCAAAGGGTACTCAACCTAAGGATAATGGAGCAGAAGACAGAATAGGGGAATTTCAGCACAGAATAAGTAAAGAGATAGTACAGGAATACCTGGTTAACCAAAATGAATATAAATCTCCAGGACCAGATGAACTACATCCTAGAGTATTAAAAGAACTGGCAAATGTAATATCAGAAACATTGGCAATAATCTTTGAGAACTCCTGGAGAACAGGAGACATCCCAGCAGACTGGAGGAGGGCAAACGTTGTCCCCATCTTTAAAAAGGGAAAAAAAAGATGATCCCAACAATTATCGTCCAGTTAGTCTGACATCAATTCCAGGAAAGATTCCAAAGCAGATCATTAAGCAGAGAGTCTGTGAACATTTAGAGGCCAATGCCATAATCACAAAAAGTCAACATGTGTTTCAGAGAAACAAGTCATGCCAAACGAACCTGATCTCTTTTTTTAATAAAATTACCAGCTTGGTAGATGAAGGGAATGCTGTGGATATAGTATACCTTGATTTCAGTAAGGCCTTTGACAAGGTTCCCCATGACATTCTTGCAAACAAGCTTGCAAAATGTGGGATAGACAAGTTAACTGTTACATGGATTTGTAATTGGTTGATGGGCCGAACTCTGCTCAATAATGGTTCCTTTTCATCCTGGAGAGAAGTGACCAGTGGGGTCCCACAGGGTTCTGTCCTGGGCCCAGTGCTATTCAACATCTTTATTAATGATTTGGATGACAGAATTGGGGGCATACTTATCAAATTTGCAGATGACACTAAACTAGGAGGAGTAGCTAATACCCCAGAGGACAGGATCAAAATTCAAAATGACCTGAATAGACTAGATAGCTGGGCCAATGCTAACAAAATGAAATTCAACTCAGAGGAATGTAAGGTTCTGCACTTAGGGAGGAAACATGAAATACACAGATATAAAATGGGGAACACCTGGCTGAATGAGACCACATGTGAAAGGGATCTAGGAATCCAAGGAGACCATAAGCTGAACATGAGTCAACAGTGCGATGCGGCAGCTAAAAAGGCCAATGCAATTTTAGGCTGCATCAATAGAAGTATAGTGTCTAGATCAAGGGAAGTAATAGTGCCACTCTATTCTGCTTTGGTCAGGCCCCACCTGGAATACTGTGTCCAGTACTGGGCACCACAATTCAAGAAGGATGTGGAGAAACTAGAGCATGTCCAAAGGAGGGCAACTAAGATGGTGAAGGGTCTGGAAACCATGCCCTATGAGGAACGCCTTAGGGAACTGGGGATGTTTAGCCTGGAGAAGAGAAGGTTAAGAGGTGATATGATAGCCCTGTTTAAATATTTGAAGAGATGTCATGTTGAGGAGGGAGCAAGTTTGTTATCTGCTGCTCCAGAGACTAGGACACAGAACAATGGATGCAAGCTCCAGGAAAAGAGATTCCACCTCAACATTAGAAGGAACTTCCTGACAGTAAGGGCTGTTCGACAGTGGAACACACTCCCTCGGAGTGTGGTGGAGTCTCCTTCCTCGGAGGTTTTTAAGGAGAGGCTGGATGGTTTGATTTGGAGTTCCTGCATGGCAGGGGGATTGGACTGGATGGCCCTTGTGGTCTCTTTATCATTCTATGATTCTAAGTTTGTCTCCAATTAAGAATTTTCCTTAACCCCCTGAATTACAGCAAACCTTTTCATAGCAGGAGCTGTATTTTATTTTTATTTTTTTAATTTCCTTTAACAGACATCTCTCCTCTGAAAGAAGGGAAAGAGAGGGGAGCCAGCTGTCTCCTGAGGCTTGCTGACTGAGGTCTCTGTGTTTTCTAACAGGAACTTGGAGCCCCTTCTCTTTGCTTGAGTCCCCTTGCTTATTAAACGCTAAACAAATCCGTATAGTTAAGGCCTATGCTCTCATTGAGAAGTGCTAAGGCTGACACCAGTTTGCACAAGGGAGATGATGATCATGATTATACATATATCCTGCTTTTTTCCCAGGAGTGGAACTCAGAGCAGCTTCATAACATTAAAAACAGTATAATTAAAACATCAACAAATTATTCAACATCCCGCCTGTCCTCAGATTAGAATCATGTGGTCCTCCTGTGCCTTAGGCTACCCCAGCTAAGGCAAAGAGAACTCTGGCCTTAATGGAGACAGGGATGGAGGCCACTGAGGAGGGAAGAAAAGTCATCATGTGGCTTTTATGGCTACCCCCTCCCTGTAGAATTAGTTTCCAGACACCTTTTCTGCTCTGGTAAAAAGGGAAAAGGGGAGGGGGGATGACCAGAAACAGGACAACTCTGAGAAGGAAGAAATATAGCTGCATATGGCCTGTGGTCTTATTTTTGAAACAGACCCAACTTCAAGATGGTGTTTAGAAGCCTAGCCCTTTCAGTCTCAGGCTCCATTATAGAGGCTGGCTTGTTCCTCAACTCCCTTCCCCTTTGCATAGGTGGACTGGGAAGGGCACAGAGGGGCTGCTGTGGGACATGGCACCCCATTTCCCCGAGATATGCCTGGATCCTGAGAAAGGGCCATCTCTGATGGAAAGAAGAGGCCAAGGGCCTCAAAAGTGCCACACTTTGGGGCAGCCTAACACAAATGGGGATGAAGGGAACTCTCCCCATCCTTCCCACAAGTCTTCCCCCCCCCCCCCCCAATTTGTATCCATGTGCTCTCTCAGCAAATCCTTGAATCACAAAGTCCTAGAGTTGGAAAGGACCCCAAGGGACACCTAGTTCAACCCCCTGCCATGCAGGAACTCTCAATCAAAGCACACCCAACATATGGCCATTCAGCGTATGTTTTGAGGTGGGTGGCAGAGGCCATGTTCCCTCTGATGAGGGCAAGAAGCCATTTTCTGCTTTCCTTGTGGGATGCTCTGTGGCAGCCAAAAAAGACCATTTTAAAGTTGCAAGCCTCAGCCCCTGCTAGGCCCTATCTAGCTTACCTTAAAGCCATGCCGCCAAGATGGCAGTTGTATGTCCAACACAGGGAGAGGTGGGATACAAATAAATAATAATAATAATAATAATTGTTATTTGTCAGAGGAGGAGTCCTCTGCCTCTTTCCACACCATCTCATTATAAGAACTCAAAGGGAATGTGCAAGAGCTCTGGCTGCACCAGAGCTGCATCACCAGGCTGCAATAGGATCTCCCACATTTTTTGGGATCCTGGGTGCCACTGGGGCCAGAGATGGGAAGGAAGGGAGACACCCTTCATCTCCTCTCCTGGCATAGTCCCAAAGCTTATGCTAGGCATAGTGCCTACCATGGCAATGGCAGAAGCCTCCTGGCAATGACTGCCCATAGCAAGGGCATTAGATCTGGGAAAGGTTCCTTGATGGCTGTAGAGAGGGCCCCTGATACTCACCCCTTATCCTGTGTCTTCTGGTTGGCTTGCCTCTCTAATCTTGGCACTGTTTCAGGCTGGGCAGAGATGATGCAGAGAAACTCTTTCCCATAGCATTGGCTGGCCTGTGCTCCAAACGGGTTGGGCAGAGATGCTGAGAAGGGAAGTTTCCATAACTTCTGGCCAGATGCCTCTCTGATCCGTGGCCCTAAAAGGGCTGGGCAGAGGAGATGAGGAGAAATTCTTTCCCATAGCATTGGCTGGCTTGTCCTCTGAACCCTGGCCCTGAACGGGTTGGGCAGAGATGCTGAGAAGTGAAGTTTCCATAACTTCTGGCCAGCTGCCTCTCTGATCTGTGGCCCTAAAAGGGCTGGGCAGAAGTGATGGGGAAAAACAGAGTCACCATCTGTTCCCACGGCTCCCATGTGCTGCAAGGTTGTTTGCAGAAATCTCCTGTGCTCCACCATGAAAGGGGGCAGCTTTGGAGGACAGGGAGAGTCATTGGCAAAGCCAAGACATTTCTCCAATTCCGGGAGCCTTGACATATTAAATCTTTCTCCATGCTTCCAAGGCACCATGAAAAAGGATTGAAGCAGCTGTAGTGAAGAAGTTGCAGAGCAACAGCAAACGCATCCTACTGGAGTGATAGACAGGACAAGACTGGCCTTCCAGGGTTAGCTCCACCCACGTGGGAGTCAGCAGAAGGTCTCAAGAGTCGGCCCTGCCTATTGGAGTGAGTGGAAGGAGCATAACCCAAACTACAGGATGTGGGGGGTCTTATCTACTGGGAAAGCTAAAGCGCAGAATCAACTCAGGCTTGCTAGAGAGGTTATGAACAATAAAAAGGGGTTTTTTGGATATGTCCACAGCAAAAGGAAGAAGAAGGAAATGGTTGGGCCACTGCATGGTGAAGATGGCAAAATGCTAACGGGGACAGAGAAGAAAATAATGATGATAATAATATTTATTTCTTACCCACCCCTCTGAACAAGCAATCAGGGCAGGGTATAACATATTAAAAACATATACAGTTAAAATCCTCCAAACATAGCCACCTCCCTCCCCTTGAAACAGTATTTAAAAAAATCATAATTAAAAGAATCAAGATTTAAAATACATTCAGTCAAAGTCCCCTGTAGGCGGCCAGATGGGGGTGGGGGGGGGGGTCATCAGGTGATGGGAAATTAGTTACTATCTGGGAAGGCCTGCTGGAAGAGATTCGTCTTGGTTAATTTTTAAAAGCTTTCTAAGGTTGTAATAAGACGCATCTCATCCGGCAGGTCGTTCCACAACCTGGGAGCAATAGCAGAAAAGGCCCTCTGGGAGGTCTGGGACAACTTAGTTTTTATAGGTTGAAGCAGATTCCTCCCAGATGACCGAAGTGTACACAGGGGCTCATATGGGAGGAGGCGGTCTCTAAGATAAGTTGGACCCAAAGGCAGAATTACTGAAACCTTCTTTGCTTCAGTCTTCTCAGAAAAGGCAAAGGATGCTCAACCTGAGGACAGTGGAGCAGGAGACAGAATAGGAGAATTTCACCACAGAATAAGTAAAGAGATAGTACAGGAATACCTGGTTAATCTAAATGAATCTAAGTTTCCAGGACCAGATGAACTACATCTAAGGGTATTAAAAGAACTGGCAAATGTAATATCAGAACCATTGGCAATAATCTTTGAGAACTCCTGGAGAACAGGAGAAGTCCCAGCAGACTGGAGGAAGGCAAATGTTGTCCCCTTGTTCAAAAAGGGGGAAAAAAGAAGATCCCAACAATTATCGTCCAGTTAGTCTGACATCAATACCAGGAAAGATTCTGGAGCAGATCATTAAACAGAGAGTCTGTGAATATCTAGAAGATAATTCCATAATCACAAAAAGTCAACATGGGTTTCAGAGAAACAAGTCATATCAGACAAATCTGATCTCTTTTTTATGATAAAATTACCAGCTCGGTAGATGAAGGGAATGCTGTGGATATAGTATATCTTCATTTCAGTAAGGCCTTTGACAAAGTTCCCCATGACATTCTTGCAAACGAGCTTGTAAAATGTTGGCTAGACAAGGTAACCATTACATGGATTTGTAAATGGTTGACTGGCCGCACCCAAAAGGCGCTCAACAATGGCTCCTTTTCATCCTGGAGAGAAGTGACCAGTGGGGTGCCACAGGGTTCTGTCCTGGGCCCAGTGCTATTCAACATCTTTATTAATGACTTGGATGGAAGTATTGAGGGCCTAATTATCAAATTTGCAGATGACACCAAATTAGGAGGAGTAGCTAATACCGCAGAGGACAGGATTAAATTTCAAAATTACCTGAATAGACTAGAAAGCTGGGCCAAAGCTAACAAAATGAAATTCAACACAGAGAAATGTAAGGTTCTGCAATTAGGGAGGAAAAATGAAATGCACAGATATAGGATGGGGGACACCTGGCTGTATGAGATCTAGGAGTCCAAGGGATCTAGGAGTCCAAGTAGACCACAAGTTGAACATGAGTCAACAGTGCGATGCAGCAGCTGAAAAGGCCAATGCAATTTTAGGCTGCATCAATAGAAGTATAGTGTCTAGGTCAAGGGAAGTAATAGTGCCACTCTATTCTGCTTTGGTCAGGCCTTATCTGAAATACTGTGTCCAGTTTTGGGCACCACAATTCAAAAAGTATGTGGAAAAACTGGAGCGTGTCCAAAGGAGGGCGGCTAAAATGGTGAAGGGTCTGGAAACCATGCCCTATGAGGAACGACTTATGGTGCTCGGGATGCTTAGGCTGGAGAAGAGAAGGTTAAGAGGGGATATGATAGCCCTGTTTAAATATTTGAAGGGATGTTTTCTGCTGCTCCAGAAAACAGGACCCAGAACAATGGATGCAAGCTCCAGGAAAAGAGATTCCACCTCAACATTAAGAGGAACTTCCTGACAGTAAGGGCTGTTCGACAGTGGAACACACTCCCTTGGAGAGTGGTGGAGTTTCCTTCCTTGGAGGTCTTTAAGCAGAGGCTGGATGTTGGATATGCTTTGATAAAGAGTTCCTGCATGGCAGGGGGTAGGACTGGATGGCCCTTGTGGTCTCTTCCAACTCTGTGATTCTATTATTCCTCCTTAACCTTACGTGCTGTAAGCTAAACATATTCAGCTCGCTCTGCTGCTCCTCATAAGGCATGGTTTCCAGACCTTTCACCATTTTTGTCACTCTCCTCTGGACATGCTCCAGCTTGTCAATATGCCTCCAAAATCATGGTAACTGGACACAATGTTTCAGGTAAGGTCTGGCCAAACCAGAACAGAGTGGGACTATTACTTCCCTCAATATAGCCACGACACTCCTATTCATGCATCCTCAGATCACATTGGCTGTTTAGCTGCTGTGTTGCACTGTTGACCCATGTTCAGGTTGTGCTTTACTAACATTCCTTGATTCCTTTCACACGTGATCAATAAACAGCAAATCTGTTAAAAAAGGGAGTTGTTCCCTCTTACCAAGCCTAGTTAGAAATCTGCATGCAGCTCTTTAGACCAGGTGAGGTTTCTCCACATTTTTCAAACACAGCCCCATGTACAGCATGTTAGTCTTCAAACTGGATGTAATTCATAGAATCATAGAATCATAGAATCATAGAGTTGGAAGAGACCACAAGGGCCATCCAGTCCAACCCCCTGCCATGCAGGAACTCCAAATCAAAGCATCCCTGACAGATGGCCATCCAGCCTCTGCTTAAAGACCCCTAAGGAAGGAGACTCCACTACACTCCGAGGGAGTGTGTTCCACCGTCGAACAGCCCTTACTGTCAGGAAGTTCCTCCTAATGTTGAGGTGGAATCTCTTTTCCTGCAGCTTGCATCCATTGTTCCGCGTTCTAGTCTCTGCAGCAGATTAAGATATTAAATTAAGATATTTAAGACTGTGGCCAGAACAGATAACATCGGGAACAGCAGGAGTTATCATGCTAGTTTTAGCTATGTAAAAGCACTCCTAGCCACCACAAAAACTGAAGCATTCATACTCCCGTGCCTGCTTGTGTTTTGTATGTATCTCTTTCTCTTTTTCTCTCATTACCCTCTCCTTACCCAAAGAAGAGCCTAGCAGGATGCAACCAGCAACCATGTTGTGTGTGTGGGGGGGGGATTCTTTCAGAAAAATAGAATCATCAGGATAATCTCTTGTTCATAATGCTTTTGGTCAATTGCAACTAACAAGCCATTAAAGACAGTGTGCAGAGAGAGGAAAAAGTGTGTGTCCTCGCATATTGTATTCACTGGTACAAACCTAATTCTAGAGACTGGACTAGTTGAATCCAAAGTCTGTAGATAGAAAGCCAAATCTGTCACTGAAGCAGATTTATGAAAACACAGCATAGTACAGTACTCTGTTTCTGCTAGCTTTTTAAGTCTATGGAGAATCATAGTTCTGTTCTATCTCCTGATATTTAGTTAGAGACTGGACACATATTTTCAGTAGCCCTGAGGAAGCAAGAAAGTATGGAGGTTCTCACTCTTTTGAATATTCTAGTTCACCCAAAGTGGGGAAGGGGGAAGATCAGGAGGGTGAGGGGGGAAAAGGAACATTTTTAGATATTTGTCTAAAGGTAGTAAGGCAGGTAGTTTCAGAGAACTAATGCCAGCTATTTTCTAATAGTCTAGTGCAGACCAGTTAATGGCATTTATTTTCTATACTCGTCCCTCCACATTTGCAACTTTGTCTTTTGCAGATCTGATTATACATAGATTTTATTAATACGTTCTCTCTAGGAATGTCAAGGTCCTCCAGCGGAACTCTACAGTCAACTTTAACCAAAAGTCACAATAAAAGGCCTAGAGAGTCCTAAAAAGAACACTCCACTAGGCCTTTGGAGCTGCTCCAGCGCAATTCTGTGGTCAATGTCTGGCAGTGTTGACCACAGAGTTGCACTGGATGACATAGATGTTTCTAGAGCAGTGTTCTCTCAGGTTAAAAACATAGTGTTTTTCTTATCTGCAGTTTTTCCTTATTCATGGGGGTCCTGTGCCCCTAACCCCAGAGAATGTGGAGGGAGAAATGTACTTTTCTTTTATTTATTTATTTCAAAGTTTTATATTCTGTCTTCCCACAATGGGGTTCTCCTCTGTGCCTCTCACTCCCCCTTTCTGGAAACCTAGTTGGGACACCTGGGGATTTCTGATCCTGTGGTTCTCTTTGCTCCACGGGACAAAGAGAGACAACCAGTACCAGATCCCTCCCTCTGTCAGCAGCTCTCTCACAGGAACTGCAGGGTGGTTGCCTGCCTGGAAGTGACACCAATTCTACGGTAGTGAAATGACTATGAGCAGCCATTCTTTCTTATCTGCATTAAGGTGGCTGTTTGTTCAAGAATGTTCAAAAACCCTTGCAAAAAAAAAAGCGATAGCTTCTTGAAATGAGCTTACCTGCTCTTCCTTTGGCTTCTTCTCCTCTTTCTGGCTCAGGAGGAAGCCCTCTGCCAAGGCAACTGCTTGGGAGGTTGTCTCCGCTCCACACTCTCGAACCCAGCTCCCCATCTCTGGGGGAAGGACGGCCAGGAACTGCTCCAGGACCACCAGGTCCAGCATCTCAGCCTTGGTGTGTCTCTGTGGCTTCAGCCACTGACAGCAGAGATTGTGGAGCTGGCTGCAAACCTCCCGGGGTGCCAAAGCCTCCTCCTGGGAGACAAAGTGTCTGAAGCGCTGGCGCTGGACCTCAGGACTGAGCATCTTTTCTTCCAAAGTCCTCTGCATGGCTCTCATGAAAAGACACACAGCTCTTCTCTTCTGTACTTGGCTTGACCAGTGTGAAATCCTTTTCTGAACTTATGGCAGATTGAATCTTAGTTCACCATCTGTGCAGCCAGGAATCTTCCAATATGCCAAAAAGCACATTCCTCTTTTACTGGATTCTGTCTCTGGTGAAACTGCCAGGAACAACAAGACCTACAGAGAAAATAAGACATTATGTGAATGAACTGCTGTCTTGAAAGAAGGGGGTCATTTAGACGTTGTTGATTTTTTAGCAGATTTCAGATAACCTCACTCATGCATTCTGGGTTTACAAAACGCGCAGGGGTAGCTGTGTTGGCCATTTAGCAAATACGAACAAAAATCCATCAGTGATACCTTTATTGGGCAACCGAAATGCACATTGGACTTTTTGCAAGCTTTTGAAGATCCATGGGCTTCTTCATCAGGGAAGATGTGACAAACCAAACAGGAGGAAAAAAACAAAACAATTGGCGATGTTAGTCAGATGCCTGCATGTTGTTTCAGTCTTAATAAAGCTGTTATGATGGGGAGGACATTTTTTTGCAGGCAGGTTTCTCCTTTTTCTGGCCATGTTGCAATAGGGAGATTTTCAAAGTCCAGGAAATTTAAAGTCCATTTGCATCTCAACAGGGACCCCCCCCCCCACTTTTGCAATCCCATTTGTCTCCCTTCCAGTGAGGTTACAGGCCTCTTTGTAGGGAGAGAATGATGGATTGATTCCTGAAGAAGTCTCCATGTTTTTGCACCAGGAACATTTTGGGGATGGAGAGGGAAAACATGCGAATTCAGTCCTGTGACTCCAGTGGAACAGAGACATATTGGATAGCAAAAGAGGGCTCTTTCCTGAGACGCATTCGAAGCCTCTTCAAGAGTTTAGTCCTGAACTAACCCAGGTCCGTGTCGGTTATTCAGACTGCAGACGTTGGGAATCTTTGTATTACATATAATATATAATATACTAGGGACCCCCCCCCGAAGTGGACTGTCCTGGGAGGGGAGGTCTTGCCCCTCCAGATTTAATGGGGTCCATTTGGGGTGAATGTCAAGAACAGAAGATTCCTCCTGGATTATTTCTGAACAGGGCCAAGGAGATGCTTTTCAACCAAACCCAGTCTGGAAGGGGGGCTTTTGTTTGTCCCTGGGACCTTCTTTCTCCCCAGGAGGACAAAGAGGAGGAGGAAAGGCAGGGTTCCTGTGTCCTTCCCTTTCCTTTCCTTCCTGGTCACAAACCCCCATTTCCAAGGCCCTCCCTCCTTCCCTCCCTTCTCTCTGGGTCTGGCTCTCTCTCTCTGGAGGAAGGAGGAAATCCCTGGAGGAAGACCTCCAGCAGCAGCAGGAGAAACCCACCTTGCTTCCTTCCTTGCTTCCTCCTGTCCTCCCTGGCAGGGCTGTTGTTGTGGGGAAAGGGAAGGAGAGGAGGGCCCCAAAGGAGCCCAGTCTCAAGGCCTTCTCTGCTGGAGCCCTCCCTCCTTCCTTCCTTCCTTCCTTCCTTCCCTCCTTCCTGCAGGTCTCTCTCAGTCAGAGGAGGAGGATGGAGGAGCCCCTCTTCCCTTCCCTCCACTTCCGCTTCAAGAGGAGAGAAAGAGCTGAGAACAAGCCAACTCTCCTCCTTGGCCCCGCCCCTTCCGGTCCTGTGGGGGGGGTGATAGAGAGGCCGTTCCTAGAGAGGCGCTGCGGGGAAACCGGAAGGAGGGCCTTCAAGCCAGAACTCTGTTGCCTCTTGGAGGACCCAGAGCGGAGGGGGAGGAGCCTGGGGCTAAGCCCCGCCCCTTTCTGTGGGGAAGAGAGAAGAGAAGAAGATTAGTGTCTCTGTCTCTGCCTGGATTCCCTGAAGGCCCCACATGATCCTAATAAGGATAATAATCATAATAATAATGATGATGATCCTCCATAGAGGCCAGGAAGGGAAGGAGCCCTCTCCCTCCACAGACACACAGAGAGAAACACACTCTCCATGGAGACCATAATCATAATCATAATCATAATGATGCCTCTGAGGAAGGAGAGCCCTTCAATCTACCTCTTTGAGCCTCTTTCTGTCAATGAGGCTCAAAGGGGTTCTCTCTCTGAATTCTCACAATTACAGTCTTCTAGTCATGGCTCATTTCTGCCTTTTTTTGTTCAATTTTATTTT
Source organism: Urosaurus nigricauda (assembly GCA_034509955.1). Taxonomy (NCBI): domain Eukaryota; kingdom Metazoa; phylum Chordata; class Lepidosauria; order Squamata; family Phrynosomatidae; genus Urosaurus; species Urosaurus nigricauda. Next base: position 321,920,891 of record JAOEGL010000002.1, on the reverse strand, counting down.
TCTTATTAAAACACACAAATGGTGCAAACAATACCGTATATACGTGTAAACGATGCATACGTTGACAGAAACATTGCCCAACCATTGTCCGTCCTTCCTCTCCCAATGCAGATTGATCTTCCTGACAGACTGGACTTCCTTCAGTCCATCTTCCTTAATTCTCTTCTGCTTATTTTAAAACAACATTCTTAACATTTGTGGACCCAACCTCTTTTCCCTTATTTTCCCAACATATTTTACTCATCGTTCATTCGTACAATTAATTAGGCCATTGTTCCTTTATCTCTTTTGAATTTTTCTTCATATGTTTCCAGTTATATTATGGTTTCATTATTTGGCCACTTCTCCTTAATATATTTGTATAACTTCTCCCGTTCTTTCTGTCACAGTCTATATGTGTTTAGTATCTTCCCTTTTTAATTTTAATCGTTTGGATATTACATCTGTTTCCATCATATCTAACAATTTTACTATCTATCCTCCAATCTGAAATTCCTTCTTTATTCTCCAATATGCAGCATAAATTCATCTGGCCACAGACGACATATAAAACCCATGTCACCATATTTCTTTTCCTCTTTCTGTTCTATCATGTTCAAAGATAAGGTTTCTGGATTAAATCTTAAATTTAGTATATGAGCTGCCAAAGTGTGAGTGAGCCTACTGACCGTTATCCCTTTCTTTTGGTTCATGTGGGAACCAATGATACTGCAAGGCACAGCCTTCAGAATAGCATAAGGGATTATGAGGCTCTGGGAAGGAAGCTGAAAGAGATGAATGCACAGGTTGTCATCTCATCTCTTCTCCCAGTAGAAGGGCATGGTCCAGGAAGGGAGAGGAAAATAGCAGAGGTGAATAACTGGCTCCGTAGATGGTGCCACCAAGAACAGTTTGGATTCTTGGATCATGGGCTGCGGTTCCATGAGGAGGGACTTCTGGCAAAGGATGGACTGCATCTCACGCCAGCTGGCAAAAATGTTTTTGCCAACAGTCTGAAGAATCAGGAGGGCTTTAAACTGAGTTATACGGGGGAGGAAGACATTATTCTGGAAGGCAAAAGGGCTAGAGAAAATAGTCAAACTGACATAGAGGGAACAAGGCAAATAGTGCAAGGACCCAACAGTGGGAAGCAAAAAAATGTGCACAGGCAGCAAGTAAAGGGAACACATGTTCTTAGATGTCCCTACACTAATGCACAGAGTATGGGAAATAAGCAGGATGAACTTGAACTCCTAGCACAACAAGGGAAATACGATATAATAGGCATAACTGAAACCTGGTGGGATGAGTCTCACGATTGGAATAGAAATAGAGGAATGTAGAAATAGAGGGATATAACCTTTTTAAGAGAAACAGGCCAAACAGGAAAGGAGGAGGAATAGCATTATATGTCAGGGATATTTACACCAGTGAAGAGATCCAGGAAGTCAATACTGGAAGCCAGGTGGAGAGCATCTGGATAAAAATTAAAGGAGAGGGAAACAACAGGGATGTTACTGTGGGAGTCTACTACAGACCCCCGACTCAGGCAGAGGAATTGGATGATGCCTTTCTAGAACAGATGACCACACACTCAGAAAGGAGAGATGTAGTAGTGACGGGTGACTTCAACTATCCTGATGTTTGCTGGACGTCAAACTCAGCCAAATCCTCAAGGTCTAGCAAATTCCTCACTTGCCTAGAAGACAATTTCATTGTCCAAAAGGTGGCAGAAGCAACAAGGGGATCAGCCATTTTAGATCTTATCTTAACCAACAGGGAAGACCTAGTTGATGGGTGCAAGTGGTGGGATCCTTAGGGGGAAGTGATCATGTTCTCCTGGAGTTTGTTATACAGCGGAAAGGGGAGGCCAGGCATAGTCAGACATGCACTCTAGACTTTAGGAGAGCTGATTTCAATAAACTTAGAGAAATACTGGGGGTGATCCCACGGTCAGGAATACTAAAAGAGAAGGGAGTTCAAGATGGATGGGAGTTGCTCAAAAAAGAGATATTGAAGGCGCAATTTCAAACAGTTCCAATGAGGAAGAAAAATGGAAGATGTATCAAGAAGCCAGGATGGATGACTAAGGAGCTAAGTTTTAAACAGAACTTGTATAAGAAATGGAAAAATGGGGAAATCACCAAACAGGAATTCAAACAAATAGCCAATAAGTGTAGGGATAAAGTCAGAAAAGCTAAAGCGCAGAATGAACTCAGGCTTGCTAGAGAGGTTAAGAACAATAAAAAGGGCTTTTTTGGGTATGTCCGAAGCAAAAGGAAGAAGAAGGAAACAGTAGGGCCACTGTGTGCAGAAGATGGCAAAATGCTCACAGGGGACAGAGAAAAAGCAGAATTACTCAACAGCTTTTTTGCTTCAATCCCAGAAAAGGCAAAGGGTGCTGAACCTAAGGATAATGGAACAGAAGACAGAATAGAGGAAATTCAGCACAGAATAAGTAAAGAGGTAGTACAGGAATACCTGGTTAACCTAAATGAATATAAATCTCCAGGACCAGATGAACTACATCCAAGGGTATTAAAAGAACTGGCAAAGGTGATATCGGAGCCATTGGCAATAATCTTTGAGAAATCCTGGAGAACAGGAGAAGTCCCAGCAGACTGGAGGAGGGCAAACGTTGTCCCCATCTTCCAAAAGGGGAAAAAAGAGGATCCCAACAATTATCACCCAGTTAGTCTGACATCAATTCCAGGGAAGATTCTGGAACAGATTATTAAACAGAGAGTCTGCGGATATCTAGAAGATAATTCCATCATCACAAAAAGCCAACATGGGTTTCAGAGAAGCAAGTCCTGCCAGACAAATCTGATCTCTTTTTTTGATAAAATTACCAGCTTGGTAGATGAAGGGAGTGTGGTGGAGTCTCCTTCCTTGGAGGTCTTTAAGCAGAGGCTGGATGGCCATCTGTCGGGGATGCTTTGATTTGGAGTTCCTGCATGGCAGGGGGTTGGACTGGATGGCCCTCGTGGTCTCTTCCAACTGTGTGATTCTATGATTCTATGAATCTAAGTATTTGCAAGAGTGTCATAAAGAGCATGGAGGAATCTTGTGTTTTTCTGCTCTAGAGACTTGAACACGGATAAGAAACAGCGCAGCAAACACACATTGCTTTAGCTTTGGAGTTTTTCACACGGGAGGAATTTCTCCCAATTTCGAATGGAGCCAATTGGAATTCACGTAAATTCACTAATTGCATTTGGAATACGTTCAGAATGACTTCCCATTTCCTGAAAATGATTCCCCATTGCCCGAAATTGCATGAGATACTCTAATACAGAATTACGTGAAACCCCATGATTGGGTTCGGAATGACTTCCCATTGCCCGAAATTGCGTGACACTCATACGCAATAACGTGAAACCCCATGATTGCATTCGGATTGCCATTGCATTATACCCCCAAATTCTGTCGTATGATAAACTCCATGGTTTAATAATGAAGTTATGATTGACAGTGAAGTGGAGAGTGACAGAAGGAAAATTGAATGGGGTGAGGAGAAATATTTAGGTGGGAGTTGATCAATAAAGCAGTGGTGTCACTGAGGTTGTTTTCACCTGATGTGGGTCCTAAAAAAGGGCTGCAGGGGTGATGGTGGACTGTCTGTTCCTTTTCCTCCCTTGCCTGCCCTCCCTCAGCCTCCGGTCTGTCACTTGGCTGAAGTGGCTGGGCAAGCAGGAAAAGGAGGCTGCACTGTTTCTCACTAGCCCAGTCTCCTCGCCAGTCCCTCTGGGTGTACCACCCCACTTTGGCTGTCACCTGGTGCAGTCCGCATGGCTTGCACCTCCCTTGTGACGCCTCTGTAACTACCCCGAGTAGTACTTACATGTAGTAACTACAGTAACGCCTCCCCCCGTGTATCTACACCCCTGAGCAGAAGCGCAATGTTGCATTCTTGGTTTCAGGGCTCGCTTCATAGAATCATAGAATCACACAGTTGGAAGAGACCACAAGGGCCATCCAGTCCAACCCCCTGCCATGCAGGAACTCCCAGTCAAAGCATCCCCGACAGATGGCCATCCAGCCTCTGCTTAAAGACCTCCAAGGAAGGAGACTCTGTCACCCTCCGAGGGAGTGTGTTCCACTGTCGAACAGCCCTTACTGTCAGGAAGTTCCTCCTAATGTTGGGGTGGAATCTCTTTTCCTGGAGCTTACATCCATTGTTCCAGGTCCTGTTCTCTGGAGCAGCAGAAAACAAGCTTGCTCCCTCCTCAATATGACATCCCTTTAAGTATTTAAACAGGGCTATCATATCACCTCTTAACCTTCTCTTCTCCAGGCTAAACATCCCCAGTTCCCTAAGGCGTTCCTCATAGGGCATGGTTTCCAGACTCTTCACCATCTTAGTTGCCCTCCTTTGAACACGCTCCAGTTTCTCCACATCCTTTTTGAATTGTGGTGCCCAGAACTGGACACAGTATTCCAGGTGGGGCCTGACCAAAGCAGAATAGAGTGGCACTATTACTTCCCTTGATCTAGACACTATACTTCTATTGATGCAGCCTAAAATTGCATTGGCCTTTTTAGCTGCTGCTTCTCACTGTTGACTCATGTTCAGCTTATGGTCTCCTTGGACTCCTAGATCCCTTTCACATGTGGTCTCATTCAGCCAGGTGTCCCCCATTTTATATCTGTGCATTTCATTTTTCCTCCCTAAGTGCAGAACCTTACATTTCTGTGCATTGAATTTCATCTTGTTAGCTTTGGCCCAGCTTTCTAGTCTATTTAGGTCATTTTGAATTTTGATCCTGTCCTCTGGGGTATTTGCTACTCCTCCTAATTTGGTGCCGTCTGCAAATTTGATAACCAGGCGCTCAATACTTTCATCCAAGTCATTAATAAAGATGTTGCACACCTTCAAGTCTCTTCCAACCTGTATATATATATATATATGCATATAAATTATAATATATATTTCAAATTTATAAATTATATAAATACGCATATATTTCATATATAATTGTGTTTGTGTGTATATATATATATATATATATATATACATACACATAGACACACACACACAGAGTTTGTTTTTCCCCATGTACTGAGGGGGCCTTGTGTTGCTGTGGGGCCTTGTGGCCCAGCTTTGCCTTTGGCCTGTCAGCCTCCTTGGATTAAGCCACGCCCCCTCCCTCCGAGGCCCCTCCTCCCTCCCTCCCTCCAGGCTCCGCCCCTTTCCCTCAACGGTCGCCAACCGCCTCGCTTCCCGCTCAAAGGCTGCAGGGAGGGCCCCCGTGGATCTGATTGGTGGACGGGGTCCTGACTGGCGGGAGGACCGGCCAATCGGGGCTCAGAGGCTGCCTTGGGGGCGGGACTTAGGAGGAGGAGGATGGGAGAGAGGGAGAAAAGCAGCAGAGAAGGAGGAGAAGGGGCCGTTGGGGTTCTGTTCTCTCTCTTCCTCAGAAAAACTGAGGGAGAAAGGTAGCCTTAGAGAGAGAGAGAGGTGTATATATATATATATATATTCTGAAATATTTTATATATAAATTGAGAGAGAGAGAGGGCTATTCTCAGAACCCAGAGACACCTCTCTTTGTACAACCTGTTACTGCCTGTCTGTTTCAGGCCAATAATAATATTTGCATTTGGACCCAATAATAAAAGTATTTGCCTTTGAACCCAATCATAATAATAATATTTGTCATTGGACCCAATAATAATAATACTTGCCTTTGGACCCACATGCATCTGAGGAAGGAGGGTCAGGTCTAGAAAAACCCAGGCTGCCAACTCCTCTTTTTCAACTTCCACTGAAATGTCCTACAGGATCTCTTTATGTATCTATATCTATATATTCTGACATATATAATTGATGGTGTAGATATTCTGAAACAGAGATTCTAAGAGATGTGTGTATATCTATAGATATATATATCCTAAGAGACATACTTGGAACTGTATTCATAGATGGATATATATATGTGTGTGTGTGTGTATGTATGTATGTATAAAGCAGTGCTTGGATGAGGAGAGGCCCCGGGTGGATGGAGAGGGCTGTTGGCTGGGAAGAGGGCAGAGGACCCAGCTGGCTTCTCCTTTCTCTTGTGGGGCAAGAAGAAGAAATGGCAAAGGGCCTGGGCTGAGGAAGGAGTCAGCACCCCTCTTGTGCTTGGATTGCAGCATTACCTGGGTCATAACCATGGCCTCAGTCTCCGCTCCTTTCTCATGGGAAATACATCAGATGTGCTAAAAGGGGGCAAGAGAAAGAGAAGGCAATAGGGACAGAGCAACTGGAAGGATGCTGCCATTGAAAATCTGAGTGATGTGGATTTAGTTGTAAAACATCTCCTTTCAAGAGCATCTTCAGAATAGTTCATTCACATGATCTCTTGTTTTCCATGTTTCTTTCAGGAAGAGCCATGCAGAGGAGCTCTGGGGCGAAGATGCTCAGTTCTCAGGTCCAGCGCCAGCACTTCAGACAGTTTGTCTCCCAGGAGGAGGCTTTGGCACCCCGAGAGGTTTGCAGCCAGCTCCACAATCTCTGCTGTCTGTGGCTGAAGCCAGAGAGACACACCAAGGCTGAGATGCTGGACCTGGTGATCCTGGGGCAGTTCCTGGCCGTCCTTCCCCCAGAGATGGAGAGCTGGGTTCGAGAGTGTGGAGCGGAGACAACCTCCCAAGCAGTGGCCTTGGCAGAGGGCTTCCTCCTGAGCCAGGAAGAGGAGAAGAAGCAGGGAGAGGAGCAGGTGAGGACATTTGGAGGGGCCATCATCATCATTGTTATTGAAGGATTTTGGATGTTATTGTACTGAGAAGACAGATTTTGAAACCAGATTATTAACTGGGATTGGTTAAAGGGAACCCATGGCTTCCTTTATAAACAGGTTTGGTGGTTATTGGTTCAGCTCCAGTCATAGTTCATTGTGCTGGTTATGTCCTGTAAAGCTCCGTCTGGAGGAGGGAGAGGAGCAGGTGCGTTCGTTTCATCTGGTCATTTTGCTGGGCCATCACTATTTATTTGGAAAGGATCTTAAAAATTCTTGAACAAACTAAGGTTCAATATAAACAAGAAAATAAGTTGTAAGATAAACTTCAGTAGACTTGAAGATATATACCAAGTCTTTGAAAGCTTATGCTACTACGTCTTTCATTCAGTTAGTCTCAAAGGTGCTAGAAGATCCCTTTGAAACTGATATGTTAGACTTACACAGCTATGTCTCTGAAGAAAAAGGGGCTGCTGGTCAGTCAAAAGGCGGTTCAGAGAATAGGGATACAGCCTGTTTTGTATAGGATGATCTTTCCCCAGATGACAGTTTGCAGCCAGATTGCTAACTGGGTTGGTTAAAGGGAACCCATGACTCCCCTTTCAAGCAAGTTTAGTATTTATTGAGTCACTTCCAGGGACAATTCATTCAGCTAGGTATGTCCTGTATAGCTCCGTCTGGCTTCCTTCCAGGCTTTTTGAAGGAGCATATTCTCCCACATGAGTGTATCCTCATGGTCCTATCTTGTGGGAATGTGGGATAGAGCCTTCTCAGTGGCAGCCCTTGGGGTCTGAAACTCCCTTCCCAAGGAGCTTAGACTGAAAGTAGTTTTAGTGATGTGTGTTTCTATTGTTTTAATCTGTATGCATTTATTTTTTTAATTTTTTTGTTGTTGTTGTTCTACTAATTCTATTTCTTGTAAATCCCCACAAGTCTGAGTCCTGGAAGGGGAGGGACAAGGGGTACAAATTAAAAAATAATCATAATAATCAAAAACATCTACGGTAGCTATTATTTCCCACTTTTTTCTCTTGAAAATCATATAGTTGTGGGCATAATGCCCCACACGGCCTTGTCCTCTTCCTTTCTTTTCCTAATTCTGTCAATATGTTTTGCACCAGGCTGTAAAAATGTTTGAGCTGCATGCAATAGGTTAAAGAGGAAATGCAGAGTCAGAAGAAGCTGATGCAACTTGAGCATGGAGATGAGTCCTGACAGTTCAAAACTGCACTGTCACTGTGGACACATGTTGGTGGTACAGCATTATGCTGGATTGTGTAAATATTGCTGTAATGTAAATATTTTCTGCAACTAAAATGCCTCTGGAAGAACGTCAGCAGTCGTTAGTGAAACTCTATTCAGGAGCAGGCGTTTGTGTCTCCAGCTACTTCCACACTTGGTAGTGGCGTTTGTTTTTATGTTTTTATGTCTGATGTTTTAACTTGTCTTTCCCCCTTTGTAATTTTATCTATTTGCTATTATTTTAGAGTGTACGCCTTTGGCAGGCTTTTATATATTTTTTAAGTTTTACCAATTTTGTACAGCGCTGAGTATAACTACAGCGCTTTAGAAATAAAGTTTAATAATAATAATAATAATAATAATAATAATTGTTTTCCCAGTTTTCTGTATGTGGACTGAATTTTCCCCCAGCATTAACGAATTCTTCTCTCTTCCCCCCTCTCTCTATTTCTGCTTCTGCTGCAGGACTTGTTTGTGAAAGATATGGCTGAGAAGGCAAAGTGTCCTTTTGAATCCAGTCAAAGGCAGCAGTCCAAATGGATCACACAGGACAGAGAAGGAATATCCTCCTCAATGAGTAAGGGCTAAGAGGGTAGTTTCCTCTCTGATTCCCTTTTCTGAAATATGTCTGAAATATCTGGACTCTTATTAATTGCAGCAGTTGGACCATTTTATATAGCCTAACTAGCAATTATAAATTACAAACATACTCAAGTTAACAATGCCTATGTGCTTCCAGCCCTAAAATTGTTAAATTTGGATTTCAAGACAGATGAGGACAAATCCCATTTCTAGCTTGGAAATAACTTTTTTGCACATGCTCCAAACTGTCATTTCCACAAGTGCACATGGACAAATACTCCAGAGCGGGAAGGAAAATCCTCTTTGCTCCAAAAGATGTTTCAGAGGAAGGAAGGCTTTTAAGACTCCCTTAAAACAACACACACGCGCACACACACAACTAGAGAGAAAGAGGAAGTGGCTGGTCCATAAACTTGCCAGATTACAGTGAGGGCTGGAACTCCCAGTTCTCCTTCGTGGTCTCTGTGCCCTCACACAATAGGGGTTTGCGCCTGCGCAGATACTCCATCCGGAATGCTGAAAAGCTGAGCAGATTGGCGGAAGCCCCACTCCTTCCACTCCCTTAGCATGCCCAATCCCGCCAGTCTAGCTCCACCTTCAGTTCTCTTTCATCCGCCGCAAGAGTAACATCTCCTCCGGAGTGCTCTTCCATCGCGACGAAAGCTGAGTAGATCAGGCTCCTTTTCTACTTATTTTTGTTTATCCTGTTTTATTTTACTTTCTTTTCTCCCTCCCTGCTCCTTGAGCTGCCCCTAGAGATTTTGTTTTTTCCGCTCGGAACTTTTGAGGGTTTTGGCCCGGATGGGCCCCTCGCGCGGCGCGGCTTCTTATGGCCGCCCCCTTCAAAAAATGTTCCGAGTGTGGCAGTAAAATCCCGGTTGTGGATGGACACTCTAAGTGCATTCTCTGCCTAGGCAGTTTCCACATCCCGGAAAAATGTAAGCATTGCAAGGCTTTTAACCCTGCCACTCTACGCCAGAGAGCGGATTGGCTCAAAGCCCATCTGTGGGAGAAGGCCCTCTCAGCCTCCCAGGCTACAGAATCATCCGGAGACCCCTTGGGTCTCCCCATCTCTTAAGTTTCCGAGGATCCCCAAGATCAAGAAATCAGCCTCGATGTCGACCTCGACTCCGACGGAATCAACTCCGACATCGACCTCAGCAGCCATGTCTCGCCCTGAAGGACAGTCGAAGGAGCATAGAAAACACTCCTCTTCCCTTGAGGTAGAGAAGCCCAAGGCGAGAAAGCATAAATCTAAAGAGATCCCAGCTTCTGTTGCCTCGGCCGCCGTCCAGGCAGATCTGGCCATGTCTTTCTTAAGACAACCATCGGCAGTTGACCTCTCTGTCCCGGCCCCGGTCACTGTACTCGACTCAGCGCCGGAGACTTTGGAACCCACACTTCAGCCTGCATCCACCCAGGCCTTCGCCCCTTCGGGGATGGTCCCGGCCTCAACCTCCACGGTCTCGCCCATTTCGGCTCCAACTTCTCTGCCTCCGAAGGACATCTTGGCTTCATCGGAGCGCATTTACAGGCTGCGGTTCCCATCTCCTCCACCCCGGAGATCTCCTGAACCATTTGAGGAGCACTATTTCGACTAGCCCCACTCGTTGGCCTCGTTCCTGGCTCGACACTGGGCGGAATCATACTGGAGGGAACGCCATCCATCCTACCATTCCTACTCCCCGTCGTACAGAGACTGCTACCACATATGAGATCCCCACGTCGAGGATTTCTCCAGACGATCACGCTCACGCTCCCCGGCTCGAACCCAGAGTGAGTATAGGGCCCCCTCGCCGCCTCCAGCCACTACTGCTATGGTCTCCAGGCCGCCCGACATTACTACCATGGCTACCTCGATGTCGATGATGGTCTCCACCTCGACGTCGACGCGATCTGCTCTGATCAGTTACGCGGATGCATCGACCTAGACATTTCTCACGGCCCCGACACAACTGTATGAGGAGCCTCACTTGGCAGCATCTCAGTCAACCGAGGAATCCACTGGAGAGTTGGAAACCCGTCCGGAGTCTCCACAACCGGCCATCTCTTCTCCCAATGAGGGGGTTGAGGATCAAACACCTGGATCACCCGTGGAGGATCTCCACCTCTTCACAGGAATTGTTGACAGGATGGCAAGAGCTGTAGACCTACAGACTGCCCAAGTGTCCAAGCCTCCTAGAGATCCAATTGATGGCCTCGTGGTGAGACCTGTATAGCCTGCTGTCATCCCATTCCTGCCTTCTTTCTCGGACATCATGGTCGCTTCGTGGACCAAGCCAGCCTTGACGCCACCCGCATCGAATAAACTGGACTCTCTCTACCGAGTGCAGTCAGAGATGGCACCTTTCTTGTTCACTCACCCCGCTCCTAATTCTTTGGTGGTGGAATCTACTTGCAAGTCCACGGGCAAGACACACTGTGCCCCGGTGGACAAAGATGGCAGGAGGATGGACGTCTTTGGCCGTCGCTTCTACTCCTCTGCAGCCTTGGCAGCGAAGGTAGCCAACATGAAGGGATGCATGGCTGGCTATCAGAGATTCCTTTGGGACCGAATGGCAGCCTTTATTCCATCTCTCCTTCAAGAACAACAAGAAGCGGCTCATGAATTCTACGCCGAAGCACTCTCCCTCATTGCTCAGGAGGTCCATTCGGCTAGACATGTTGTGGACTGCTCAGCAAAAGTTATGGCTGGAGCAGTGGCACTTCGCCGTTTTGCCTGGTTGAGGTCAACTTCCCTCTCGGAGGAGGCTAAGTCTAAAATTGAGGACCTCCCCTTCGACAGTGAGGGTCTATTTGCTGCCAAAACTGATGAGTCCCTGGACACCATGGCCAAAGCACACCTCAATGGCAAAAGGCTTGGGTTGACCCCCAGCAAGCCACCTTCTGGTCGCTTATGGCGCCAAAGGCCCTATGATTCAGGCTTCACTCGTTCTCGCTCTGCTCCGTCCTCCACCTTTAGGACCCAATCCTATGTAGGGAGACCCTACAGACAGCCTCAGCAGCAACAACAGCAGCAGCAGCAACAGAGGCAAGGCCAACAACGCCAACAACAACAACCCTCCAGGAAGCCACCCTCCAAATCTCATTTTTGACGGGCTTCTGGAGGCGACACCCTACTTTCTAATGCCAGTCACCCTTTCTTCCGTCCCCAGACTTCGGCATTTTTACGGGAACTGGTGCAAGATCACTATGGACTCCTGGGTGCTTACCATCATCCGCCTGGGCTACGCCATAGAGTTCTCAAGTATTCCACCAAATGGCGTTTTCTGTTCCACTCCCTCCTCTCCTCCTCTTCTGGAGGAGATCTCCTCCCTTCTCGACAAAGGAGCCATCCAACGTGTTCCACCAAGCTGCAAACACCAAGGCTTCTACTCCAGGTACTTCACAGTTCCGAAGAGAGGAGGAGGTCTTCGTCCTATTCTGGACCTGAGAGGTGTCAACTCCTTCATCGCACCTCGCAAGTTCAAAATGGTGACCCTGCAATCCATTATTCCGTTTCTGCACAGATGAGACTGGTTCGCATCTATTGACCTGAAGGATGCCTACTTCCACGTCAGTATCAGGCCGCAACACTGGAAATATATTCGTTTCGCTGTCGACGGAGATCTCTATCAGTATACCGTTCTTCCCTTCGGCCTCTCTACCGCTCCTCGAGTGTTCACAAAATGTATGGCAGTGGTCATCTCTTACCTCCGTCTACAAGGGATCAAGATTTTCCCCTACCTCGATGACTGGCTCCTGGTGTCGTCCTCCAAAGCACAACTCTATCAGGACATCCAGTGCACTCTGGATCTCCTGGACGACTTGGGACTCATGGTCAACTTTCCCAAATCTGTCCTCCACCCTGTGAGGGTGATAGACTATATAGGAACGTCCCTGGACTCTGTTATGGGCCGTGCCTATCTACCTACCAGACGGGCGGAAGCCCTCTGGGAACAACTGCGACTTGTCCTCCGCACTCATCGTCTGACAGCGAAGGACATCCAGAGACTGCTGGGCTATCTAGCCTCTATCACGGCAGTGACCTACCTGGCACGCCTCAGACCAGGCCCCTCCATGCTTGGTTCCTGGCCTCCTTCGACCACCTGAGGGGCAATCCATCCAAGAGACTCTTGTTGCCTCATCCTGTCAGAGACTCTCTCAAATGGTGGATGTCTCCCTCCAACATCCTCAAGGGGATGCCTTTTCAGACACTGGAGCCATCCAGGATGGTCACAACAGACGCATCCATGTCAGGATGGGGCGCACATCTGAACGACTGGTGTGTACAAGGGCAGTGGTCTGCAGAGGAAGCAGAGCTACACATCAACGCATTGGAACTGTTGGCAGTTATCAAGGCCTTCAGGGCCTTCGAGAACCATCTTCTCCACAGAGTTGTACAGGTGGTGTCAGACAACACAACCACGGTCTGGTACAGCAACAAACAAGGAGGAACTCACTCTCCAGTTCTCCTACGTCTGTCTCAGCAATTGTGGATGTGGTGTCACCGTTGTTCCATTCACCCAGTGCCGATTCACCTTGCAGGCAAGGACAATGTGTTAGCAGACTCCCTCAGCAGGGACAAGATGCTGCAGCACGAATGGACTCTGTCAGCCCCCGCCTTCCATCTTCTGACATCCAGATGGGGAACTCCCTCAGTGGACCTGTTTGCCACTCCGGAGAACGCTCAGTGCCAGACGTTCTACACCAGAGCGGGCAGAGGTCAGGGATCCATGGGAGATGCCTTCCTCTGCAATTGGAACCAGGACTTCCTTTACGCCTTTACGCCCTTTCCTCTGATCTCCAGGACGGTGCCCAAGATGGCCAGGGATGGGTCCAACACCATTCTGTTGACTCCATTCTGGCCGAGACAACCCTGGTTCACTCCGTTGCTTCATCTATCCAGAGGCCAGTACTTCCACCTGCCGAAGTGGCCGGACCTTCTGTCCTACTCCAACGGGACGGTCCTGCACCTGGGCCTGGTCAATCTATGGATGACAGCATGGAGGATCCAACCATAATGTCTTCTGACCTGCTTAGAGTCTTGTCTGCTTCCAGAAAGGATTCCACAAAGCAATCTTACGCCTATAAGTGGAAACGCTTTTGTGCCTTTGCGGAGGCAAGATCTGAACCTTCCTCACCTGTGAGCCTCAATACGGCCCTGCATTTCCTGCTGCATCTCAGGGACCAAGGCCTAGCCTTTTCTTCTCTCAAGGTCTACCTGTCGGCTATTGTTGCCAACGAGCCACCTGGCTCACAGTCAGCTCGCTTCTTCACGTCGCCTACGTTTGTTATGCCCAGATTTTGTAGGGCTGTTCTTTGTTTCCTGAGAGTGTGTAAATGCAATTCCCCACCCCAAAGCCATGCTGAAACAGACACTTGAGACACCAAATTTGGTTAAAGTCACTATGCATGTAACATTTATTTTAGAATACAGACATACAGAAATCCAAGCATCAAGAGAGCTCTCTCATACACACATACATACCTATACCCATACATACTGTGGCACTTCGCTGACAAGATGGCCAACCTTGTCACGACGCCTGGGTGAACCTGTTGCCGCGGGCAGGAGCACACCTCTGTCAGGAAAAACCTTGCCTTTTAAGCTTCTTCAGCCTCAGGTCCAGACCACCTCCTCTTTGACTTTAGTCCACCCTTGTTCTTCTAACATCTTCATCTGACCTTTTTTGGTCTTGTCAACACCTTCTGGTTCCTTACGTATGTGCTGTCTTGCCTTATCTGTTCCTGACAAGGCCTGTTGTCCAAGTTCTTGCTAGAATGTTCTGTTCCTTTTCGATAAGCAGACAGCTGTGTCCTGACCTCTGGACACGCCAAGGATCTGATCATTGCCTCTGGGATTCTTGCTTCTGTCAGGTTACTTTTCTGTTTGCTAGGTTTCTCCCCCAACCTCATGCATCGCAGTTCCCCATTTTGGTTCAGTCAGCAACTGTCAGAAAGTGCCACTCTTGCTCGCATTCACACATTTTCTCACATCACACGTTGAAGAGATTCTTCAAGGGTCTTCATCACCTCTACCCTCCATTGCCTCCATTGGCACCAGCTTAGTCTCTCTCGCTGGTACTCACACAGCTCACGAGACCTCCTTTTGAGCCGTTGGGCTCCGCTTGTTTAAGATTATTGACACTCAAAGTGTCTTTTCTTGTGGCCATAACTTCAGCCAGGCGTGCTTCTGAGCTGACAGCCCTGTGCTCTGATGAGCCTTATCTGACCTTCCATAGGGACAAGGTGGTCCTCAGACCGGACATTTCCTTCCTTCCTAAGGTGGTCTCACCCTTTCACCTCTCCCAGGAGATTGTGCTTCCAAATTTTTATCCAGATCCTTCTTTGCCTCTGGAAAAGACTATGCACACCCTGGATGTTTGCCGTGCTTTGGCGTTTTATGTTCAACGTTCTGCAGAGTTCAGGTTGTCCAACAAGTTATTCATTTGTTATGGTGGTGCCAAAAAGGTCAACCCAGTTTCTTCTCAAAGATTTTCAAAGTGGATTGCCCAAACCATTGCCTTGGCCTACGAACTGGCTAAACGCCTTCTACCGGTTGGTGTCCGTGCTCACTCAACCAGGGCTACTGCTTCATCTGCTGCCTTCCTCAGAGGTGTTCCCCTGCCAGAGGTCTGCAAGGTGGCTACGTGGTCACAGCCATCCACGTTTGTTCGGCATTACCGGCTGGATTCCAGGTCCCGACGTGATGCCAGTTTTGGTCGTGCTGTTCTGTCTTCTATTCTGCAGTGACCTTCTCACTTCCACAGGTAAGCTTTTCAGTAACCCTATTGTGTGAGGCACAGAGACCATGAAGAAGAAGTACAGGTTGCTTACCTGTGACTGTGTTTCTTCGAGTGGTCATCTGTGCCCTCACACGAAGAGCACTCCGGAGGAGATGTTACTCTTGCGGCGGATGAAAGAGAACTGAAGGTGGAGCTAGATTGACGGGATTGGGCATGCCCAGGGAGTGGGAGGGGCGGGGCTCCCGCCAATCTGCTCAGCTTTTCAGCATTCTGGATGGAATATCTGCGCAGGCGCAAACCCTATTGTGTGAGGGCACAGATGACCACTCGAAGAAACACAGTTTTCAGGACAATCCTCTATTTCTCCCTCCAGGAGAGGAGAGCAGCTTCAAGAGGGAAAGAAGTGTGCCTGTCTGTGTATGTGTATATATTTAAATATATATAGGTATATATCCCTTTATGAACATGGCTGTCTCCCTCTCCTTGGCATAGCAAGGAACCATGGGAAATCTGGGAACAGGGAGAATCCAGGACATGGTTTTCAGACAGATGTGAAGAGAGTGAATTTGTGAATGAACTGGACACGAATACATGGTATTTTTCTGAAAATGCTTATTCCCAGAATGACTTCACTTTCTGTCTGGATTCTGAACCGTTTGTGCCATTTGAAAAGCAATTGCAAAATTGTCCCTAATGGCCTGGATGACACTGCATTGTGACCTGTTTAACCTTCCCATTTTCCCCGTGTGGAAAAAGTCCTCTGACAGTGAAGTATATTTTACAAAGACTTTTTTTACCTGACCAGCCTTATTGTTCTTCCTCATCCACTTGTTAATAAGCTTTTAAAAGCAAGATTGGCACTAGGAATAACAACAACAACAACAACAACAACTAATGTTTTTATGGGTTTGGGGTTTGTTTCTTTTATTTATATAAATCTGTTATTTTATATTGATGTGATCTGCTTTGATTCCTTTGAGAAAAAGCGGAATATTATTCATAACATGAGTCAAACCATAAAAAAGATTAAACAACAAACAAAATAAAAGCATACTCATACAAATATAACAAAATAATAAAATTGTGGGTAGATTGTGTGAAAAATGTCTCCCTGTAAGGGAGGCGATGACATCGATGTTGATGTCGGTCAGCATCAATAGCAGTTATAGCAGTAGTAAGAAGATGGTGCAGGAGGATAGAATAAGCACAGATTTTCAGTATCCAGTTACAGTGGCATGTCTACAGAAAATGTAATAAAGCTTGGTGAGGGAAATGGTGTATGCTGCATTTGCACATGTAGGAGGGACTGGAAGGAGAGAGAAGGGTTAGAAATACTCTTTCCTTTTTTCTTCCTCCCAGGAGGCGAAATAAGGACCGGGTCCAAGTGTACCAGCACATCTCTTCACCCTGATGGACTCAGAACACCTTCTGGGAGGCTAGATCAGGTAGGGGACAGGATCTCAAGTGAGCCAATAAAGGGCTGGGCTGAGTGCCTATCTCCCTTTGAAAACTTCCTGGTACCCATAGAATCTTCTTCTTTCCGTTTGCTTCCATCACAAGTTGCCACTGTAAGGAGCCTTTGGATGGCACCCTGTAAGCATTTCAATTTTCTTGAGCAACCTGAAAGAATTAATTTTCTCTTTCTGCAGGTGACTTTTGAGGAGGTGGCTGTGGATTTCACAGAGGAGGAATGGGCCCTGCTGGATCCAAGCCAAAAGGTCCTTCATCGGGAAGTCATGGAGGAGATTCTGGGGGCCCTGTCCTCTCTGAGTAAGGCTCCCTCTCTCTTGGGATTGTGCAGTTTACAAATGCTGAAAAGTAACCTTGAGAGTTCCTCTTCAATCTTGATAGATCACAGCTGTGCTCCTGAGCTTGGACCATTGAGAGGAGTGTTGGGGGGTTCGCTAGCTGTATCTCCTGCCCTGGTTTGCCTCCTCCAATTGCCGCTGTGGCCCTATCCAACCACGATTAAAAATGAAATGAAAGATTTGATTGTTAATGGCAAGTGAGAAGGGAGATGTAGAAATAATATAATTATTTATATTCTGCCTTTTCCTGAAATCAGCCACATCTTGCTTCCTTGCTCCTATTTAGTCCTGTTCCTTCCACTGAATCCTCCAAAAATGAATACAGAGAGAGAGCATCCTAGGGAGGGAAGGGGACCAGACTTTCTTGCCAAGACAGAAAAAAACTGGTGTAGAGGCAGAACCTGCCATAGGGTTTCTCATCAAGATTTGTTCAAAGGCAGTTTGTCATTGCCTTTCTCTGAAGCTGAGAGGGTGTGACCTTCCCAAAGCCACTCAGTTCATTTGTACTCTGGTCTCCAGGAATCTTAATCCAACACTCAAACTACGACATGCTGGTTCACCTTTGTCCCCTTTAGATAGCAAGAGATCTCATGCTCTCAACAGCGACCAAACAAAACTGAACTAGATAATGTAGGTACAGTTGGCCCTCCTGATCAACAGATTCTTTGTCCATGGGTTCAACTGTCCATATCTTCAAAATATTGAAAAACATATACATTCCAAAAAGCAAACTTTGCCAATTATTTAAGAGGCAAAGTATTTAATAGGACTTGAGCAATCGCAGAAGATAGCAATAGTTCTCTTTACCTACTTTATAATGCTAAAAATCTAAACTTTGTCAACAAACTTATTAGGACACTAGTACAGTCGGCCCTTGGTATCTGAGAGAATTCTGTTCTGGACATTCCCCGGCAAACATGAATGGCAAAAAAACACAGGGCCTCAAGTCCCACTCTTCCCATTTGCAGGTAGACCTCATGTGTGCACCGCCATTGAGGAGAGTGGGGTGGTGCAATCTATGGACATTGTACAGATGTTCTCTGTAAATTTTAAAGATCTTGACATGGATAACTAAGTGGACCTTATCTTGCTGTTCCCCAAATTAATTTTCTCATGATTTGAGAATTTCTTGTTATGTAATACAGATAAAAAGTGCTGAAATGGAAAAGTGCCAGAAATTAAGTCCACAAATAGATGCTCTAAAGTTCATTCTATAAATGAGTACATCAGTTTGTATTTCGGCATGGCCTGGAGGATGTAAGAGCTGGAAGCTGATGCCTGGTTTCCAAGGATGCAAGACCACTTGCTGCACAATACTGATTGTGCATTAATGCTGCCAAGCACAATCTGTTCCACTTGTGACAAGTTCCCCTCCCCTCCTGGCACTTTTACTCAAGATCAGAAACAATCCAGACGTTGCTTGCCGACAAGCTTGAAATGGGAAAAGGACATTAGAACAGGAAAACCAAGATAATTGTGATTAACGTAATTGGTGGGGTGGGAGACAAACTGAGATTACTAGTTCATATGATATTTTGGTTGTATATTCCTGGACAGCAGGGTATTGAACTGGATGGACTTGTGGTCTCTTCCAACTCGATGACTCTAATTTTTTTTTAACTCTATGATGCCAAAATTCTTAGAGCTGCCTTCTTTCAGTGAAAGAGAAATTAACTCTTAGGAGAACGAATGAGGAGGTTCTGGAGTCCCATCTCTATCTATGAGGTTTTCTGATATATATATTTTCTGAGCAGTACTTTCTCTCCCTTCCAGGCAGTGATGGGCAACTGGAAGAGTGTAATGAGAAACCATGCCAAACCTTGATGCAAAGAGACCTGTGCAAACAGGTAAAAAAGAAGAAGAGAAAAACTGACACGGAAGACAAGTGGAGAACCACAATGCAAGGAAGAATACAGAAACAAAAGAAAAGAAGTAAATATTTTTGTCTTGGACAAGATAGAAAGTTCACTTCTAAAGCAAGCTTTACTCTTTACAGAAGAATTCAGACAAAAGGAAAATCAATTAAAGGTGGTGAGTGTGGAAAAAGCTCCAGTTTTATTTCATTTAAAAATATTTACAGAAGAATGAGACACTTCAGATGCTTGGAGTGTGGAAAACATTTCACTCAGAAGACAACCCTCAACTATCATCAAGCAGCTCACACAGGAGAGAAACCATTTAAATGCCTGGAGTGTGGGAAAAGTTTCATTGAGGGAAGAGCCCTTGCTGATCATCAAAAAACTCACACAAGAGAGAAATGCTTTAAATCCCTAGAGTGTGGAAAAGGTTTCATTGAGAAAAGAGCCCTCATTCCTCATCAATCAACTCACACGGGGGAGAAGACATTTAAATGCCTTGAGTATGGAAAGGGCTTCACTCAGAAGACACACCTCTCTTGTCACCAAGCAACTCACACAGGAGAGAAACCTTTCAAATGCCTGGAATGTGGAAAAGACGTCACTCACAAAGCATACCTGACCTCTCATCAAACAAATCACACGAGAGAGAAACCTTTTACATGCCTGGAGTGTGGAAAAAGTTTTATTAAGAAAATACAGCTCACCTGTCATCAAAACACTCACACAGGAGAGAAACCATTTAAATGCCTAGAGTGTGGAAAGGGCTTCGCTCAGAAGACAAACCTCTATTCTCACCAAGCAACTCACACAGGAGAGAAACCCTTTAAATGCCTGGAGTGTGGAAAGAGTTATATTCAGAAGATAAACCTCACCTATCATCACAAAACACACACAGGAGAGAAATCCTTTAAATGCCTGGAGTGTGGGAAAGGTTTCATTAGGAAAACAGACTTCACCCGTCACAAAGCCACTCACACAGGAGAGAAACCCTTTAAATGTCTGGAGTGTGGAAAAAGTTATATTCAGAAGAGACAGCTTACCTATCATCAGACAACTCACACAGGAGAGAAACCCTTTAAATGCCTGGAGTGTGGAAAGAGTTATATTCAGAAGACACAGCTTACCTATCATCAGAAAACCCACACGGGAGAGAAACCCTTTAAATGCCTGGAGTGTGGAAAAGGTTTCATTTTGAAAACAGACTTCACTCGTCACAAAGCAACTCACACAGGAGAGAAACCCTTTAAATGCCTGGAGTGTGGAAAAAGTTATATTCAGAAGAGACAGCTTACCTATCATCACACAACTCACACAGGAGAGAAACCCTTTAAATGCCTGGAGTGTGGAAAGGGCTTCGCTCAGAAGACAAATCTCTATTCTCACCAAGCAACTCACACAGGAGAGAAACCCTTTAAATGCCTGGAGTGTGGAAAGAGTTTTATTCAGAAGACAAACCTCGCCTACCATCAAAAAACTCACACATGAGAGAAACCCTTTAAATGCCTGGAGTGTGGAAAGAGTTATATTCAGAAGACAAACCTCACCTATCATCAGAAAACCCACACAGGAGAGAAACCCTTTAAATGCCTGGAGTGTGGCAAAGGTTTCATTATGAAAACAGACTTCACCCGTCACAAAGCAACTCACACAGGAGAGAAACCCTTTAAATGCCTGGAGTGTGGAAAAGGTTTCATTGTGAAAACAGACCTCACCCGTCACAAAGCAACTCACACAGGAGAGAAACCCTTTAAATGCCTGGAGTGTGGGAAATGTTTTGCTCGGAAGACATACCTCACTTGTCACCAAGCAACTCACACAGGAGAGAAACCCTTTAAATGTCTGGAGTGTGGAAAAAGTTATATTCAGAAGAGACAGCTTACCTATCATCAGACAACTCACACAGGAGAGAAACCCTTTAAATGCCTGGAGTGTGGAAAGAGTTATATTCAGAAGACACAGCTTACCTATCATCAGAAAACCCACACGGGAGAGAAACCCTTTAAATGCCTGGAGTGTGGAAAAGGTTTCATTTTGAAAACAGACTTCACTCGTCACCAAGCAACTCACACAGGAGAGAAACCCTTTAAATGCCTGGAGTGTGGAAAAAGTTATATTCAGAAGAGACAGCTTACCTATCATCACACAACTCACACAGGAGAGAAACCCTTTAAATGCCTGGAGTGTGGAAAGAGTTATATTCAGAAGACAAACCTCGCCTACCATCAAAAAACTCACACATGAGAGAAACCCTCTAAATGCCTGGAGTGTGGAAAAGGTTTCATTGTGAAAACAGACCTCACCCGTCACAAAGCAACTCACACAGGAGAGAAACCCTTTAAATGACTGGAGTCCGAAAAAGTTTTATTCAGAGGACACAGGTCACCCATCATCAAAATATTCACAAAGGAGAAATCCTTTAAATGCCTGGAATGGGGAAAAGATTTCATTCTGAAGAGAGGCTTCATTCTTCACCAGGCAATTCACACAGGAAAGAAACCATTTAAATGCCTGGAGTGTAGAAAAGGTTTCGCTCGGAAAACACACCTCACTTGTCACCAAGCAACTCACACAGGAGAGAAACCCTTTAAATGCCTGGAGTGTGGAAAAGCCATTGAAATGCTTGGAGGGTGGGAAGGATTTTATTGGGAAGAAACTGTTCACTCATCATCACATAAGTTACACAGGAGAAAAACTACTGAAATTCCAGTAGTGTGGAAAAGCTTTCACTCAAAACCATCAAGCTACTCACAGGACAGAAGCAATGAAATGTATTTGACTGTTTAAAATGTTCATGCTTCCCAGAATGTTGAAATGTTTTGTTATTGGTTCATGTGTGCATATTGCTTGTTTACAGTAAATAAAACGTTTGTTGAAACATGTTGAACTCCTTTTTTCTTTTTTCTTTTTTCTTTTTTTTTTTTGTGGTGAAAGAACCTATTTCCATGTTATTGCTATCATTGGTACCAAATCTATTTTAATGTAGCCTAAGCATATCCCTCTCACCTATGAGGTGAATCTATTTTTGCTCATTTCCCCTTTTCTCCCAAAACTTCGACTGAAAGCTGTTTACAGTTTAAAAGAACAATACAATTCTCATGCCCAGCCAGCCTTCTAGAGTCGGAGAGCCTTAGTTCTGCCTCTGGTGGGTCTGCTAGACCTTTGGGTCTGGGCTGCAGCATCTTAGACTAGTCCCAAGCAGGAGCTGAGAAGATGAAGCCGAGAGGGGAGTGAACCGGATCTTCATGACCCAGGGAGCCCTGTGGTTTTCAAGAGTCCAGTGGGCCACAACTTAAAATGATAGACTTTGAAGGGACCCAAAATGTCATCCAGTCTGTCACCCAATTTGATTTACAGAAACCAAGTGTCAATAGAAGTATAGTGTCTAGATCAAGGGAAGTAATAGTGCTACTCTATTTTCTAGCGATGGAGGTGGGAACATCCTATATCCTGGCTGCCGGTGGAGGAGCGCTGCGTTAACACTCATTGATCCAAGTAGGCAGGAAAACAGGAAGACTTGAAGGAGTCACTACCAGAGGGAGCAACCCCCACCATCCCTCAGTCAATATTGCAGCCGAGGATAGATAACAAACTCAGAGAGCATTAAGTGTAAATATAAGCATGATAACTAGAAACTATCACAAACTTAAACTAACAGAAACTAATTAACAACCACCCTTGCAGAGCCAAGGGAAAAAGCCTTCTCAGTTCTGGGTGGGGAGGATATTCCCACCTACATCGCTGAAAATGAACATACCACAGGTAAGACCCAATGTTCCTTTCTGCTTTGGTCAAGCCCCACCTGGAATACCATGTCCAGTTCTGGGCACCACGATTGAAAAAGGATGTGGAGAGTGTAGTGGAGTCTGCTTCCTTGGAGATCTTTACACAGAGGCTGGATGGCCTTCTGTTGGGGCTGCTGTGATTGAGAGTTCCTGCATGGCAGAATGGGGTTGGACTGGATGGCACTTGGGTCTCTTCCAACTCTATGATTCTATGAAATCAAAGAAATATGCTTTCAGGTAAGCAGCCCGAACTTATATATAAAACATGCAGGCGTAGTTGTGTTGGCCATTTCACAAATACACTAAAAGTTCCACCAGTGATACCATGAATAGCCAACCAAAATGCACAGTATTCCTGTTGCAAGCTTTCAAAGCTCCATGGGCTTCTTCCTCAGGGAAGATGTTACAAACCAAAGAGGAGAGACTTGGAGACGGTAGTCAGACGCCTTCATGGCATTATTTCTGTCCTTAGTAAAGGACTCCCATCACAACATCTTTACCAAGGACAGAAACAGCAATAAGCAGGCCCCAGTTGTTTTGTTTTTTCCTTCTGCTGTTTGGTTTCTAAGATTTTGCCTGAAGAAGAAGAAGACGACCTTGGAGCTTCGAAAGCTTGCAACAAGAATACGGTGCATTTCAGCGTCTCTGATGGGTTTTTGTATTTGTTTAGTGGCCAAGAGAGCTTCCTCTGCACGTTTTACATAGGATTTATAAGCTCTAATTAAAGAGAACGTGAATAGTAGTGTTTGCTTGTCACTTAATTTTTAAAAATTGGTTTAAAAATATAATATCTAAATATTATATCCATATATCTATATAATAGAATTATATCTGTGTATCTAGAGTGTGCATTTTGGTTGGGCAATACATGTATCACTGATGGGTCTCTGTTTCTATAAAATGTCTTTCTTTCCCTGAAGACTGAGGGGAGCCTTGTGTTGCTGTTTGTGGGGCCTTGTGTTTGTTTGCCCTTGGCCTTGGCCTGAGGCCTAATAGGATCATGCCACGCCCCCTTCCATCAGAGGCCCCTCCTCCCTCTCTCCAGGCTCCGCCCCTTTCCCTCAACGGACGCCAACCGCCTCGCTTCCCGCTCAAAGGCTGCAGGGAAGGCTCTCCTGGATCTGATTGGTGGATGGGGTCCTGACTGGCGGGAAGACCAGCCAATTGGGGCTCAGAGGCTGCCTTGGGGGCGGGCAGGGGCTGAGGACAGGGGAGGAGGAGACCCTTCTCTAAAATGGGGTTTTGAGGGAAGAAAGAAGACTAGAAGGCAGAGCAGCAGAAGCAGCAGCTGAGACTGAAGGAAAAGGAGAAGGGAGCCTCCCTCTCTGTGTCTGTCAAAGAGGGAGACTGTGAGGGAGAAGGAGAGTCTTAGAGAGACAGAGAGAGAGAGAGATACATATATAAACTCTAATTCAAATATATATTCACTCTGAGACCTATACATTCTGATTGTGTGTGTGTGTGTATATATATATATATATATATATATTCTGGAATATTTTATTCTGAGAGAGGAAGGAAGATATGTAAAAACTGAGGGAGGGAGAGATGTCCCTGCTGAGAATCCAAAGGCACAGCTCTGTCAGTTTGTAAAATTAGGAGAAGACCCTGTAGCCCCTTTGAGACTCATAAAGAGGAAGAAAGGAATTGGCAGCAGGAGCTTCATTCCTAGATTGAACTCAGACGCCTTTGGACCCAAGAATAATAATATTTGCCTTTGGACCCAAATGCATCTGAGGAAGGAGGCTCGGTCAGGAGCCAACTACTGTCCTTCAACTGAGACAGAGAGATTCTAATATATATATATAATGTATATATTCCAAGAGAGGTGCTTTGGGCTGTATTCTTAGATGGATAGATATATATTCTCAGATCCATACAAATATTGTTGGGTCACTTTGCCTTTTGTTTTGGGGCCGAGATGAGGACCAGGGTCTGTGTCTTCTGCTTCTCTTCATGGCCTTCCTTCTCTGGAAGTAATTTGGACATTTAAACCCTCCAAACAGGGCTTCCCTCCCATCCCCAGAAGAAACGGAAGGAAGAAAGAAAGGCCCTGCGGAAGAAGAAAAGCAGGAGACAGAGAGAGACGGGGCTCTTGGGTGTCTTCAAGCCCTTTCCAACGAGGGTGACCCTTTCGTGGGGTTTTCTCTGTAAGAGTTGCCCAGAAGGGGCTGGCCATTGCCCTCCTTTGAGGCTGAGAGAGTGTGACTTGTGGGTCGAGGGAGGATTCAAACCCTGGTCTCCAGAGTCTTCTTGGTCTAAGGGAGTGAAGGGACTGGAGTGGCCTAGCAACACCATCAGGCCTGGCGTCAAGTGGAAGAGCCCTCCCTCCATGCTGCACCATCTTACCCAGGAGGGAGTGAAAGGACAGGCCAAACTCCATAGGGCCTGTCCTGGATTAAGAAGCAGAGCCCTCCCTCCAGTCCATCTGCCTTGGTCCAGGCCTCAGAGGGAAAGAAGAACATTTGGACCTCATCCCCTTCCCCACCACAATTCCCTTCTCCTTTTGTGTCGTGTCTTCTTAGAATGTAAGCCTGAGGGCAGGGAACCGTCTAGTTGAAATAATGATTGTAAGCTGTTCTGACAGCATTTAGAGCTGAAGAGTGGGGTATAAATAAATAAATATTATAGTATTATATTAACGCTCAGACCCCTAAACCACACAGGATTAAACTTGCAGTGTCTTGTGACAGTGACATCTGTGACTGTCAGTTACTTCAAACCAGACCTCTGGTTTTTTTAAATTTTTATATTTTACTGAGCTATCTCACAAACCATCAAAACACATCATGCATCATCTATTACATATCATCACCTCATATCAAACCATAAACAATCATCTTTTAACAGTTTAGACCAGGAAAAATAAAACCAACCTTCCTTCATTTCATACTAAATCCCTCTACCCTTCTTCCTCTATATCCTACTTATTCTTATCCTTCCAAAGGAGGGAAAAAAATAGGGGCTCGCCACACCTGTCAGCTTGCCTGGGAAAGACAAAATGGCACAACAAGTGCAGTGGTGTCCACTTTCCTCAATGTCCCATGGGGGCCCTGCATCTTCACCTGAGTACATACACAGCTTCCCTACCTGGGTCCTGGAGGACTTCTGCCAGAAAATGGACTGTCTCAATGATTACAACTGAGTGCACTTTTCATCTTATGTGACGACTAGACTGAACTGAGGCAAATCAAATGCATGGAAAAGGTAGGAATCAGTATAATAACGAAGGAGCTGATGTGGTGATGGGGAGTGAGGCTTGCGACTGTCCAGCAGTTGCTGGACCTTCTTCTGCAAGAACTGCAGTTCTGCCATGCAGCCCAAGTCATCGCTGATGGGATGTCTGTCTCATTTTGCCACGATTCTGTGAGGCCCTCTCAACAGGGGAATCCATCACTACATTCAACTGGGAACAAACAAATCATAACATGTTCTTTCGCATATTTGACGATATTCAAACCAATTTAAATTAATACCCTCTAATTTTAAGTCCTCTTCTGTTTTCAGATCCAATTTCCCCCCTTTCTTTTTTTTCCGAATATCCTCCAGTCCCCTTCCCTATACATCTCTTTCCTATACAGTGGTCCCCCG
This sequence comes from Urosaurus nigricauda, assembly GCA_034509955.1. Lineage (NCBI taxonomy): Eukaryota > Metazoa > Chordata > Lepidosauria > Squamata > Phrynosomatidae > Urosaurus > Urosaurus nigricauda. The sequence continues at coordinate 321,894,598 of JAOEGL010000002.1, read as the reverse complement.
CCTTACGAATCCCCCGGGATACGTAATCCCCGGGATCCGAAGGCGGCGGGACCGCCATTGTATCCCCGGGATCCAAAGGATCCCCCGGGATACGAACGAAAAAAAGCTGCGCGGCCCCTTTAAATGGCCGCGCGGTCCATCCGCGAAAGGGGGTCCCCCGGGAAACGAAAGCTTCTGGGTTACGAAGGTAATCCCGGAACGGATTACCTTCATAACCCAGGGGACCACTGTATAATGCTTCCAACGGAGATGCCCATTTTGGTATACCAACTATAATATTTTTTCCAAATCTTTAACAAAGGTTTTCTAATACAATGATAATTAATTGAAAAAAATAGCTTTTTCCTTATTGTATAACAAAAATGCGCGTAACCCAATTTTAAATCCTTCACCTTCTAATTCTAAGAATTTCTTATTTGACAAGGTTGTCCATTCTTTAATCCAAGCAAGCCAACTCTCATCATAATCTGAGAATTGGGATTACTAATCCCCCTCTTTATTTCACATTTTACATCACCTTTAATTTGATCCTAGATTTTTTCCCTTATCATATATGTATCTCATCAAATCTTGTTGCCAATTCATTATAATCTTATTTGGTATTTTAATGGGTAATATTTGAAAAAGAAAGAGGATTTTTGAGAGAACACTCATCTTAATGGCAGCTATTCTACTTAACAAAGAGAGATGTAGCTTGTGCCAATTCATTAAATCTGTGACTGTTAGTTACTTCAAACCAGATCTATTTCTTTTGAGAGAACCATTTTCTCTCTTTTCCATTCTCTCTATACTATTCAGAAGGGAGTTGGGAAAAGTAACTTTTTGGAACCAACGCTTCTATGATCCCACAGCACTACATGGGGATGCTGACTGAGGGATTGTGGGACTTGTAGTCCAAACACTAGCTTTTTCAAGTTGTCTCTATAGCACCATAAACCTGTTATCGCATTCCTGTGATATTTCTTGGCGCCTCTGTGGATCAAGGTAGGAACAAGAACACATTGGACACAGATCAATTAAAAAAAACATATAAAACCAACACATGGTAAAATAACCCACGCATACTTTCCCATTTGTAATTTAAAAATAATCTGGAGAGGTTTATCAAAAGAGACTGGCCTTTACTGTTGTTTTAAATTCAGACAGTACAGCTGGCTATCTTCTAGTAAGTCATTCCACAAACTAGCAGCAGCCAATCTACATCTCTGGCTATTTCTGTTTTCGCTTCTAGAAATAAGTAGAGTATGTTTTGAGACGGTCTTAATTCGACCTTTGCTGTTTTCAGTTAAAGTATTGTGAACTACTTCCAGCCTCTCAAATATTCTGAGCTATACTCAAGCAGGGAGACAATGCAGCCTAGTGGTTTTGTTAAGGTAAAACTAATAAAGCCATTGATAACCAACTGATAACCAATAATCTCTGCCATTAATGATCAATAATGAACAGTTCAGCCATAGTGAGAAATAGAGCTAAAGGAAAAACTTGTCCTTTTGAATTCGGTCTGTAGCCCCCACCTTAGGAGGGAGGAGGGAAGTAAACAAAGAGACTTTGAATTGTCCCTGATAAGAGGAGGGTTGGCTGAATGCCCAGAAATCAGAATGTTACAAGGACTAAGCTAAAAACAAAAGGTTTCAGTTAGTAAGCCTAGGCAGATAGATAGTGATATATAATGAAATGAAGTGCAAATGTGTGGATATATATATAGATGAACGTTAAACTACGCATGCTCAATGAATATTTCATGGATTGATAAAAATTGTGTACGCCATTTTTAGGGCATTCAGTCATGGGATGACCCTTGATTGGATCTCTGCATGCAGACTAAAACTGTTTGGAATAAATTGGGTCTGGTTGGAGAACTTCACAAATGCCTCATTTGCATAATTGGTTGTGAATGGGTTAATTGACCCTTTGTTTACCGTAACAGTTTGAGTGTTGGACTAGCACACAGGAAGACCAGAGTTCGAATCCCCATTCCAGTCAGCCAAGGAAGCCCACTGGGTGACTTTGGACAAGTCACACTCCCTCAGCCTCAGAGGAAGGCAAGGGCAAAGCCCCTTAGAACAAAACTTGCCAAATTGGTCCCTCTAGCTCAGTATTGTTAACTGACTGGAGGCAGCACTTTGAGGATTCAGTGAAGATTCTTTCCAAAACCTACTTAGAAATCCTTGTTTATTTATGGTATTTATGAATTGGCATTCTGGGGATGTTTATGCCTGGATTCTTCCATTGAAGGACTCTGTCTCCTGCACCGTCTTGTAACTCAGTAGAACCTGAGGGTCAGTGCTAAGTGTTTGTAACCCACCCTTTGGCTGAATGAAGCACTTGCCTGAGTCACTGGATGTTGGCAACCATCCCTGGCAGTTTCTCTTTGATGGAGCATGCAGTTGTGTAAATGGGAGTTTACAGGTCAGGGTACTGACAAAGATGGGGGTACTGACAAAGGTCCCCACCAACTATCTGCATCACTTAAAATGTTGAGGAAATTCTCCTACGTTTGGAAGAGGTTGGGTACCTTTAGGATCATTGACATCTGTGTATACCAGAACTCACCGAGGAGGGCTCCATGTCTGGGTGAATGAAGAAGCTTTTATTAAGAAATATGCAAGAGTGCAATGAAGCACAATAATAAAGAGCATTCAGAGCTAAACAAAATGGCAATATGGAAATTGGAGATCGGAGTTTGAGAGGTGCAATCTGCCTTTTCTTTGCTAACGAAGATTCAGGAAGGACTCATATGATCCCACGCTTACTACAAGCGCGTTGATGACTAAAAAAGCCGATCCGAGATTAAAAAATCCGGTTACAGAAAGCACAGCAGAAAGTCTCTTTGGGTGAAGTTACTGAGTTGTGGTTCTTTCTGCGTTGTTGTTTCTCTTCGAGACTCGTTCGGCGTGAGTTCTCAAGAGAGGTTGCAGCATTGTGGATAGTGCATTGTCTCCATGCCTCCCGATCTGAGGCCAGGGCAGACCATTTTTGGTGATCAATTTGGCCGAGCTTGAGATGTTGCTTCAGGGAGTCCTTGTCTCTTCTTTGGGGCGCCCCTCTTACGCTGATCCATAGCAAGTTCACCATAGAGTACTATTTTTGGGAGGCGGTGGTCCTCCATCCTAGAAACGTGCCCTTCTCAGAGCAGCTGTGCTTTCAATAGCATGGCCTCAATGGTGGTGATCCCTACTTGCTCAATGACAGCAACATTCGTCCCATAAGTCAGTCCAGTGTGTTTAGGATTGTGCGTAGACAATGCTGATGAAAGCGTTCAAGGAGTCGTAGATGTTGGCGATAGGTGACCCATGTTTCAGACCCACAGAGGAGAATGGACAATACATAAAATCTATTATAGGATTATATAATCTATTATTAGATTTTTGTGGTGATATATATTATATATAATGTATATATTATACCAGTGGTGTCCAAATTCTGGCCCTCCAGGTGTTTGGTCTGGGATTCTGGGAGCTGAAGTCCAAAACACCTGGACAGGCAGACATCAGTGTGTGTGTGTGTGTGTATATATATATATACACACACAGACACACACACACAGACAGTTGTTTGTTTCCTTGTATATTGAGGGGCCTTGTGTGTTTGTTGTTTTTGGCCCAGCAGCCAGCTTTGCCCTTGGCCTGAGCCTTGAGGCCCAATGGGATTAGGCCACGCCCCTTTCCATCAGAGGCCCCGCCTCCTTCCCTCCAGACTCCGCCCCTTTCCCCTCAACGGTCGCCAACCGCCTCGCTTCCCGCTCAAAGGCTGCAGGGAGGGCTCTCGTGGATCTGATTGGTGGACGGGGTCCTGACTGGCGGGAGGAACGGCCAATCGGGGCTGGGAGGCTGTCTTGGGGGCGGGAACTGAGGCTCCCTCTGTCTCTGAAAGATAGGGAAGAAGAAGACTGAGGAGGAGGAGGAGGAGGAGGATGGAAGGGGAGCAGAGGCAAGAGGGAGAGCCCTCCTCTCTCTGCGGCTGTCAAAGAGGGAGGCTCTGAGGGAGAAAAAGAACCTTAGACAGAGAGAGAGAGAGACACCAATTATATATATATATATATATATATATAATTCTGAGAGAGGTTGGTAGATGTGTGTAAATGGAGAGAGAAAGATGTCTCTGTTGAGAATCCAAAGACAGAGCTCTCTCAGTTTGAAAAATCAGGAGATAAAGAGAAGACCCTGGAGCTCCTTCCAGACTCATAAAAAGGAAGGAAGGAAGGAGCTTTATTCCCAGATTGAAGTCAGATGCCTTTGTACCTAATAATTATAATAATAATAATCTTTGCCTTTGGACCCAAATGCATCTGAGGAAGGAGGCTCAGCTCTAGGAAAACTCAGGATGCCAACTCCTGTCCTTCAACTGAGACAGATTCTAATATTTATATATATTCCAAGAGAGATGCTTTGGGCTATATTCCTAGATGGTAGATATATATTCTGACATATATACAAATATTGTTGGGTCACTTTGCCTTTTGTTTTGGGGCCGAGATGAGGACCAGGTCTGTGTCTCCTGCTCCTCTTCTTCATGGCCCTTCCTTCCCTGGAAGTAATTCGGACACTTAAACCCTCCAAACAGGGCTTCCCTCTCATCCCCAGAAGAAAAGGCCGCAGAACAACAACCGAAACGGAAGGAAGAAAGGAAGGCCCTGCGGAAGAAGAGAAGCAGGAGACAGAGAGAGACGGGGCTCTTGGGTGCCTTTTGTGGGATTTTCTCCACAAGAGTTGCCCAGAAGGGTCTGGCCATTGCCCTCCTTTGAAGCCGAGAGAGTGTGACTTGTGGGTCAAGGGAGGATTCGAACCCTGGTCTCCAGACCCCTAAAACACACAGGATGAAACTGGCAGCATCTTCTGACACTCAGTTACTTCAAACCAGATCTCTGTGTCTTTGAGGGAACCGTTTCCTCTCTTTTCCGTTCTATCCACACTATTCAATGGGAGTTAGGAAAAGGTCCTTTTGGAACCAAAGCTCCCAGGATCCCACAGCACTACATGGGGATGCTGGCTGAGGGATTCTGGGACTTGTAGTCCAAACGCTAACTTTTCCGCCTTCTCTCCACAGCACCATCAACCTCTTCGCACATCCCTGTGACATTTCTTGGCGCCTCTGGGATCAAGGCAGGAACAAGGACACATTGGACACAGACCAACTGAAAGAGCATTTAAAACCAATACATGGCAAAACAACCCACAAATACTTTCCCATTTCTAATTTAAAAACTATCTGGAAATGGCTTATCAGAAGAAAGTGGTCTTTACTGTTGCTTTTAACTCAGAGAGTGTAGCTGACTATATTTTCTAGAAAGTCATTCCACAATCCAGCAGCAGCCAATCTACATCTCTGGCTATTTCTATTCAAGCAGGATTTTTGCTTCTGAAAATAAGTAGAGTATGATTTGAGGAGGTCTTAAAATCTATTACATATTCAACCTTTGCTGTTTTCCGTTAAAATATAGTAAGCTAGTCCAAGCCTCTCAAATATTCTGGGCTCTACTCAAGAAAGGGAGGCAATGCAGCCTAGTGGGTTGAGTGTTGGAGTAGCCCTCTGGAAGACCAGGGTCCGGATCCCATTCCATTCAGCCAAGGAATCCCACTAGGTGACCTTGGGCAAGTCACACTCTCTCGGCCTCAGAGGAAGGCAAGGGCCAACCCCCTTAGAACAAAACTTCCCAAATTATAAGCAAACCCCATGAGAGGTCTGCCTTAAGGTCTCCATAAGTCGGAGGTGATTTGAAGGCATACCAAAACAACAACAAATTCGCCAAAACACACAACCACCTCCAATAGGGAATATTATTCTGTATTTAGAGCATAACTTCCTTTATTCTGAGTCAGACCATTGGTCCCTCTAGCTCAATATTGTTAACTGACTGGAAGCAGCACTTTGAGAATTCAGGGAAGACTCTTTCCAAAACCTACTTAGAAATCCTTCTTTATTTATGGTATTTATAAATAGGTGCTCTGGGGATGTTTATACCTTGATTCCTCTATTCCAGTGCTATGTCTGCTGCGCCGTTTTGCCTCTCCGTAGAACCTGAGGGTCAGTACAAAGCATTAAGTGTTTGTAACCAACCCTTAGGCTGAATGAAGCACATGCCTGAGGCACCATTTGCTGTCTGTCAGTATTGGCAGTTTCCCTTTGATGGAGGATGCAGTCGTGTAAACTGCAGTTTATTCAGGGATGAGGGGTGTTACCCAAAGAAAGGTGGGGGTACAGAGGGGTTTCCCACCAACCATCAGCATTAAAATGTTGAGGAAATTCTCCTAGGCTTGGAAGAGGCTGGGTACCTTTAGGATCATTGACATCTATGTATACCAGAACTCACTGAGGAGGACTCCATGTCTGGGTGAATGAAGAAGCTTTTATTAAGAAATATGCAAGAGTGGAATGAAACACGATAATAATTCAAACATAAAGAGCATTCAGAGCTAAACAAAATGGCAACATGGCAATTGGAGAGCGGAGTTTGAGAGGTGCAGAGGAGTGATAATTCCCTGTCCCAAGAGGAAACCATGGAAATTGGGAGTGGTTCAGACTGGGGTCTGAGGGTGAGATGGGGAGGACGATTCTCTCTATGCCCACAAGGGAGCCAGGTTTTGGGACCAAGATTTATATCTGAGATCCTACCCTCAAGGGATGTGCTATCTTACAAGGTAACAAAGACCCAGCAATCGACATTGGGATTCTGGACAAAACCAGTGATTGTTGGAGTACAGCCCCAGAGTGGATGGAGAGGGCTGTTGGCTGGGAAGAGGGCAGTTGGACTGAGTAGGCTTCTTCTTTGTCTCGTGGGGGGGAAGGCAATGGCAAAGGGCCTGGGTTGAGGAAGGAATCAGCACACCCATGTAGCAACACCATTGCTGCTGACAGAGATGTGCTAAAAAGGGCAAGAAAAAGGAAAGGCAATAGGGACAGAGCAAGTGGAAGGATGCTGCACTGAGAATCTGAGTAATGTGGATTTAGTTGTAAAACATCTCTCAAGAGAATCTTCAGAACAGTTCATTCACACGATCTCTTGTTTTCCATGTTTCTTTTGGGAAGAGCCATGCAGAGAAGTGTCCGGGAGAAGATGCTTAGTTCTGAGGTCCAGCGCCAGAACTTCAGACAGTTTGTGTACCAGGAGGAGGCTTTGGGCCCCCGAGAGGTTTGCAGCCAGCTCCACAATCTCTGCTGTCAGTGGCTGAAGCCAGAGAGACACGCCAAGGCTGAGATGATGGACCTGGTGATCCTGGAGCAGTTCCTGGCTGTCCTTCCCCCAGAGATGGGGAGCTGGGTTCGAGAGTGTGGAGCAGAGACAACCTCCCAAGCAGTGGCCTTGGCAGAGGGCTTTCTCCTGAGCCAGGAAGAGGAGAAGAAGCTGAAGGAGGAACAGGTGAGGACATTTGGAGGTGCCATTGTTGTTGTTATATTTACTGAAGAATTTTTTGTAGATTTTGGTTGTTTTTGTACCCAGAAGACAAGCATTTGTAGCCAGCTTACTAACTGGGCTTGTTTACAGGAAACCTTTGACTCCCTTTATAAACAGTTTTGGTTGTTATTGATTCAGTTCAACTTCTAGGCACAGTTCATTGTGCTGGTTATCTCCTGTAAAGTTCCGTCTGGAGGAGGAAGAGGAGCAGGTGAGGTTGTTTCATCTGGTAATTTTTGGGGGGCATCAATATTTCTTTGGAAGGGATTTTGAAAATTCAAGAAAATATGGTATGCAAAGCTGTCTTGTAGCACCTTTGGACTAATTGCGAAAAAAGTTGTAAGATAAATTCTGGTAGACTTAAGAATAAATACCAAGTCTAAGAAAGCTTATGCTACAACATCTTTCCCACCCTTAGTCTCAAAGGTGCTAGAAGATCCCTTTTCAAACTGATATTTCAGACTTACACATGAAGAAAAAGGAGCTGCAGATCAGTCAAAAGGCTGATCAGAGAATATGGATACAGCCTGTTTTGAATGGGATGATCTTTCCCCAGAAGACAGTTTGCAGCCAGATGGCTAACTGGGGTTGGTTACAGGGACCCCGTGACTCCCCTTTTAAGCAGGTTTGGTGTTTTTTGATTCAATTCCAGGCACAATTCATTCAGCTAGGTATGTCCTGTATAGCTCCGTCTGGCTTCCTTCCAGGCTTTTTGAAGGAGCATATTCTCCCACATGAGTGTATCCTCATGGTCCTATCTTGTGGGAATGTGGGATAGAGCCTTCTCAGTGGCAGCCCTTGGGGTCTGAAACTCCCTTCCCAAGGAGCTTAGACTGAAAGTAGTTTTAGTGATGTGTGTTTCTAGTGTTTTAATCTTCTGTATGTCTCATCTTTAGAAATATTTTAAAAAGCTGTAAAGACGCATCTCTTCCGGCAGGCCTTCCCAGAGAATGCGAACACTTCCCGGCTCCAAACCTAGGCCTTAGTGCCTCTCCAGCTGTCCTTCTCCAGTGTCTTTTCCACCCCTTTACAGCCTAGGTTTTCGGGCCCAATTACCTGTTGCTGCTTTTTACTGTTGTAATTTGTTTTATTTTATGTTTTTAATTATATAGTGGTTTAATTCTGGGACGTTTTAACTGATATTGTTTTAATCTTTTTGTTGTAACCCGCCCCAATTGCCTGTTCAGAGGGGCGGGCTAGAAATAAATTATTATTAAATTTATTATTATTATTATTATTATTTCTTGTTTTTTGTTGTTGTTCTACTAATTCTATTTCTTCTAAATCCCCACGAATCTGAGTCCTGGAATGTGGGGAGGGGGGAACAAGGGGTACAAATTAAAAAATAATCATAATGATGATGTACATCTACCCTGTTTCCCCAAAAATAAGACATCCCCAGAAAATAACACCTAGTATAGGTTTTGCTACATATAAGGCCTCCCCCGAAAGAAAGACCTAGCAAAGTTTTTGTATATAAATATATATACGGTATATATTAAGTGTTCTCTCTCTCTCTCTCTCTCTCTCTCTCTCTTTTTTGTTAAAACATCCCCTGAAAATAAGACCTAGCACATCTTTGGGAGCAAAAATTAATATGAGACAGTGTCTTATATTCGGTGAAACATGGTAGCTACTATTTCCCACTTTTTTCCTCCTGAAAATCATATACAGTGGGGATGATGCTCCACACGGTCTTGTCCTCTTCCTTTCTTTTCCTAATTCTGTCAATATGTTTTTGCACCAGGCTGTAAAAATGTTTGAGCTGCATGCAATAGGTTAAAGAGGAAAGGCAGACTCAGGACTCTTTCATACGGGGCTAAATTGGAAGTATAATGTAAGGTGAATTCGAATGCAATCATGGGTTTTACATCATTGCGAATTAACTCTTCGCATGCAAATTCGGGCAGGAGGGAAGCCAATTCGAATGCAATCATGGGTTTTGCGTTATTGCGAATTAACTCTTCGCACGCAAATTCGGGCAGGAGGGGTTATTTTCGGGTAATGGGAAGTCAATCCGAATGCCTTCCGAACGGAGCAGGGGTTCATGTAAATTCGCTTAACTAGCGAATTTACATGAATCCGCATTGGCTCCATTCGAAGTTGGGAGAAATTCCTCCAATGTGAAAGAGTCCTCAGAAGAAGCTGATGCAACTTGAACACGGAGATGAGTCTTAACAGTTCAAAACTGCACTGTCACTGTGGACACATGGCAGGAAGATGATGGGCCACTAGCAGAACCCTATACTGGGTTTGTGTATATGAGGAAGAATACTCCAGTGCACCATGTGGAGTGGAGTAGTGGCAGAGCATTATGCTGGATTGTGTAAATATTGCTGTAATGTACTTGTAAATATTTTGCTGCAACTAAATATTAAATACCTATGGAAGAACCTCAGCAGTCATTAGTGAAACTCTGTTCAGGAGCGGGCGTTTGTGTCTCCAGCTACTTCCACACTCGGTAGTGGTGTTTGTTTTCCTGGTTTTCTGTATGTGAACTGAATTCCCCCCCAGCATTAACAAATTCTTCTCTCTTCCCCCTCTCTCTCCGTTTCTGCTTCTGCTGCAGGACTTGTTTGTGAAAGATATGGCTGAGAAGGCAAAGTGTCATTTTGAATCCAGTCAAAGGCAGCGGTCCAAGTGGATCACACAGGACAGAGAAGGAATATCCTCCTCAACGAGTAAGGGCTAAGAGGGTAGTTTCCTCTCTGATTCCCTTTTCTCAAATATGTCTGAAATATCTGGACTCTTATCGATTGCAGCAGTTGGACCATTTTATATAGCCTAAGTAGCACTTACAAATTACAGACATACTCAAGTTAACAAAGCATCTGGACTTTTTCACACGGAGACCTATGTGCTTTCATCCCAAAAATGGTTAAAGTGTTGGCATCCCAGAATAGCAAACAAATTTGCTGATGCTTATCAAACACAGAGCAAAAGGGGTTAGGCAAGAAAGTGGGTAGAAAGCGAATTTGGATTTTAATACAGATGAGGACAAATCCCATTTCTAGCTTGGAAATAACTTTTTTTGCAAATGCTCCAAACTGTCATTTCCACAAGTGCACATGGACAAATACTCCAGAGTGGGAAGGGAAACCGGGGAGGAAAATCCTCTTTGCCCCAAAAACTGTTTCAGAGGAAGGAAGGCTTTTAAGACTCCCTTAAAACCACACACAAGCACGAACACACGCGCACGCACACACACACACAACGGCTGGTCCATAAACTTGCCAGATTTCAGCGAGGGCTGAAACTCCCAGATCTACTTCTTTTCCAGGATAATCCTCTATTTCTCCCTCCAGAAGAGAGCAGCTGCAAGAGGGAAAGAAGTGTGTCTCTGTGTGTATGTATGTGTGTGTGTGTGTGTGTGTGTGTATCCCTTTATAAATATGGCTGTCTCCCTCTCCTTGGAACAGCTAGGAACCATGGGAAATCTGGGAACAGGGAGAATCCGGACATGGTTTTCAGACAGATGTTATTACGTGAAGAGAGTGAATTTGTGAATGAACTGGTATTTGATTCAAATCTGTTATTTTATATTGATGTGATCCACTTTGATTCCTTTGAGAAAAAGCAGATTATTATTATTATTATTATTTCTTAATATTCTGCTTTTTCTCAAAGGAATCAAAGCTGATCACATCAATATAAAATAACAGATTTATATAAATAAAAGAAACAAACCCCAAACCCATAAAAACATGAGTCATAAAAACATGAGTCAAACCATAAAAAAGATTAAACAACAAACAACATAAAAGCATACTAATACAAATAGAAAAAAATAATAAAACTATGGGTAGATTGTGTGGAAAATGTCTTCCTGTAAGGGGGGGAGACAGGGGCGATGACATCGATGTTGATGTCGGTCAGCATCAATAGTAGTTATAGCAGTAGTAGGAAGATGGTGAAGGAGGATAGAAGAAGCACAGATTTTCAGTATCCAGTTACAGTGGCAAAGAACTTCCTGACATTAAGGGCTGTTCGACAGTGGAACACACTCCCTCGGAGTGTGGTAGCGTCTCCTTCCTTAGAGGTCTTTAAGCAGAGGCTGGATGGCCACCTGTCAGGGATGCTTTGAGTGGGAGTTACTGCATGGCAGGGGGTTGGACTGGATGGCCCTTGTGGACTCTTCCAACTCTATGATTCTATGTCTACAGAAAACAATGCAATAAAGCTTGGTGAGAGAAATTTTGTATGCTGCATTTGCACATGTAGGAGGGACTGGAAGGAGAGAGAAGGGTTAGAAATACTCTTTCCTTTTTTCTTCCTCCTAGGAGGCAAAATAAGGACCAGGTCTAAGTGTACAAGCACATCTCTTCACCCTGATGGACTCAGAACACCTTGTGGGAGACTAGATCAGGTAGGGGACAGGATCTCAAGTGAGCCAATAAAGGGCTGGGCTGAGTGCCTATCTCCCTTTGAAAACTTCCTGGTACCCATAGAATCTTCTTCTTTCCGTTTGCTTCCATCACAAGTTGCCACTGTAAGGAGCCTTTGGATGGCACCCTGTAAGCATTTCAATTTTCTTGAGCAACCTGAAAGAATTAATTTTCTCTTTCTGCAGGTGACTTTTGAGGAGGTGGCTGTGGATTTCACAGAGGAGGAATGGGCCCTGCTGGATCCAAGCCAAAAGGTCCTTCATCGGGAAGTCATGGAGGAGATTCTGGGGGCCCTGTCCTCTCTGAGTAAGGCTCCCTCTCTCTTGGGATTGTGCAGTTTACAAATGCTGAAAAGTAATCTTGAGAGTTCCTCTTCAATCTTGATGGATTACAGCTGGGCTCCTGAGCTTGGACCACTGGGAGGAGTGTTGGGGGTTTGCTAGCTGTATCTCCTGCCCTGGTTTGCCTCCTCCAATTGCCGCTGTGGCCCCATCCAACCACGATTAAAAATGAAATGAAAGATTTGATTGTTAATGGCAAGTGAGAAGGGAGATGTAGAAATAATATAATTATTTATATTCTGCCTTTTCCTGAAATCAGCCACATCTTGCTTCCTTGCTCCTATTTAGTCCTGTTCCTTCCACTGAATCCTCCAAAAATGAATACAGAGAGAGAGCATCCTAGGGAGGGGAGGGGACCAGACTTTCTTGCCAAGACAGAAAAAAACTGGTGTAGAGGCAGAACCTGCCATAGGGTTTCTCATCAAGATTTGTTCAAAGGCAGTTTGTCATTGCCTTTCTCTGAAGCTGAGAGGGTGTGACCTTCCCAAAGCCACTCAGTTCATTTGTACTCTGGTCTCAAGGAATCTTAATCCAACATTCAAACTACGACATGCTGGTTCACCTTTGTCCCCTTTAGATAGCAAGAGATCTCATGCTCTCAACAGCGACCAAACAAAACTGAACTAGATAATGTAGGTACAGTTGGCCCTCCTGATCAACAGAATCTTTGTCCATGGGTTCAACTGTCCATATCTTCAAAATATTGAAAAACATATACATTCCAAAAAGCAAACCTTGCCAATTATTTAAGAGGCACAATTTTACTCTACTATTGTATTTAATAGGACTTCAGCAATCACAGAAGATAGCAATAGTTCTCTTTACCTACTTTCTAATGCTAAAATTTTACACTTTTTCAAAAAATGTATTAGGACACTAGTACAGTCGGCCCTTGGTATCTGAGAGAATTCTGTTCTGGACATTCCCCGGCAAACATGAATGGCAAAAAAACACAGGGCCTCAAGTCCCACTCTTCCCATTTGCAGGTAGACCTCATGTGTGCACCGCCATTGAGGAGAGTGGGGTGGTGCAATCTATGGACATTGTACAGATGTTCTCTGTAAATTTTAAAGATCTTGACATGGATAACTAAGTGGACCTTATCTTGCTGTTCCCCAAATTAATTTTCTCATGATTTGAGAATTTCTTGTTATGTAATACAGATAAAAAGTGCTGAAATGGAAAAGTGCCAGAAATTAAGTCCACAAATAGATGCTCTAAAGTTCATTCTATAAATGAGTACATCAGTTTGTATTTCGGCATGGCCTGGAGAATGTAAGAGCTGGAAGCTGATGCCTGGTTTCCAAGGATGCAAGACCACTTGCTGCACAATACTGATTGTGCATTAATGCTGCCAAGCACAATCTGTTCCACTTGGGACAAGTTCCCCTCCCCTCCTGGCACTTTTACTCAAGATCAGAAACAATACAGACGTTGCTTGCCGGGAAGCTTGAAAAGGGAAAGGGACATTAGAACAGGAAAACCAAGATAATTGTGATTTAGGTAGTTGGTGGGGTGGGAGACAAACTGAGATTACTAGTTCATATGATATTTTGGTTGTATATTCCTGGACAGCAGGGTTTTGGACTGGATGGACTTGTGATCTCTTCCAACTAGATGACTCTTATTTTTTTTAACTCTATGATGCCCAAATTCTTAGAGCTGCCTTCTTTCAGTGAAAGAGAAATTAACTCTTAGGAGAACGAATGAGGAGGTTCTGGAATCCCATCTCTATCTATGAGGTTTTCTGATATATATATTTTCTGAGCAGTACTTTCTCTCTCTTCCAGGCAGTGATGGACAACTGAAAGAGTGTAATGAGAAATCATGCCAAACCTTGATGCAAAGAGACCAGTGCAAACAGGTAAAAGAGAAGAAGAGAAAAAGTGACACAGAAAACAAGTGGAGAACCACAATCCATGGAAGAATACAGAAACAAAAGAAAAGAAGTAAATATTTTTGTCTTGGACAAGATAGAAAGTTCACTTCTAAAGCAAGCTTTACTCTTTACAGAAGAATTCAGACAAAAGGGAAATCATTTAAAGGTGGTGAGTGTGGAAAAAGCTCCAGTTTTATTTCATTTAAAAATATTTACAGAAGAATGAGACACTTCAGATGCTTGGAGTGTGGAAAACGTTTCACTCAGAAGACAACCCTCAACTATCATCAAGCAGCTCACAGAAAACAGGCTTCACTCGTCACCAAGCAACTCACACAGGAGAGAAACCTTTCAAATGCCTGGAATGTGGAAAAGGTTTTGCTTGGAAAACAAACCTCTCTTGTCACCAAGCCACTCACACAGGAGAGAAACCTTTCAAATGCCTGGAATGTGGAAAAGCTTTTGCTTGGAAAAAAACCCTCTATTGTCACCAAGCAACTCACACAAGAGAGAAACCCTTTAAATGCCTGAAGTGTGGAAAAAGTTATATTCAGAAGACACAGCTTACCTATCATCAGAAAACCCACACAGGAGAGAAACCCTTTAAATGCCTGGAGTGTGGAAAAGGTTTCATTACGAAAACAGGCTTCACCCGTCACAAAGCAACTCACACAGGAGAGAAACCCTTTAAATGCCTGGAGTGTGGAAAAAGTTATATTCAGAAGACACAGCTTACCTATCATCAAACAACTCACACAGGAGAGAAATCCTTTAAATGCCTGGAGTGTGGAAAAGGTTTCATTCTGAAGAGAGGATTCACTCTTCTCCAGGCAATTCACATAGGAAAGAAACCCTTTAAGTGCCTGGAGTGTGGAAAAGCCATTCAAATGCTTGGTGGGTGGGAAGGGTTTTATTTGGAAGAAACTGTTCACTCATCATCACATAAGTTACGCAGGAGAAAAACTACTGAAATTCCAGTAGTGTGGAAAAGCTTTCAGTCAAAACCATCACGCAACTCACAGGGCAGAACCAGTGAAATGTATTTGACTATTTAAAATGTTCATGCTTTCCAGAAGGTTGAAATGTTTTGTTATTAGTTCATGTGTGCATATTGCTAATTTACAGTAAATAAAACGTTTGATGAAACATGTTGAACTCCTCCTCTTTTTTTGTGGTGAAAGAACCTATTTCTTCTTCGTGGTCTCTGTGCCTCACACAATAGGGTTTGCGCCTGCGCAGAAGCTCCATTCGGAATGCTGGAAAGCTGAGCAGATTGGCGGGAGCCCCGCCTCTCCCACTCCCTGAGCATGCCCAATCCCGCCAAGCTAGCTCCACCTTCAGTTCTCTTTCGTCTGCCGCACGAGTAACATCTCCTTCGGAGTGCTCTTCTAACGCGACGAAAGCTGAGTAGATCTACACCTTTTTATTTTATTTTAATTTATTTTATTTTATTTTTGGGTTTTTTCCTCTTGTGTGTGCTCCTTGAGCTGCCCTTGGATTCTTGGCTCGGAGTCTCGGGGGTTTGGTCCGGACGGACCCCTCATGCGGTGCGGCCTCTTATGGCCGCCCCCTTCAAGAAGTGCTCCGAGTGTGGCGGTAAAATTCCGGTTGTGGACGGACACTCTAATAGGAAACGCTCCTCCTCTCTCAAAAAAGCACAAGTCCAAGGAGGTCCCGCCTTCTGTCGCCTCGGCTGCTGTCCAGGCAGATCTTGCCATGTCCTTTCTGAGACAATTATCGGCAGTCGACCTCCCTGTCCCGGCCCCGGTCACTGTACTAGACTCGGCGCCGGAGACCTTGGAACCGATATCTCAGCCTGCATCGACTCATGCCTTCGTCCCCTCGGGGATGGTGTTGGCCTCGACCTGTACGATCTCGCCCATCTTGGCCCCGACCTCTCTGCCTCCGAAGCAAATTTTGGCCTCGCCGGAGCGCATTTACAGGCTGCGGTTCCCGTCTCCTCCACCCCGAAGGTCCCCAGAACCTTTTGAGGAGCACTACTTTGACTCGCCCCATTCCTCAGCCTCCTTTTTGGTTCGACACCAGGCGGAGTCGTATTGGAGGGAACGCCATCCATCTTATCATTCCTATTCTCCCTCATACAGGGACTGCTACCATGTGAGAGACCTCCACGTCGAGGATTTCTCGAGACAGCTTCGCTCTTGATCTCGATCCCCGGCTTGAGCCCGGACGGATTACAGGGCCCCTTCACTGCCTCCGGTCACCACCGCCATGGTCTCCAGGCCGCCTGAGGCGACTACTATTATGTCCACTGTGACGTCTATGATTATTTCGACGTCAACACGCTCTCCGCTGGCCAACTCTGCCGATGCCTCGACTTTGACTTTTCGTACGGCCCCGACCCAACTGTATGAGGAGCCACAACTGGCAGCTTCCCAGTCCACTGAGGAATCTACTGGGGAGATGGACACTCGCCCTGAGTCTCCGCAGCCTGCTATTTTCTCACCCAACGAGGAGGTCGAGGATCGCACGCCTGGATCCCCCGTCGAAGACCTCCACCTCTTCACGGGGATTGTCGATAGGATGGCGAGAGCTGTGGGCCTACAGACCGCACAAACCTCCAAGCCTCCTAGGGACCCCATAGATGGCCTTGTGGTCCGCCCGGTGCAACCGGCGGTCATTCCGTTCCTGCCTTTTCGGATATTATGGTGGCCTCCTGGTCTAAGCCGGCATCCACACCACTGGCATCGAAGAAACTGGATTCCCTCTACAGGGTCCAGTCAGATACAGCACCCTTTTTGTTTACTCACCCCACTCCCAACTCCTTGGTAGTGGAATCCACCTGCAAATCCACGGGAAAATCACATTCTGCCCCAGTGGATAAAGACGGCAGGAGGATGGATATCTTTGGGCGCCGATTCTACTCTTCAGCGGCCTTAGCTGCAAAGGTGGCTAACATGCAAGGTTGTATGGCCGGATATCAGAGGTTCCTTTGGGATCGGATGGCAGCCTTCATTCCATCGCTTCCGCAAGAGCAACAGGAAGCGGCTCATGAGTTTTATGCTGAAGCACTCTCCCTCATTGCTCAGGAGGTGCACTCAGCTAGACATGTTGTGGACTGTTCCGCTAAGGTCATGGCGGGGGCAGTTGCGCTTCGACGCTTTGCTTGGCTGAGGTTGACTTCCCTATCTGAGGAAGCCAAGTCGAAGATCGAGGATCTTCCCTTTGACAGCGAAGGCCTATTTGCTGCCAAGACTGATGAATCTTTGGACACTATGCCCAAGGCCCGTCTCAATGGCAAGAGGCTTGGACTGACGCCCAGTAAACCCTCTTCCCACCGCTCTTGGCGCCAGAGACCCTATGGACCGGGCTTCACCCGTTCACGATCTGCTCCGTCTTCCACCTACAGGTCCCAGTCCTACTCGAGGAGACCTTTCAGACAACCTCAACAACAGCAACAGCAGGAGCAACAGAGGCAAGCTCAGCAACGCCAACAGCAGCAACCCTCCAGGAAGCCATCCTCCAAATCTCATTTTTGACAGACCCCTGGAGGCGACACCCAACTTCTTATTGCCAGTCACCCTTTCCTCCGTCCCCAGACTTCGCCATTTCTACGAGAAATGGTGCAAGATCACTACGGACTCCTGGGTGCTTACCATCATCCGCCTGGGATACGCCATAGAGTTCTCAAGTATTCCACCAAATGGCGTTTTCTGTTCCACTCCCTCCTCTCCTCCTCTTCTGGAGGAGATTTCCTCCCTTCTCGACAAAGGAGCCATCCAACGTGTTCCACCTTGTTACAAACACCAAGGCTTCTACTCCAAGGTACTTCACAGTTCCCAAGAGAGGAGGAGGTCTTCGCCCGATTTTGGACTTAAGAGGGATCAATTCTTTCATCGCACCCAAGAAGTTCAAGATGGTGACCCTGCAATCCATTCTGCCGTTCTTACACGAAGGAGATTGGTTCGGATGTATAGACCTCAAAAATGCCTACTTCCATGTCAGTATCAGGCCGCAACACTGGAAGTATCTTCGTTTCGCGGTAGACGGAGATCTCTATCAATATACCGTTCTTCCCTTTGGCCTCTCCACCACTCCTCGTGTGTTCACAAAATGTATGGCAGTGGTCATCTCTTACCTTCGTTTACAGGGAATAAACATCTTCCCTTACCTCGACGACTGGCCTCCGGTGTTGTCCTCCAGATCACATCGCCAGGATGTTCTGTACACCCTGAACCTATTGGACAATCTAGGACTCATGGTCAACGTCCCGAAATCCATCTTGCAACCCGTGAGGGTGATAGATTATATAGGGACATCTCTGGACTCGATCATGGGCCGAGCATACTTGCCCACCAGACGGGCAGAAACCCTGTGGGAACAACTGCGAAATGTCCTTGGCAGTCATCACTCTACTGCAAAGGACATCCAAAGGCTGTTGGGACACCTGGCCTCCACCACAGCGGTGACCTACCTAGTGCGTCTCAGGCTCAGGCCTCTACAAGCTTGGTTTCTGGCCTCCTTCGACCATCTGAGGGATCTCCCATCAAAGAGACTTGTTCTTCCTCCTCATGTGAGGAATTCCCTGAAATGGTGGCTGTCTCCTTCCAACATCCTCAGAGGGATGCCCTTTCAACCACCGGAACCTTCCAGGATGGTCACCACGGACGTGTCCATGTCAGGATGGGGCGCACACCTCGATGCCTGGTGCGTGCAGGGACAGTGGTCCGCAGAGGAGGCAGAATTGCACATCAATGCCCTAGAAATGTTAGCGGTCAACAAGGCCTTTCGGGCCTTCGAAAACCATCTCCGCCACAGGGTGGTTCAAGTGGTCTCAGACAACACGACCACGGTGTGGTATATCAACAAGCAAGGAGGAACTCACTCTCCAATCCTCCTTCGTCTGTCTCAACAGTTTTGGATGTGGTGTCACCGTCCCATCCACCTGGTGGCCATCCACCTTGCGGGCAAGGACAATGTCCTAGCGGACTCCCTCAGCAGGGACAAGGTGTTGCAACACGAGTGGACTCTGTCAGCCGAGGCCTTCCGCCTTCTGACGTCCAGATGGGGGATCCCATCAGTGGACCTGTTTGCCACTCCAGAGAACGCTCAATGTTGGATGTTTTACTCCAGAGTGGGCAGAGGCCAGGGGTCATTAGGGGACGCATTCCTCTGCAGTTGGGACAGGGGCTTCCTTTATGCCTTTCCTCCCTTTCCGTTAATATCCAGGACGGTGGCCAAAATGACCAGGGATGGGTCCAACGCTATACTACTGACCCCATTCTGGCCGAGACAACCTTGGTTCACACCATTACTTCATCTAGCCAGAGGCTGATACTTCCATCTGCCGAAGTGGCCGGACCTTCTGTCTCACTCCAAAGGAGCAGTTTTGCACCCGGATCTCGTCAATCTGAGAATGACGGCTTGGAGGATCGAACCCTGATGTCTCCCGAACTCCTGAGAGTCCTGTCGGCTTCCAGAAAAGACTCTACTAAGAGGTCTTATTCCTATAAGTGGAAGCGCTTTTGTACTTTTGCTGAGGCGAGGTCAGAACCCTCCTCTCCTGTAAGCCTCCACACAGTTCTACATTTCCTGTTGCACTTAAGGAATCAAGGCCTAGCGTTTTCTTCCCTTAAAGTGTATTTGTCAGCCATAGTTGCCAACCAGCCACCTGGCTCACATTCAGCTCGCCTCTTCTCGTCGCCTATGCTGAAGAGATTCTTTAAAGGACTTCACCACCTTTATCCTCCATTGCCTCCACTGGCTCCGGCGTGGTCTCTTTCATTGGTACTCACACAACTCACGAGACCTCCATTTGAGCCTCTGGGGTCTGCCTCTCTGAGGCTGTTAACACTTAAAGTGTCCTTCCTATGAGGTGCATCTATTTTTGCCACTTTTCTCCCAAAACTGGGACTGAACGCTGTTTACAGTTGAAAAGAACAATACAATTCTCGTGCCCAGCCAGCCTTCTAGAGTCGGAGAGCCTTAGTCCTGCCTCTGATGGGTCTGCTAGACCTTTGGGTCTGGGCTGCAGCATCTTAGACTAGTCCCAAGCAGGAGCAGAGAAGATGAAGCCGAGAGGGGAGTGAACCGGATCTTCATGACCCGGGGAGCCCTGTGGTTTTGAAGGGTCCAGTGGGCCACCACTTAAAATGATAGACTTTGAAGGGACCCAAAATGTCATCCAGTCTGTCACCCAATTTGATTTACAGAAACCAAGTGTCAATAGAAGTATAGTGTCTAGATCAAGGGAAGTAATAGTGCTACTCTATTTTCCAGCGATGGAGGTGGGAACATCCTATATCCTGGCTGCCGGTGGAGGAGCGCTGCGTTAACACTCATTGATCCAAGTAGGCAGGAAAACAGGAAGACTTGAAGGAGTCACTACCAGAGGGAGCAACCCCCACCATCCCTCAGTCAATATTGCAGCCGAGGATAGATAACAAACTCAGAGAGCATTAAGTGTAAATATAAGCATGATAACTAGAAACTATCACAAACTTAAACTAACAGAAACTAATTAACAACCACCCTTGCAGAGCCAAGGGAAAAAGCCTTCTCAGTTCTGGGTGGGGAGGATATTCCCACCTACATCGCTGAAAATGAACATATCACAGGTAAGACCCAATGTTCCTTTCTGCTTTGGTCAAGCCCCACCTGGAATACTGTGTCCAGTTCTGGGAACCACGATTGAAAAAGGATGTGGAGAGTGTAGTGGAGCTTGCTTCCTTGGAGATCTTAAAACAGAGGCTGGATGGCCTTCTGTTGGGGCTGCTGTGATTGAGAGTTCCTGCATGGCAGAGGAATTGGATAGCCCTTGGGGTCTTCCAACTCTATGATTCTATGAAATCAAAGAAATATGCTTTCAGGTAAGCAGCCCGAACTTGTATATAAAACATGCAGGTGTAGTTGTGTTGGCCATTTAACAAATATAAACAAAATCCCACCAGTGATACCATGAATGGCCAACCAAGATGCACAATATTCCTGTTGCAAGCTTTCAAAGCTCCATGGGCTTCTTCCTCAGGGAAGATGTTACAAACCAAAGAGATGTTGCAAACCCTGGAGACGGTAGTCAGATGCCTTCATGGCATTATTTCTGTCCTTAGTAAAGGACTCCCATCACAACATCTTTACCAAGGGATTATGAGGATTATAAGGGATTATGAGGATCTGGGTAGAAAGCTGAAAGAGATGAATGCACAGGTTGTCATATCATCTCTTCTCCCAGTAGAAGGGCATGGTCCAGGAAGGGAGAGGAAAATAGCAGAGGTGAATAACTGGCTCCGTAGATGGTGCCACCAAGAACAGTTTGGATTCTTGGATCATGGGCTGCGGTTCCATGAGGAGGGACTTCTGGCAAAGGATGGACTGCATCTCACGCCAGCTGGCAAAAATGTTTTTGCCAACAGTCTGAAGAATCTGATCAGGAGGGCTTTAAACTGAGTTATACGGGGGAGGAAGACATTATTCTGGAAGGCAAAAGGGCTAGAGAAAATAGTCAAAGTGACATAGAGGGAACAAGGCAAACAGTGCAAGGACCCAACAGTGGGAAGCTAAACAATTTACACAGGCAGCAAGTAAAGGGAACACATGTTCTTAGATGTCCCTACACTAATGCACAGAGTATGGGAAATAAGCAGGATGAACTTGAACTCCTAGCACAACAAGGGAAATACGATATAATAGGCATAACTGAAACCTGGTGGGATGAGTCTCACGATTGGAATGTAGAAATAGAGGGATATAACCTTTTTAAGAGAAACAGGCCAAACAGGAAAGGAGGAGGAATAGCATTATATGTCAGGGATATTTACACCAGTGAAGAGATCCAGGAAGTCAATACTGGAAGCCAGGTGGAGAGCGTCTGGATAAAAATTAAAGGAGAGGGAAACAACAGGGATGTTACTGTGGGAGTCTACTACAGACCCCCGACTCAGGCAGAGGAATTGGATGATGCCTTTCTAGAACAGATGACCACACACTCAGAAAGGAGAGATGTAGTAGTGACGGGTGACTTCAACTATCCTGATGTTTGCTGGACGTCAAACTCAGCCAAATCCTCAAGGTCTAGCAAATTCCTCCAGTATTGCCTAGAAGACAATTTCATTGTCCAAAAGGTGGCAGAAGCAACAAGGGGATCAGCCATTTTAGATCTTATCTTAACCAACAGGGAAGACCTAGTTGATGGGTGCAAGTGGTGGGATCCTTAGGTGGAAGTGACCATGTTCTCCTGGAGTTTGTTATACAGTGGAAGGGAGAAGCTAGGCATAGTCAGACACGCACTCTAGACTTTAGGAGAGCTAATTTCAATAAACTTAGAGAAATACTGGGGGTGATCCCACGGTCAGGAATACTAAAAGAGAAGGGAGTTCAAGATGGATGGGAGTTGCTCAAAAAAGAGATACTGAAGGCGCAATTTCAAAGAGTTCCAATGAGGAAGAAAAATGGAAGATGTATCAAGAAGCCAGGATGGATGACTAAGGAGCTAAGTTTTAAACAGAACTTGTATAAGAAATGGAAAAATGGGGAAATCACCAAACAGGAATTCAAACAAATAGCCAATAAGTGTAGGGATAAAGTCAGAAAAGCTAAAGGCTTGCTAGAGAGGTTAAGAACAATAAAAAGGGCTTTTTTGGGTATGTCCGAAGCAAAAGGAAGAAGAAGGAAATGGTAGGGCCACTGTGTGCAGAAGATGGCAAAATGCTCACAGGGGACAGAGAAAAAGCAGAATTACTCAACAGCTTTTTTGCTTCAATCCCAGAAAAGGCAAAGGGTGCTGAACCTAAGGATAATGGAACAGAAGACAGAATAGGGGAATTTCAGCACAGAATAAGTAAAGAGATAGTACAGGAATACCTGATTAATCTAAATGAATATAAGTCTCCAGGACCAGATGAACTACATCCTAGAGTATTAAAAGAAGTGGCAAATGTAATATCAGAGCCATTGGCAATAATCTTTGAGAACTCCTGGAGAACAGGAGAAGTCCCAGCAGACTGGAGGAGGGCAAACGTTGTCCCCATCTTCAAAAAGGGGGAAAAAGAGGATCCCAACAATTATTGCCCAGTTAGTCTGACATCAATTCCAGGAAAGATTCTAGAGCAGATAATTAAACAGAGAGTCTGTGAACATTTAGAGGCCAATGCCATAATCACAAAAAGCCAACATGGGTTTCAGAGAAACATGTCTTGCCAGACAAATCTGATCTCTTTTTTTGATAAAATTACCAGTTTGATAGATGAAGGGAATGCTGTGGATATTTATTTTATTTTATTTAAAGTATTTATACCTCGCTCTTCAGCCTTAATGGCTATCAGAGCGGCTTACAATTAATAATTTTCATTAGACGGTTCCCTGCCCTCAGGCTTACATTCTAAAAAGACACGACACAAAAGGAGAAGGGGATGGTGGTGGGGAAGGGGATGATATAGTATATCTTGATTTCAGTAAGGCCTTTGACAAGGTTTCCCATGACATTCTTGCAAACAAGCTTGTAAAATGTGGGCTAGACAAGGTAACCGTTACATGGATTTGTAAATGGTTGACTTGCCGAACCCAAAGGGTGCTCAACAATGGTTCATTTTCAACCTGGAAAGAAGTGACCAGTGGGGTCCCACAGGGTTCTGTACTTGGCCCAGTGCTATTCAATATCTTTATTAATGACTTGGATTCAGATTGACCTGAATAGACTAGAAAGCTGGGCCAACGCTAACAAAATGAAATTCAATGCGGAGAAATGTAAGGTACTGCACTTAGGACGCAAAAATTAAATGCACAGATATAGGATGGGGGACATCTGGCTGAATGAAACTATGTGTGAAAGGGATCTAGGAGTTCAAGTAGACCATAAGTTGAACATGAGTCAACAGTGCGATGCGGCAGCAAAAAAGGCCAATGCTATTTTAGGCTGCATCAATAGAAGTATAGCATCTAGATCAAGGGAAGTAATAGTGCCACTCTATTCTGCTTTGGTCAGGCCCCACCTGGAATACTGTGTCCAGTTCTGGGCAACACAATTCAAAAAGGATGTGGAGAAACTGGAGCGTGTTCAAAGGAGGGCAACTAAGATGGTGAAGGGTCTGGAAACCATGCCCTATGAGGAACACCTTAGGGAACTGGGGATGTTTAGCCTGGAGAAGAGAAGGTTAAGAGGTGATATGATAGCCCTGTTTAAATATTTGAAGGGATGTCATATTGAGGAGGGAGCAAGTTTGTTTTCTGCTGCTCCAGAGACCAGAACGCGGAGCAATGGATGCAAGCTGCAGGAAAAGAGATTCCACCTCAACATTAGGAGGAACTTCCTGACAGTAAGGGCTGTTCGACGGTGGAACACACTCCCTCGGAGATTGTGGTGGAGTCTCTGTCCTTGGAGGTCTTTAAGCAGAGGCTGGATGGCCATCTGTCAATGGGGATGCTTTGACTGGGAGTTCCTGCATGGCAGGGGGTTGGACTGGATGGCCCTTGGGGTCTCTTCCAACTCTATGATTCTATGAGGTTATCTGAAATCTGCTAAACAAACAAGGTCTAAATGACCCCCTTCTTTCAAGACAGCAGCTCATTCACATGATGCCTCGTTTTCTCTGTAGGCCCTGCTGTTCCTGGCAATTTCACCAGAGAGAGCATCCAGTAAAAAAGGAAAGTGCTTTTCTGCCTTCTTGGAAGATACCTGGGTGCACCACCGATGGAGAACTAAGACTCAGTCTGCCATAATTTTAGAGAAAAAATCCCCACACATATACACAACGTGGTTGCTGGTTGCATCCTGCTAGGCTCTTCTTTTAGGAAGGAGAGGGTACTGGGAGAGGGAGAGAGAGAGATACCAAACACAAGCAGGTGTGGCAGTTTGAATACTTCAGTTTTTGTGGTGGCTAGGAGTGCTTTTACACAGCTAAAACTAGCATGGTAACCGCTGCTGTTCCCGATGTTATCTGTTCTGGCCACCGTCTTACATATCTTAATTACACCCAGTTTGAAAAATGTGTTTTTGAAAAATGTGAAATGGAATGAAATTTATTACGGTCAATGACCAGCATAAACAATGTAAACAATATAAAAGGATAAAACATAAAATAGAACAACGTTATCCAATCTATTATGCATCTATTAGACAAATATTCATCTCCTGTGTAGGGGACTCTTTATCCATCCTTTATAGATTTTAAATCTGCATTTGACACAATTCCAAGAGACAGATTATGGTAAAAATTCGAGGCCGCTAATATCGACAGGCATCTACTGATCCTCGTACGAAGCCTTTATGATCAAACCTCCTTGAGAGTAAGAAGTGATCAAGAAGGGCATTTGACAAATCTAATACCTACATATAAAAGGGTAAAACAGGGTTGTGTACTGGCCACTACTTTGTTTAATATCTACATTGATTCATTAGTCAGAGCATTGTCTGGAGAAAACTTCCATCCGCCTAAACTGACAGGGAGATCTATATCTACCCTTCTTTATGCTGATAAAACAAAACAAACAAATAGCTTCATTTATATACCGCTTCATACCCTTAAGGAGTGTCTAAGCGGTTTACAACTGTAAGCTATTTGCCCCCCCCCCCAACAATCTGGGTACTCATTTTATTCATGTGAATGAACTATTCTGAAGATGCTCTTGAAAGGAGATGTTTTACAACTAAATCCACATCACTCAGATTTTCAATGCAGCATCCTTCCAGTTGCTCTGTCCCTATTGCCTTCTCTTTTTCTTGCCCCCTTTTAGCACATCATATATATATCCATCTATGGATATAGTTCCAAGTATGTCTCTTAGGATATATCTATATCTATAGATATACACACATCTCTTAGAATCTGTTTCAGAATATCTACACCATCAATTATATATGTCAGAATATATAGATATAGATACATAAAGAGATCCTGTAGGACATTTCAGTGGAAGTTGAAAAAGAGGAGTTGGCAGCCTGGGTTTTTCTAGACCTGACCTTCCTTCCTCAGATGCTTTTGGGTCCAAAGGCAAGTATTATTATTATTATTATTATTATTATTAATGGGTCCAATGACAAATGTTATTATTATTGGGTCCAAATGCAATTATTATTATTATTATTATTGAGTCCAAAGGGAAATATTCTTGTTGGCTCCAAAGGCAAATACAATTATTCAGTCCGAAGGGACAGATTATTGGGTCCAAAGGCGTCTGAGTTCAATCTAGGAATGAAGCTCCTTCCTTCCTTCCTTTTTCTGGGTCTCAAAGGGGCTCCTGGGTCTTGAGCTCCTGATTTTTCAAACTGACAGAGCTCTCCCTCTGGACTCTGAGGAGAGCCTTCTCTCTCTCTCTCTCTCTGAATTTACACATCTCCCTCCTCTCCCAGAATAAAATATTTCAGAATCTGTCTAAAACCAGTCTCTCTTTCTCAGCCCCTTCCTCTCCTCCTTCCTTCTTGCCTTCTTCCCTCAAACTCCCTTCTCCTCCCACAGGCCCCGCCCCCAAGGCAGCCTCCGAGCCCCGATTGGCCGGTCCTCCCGCCAGTCAGGACCCCATCCACCAATCAGATCCAGGAGAGCCTTCCCTGCAGCCTTTGAGCGGGAAGCGAGGCGGTTGGCGTCCGTTGAGGGAAAGGGGCGGAGCCTGGAGAGAGGGAGGAGGGGCCTCTGATGGAAGGGGGCGTGGCATGATCCTATTAGGCCTCAGGCCAAGGCCAAGGGCAAACAAACACAAGGCCCCACAAACAGCAACACAAGGCTCCCCTCAGTCTTCAGGGAAAGAAAGACATTTTATAGAAACAGAGACCCATCAGTGATACATGTATTGCCCAACCAAAATGCACACTCTAGATACACAGATATAATTCTATTATATAGATATATGGATATAATATTTAGATATTATATTTTTAAACCAATTTTTTAAAATTAAGTGACAAGCAAACACTAATATTCACGTTCTCTTTAATTAGAGCTTATAAATCCTATGTAAAACGTGCAGAGGAAGCTCTCTTGGCCACTAAACAAATACAAAAACCCATCAGAGACGCTGAAATGCACCGTATTCTTGTTGCAAGCTTTCGAAGCTCCAAGGTCGTCTTCTTCTTCTTCAGGCAAAATCTTAGAAACCAAACAGAAGGAAAAAACAAAACAACTGGGGCCTGCTTATTGCTGTTTCTGTCCTTGGTAAAGATGTTGTGATGGGAGTCCTTTACTAAGGACAGGAATAATGCCATGAAGGCGTCTGACTACCGTCTCCAAGTCTCTCCTCTTTGGTTTGTAACATCTTCCCTGAGGAAGAAGCCCATGGAGCTTCGAAAGCTTGCAACAGGAATATTGTGCATCTTGGTTGGCCATTCATGGTATCACTGGTGGAACTTTTAGTGTATTTGTGAAATGGCCAACACAACTACGCCTGCATGTTTTATATATAAGTTCGGGCTGCTTACCTGAAAGCATATTTCTTTGATTTCATAGAATCATAGAGTTGGAAGAGACCTCAAGTGCCATCCAGTCCAACCCCTCTGCCATGCAGGAACTCTCAATCAAAGCAGCCCCAACAGATGGCCATCCAGCCTCTGTGCAAAGCAGAATAGAGTGGCACTATTACTTCCCTGGATCTAGACACTATACTTCTATTGATGCAGCCTAAAATCACATTGGCCTTTCTAGCTGCTGCATCACACTTTTGAGTCATGTTCAATTTATGGACAGACATGAGAGGTTTTCAGTACAGTTGGGCGTGGCACCATGAGCAGAAGCTCAAAACCTGAGGTACTGTGTGATACAGGAAGGTCCAAGGAAACACACTCTATGTTAAAGCCAAATTTTATGCACACAATGTTCATTTTGGGGGATATAGAGTCCCAAGGAAAATATACAATGTGTGATGGCCAAAGACATCAGCCAATCAGGTGCTGGCTGGGGGAATTGGAACATTCCGTTGACTGTTGGTCTTGGCAGTTAAGTTGACAGTATGCCTTCTTCTGGTGATAGATGGTGGACTGTATACTGTACATGTTTGTAGATAGCTCTGTACAAAAGCCTCATCTGAGAGACCTTTTGTCTAGTGTCTCTTCAGTTATTCTGCAAGAAGAGAGGTAGTTCTCCAACTCACAAGCTGCTGCCTACTCTAGTTGGGAAGTTGACGCTGGCGCTAACAAACGCTAACAAGAAATAGCAGTGTAGGGTCTAGATCGACGGAAGTAATAGTCCCCATCTATTCTGCTTTGGTCAGAGTTCACCTGGAATCCTGTGTCCAGTTCTGGGCACCACAATTCAAGAGGAATACTGACAAGTGGGAGCATGCCCAGAGGAGGGCAACCAAAGCAGGGAAAGTTATGGAAACCACATTGTTTGAGGAATGGATTAGTGAGATGGGTATAGCTTGGAGAACGTTAAGGCTAACATGACAGCTGTGCTGAAAGACTGGAAGGGATGTTATATTTACAGTGGAGCAAGCTTGTTTTTTCCTGCTCCAGAGACCACAGAGCAATAGATTCAAACTCTGGGAAAACAGATCCCACCTAAACATTAGGAATAATTATCTGTTGTTATTTGACAGTGGAATAGACTGCATTGGAGTGTATTGTAGTCTCCTTCTGACACAGAGTTTCTGAAACAGAGGCTGAGTGGCCATCTGTCAGGGCTGCTTTATTCTGTGTTCCTACATGGCAGGAGTATCAATCCATCAAATCATTGTACAATCTTAGAATCATAGAGTTGGAAGGAGCTCATGGGCCATCAGGTGACACTTGTTTTCTGTAAATCAAATTGGATGACAGACTGGATGACATTTGTGGTCCCTTCAAAGTCTATCATTTTAAGTGGTGGCCCACTGGACCCTTCAAAACCACAGGGCTCCCTGGGTCATGAAGATCCAGTTCACTCCCCTCTCGGCTTCATCTTCTCTGCTCCTGCTTGGGACTAGTCTAAGATGCTGCAGCCCAGACCCAAAGGTCTAGCAGACCCACCAGAGGCAGGACTAAGGCTCTCCGACTCTAGAAGGCTGGCTGGGCACGAGAATTGGATTGTTCTTTTAAACTGTAAACAGCGTTCAGTCCCAGTTTTGGGAGAAAAGTGGCAAAAATAGATTTGGTACCAATGATAGCAATAACATGGAAATAATGGGGATAGGTTCTTTCACACACACACACACACAAAAAGGAGGAGTTCAACATGTTTCATCAAACGTTTCATTTACTGTAAACAAGCAATATGCACACATGAACCAATAACAAAACATTTCAACCTTCTGGAAAGCATGAACATTTTAAACAGTCAAATACATTTCATTGCTTCTGCCTTATGAGTTGCTTGATGGTTTTGAGTGAAAGCTTTTCCACACTACTGGAATTTCAGTAGTTTTTCTCCTGTGTAACTTATGTGATGATGAGTGAACAGTTTCTTCCCAATAATACCCTTCCCACCCTCCAAGCATTTGAATGGCTTTTCCACACTCCAGGCATTTAAAGGGTTTCTCTCCTGTGTGAGTTGCTTGGTGACAAGTGAGGTGTGTTTTCTGAGTGAAACCTTTTCCACAATCCAGGCATTTAAATGGTTTCTTTCCTGTGTGAATTGCCTGGAGAAGAGTGAAGCTTCTCTTCAGAATGAAATCTTTTCCCCATTCCAGGCATTTAAAGGATGTCTCTTTTGTGGGTTTTTTGATGATGGGTGAGCTGTGTCCTCTGAATAAAACTTTTTCCACACTCCAGGCATTTAAAGGGTTTCTCTCCTGTGTGAGTTGCTTTGTGACGGTTTAAGTCTCTTTTCACAATGAAACCTTTCCCACATTCCAGGCATTTAAAGGGTTTCTCTCCTGTGTGAGTTGCTTTGTGACGGGTGAAGTCTGTTTTCAAAATGAAACCTTTCCCACACTCCAGGCATTTAAAGGGTTTCTCTCCTGTGTGAGTTGCTTTGTGACGGGTGAAGTCTGTTTTCATAATGAAACCTTTCCCACATTCCAGGCATTTAAAGGGTTTCTCTCCTGTGTGTGTTTTTTGATGATAGGTGAGGTTTATCTTCTGAATATAACTTTTTCCACACTCCAGGCATTTAAAGGGTTTCTCTCCTGTGTGAGTTGCTTTGTGATGGGTGAAGTCTCTTTTCATAATGAAACCTTTCCCACACTCCAGGCATTTAAAGGGTTTCTCTCCCGTGTGGGTTTTCTGATGATAGATAAGCTGTGTCTTCTGAATATAACTTTTTCCACACTCCAGGCATTTAAAGGGTTTCTCTCCTGTGTGAGTTGCTTTGTGATGGGTGAAGTCTGTTTTCATAATGAAACCTTTGCCACACTCCAGGCATTTAAAGGGTTTCTCTCCTGTGTGGGTTTTCTGATGATAGGTGAGGTTTGTCTTCTGAATATAACTCTTTCCACACTCCAGGCATTTAAAGGGTTTCTCTCCTGTGTGAGTTGTCTGATGATAGGTAAGCTGTCTCTTCTGAATATAACTTTTTCCACACTCCAGGCATTTAAAGGGTTTCTCTCCTGTGTGAGTTGCTTGGTGACGAGTGAAGTCTGTTTTCAAAATGAAACCTTTTCCACACTCCAGGCATTTAAAGGGTTTCTCTCTCGTGTGGGTTTTCTGATGATAGGTAAGCTGTGTCTTCTGAATATAACTTTTTCCACACTCCAGGCATTTAAAGGGTTTCTCTCCTGTGTGAGTTGCTTGGTGACGAGTGAAGTCTGTTTTCAAAATGAAACCTTTCCCACACTCCAGGCATTTAAAGGGTTTCTCTCCCGTGTGGGTTTTCTGATGATAGGTAAGCTGTGTCTTCTGAATATAACTTTTTCCACACTCCCGGCATTTAAAGGGCTTCTCTCCTGTATGAGTTTTTCGATGATAGGTGAAATGTGCCTTCCAAGCAAAACCTTTTCCACACTCCAGGCATTTGAAAGGTTTCTCTCCTGTGTGAGTTGCTTGGTGACAAGAGAGGTTTTTTTTCCAAGCAAAACCTTTCCCACATTCCAGGCATTTGAAAGGTTTCTCTCCTGTGTGAGTTGCTTGGTGACAAGACAGGTGTGTCTTCTGAGTGAAGCCCTTTCCATACTCAAGACATTTAAATGTTTTCTCCTCTGTGTGAGTTGATTGATGAAGAATGAGGGCTCTTTTCTCAATGAAATCTTTTCCACACTCTAGGGATTTAAAGCATTTCTCTCTTGTGTGAGTTTTTTGATGATCAGCAAGGGCTCTTCCCTCAATGAAACTTTTCCCACACTCCAGGCATTTAAATGGTTTCTCTCCTGTGTGAGCTGCTTGATGATAGTTGAGGGTTGTCTTCTGAGTGAAATGTTTTCCACACTCCAAGCATCTGAAGTGTCTCATTCTTCTGTAAATATTTTTAAATGAAATAAAACTGGAGCTTTTTCCACACTCACCACCTTTAATTGATTTTCCTTTTGTCTGAATTC
This sequence comes from Urosaurus nigricauda, assembly GCA_034509955.1. NCBI lineage: Eukaryota > Metazoa > Chordata > Lepidosauria > Squamata > Phrynosomatidae > Urosaurus > Urosaurus nigricauda. The sequence continues at coordinate 321,863,269 of JAOEGL010000002.1, read as the reverse complement.
TTCTGTAAAGAGTAAAGCTTGCTTTAGAAGTGAACTTTCTATCTTGTCCAAGACAAAAATATTTACTTCTTTTCTTTTGTTTCTGTATTCTTCCTTGGATTGTGGTTCTCCACTTGATTTCTCTGTCAGTTTTTCTCTTCTTCTCTTTTACCTGTTTGCACAGGTCTCTTTGCATCAAAGCTTGGCATGCTTTCTCATTACACTCTTTCAGTTGTCCATCACTGCCTGGAAGGGAGAGAAAGTACTGCTCAGAAAATATATATATCAGAAAACCTCATAGATAGAGATGGGACTCCAGAACCTCCTCATTCGTTCTCCTAAGAGTTAATTTCTCTTTCACTGAAAGAAGGCAGCTCTAAGAATTTTGGCATCATAGAGTTAAAAAAATAAGAGTCATCGAGTTGGAAGAGACCACATGTCCATCCAATCCAAAACCCTGCTGTCCAGGAATATACAACCAAAATATCATATGAACTAGTAATCTCAGTTCGTCTCCCACCCCACCAATTACCTTAATCACAATTATCTTGGTTTTCCTGTTCTAAAGTACTTTTCCCATTTCAAGCTTCTCGGCAAGCAACGTCTGTATTGTTTCTGATCTTGAGTAAAAGTGCCAGGAGGGGAGGGGAACTTGTCACAAGTGGAACAGATTGTGCTTGGCAGCATTAATGCACAATCAGTATTGTGCAGCAAGTGGTCTTGCATCCTTGAAAACCAGGCATCAGCTTCCAGCTCTTACATCCTCCAGGCCATGCTGAAATACAGACTGATGTACACATTTGTAGAAAAAACTTTAGAGCATCTATTTGTGGACTTAATTTCTGGCACTTTTCCATTTCAGCACTTTTTATCTGTATTACATAACAAGAAATTCTCAAATCATGAGAAAATTAATTTGGGGAATAGCAAGATAAGGTCCACTTAGTTATCCATGTCAAGATCTTTAAAATTGACAGAGAACATCTGTACAACGTCCATAGATTGCACCACCCCATTCTCCTCAATGGCGGTGCACACCTGAGATCTACCTGCAAATGGGAAGAATGAGACTTGAGGCCCTGTGTTTTTTTGCCATTCATGTTTGCGGGGCAATGTCCAGAACAGAATTCTCTCAGATACCAAGGGCCGACTGTACTAGTGTCCTAATACATTTTTTGAAAAAGTGTAAAATTTTAGCATGAGAAAGTAGGTAAAGAGAACTATTGCTATCTTCTGTGATTGCTGAAGTCCTATTAAATACAATAGTAGAGTAAAATTGTGCCTCTTAAATAATTGGCAAGGTTTGCTTTTTGGAATGTATATGTTTTTCAATATTTTGAAGATTGTTGAACCCATGGACAAAGAATCTGTGGATCAGGAGGACCAACTGTACCTTCATTATCTAGTTCAGTGTTGGTTAGTCGCTGCCAAGAGCATGAGATCTCTTGCTATCTGAAGGGGACAAAGGTGAACCAGCATGTAGTAGTTTGAGTGTTGGATTAAGATTCCTGGAGACCAGAGTACAAATGAACTGAGTGGCTTTGAGAGGGTCTCACCCTCTCAGCCTCAGAGAAAGGCAATGACAAACTGCCTTTGAACAAATCTTGATGAGAAACCCTATGGCAGGTTCTGCCTCCACACCAGGTTTTTTCTGTCTTTTAGCAAGAAGGTCTGGTCCCCTCCCCTCCCTAGGATGCTCTCTCTCTGTATTCATTTTTGGAGGATTCAATGGAACGAACAAGACTAAATAGGAGCAAGGAAGCTAGATGTGGCTGATTTCGGGAAAAGGCAGAATATAAATAATTATATTATTTCTACATCTCCCTTCTCACTTGGCGTTAACAATCTAATCTTTCATTTCATATTTAATCGTGGTTGGATGGGGCCACAGCAGCAACTGGAGGAGGCAAAGCAGGCCCTTGGGGCAGGAGATACAGTTAGTGAACCCCCCAACACTCCTCCCAGTGGTCCAAGCTCAGGAGCCCAGCTGTAATCTATCAAGATTGAAGAGGAACTCTCAAGGGAGTTTATCACACAAAGGGATCAGGAAGTATAAACCAATGGCAATCTGAATGCAATCATGGGGTTTCACATGATTGCATGAAAACTGATCACACACATTTTTGGGCAAAGGGAAGTCCTTCTGAACGCAATTGTGGGGTTTTGCGTGATTGCGTGAGAAACTATCACATGCCATTTCAGGCACTGGGAGGCAATTTCGGGCAGTTCTGAACACAATGCAGTGTCAATACGCAATCACGTAAATTTGCTCAATGAGCGAATTTACTCAATTCTGAACTGGCCTCACTTCCATTTCTTTTGAAATCGAGAGAAATTCCTCCCATGTGAAAACTCCAAGGTTACTTTTCAGCATTTGTAAATTGCACAATCGCAAGAGAGAGGGAGCCTTACTCAGAGAGGACAGGGCCCCCAGAATCTCCTCCATGACTTCCCGATGAAGGACCTTTTGGCTTGGATCCAGCAGGGCCCATTCCTCCTCTGTGAAATCCACAGCCACCTCCTCAAAAGTCACCTGCAGAAAGAAAAAATTAATTCTTTCAGGTTGCTCAAGAAAATTGAAATGCTTACAGGATGCCATCCAAAGGCTCCTTACAGTGGCAACTTGTGATGGAAGCAAACGGAAAGAAGAAGATTCTATGGGTACCAGGAAGTTTTCAAAGGCAGATAGGCACTCAGCCCAGCCTTTTATTGGCTCACTTGAGATCCTGTCCCCTACCTGATCTAGCCTCCCAGAAGGTGTTCTGAGTCCATTGGGGTGAAGAGATGTGCTTGTACACTTAGACCTGGTCCTTATTTCGCCTCCTGGGAGGAAGAAAAAAGGAAAGAGTAGTTCTAACTCTTCTCTCTCCTTCCAGACCCTCCTACATGTGCAAATGCAGCATACACCATTTCCCTCACCAAGCTTGATTGCATTGTTTTCTGTAGACATGCCACTGTAACCGTATACTGAAAATCTGTGCTTCTTCTATCCTCCTTCACCATCTTCCTACTACTGCTATAACTACTATTGCTGCTGACCGACATCAACATCGATGTCATCGCCCCTGTCTCCTCCCCCCCCGCCCCCTTACAGGAAGACATTTTTCACACAATCTATCCACAATTTTATTATTTTGTTCTATTTGTATTAGTATGCTTTTATCTTGTTTGTTGTTTAATCTTTTTATGGTTTGACTCATGTTTTTATGACTCATGTTATTTTATATTAATGTTATCCATCTGTTATTTTATATTCATGTTATCCACTTTGATTCCTTTGAGAAAAAGCAGATTATTATGATGATTATTATTATGATTATTTCTTAATTTTCCGCTTTTTCTCAAAGGAATCAAAGCTGATCACATCAATATAAAATAACAGATTTATATAAATAAAAGAAACAAACCCCAAACCCATAAAAACATGAGTCATAATAATAATAATAATAATAATAATAATAATTCCAATCTTGCTTTTAAAAGCTAGTTACAAAATGGATGAGGAAGAACAAGAAGGTGATCCGGTATAAAAATTCTTTGTAAAATACTTCACTGTCAGAGGACTTTTTCCATACAAGGAAAATGGGAAGGTTAAACAGGTCACAATGTAAGGTCATCCAGGGCATTAGGGACAATTTTGCAATTGCTTTTCAAATGGCACTGTGAACAAACAGGTCAGAATCCAGACAGAATGTGAATTGAATCTGGGAATGAGCATTTTCAGAAAAATACCATGTTTTCATGTCCAGTTCATTCACAAATTTACTCTCTTCACGTAATAACATCTGTCTGAAAACCATGTCCAGATTCTCCCTGTTCCCAGATTTCCCATGGTTCCTTGCTGTGCCAAGGAGAGGGAGACAGCCATATAAAGGGATATATATATATATATATATACACACACACACACACACATACACACACACACACACACACACAAACACACATACACACAGAGACACATTTCTTTCCCTCTTGCAGCTGCTCTCCTCTTCTGCAGGGAGAAATAGAGGATTATCCTGGAAAAGAAGTAGATCTGGGAGTTTCAGCCCTCGCTGAAATCTGGCAAGTTTATGGACCAGCCACCTCCTCTTTCTCTCTAGTTGTGTGTGCGCGTGTGTGTGTGCGCGCGCGTTCGTGCCTGTGTGTGGTTTTAAGGGAGTCTTAAAAGCCTTCCTTCCTCTGAAACAGCTTTTGGGGCAAAGAGGATTTTCCTCCCCGGTTTCCCTTCCCACTCTAGAGTATTTGTCCATGTGCACTTGTGGAAATGACAGTTTGGAGCATGTGCAAAAAAGTTATTTCCAAGCTAGAAATGGGATTTGTCCTCATCTGTCTTAAAATCCAAATTCGCTTTCTACCCACTTTCTTGCCTAAGTAACATGCTTTTAACCCCTTTTGCTCTGTGGTTGATAAGCATCAGCAATTTTTTTTGCTATTCTGGGATGCCAACACTTTACCCATTTTTGGGATGGAAGCACATAGGTCTCCATGCGAAAAAGTCCAGATCCTTTGTTAACTTGAGTATGTCTGTAATTTGTAAGTGCTACTTAGGCTATATAAAATGGTCCAACTGCTGCAATTGATAAGAGTCCAGATATTTCAGACATATATGAGAAAAGGGAATCAGAGAGGAAACTACCCTCTTAGCCCTTACTCATTGAGGAGGATATTCCTTCTCTGTCCTGTGTGATCCACTTGGACCGCTGCCTTTGACTGGATTCAAAATGACACTTTGCCTTCTCAGCCATATCTTTCACAAACAAGTCCTGCAGCAGAAGCAGAAACGGAGAGAGAGGGGGAAGAGAGAAGAATTTGTTAATGCTGGGGGGAAATTCAGTTCACATACAGAAAACCAGGAAAACAAACACCACTACCGAGTGTGGAAGTAGCTGGAGACACAAACGCCCGCTCCTGAATAGAGTTTCACTAATGACTGCTGAGGTTCTTCCATAGGTATTTAATTTTAGTTGCAGCAAAATATTTACAAGTACATTACAGCAATATTTACACAATCCAGCATAATGCTCTGCCACCACTCCACTCCACATGGTGCACTGGAGCATTCTTCCTCATATACACAAACCCAGTCCAGGATTCTGCTAATGGTCCATCATCTTCCTGCCATGTGTCCACAGTAACAGTGCAGTTTGGAACTGTTAGGACTCATTTCCATGCTCAAGTTGCATCAGCTTCTTCTGAGTCTGCATTTCCTCTTTAACCTATTGCACGCAGCTCAAACATTTTTACAGCCTGGTGCAAAAACATATTGACAGAATTAGGAAAAGAAAGGAAGAGGACAAGGCCGTGTGGGGCATTATCCCACTGTATATCATTTTCAGGATGAAAAAGTGGGAAATAGTAGCTACCGTAGATGTTTTTGATTATTATGATTATGTTTTAATTTGTACCCCTTGTCCCCCCCCCCCCCCCCCCCGCTTCCAGGACTCAGACTTGTGGGGATTTACAAGAAATAGAATTAGTAGAACAACAACAAAAAACAAGAAAAATAAATAAATGAATACAGAAGATTAAAACACTAGAAACACACATCACTAAAACTACGTTCAGTCTAAGCTCCTTAGGAAGGGAGTTTCAGACCCCAAGGGCTGCCACTGAGAAGGCTCTATCCCACATTCCCACAAGATAGGACCATGAGGATACCTTCATGTGGGAGAATATGCTCCTTCAAAAAGCCTGGAAAGAAGCCAGATGGAGCTATACAGGACATAACTAGCTGAATGAATTATCCCTGGAAGTGAATAAAAAAACACTAAACTTGCTTGAAAGGGGAGTCATGGGTTCCCTGTAACCAACCCAGTTAGCAATCTGGCTGCAAACTGTCTTCTGGGGAAAGATCATCCCATACAAAACAGGCTGTATCCCTATTCTCTGAACCGCCTTTTGACTGTCCAGCAGCCCCTTTTTCTTCAGAGACGTACAGGTTGCTTACTTGTAACTGTGTTTCTTCGAGTGGTCATCTGTGCCCTCACACAATAGGGTTTGCGCCTGCGCAGAAGCTCCATTCAGAATGCCTAAAAGCTGAGTAGATTGCCGGGAGCCCCTCCCCTCCCACTCCCTGAGCATGCCCAATCCTGCCAATCTAGCTCCTCCTTGGACCTGACCGAGGGGAGGTAGGGCGGGATTTGTGTGAGGGCACAGATGACCACTCGAAGAAACACAGTTACAGGTAAGCAACCTGTACTTCTTCTTCCTGGTCTCTGTGCCTCACACAATAGGGTGACTAAAAAGCTTACCTGTGGAGGTGGGAAGGTCACTGCAGAATAGAAGACAAAATGGCACGACCAAAACTGGCATCACTTCGAGACCTGGAATCCAGCCGGTAATGCCGAACAAACGTGGATGGCTGTGACCACGTAGCCGCCTTGTAGACCTCTGGCAGGGGAACACCTCTGAGGAAGGCAGCAGATGAAGCAGTAGCCCTGGTTGAGTGAGCACAGACACCAACCGGTAGAGGGCGTTTAGCCAGTTCGTAGGCCAAGGCAATGGTTTGAGCAATCCACTTGGAGAACCGATGAGAAGAAACTGGGTTGCCTTTCTTGGCACCACCATAACAAATGAACAGCTTATTTGACAACCTGAACTCTGCAGAATGTTGAACATAGAACGCCAAAGCACGGCGAACATCCAGGGTGTGCATAGTCTTTTCCAGAGGCGAAGAAGGGTCTGGATAGAAGTTCGGAAGCACAATCTCCTGGGAAAGGTGAAATGGTGAGACCACTTTAGGGAGGAAGGAAATGTCTGGTCTGAGGACCACTTTGTCTCTGTAAAAAGTCAGGTAAGGCTCGTCCGAGCGCAGGGCCGTCAGCTCAGAGTCTGGCTGAATTTATGGCCACAAGAAAGGACGCTTTGAGTGTCAACAGTCTCAAGGAGGCAGAGTCCAGAGGCTCAAAGGGAGGTCTCGTGAGCTGTGTGAGTACCAAAGAGGGAGACCAGGCCGGGGGCAGGGGAGGCAGGATAAAGGTGATGAAGTCCCTTGAAGAATCTCTTGAACGTAGGTGACGTGAAGAGGCGGGCTGATTGTGAACCAGGTGGCTGGTTCGCAACTATGGCTGACAGATAAACCTTAAGGGAAGAGAACGCTAGGCCTTGATCCCTTAGGTGTAAAAGAAAATGCAGAACTGTAGGGAGACTCACAGGTTCGGACGGTTCAGACCTTGCTTCAGCAAAGGTACAAAAACGCTTCCACTTATAGGCGTAGGATCGCTTAGTGGAGTCCTTTCTGGAAGCTGATAAGACTTTAAGCAGATCAGGGGACATTAAGGTTGGATCCTCCATGCCGTCATCTGCAGATTGACGAGATCTGGGTGTAGGACCGCTCCGTTGGAGTGGGACAGAAAGTCCGGCCACTTTGGCAGATGAAAGTATTGGCCTCTGGCCAGATGAAGTAACGGAGTGAACCATGGTTGTCTCGGCCAGAATGGAGTCAGCAGTATGGCGTTGGAGCCATCTCTGGTCATCTTGGCAACCGTCCTGGAGATTAACAGAAAGGGTGGAAAAGCATAAAGGAAGTCTTTGCTCCAGTTGCAAAGGAAGGCGTCTCCCGGGGACCCTTGGCCTCTGCCCGCTCTGGTGTAGAACATCCGGCACTGAGCATTCTCCGGGGTGGTGAACAGATCCACCGAGGGAGTTCCCCATCTGGATGTCAAAAGATGGAAGGCTGGGGCTGACAGAGTCCATTCGTGCTGCAGCACCTTGTCCCTGCTGAGGGAGTCTGCTAGCACATTGTCCTTGCTTGCAAGGTCGATGGCCACTGGATGAATAGAGCAACGGTGACACAACATCCACAACTGCTGAGACAGACGTAGGAGAACTGGAGAGTGAGTTCCTCCTTGTTTGTTGATGTACCATATTGTGGTCGTGTTGTCTGAGATCACCTGAACAACTCTGTGGAGGAGATGGATTTCGAAGGCCCTGAAGGCCTTGATGACCGCCAGCAGTTCCAAGGCGTTGATGTGCAACTCTGCTTCTTCTGCAGACCACTGTCCTTGGACACACCAGTCGTTGAGATGTGCGCCCCATCCTGACATGGATGTGTCTGTGGTGACCATCCTGGACGGTTCTGGCGTCTGGAAGGGCATCCCCTTGAAGATGTTGGAGGGAGACATTCACCATTTGAGAGAGTCTCTGACATGAAGAGGAAGCAAGAGTCTCTTGGAGTCTCTGGATGGATTGTCCCTCAAATGGTCGAAAGAAGCCAGAAACCAAGCTTGGAGGGGCCTGAGCCTGAGACGTGCCAGGTAGGTCACTGCTGTGGTGGAGGCTAGGTAGCCCAACAGTCTCTCAATGTCCTTCGCTGTCGGACGATGAGTGCGGAGGACACTTCGTAGTTGTTCCCAGAGGGATTCTGCCCGTCTGGTGGGTAGATAGGCACGGCCCATAACAGAGTCCAGTGACGTCCCTATATAATCTATCACCCTCACCGGGGGGAGTACAAATTTTGGAAAGTTCACCATGAGTCCCAGGTCATGTAGGAGATCCAAGGTGTACTGGATGTCCTGGTAGAGTTGCGTTCTGGAGGACGACACCAGAAGCCAGTCATCGAGATAAGGAAAAATTCTGATCCCTTTCAGGCGGAGGTAAGAGATGACCACTGCCATACATTTTGTGAACACTTGAGGAGCAGTAGAGAGCCCGAAGGGAAGGACGGTATACTGATAAAGATCTCCGTCTACCGCGAAGCAGAGGTACTTCCACTGCTGTGGCCTTATACTGATGTGAAAGTAGGCATCCTTCAGATCGATGGACGCGAACCACGCCCCCTGATGTAAAAATGGCAGGATGGACTGTAGGGTCACCATTTTGAATTGAAAGAGTTGACACCTCTCAGGTCCAAGATGGGACGAAGACCTCCTCCTCTCTTGGGAACTGTGAAGTACCTGGAGTAGAAGCCTTGGTGTTTGTAGCATGGTGGAACACGTTGTATGGCTCCTTTGTCGAGAAGGGAGGAAATCTCCTCCAGAAGAGGAGGAGAGGAGGGAGTAGAACAGGGAGGGAATGAATGCAGCCATCCGGTCCCACAAGAATCTCTGATATCCAGCCATGCATCCTTGCATGTTGGCTACTTTGGCTGCAAGAGCCGCAGAGGAATAGAAGCGGCGGCCAAAAATGTCCATCCTCCTGCCATCCTTGTCCACTGGGGCCGAGTGGGTCTTGCCCGTGGATTTACAGGTAGATTCCACAACCAAAGAGTTTGGAGCAGGGTGCGTAAAGAGGAAGGGTGCCGTGTCGGATTGCACTCGATAGAGTGAGTCCAATTTCTTAGACGCCGGTGGCGTAGAGGCCGGTTTGGTCCACGAAGCGACCATGATGTCAGAGAAAGAAGGTAGAAACGGAATGACAGAGGGCTGTGCAGGTTTCACGACCAATCCATCAATGGGATCTCTAGGAGGTTTAGATGCTTGGGCGGTCTGGATTCCAACAGCCTTAGCCATCCTGTCCACTATACCAGTGAAGAGATGGAGATATTCCACGGGTGAGCCCGGTGTTTGTTTCTCGACCTCGTCGTTAGGAGAGGAGATGGCTGGCTGTGGGGATTCTGGACAGGCTTCCGGTTCTCCTCCATAGAATCATAGAATCATAGAGTTGGAAGAGACCACAAGGGCCATCCAGTCCAACCCCCTGCCATGCGAACTCCCAGTCAAAGCATCCCCGACAGATGGCCATCCAGCCTCTGCTTAAAGACCTCTAAGGATGGAGACTCCACTACACTCCGAGTGTTCCACTGTTGAACAGCCCTTACTGTCAGGAAGTTCCTCCTAATGTTGAGGTGGAATCTCGTTTCCTGCAGCTTGCATCCATTACTCCGCATTCTAGTCTCTGCAGCAGCAGAAAACAAGCTTGCTCCCTCCTCAATATGACAGCCTTTCAAATATTTGAACAGGGCTATCATATCACCTCTTAACCTTCTCTTCTCCAAGCTAAACATCCCCAGTTCCCTAAGGCGGTCCTCATAGGGCATGGTTTCCAGTCCCTTCACCATCTTAGTTGCCCTCCTTTGGACACGCTCCAGTTTCTCCACATCCTTTTTGAATTGTGGTGCCCAGAACTGAACACAGTATTCCAGGTGGGGCCTGACCAAAGCAGAATAGAGTGGCACTATTACTTCCCTTGATCTAGATGCTATACTTCTATTGATGCAGCCTAGAATAGCATTGGCCTTTTTAGCTGCCGCATCGCACTGTTGACTCATGTTCAACTTATGGTCTACTTGAACTCCTAGATCCCTTTCACACATAGTTTCATTCTGCCAGATGTCCCCCATCCTATATCTGTGCATTTCGTTTTTGCGCCCTAAGTGCAGTACCTTGCACTTCTTCAGAATCAGTAGACTGTGAAGCCGTCAAACGTGGCTCGTCATACAGCTGAGTCGGAGCCGAGACAAAGGTCGACGTGGAAGCGTCCGCATAACTGATGGGGGCGGACTGTGTCGACGTCGAGACCATCATCGACATCGAGGTGGCCGAAGTGGTTGTTGATTCAGGTGGTTTTGACACTGTAGCAGTGGTGGCCGGCGGTGGCGAGGTGGCTCTATACTCACTCCGGATCTGGACCAGGGAGCGGGACCGCATGGGATAGCCCTCGACGTGGAGATCTCGTACATGGTACCGATCTCTATACGACGGCAAGTAGGAGCGGTAGGACGGGTGGCAGTCCCTCCAATAAGACTCCGCCCGATGTCGAGCCAGGAACGAGGCCGACAAGTGAGGCGAGTCGAAGTAGTGCTCCTCAAAGGGCTCAGGAGACCTCCGGGATGGAGGAGATGGGAACCGCAGCCTGTAAATTCTCTCCGAGGAGGCCAAGATGTCCTTCAGAGGAAGAGAAGTTGAAGCCGGAATGGGTGAGACCGTAGCGGTCGAAGCCGAAACCATCCCCGAAGGCTGGAATCGATGCAGGCTGGGATATCGGTTCCGAAGTCGCCGGCGCCGAGTCAGGTAAAGCGACCGGGGCCGGGACTGAGAGGCCAGCTGTCGGCGTTGGCTTCAAGTAAGACATGGCAAGGTCCGCCTGCGCGGCGACCGTAGTGACTGAAGCTGGGACCTCTTTAGGCTTATGCTTCTTAGCCTTAGGCTTCTCTACTTCGAGAGAAGAGGAGCGTTTCCTATACTCCTTAGAATGCCCTTTGGGGCGAGACATCATCTCCGGACTCGAAGGCGTCAAGGTCGAGCCCGTCGGAGCCGAAGTAGTCGTGGTCGAAGTGGAAGTCGACGTCGAAGAAGATTTCTTCAACTTGGGGATCCTCGGGAACTTAGAGATGGGAAGGCGTCCCAGGGGGTCTCCTGACGACTCCGAGGATTGGGAAACGGAGAGGGCTTTCTCCCAAAGGTGGGCCTTGAGCCTGTCTGCTCTCTGGCGAAGGGTAGCAGGGTTGAAGGCTTTACAATGCCCGCATTTTTCCAGGATGTGGGAACTGCCTAGGCAGAGAATGCACTTAAGAGTGTCCATCCACAACCGGGATCTTGCTACCAAACTCAGAACATTTCTTAAAGGGGGCGGCCATAAGAGGCCGCGCGAGGGACCTGTCCGGGCAAAAACCCTCGAAAACCGAGTGAAAAAACAAAAATTCAGGGCAGCTCAAGGAGGAAGAACAGGGAGAAAATAATAAAACAACAATGAAAATGGAGAAGAAAAGAAAAAGTCTGGATCTACGCAGCCTTTCGTCGAGCGAAGAGCACTCTGAAGGAGATGTTACTCTTGCGGCGGACGATAGAGAACTGAAGGAGGAGTTAGATTGGCGGGACTGGGCATGCTCAGGGAGTGGGAGGAGCGGGGCTCCCGCCAATCTGCTCAGCTTTTCAGCGTTCCGAATGGAGCTTCTGCGCAGGCGCAAACCCTATTGTGTGAGGCACAGAGACCACGAAGAAGAAATAGCTGTGTAAGTCTGAAGTATCAGTTTGAAAAGGGATCTTGTAGCACCTTTGAGACTAACTGAAAGAAAGACCTTGTAACATAAGCTTTCAAAGACTTGGTCTATATCTTCAAGTCTACTATAGTTTATCTTACAACTTCTTTCGCAGTTAGTCCAAAGGTCCTACAAGATCGCTTTGCCTACCCTATTTTCTTGCTTACATTAAGCCTCAGCTTGTTCAGTAATTCTAATCTGGCTACAAACTCTGTCTTCTTGTACAATAACATCCAAAATCTACAAAACATCCTTCAATAACAATAATAATGATGATGATGGCCCCTCCAAATGTCCTCACCTGCTCCTCTCCCTGCTTCTTCTCCTCTTCCTGGCTCAGGAGGAAGCCCTCTGCCAAGGCCACTGCTTGGGAGGTTGTCTCCGCTCCACACTCTCGAACCCAGCTCCCCATCTCTGGGGGAAGGACGGCCAGGAACTGCTCCAGGATCACCAGGTCCATCATCTCAGCCTTGGTGTGTCTCTCTGGCTTCAGCCACAGACAGCAGAGATTGTGGAGCTGGCTGCAAACCTCTCGGGGTGCCAAAGCCTCCTCCTGGGAGACAAACTGTCTGAAGCGCTGGCGCTGGACCTGAGAACTGAGCATCTTCTCCCCAAAGCTCCTCTGCATGGCTCTTCCTGAAAGAAACATTGAAAACAAGGCATCATGTGAATGAACTGTTCTGAAGACGCTCTTGAAAGGAGATCCACATCACTCAGATTTTCAATGCAGCATCCTTCCAGGTGCTCTGTCCCTATTGCCTTTTCTTTCTCTTGCCCCCTTTTAGCACATCTGATGTATTTCCCATGAGAAAGGAGTGGAGACTGAGGCCATGGTTATGACCCAGGTAATGCTGCAATCCAAGCACAAGAGGGGTGCTGACTCCTTCCTCAGCCCAGGCCCTTTGCCATTTCTTCTTCTTGCCCCACAAGAGAAAGGAGAAGCCAGCTGGGTCCTCTGCCCTCTTCCCAGCCAACAGCCCTCTCCATCCACCCGGGGCCTCTCCTCATCCAAGCACTGCTTTATACATACATACATACACACATATATATATCCATCTATGAATACAGTTCCAAGTATGTCTCTTAATATATATATATATATATATATATATCCTGTAGGACATTTGAGTGGAAATTGAAAGATAGGAGCTGGCAGCCTGAGTTTTTCTAGACTTAAACCTCCTTCCTCAGATGCATTTGGGTCCAAAGGCAAGTATTATTATTATTATTATTATTATTGGGTCCAAAAGTAAATACTATTATTCAGTCCAATGACAAATATTATTGTTATTATTGGGTTCAAAGGCAAATACTTTTATTATTGGGTCCAAATGCAAATATTATTATTGGCCCAAAACAGACAGGCAGTAACAGGTGCCTGGCAGGCCCCATTACGTGACGCCATTTAGATGGCGTATATAAGCGGCGCAGTTGCAGTGCTGGAAAGGCACCCAATGGCCCCTTTTCCTTCAACTGCGGCGCAAAGAAGGAGCCGGGAAATCTAGCTGAGTGTCTAGCTGCTGCGGCGAAGATGCACCAGACCTCCCCTTTTGGGCGGTCTGTACCGTCCCATTTGGTCCAAAGGAAAGTATCATTATTATTATTATTACTATGATTAGGTCCAAAGGCAAAGATTATTATTCTTGGGTCCAAAAGCATCTGAGTTCAATGTAGAAATGAGAAGCTCCTTCCTTCCTTCCTTTTTATGAGTCTCAAAGGGACTCCAGGGTCTTCTCTTTGTCTCCTGGTTCTACAAAGAGAGGCGTCTCTGGGTTCTGAAAACAGCCCTCTCTCTCTCTCAGTTTACATATATCTGCCTTCCTCGCTCAGAATAAAGTATTTCAGAATATATATATATAAAACCTCTCTCTCTCTCTCTAAGGCTACCTTTCTCCCTCAGAGTCTCTTTCAGTCTCTCTTTCTCAGGCAGAGACTCACCACAGAGAGAGAGACAACAGAAGGCCCTTCCCTCCCAGCGGCCCCCTCTCCTCCTTCCTCACTCCCTCCTCCTCCTAAGTCCCGCCCCAAGGCAGCCTCAGAACCGCGAATGGCCGTTCCTCCCGCCAGTCAGAACTCCATCCACCAATCAGATCCACGAGGGCCCTCCTCCGTTGCAGCCTTTGAGACCGTTGAGGGAAAGGGGAGGAGCCTGAAGGATGGGAGGAGGGGCCTCTGAGGGGCGTGGCTTAATCCTATTAGCCCTCAGGCTCAGGCCAAAACAAACACAAGGAGGCCCCACAAACAGCAACACAAGGCTCGCCTCAGTCTTCAGGGAAAGAAAGACATTTTATACAAACAGAGACCCATCAGGGATACATGTATTGCACACTCTAGATACACAGATATAATTGTATTATAGATATATGGATATAATATTTAAAGATTATTTTTTAAACAATTTTTAAAAATTAAGTGACAAGCAAACACTAATATTCACGTTCTCTTTAATTAGAGCTTATAAATCCTATGTAAAACGTGCAGAGGAAGCTCTCTTGGCCACTAAACAAATACAAAAACCCATCAGAGACGCTGAAATGCACCGTATTCTTGTTGCAAGCTTTCGAAGCTCCAAGGTCGTCTTCTTCTTCTTCAGGCAAAATGTTAGAAACCAAACAGGAGAAGGAAAAAACAAAACAACTGGGGCCTGCTTATTGCTGTTTCTGTCCTTGGTAAAGATGTTGTGATGGGAGTCCTTTACTAAGGACAGAAATAATGCCATGAAGGCGTCTGACTACCGTCTCCAAGTCTCTCCTCTTTGGTTTGTAACATCTTCCCTGAGGAAGAAGCCCATGGAGCTTCGAAAGCTTGCAACAGGAATATTGTGCATCTTGGTTGGCCATTCATGGTATCACTGGTGGAACTTTCAGTGTATTTGTTAACTGGCCAACACAACTATGCCTGCATGTTTTATATATAAGTTCGGGCTGCTATATTTCTTTGATTTCATAGAATCATAGAGTTGGAAGAGACCCAAGTGCCATCCAGTCCAACCCCATTCTGCCATGCAGGAACTCTCAATCACAGCAGCCCCAACAGAAGGCCATCCAGCCTCTGTTTTAAGATCTCCAAGGAAGCAGACTCCACTACACTCTCCACATCCTTTTTCAATCGTGGTGCCCAGAACTGGACATGGTATTCCAGGTGGGGCTTGACCAAAGCAGAAAGGAACATTGGGTCTTACCTGTGGTATGTTCATTTTCAGCGATGTAGGTGGGAATATCCTCCCCACCCAGAACTGAGAAGGCTTTTTCCCTTGGCTCTGCAAGGGTGGTTGTTAATTAGTTTGTTAGTTTGAGTTTGTGATAGTTTCTAGTTATCATGCTTATATTTACATTTAATGCTCTCTGAGTTTGTTATCTATCCTCGGCTGCAATATTGACTGAGGGATGGTGGGGGTTGCTTCCTCTAGTAGTGACTCCTTCAAGTCTGTTTTCCTGCCTACTTGGATCAATGAGTGTTAACGCAGCGCTCCTCCACCGGCAGCCAGGATATAGGATGTTCCCACCTCCTTCACTGGAAAATAGAGTAGCACTATTACTTCCCTTGATCTAGACACTATACTTCTATTGACACTTGGTTTCTGTAAATCAATTTGGGTGACAGACTGGATGACATCTGTGGTCCCTTCAAAGTCTATCATTTTAAGTGGTGGCCCACTGGACCCTTCAAAACCACAGGGCTCCCTGGGTCATGAAGATCCGGTTCACTCCCCTCTCAGCTTCATCTTCTCAGCTCCTGCTTGGGACTAGTCTAAGATGCTGCAGCCCAGACCCAAAGGTCTAGCAGACCCACCAGAGGCAGAACTAAGGCTCTCCGACTCTAGAAGGCTGGCTGGGCAAGAGAATTGTATTGTTCTTTTAAACTGTAAACAGCGTTCAGTCCCAGTTTTGGGAGAAAAGGGGAAATGAGCAAAAATAGATTCACCTCATAGGTGAGAGGGATATGCTTAGGCTACACTATGAGATTTGGTACCAATTATAGCAATAACATGGAAATAATGGGGATAGGTTCTTTCACCGGAAAAAAAAAAGGAGGAGTTCAACATGTTTCATCAAAGGTTTTATTTACTGTAAACTAGCAATATGCACACATGAACCAATAACAAAACATTTCAACCTTCTGGAAAGCATGGACATTTTAAACAGTCAAATACATTTCATTGCTTCTGTCCTGTGATTAGCTTGATGGTTTTGAGTGAAAGCTTTTCCACACTACTGGAATTTCAGTAGTTTTTCTCCTGTGTAACTTATGTGATGATGAGTGAACAGTTTCTTCCCAATAATGCCCTTCCCATCCTCCAAGCATTTGAATGGCTTTTCCACACTCCAGGCATTTAAAGGGTTTCTCTCCTGTGTGAGTTGCTTGGTGACAAGTGAGGTGTGTTTTCTGAGTGAAACCTTTTCCACACTCCAGGCATTTACATGGTTTCTTTCCTGTGTGAATTGCCTGGAGAAGAGTGAAGCTTCTCTTCAGAATGAAATCTTTTCCCCATTCCAGGCATTTAAAGGATTTCTCCTTTGTGGGTTTTTTGATGATGGGTGAGCTGTGTCCTCTAAATAAAACTTTTTCCACACTCCAGGCATTTAAAGGGTTTCTCTCCTGTGTGAGTTGCTTTGTGATGGGTGAAGTCTCTTTTCACAATGAAACCTTTCCCACACTCCAGGCATTTAAAGGGTTTCTCTCCTGTGTGAGTTGCTTTGTGACGGGTGAAGTCTGTTTTCATAATGAAACCTTTCCTACATTCCAGGCATTTAAAGGGTTTCTCTCCTGTGTGTGTTTTTTGATGATAGGTGAGGTTTATCTTCTGAATATAACTCTTTCCACACTCCAGGCATTTAAAGGGTTTCTCTCCTGTGTGAGTTGCTTTGTGACGGGTGAAGTCTCTTTTCATAATGAAACCTTTCCCACACTCCAGGCATTTAAAGGGTTTCTCTCCCGTGTGGGTTTTCTGATGATAGGTAAGCTGTGTCTTCTGAATATAACTTTTTCCACACTCCAGGCATTTAAAGGGTTTCTCTTCTGTGTGAGTTGCTTTGTGACGGGTGAAGTCTGTTTTCATAATGAAACCTTTCCCACACTCCAGGCATTTAAAGGATTTCTCTCCTGTGTGTGTTTTGTGATGATAGGTGAGGTTTATCTTCTGAATATAACTCTTTCCACACTCCAGGCATTTAAAGGGTTTCTCTCCTGTGTGAGTTTTTTGATGATAGGTGAGGTTTATCTTCTGAATAAAACTTTTCCCACACTCCAGGCATTTAAAGGGTTTCTCTCCTGTGTGAGTTGCTTGGTGAGAATAGAGGTTTGTCTTCTGAGCGAAGCCCTTTCCACACTCTAGGCATTTAAATGGTTTCTCTCCTGTGTGAGTGTTTTGATGACAGGTGAGCTGTATTTTCTTAATAAAACTTTTTCCACACTCCAGGCATGTAAAAGGTTTCTCTCTCGTGTGATTTGTTTGATGAGAGGTCAGGTATGCTTTGTGAGTGACGTCTTTTCCACATTCCAGGCATTTGAAAGGTTTCTCTCCTGTGTGAGTTGCTTGGTGACAAGAGAGGTGTGTCTTCTGAGTGAAGCCCTTTCCATACTCAAGGCATTTAAATGTCTTCTCCCCCGTGTGAGTTGATTGATGAGGAATGAGGGCTCTTTTCTCAATGAAACCTTTTCCACACTCTAGGGATTTAAAGCATTTCTCTCTTGTGTGAGTTTTTTGGTGATCAGTAAGGGCTCTTTCCTCAATGAAACTTTTCCCACACTCCAGGCATTTAAATGGTTTCTCTGCTCTGTGAGCTGCTTGATGATAGTTGAGGGTTGTCTTCTGAGTGAAACCTTTTCCACACTCCAAGCATCTGAAGTGTCTCAGTCTTCTGTAAATATTTTTAAATGAAAGAAAACTGGAGCTATTTCCACACTCACCATCTTTAAATGATTTCCCTTTTGTCTGAATTCTCCTGTAAAGAGTAAGGCTTGCTTTAGAAGTGGACTTTCTGTCTTGTCCAAGACAAAGATATTTACTTCTTTTCTTTTGTTTCTGTATTCTTCCTTGCATTGTGGTTCCCCACTTTTCTTCTGTGTCAGTTTTTCTCTTCTTCTCTTTTACCTGTTTGCACTGGTCTCTTTGCATCAAGGTTTGGCATGGTTTCTCATTACACTCTTCCAGTTGCCCATCACTGCCTGGAAGGGAGAGAAAGTACTGCTCAGAAAATAGATATATCAGAAAACCTCATAGATGGAGATGGGACTCCAGAACCTTTTCATTGGTTCTCCTAAGAGTTAATTTCTCTTTCACTGAAAGAAGGCAGCCCTAAGAATTTTGGCATCATAGAGTTAAAAAAATAAGAGTCATCGAGTTGGAAGAGACCTCAAGGTCCACCCTGCTGTCCAGGAATATACAATCGAAGTATCATATAAACTAGTAATCTCAGTTCATCTCCCACCCCACCAACTGCCTTAATCACAATTATCTTGGTTTTCCTGTTCTAATGTCCCTTTCCCTTTTCAAACTTCCCGGCAAGCAACGTCTGGATTGTTTCTGATCTTGAGTAAAAGTGCCAGGAGGGGAGGGGAACTTGTCCCAAGTGGAACAGATTGTGCTTGGCAGCATCAATGCAGAATCAGTATTGTGCAGCAAGTGGTCTTGCATCCTTGGAAACCAGGCATCAGATTCCAGCTCTTACATCCTCCAGGCCAGGCTGAAATACAGACTGATGTACTCATTTGTAGAAAGACCTTTAGAGCATCTATTTGTGGACTTAATTTCTGGCACTTTTCCATTTCAGCACTTTTTATCTGTATTACATAACAAGAAATTCTCAAATCATGAGAAAATTAATTTCGGGAACAGCAAGATAAGGTCCACTTAGTTATCCATGTTAAGATCTTTGAAATTTACAGAGAACATCTGTTCAACATCCATAGATTGCACCACCCCATTTTCCTCAATGGCGGTGCACACATGCGGTCTACCTGCAAATGGGAAGAATGAGACTTGAGGCCCTGTGTTGTTGTTTTTTTACCATTCATGTTTGCGGGGGAATGTCCAGAACAGAATTCTCTCAGATACCAAGGGCCGACTGTACTAGTGTCCTAATACATTTTTTGAAAAAGTGTAAAATTTTAGCATTAGAAAGTAGGTAAAGAGAACTATTGCTATCTTCTGCGATTGCTCAAGTCCTATTAAATACAATAGTAGAGTAAAATGGTGCCGCTTAAATAATTGGCAAAGTTTGCTTTTTGGAATGTATATGTTTTTCAATATTTTGAAGATATGGACAGTTGAACCCATGGACAAAGAATCTGTGGATCAGGAGGGCCAACTGTACCTTCATTATCTAGTTCAGTTTTGTTTGGTCGCTGTTGAGAGCATGAGATCTCTTGCTATCTAAAGGGGACAAAGGTGAACCAGCATGTCGTAGTTTGAGTGTTGGATTAAGATTCCTGGAGACCAGAGTACAAATGAACTGAGTGGCTTTGGGAAGGTCACACCCTCAGCCTCAGAGAAAGGCAATGACAAACTGTCTTTGAACAAATCCTGATGAGAAACCCTATGGCAGGTTCTGCCTCCACACCAGGTTTTTTTCTGTCTTGGCAAGAAAGTCTGGTCCCCTTCCCTCCCTAGGATGCTGTCTCTCTGTATTCATTTTTGGAGGATTCAGTGGAAGGAACAGGACTAAATAGGAGCAAGGAAGCAAGATGTGGCTGATTTCAGGAAAAGGTAGAATATAAATAATTACATTATTTCTACATCTCCCTTCTCACTTGCCATTAACAATCAAATCTTTCATTTCATTTTTAATGGTGGTTGGATGGGGCCACAGCGGCAATTGGAGGAGGCAAAGCAGGCCCTTGGGGCAGGAGATACAGTTAGTGAACCCCCCAACACTCCTCCCAGTGGTCCAAGCTCAGGAGCCCAGCTGTACTCTATCAAGATTGAAGAGGAACTCTCAAGGTTACTTTTAAGCACTTGTAAACTGCACAATCGCAAGAGAGAAGGAGCCTTACTCAGACAGGACAGGGACCGCAGAATCTCCTCCATCACTTCCCGATGAAGGACCTTTTGGCTTGGATCCAGCAGGGCCCATTCCTCCTCTGTGAAATCCACAGCCACCTCCTCAAAAGTCACCTGCAGAAAGAGAAGGACAGGTTGCTTATCTGTAACAGTATTTCTTCGAGTGGTCTTCTGCGAATACATACAAATGGGTTTTACTGCGCATGCGCAGTGCAGCTCGGAAACTTCTGGAATCGCTAGGCAGATCTTGAATTGCAACTTTTTGGCGGTAGCTCCGCCCACCCCTATATAAGCCCCGTTCCCGCTCTTTCCTCTCAGTTCCATACTTTTTTCGCCGCAAACAGCGACCATGGAGCATCACTCAGCGGGACACTGAGGGGAGGATGGGCGGGATTTGTATGTATTCGCAGAAGACCACTCGAAGAAATACTGTTACAGGTAAGCAACCTGTCCTTCTTCTTCGTGGTCTCTGCGAATCATACAAATGGGTAGTATACCAAGCTAATTGAAGGCGGAGGGAGTGTCCAGAGAACCATATAAGTAAATCATAACAATTTATTGAACAAATCGACAAGCTGGAAACTTGTACCAAGATCAACATCAATTGGCAATAAGTGCACAGTTGATATTCCCTCCAATATAAATTGCATGTTGTGAATTCAACATTTGTATTAACATCATTGTAGAAACAATAAAAACATCATTTGAATAATACTGAGTGGTCATTGAGTACACAGTGAACCCTGAGTCAAATCAATGGATAATCCATGCATAGTACATGTAGGCATAGAGACAAACCCATTTCCCTAAACGATGGGTTAAGTAGGTATATAAGCAAGTATATACTTAACATCAGTCACAAAGACCATACAACTCAGTCGAGATGATTGGTGTCAAAAGTAGTGCAACAATCCCCACGAGCACCTGTGTTGAAGGTCATATCATCATATACATACTCCAAATCATAAGTGCAAGTAAGAGGAACCATAGTATACCCGTAGTAACCTGATGACAGGTAACAATCAATCATACTTTATTTGAATACAAACATAAAGTAAAAGGAATAACCTGAGTGAAAAGAAGAGCAGTGGACCTCGTTAGTGCAAGCCCGAAACCAACACTGCCCTTCCAAAAGCTGCATCCCGTCTGGTTCTCGTGTCCAGCCTATAATGTTTTACGAATGTCAAAGGCTGAGACCAGACTGCAGCTTTACAGACATCCTCCAAAGCCACACCACCTAGAAATGCAGAGGATGCAGCTACCGCCCTTGTTGCATGTGCCCTGACCCTGGCCGGAGGAGCCCTGCCCGCTATCTCATAGCAGAGCTGTATGGTACCGACTACTACCCATTTGGAAAATCTCTGTGTCGAAACCGGCAAGCCCTTTTTCGGTCCCGAATAACATTGGAACAGTCTGTCCGACCTGCTACAGTCTTTAGTTCTGTCCAGGTAAAAGGCCAGGGCTCTACGTACATCCAAGGAATGAAGGCGACGCTCGGTTTCAGTAGTCGGGTTCGAGGCCAGGGTCGGGAGCACAATGTCCTGACACATATGAAACGAAGAGACCACCTTAGGTAAAAAGGAGATGTCAGTACGGAGTATCACCCTATCGGGGTGAAACCTAATGAAAGGTTGGTCTCTTCTTAAGGCACACAATTCACCCACCCGTCTGGCCGAAGTAATTGCAACCAGAAAGGCGGTCTTCCAGGCAACCAGCCTCAGGTCCGAAGTTGCCATGGGTTCAAACGGTTTCAACATTAACAAACCCAACACAATATCAAGGCTCCAGGCCGGGACCGGAGCCGAAACCGGAGGATAAAGGTTGTTAAGCCCTTTAATAAAACTCTTAACTAGTGGTTCCTTGAAAAAGGAAGGCTTACCATCAAAATAATAGTGGGCACAGATGGCCGACAAATAGCATTTGACAGAACTGAGCCCCAACCCTTTTTGCACAAGGGTCATCAGGAATTCCAAAACCATTGGGGTTGACACCTGGGATGGAGACACCCCTTTGGATGCGAGAAATTCAGCAAACTTCCCCCACTTGGTACGGTACGATTTTTCGTAGTTGGCTTGTGGGCCGCCAATATGACCCTACGGATCGGAGACGGGACGTCATCTAGGCTCCGATTCTCCAGGCCACCAGGGGAAGGTTGTCCACGTCGGGATGCCAAATCCGGCCGTGCTGGAGTGTGAGCAGGTCCGGTCTGTGTTCCAAGCGGAGGTACGTCCAATTCGACAGGTGTAGCAGTGAGGGCAGCCACGGCTGTCTCGGCCACCAAGGGGTTACCAGGATTGCGTTGCTCCTGTCCTGAATCATCTTCGCCACTGTCCTCGAGATCAACGGAAACGGAGGGAAGGCATACAGGAAGGTGTCTGTCCACTCGAACTGGAAGGCATCTCCTAGGGAGGTCCGAGCCTTGAACCGGGAGCAAAACCGTCCACAATGAGTGTTCTCTCGGGATGCAAAAAGATCTATGTCCGGAGTTCCCCATCTGCGGAATAGGGCCGACACTGTTTCCGGATGGAGTCTCCATTCGTGGCATGACGTAGCCGACCTGCTGAGTTGGTCTGCTAACGTATTCTCTTCCCCGGGTAAATGTATGGCCTGTAGGGTGATCTTCCTCTGTACACACCAGTTCCAAATTTCCAGGGTTAACGTCAGGAGGTTTGGGGATCTCGTACCTCCCTGTTTGTTGACATAATACATGACCGTGGTGTTGTCTGTTAATAGAAGAACCACCTTGCCTGTCAAAACCGGTTCGAATGCCTTCAACGCTTTCTGAACTGCGAGCATCTCCAGGATGTTTATGTGAAGACGCTTCTGGGACTCTGTCCATTTGTTTTTGACCGTTAGGCCTTCGGTGTGTGCTCCCCATCCTTCCAGGGAAGCATCCGTAGTTAAGGTGATTTGCGGTTGCGGCCGGGCGAAGTCCATACCGGAACAAACGTTGTCTGAGTCTAACCACCAGAGAAGGGTGCTCGAAACCGACCTTGGTATCGACAGCCACTTGTTGGATTGGTCTCGCGCAGGGTTGAACACCAAAAGGAACCATGACTGCAACGGTCGGAGCCGAAGCCTTGCCATCGGAGTAACGAATGTTGTGGACGCCATGTGTCCCAGAGCTATTTGGACGTCTTGAGCCCGAACTCTTCTCGTTGCCATGCAACTGCGAACAGCCAATGTCAAGGCCTGGAACCGATCCTGAGGGAGGTAAGCTCGACAAGTTATTGAGTCGAGCATGGCTCCGATGAATCGAATGCGCTTCACCGGATTTAGCGATGACTTCTCCCAATTTATCACCAGTCCCAACGATTGCATCAACTCGAGAGCGAACTCGACATCCCTCCTCAGTTGGTCTCGAGAACCCGCAACGAAGAGCCAGTCGTCTAGGTAAGGGAATAAACGTATCCCTTTTTGATGCAGGTATGCGACTACCGGGGCCATGCACTTCGTGAACACTCGAGGCGCCGAGCAGAGACCGAATGGAAGGACATTGTATTGGAACACTCGGTGTCCTATCGCGAAGGCCAGGAATCTTCTGTGGCCCTTCCAGATTGAGACGTGGAAATAGGCATCCTTTAGGTCCACTGTGGCGAACCACATGTCCTGGGACAAGAGAGGTAAGATAGAGTTTAGGGTCACCATACGAAACTTGCGGTACACCAAATGTTTGTTCAGGGATCGGAGGTCCAGGATGGGTCGTAATGAACCATCCGGCTTCGGAACCGTGAAGTAACGTGAAAAGAAACAGTGAGAAAAGTTCTCCTCCTTAACCGGGGAAATCGCCCCCTTAAACTGTAGAGTGCGTACTTCGTCGAGAAGGGTAGGTGAGGGTTGGGTGGGGGTGAAGCGACCCGTTGAGGGCCATTCCTTGAATTCGAAGGCATAGCCCCTATTCAAAGTGTCCAAGACCCAGGCGTCTGATGAAATTTGCGTCCAGGTGTCCCAAAAGGGTAGGAGAAGGTTGAAGAACTGAAGGGGACGAACGACGGAGCACGCAAGAACCCTTCAGGACTTCTTTCTGGGAGGCTCCGGGTCCTGCTTCCGAAATTGCTTTCGGTACCGGGAGAACGGTTGCCGACGCCCTGAGGACGAGGAAGAGTGAGATGGGTATCTCTGCCTGGATTGCTCACCCGATTGGAACTGCCGGTCTTGATAGGGACGGCGGTACGTCGAGTAGGGCGGACGGTAGAATCCGAACCGACGTCGATAGGACAACTGTGGAGCCGAAGACATGCCGTGTTTGCGTGCCGCTGATTTCATGCGGTACTTGAAATTTAATTTGTCGTCTGTCTCTTTATGAAACAGGCCCGCGTCATCATAAGGCATGTCCTCGATGGCTGATCGTGCACTTTGGTTCAGATCTGAAGCGCGAAGCCATGCATGGCGTCGAAGCGCTATGGACGCTGCCATAGCTTTCGCTGAACAATCGGCAGAGTTCCTCGAAGCCGTGATCAGCCAGCTTCCTATCGAATGCGCTTCATCCCTTAGTTCCGTAGCCAGCTTGTTGCTTTCTGCAGGAACGTCGGGCAGTACCGTGGATATGCGTTCCATCAGGTACTGTATATACGCCCCCATGCAGGCATTATAATTAGCGACCTTTAGTTCTAAGACCGAGGCCGCATATGCCTTTTTGGCTAGGGCATCGATCTTCTTTGCCTCTCTATCGGACGGTGAAGTCAAGGTCTTGGGGGTGAATGTGTGTTGTGCCCCTTCAACGATCGCCGAGTTCTGCCGAGGGTGTGAGCGTAGCCATATGGCCTCCGACGGCGTGATACGATAGAGGGACTCTATCTTTCGGGCTTGAACCACTGTGGATGCAGGAGCCTCCCAGGATCGACGAACTATCTTGTCCAAAGAGGGTAAAAATGGGATGGACGGTGGAGTAGGCACCTTCCCCTGTATCCTCTTCTCAATCGGATCGGAGGCATCGTCGTCCAGGTGAGCCACCTCGATCTCAAGGGCCCTTCCCATCCGGATTACATGCTCGGTAAATGAGCGGATGTCATCGGTCAGGGAGGATGAGCCCGGAACATAGAGGTCTTGAGGAGAACCTGCCGCCTCGATTTCGGAGTCCCGGGATCGAGGAGAAATCGGTGGATTCGAATCAAGGGATTCTGAGTCTGAATCCGAAGGAACCCGATGTACCAACACCACCGGAGATGGAGATCGTGACAGGCGTTGAAAAGCAGCCGTCTGCGTCGACGTCGTGGCATGTCTAGGCTCCTCAATGTGGACTTGAGCTACGGCCCTTTCTGGGCTCGGCTGCGGTTCGGCCAACGCACGCTCTCTCGGGACCGGGATATAATATGTATCCGTCTCGCTGTCGTAGACGTACCTGGGCTTCTCCCGGACCGGGTGTTTAGCCGGGGACCTCTCAGGCATAGGTGTCGGAGACCTTCTACGCTCCCGTCGAGGAGAAGACAATAAGGGAGGTTCAAGCTCCTCTGAGTGATCCGACAGAACCTCAATCTGAAGCTCTTCCACCGAGAGAGCCTGTTCCGCCATAGGCAAGGCCCTCGACACCGACACTGGTTCCCATGTCCTTCGGTACCGAAGCAGCTCGTTTCGGAACCGGGGAGGTCACTGAAACTGCTTTTGCGGATTCATCAGAAGCAGGAGTCTCCATGCGCGGCTTCTTGGATCCGTGATGTCGGGACTTAGAATCCTTTGCCTCCGAACGCTTCCGTTTCGGGGCCTTAGAATGTTTTTTACGCCTCTCTCCCTCTGACTTGGAGGCTTTCTCGGTACCTATCTGGTCCGAAGACTCCCTGCGCGGTACAGTCGCCTCCTTTCCTCCCGTGGATACCGGGGATCGCACCATGGTCGCGGTCGAGGGAGTGGCGGTCGAACCCGAGACTTTTGGGGCAGCCGACTTAGAGGCAGTCGAAGTTATCTTGCCCGCTGAGGCCGACTTACTCACCGAAGGCGGCTTGGAGCCCGACGGGAGAACCTCCTGCGGTTGAAGAGCTTGCGAGAACAACGCGGCCTGCAACCTTGCCGCGCGATTTTTCCGCGCCTGCGGCGTCATGAGCTGGCACTGCGGGCAGGACCTGGGGATGTGTCCCTCCCCGAGACATAAAAGGCACGTAGAGTGAGTGTCCTTTTCGGGAATTTTCCCCCCGCAAGTATCGCAGCTCTTGAATGGAGGAGCCATGTCGCCCGGAGGCCACGATGCGCCCGGTAGGCCGTGAAGCTACGGATCAAGAGTGGTCAAACAGTCCAAGGGTCAGCACCGAGGAAATCGAGGATAAGCCAAGGATTAAGCAGAAGAATGGTCAAACGGTCCGTAGTCGAAATACCAAAGATTTTTCAGAGCGATTACCAGCGAAGTTCCCAATTGCTGCTAACGCGGCGGAAAAAAGGAACTGAGAGGAAAGAGCGGGAACGGGGCTTATATAGGGGTGGGCGGAGCTACCGCCAAAAAGTTGCAATTCAAGATCTGCCTAGCGATTCCAGAAGTTTCCGAGCTGCACTGCGCATGCGCAGTAAAACCCATTTGTATGATTCGCAGAGACCACGAAGAAGAAAATTAATTCTTTCAGGTTGCTCAAGAAAATTGAAATGCTTACAGGGTGCCATCCAAAGGCTCCTTACAGTGGCAACTTGTGATGGAAGCAAACGGAAAGAAGAAGATTCTATGGGTACCAGGAAGTTTTCAAAGGCAGATAGGCACTCAGCCCAGCCCTTTATTGGCTCACTTGAGATCCTGTCCCCTACCTGATCTAACCTCCCAGAAGGTGTTCTGAGTCCATCGGGGTGAAGAGATGTGCTGGTACACTTGGACCCGGTCCTTATTTCGCCTCCTGGGAGGAAGAAAAAAGGAAAGAGTATTTCTAACACTTCTCTCTCCTTCCAGTCCCTCCTACATGTGCAAATGCAGCATACACCATTTCCCTCACCAAGCTTTATTGCATTTTCTGTAGACATGCCACTGTAACTGGATACTGAAAATCTGTGCTTCTTCTATCCTCCTTCACCACCTTCTTACTACTGCTATAACTGCTATTGATGCTGACCGACATCAACATCGATGTCATCGCCTCCCTTACAGGGAGACATTTTTCACACAATCTACCCACAATTTTATTATTTTGTTATATTTGTATGAGTATGCTTTTATTTTGTTTGTTGTTTAATCTTTTTTATGGTTTGACTCATGTTTTTATGACTCATTTTTTTATGGGTTTGGGGTTTGTTTCTTTTATTTATACAAATCTGTTATTTTATATTGTTGTGATCCGCTTTGATTGCTTTGAGAAAAATCGGAATATTATTATTTATTATTATTATTATTATTATGAATAATATTCCGCTTTTTCTCAAAGCAATCAAAGCAGATCACATCAATATAAAATAACAGATTTATATAAATAAAAGAAACAAACCCCAAACCCATAAAAACATTAGTTGTTGTTGTTGTTGTTATTATTATTATTATCCCTAGTGCCAATCTTGCTTTTAAAAGCTTATTAACAAGTGGATGAGGAAGAACAATAAGGCTGGTCAGGTAAAAAAAGTCTTTGTAAAATATACTTCACTGTCAGAGGACTTTTTCCACACGGGGAAAATGGGAAGGTTAAACAGGTCACAATGCAGGGTCATCCAGGCCATTAGGGACAATTTTGCAATTGCTTTTCAAATGGCACAAATGGGTCAGAATCCAGACAGAAAGTGAAGTCAATCTGGGAATAAGCATTTTCAGAAAAATACCATGTTTTCGTGTCCAGTTCATTCACAAATTCACTCTCTTTACATCTGTCTGAAAACCATGTCCTGGATTCTCCCTGTTCCCAGATTTCCCATGGTTCCTTGCTATGCCAAGGAGAGGGAGACAGCCATGTTCATAAAGGGATATATACCTATATATATTTACATGTATACACATACACAGACAGGCACACTTCTTTCCCTCTTGAAGCTGCTCTCCTCTCCTGGAGGGAGAAATAGAGGATTGTCCTGAAAAAGGAGGGCATGTACAGGTTGCTTACCTGTAACTGTGTTTCTTCGAGTGGTCATCTGTGCCCTCACACAATAGGGGTTTGCGCCTGCGCAGATACTCCATCCGGAATGCTGAAAAGCTGAGCAGATTGGCGGGAGCCCCGCCCCTCCCACTCCCTGAGCATGCCCAATCCCGTCAATCTAGCTCCACCTTCAGTTCAAGTCCGCCGTAAAAGAGCAGGGACCTGACTGAGGGGAGGTAGGGCGGGATTTGTGTGAGGGCACAGATGACCACTCGAAGAAACACAGTCACAGGTAAGCAACCTGTACTTCTTCTTCATGGTCTCTGTGCCTCACACAATAGGGTTACTGAAAAGCTTACCTGTGGAGGTGGGAAGGTCACTGCAGAATAGAAGACAGAACAGCATGACCAAAACTGGCATCACGTCGGGACCTGGAATCCAGCCGGTAATGCCGAACAAACATGGATGGCTGTGACCACGTAGCCACCTTGCAGACCTCTGGCAGGGGAACACCTCTGAGGAAGGCAGCAGATGAAGCAGTAGCCCTGGTTGAGTGAGCACGGACACCAACCGGTAGAAGGCGTTTAGCCAGTTCGTAGGCCAAGGCAATGGTTTGGGCAATCCACTTTGAAAATCTTTGAGAAGAAACTGGGTTGACCTTTTTGGCACCACCAAAACAAATGAATAACTTGTTGGACAACCTGAACTCTGCAGAACGTTGAACATAAAACGCCAAAGCACGGCAAACATCCAGGGTGTGCATAGTCTTTTCCAGAGGCAAAGAAGGATCTGGATAAAAATTTGGAAGCACAATCTCCTGGGAGAGGTGAAAGGGTGAGACCACCTTAGGAAGGAAGGAAATGTCCGGTCTGAGGACCACCTTGTCCCTATGGAAGGTCAGATAAGGCTCATCAGAGCACAGGGCTGTCAGCTCAGAAGCACGCCTGGCTGAAGTTATGGCCACAAGAAAAGACACTTTGAGTGTCAATAATCTTAAACAAGCGGAGCCCAACGGCTCAAAAGGAGGTCTCGTGAGCTGTGTGAGTACCAGCGAGAGAGACTAAGCTGGTGCCAATGGAGGCAATGGAGGGTAGAGGTGATGAAGACCCTTGAAGAATCTCTTCAACGTGTGATGTGAGAAAATGTGTGAATGCGAGCAAGAGTGGCACTTTCTGACAGTTGCTGACTGAACCAAAATGGGGAACTGCGATGCATGAGGTTGGGGGAGAAACCTAGCAAACAGAAAAGTAACCTGACAGAAGCAAGAATCCCAGAGGCAATGATCAGATCCTTGGCGTGTCCAGAGGTCAGGACACAGCTGTCTGCTTATCGAAAAGGAACAGAACATTCTAGCAAGAACTTGGACAACAGGCCTTGTCAGGAACAGATAAGGCAAGACAGCACATACGTAAGGAACCAGAAGGTGTTGACAAGACCAAAAAAGGTCAGATGAAGATGTTAGAAGAACAAGGGTGGACTAAAGTCAAAGAGGAGGTGGTCTGGACCTGAGGCTGAAGAAGCTTAAAAGGCAAGGTTTTTCCTGACAGAGGTGTGCTCCTGCCCGCGGCAACAGGTTCACCCAGGCGTCGTGACAAGGTTGGCCATCTTGTCAGCGAAGTGCCACAGTATGTATGGGTATAGGTATGTATGTGTGTATGAGAGAGCTCTCTTGATGCTTGGATTTCTGTATGTCTGTATTCTAAAATAAATGTTACATGCATAGTGACTTTAACCAAATTTGGTGTCTCAAGTGTCTGTTTCAGCATGGCTTTGGGGTGGGGAATTGCATTTACACACTCTCAGGAA
This sequence comes from Urosaurus nigricauda, assembly GCA_034509955.1. Taxonomy (NCBI): domain Eukaryota; kingdom Metazoa; phylum Chordata; class Lepidosauria; order Squamata; family Phrynosomatidae; genus Urosaurus; species Urosaurus nigricauda. The sequence goes on along the minus strand of JAOEGL010000002.1, from coordinate 321,833,595 downwards.
ACAAAGAACAGCCCTACAAAATCTGGGCATAACAAACGTAGGCGACGTGAAGAAGCGAGCTGACTGTGAGCCAGGTGGCTCGTTGGCAACAATAGCCGACAGGTAGACCTTGAGAGAAGAAAAGGCTAGGCCTTGGTCCCTGAGATGCAGCAGGAAATGCAGGGCCGTATTGAGGCTCACAGGTGAGGAAGGTTCAGATCTTGCCTCCGCAAAGGCACAAAAGCGTTTCCACTTATAGGCGTAAGATTGCTTTGTGGAATCCTTTCTGGAAGCAGACAAGACTCTAAGCAGGTCAGAAGACATTATGGTTGGATCCTCCATGCTGTCATCCATAGATTGACCAGGCCCAGGTGCAGGACCGTCCCGTTGGAGTAGGACAGAAGGTCCGGCCACTTCGGCAGGTGGAAGTACTGGCCTCTGGATAGATGAAGCAACGGAGTGAACCAGGGTTGTCTCGGCCAGAATGGAGTCAACAGAATGGTGTTGGACCCATCCCTGGCCATCTTGGGCACCGTCCTGGAGATCAGAGGAAAGGGCGTAAAGGCGTAAAGGAAGTCCTGGTTCCAATTGCAGAGGAAGGCATCTCCCATGGATCCCTGACCTCTGCCCGCTCTGGTGTAGAACGTCTGGCACTGAGCGTTCTCCGGAGTGGCAAACAGGTCCACTGAGGGAGTTCCCCATCTGGATGTCAGAAGATGGAAGGCGGGGGCTGACAGAGTCCATTCGTGCTGCAGCATCTTGTCCCTGCTGAGGGAGTCTGCTAACACATTGTCCTTGCCTGCAAGGTGAATCGGCACTGGGTGAATGGAACAACGGTGACACCACATCCACAATTGCTGAGACAGACGTAGGAGAACTGGAGAGTGAGTTCCTCCTTGTTTGTTGCTGTACCAGACCGTGGTTGTGTTGTCTGACACCACCTGTACAACTCTGTGGAGAAGATGGTTCTCGAAGGCCCTGAAGGCCTTGATAACTGCCAACAGTTCCAATGCGTTGATGTGTAGCTCTGCTTCCTCTGCAGACCACTGCCCTTGTACACACCAGTCGTTCAGATGTGCGCCCCATCCTGACATGGATGCGTCTGTTGTGACCATCCTGGATGGCTCCAGTGTCTGAAAAGGCATCCCCTTGAGGATGTTGGAGGGAGACATCCACCATTTGAGAGAGTCTCTGACAGGATGAGGCAACAAGAGTCTCTTGGATGGATTGCCCCTCAGGTGGTCGAAGGAGGCCAGGAACCAAGCATGGAGGGGCCTGGTCTGAGGCGTGCCAGGTAGGTCACTGCCGTGATAGAGGCTAGATAGCCCAGCAGTCTCTGGATGTCCTTCGCTGTCAGACGATGAGTGCGGAGGACAAGTCGCAGTTGTTCCCAGAGGGCTTCCGCCCGTCTGGTAGGTAGATAGGCACGGCCCATAACAGAGTCCAGGGACGTTCCTATATAGTCTATCACCCTCACAGGGTGGAGGACAGATTTGGGAAAGTTGACCATGAGTCCCAAGTCGTCCAGGAGATCCAGAGTGCACTGGATGTCCTGATAGAGTTGTGCTTTGGAGGACGACACCAGGAGCCAGTCATCGAGGTAGGGGAAAATCTTGATCCCTTGTAGACGGAGGTAAGAGATGACCACTGCCATACATTTTGTGAACACTCGAGGAGCGGTAGAGAGGCCGAAGGGAAGAACGGTATACTGATAGAGATCTCCGTCGACAGCGAAACGAATATATTTCCAGTGTTGCGGCCTGATACTGACGTGGAAGTAGGCATCCTTCAGGTCAATAGATGCGAACCAGTCTCATCTGTGCAGAAACGGAAGAATGGATTGCAGGGTCACCATTTTGAACTTGCGAGGTGCGATGAAGGAGTTGACACCTCTCAGGTCCAGAATAGGACGAAGACCTCCTCCTCTCTTCGGAACTGTGAAGTACCTGGAGTAGAAGCCTTGGTGTTTGCAGCTTGGTGGAACACGTTGGATGGCTCCTTTGTCGAGAAGGGAGGAGATCTCCTCCAGAAGAGGAGGAGAGGAGGGAGTGGAACAGAAAACGCCATTTGGTGGAATACTTGAGAACTCTATGGCGTAGCCCAGGCGGATGATGGTAAGCACCCAGGAGTCCATAGTGATCTTGCACCAGTTCCCGTAAAAATGCCGAAGTCTGGGGACGGAAGAAAGGGTGACTGGCATTAGAAAGTAGGGTGTCGCCTCCAGAAGCCCGTCAAAAATGAGATTTGGAGGGTGGCTTCCTGGAGGGTTGTTGTTGTTGGCGTTGTTGGCCTTGCCTCTGTTGCTGCTGCTGCTGTTGTTGCTGCTGAGGCTGTCTGTAGGGTCTCCCTACATAGGATTGGGTCCTAAAGGTGGAGGACGGAGCAGAGCGAGAACGAGTGAAGCCTGAATCATAGGGCCTTTGGCGCCATAAGCGACCAGAAGGTGGCTTGCTGGGGGTCAACCCAAGCCTTTTGCCATTGAGGTGTGCTTTGGCCATGGTGTCCAGGGACTCATCAGTTTTGGCAGCAAATAGACCCTCACTGTCGAAGGGGAGGTCCTCAATTTTAGACTTAGCCTCCTCCGAGAGGGAAGTTGACCTCAACCAGGCAAAACGGCGAAGTGCCACTGCTCCAGCCATAACTTTTGCTGAGCAGTCCACAACATGTCTAGCCGAATGGACCTCCTGAGCAATGAGGGAGAGTGCTTCGGCGTAGAATTCATGAGCCGCTTCTTGTTGTTCTTGAAGGAGAGATGGAATAAAGGCTGCCATTCGGTCCCAAAGGAATCTCTGATAGCCAGCCATGCATCCCTTCATGTTGGCTACCTTCGCTGCCAAGGCTGCAGAGGAGTAGAAGCGACGGCCAAAGACGTCCATCCTCCTGCCATCTTTGTCCACCGGGGCACAGTGTGTCTTGCCCGTGGACTTGCAAGTAGATTCCACCACCAAAGAATTAGGAGCGGGGTGAGTGAACAAGAAAGGTGCCATCTCTGACTGCACTCGGTAGAGAGAGTCCAGTTTATTCGATGCGGGTGGCGTCAAGGCTGGCTTGGTCCACGAAGCGACCATGATGTCCGAGAAAGAAGGCAGGAATGGGATGACAGCAGGCTATACAGGTCTCACCACGAGGCCATCAATTGGATCTCTAGGAGGCTTGGACACTTGGGCAGTCTGTAGGTCTACAGCTCTTGCCATCCTGTCAACAATTCCTGTGAAGAGGTGGAGATCCTCCACGGGTGATCCAGGTGTTTGATCCTCAACCCCCTCATTGGGAGAAGAGATGGCCGGTTGTGGAGACTCCGGACGGGTTTCCAACTCTCCAGTGGATTCCTCGGTTGACTGAGATGCTGCCAAGTGAGGCTCCTCATACAGTTGTGTCGGGGCCGTGAGAAATGTCTAGGTCGATGCATCCGCGTAACTGATCAGAGCAGATCGCGTCGACGTCGAGGTGGAGACCATCATCGACATCGAGGTAGCCATGGTAGTAATGTCGGGCGGCCTGGAGACCATAGCAGTAGTGGCTGGAGGCGGCGAGGGGGCCCTATACTCACTCTGGGTTCGAGCCGGGGAGCGTGAGCGTGATCGTCTGGAGAAATCCTCGACGTGGGGATCTCATATGTGGTAGCAGTCTCTGTACGACGGGGAGTAGGAATGGTAGGATGGATGGCGTTCCCTCCAGTATGATTCCGCCCAGTGTCGAGCCAGGAACGAGGCCAACGAGTGGGGCTAGTCGAAATAGTGCTCCTCAAATGGTTCAGGAGATCTCCGGGGTGGAGGAGATGGGAACCGCAGCCTGTAAATGCGCTCCGATGAAGCCAAGATGTCCTTCGGAGGCAGAGAAGTTGGAGCCGAAATGGGCGAGACCGTGGAGGTTGAGGCCGGGACCATCCCCGAAGGGGCGAAGGCCTGGGTGGATGCAGGCTGAAGTGTGGGTTCCAAAGTCTCCGGCGCTGAGTCGAGTACAGTGACCGGGGCCGGGACAGAGAGGTCAACTGCCGATGGTTGTCTTAAGAAAGACATGGCCAGATCTGCCTGGACGGCGGCCGAGGCAACAGAAGCTGGGATCTCTTTAGATTTATGCTTTCTCGCCTTGGGCTTCTCTACCTCAAGGGAAGAGGAGTGTTTTCTATGCTCCTTCGACTGTCCTTCAGGGCGAGACATGGCTGCTGAGGTCGATGTCGGAGTTGATTCCGTCGGAGTCGAGGTCGACATCGAGGCTGATTTCTTGATCTTGGGGATCCTCGGAAACTTAAGAGATGGGGAGACCCAAGGGGTCTCCGGATGATTCTGTAGCCTGGGAGGCTGAGAGGGCCTTCTCCCACAGATGGGCTTTGAGCCAATCCGCTCTCTGGCGTAGAGTGGCAGGGTTAAAAGCCTTGCAATGCTTACATTTTTCCGGGATGTGGAAACTGCCTAGGCAGAGAATGCACTTAGAGTGTCCATCCACAACCGGGATTTTACTGCCACACTCGGAACATTTTTTGAAGGGGGCGGCCATAAGAAGCCGCGCCGCGCGAGGGGCCCATCCGGGCCAAAACCCTCAAAAGTTCCGAGCGGAAAAAACAAAATCTCTAGGGGCAGCTCAAGGAGCAGGGAGGGAGAAAAGAAAGTAAAATAAAACAGGATAAACAAAAATAAGTAGAAAAGGAGCCTGATCTACTCAGCTTTCGTCGCGATGGAAGAGCACTCCGGAGGAGATGTTACTCTTGCGGCGGATGAAAGAGAACTGAAGGTGGAGCTAGACTGGCGGGATTGGGCATGCTAAGGGAGTGGAAGGAGTGGGGCTTCCGCCAATCTGCTCAGCTTTTCAGCATTCCGGATGGAGTATCTGCGCAGGCGCAAACCCCTATTGTGTGAGGGCACAGAGACCACGAAGGAGAACTGGGAGTTCCAGCCCTCACTGTAATCTGGCAAGTTTATGGACCAGCCACTTCCTCTTTCTCTCTAGTTGTGTGTGTGCGCGTGTGTGTTGTTTTAAGGGAGTCTTAAAAGCCTTCCTTCCTCTGAAACATCTTTTGGAGCAAAGAGGATTTTCCTTCCCGCTCTGGAGTATTTGTCCATGTGCACTTGTGGAAATGACAGTTTGGAGCATGTGCAAAAAAGTTATTTCCAAGCTAGAAATGGGATTTGTCCTCATCTGTCTTGAAATCCAAATTTAACAATTTTAGGGCTGGAAGCACATAGGCATTGTTAACTTGAGTATGTTTGTAATTTATAATTGCTAGTTAGGCTATATAAAATGGTCCAACTGCTGCAATTAATAAGAGTCCAGATATTTCAGACATATTTCAGAAAAGGGAATCAGAGAGGAAACTACCCTCTTAGCCCTTACTCATTGAGGAGGATATTCCTTCTCTGTCCTGTGTGATCCATTTGGACTGCTGCCTTTGACTGGATTCAAAAGGACACTTTGCCTTCTCAGCCATATCTTTCACAAACAAGTCCTGCAGCAGAAGCAGAAATAGAGAGAGGGGGGAAGAGAGAAGAATTCGTTAATGCTGGGGGAAAATTCAGTCCACATACAGAAAACTGGGAAAACAATTATTATTATTATTATTATTATTATTAAACTTTATTTCTAAAGCGCTGTAGTTATACTCAGCGCTGTACAAAATTGGTAAAACTTAAAAAATATATAAAAGCCTGCCAAAGGCGTACACTCTAAAATAATAGCAAATAGATAAAATTACAAAGGGGGAAAGACAAGTTAAAACATCAGACATAAAAACATAAAAACAAACGCCACTACCAAGTGTGGAAGTAGCTGGAGACACAAACGCCTGCTCCTGAATAGAGTTTCACTAACGACTGCTGACGTTCTTCCAGAGGCATTTTAGTTGCAGAAAATATTTACATTACAGCAATATTTACACAATCCAGCATAATGCTGTACCACCAACATGTGTCCACAGTGACAGTGCAGTTTTGAACTGTCAGGACTCATCTCCATGCTCAAGTTGCATCAGCTTCTTCTGACTCTGCATTTCCTCTTTAACCTATTGCATGCAGCTCAAACATTTTTACAGCCTGGTGCAAAACATATTGACAGAATTAGGAAAAGAAAGGAAGAGGACAAGGCCGTGTGGGGCATTATGCCCACAACTATATGATTTTCAAGAGAAAAAAGTGGGAAATAATAGCTACCGTAGATGTTTTTGATTATTATGATTATTTTTTAATTTGTACCCCTTGTCCCTCCCCTTCCAGGACTCAGACTTGTGGGGATTTACAAGAAATAGAATTAGTAGAACAACAACAACAAAAAAATTAAAAAAATAAATGCATACAGATTAAAACAATAGAAACACACATCACTAAAACTACTTTCAGTCTAAGCTCCTTGGGAAGGGAGTTTCAGACCCCAAGGGCTGCCACTGAGAAGGCTCTATCCCACATTCCCACAAGATAGGACCATGAGGATACACTCATGTGGGAGAATATGCTCCTTCAAAAAGCCTGGAAGGAAGCCAGACGGAGCTATACAGGACATACCTAGCTGAATGAATTGTCCCTGGAAGTGACTCAATAAATACTAAACTTGCTTGAAAGGGGAGTCATGGGTTCCCTTTAACCAACCCAGTTAGCAATCTGGCTGCAAACTGTCATCTGGGGAAAGATCATCCTATACAAAACAGGCTGTATCCCTATTCTCTGAACCGCCTTTTGACTGACCAGCAGCCCCTTTTTCTTCAGAGACATAGCTGTGTAAGTCTAACATATCAGTTTCAAAGGGATCTTCTAGCACCTTTGAGACTAACTGAATGAAAGACGTAGTAGCATAAGCTTTCAAAGACTTGGCATATATCTTCAAGTCTACTGAAGTTTATCTTACAACTTATTTTCTTGTTTATATTGAACCTTAGTTTGTTCAAGAATTTTTAAGATCCTTTCCAAATAAATAGTGATGGCCCAGCAAAATGACCAGATGAAACGAACGCACCTGCTCCTCTCCCTCCTCCAGACGGAGCTTTACAGGACATAACCAGCACAATGAACTATGACTGGAGCTGAACCAATAACCACCAAACCTGTTTATAAAGGAAGCCATGGGTTCCCTTTAACCAATCCCAGTTAATAATCTGGTTTCAAAATCTGTCTTCTCAGTACAATAACATCCAAAATCCTTCAATAACAATGATGATGATGGCCCCTCCAAATGTCCTCACCTGCTCCTCTCCCTGCTTCTTCTCCTCTTCCTGGCTCAGGAGGAAGCCCTCTGCCAAGGCCACTGCTTGGGAGGTTGTCTCCGCTCCACACTCTCGAACCCAGCTCTCCATCTCTGGGGGAAGGACGGCCAGGAACTGCCCCAGGATCACCAGGTCCAGCATCTCAGCCTTGGTGTGTCTCTCTGGCTTCAGCCACAGACAGCAGAGATTGTGGAGCTGGCTGCAAACCTCTCGGGGTGCCAAAGCCTCCTCCTGGGAGACAAACTGTCTGAAGTGCTGGCGCTGGACCTGAGAACTGAGCATCTTCGCCCCAGAGCTCCTCTGCATGGCTCTTCCTGAAAGAAACATGGAAAACAAGAGATCATGTGAATGAACTATTCTGAAGATGCTCTTGAAAGGAGATGTTTTACAACTAAATCCACATCACTCAGATTTTCAATGGCAGCATCCTTCCAGTTGCTCTGTCCCTATTGCCTTCTCTTTCTCTTGCCCCCTTTTAGCACATCTGATGTATTTCCCATGAGAAAGGAGCGGAGACTGAGGCCATGGTTATGACCCAGGTAATGCTGCAATCCAAGCACAAGAGGGGTGCTGACTCCTTCCTCAGCCCAGGCCCTTTGCCATTTCTTCTTCTTGCCCCACAAGAGAAAGGAGAAGCCAGCTGGGTCCTCTGCCCTCTTCCCAGCCAACAGCCCTCTCCATCCACCCGGGGCCTCTCCTCATCCAAGCACTGCTTTATACATACATACATACACACACACACACATATATATATCCATCTATGAATACAGTTCCAAGTATGTCTCTTAGGATATATATATCTATAGATATACACACATCTCTTAGAATCTCTGTTTCAGAATATCTACACCATCAATTATATATGTCAGAATATATAGATATAGATACATAAAGAGATCCTGTAGGACATTTCAGTGGAAGTTGAAAAAGAGGAGTTGGCAGCCTGGGTTTTTCTAGACCTGACCCTCCTTCCTCAGATGCATGTGGGTCCAAAGGCAAGTATTATTATTATTGGGTCCAATGACAAATATTATTATTATGATTGGGTTCAAAGGCAAATACTTTTATTATTGGGTCCAAATGCAAATATTATTATTGGCCTGAAACAGACAGGCAGTAACAGGTTGTACAAAGAGAGGTGTCTCTGGGTTCTGAGAATAGCCCTCTCTCTCTCTCAATTTATATATAAAATATTTCAGAATATATATATATATATATACACCTCTCTCTCTCTCTAAGGCTACCTTTCTCCCTCAGTTTTTCTGAGGAAGAGAGAGAACAGAACCCCAACGGCCCCTTCTCCTCCTTCTCTGCTGCTTTTCTCCCTCTCTCCCATCCTCCTCCTCCTAAGTCCCGCCCCCAAGGCAGCCTCTGAGCCCCGATTGGCCGGTCCTCCCGCCAGTCAGGACCCCGTCCACCAATCAGATCCACGGGGGCCCTCCCTGCAGCCTTTGAGCGGGAAGCGAGGCGGTTGGCGACCGTTGAGGGAAAGGGGCGGAGCCTGGAGGGAGGGAGGGAGGAGGGGCCTCGGAGGGAGGGGGCGTGGCTTAATCCAAGGAGGCTGACAGGCCAAAGGCAAAGCTGGGCCACAAGGCCCCACAGCAACACAAGGCCCCCTCAGTACATGGGGAAAAACAAACTCTGTGTGTGTGTGTCTATGTGTATGTATATATATATATATATATATATATACACACAAACACAATTATATATGAAATATATGCGTATTTATATAATTTATAAATTTGAAATATATATTATAATTTATATGCATATATATATATATATACAGGTTGGAAGAGACTTGAAGGTGTGCAACATCTTTATTAATGACTTGGATGAAAGTATTGAGCGCCTGGTTATCAAATTTGCAGACGGCACCAAATTAGGAGGAGTAGCAAATACCCCAGAGGACAGGATCAAAATTCAAAATGACCTAAATAGACTAGAAAGCTGGGCCAAAGCTAACAAGATGAAATTCAATGCACAGAAATGTAAGGTTCTGCACTTAGGGAGGAAAAATGAAATGCACAGATATAAAATGGGGGACACCTGGCTGAATGAGACCACATGTGAAAGGGATCTAGGAGTCCAAGGAGACCATAAGCTGAACATGAGTCAACAGTGAGAAGCAGCAGCTAAAAAGGCCAATGCAATTTTAGGCTGCATCAATAGAAGTATAGTGTCTAGATCAAGGGAAGTAATAGTGCCACTCTATTCTGCTTTGGTCAGGCCCCACCTGGAATACTGTGTCCAGTTCTGGGCACCACAATTCAAAAAGGATGTGGAGAAACTGGAGCGTGTTCAAAGGAGGGCAACTAAGATGGTGAAGGGTCTGGAAACCATGCCCTATGAGGAACGCCTTAGGGAACTGGGGATGTTTAGCCTGGAGAAGAGAAGGTTAAGAGGTGATATGATAGCCCTGTTTAAATACTTAAAGGGATGTCATATTGAGGAGGGAGCAAGCTTGTTTTCTGCTGCTCCAGAGAACAGGACCTGGAACAATGGATGTAAGCTCCAGGAAAAGAGATTCCACCCCAACATTAGGAGGAACTTCCTGACAGTAAGGGCTGTTCGACAGTGGAACACACTCCCTCGGAGGGTGACAGAGTCTCCTTCCTTGGAGGTCTTTAAGCAGAGGCTGGATGGCCATCTGTCGGGGATGCTTTGACTGGGAGTTCCTGCATGGCAGGGGGTTGGACTGGATGGCCCTTGTGGTCTCTTCCAACTGTGTGATTCTATGATTCTATGAATAATAATAATAATAATATGATTTATTTCTATACCGCCCTTCCATAGATCAGGGCGGTGTACAGCATATAAAAAACAGTAGGACATAAAAACCATTAAAACAAGCCGGTAACAATAAAACAATAAAAGCAGTAAAACCAGTAAGACAATAAAATCACAATAAAATCACAATTCTCCATATAAGTGCTAGTGCATATGCGGCAGCAGAACAGTGGGTGGCATTACAACAGGCAGGTAAATAAAAGTCCATTCAGCGGTAAGCCTGGTTAAATAAATAGGTCTTTAAGTCCTTTTTAAATTGAGCAAGGGAGGGGGACAAGCGGAGATCGATAGGTAGAGAGTTCCAGAGACAGGGGGCAGAGATGGAATATGCCCTCTTCGTCGTACTCGCCAATCTAGTCTCCGGAACTCTCAGTAACCGCTGACCAGATGACCTAAGTGTGCGGGGCGGATTGTATGGGGAGAGACGGTCCTTCAGGTACCCTGGACCCAAGCCATATAGGGCTTTATAGGTAATAACCAGCACTTTGTACTGAGCCCGGAAGCGAATCGGCAGCCAGTGAAGGTCTTTCAGAATTGGTGTTATATGGGCGGCCCTGGGAGCGAGCCCTGAAACCAAGAATGCAACATTGCGCTTCTGCTCAGGGGTGTAGATACACGGGGGGAGGGGTTACTGTAGTTACTACATGTAAGTACTACTCGGGGTAGTTACAGAGGCGTCACAAGGGAGGTGCAAGCCATGCGGACTGCACCAGGTGACAGCCAAAGTGGGGTGGTACACCCAGAGGGACTGGCGAGGAGACTGGGCTAGTGAGAAACAGTGCAGCCTCCTTTTCCTGCTTGCCCAGCCACTTCAGCCAAGTGACAGACCGGAGGCTGAGGGAGGGCAGGCAAGGGAGGAAAAGGAACAGACAGTCCACCATCACCCCTGCAGCCCTTTTTTAGGACCCACATCAGGTGAAAACAACCTCAGTGACACCACTGCTTTATTGATCAACTCCCACCTAAATATTTCTCCTCACCCCATTCAATTTTCCTTCTGTCACTCTCCACTTCACTGTCAATCATAACTTCATTATTAAACCATGGAGTTTATCATACGACAGAATTTGGGGGTATAATGCAATGGCAATCCGAATGCAATCATGGGGTTTCACGTTATTGCGTATGAGTGTCACGCAATTTCGGGCAATGGGAAGTCATTCCGAACCCAATCATGGGGTTTCACGTAATTCTGTATTAGAGTATCTCATGCAATTTCGGGCAATGGGGAATCATTTTCAGGAAATGGGAAGTCATTCTGAACGTATTCCAAATGCAATTAGTGAATTTACGTGAATTCCAATTGGCTCCATTCGAAATTGGGAGAAATTCCTCCCGTGTGAAAAACTCCAAAGCTAAAGCAATGTGTGTTTGCTGCGCTGTTTCTTATCCGTGTTCAAGTCTCTAGAGCAGAAAAACACAAGATTCCTCCATGCTCTTTATGACACTCTTGCAAATACTTAGATTCATAGAATCATAGAATCACACAGTTGGAAGAGACCACGAGGGCCATCCAGTCCAACCCCCTGCCATGCAGGAACTCCAAATCAAAGCATCCCTGACAGATGGCCATCCAGCCTCTGCTTAAAGACCTCCAAGGAAGGAGACTCCACCACACTCCCTTCATCTACCAAGCTGGTAATTTTATCAAAAAAAGAGATCAGATTTGTCTGGCAGGACTTGTTTCTCTGAAACCCATGTTGGCTTTTTGTGATGATGGAATTATCTTCTAGATATCCGCAGACTCTCTGTTTAATAATCTGTTCCAGAATCTTCCCTGGAATTGATGTCAGACTAACTGGGCGATAATTGTTGGGATCCTCTTTTTTCCCCTTTTGGAAGATGGGGACAACGTTTGCCCTCCTCCAGTCTGCTGGGACTTCTCCTGTTCTCCAGGATTTCTCAAAGATTATTGCCAATGGCTCTGATATTACAAATGCCAGTTCTTTTAATACCCTTGGATGTAGTTCATCTGGTCCTGGAGACTTATATTCATTTAGATTAATCAGGTATTCCTGTACTATCTCTTTACTTATTCTGTGCTGAAATTCCCCTATTCTGTCTTCTGTTCCATTATCCTTAGGTTCAGCACCCTTTGCCTTTTCTGGGATTGAAGGTGCTTTTTCTCTGTCCCCTGTGAGCATTTTGCCATCTTCTGCACACAGTGGCCATACCGTTTCCTTCTTCTTCCTTTTGCTTCGGACATACCCAAAAAAGCCCTTTTTATTGTTCTTAACCTCTCTAGCAAGCCTTTAGCTTTTCTGACTTTATCCCTACACTTATTGGCTATTTGTTTGAATTCCTGTTTGGTGATTTCCCCATTTTTCCATTTCTTATACAAGTTCTGTTTAAAACTTAGCTCCTTAGTCATCCATCCTGGCTTCTTGATACATCTTCCATTTTTCTTCCTCATTGGAACTCTTTGAAATTGCGCCTTCAGTATCTCTTTTTTGAGCAACTCCCATCCATCTTGAACTCCCTTCTCTTTTAGTATTCCTGACCGTGGGATCACCCCCAGTATTTCTCTAAGTTTATTGAAATCAGCTCTCCTAAAGTCTAGAGTGCATGTCTGACTATGCCTGGCCTCCCCTTTCCGCTGTATAACAAACTCCAGGAGAACATGATCACTTCCCCCTAAGGATCCCACCACTTGCACCCATCAACTAGGTCTTCCCTGTTGGTTAAGATAAGATCTAAAATGGCTGATCCCCTTGTTGCTTCTGCCACCTTTTGGACAATGAAATTGTCTTCTAGGCAATACTGGAGGAATTTGCTAGACCTTGAGGATTTGGCTGAGTTTGACGTCCAGCAAACATCAGGATAGTTGAAGTCACCCGTCACTACTACATCTCTCCTTTCTGAGTGTGTGGTCATCTGTTCTAGAAAGGCATCATCCAATTCCTCTGCCTGAGTCGGGGGTCTGTAGTAGACTCCCACAGTAACATCCCTGTTGTTTCCCTCTCCTTTAATTTTTATCCAGATGCTCTCCACCTGGCTTCCAGTATTGACTTCCTGGATCTCTTCACTGGTGTAAATATCCCTGACATATAATGCTATTCCTCCTCCTTTCCTGTTTGGCCTGTTTCTCTTAAAAAGGTTATATCCCTCTATTTCTACATTCCAATCGTGAGACACATCCCACCAGGTTTCAGTTATGCCTATTATATCGTATTTCCCTTGTTGTGCTAGGAGTTCAAGTTCATCCTGCTTATTTCCCATACTCTGTGCATTAGTGTAGGGACATCTAAGAACATGTGTTCCCTTTACTTGCTGCCTGTGTAAATTGTTTAGCTTCCCACTGTTGGGTCCTTGCACTGTTTGCCTTGTTCCCTCTATGTCACTTTGACTATTTTCTCTAGCCCTTTTGCCTTCCAGAATAATGTCTTCCTCCCCCGTATAACTCAGTTTAAAGCCCTCCTGATCAGATTCTTCAGACTGTTGGCAAAAACATTTTTGCCAGCTGGCGTGAGATGCAGTCCATCCTTTGCCAGAAGTCCCTCCTCATGGAACCGCAGCCCATGATCCAAGAATCCAAACTGTTCTTGGTGGCACCATCTACGGAGCCAGTTATTCACCTCTGCTATTTTCCTCTCCCTTCCTGGACCATGCCCTTCTACTGGGAGAAGAGATGATATGACAACCTGTGCATTCATCTCTTTCAGCTTTCTACCCAGATCCTCATAATCCCTTATAATCCTCATAATCCCTTGGTAAAGATGTTGTGATGGGAGTCCTTTACTAAGGACAGAAATAATGCCATGAAGGCATCTGACTACCGTCTCCAAGGTTTGCAACATCTCTTTGGTTTGTAACATCTTCCCTGAGGAAGAAGCCCATGGAGCTTTGAAAGCTTGCAACAGGAATATTGTGCATCTTGGTTGGCCATTCATGGTATCACTGGTGGGATTTTGTTTATATTTGTTAAATGGCCAACACAACTACACCTGCATGTTTTATATACAAGTTCGGGCTGCTTACCTGAAAGCATATTTCTTTGATTTCATAGAATCATAGAGTTGGAAGACCCCAAGGGCTATCCAATTCCTCTGCCATGCAGGAACTCTCAATCACAGCAGCCCCAACAGAAGGCCATCCAGCCTCTGTTTTAAGATCTCCAAGGAAGCAAGCTCCACTACACTCTCTACATCCTTTTTCAATCGTGGTTCCCAGAACTGGACACAGTATTCCAGGTGGGGCTTGACCAAAGCAGAAAGGACACAACAGCAACAGCAACAGAGGCAGGATTTCAAGTTCATCTTGCTTATTTCCCATGCTCTGTGCATTAGTGTAGAGACATCGAAGACCATGTGTCCCCTTTGCTTGATGTCTGTGCATATTTTTTTGCCTCCTACTGTTGGGTCCTTGCACTGTTTGCCTTGTTCCCTCTATGTCAGTTTCAGTATTTATTCCAGCCCATTTGCCTTCCAAAATGCTGTCTCCCTCCCCCCTATAACTCAGTTTAAAGCCCTCCTGATCAGATTCTTCAGACTGTTGGCAAAAACGTTTCTGCCAACTGGTGTGAGATGCAGTCCATCCTTTGCCAGAATTCCCTCTTCATGGAACCGCAGCCCATGATCTAAGAATCCAAATTGTTCACGACGACACCATCTGCGGAGCCAGTTGTTGACATCTGCAATTTTTCTTTCTCTTCCTGGACCATGTCCTTCAACTGGCAGAAGAGACGAAATGACAATCTGTGCATCCATTTCTTTTAGCTTCTTTCCCAGAGCCTCATAATCCCTTCTGATATTATGAAGGCTGTGTCTTGCTGTGTCATTCGTTTCCACGTGGATCAAAAGGAAGGGGTATTTGTCAGTAGGTTTGACCAGTCTTGTCAGCCTCTCTGTCACATCACGGATCTTTGCCCCAGGGAGACAACACACCTCACGAGACATCTTGTCGGGCCCACAAATCACTGCTTCTGTACCTCTGAGCAAGGAGTCCCCCACCACGACCACGCGCCTCCTCTGAGGCTTGGCAGCAACTGTTCACTGCGATGGAACTCCCAGGCTCCCCTGCTCTGTCCCTGAAGTCTGTCCATGCTGGCCTACCTCATCCTCCTTGATAAGGGAAAGGGCTTCAAAACGATTCTGTAGCTGTAAGCTCCCACAGCTATCCCTGATTTTCCTGCTTCTCTGTATGACATTCCTCCAACTGTCTGCCTCTTGTGTACATGAAATGACATTCCCATCCCCAGCAACTTCAGAAGGAGAAGAGCAAGTGGAAGGATGCTGCACTGAGAATCTGAGTAATGTGGATTTAGTTGTAAAACATCTCTCAAGAGAAACAGGCCAAACAGGAAAGGAGGAGGAATAGCATTATATGTCAGGGATATTTACACCAGTGAAGAGATGCAGGAAGTCAATACTGGAAGCCAGGTGGAGAGCATCTGGATAAAAATTAAAGGAGAGGGAAATAACAGGGATGTTACTGTGGGAGTCTACTACAGACCACCGACTCAGGCAGAGGAATTGGATGATGCGTTTCTAGAACAGATGACCACACACTCAGAAAGGAGAGATGTAGTAGTGATGGGTGACTTCAACTATCCTGACATTTGCTGGAATTCAAATTCAGCCAAATCATCAAGGTCTAGCAAATTCCTCACTTACTTGGAAGACAATTTCATTGTCCAAAAGGTGGAAGAAGCAACAAGGGGATCAGCCATTTTGGATCTGATCTTAACCAACAGGGAAGACCTAGTCAATGGGGTGCAAGTGGTGGGATCCTTAGGTGGAAGTGACCATGTTCTCCTGGAGTTTGTAATACAGTGGAAGGGAGAAGCCAGGCATAGTCAGACACGCACTCTAGACTTTAGGAGAGCTGATTTCAATAAACTTAGAGAAATACTGGGGGTGATCCCATGGTCAGGAATACTAAAAGAGAAGGGAGTTGAAGACGGATGGGAGTTCCTCAAAAGGGAGATACTGAAGGCACAATTTCAAACAGTTCCAATGAGGAAGAAAAATGGGAGATGTCTCAAGAAGCCAGGATGGATGACTAAGGAACTTTCAACTGAGCTAAGTTTAAAATGGAACATGTACAGTAGTCCCCCGGGTTACGAAGGTAATCCGTTCTGGATTACCTTTCGTAACCCGGAAGTCTTCGTTTCCCAGGGGACCGCTTTAGCGGATGGACCGTGCGGCCATTTAAAGGGGCCGCACGGTTTTTCTGCTTCGGATCCCAGGGATCCGTTCGGATCCTGGGTTCCGTTTTGCGGTCCCGCCAGCTTCGGATCCCGGGGATTTCGTTCCCCGGGGGCTTCGCAAGCCGGGGGACCACTGTATAAGAAATGGAAAAATGGGGAAATCACCAAACAGGAATTCAAACAAATTGCCAGTACGTGTAGGGATAAAGTCAGAAAAGCTAAAGCACAGAATGAACTCAGGCTTGCTAGACAGGTTAAGAACAATAAAAAGGGCTTTTTTGAGTATGTCCGCAGTAAAAGGAAGAAGGAAACAGTAGGGCCACTGTGTGCAGAAGATGGCAAAATGCTCACAGGGGACAGAGAAAAAGCAGAATTACTCAACACCTTTTTTGCTTCAATCCCAGAAAAGGCAAAGGGTGCTGAACCTAAGGATAATGGAACAGAAGACAGAATAGGGGAATTTCAGCGCAGAGTAAGTAAAGAGATAGTACAGGAATACCTGATTAATCTAAATGAATATAAGTCTCCAGGACCAGATGAACTACATCCAAGGGTATTAAAAGAACTGGCATTTGTAATATCAGAACCACTGGCAATAATCTTTGAGAAATCCTGGAGAACAGGAGAAGTCCCAGCAGACTGGAGGAGGGCGAACGTTGTGCCCATCTTCCAAAAGGGGAAAAAAGAGGATCCCAACAATTATCGCCCAGTTAGTCTGACATCAATTCCAGGGAAGATTCTGGAACAGATTATTAAACAGAGAGTCTGCGGATATCTAGAAGATAATTTCATCATCACAAAAAGCCAACATGGGTTTCAGAGAAACAAGTCATGCCAAACAAACCTGATCTCTTTTTTTGATAAAATCACCAGCTTGGTAGATGAAGGGAATGCTGTGGATATAGTATACCTCGATTTCAGTAAGGCCTTTGACAAGGTTCCCCATGACATTCTTGCAAACAAGCTTGCAAAATGTGGACTAGACAAGGTAACCGTTACATGGATTTGTAACTGGTTGTCTCGCCGAACCCAAAGGGTGCTCAACAATGGCTCCTTTTCATCCTGGAGAGAAGTGACCAGTGGGGTCCCACAGGGTTCTGTCCTGGGCCCAGTGCTATTCAATATCTTTATTAATGACTTGGATGAAATTATTGAGAGCCTAGTTATCAAATTTGCAGATGACACCAAATTAGGAGGAGTAGCTAATAGCCCAGAGGACAGGATCAAAATTCAAAATGACCTGAACAGAAAGCTGGGCTAATGCTAACAAAATGAAATTCAACACAGAGAAATGTAAGGTTCTGCACTTAGGGAGTCAAAATGAAATGCACAGATATAGGATGGGGGATACCTGGCTGAATGAGACAACATGTGAAAAGGATCTAGGAGTCCAAGTAGACCACAAGTTGAACATGAGTCAACAGTGTGATGCAGCAGCTAAAAAGGCCAATGCAATTTTAGGCTGCATCAATAGAAGTATAGTGTCTCGATCAAGGGAAGTAATAGTGCCACTCTATTCTGCTTTGGTCAGGCCCCACTTGGAATACTGTGTCCAGTTCTGGGCACCACAATTCAAAAAGGATGTGGAGAAACTGGAGCGGGTCCAAAGGAGGGCAACTAAGATGGTGAAGGGTCTGGAAACCATGCCCTATGAAGAATTACTTAGGTAGCAGGGAATGTTTAGCCTGGAGAAGAGAAGGTTAAGAGGTGATATGATCGCCCTGTTTAAATACTTAAAGGGATGTCACATTGAAGAGGGAGCAAGCTTGTTTTCTGCTGCTCCAGAGAACAGGACCCGGAACAATGGATGCAAGCTCCAGGAAAAGAGATTCCACCTCAACATTAGGAGGAACTTCCTGACAGTAAGGGCTGTTCGACAGTGGAACACACTCCCTCGGAAAGTGGTGGAGTCTCCTTCCTTAGAGGTCTTTAAGCAGAGGCTGGATGGCCATCTGTCGGGGATGCTATGATGGAGAGTTCCTGCATGGCAGGGGGTTGGCTGGATGGCCCTTGTGGTCTCTTCCAACTCTGTAATTCTATGATTCTATGATTCTATGATCCCTGACCTTTCGCCGGGGCTTGAACAGCAAGTTTCATCTTGTATGGCTGCCATCTCTCAGTGGATGCGGCATTGGCGCTTGAAGCTCAATATGTCTAAGACAGAGTTTCTTGTCTTTCCACCTAAGCCCACCCTTCAATACTCCTTTTCTGTTTCTGTAGACGGCACTTCTATTCAACCGTTTCAACAAGCCCGCAGTCTTGGTTTCATCTTTGATTCCTCTCTGGACTCTTTCATACGAGGATAAATTAGAAGTATAATTTAAGGTCAATTCAAATGCAATCATGGGTTTTACGTTATTGTGAATTAAATCTTCGCACGCAAATTCGGGCAAGAGGGAAGCCAATTCGAGTGCAATCATGGGTTTTACGTTATTGCGAATTAAAGCTTCGCACGCAAATTCGGGCAGGAGGGGGTTATTTTCGGGTAATGGGAAGTAAATTCGAATGCCTTCCGAACGGAGCAGGGGTTCATGTAAATTCGCTAAACTAGCGAATTTACGTGAATCCGCATTGGCTCCATTCGAAGTTGGGAGAAATTCCTCCCGTGTAAAAGAGTCCTCTGTCATTTACTCCCCAGATTCAGGCCACCGCCAAGACCTGTAGATTCTCTCTTTACAACATTGCTAAAATCCGTCCTTTCCTCTCAGCCTCCACTGCCAAGACTCTGGTCCATGCCCTAGTGGTATCATGACTAGATTATTGTAATGTTCTTCTGACAGGGCTTCCTCTTTCTCACCTTTATCCTTTAATCTCTGTCCAGAACTCAGCCACACGTATTATCACATCCGCTCGCCGCTTTGACCATGTTTCTCCTCTTTTATCCTCCCTTCACTGGCTCCCCTCACCCTTCCAATAATCTTTGAGAAATCCTAGAGAACAGGAGAAGTGCCAAAAGACTGGAGGAGACAAATGTTGTCCCCATCTTCAAAAAGGGAAAAAAAGAGGATCCCAAAAATTATCATCCAGTTAGTCTGACATCAATTCCAGGAAAGATTCTAGAGCAGATCATTAAACAGAGAGTCTGTGAACATTTAGAAGACAATGCCATAATCACAAAAAGTTAACATGGGTTTCAGAGAAACAAGTCATGCCAAACAAACCTGATCTCTTTTTTTGATAAAATTACCAGCTTGGTAGATGAAAGGAATGCTGTGGATATAGTATACCTCGATTTCAGTAAGGCCTTTGACAAGGTTCCCCATGACATTCTTGCAAACAAGCTTGTAAAATGTGGGCTAGACAAGGTAACCGTTACATGGATTTGTAACTGGTTGACTGGCCGAACTCAAATGGTGCTCAACAATGGCTCCGTTTCAACCTGGAAAGAATTGACAAGTGGGGTCCCACAGGGCTCTTTCCTGGGCCCAGTGTTATTCAACATCTTTATTAATGATTTGGATGACACAATTGGGGGCATACTTATCAAATTTGCAATGACACTAAACTAGGAGGAGTAGCTAATACCCCAAAGGACAGGATCAAAATTCAAAATGACCTGAATAGACTAGAAAGCTGGGCCAAAGCTAACAAAATGAAATTCATCACAGAGAAATGTAAGGTACTGCACTTAGTATGGAAAAATGAAATGCACAGATATAAAATGGGAGACACCTGGGTGAATGAAACTACGTGTGAAAGGGATCTAGGAGTCCAAGTAGACCATAAGTTGAACATGAATCAACAGTGTGATCCGGCAGCTAAAAAGGCCAATGCAATTTTAGGCTGCATCAATCGAAGTATAGTGTCCAGATCAAGGGAAGTAATAGTACCACTCTGTTTTGCTTTGGTCAGGCCCCACCTGGAATAATACTGTGTCCAGTTCTGGGCGCCACAATTCAAAAAGGATGTGGAGAAACTGGAGCGTGTGCAAAGGAGGATGACTAAGATGGTGAAGGGTCTGGAAACCATGTCCTATGAGGAATGCCTTAGGGAACTGGGGATGTTCAACCTGGAGAAGAGAAGGTTAAGAGGTGATATAATAGCCCTGTTCAAATATTTGAAGGGATGTCATATTGAGGAGTGAGCAAGCTTGTTTTCTGCTGCTCCAGTGACTAGGACACAGAACAATGGATGCAAATTGCAGGAAAAGAGATTCCACCTCAACATTAGGAGGAACTTCCTGACAGTAAGGGCTGTTTGACAGTGGAATGCACTCCCTCGGATGGTGGTGGTGTCTCCTTCCTTAGAGGTCTTTAAGCAGAGGCTGGATGGCTATCTATCAGGGATGCTTTGATTTCGAGTTCCTGCATGGCAGGGGGTTGGACTGGATGGTCCTTGTGGTCTCTTCCAACTCTATGATTCTATCATTCTATGATTCAAGCTTTTGTTGTTGACTTTCAAAGCCCTCCACGGTCTGACCCCTCCTCACTTGTCTGAATTCTTTCTCCTCACACTCCTTCTCATATCCTTCGCTCTGGTAGTCAAGGTCTCCTGTCCCAGCCGAGGATTTCCACTGCCCCGTCCCGGATTCGTCCCTTCTCACTTGCTGCCCCTCACTCCTGGAACCTTCTTCCCCCACATACACACCTCATCACTTCTCTAGCCAGTTTTCAAAACTGAGTTAAAGACTATATTGTTTAGGGAAGTGTTCCCAGAATTGTGCTGTCTGCCCCAGGATGCCTCCTTATAACTATGTATTAAGAACCCTAGCCCTCCTTGCAGTCATCTGCCTTGATCCAGGTCCCAGAGGGAGAGAAGAACTACAGGACCCCATCCCCCTTTTCCACCACCTTTCCCTTGTCTTTTTTGTTGTCTCTCTTACATTTTAAGTCTGAGGGCAGGGAACCGTCTAATTTATAAGATTGTATGTACAGCACTGTGTAAATTTACAGCACTATATAAATAAAAGTTAATAATAATAATAATAATAATAATAATAAAGAAAGAGAAGAATAAAGCAATAAGATAAAGATTAAAAATATTCTTTTGGACAAATTGATAAAGTTTCTTCTTTCTAATAACAAATAAACATTTTTTTTAAAAAAAGAGAGAGAAATATATAATGGTGGTTGGGGTGGCTCATTAATAAACAAAACAAAATTCTCAGGTTGGTCATCACTATCTTTTTGTGGAACATGAAAGGCTTAAATTAAAAAAATAAAAGGAACTTAGTATTTCTTTGCTACTATTCTTGCAGAAAGGTTAAAAAACATCCTGAAAGAAATCATACATGAAGATCAAAGTGGTTTCTTGTCAAATTGTTATATTAAAAATTATATTAGAATGGTGATAAATATTCTAGAACATTTTGAATTTAATAATGATAAAAAAACTAGCAATGATAATGATTGATGCAGAGAAAGCATTTGATCGAATACGTTGGAATTTTCTACAAGTCATAATATCTAAAATGAACATGGGAGAAAGATTCCTAACCTGGATTAAAGCTATTTATATGGAACAAAAAGCTCAATTAATAGTGAACGAGGAGAAAACTGAAAACAAAAACATTGAAAAAGGGACCAGGCAAGGATGTCCTCTCTCCCCATTATTATTCCTTATGATTATTGAGATCCAGAACAACAAAATACGGGAAGATCCAAACATACAAGGGGTTAAAATGAAAGGACATCAATTTAAAATCAAGGCTTATGCTAATGACCTTGCATGTTTTTGGAGGATCCAATTAAAAGCATAAAGAATCATAGAATCATAGAATCACAGAGTTGGAAGAGACCACAAGGGCCACCCAGTCCAACCCCCTGCCATGCAGGAACTCCCAGTCAAAGCATCCCCGACAGATGGCCATCCAGCCTCTGCTTAAAGACCTCCAAGGACCTAAATTCAATCTTAACAGAATGTGGTTCTGTATCAGGATTTAAAGTTAATAAAGAGAAAACTATGATCTTAACAAAAAAATGACAGCAACAGAAGAAGAACTTTAAAAAGAATCAGAATTTAATATACAAAACAAAGTTAAGTATTTGGGTATTACTGTGACTAAAAGAAATATAAATGTATACAGGAATAATAATTGCCTGAAGAAAAGAACCCTCCCTCCAAGACATCTGCCTTGGTCCAGGCCTCAGAGGGAGAGAAGAACCACTGGACCTCATTCCCTTCCCCAGCACCATCCCCTTTTCCTTTTGTGTCGTGTCTTTTTAGAGTGTAAGCCTGAGGGCAGGGAACCGTCTAAGTAAAAATAATTATTATTGTAAGCCGCTCTGATAGCCATTAGGGCTGAAGTGCGGGGTATAAATACCATAAATAAATAAATAAAATTATTATGAAAAAGTATGGCGTGAAATAAAGAGTGACTTAGAAAAATGGATGAGATTGCACCTCTCCTTTTCAAGGAGGGCTGCAATAATTAAAATGAATATATTGCCAAAACTCATTTTTCTTTTTCAAAATTTGCCAGTAATAGGAGGGGTAAAAAGCCAGAACAAGAGGGAAAATCTTGACTGAAGATAAGGGAAAAGGTTGCATAGAATTACCGAATTTGAAGCTGTATTATTATGCAGCCTGCTTATGCTGGCTGGAAGAGTGGGTAAAGCTAGACAACAAGAAATTTTACTTTTAGAGAGCAGTAATATTAGGTTTGGCCTCCATGTGTTCCTTTGGTTTGATAAACTTTCAATTAATAGAAACTTTGACCATGATATAATAAGAAAACCATTATTAAAAGTCTGGCAGAAGATTAAGAAACAATTCTATCAGGGAGTTCCCTTGTGAGTATCTCCACAGGAAGCTCTGTTTTACTTGACAAGGGAAAAAACCAAGACTGGATAAAATATCAAGATTTCGTAATCATGAAAGAAAACAAGGAATTTGGAATGAAATCTATTGAACAGCTTTATGTAGAGAATAAAGAAATTAATTGGTTTTTATATAATAAGCTTTGTGGACAATTTAGAAATGTTCAGAAGTCTAGTGAAAAGAATGAAATAGACAAGATTATATTTAATGAAGAAGGAAAACATACCACTAAATAATACAAGTTACTTAAAAACAGAGATTTGGAAACAGAAGTGGTTAAGCATATCATGACCAAATGGGCACAAGACATAGCTAAAATAATAGACTTTGAAGACTGGGAAGGATCCTGAATAAAGACCAATAAATTTACCCTTCATCAAAACTGTAAAGAGTATTATGTTAAAATGTTTCATCAGTGGTACATAGCCCTGACAAAATTAAATGTGATTTATAAGACTGGGTCCATCAAATGTTGGAAATGTCATAAACAAGATGGCAATTTCATACATATGTGGTGGAATTGCCAATGTGAAAAGCAGTATTGGAAAAACATATTGGGGCTGCTATGGGCCCCACAACAAACTACAATTCCCAGAATTTCACAGCATTGAGCCATGGCACTTAAACTGGTTTATTTCTCCAGTGTGAACGCAGCCTGGGATTAGCGGATGAAATTCTCCAGACTGAAATAACATTGGATCCACATATTTTTATTTATTTATTTATTAAACATGATTAGTAGATTGGCTGCAAATATAGGGAGAAAATTTGGCCGGATATTACTATATATGACCACGACGGCAAGCATATTATTATATGCACACAAATGCTGGGTGAGTTTGCATGGAGGCTGGGAGCATACTGGGAATGGTGGGCTCTCCACGCTGGGGTTTGCTTGGTCTCGGCTTCCATGCCTTGAGCTCTATGCTGAGCTTGGCTGCCTTTTCTCCTAGTATGATTGTAGCAGTGTTCCCCCAGTACCCCCAGGAACAGAGAGAGGAGTCCAAATTGGTCCAAAGCAAGTACACCTTTATTCAGCTGAGGTGGACAACAGCTCCAAGGGTGCATAAATTGTTGCCACCCTTTGCTTCTGTTCATGCATTTCATTGGTTCAAAACAGTTGCCATGCTTCTGTTCATGCATTCTTTCACACGTCTACGTAACAGGTTTATACCGGTGTTTATACAAGTTCTGACCAGCTATTACGAGTTCTGACTAGCTTGCAGTTCTGCTGACTCTTCAGAAGGAAACCTGGAGGGAAGCCATTTTAATTTTACTTCATGATGGTGTCCCTTCCTCCAATGTTCAAGCGTCGCTTGTCTAAGGTTTACAGTAGTTTTACATGATTTTCCTATGTTTGTGTATATTTCACATACCAAATACACATATAATTGCATTACACACATACATGCGCGCACACACATAGAGATCTTAAATATATATATATATATAGAATCATAGAATCACAGAGTTGGAAGAGACCACAAGGGCCATCCAGTCCAACCTCATTCTGCCATGCAGGAACTCCAAATCAAAGCATCCCTGACAGCTGGACATCCAGCCTCTGCTTAAAGACCTCCAAGGACGGTCTGTTATAAATCTATTATAAGATTATATAATCTATTATTAGATTTTTGTGGTAATATATGTTATATATAATATATATATTATATCAGTGGTGTCCAAATTCTGGCCCTCCAGGTGTTTGGTCTGGGATTCTGGGAGCTGAAGTCCAAAACACCTGGACACCAAGACATCCCTGTGTGTATATATATATATATATATATATTAGAATTTACTCTCTCTCTCTCTATATATATATATATATATATATATATATACACACACACAGAGTTGTTTGTTTCCCTGTACATCGAGGGGGCCTTGTGTTTGTTTTTGGCCCAGCAGCCAGCTTTGCCCTTGGCCTGAGGCCCAATGGGATTAAGCCACGCCCCTTTCCCTCAGAGCCCCGCCTCCTTCCCGCCAGGCTCCGCCCCTTTCCCTCAACGGTCGCCAACCGCCTCGCTTCCCGCTCAAAGGCTGCAGGGAGGGCCCTCGTGGATCTGATTGGTGGACGGGGTCCTGACTGGCGGGAGGAACGGCCAATCGGGGCTGGGAGGCTGCCTTGGGGGCGGGAACTGAGGCGCCCTCTAGAGGAGGGAAGAGATTCAGAAAACTGACGGGGAAGAGAGGAGGATGGAAGGGGAGCAGAGAGGAGGGAAAGAATCCTTCTCTCTCTGCGGCTGTCAAAAAGGGAGGCTCTGAGGGAGAAAAAGAACATTAGAAAGAGAGAGAGACTGATTTTATATATTCTGAGAGAGGTTGGTAGATTTATATATTCTGAGAGAGGTTGGTAGTCTGACTTCAATCTGGGAATAAAGCTCCTTCCTTCCTTCCTTTTTATGAGTCTGGAAGGAGCTCCAGGGTCTTCTCTTTATCTCCTGATTTTTCAAACTGAGAGAGCTCTGTCTTTGGATTCTCAACAGAGACATCTTTCTCTCTCCATTTACACACATCTACCAACCTCTCTCAGAATTATATATATATATATATATATATATATAATTGGTGTCTCTCTCTCTCTCTGTCTAAGGTTCTTTTTCTCCCTCAGAGCCTCCCTCTTTGACAGCCGCAGAGAGAGGAGGGCTCTCCCTCTTGCCTCTGCTCCCCTTCCATCTTCCTCCCTCCTCCTGTCCTCACTCCTCAGTCTCCTTCCCTCATCTTTCAGAGAGGGCGCTTCAGTTGTTCCCGCCCCCAAGGCAGCCTCCCAGCCCCGATTGGCCGTTCCTCCCGCCAGTCAGGACCCCGTCCACCAATCAGATCCACGAGGGCCCTCCCTGCAGCCTTTGAGCGGGAAGCGAGGCGGTTGGCGACCGTTGAGGGAAAGGGGCGGAGCCTGGCGGGAAGGAGGAGGGACCTCTGAGGGAAAGGGGCGTGGCTTAATCCCATTGGGCCTCAAGGCTCATGCCAAGGGCAAAGCTGGCTGCTGGGCCAAAAACAACAAACACACAAGGCTCCACAGCAACACAAGGTCTCACTCTCTCTCTGTGTGTGTATATATATATAGACACAGGGATGTCTGGCTGTCCAGGTGTTTTGGACTTCAGCTCCCAGAATCCCAGACCAAACACCTGGAGGGCCAGAATTTGGACACCACTGGTCTAATATACATATATTATATATAATATATATTACCACACAAATCTAATAATAGATCTTATAATAGATTTTATATAATGGATTTCTATGTGTGTGCCCGCATGTATGTGTGTAATGCAATTACATACGTATTTGGTATGTGAAATATACACAAACATAGGAAAATCATGTAAAACTACTGTAAACCTTAGACAAGCGACGCTTGAACATTGGAGGAAGGGACACCATCATGAAGTAAAATTAAAAATGGCTTCCCTCCAGGTTTCCTTCTGAAGAGTCAGCAGAACTGCAAGCTAGTCAGAACTGGTAATAGCTGGTCAGAACTTGTATAAACACCGGTATAAATCTGTTGCATAGACATGTGAAAGAATGCATGAACAGAAGCATGGCAACTGTTTTGAACCAATGAAATAAAGGAGGGCAGGGCTTCTACTGGGTATCTGTGTTTGAGTTATAATGACTTTTTTTTTGCTGCTGCCATTTTCTCAAGCCTTTCCTTACAGTGAATAATATCAAATTATAATCAACTCTTTAACAAAATGTATGTATGTATGTATGTGTGTGTGTGTATAATGTTTCTTTCTTTCCATTTAACTTTTGTCTTCTGAGTGAAACATTTTCTACATAAAAGTAAAGGTATTCCCTGTTGACAAAGTTGTCAAGTTGTTTTGGACCATTGGGGGGGCCTCCATTATTAAGCAAAAGAGCCAGCATTATCAAAAACTGTTCTGTGACCATGTGGCCAGCATGATTGCACGGCATGCTGTTTACTGGCATTTAAAAGGTTTATCTCCTGTGTGAATTGCTTGGTGAGGTGTGTCTTCTGAGTGAAGTCTTTTCCACACTCCATGCATTTAAATGGTTTCTCTCCTGTGTGAGATAATTGGGGACGAGAGAGGTGTGCCTTCCGAGCGAAACCTTTTCCACACTTCAGGCATTTAAATGGTTTCTTTCCTGTGTGAGTTAATTGGTGATGAGTGATGGTTGTTTTCCAAGTGAAGCATTTTCCACACTCCTGGCATTTAAAGGGTTTCTCTCCTGTGTGATGTTTTTTATGATTACGTAGTGAGGTGTATCTTTTGAGTATAACCTTTTCCAGACTCCTGGCATTTAAAAGGTTTCTCTCCTGTGTGAGTTGCTTGGTGATGAGTGAGGATTATCTTCTTAGTGAAGCATTTCCCACACTCTAGACATTTAAAGTGTTCCTCTTCTGTGTGAATTGCCTGGTGACAAGTGAAGTAAGTTTTCCGATCGAAACCTTTCCCACACTCCAGGCATTTAAAAGGTTTATCTCCTGTGTGAGTTGATTGATTATGAATGAGGTCCCTTTTCTCAATTAAACTTTTCCCCCACACCAGGCATTTAAATGGTTTCTATCCCGAGTGAACTGCTTGATGATAGTTGAGGGTTGTCTTCTGAGTGAAATGTTTTCATATGAACTAGTAATTTGTTCATCTCCCACCCCACCCATCGTCTAAACACAATTACTGTTATGTATTTTTCCTGCTCTGTATAAGCATTAAAAAGCTTGCTTAAACAATATGTCAGTTAAAGGCCAGGTTAGCCTCCTGTGGAAGGGAGTTCCAGAGGTGAGAGCAGCCACAGAGAAGCATCTCTCTCATTTCCTCACCTGCGACAGTGGTGAGACCAAGAGAAAGTCTTCTCCTGGTTATCTTAAAACTCTGGCAGGTTCATAGGAGATAATCCTTTCAAACAGTGTAGACCTAAACTGTGTTTGAATCATTGCCATTGTGGTTGTATACCTTGAAGTTGTATGGCCCTAAGGCAAACCTATCATAGGGGTTTCTTGGCAAGATTAGTTCAAAGGAGGGTTACAACAGTTGTTCTCTGAGGCTGAAAGAGTGTGATTTGCACAGGGTAACCCAGCAGGTTTCCATGGCTCAGTGGGAATTTGAATAGTGTATAAATCAAGGGAGGTAATAGTGACACTCTATTCTGCCTTGGTCAGGTCCCACCTGGGATACTGTGTCCATTTCTGGGCACCACAATTAGAAAAAGGATGTTGAGAAACTGGAGCGTGTTCAAAGGAGGGCAACCAAAATGGTGAAAGGTCTGGAAACCATGCCCTATGAGGAGCGCCTTAGGGAACTGGGTATATTTGGCATGGAGAAGAGAAGGTTAAGAGGTGATATGATTGCCCTGTTTAAGTATTTGAAGGGAGGTCACATTGAGGATGAAACAATCTTGTTTTCTGCTGCTACAGAGACTAGAACGTGGAACAATGGATGCAAGCTCCAGGAAAAGAGATTCCACCTCAACATTAGGAGGAACTTCCTGACAGTAATGTTCGACAGTGGAACACACTCCCTTGGAGCGTAGTGGAGTCTCCTTCCTTGGAGGTCTTTAAGCAGAGGCTGGATGGCCATCTGTCGATTGGGAGTTCTTGCATGGCAGGGGGTTGGACTGGATGGCCCTTGTGGTCTCTTCCAACTCTATGATTCTATGAAGGTCCAACTAAGGAAAATAGTGAAGATTAGAAATGTAAAAGTACATAAGGGACGTTATACCATATGTGGTGGCAATGTAAGAAAGCCATGAAATACTGGAAATCAGTATATAAAAATATTGTATCAATACTCAAAAAGAACATCCCGCTAAGACTTGAACTTTTCTTACTGAATATAACGAATGTAATACCAGATAATTTTACACAGGATGAAATCAATGTGTTGTTGTATATGCTAACTGCTGCCAGATTGGTTTACGCAAAGAACTGGAAATCTAGTCAGATACAGTACCTCTTATAGAAGAATGGATAGCTAAACTGAATGATTTAGCCATGTTAGATACTTTATCCACTTACTTAAATAGCAAAACAACCCAACAATATACAGAGAAATGGAAAGTGGTATCTGTTCTGTGGCTGGAAAAATATGATTCACAATTATAACAGTAATAATAATAGATATAATACTTTGATTTACAAACTGACTGTATCCAAATAACCTTGATTTAGAATTTTAATAAGTGCTAATAAGGAATGTGAATAGCCAATGTATAGATGGGGGAAAGGACTACAATGGAATTGTAAGGTGGTTAATATGCTTTGTGTATCTTTATTCTTCTTTCTTTCTTTTTATGTTGTATCCGAAAATTAATAAAAAATAAAAAAGGAGGAACTTCCTGACAGTAAGAGCTATTTGACAGTGGAATACACTCCTTTGGAGTGTGGTGGAGTCTCCTTCCTTGGAGGTATTTAAATAGAGGCTGGATTTCCATCTGTCGGGGATGCTTTGATTAAGAGTTCCTGCATGGCTGGGGGTTGGGCTGGATGGCCCTTGTGGTCTCTTCCAACTCTATGATTCTATGAATCTATGAACCATGAAAATAGTGGTGAACATCAACATAGTCCTAAAAGGTCATGCAAATTGTAGTCTGAAACTACATAGGGATGGGATAGTCCTATCCTACAGCTGCACACCTACATCTCTTGTGTCAGCCTTTCAATATACTGGAAGGATTATGTTCCTAGAAGAGTTGGTGGGGGGGTTAAGGGGCAGGTTAAGCCACCACCACCACTACCACCCCCAGTTTACCAGCAAGGACACAAATGCATCCGAAGTCAATCCACACTTTGTTTATATTTCTGTTTTCTATATTTGACAGAAGCAATACTATCCATCTGTCTGAAGGCCTTCTTGTACTGTGCACATTTATATGGCTTCTCTCTTTGTTTTCTTACTTTGATATAAATCTAAGCATTTATATCATTTCTCTCCATTGTTTATTTGATAAAAGAAGTTCTTTCCACACTGTGAGTGTGAGAAAGATTTCCATCTTGAGTGGGTTATCTGATGTATAATAAGAGGTATCATCCACTTGAAATTCTACCCACACTGTATTTGTATGGTTCCTCTCCTATATGTGGAAAGCAAGGTTGCCCCTCCATCTGAAACCTTTCCCACACTCTAAGCACTTATAGGGCTTTTATTCTGTGTGGGTTCTTTGATGAGAATCAACTTTATTCCTCTGTTTGAGGTTCTTTCAACACTGTAAGCATTTAATAGTTTCTCTCCTGTATGGGTTCTTTTATGATTACTTAAAGTACTGCTGTGTTTGAAAGTCTTGCCACACTCTGAGCATTCATATGGTTTCTCTCCTGTGTGAGTTCTTTTATGATTACTAAAAGTACTGCTGTGTTTGAAGGACTTGCCACACACTAAGCATTCATATGGTTTCTCCCCTGTATGGGTTCTTTTATGATTATTAAAAGTACTGCTGTGTTTGAAGGTCTTGCCACACTCTAAGCATTCGTATGGTTTTTCTCCTGTATGGGTTCTTTGATGAGAAGCAAGGCTATTACTCCTTCCAAAGGCTTTTCCACAATCTGAGCATCGATATGGTTTTTCTCCCGTATGGGTCCTTTGATGGGAAGCAAGGTTACCCCTTCGTCCGAATCTTTTCCCACACTCTGAGCACTGATATGGTTTCTCCCCTGTGTGGGTTCTTTGATGGACAGCAAGGTTATTACTCCGTCTAAAGGCTTTTCCACACTCTGAGCATTTATGTGGCTTTTCTCCAATGTGTGTTTTTTGATGGTCAGCAAGGCTGGTGCTCCGTCCAAAAGCTTTTCCACACTGTAAGCACTTGTAGGGTTTCTCTCCTGTGTGGGTTCTTTGATGGGCAGCAAAGTTACTGCTCTGTATGAAGCCTTTCCCACACACTGAACAATTGTATGGTGTCTCTCCGCTGTGGGTTCTCTGATGGACAGTAAGGCTACGATAATGAGTGAAGCTTTTCCAACAATTGGGACACGGGAAACGTTTCTGTCCTGTGTGTATTCTTTGATGAAGACTCAGATGTACCCTCCACTTGAAGTTCTTTCCACACTCTGAACATTTAAACATCATCTTTGTCTCATTCATTCTTGAATGTCTGTTAGCATTTAATGTCCAAGTTAGTTTTTTTGTACAGTGCAGAGATAGTTTCTGTCCCTTCTCTATGTGACAATCTGGGATTTCACAGAAAGGGGCACCTTGAGAAGTAGCAAAGTTCTTTCTCTGCTTTTTCTGCTTTTGTTTGAGTTCCAGATTTCTTCTCTGCTCTTCATTTTCTGTATCACTTTTTCTTCCATTACCTGCAAGAATACAGAAACATGACATGGGAAAGTGATTCCTTAAATCAAGGAACAAACCCTATTAGAATTCTAGAATCTTAGAATTGGAAGAGATCCCAAGGGCCATCCAATCCAACCCCTCCCATCAAGAAAGACACAATCAAAGCGTTCCTGACAGATGGCCATCCAGCTTCTGTTTAAAAACATTGAAAGAAGGTGACACTGCTCTTACCGTCTTACCGTCCTAATGTTTAGCTGGAATCTCTTTTTCTGTAGTTAGCATCCACTGCACCATGTCTTATTCTCTGGTTTTCTGGAGCAGCAGAAAACAAGCTTCCTCCATCCTCAATATGTCATTCCTTCAAATATGTAAACATGAGTATCATGACCTCTCTTAACCTTCTCTTCTCCAAGCTAAACATACCCCGCTCCCTAAGCTGCCCCTCTTTAAGCATTACTGTTTGCTCTACATGGTCCCTTTAGGGAAAATTCATGAGTAGAGATGCTTGTTCAGAAGATTACAGACATGAGAGGTAGAAGAACTTCAGTATCAGTGGGAAAATGAATAAAAACATTTTTCTGAAATAAAACATTTTCTGACACATGTTGAACTGCACTTTTTTTTTTTATAGGAACCTATCCCTATTCTGTCTAGGTTGTTTCTGCCTCTTGTCTCAAATTTTCTGCTAAAGATATAATGTCCAGGAACACACTGACTTGGTTCAGTGAAGGGCAGCTGTAAACAGCTACTGTTGACTAGCATTGACTGAAAGTCTATACAATCTGTTTGTGTGTTTCTGCATGGCAGGAGATTGGACTGGATGGCCCTTGGGGTCTCTTCCAACTCTATGGGGCTTTTTAGATTGGCAGGAAAGTGTGACATGAAGTTGCCTTTTCCTTAATGCTCAGTGTAGTGAAAAGACCCCAGAAGCAGCGAACCCCGGAGACAGAGATAGTCAATCAATGAGCACCAGGTGACCAGCCAATTAGAAGCTGGCTGGGCGGGGTTCGCCGCTTCTGGGGTCTTTTCACTACACTGAGCATTAAGGAAAAGGCAACTTCATGTCACACTTTCCTGCCAATCTAAAAAGCCCCTATGATTCTATTAATTTATAGAGTTTATAGAGTACTCTTCATGTATCAAGTTAGAGATTTAATCCCCAGCATCTTCACTCAAAGGAACTCAGCCAACAAGGATGGAAAAACATCCAAGTTGATGGCCAGCTGGACTAGACAATACTGGGTAAAGGAGACCAAGAACAGATTCCTGGGTCAGTCTTTCCCAAAAGCCTTGTTTATGTAGAGACATTTCCCTCTCAATCTGGAGACAAATACAGGCTGAGTTCTCTTATCCAAAATGCTTGGACTGGCCCCTCTGTATTTATCTGAACTTCTTTCTCCTTACATTCCCACTCATGCCCTCTGCTCTGGTAGTCAAGGTCTCCTGTCCCAGCCTACTGGTAGGACTTCCAGTGCCCCGTCCTAGATTAGTCCCTTCTCACTTGCTACCCCCCACTCCTGGAACCCTCTTCCCCCATGTGCGCACCTCATCACTTCTCCAACCAGTTTCAAAATTGAGTTAAAGACTATATTGTTTTGGGAAACATTCCCAGATTTGTCTGCCCCAGGATGCCTCATTTTAACTATGTATTAAGAAGCTGAGCCCTCCCTACAGTCCATCTGCCTTGGTCTGGGCCTCAGAGAGAGAGAGAAGAACTGCTGGACCTGATCCCCTTCCCCACCACCATTCCCTTCTTCTTTTGTGTCGTGTCTTTTTAGATTGTAAGCCTGAGGGTAGGGATCTGTCTAATTACAGATTGTATGTTCAGCGCTGTGTAAATTTATACTATACAAATAAAAGTTATTATTAATAATAATAATGCTTGGGACCAGAAGTGTTTGGGATTATGGATTTATTTAATTATTATTATTTTGGATTTTGGAATATTTGCATATACATAATGAGCTATCTTGGGAGGATAGGACCCAAATCTAAACATGAAATTTATTTATGTTTTGTACACCTGTTATACATATAGCCTAAAGGTAATTTTAGGCACAATATTTTTAATAATTTTGGGCAAGAAAATAAAATTTGTGTACAGTGAAGCATCAGAAAGCAGAGTTTGTCACTATCTCAGCCACCCATGTAGACAATTTTGGAATATTCTGGATTTCAGGATTCCAGATAAGGGAGATTCAATGTGTAATTCAGCCTTTTATATCCTATATATCCAGCATGTGGGAAAGTAACATTTTAGAATTACAACCCCCAGAATCTCCCATATAAAATGGATAGTGTCCAGAATTGTAGAACATAAATACAGGCCAACAACAGGAACCATTCCTAATTCCACAGTCTCTGAGTTGAGGCAGAGAGGAAGCCTTACCCAGAGAGGCCACAACTTCATAGTTCTCCTCCATGATTTCCTTGTGCAGTGCCTTCTGGCCTGGATCCAGCAGTGCCCACTCTTCCTCTGTGAAATGCACCACCACCTCTTCAAAAGTCACTAGACCCTGTAAGAAGAAGAAAACAATTTCTTCTCACATGTTACATGTTGTTGTGTGCTTTCAATTTGTTTCCGACTTATGGCGACCGTAAGGCAAACCTACCATGAGGTTTTCTTGGCAAGATTTGGTCAAAGGGTGTTTGCCTTTTGCTTTCCTCTGAGGCTGAGAGAGTGTGAGCTGCCAAAGTTCAACTAATGGGTCTCTATGGCCAAGCTGAGAATCGAACCCTGGTCTCCAGAGTCACAATCCAACACTCAAACCCCTACATCACATTGGCTCCTGCATGTTACATAACAGTCCAAAATGAGCTAAGGCAGGCATTTAATAAAGACATATTAAAAAGGCATGGTGTGGAGAATGTGGATGAAGAGATTTTTTTCCCCCTCTCCTTCTTTCCCTAGAATCCAGCATAATCTATTGAAGCTGAATGATGGCTAAGCATAAAAATACAACTTTTGTGGAGCTCCAGGAGATGGAGGCCAGAGAAAAGAGTCCCATGGCTCCAAAAGACTTTCATGTCCAGCCATTTGTTCATTTCTCTAATACATTTCTCCAATATTCCACCATACTCTATATAGGATCCTGGTGGCTCATAAGTGCAATAAACAACAACAACAACAAAAACTAAATAGTGGTCCTTAGTGTACTGGGAAGAACAATTCTGATTTCTTGCATCAGATAGCTTGAGAGGCACAGTGGGTTTCCATGGCTGAGCAGGAATTCAAGTTCTGGTCTCCAGAATTGTAGTCCAACCCTCAAATCCCTCCACCACGCTGGCTGCCCTTTTTATTATTGTTCCAGAACTAGGTCATCCAAAGAACGTTCTTTCTAAGAATTCTTCCCTTTCATTCATCTCCCCCTACCTGATCCGGCTGGACTTGATCCATGGCCACTTCTACAGGAGAAGGCACCAAAGGAGGCCTCAGGTACATTCCATCACCTGTGAAGGGAACAGAGGATGTGTGTAACTAGCTATAGTCACCACTCCACATTTGCAGCTTTGACTTTTGCAGATTTTATTATTTGTGGATTTGATTAATGTGTTCTCTGTAGGGATCTCTAGATCCTCGAGTGAGACTTTATGGCCATCTTTCACAAGAGGTTGTGCGGAAGAACCCAGAGAGAACATTTCTCTAGACATTTATAGGTCTTCCAGTACAATTCTATGGTCAACCTTCAGCAGATGTTACACTGGAGGACTTAGAGTAGTGTTCTCTCAGATTAAAAAAAATACTGTTATTTTATTTGAGGTTTTCCCACTTTCACTGGGGTCCTGCATCCCTAACCCCAGTGAATGGGGAGGGCCCACTGTATTCTTAGATTGAAATCTGTTTGACTAGGGTTACCTTTGAAAACATTACATCATATCTACTTATTTATTAAAATATTTTATCCCACTCTTTTATCATGACATCTCAGGACAGCAAACATATAAAACAATATAAACTATTCAGACAATTCCAGTTTAAAATCAATAAATAGTTTAAACCAGATAAAAACATGTTCAACATTTCAAGCAAGTCTACAAATCTTAGAAAGACTACAGTTTAAAAACCATGTACATACTTAAAAATTAAGCCATTAATAAAAGCCATATTTTGATCCCTCACTGATAAGAAACCAATGTATGTGGCACACACCACATACAACAAATCTTGTAAAAACAAAGTTAAAAGTTCCTGCTCTAAATCAGGGTTTCTTAACCAGGATTCCTTGGAATCCTAGGGTTTTGTAAGAAGCCATGATTGGAAGGCAAAACTTTTTTCTTTAAGATTTATAGTAATTTTTATACAGACTTTTCTTGAGACCTGAAAACGTTTTCAGAATGAAATGTTTATTAACTTTAATACAAGCAATCTAACTGACAACCAAAATCATAAACATTCAGAAATAAAAATATAAAAAGAGACAACAAAATAAGAGACAAAGTAAAATGCATATACATATATGACCATAACTAATCTAAAACGAATACATAATACTAAAATACTTCACACTAAGTAGCTAAAACACAAAAGGGCTCTGACCCTCCAATCCAGACCATATTGAAAGAGAGAGAAGCAAAAGAAAAACAAAATATCGCACCATAATCCTACTAAAATTACGTTGACATAGCCCCAAATTAGTCTATTGTTAGATTTCTTATTGCTCCCTAAAACCTGAGACCTGAACCTCCTCCAGGGTAAAATGATTGAGAAAGACTGATCTATAAAAATAATAAATAAAACTTTTATTTACATCCCACTTTTTGTTAAAACAATCAAAGTGGTGTACATCATTAAAACAGTACAACAATATACTGTATACACAATATCCTCTCTTTAAAAACATTAAACAGTTAAAGATTAAAATTACATAAACATTAAAATCAAAGATGGTGGGTAAGATCATACCATATGTGGAAGGGATTATTTTGACCGATCTAAATTGGCCGATCTAACTTGTACCATTATTTCTTACACATATCATGGAAATTCTTTATTTCTCCCTAAGTAGAATTCATATAATGGATCTGTCTGAAACATTTAATCACAAGCCTGAATACAATTGATGGCACCAACTTCTCTTTATTCACAATCTGTCTTTTCTCCAAAACTGGGACTCAAAGCAGCTTGCAAATTAAATCAAATTCAGAATAGTTTAAAAAATACAAAAGATCAGCAATAAAATAGAATAGACTCCACTTTCACAGGTTAGAAAGGCTCCAAAAGTTGAGAAGACTAGAGAGACACACATATTGCTGTGTGCCTTCAAGTCATTTCTGATTTAGAGTGACCCTAAGGTGAACTTTTCACAAGATTTTCTTGGTAGGATTTGTTCAGAGGGAGGTTGCCATTGCCTTCCTCTGAGGCTGACTTGCCCAAGGTCACCCAAAAAGTTTCCATGTCTAAACAGGGATGTAAGAGCCAGCATGGCATGGAGGTTTGAGCATTAGACTAGACTCTGGAGACTAGGATTCAATTCCCTGCTCAGCCATGAAGCCCACTGGGGGACCTTGGGCAAGTCACACTCTCTCAACTTCAGGGGAAGGCAATTGGAAACTTCCTCTGAATCAATATTGCCAAGAAAACCCCATGATAGAATTGCCTTGGGGTCGCCATAAGTCGGAAACAACTTCAAGGCATAAAACAAGTCCGAGAGTGTATCCACACTGCAGAATTACCTTATCTGCCATGACTCTATCCTACAAAATCATGGGCTTTGTAGTTGGTGAGGTATTCAGCCTGGTCTGCCAGAGAGCGCCGGTGTCCCACCAAACTACAAATCCCAGGATTCTGTAGGATAGAGTCATTGCAATTAAACAGGTGCCAAACTGCTTTAATTCTGCTGTGTGCCTACACCCCCATTTCCTACCTAGTCAACATCCAAATCTCTACACCATGTTGGCTAAAGGGGAATATTAAAGCAGTCCAGAAATTACAGAAGTCTCAAGAGAGAAAATGAGGATGACAGGAAAATCAGGTGCTCCTTACCTACTGTGGTGGCACCTCCATCACTTTCCTGGATGATATGCCCAAACTCTACCTTGTTTCTTGTGCCCAGTGGAGACATCTCAGCCTCAGAGAACACAGTGTCCACCTTATCTGGTACTGTCTTCACCTGTAAAAAGACATGAAGATCATGGAAAGGGGCTATTAGGAAAGAAATAAAATGCTTGCCAGGAGGAAAACTGGAGACAGCTCTAGTATCTTTGATGGATGCCTAGAATCAGGAAATTCAGCAGTTGTTGCCAAACATGCAACCAGGTAACAAATGACACCTGCTGAAATCCCCTCTTCTACACAACCTTTAAAGATACAGGACCCCTCTCCTGTTTTCATTCTGGCAACCCAATGCAGGTTGAGTAATCACATTCAGCGATAGCATTTCTATACCACTTATCAATGAACTCAGCACTCTCTAAGTGGTTTACAATCTGTAAATAAGAGCAAATAATTGCAGGAAGAATTTCACTGATCACCTATTTCCTTCTGAGCCCAGGCTAAGAAGGCTGGGATTACTTTTCAGACCATCTAATGTACTTTAAAAAGGCCTCTCCTGGACTTAAAATCAGCTGCACCAAGAACACAAGGGTGGGAATTTGAAAACAGGTTGAGTCTCCCTCATCCAGAATTGAGAAATCCAAAATCTAATTGTCCAAAGGTGGGCCGAAAGAGTGACACCTTTGCTTTCGGATGGTTCAGCATACACAAACTTTGCTTCATGCACAAAATTATGAAAAAGATTGCATATAAAATTACTTTCAGTCTTTGTAAAAGGTGTATAAGAAATATAAATGAATGTTAATGAATCAACATTGCTCTTAGGGGCCACATATGCCCTGCATATACATTCCCCAACCAGAGTTTTAAGAACCCATTTCATTTTCTGCCTCTTGTCTTGAAACCATAAACCAGACAGTGGTGCCTGGAAAGTGCGGCAAGGCCAACTTTCCTGCCCTCCCTCCCTCCTGCTATGTCACTCAGTTGGTTTCCAGCCAGCCGGCCACCCTCTGACCATACCACTGATGGGGGGGGGGCAATGCTGCAGCCTCCAGAAAGCCCATTCAGGATCTGGCACAGCTGCTGGTTGAGTGACAAGGGGCGCCCAGCCACAGATGCTGGCGAAACATCAGAAAGGAACTCTTCTAGAACATGGCCACATAGCCTGAAAGCCCCAGAAAAAACTATGGAGGCAACACCCTTTCTCGTTCGCCTAGTAGCTGCACCAGTCCCACTGGGAAGTGGCATCTAAACCCCCAGTGTCACCCATAGTGGGCGGAGGGGGGGATACTAAAAAGCCATGCTCACCCCTTTCCTTCCTTATGGTGGCAGCAACCTCATGAGACCACTATTGCTGCAGGGAAGCAAAGCCAGGCATGCCCTCCTTGTGGGAGCATCCACCTCCTTGTCACTAGCAGTGAAGCAGGGCAAGGGGCACTCACCCCTTCCCCCACTGGTGGGACGATGGCCGGTTGGGTGTCCCCCCACTTCTGGAGTATCACCTGATGCAGGTTGCACAACACCCCCCAGTGATGCCACTGCCAATGTCTGGGGTGTCACCCAGTGCAGTCCTCCCTAGTGACATTGCTGCAACCAGATGCTCTCACCTGCTCCGCTTCTGCCTTCTTCTCCTCTGCCAGGCTCAGGAGGAAGCCCTCTGCCAAGGCCACTGCTTGGGAGGTTGTCTCCGCTCCACACTCTCGAACCCAGCTCCCCATCTCTGGGGGAAGGACGGCCAGGAACTGCTCCAGGATCACCAGGTCCAGCATTTCAGCCTTGCTGTGTCTCCCTGGCTTCAGCCACTGACAGCAGAGATTGTGGAGCCAGCTGCAAACTTCTCGAGGTCCTGCTGCCTCTTGGTACATGAATGCTCTGAAGCACTGGCACCGTACCTGTGACCCACAGGTATTCTTGGCCAGGTGCCCTGGCACACTTCCTACCAGGAATGTCCTACACTCCCCAGTCTCAGTAGCATCAAGACTTTCTCTTTGCGCTTCAGGACCAGTGGAGTTTGGCTCTTCCATCTTGTATCTGTGCCTTGTGTAGCAAAAAATAAAATAAAATAAAAATCCTATTTTTTTTCTTGATAGAAAGGTCAAAGTAAGTCGAAGAAGATAAGACTGAGTCGAAGAAGGTAAGAGTGAGTGAAAAAGGGTAAGAAGGAGGATGTACAGAAATAAAAAGAGAGAACTAAGAGGGAAAATAAAGAAGAGCAGGAAGAAGAAAAGGGAAAGTAGGAGTTAAGTAAGAAAGAAAGGGAAGGAAGGAATTTATGCAAGAAGAACAAGGAGAACGAAGGGAAATCAGAAGGAAAATATTACATATATTGAAAGAATGGAACACAAATCAAACATAAAATATAAATATTGTAGAATAGATAGATATATATGATAGATGGTACACGATTATCCATTTTTAGAAGAAAACTGAATTATAGTGATATTGTGATACTTGAGGAGTATGGTACTGAAGAATTGAGGATATGAAGACAAATTGTATTGCAGTGATATTGTTATTGTATTGGTATTATATTATGTCAATATTATGTGTGAAAGATGAAAATGAATGATAATGATGATGATGATGATGATGATGATAAAAATTTTTGGTTTTGGAGACAAACCACACCTAGCAGTGGCCACCATCTGTTCTGTCTGCATCTGTCTTACTCATTGAGCAGAAATTTGCTTTTCAAACACAATGTGCCTCTTTTTTCCCCTGTAAGACAACAGATGAACATCAAGATTCAAAAGACGAACTCTACCTTCTACCAAATATTTCCCCCCTTTCTGTTCTTGTCTGCCCTTCCCAAGACCACCATCTGGCAGAGGTTCCCAAACCATGGTCCTCCAGGTATTTGGGACTTCAGCTCCCAGAATTCCTGGATGTTGGACTAGTTGGCTGGGACTTCTGGGAGTTGAAGTCCAAAACACATGGAGGACCAGAGTTTGGGAAACATTGTCTGAGGCATAATCTCCAAATGC
Organism: Urosaurus nigricauda; assembly: GCA_034509955.1. NCBI lineage: Eukaryota > Metazoa > Chordata > Lepidosauria > Squamata > Phrynosomatidae > Urosaurus > Urosaurus nigricauda. The sequence continues at coordinate 321,793,517 of JAOEGL010000002.1, read as the reverse complement.
CCCAGTCTGGTAGAGAGAACCCCAATGAATCCCCTGTCACTCCACATTTTTAGCTGTTTTTTTAACAGGATTCCGGGGAAACACAATTTTAAATCCTATTTTTTGTATATGTGTAAACCAGTTTTTTTGCGTTAATGTTTTAACAAAACAAAATTGAATCATGCTCATTATGTTAATTGTGTGAAACATTTTTTTATATGTTAGGAAGCTTGATCACCATGTTTTAATGCTTTCTAACATTAACAACCCAAAGTTACTAGGCTCTGGTATGATTTACATCTTTCAATAAAATATCATTTAAAAAAAACTATTTCTATTAAATCTGAATATATGTAGAAGCCAGCATGGCATAGTGGTTTGAGTGTTGGACTATGTGCCAAAACACACTGCAGAAATAAGCCAGTTTGATTCGGCTTTAACTGTTCTGGCTGAATGCTAGGAAATTCTGGGAATTGTTGTTTTGTGCCCTATTTAGCCCTCTATGTTAGAGAGCTTTGGTTCCACAACAAACTACTGTATAGGGTTTTCTTGGTTCAGATTTCTTCAGAGGGGGTTTGCCATCCTCTGAGGCTGAGAGAGTGTGACTTGTGCAAGGTCACCCAGTGGGGAAACTGAATTATCTTATACACATATATTTGTTCTTGCTGTGTGCCTCCAAGTCATTTTTGACTTATGATGACCCAAGCGTGACTCTATAATAAAAGGGCTTTTCTTCAGATTCCTTCAGAGGGGAGTTAATCTTTGCTGAGGCTGAGAGAGTGTGACTCATCTAAGGTCAGCCCAGTGGGAAATCAAACTCTCTTATATACTACTACTACTAATTATTATTATTATATTTATTTATATTCTGCTCTTTCCCCAGAACTGGGACCCAGAGTGGCTCACAACATTAAAAGAACAATACAGTTAAAAGCATAGGAAAGTGAACAGAATTTAAATCATTACGATATTAAAACGGGTTACTTATTAAGAGAATAAAAATACAGTTAAAAAGATAAAAATTTAAAACAATTATACATATATCTGTTGTATATACATATATATATATATACATATATCTGTTGTATATACACATACACATATATCTGTTTTTCTTAAAATATACATATAATATACATATATCTGTTGTTTTTGTTGTGTAAATACACATATATCTGTGGTTGGATTAAAATATACATATATCTGTTGTTGTTGTGTAAATATACATATATTTGTTGTTAGATTAAAATATACATATATCTGTTGCTGTTTTGTGTAAATATACATATATCTGCTGTTGGATTAAAGTATACATACTGTACTATGTATCTGTTGTTGTTGTGTAAACATACATATATCTGTTGAGGAATTAAAATGTACATATATCTGCTGTTGTTGTTGTGTAAACATACATATATCTGTTGTTGGGTTAAAATATACAAATATCTGTTATTGTTGTTGTGTAAATATACATATAGCTATTGCTGGATTGAAATATACATATATCTGTTGTATAAATACACATATATGCTGTTGGATTAAAATATGCATATATATCTGTTGTTGTGTAAATATACATATAGTTGTTGTTGTTGTGTAAATATACATATATCTGTTGCTGGATTAAAATATACATGTATCTGTTGTATAAACATACATATATCTGTTGTTGGATTAAAATGTCATTGCCTTTCCCTGAGGCTGAGAGAGTGTGAAACCCCCCCTCCCCAGTGGGTTTCCATGGCTCAGCCAGGATTGGAACCCAGGTCTTCCAGAGTCATAGTGCAACAAACACTACCAAGCACTACACCACTCCAGCTGCACTAGGAAAACTCTTGACGCTTTTTATTGATGGAGGGAGGGTCTCTTCTTCCCTGTCCCTTCCTTTTCTGCTTTGCACATGAATTGCACTCTATCTTTAGGACAGTCTTACCTGTCTCTTAAGGAGGGGGAACCTAAACCCTTCTGCTGCTTCTTTTGGAGGACTGGAAGAGAAAGTGGGTGTTGCAGCACTCAGCCTTCATTGTCACTCTAGGAAGAGAGACACATCCCTCTCCTTAACCCTCTCCTTTCCCTTCAACCCTCTCCATCCCTAACCCCCAAATGATCCAAAAGATTTCCATGCCCAAACCCTGAGACCTGAGGCTGTCTCTCTACACTGCAGAATTGGTGCAGTTTCACAGTGCTTTAAATGCCCTGGCTCACATGCTATTTGCAATCCTGGGATTTGTAGTTTGCTGAGAGACTTTGCCTTCTCTCTCAGGCTGCTGGAACAGTCTAGTATTGACACTACTTTAGTATCGATTGCTCTTTGCAGTCCTGGGATTTGTAGTTTGGTGAGAGAAAGACTGAGCCTTGCCATCTCTCCCAGGCTGCAGAAATAGTCCAGTGTTGACACTGCTTTAGCTGCCACGGGGCATAGATTTTTTACGCAATATGCGTACATTTTATTTGGCCCATGACCAGCAAAGGAATGCAAAGTACACTTCAGAGGTACAATAGTGAACTGCAAAGTGATACAGGGTAATAAAATACTCACTCACCAGTGATTTTGTGAACGCCTTTGCTACCTTCTGGGGTGAGCCTAGTACGTTAGATATTATATCATAGGATGTTATAAGATAAAAGAATATAAAATGCAAAATTTGTATTCCCCCTGCCAATTTTTCAATTAAAAAATCAATAATAATAATAATAATAATATAGTACATTTAAGATAGGGAATTTGTTTTATATTCATTGTGGCAACATAGAATTTAGCAACTGTACATGTAATATAAGGATTTGAATCCTGGAGTAGATAATTCACATATAAGTTATCCAGGTGCTCTGGATGTTTTTTCCGTTCGAGGTGCAATATAAATTGGCCTGACATCCTTATAAAATTTGCAGTGTAACAGTATGTGTAAAATAGTTTCTACTGCCCTGGCTCTCACCAAACTACAAATCCCAGGATCCCAACTTGGGTTCAGCACAGTTTCCTTTGTCTGCGTCCGCACTGCATACATAATCCAGGTTGATGCCACTTTAACTGCCAGGTCTGAATGCTATGGAATTCTGTGGCACCAGAGCTCTCTGACAGAAGGCTAAATATCCCACGAAACAACAATTCCCAAAATTCTGTATCATTGAGCCATGGTAGTTAAAGCGGTGTCAACCTGGATTATTTCTGCAGTGTGGATGAAGCCAATGTTCACTTTAATTTCTTGTGTTTATTTTTAAATTTTTATAGAACCATTGCTGGTCCAGTAAGCCAAGATGGATTGATAGTTTTATGGCAACTTCCAGGGCTGACATGCCACTTTGACTGGCAGCAAAGCTGACTCAAGATACTTTGCTACCAGAATCAAAGAACCAACTAGCCCATTCCATGGACAGAAGCTGTCCTGGAAGGTGCCATTATACCTTTTGCTTTTGTGCAGAAAATGAACACAATTGTTGTGTGGCTTCCAGTCATGTCCAACTTATGGCGACCTAAGGTGAACCTAAGGTGGCTTGTGTGTTGAACTCCAAATGTGGAAACCAGAGTTCAGTTCCCCGCTTGGGCCATGAAATCCACTGGGTGACCTTGTGCAAGTCACACTCTCTCAGCTTCAGGGGATGGCAATGGCAAACCTCGTGTGAACAAATCATGCCAGAAAACCCCAAGATAAGTACACCTTAGGTTGCCATAAATTGGAAATGACTTAAAGGCACACAACAAGGCAGCCCTATTATGGAGTTTTCTTGGCAAGAGTTGTTCAGAGAGAGACAAGTTACCTTTATGGAAACCAATGACAGGACGAAAGGCAATGGGATCAGAGGGGGGTCGGGACTCAGGATGCCAAGGGCCCTTTCCTAATATACAGTTATAGCACTATAATTCAACTTTAACTGCCATGTTTCCTGAGATCAGCATTTTAGGAGTATATCAACAGTAGTATCAATAGATGTATGGTGTATAGATCAAGGGAAGTAATAGTATTGCTCTATTCTGCTTTGTGGGAGACACTTTGCTGAACAAGACAACATATGAAAGGGATCTAAGAGTCCAAGACCACAAGTTGAACATGAGTCAACAGTGAGAAGCAGCAGTTAAAAAGGCCAATGCTGTTTTAGGATGCATCAATAAAAGTATGGTGTCTAAGGGAAGTAATAGTGCCATTGTATTCTGCTTTGGTCAGGCCTCACTGGGAACAATACTGTGTCCAATTCAAAAAGGATGTTGAGAAAATGGAACGTGTCCAAAGGAGGGTGACCAAAATGGTGAAAGTTCTGGAAACTGTGCCCTATGAGGAACGGTTTAGTGTGCTACGGATGTTTAGCCTGGAGAAGAGACGGTTAAGAGGTGATATGATAACCCTGTTTAAATATTTGAAGGGATATGATGCTGAGGGTGGTGTAAGTTTGTTTTCTGCTGCTGCAGAGAATAAGACCTAGAGCAACGGATGCAAGCTACAGGAAAAGGGATTCCACCTCAACATTAGGAGGAACTTCCTGACAGTAAGAGATTTTCGGGGGAATGATGGAGTCTCCTTCTTTGAAGGTCTTTAAGCAGAGGCTGGATGGCCATTTCTTGGAGATGCTTTGATTGTGAATTCATCCATGGCAGAAGGAGGTTGGACTGGATGGCCCTCGGATTCTAGACCAAATCATTTAGAATTCTCAGACAGAGAGCTCCAGTTTTTCATCAAATTACAAATCTCAGGATTTCATAGAATCATAGATTCTATAGAATCATAGAATCATAGAGTTGGAAGAGACCCCAAGGGCCATCCAGTCCAACCCCCTGCCATGCAGGAACTCCCAATCAAAGCATCCCCGACAGATGGCCATCCAGCCTCTGCTTAAAGACCTCCAAGGAAGGCGATTCCACCACCCTCCGAGGGAGTATGTTCCACTGTCGAACAACCCCTTACTGTCAGGAAGTTCCTCCTAATGTTGAGGTGAATCCCCAAGAGTGACAGTGATATGAAAATGCTCTAACTGTGTAGTGTGAAAGAGCCAGTTCTGGAAGCTACAAAGATGTGTTGAGAACGTATAGTGGAATTGCCAATTGCTGGCTTGGCTGCAATCATGACTCATTTCCTGAAGAGGGTGATGGAAGTCCACCTTTGCGTGTGAAATCACAAGATTTAGAGAAATTAAATATATAGGAATGATTTCTCAACATTAAAACTGTTATAATTCAAAGATAGCTTAAACTGGAGCTTGAAGAGGTCTTTGTCTAACACAGGGAACAGATGTAAGGTATAGGATATCCATAGGCTAATTCGCTCCAAGACAACTGTTGGAATTATTCGGTTCTATGGATGATGTATGTTACTAACTGTGATTCTTTCCATGCTTTATTTGGCATTATATAATTGATATATATGTTGGACTAAACATAATGGATAGAATCTCCTTTAATGGTGATATTTGCTGTGTGTTTCTGTAGGGAGGTTCAAATATAGTAGGTGATGTAAGATGAGTTTGCCATGAGTACAAAAGAGATGAGAAGCTGCTGTTCAGCACCAGGCAACTTTGAGCAGACTTTTGCAAAACCAAACAAAGTTTTGTTCCTGCTTTTAAAATCCTCCAGCTTCTTGTTCAGTTTTTTGTCTAACATACTGGGCAGGAAGAAATAGCTGCATTTTTGCAGTCCAATTGCCTGTATAATGGTCCTGTGTGTGTGTTTCAACTCGACCTGCCTCTCACAAGTAATTTCATAGCAATAGCATTTTTGCAATAGCATTTACATTTCTATATCTCTTCATAGTGAACTCAGCACTAAGCGGTTTACAGTCCGTAAGCCACTTGCCCTCCAAAAGGTGAGTCCTCATTTTACCAACCTACGAAAGGATAGAAGGCTGAGTCAGCCGTGGAGCCCTGGGATAGAGGTCACAACCTTCTAGCTGCAGTACCAACATTTAATCACTGTGCCACCACTTTATTTAATTTGTATGTATTTTATTTAGACATTTTTATTCATCCTGACTCTCAAGGCAGATGAGAACAATATCAACATAAAGAATCCATAGAAAATGGGATAGGTCACATATAGCATCCACAGAAAACCAGATGTGGACTTGATTTTCAAGGGATGGGAACCAGAAAACAAAGTCTGACTCTGGCAAACAGGTACCATGGCAGCATTTGTCACCTGTTGTGAAGCCTTCCTTATATATTACACTCAAATCAAAATTGTCTAATAACAGGAGCATGGTCTTTTTGGCAGCAGAATTATGCCTTTGGAATTTCCTACCTAAGGTAAGGTTGTTGACTCCATCATTGTCAGTCTTAATTTCTATGAGGGTGTCATTTCATTGCTAATGATGAACAATTCATTTCAACGTTCCATTGCTAATGATGATCAGTGGGTGGGGTTGATAGGGAGGTTTTAAGATGGTGAAGGCATGGTAGTTATTACACTTTGTGGTTTCAGATGATAGTACCCTGAAAGTTAGGCTAGAAAGAAACCAATTGTCTGCTAATGCCACATCAATTTGGCTAAGCTGAGTTCTTCAGGCCACAAAGCAATCCTGGAAAAATGGTTAGATGAAATAAGTGAGTTGCACAAAGGATTTTCCCCAGCTGCAAGGCTTCATGACAGTTTAGTCTCTTCATTACAGTTTACCTGCCTTGAATCCCATTGTGGGAGTAAGACAGGAAATAAACCCTTTAAATAAATAAAACAAATAAATAGCTTCTATGCATCTATACATTCAAGCCCAAATTAGATGGATAGAGTGCTTCTATCAAAGGGTCCCTTCTGGTAGAAAGGCAGCATACAAATAAAATAAATAAAAAATAAAACCAATATGATGCCCCAATTTGTCCTCATGCTGTACTACCTTATAAAGTATCTTGAGCCAGAGCAACTCTCCTGTGGATTGGATCAGTCTTGTTAGTCATTTCATCAACAGTTGGCAGAACTGGAACTTAACCCCTCCAGTCTGCTGTCCTTCCACAATTGCACTAGTTTAAGAACAGAAGCAGGCTGGTTTGGCATCATTTCTTATCATGCATTTCCCCATGATAGCACTTTGGCTATCCATAGTCGCATGACCTCTTTTCCACACTGCCAAACACTGCCTTCAGGAGGAAGCGGCGGGAATGAACAATCATGACTGCCAACTGACTCCCAAAGCTGGCTGCTGTGTGAATGTGCACACAGTAGCTGGCTTCAGGAAAGTGTTGGCCATTGTGATTGTTGTTCTGCACATTCCCCAAAGTGTGAGGCTGTTGCTCACACATTCACACAGGAGCCCCATGCATCTGATGGGGACAAGGGATCAAAGTTGCCAACTGCCTCCCAAAACCAGCTACTGTGTGAATATGCCCACAGTAGCCCTGCACTTCAGGAAGGTGTTGGTATGCACTATTGCTGCTTCTCCCTTTTTCTCCTGGAGTGCTAGTCTGTAGCCCTGTTCTTCAGGAGGAAGGGAGATACAAGCCCTGAAGCTGGCTGCTCTGTGAATGTGCACATAGCACCTGGTTTGGGGAAGGTGTTGGCAGCTGCTATTGCTGTGAGAGGAGGAGAAGAAGAGCAGAATCAGGTTCACTCACACAACGTGGCTGCCTGAGCAGTGGAACTGCAGCAGAAGAGACCTATTGCACAAAGGCAGTACAGAGCGGCAGTGAGATTGCGAACCTATTGATGGGTTTTGCCCATCAATGAAATGGTGTGTTACAAAAATGAAAGGAATGCAAGGCAGCAGCAGGATGGACACAACATTGTGTGATAAATACCAACCAAAGTCCCCTTTATACTATTCCACTAGCCTCATGTTGTGAAGTCCTAAGTTACGTTGTAGGAGATCTCTTATGGTTCAGGAGGGGCGGATGTGGTACAGCTCCTAATGACTTAGATTGCTTTTCCCCACTGTGCAATCTATGGTGTAGATCTAGGCTTTGGAGAGAACTGAAATTCTTTCCACATTCAGAACATTTCCATGGCTTCTCTCCTGTGTGAGTCCTTTGATGAGAAGTAAGGTTACTACTCCAGCGGAAACTCTTTCCACACACTGAGCATCCGTATGGTTTTTCTCCTGTATGGATTCTTTGATGAGTAGTAAGGGCACTGCTCTGGCTAAAGCTTTTCCCACACTCTGAGCATTTGTAGGGTGTCTCTCCTGTGTGGGTCCTCTGATGTGTGGCAAGGGCACTGTTGTGTCTGAAGCTCTTTCCACAAACTGAGCATTTATAGGGGTTCTCCCCTGTATGGAGTCGCTGATGATTAGTAAGACCAGTGTTCCTACTGAAGCTCTTTCCACACTCTGCACATTCAAATGGCTTTTCACCTGTGTGTGTTCTTTGATGATAAATAAGGGTACTACTCAAACAGAAACTCTTTCCACAGTCGGAGCACTTATATGGCTTCTCGGAAGCATGGTTTTTTTGATGATAGGTGAAGCTACCACGTTGGCTGAAGCTTTTCCCACACTCTAAACATTTATAGGGTTTTTCCCCAGTGTGCATTCTTTGATGTTTGGTAAGGCTTATTCTGCAAGTGAAGCTCTTCCCACATTCAAAACATTTGAATGGTTTTTCCCCCGTGTGAGTTCTCTGATGATAGGTGAGGCTACCTCTTTGAGTGAAACTCTTTCCACACTCAAAACATTTATATGGTTTATCTGCAGAATGGGTTCTTTGATGACAAGTAAGGTTATTGCTCTGGCTGAAGCTTCTTCCACACTCTGAGCATGTATATGGTTTATCTCCTGTGTGGATTCTCTGGTGGCTTAAAAGGTTACAGCTCTGACTGAAACTCTTTCCACACTCTGAACACTTAAATGGCTTCTTTGCTTCACATGCTCCCGTAGGTGTGCGAAGGCTTGAGATCCTACTTGACTGTTTTACACAGTGGGAGAGTTTTTCTCCTTTTTTTGTACAAACCTCCTCTTGCATTGGGATTTCACAGAAGTCAATGCCTTCAGAAACAAGAGACATCTTCTTCCACTTCTGATTTATTTCAGTATTTATTCTCCACTGTTCACTCTTTTTATCATTCTCGTGCCCATCATCTGTAGGAATAGAGACAGAAGCATGATCAGAGAGGAATGGATCCATAAATAAATAATAATAAATAATAAATACAAATAAGAAAGAACCAGGAACAGCCAGTATGAAAATGAGACACCAATACCTTCTTCATCAGACCAATGAAGCCTACTCAGAACCCATTGCAACCAACTACACCTTATATAACCATTCTGGAAACATACTGGGTGAAGAGCAGAATCCAATTATCATCCTTCTGGATGGAGGAGAGCAAATGTTGCCCCCATCTTCAAAAAGGGAGAAAAAGAAGACCCAAACAACTACTGCATCATCATCATCATTATCATCATCATGTTTATTATTATGTTTATTTATATCCTGCCTTCCTCCCAGTACAGAGACTCAAGGCAGACATCAATATCAGGAAAGATTTTAGAGCAGATCATTAAATATAGTTGTCCCTATGTTTTCACAGACTTGAGATCTGGCAGTTTTGATTATTCACGGAAGGGCAACCTCCATGAATTTGGAGGGAGGACTGTAGTCTGTAAGCACGTACAAAGGAATGCCATGATGGGGAGTCGAAGGCTTTCATGGCCGGCATCCATAGTATTTTGTGGGGCTTTCGGGCTATGTGGCCATGTTCTAGAAGAGTTCCTTTCTGACATTTTGCCAGCATCTGTGGCTGGCATCTTCTCTGAACTATGAATGCCATGATTTCTAAAAGTCAAGATGGGTTTCTTAAAAAGAAAGTAATGCCAGGTTACTCTTATCTCTTTTTTTATAGAGTTATAAAGAGAATGCATTTCTTGATTTCAGTAAGGTCTTTGATGAGGTTTCCCCATGATATTCTTACAAACAAACTAGTAAAATGTGGGACAATGCAAATATTAGGTGGCTCAACAACGGAACCCAAAGGATATTCAACTATGACTCCTCTTCATCCTGGAGAGAAGGGAATTCTGTCCTGGACCCAGATAAAGATCTTTATCAGTGACTTGGATGATGGGATAGAGGGCATGCTTATCTAATTTGCAGATGACACCAAATTAGGAAGGGTCACTTCCAGTGATATCCTGAATGACATGTTGTGATAAAGGGGTGGGGGGAGGCTGGTAGCACGCTAATAATCAATGCAAAATTAAGACCAGAAAACTAACACCACATAGCAAGATAAACTATATAGTAAGATAAACCAATGAAATTATATATTGTAAAATGGGATGGTTATATTTGTAAAAGGCTACAAGGATATGAAGACCAATTTTCTTATATTATTAATTAATGTTTTACAGTCACCCCTCCTCTCTCACAGACTTGAGATCCATGCTCTTGAATATTCACGGAGGGCAACTTCCATTATTCTCAATGGGGCGTGCCCCCATGGTGCATGGGCCATTCAAGCCTATGGGGCTTGAATATCTGCGAGACTCTATTTTTGCCGGGGGGGGGGGGGGGTTGTGGTGTCTGGAATTGATCCCTCATGAAAACGGAGGGCCAACTGTGTTGGGGATGATGGGAGGTGATGCACATTTACCCAGGCTCAGGTCCTCACCATCTGGTCAAACTGGGCTGATCAGAACTGATCAATGGTGTGATGTGTTGCAGGTAGCAGAGTTGCCCATGAAGCGGCTCAGGAACAAAACCATCAGCTCTGGAACATCTGGAATCACTGTTGCTGCTTCCCCTTTCTTGCAGTCAACAAACCACGCGAGCTGTTCACTAAACTATCTTTATTGACTAGTTGAATAATACAAACTCTATAGTAAAACAATAAACATCTTGCAACACATTTCTTGCTCTTGCTAAACACACTCTGGCTATGCTAATCAAGCTATATACATACTCATCTCCTCCTGCACAAAAGCTTAGTTACAAGTTCAGGTTCACCTTCTAGTTCACATTGTTGATGGTGTGGAGGATGATGCAGTGCTGGGGTGCAGAGAACAATGGCTCACCGGAACAATACTGAAATAGTTCAACTTTTGTTACCACCCACTGGGTGTGCACTGGGTGTGTATTGGGTGTGTACAATCAATACTATTGGTTATTTCCACACTTTCCCATACTATAGTCCAACCTCTTACTATGACCTAAACACTCATGTGATGTTTTCAATGATGTCGTTGTTTACCTTTTCCATGACCTTCCTTTCCGGAACTTGTGTTGCTATTCCGTGTGTGTTATGGCTATACTCACATCTGTTGTTATTGTGTACATGTCTGACTACACTATCTCACCTCGTGCTGGAAATTTACAGACTTTGGTTCTCACATACAGCTTTGCATTTCTATGACTATAATTCCCATGCTCCTTGCCTTAACAAACTGTACTATCAGAAATGTTTATATATATTATTAGCTTATTTAAGTATAGTTTAAAATTCAAAAGATATGAACTTGTTGGTTATTGTGCTATGCAAAGAGTTCCTTTTCTAGGCTTAATTTTGCATTGATTATCAACCTGTCATCACCACCTTGTGTTTTTTTTTTCTTTTTCTGTTTCTTATTCTCAGAGGTAGACACAGGAGTGTTACACCTACTTTGTACATGTTGTGATAAAGTAAAGATTAGCAGAAATTCCTGGTTCCAGTCAAGGCAGAAAGGCAGCCTTACCCAGAGAGGCCATGATCCCATGAGTCTCCTCCATGACTTCCTTGTGTAAAGTCCTTTGGCCTGGATCCAGCAGAATCCACTCCTCCTCCGTGAAATGCACAGCTACCTCCTCAAAGGTCACCGGATCCTGAAACAAGAGCAATAAGTCAATTTCTATTCACAGGTAACACATGGATCTGAAAAAGCAGTAAAGATAAGTGCATGCGAGTCAAGGTGTTGCTGTGGGAGGGGAACAAACTGAAGGCATTGCCACCAGATAAGATTTCTGACATATGCTGCCACACTATGATTTGTGCCGACTTAAAAGAATAACAAGTTACATTCATCCTAACGTTTTGTAGAGTGCAACCCACAGGCATCTGAAGATGTGGACTGCAGGACCGAAAACTATGGGGCAAACAAAACCTGCTAGTCTTGAAGGTGCCACAAAGTGTGACAGTGTCTGTCAGTGTAGATGGGATTCAAAGGAAAGCAGATACATTGACATTAAAGAAGCATAAGGGTATCAACAGTAAATGTCCATCATACCTGCATGTCAGGGTGTGACTTCTGTGCCCCTTCAGATGTTGTTGGGCTATAACTCACAGCAGCCTCAGCCAGCCTAGCCAATGGTTAGGAAGGCTAGGAAATGCAATCCAACATCGTCTATTATTCTTATTCATATTCTTGTTATTGTACCATGGTCCCTTGTTATTCGCTGGAATTTGGTTCCAGGACCTGCCGTGGATACCAAAATCCATAGTCCCATTAAATACAATTGTATAGTAAAATTGTGTCCCTTATTTTTAAAAATGGCAAAATCAAGGTTTGCTATTTGGAATTTATACTTTTTTTTAATATACTTGTCCCTCCAAATTTGCGGCTTTGACTTCTGTGGCTTTGATTATTCACGGATTTTATTAATATGTTCTCTCTAGGAATCTCTAGGCCCTGCAGTGCAACTCTATGAACAACTTTAACCAAAGGTTGTACTGAAGGACCTAGAGATTCCTAAAGAGAATGCTCCACTAGGCATTTGCAGCTCCTCCAGCGCAATTCAATGTCTGGCAGATGTTGACCACAGAGTTGCACTGGAGGACCTGGAGATTCGTAGAGAAGTATTCTCTCAGGTAAAAACATAGCGTTTTTGTTATTTGTGTTTTTTCCACATTCATGGGGGTCCTGTAGAGGGATGAGTGTATTTTTAAGCCGTGGATGGTTAAATCCGTGGATAAAAAAATCAGTGAATATGGAGGACAGATGGTATTTCTAATTCAGCGCTGTAACTGTAACACTGTAACTTAAACTTTTTTATATTTAAAAATTTAAAATGTTTAAATCCAAGGGCCTCTCTCCTCACACTGAGCCTCTCCCCATTCACACCATCTTTTCAACATTTTAAAGAGATACAGATGAATGCCACAGCCTGTTTTATGCCCAAAGGCAGATTTTAGGGAATAGTGGTGTCACTCCCAACGTAGGGTGTCACCTGGTAGGGCCCAGACACTCCTTGTGACATCCCTTATGCCCACAGGGCAAGGACCTATCATAGAATCATAGAGTTGGAAGAGACCCCTGCCCCGAGCCATCCAGTCCAACCCCCCTGCCATGCAGGAACTCTCAGTCAAAGCATCCCCGATAGATGGCCATCCAACCTTTGTTTAAAGACCTCCAAGGAAGGAGGTTCCACCACTCTCCGAGGGAGTGTGTTCCACTGTCCAATAGATCTTACTGTCAGGAAATTCCTCCTTCTGTTGAGATGGAATCTCTTTTCCTGTAGCTTGCATCCATTGTTCTGAGTCTTATTCTCTGGAGCAACAGAAAACAAGTTTGCTCCCTCCTCAATATGACAACCCTTCAAATATTTAAACAGGGCTATCATATTACCTCTTCTCCAGGCTAAACATACCCAATTCCCTATGTTGTTCCTCATAAGGCATGGTTTCCAGACCCTTCACCATTTTAGTCACCCTTCTTTGGATACGCTCCAGTTTCTCAACGTCTTTTTTTAATTGTCTGGGATCCTTATTGCAAGCCCAGGACTTTCAGAGTGCCTGCACACAGTTCTCATTCTGGTCCCCCCCCCCCTTTGTACCTGATCTGGCTTGACAGCAAACATTTCCACTCTTCTGGGAGAAGGTCTTGAACACAACCCTGGATTCATTCTACCACCTGTGATAGAGACATACAAACTGAGTAAATATTTTATCCTTGACATTTTTTTGCATTTTCAATGCTAGGCAAAAGTTATTGAGTCACTAGAGAAGTTAATTTTAATTCATGTTTTATTGGTTTCATATAAAATAATACAAATATAACCGGTAACATTTTAACAAATCAAACATAATCAAGTAATAAACAAACTGAGTCTACATCTGCATTACAGAAATAAAGCAGAAATAAAGTCTGAAATCCCTTTAATTTCCTCTGATCAATGCTATGGAAGTCTGAGATTTGTAGTTTTGTGAGATATTTAGCTTTCTCTATTAGAGAGCTCTAGTGCCACAACAAACTACAAATCCCAGAATTCAATAGAATTGAGCCAGTGCAATTAAAGTGGTGTCATAGAATCATAGAATCATAGAGTTGGAAGAGACCACAAGGGCCTTCTAGTCCAAACCCCTGCTATGCAGGAGCTCTCAATCAAAGCATCCCTAACAGATGGTCATCCAGACTCTGTTTAAAGACTTCTATGGAAGGGAACTCTACTACACTCCAAGGGAGTGTGTTCCACTGTTGAACAGCCCTTACTGTCAAGATGTTCCTCCTAATGTTGAGGTGGAATCTCTTTTCCTGTAGTATGCATCCATTTTTCCGAGTCCTGTTCTCTGGAGCAGCAGAAAATAAGCTTGCTCCATCCTCAATGCGACATCCCTTCAAATACTTAAACAGGACTATCATATCACCTCTTAACTTTCTCTTCCCCAGGCTAAACACCCCCTGCTCCCCAAGTCGTTCCTCATAGGGCATGGTTTCCAGACCCTTCCCCATTTTAGTTGCTCTCCCTTGGACATGCTCCAGTTTCTCCACATCCTTTTGGAATTGTGGTGCCCAGAACTGGACACAGTGTTATTCCAGGTGGGGCTTGACCAAAGCAGAATAGAGTGGCACTATTACTTCTCTCGATTTAGACACTATACTTCTATTGATCAACAGAAGTGTCGAACTACTTTATTTTTCCAGTGCAGATGCAGCCTGAACTAAAACAAAAGAGGATGATGATCAGAATTATAAAGGTGAAACCAATGCCAGTGAACTACATTAGCATTTAAAGTTGTTATAAAGTCTCCCATATAACATATTTCCAGAGTCCTAGATGTTGAGCTGGTGGTTTCAACATTGTTGAAGTATTGTTGATATAATCCACAAAAGGAAGCCATTTTGTATCCAAAGCAGACAGAAAAGAGTTCAGCAACTATAGGACAATAGCACTAATCTCACATGCAAGCAAAATAATGCTCAAAATTCTGCAGCATAGGCTGCAGCCATACATGGAGAAAGAAATTCCAGAGGGAAGCAGCATTCAGAAAAAGAAGGGGCACCTGGGACCACATTGCAAACACGCAATGGCTAATGGAGTGCACCAAAGAATTCCAAAAAAAGAATCAGCATGTGTTTTATAGACTATAGCAAAGCATTTGATTGTATAGATCAGAAAAAGCGATGGAATGCACTCAAAGACATGGAGGTATCACTACATCTGATAGTCCTGATGCAGACTCTGTACCAAGGACAAGAGTTCACTGTCAGAACAGAATTCGGGGAAACAGTGTTTCTCAATAGGGTCAGACAAGGCTGCATCCAATCACCCTACTTGTTTAACTTATATGCTGAAAACATCATAAGAAAAGCAGAATTAGAATTTAAAAAGGAGGAGTGAAGATAGGAGGAAGCTACATTAAAAACCTAAGATATGCAGACAACACCATAATATTAGCAGAAGACATTGAGGAATTGGAACAGTTAATAAGGAAGGTCAAAAATGAAAGTGAGGGCAGTTCTGATTTTAAAACATAAAGAAAACAAAAATAATGATCACAGAAGAAATACACAAATTCAATCCAGACAACGAGGAAATTGAAATAGTTAAAGAATTCCCACATCTAGGATCAAACACTGACCAGAATGGAGACTGCAGTCAATAAATAAAAAGAAGACTAGGAATGGGAAGGGCAGCTATTAAAGAAATGGAATAGGTACTGAAGAGCAAAGGCATAAAACTGAGCACTAAAGTCAGAATAATTCAGGCCATTGTATTCCCAATGACCATGTATGGATGCAAGAACTGGACAGTGGAGGAAGCAGACAGAAAGAAAATCAACTCATTAGAAATGTGGTGCTGGCAAAGAGTACTTAGGATCCCATGGACAGCCAAGAAGACAAACAAATGGGTTCTTTAACAAATCAGACCAGGGCTCTCCTTGGAAGCAAAGATGATCAAGTTTAGACTATTGTACTTTAGCTACATCATGAGAAGGCCTGGATCACTAGAAAAAACACTAAAGCTAGGAAAAGTAAAGGGTAGAAGAAACAGAGGAAGACCACAAATCAGATGGATAAACTCGATCGGGGGTTATAGGCAAGGGCTTGCAGGATCTGGGCAAGGCAGTGGAGCATAGGGATTCTTGGAGATGTCTCATCCACTGGGTCGCCATGAGTTGGAACTGACTCGAGGGCAGCTAACAACAACAACAACAACAAGAAGAAGTCCTATGTAGGTCCCAAGCAGTTGAAATGGAAGAGATAATCTACATTGTAGAAATAATGCAGTTCGACACCACTTTAAGTGCTGTAGTTCCATCCTATTGAATCCTGGGATTTATAGGCCCATTTTAGATGGGCACTTTGCGGCGTCTTAAGGGTTAGGAAGGGCGTCTTTAGGGTTAGGGAGGGCGTAGCTTTTACACCCTCCCTAACCCTAAAGCGTATGGACGCCGCCATTTAAAAATGGCAGCGTCCATACGGAGGCTCCGCAAAGGCGTCATCACGTGCGCAGCGTTTTGACACGCTGCGCACGTTGTGACGCTTTTGCGGTGCGGGAGGGCGCCAATCGCGCCCTTCCCACGCCGCAAAAAAAGAGCTCCAACGTGGAGCTCTTTTTTTGCGGCGGGTCTTTGCCCCGGCCTTTAAATGGCCACGGCAAAGACCCAGGGAGAAAGGGGCCGTGGCAGTGGCCCCTTTCCCCCTTCAGCCCCGCCAAGGGAAGCGGGGTGCAGCGGGCGCCCAGAGCGCCTGCTGCACCCCGCTTGGAGGCTGTGGGGAACCGGCAGTTTGCTGGTTCCCCACGGCCTCCAAAAGCGGCGGGATGAGGCCTCTGGGGCTGCCCGTGCAGCAGCCTCGGCCTCATCTCACCGCTTGAAGGGGCGACTATGGACCACCTCTTTTGGGCGGTCTAAAAAGCCCCATAGTTTTACAAGGTCTTTGGCCATCTCTGACAAAGTATTGCAATGCCACACAAAACTACACATCCCATGATTTTGTAGGATGGAGCCATGGCAATTAAAGTGGTGTTAAACTGCTTTAGTATTTCTACAGTGTAGATGCACCCGTAATCAGCCTTCTTCCCTACAAATGGAATTTAAAGTAACCCAGGAAATCTGAAGCATGCTCTTGGCACAGAGAAAGAATTCAATGTTGGACAGAAACGTTCATTTTCCCTTACCTGGTGGGGTGGTACCTCCGTAATCCTCCTCCGTTATCCATCTGAACTCTTTCCCTTTTTGGGCTTCTTCTGGAGCCTTCTCTGTCTCAGTGGACCCAGAAAATGCTGCCTTCACCTGAAAGAAAACTAAAGATCTGAGGCAGGAGAATCAGCACCCATTGAGAAATGAATTACAACACCCACTTTTCCATGTCGTGATATTTAATATTCTGATTTTACATAGGCTGATCTAAATTCTGCTGAATGGGCTCTTTTTGTTTCCTGTTGATTTAAAAAAAATATTGTTGTGTGCCTTCAAATCATTTCCAACTTATAGCAACCCTAACACAAACTTGTCACAGTGTGGAGTCGAAGGCTTTCGTGGCTGGCATCCATAGTTTTTTGTAGGGCTTTCGGGCTATGTGGCCATGTTCTAGAAGAGTTCGTTTCTGACGTTTCCCCAGCATCTATGGCTGGCATATTCAGAGAAGATTTCTCAATTTCTCTGAAGATGCCATCCACAGATGATGGTGAAACATCAGAAAAGAACTCTTCTAGAACATGGCCACATAGTCTGAAAGCTCCACAAAAAACTATTGTCACAGTGTTTTCTTGGCAGGATGTGTTCAGAGGGGATTTCCTTTGGCCTTCCTCTGAGGCTGAGAGAGTATGACATGCCTAAGGTCACCAAGTGGGTTGCCATAGCTGTATAGGGATTCTAACAAAGTCCAGGTCCACCATTCAGACCACTACACCACACTGGCTCTGTTGTTGTTGCTTAAATCCCATTGTTTATTCTATTTCCCTCCTCCTATTTGTATGCATCATTTATTTACTAAAAATATCATATGACTGGGGAAGAAAAGAATCTCATTGTTTATTCTCTTTCCCCCCTTCAATTTGTATGCATCATTTATTTAATAAAAATATCCTATGACTGGAGGAGAAAAGAATCTGGACAGCAATTTCATAAATAAGTATGGAACGGGGAAACCTGCTGGAGCCAAAACCTCCCCAATCTCTTCTGCCACTCTGGAATTTTTGTGAAGTCGAAGGCTTTCATGGACGGCATCCATAGTTTTTTGTGGGTTTATTTGGGCTATGTGGCTATTTTCTAAAAGAGTTTGTTCTTGACGTTTCGCCAGCATCTGTGGCTGGCATCTTCAGAGAATACTGGCATGGAAGTGCAAAATGCAAATGAAAACCACCCAGGATCAGGGTTTTTCCCATCAGAGAATGGACCATTAATGAAGCAGACACAAATCCTCCTTGCATATCCTCCCACCCTGAGACCTTGCCATTCAACAACAGAATAATACACAGATTAACATGGAAATCACTCCTCCCTACCCAAGGTCACACAGTATATATACACCCTACTCATTTCCATGCCAGCATTTTCTGAAGATGCCAGGCACAAATGCTGGTGAAATGTCAGGAATAACCTCTTCTAGAACATGGCCACATGGCTCGAAAAACCTACAAAAATCTATGGAATTTTTTTTGGGGGGGGGGGGTACCTAAAATAGAGGAATGGTATATAAAAATTATAGAGCTAAAACAAATTGACATTTTGACTGCATTAATTAATAATGGATCAGAAGAAAAAAGACAAAAGGAATGGGTACAAGTTAAAAAATACTGGAGTCATAATTTAGAAATTAAAGAAGAGTTATAATGTATTATACTCGAAAGATCTATGTGTAGAAGGATATAAATTAAGCATGTCAAGGGCATATTTAGTGTTGGGAGTTCACTAGTTTATAGGAGTATACGAAGAATAAGGATGTTATTTTTTAAAAATGTTATATTTGTCATTTGTATTATTATCGACAAGTTATCTGGATCTCTTTGTAGACATACTAAATAAAGAATCATAAAAAAAAGAAAAAAAACTATGGAATTTTTGTTAATGGGTAGAATTAATTCCGAAAAAATCATGTGTACACTAGCCCTCTCCTTCTGCCCTTTGGCACAAGTGGATAATTTGAGTAACAGATAAAGGATGCCAGGGGTTCTTATCCCCCGTTTTTCAGACCCTTGGACTTACAAAAATGACATGTTCTTACCTGTTTATTCTCCTCTACTTGGCTCAAAAGAAAACCCTCTGCCAGGGCCACAGCCTGGGAACAGGTCTCTGCTCTACACTCTCGAACCCAATTCTCCATATCTGGGGGAAGGATGGCCAGGAACTGCTCCAGGATCACCAGGTCCAGCATCTGAGCCTTGGTGTGCCTTTCTGGCTTCAGCCACCAACAGCAAAGGTCATGCAATTGACTGCAAACCTCTCGGGGTCCCTTGGCCTCCTGGTATTTGAATCCCCTGAAGTGCTGGCACTGTAGCTCTGAGCTGTCGGCATTGTAGCTCTGGATCTTTTGTGCTGTTCTTTCCCAGATTGTCCCAACATGACCCACCTCAGCGACACCAGGACCATCTCTTTCTGCTACGGGACCAACTGCATTTGCCATTTCCATCTTCAGCCAGCTCTCCAGCTCCAAGTGGACTCAGAATAATTGGTGCACTGTCAATTTCTTTCTTATGTCCAGGTCAGCAAGAATTTATTGGGGAGTGGCAGGGGACATTAAGCAGAGGCCATAACCCTGTACATCTGCATCTGTTAGCCTCAATAAGCAGAATGAGGCTTTACAAGAAGATCTGGGTGATTTGGAGTACCAACTGGAACTTCTTTCTGTAAGAAACACAAATGATTGCTAATACTGTACTAGGATACAGAATGAATTTGAATTAACATTCTCACATACCAATGGTATATATATGTCTGTCCCTGGTTTCCACTTTGCTAAATGTATCTGAGGAAGTAGACTTAAGCCTAGGAAAGCTCACACTGCCAACTTCTTTCTTTCATTTAGTTTCAAAGGTGCTACAAGATCTCTCCACTTGGATACAGAGTGAGTGATATCTACCTTGATAACAATACTTGTGAATGGATCTAGGAGTCTTTGTAGACCACAATCTGAACATGAGTCAACAGTGTGATGCGGCAGCTAAAAAGGCCAATACAATTCTATGCTGCATTAATAGAAGTACAATGTCTAGATCAAGGGAACTAATAGTGCCACTCTATTCTGCTTTGGCCAGGCCTCACCTGTAATACTGTGTCCAGTTCTGGGCACCACAATTCAAAAAGGACGTTGAGAAGCTGGAGCATGTCCAAAGGAGGCCAACTTAAATGGTGAAAGGTCTGGGAACCATGTCCTATGAAGAGAGACATAGGGAGCTGGGTATGTTTAGCCTGGAGAAGAGACAGTTAAAAGGTGATATGATAGCCCTGTTTAAATATTGTAAGGATGTCATATTGAGGATGGAACAACAAACTTGTTTTCTGCTGCTCCAGAGAATAGGACCCAGAGGAATGGATGGAAGCTACAGGAAAAGGGATTCCACCTCAAAATTAGGAGGAACTTCCTGACAGCAAGAGATGTTTGACAGTTGAAGACTTTCTCAGAGAGTGGTGGAGTCTCCTTCTTTGGAGATCTTTAAATGGAGGCTGGATGGCCATCTGTCAGGGGTGCTTTGATTGTGAGTTCCTGCATTGCAGAAGGAGGTTGGATTGGATGGTCCTTGAGGTCTCTTCCAACTCTATGATTCTATGGGGTTTGTCACACTGTGGCTGCTTTTGGCATTAAAGAGAGATTAAAGCCCATTTAAAATCCTGCAAATGAAGCTGAAATGGCGATTAATTGTGCAAAGAAAGTCTACTGGAAATGCATTGTCGCTGAAATCCCAAAAGTAATGAGATGTGCATTAATGCTTCTTTGTGAGCAGAGCAGTATCCAGTGTCAGTGGCTTCTTCTTCATTTTAGAGTGCAAGAAATGCCCTTCAGAAACAAACCCTTCAATTCACAAACGTTCACCCCAAACAACCTGAGATTGAGAGAGTGTGACTTGCCCAGGGTTACCCACTAGGCTTCATGACTGAGGTGGGAATTGATCCCTGGTCGTCAGAGTCACAGTCAAACACTCAAACTTTTAAAAGAGAAGAAGTAAAAAAGAATTATTATTATTTCAGCTAATGGCCATGGAGAGCCAGAGTGATGTAGTGGTTTGAGTGTCGGACTACAACTCTGGAGTCTGATTCTCAGCTCCGCCACGAAACCCACTAGGTGACCTTGGGCAAGTCACACTCTCTCAGCTTCAGAAGGCAAGGAGAAACCTCCTCTGAACAAATATGGTAAAAAAAAAAACCCCATTACATGAAAGCACATAACAACAAGAGGCCATCATAACATCTGAACTGCATTTTGCACTTTAATTTTCTGATTTACTCCTATTGGAGTAATCCTACACAAATGCAAACCAAACCAAAACAAAAACACTGTTCTGGTTAAACCAATAACAAAACCCCACCAGCTTATATAATAGTTGTGTTTTTTAAAATGATCTTTTAAAGCATCTTGTTTGGGTTGAACTCATACGATGTGAAAGATTTTGTATTTTAAAAACCCTGTTGTTGACTGTATTTTTCCTAATGAGAAGTGATGAGGGACAATCCCATCCTTTTGCCTTTCCCCCATTGCTGCCTTCATGCCAAGTGGCCACAACCACACACCCAAATGTGCAACCCACTATTCTTAGCCCCCTTTGCCTTCATCGTCTTCCCTTCCATCCTTCTGCTCCCTGCATCCCACTGTCCTTTGCCTTAGAAGGAGGATGCATGTTGGTTAACTAACATCTAGATTGAGAAAAAAAAATCCCAGCCTCTTTTGGATCTAATGTAAACACACAAACACATGCATGCACCCCTTCCTTGTCTGCATTGCACTCCTCTTTTGCACCCTCATCCCCTAAAAGCATCTGCTGCTCACCAGGTTCCTCTTAAGGAGGAGGGCGGTTCTCCCCATGTCAAGAATAGATGTCAGGGTTTCTTTTGTCCTTTCCCTGTGTGTGTGTGTGTGTGTTTGTGTGTGCATGCATGCATGCATGCAAGGGATGGGGGGGCAGAGATGTGGAGAGTGGTGGGTGCTGCAATGCAGTCTTGATGCCTCTCTAGGAATCAAGGCTCTGTCATTTTTTAACCATGAGTTGGACTTGCCATCCTTTATAATCTTTGCTCCAAAACCTATGGAGGAGACTAGTAGGGTTGCCAGAGTCAAAACTGGAGAAGCCCACTGTCCCTTTAATGCCTTAGTTTGTGTGTGTGGGTTTCCCAAGTTGCATGGATTTTTCCTAGGCTTTTCTTACACAAGGGATACTCAAGAGGTGGTTTGGCTAGTTCCTTCCTTTGAAATATACCCTATGGTATGGAGTCAAAGGCTTTCATGGCCATCCATAATTTTTTTGTGAGTTTTTCAGGCTATGTGGACATGTTCTAGAAGAGTTTGTTTCTGACGTTTCACCACCATCTGTGGCTGGCATCTTATATGCCAGTCACAGATACTGGCAGAACGTCAAAAACTCTTCTAGAACATGGCCACATAGCCCGTAAAACTCACAAAAAACTATACCCTACAGTAGTTTTTATTCCTTGGCAACCTTCCATCCAAGTAGTGACCAGTGATGACCCTGCTCAGTTTCCAAGATCAGACAGGATCTGGAGTCTTTAGTGTAGTTAGGCCAAAAACATAAGTACTTAAAACTGACACCAACCTGCTGGCCACCCTATTAGTCACCCTATTAGACTCTGGCAACCCTATTAGTCTCCTCCATAGGTTTTGGAGCAAAGATTACAAAGGATGGCAAGTCCAACACATGACTAAAAAATGAGTCTTGATTCCTAGAGAGGCACCAAGTAAGGGCTGTTTGATAGTGGAACACACTCCCTCGGAGGGTGGTGGAGTCTCCTTCCTTAGAGGTCTTTAAGCAGAGGCTGGATGGCCATCTGTAAGGGATGTTAATAATAATAATAAATAATAATAATAATCTTGAATGTGATCTAAATGTCATCTGAAATGTATGGGCTGCTTTATTTATTCAGATGACACTAAACTAGGAGGAGTGGCTAATACCCCAGAGGACAGGATCAAAATTTAAAATGACCTGAATAGACTAGAAAGCTGGGCCAACGCTAACAAAATGAAATTCAACGCAGAGAAATGTACGGTTCTGCACTTAGGGAGGAAAAATGAAATGCACAGATATAAAATGGGGGACACCTGGCTGAATGAAACTATGTGTGAAAGGGATCTAGGAGGCCAAGTAGACCATAAGCTGAACATGAGTCAACAGTGCGATCGATGTGGCAGTTAAAAAGGCCAATGCAAGCTTGTTTTCTGCTGCTGCAGAGACTAGAACTCGGAACAATGGAGATTCCACCTCAACATTAAGAGGAACTTCCTGACAGTAAGGGCTGTTCGACAGTGGAACACACTCCCTCGGAGTGTGGTGGAGTCTCCTTCCTTAGAGGTCTTTAAGCAGAGGCTCGATGGCCATCTGTTGGGGATGCTTTGATTGGGAGTTCCTGCATGGCAAGGGGTTGGACTGGATGGCCCTTGTGGTCTCTTCCAACTCTATGATTCTATGATTTAGTTACTTATTTGTGAAAATATTTATATACTTATCACGTATGGTCAGCACTAATAACCCTTCTAAGATAGTTCTGAACAATAAAAACATCATTCCCGATGCAGTTAGAAGTATTACAGTTCACCATCTTTGTATCTAATGCTCTCTCTCTCTCTCTCTCTCTCTCTATATATATATATATAGTGGTTTGAGCACTGGCCTGTGACTCTAGAGACTAGGGTCCCTGCTAGGAAATGAATAACCTTGGACAAGTCACACTCTTTCATCCCAGAGGATGGCCATGACAACTCACTCCTGAAGAAACCTGCCAAGAAAATCCCATGAAGGTTCACCTTGGGTTTCCATATGCTGGAAATGACTTGAAGGCACACAACAACAACAAAAAACGAAGAAGTAAATCTAGGTAATTGTTCCATATTCAACTGCCACTTAGACACGATTGTGACACCACTGTCACAATAGCAACTCCTAAGAGCAACATAATGCTTTTAATGTCCCTTTGCCCTTCCCAGAAAATTCAAGTAATTGGTTGAGAAATTATAAATAAATAAAAGCCATTATTCAAATCCAACAACAAATTACTAAATGGGGGGGAAAGCACATATCAAAATCAAATTAGAATGTATTTAATGCACATTACATCGCACAGAGTGACAGGACATACAAACAGGTTATTTCCACTCAGTGTGTACACTTTTCTTTAAAATGTTTTTATATTATTTTTCAAAAGTATAAAACCACAGAGAACAGAAACATATATGCAGCCAGGTAAACATCTGTGCTAAAGGAGTTGGATTTCATCCAAAGTCAGATGATTTAACCATTTACTTCTTGCTTAATCTCAGATGTTACAGATTGATTTTCCTGCACCAATTCCTCTATTGGACATAAGACAGACACACCGTCTGAAGCCATTTCCACACTCCACGAAATGACAGGCCTGTCTACCCCACTGTGAATTCTTAGATGTCTGTTCAGATCTGCTTTTCTGTAAAAGCTCTTTCCACACTCCAGGCACTGGTACGGTCTCTCCCCTGTGTGGACTCTCTGATGGGAAGTAAGAGTTGCACGCTGCCTAAAATTCTTCCCACACTCCTGACATTTATACGGTTTCTCTCCTGTGTGGATTCTTTGGTGTCTCAGAAGGTTCTGTTTGTCACAAAAGCTCTTCCCACAGTCTGAACAGTTGTAGGGTTTCTCTCCTGTGTGAATTCGTTGGTGGGAGGTCAGGTTGACCTTGTGACTGAAGTTCTTTCCACATTCCAAACACTTATATGGTTTCTCCCCAGTGTGAGTTCTCTGATGGCTAATAAGATGTGATCTGTCATAAAAGCTCTTGCCACACTCTGCGCAAATGTATGGTTTCTCACCTTTGTGCATTCTCTGGTGGGCGGTAAGAATAAAACTCCGATGAAAGCTTTTCCCACATATTGAGCATTTGTATGGTTTCTCCCCAGTGTGGATTCTTTGATGTAACCTAAGATGTGTAATCTGGCTGAAGTTCTTTCCACATTCCAGGCACTTATATGGTTTCTCATCTACATGTGCTCTCCAATTGACACTGTGGTCTGATCTGTAACTGAAACTTTTCCCAAATGTTGGGTAGACATTCCTTCTTTTTCCCCTCTGTTTTTCGTGCTGAATCGGAATCTCTCTCTGGGAAGTCATGGATTTATTACTCCACCTCTCTGTTTGGTTTCCTTCTTGCACATTAGGTCTCTTTTGATTTACATGATTCTCTTCATTCTCCTGATGTGTGTTTTTCCCAAATGGTTTAACATCCCATCCATCATCTGGTGAAAAAGAAAAAGAAAAATACTGCATGAGCACAAAAGGGAAAATGAAGCCTTTGGGACTAAGCTACCTCAATAGTTTGAAAGTGTCACTTGAGACCTTCCCCTGCTTAAGACCATCGTGCATTAAGACAGACCCATGCTGGATCTAGTCCAAACTTCACAGGCCAACCTGCTCTTTTTGTTGTTGTGTGCCTTCAAAACATTTCTCTCTTATGGTGATCCTAATGTGACCCTATCACACCGTTTGCTGGGGCTGAGAGTGTGTGACTCACCCAAGGTCACTCAATGGGTTTCCATACCCAAGCAGAGAACTGAACTTTGATCTCCAAAATCCTATATACTGATACATAGATATACAGAAGAAAACTCAGTGTAGTTCTAGATGGCCTATATAGCTGTCTCGACTATTACCTTGAATAATCTTATTTTCTCCATTAAATCGTCTAATTCCCCCCTTTTAAGACTGCCCAGTTGCGGACCGTCACAACATATTATAGAGTCCTGTTCGATCACAACCATCTCAGGGACGAGCAGCTCATGAGCATTAAGAGAGAGAACCTCTCTTATTCCTCACCCACCCTAAAACTACATGGTCCACTTTAAAGCTGGGTTTCTTACCTAAAATGAAGCCCAAAGCACCTTGTTTTGAGCCAGAATTGTACCCCTTGTAACTTTCAGAGAGGTGATTACCCATTTATTGCACAGATAAAATAAAACAACACATCTGATGGCCACGTTGATGGCACAGTTGGCTGGTTTAAACCAAATGACTTTTTTTAAAAAAACCTCCTGTTTCTTTTAAAACACACACACATATGTAAAAAACAGGAGTGTGCAAATGCAAGTAGATAAATTGGTATCACTCCAGTGGGAAGGTAAAGTGTGTGACTATTTGGATTTAAACATTTTAACTTAAAACAGGTTATTGGCAGTTGTTGATTGTTAGACCAGTCCCCAGTATCATGACCCAGTCGTACAGAATCCTGGGATTTGTAGTCTGGTGCAGTATTCAGCCTGATCTATCAGAGAATTCATGGCAGTTAAAGTGGTGTCAAACTGCTTTAATTCTGCATTATGGATATACCTAGGGAGAGAAGGGCTATCTTCAGCACATGCGCTAGTGGAAGACTGAATGACCTGCCTATTCTTAGATTATCGTAGAGGACCCTACATTTGTGCTTTCTTGGGAGAAACTTTGGTTGACTTGTACACATGGAAGGGCCTCACAAGCAGTGGCCCCATGTTTCTGGAACTCAGTTTTTGAAGAGGCACATTGAGGCTCATCACTGCAGGCTTTTAATGGACGTGTTTTTGCCTTCAAGTCGCCTGTTGACTGATGGCAACTCCATGAATTTCATAGGATTTTCTTAGGGAAACAATACTCAGAGGTGATTTTGTCAGTTCCTTCCTCTTAAAAAAAGCCTTCAAAAACTCTTTTGTTTACTATTACTTTCTCTCAAATAAGGATTTTACTGGACAGCTGGGATTATTCAGCTCTAGCTATGGTTAACTGTTTGACTGCACAGACTGCACTAAAGCTTACCTGTTTTAGTATTATTGCTACCTCTGATTAGACCAGAGGTGGTTTATTTTTTATTTTTTGAATTTTAGTTTTAGTTTTTCTGTATTTGCATATACAATTGGCCCTCTGTTTTCACAGGGGATCCATTTCAGACCCCAACCCCATGAAAACGGAGATATTCAAGCCTTATAGGCTTGAATGGGCCACATGCCAATGAGCGTGCACGGGTGGTGTGCTGCGGGAACGCACCCCATTCAAAATAACTGAGATCTCCCCTCTGTGAATATTCAAGACCGCGGACCTCAAGTCCATGGGAATGGAGGGGCAACTGTACATACAAAATGATGTATCTTTGAGATGGACTCAAGTCTAAACACAAAATTCATTTATGTTTTATATACGCCTTATCCATATAGCCTGAAGGTAATTTTATACAATATCGTGCATGAAACAAAGTGTGTGTACCTTGAATCAGCAGAAAGCAAAGATGTCACTCTCTCAGGCATCCATGAAAAAGGTTTTGATTTTTTGAATATTTTGCATTTTGGAATTCCAAATAAGGAAGACTCAACCTGTATTACTATGGCACGCTATACATTGTTCATATATTGACAACTGATATGCTGGAACCCTTGTTAGGAAGTTGCTTTACTGTGAACAGCCGCCTACCAGTACTTTAAATAAATAAATACCTTGAGAAGCCATGTTCTTGGTGTTTTCATCCAAGCCTGGCCTGCATAAAGCTTTTTGGTCTGGATCTGTCAGAGCACATTCTTCCTCTGCAATTTGCACAGCCATCTCCTCAAAGGACACACAATGCTGGAAGAAGAAGGAAAACATCCTAGATCTAGTAGGTAAGTCTTGGGAATGGTGTGAAAATTTCCCTCCTTTGTTCACAAATTTAAAAAGAGAAATTTCTAACGTAAGAATATACCGTAGCTTTTTTCCCTGTGGATATCAAAACATATGATAAAGTAAAGCCAGGTTAATAACCTCTGCTTGGTTTCTTCTTATTGCTCTCCTCTCCTTGAACTGATGTTATTTCTACTGAAAGTATGCACCTTTGAGACGGCATGAAAGATGTCGTATTTCTGATTCAACATCATGTTTCAGTTGATTGAAAATGTTTTCTTCAAAACTCAATGTATATTACAAACTAAACTTGGGCATGCATAATGTGGTTTAGTGGCCTGAGTGTTGAACTAGCCTTCTACAGTTGCCCACAATTGATGGTTTCCCTCTCAATCATGTTACTCTCACAACAACCTTGTGTGGTAGTTATATGTGTCTGGAACTCTGGACCAAGCCATTTTCCTGATTACTCAAGGCCATGTACCCTTAATCTGTCAGCCAGTAATAATAAATTTGGGACAAGGCCAACTCCTCGTGCAGTCTGGGTAAGAATCACCTATCTACAGCCAAAAACAATATACACAGCAGAGTATAGAAGCAACCCCCCTCCAACTTTTGGCAGTGCACTGACCACTTTTCACACTGAAAAGAAAACAATCACAGACAGTTGATTCATCCACAATTTCTGGAGGCTTTTGTCTTCAGTTAAAATATATATACAATATAACACAGCATATGCACACACAGATACACAGACACATATATATACAGCTCTCTGACTTACAATCAACTTCAAAGTTTACTTCACAGATCCAAAACTAGTCCACATACACACAGCAATCGAACACGTCTGCTTCTTCAGCCACAACTCTCAACCAACCCAACATTCCAACTGTCAATTAGCAAAATATTTTTGCTAGTTGTTTAAAGACATATTACACAAACATAATAACTCCAAGTCCAGATGCAGCTAAGAGAAACCGTTTATTTTTGGGTCCCATAACAAAGCTGGAAGTATCCAAATTTGGGGCCAATCCCCATCCACTTCCTGTTCATGTTTCTCCAGAAATCCTCCCCTACCTGAACTGGTTGTGCAACTGCAGTATCAGCTCCATCCCAAATGGGCGATACTTTGGAGGGCATCTGCGATGTTATTCCATTGCCTGAAAAAGAGACAAAAAGGATAGAAACAAAATATTTTACAGTACTGATAATGGATTCTGGGCTGAGGAAGGCCATGAGGAAGGTTGCATCTACACTGCGGAATTCTTCAGAGGGGGTTTGCCATTGCTATGGCAATGGTGACCCAGAGGACCTTTTTGGCAACCGCTCTCAGACTATGGAACAGCCTGTCGAATGAGATCTGTCAAAGTACAAGCTTGGACAGCTTTAAGAAAGCTGTCAAGATGGATCTCTTTTGACAGGCCTTTCCAGAATAGTTCAGCCACCCATTGAATAGGTAGCCTATTGATTTTCTTGCACCCCATCCTCTGGGGTATTTGTTTTTATTTGTTTTAATTAACCTTTTTAGTATGAATTTTTAATATAACTGTGATTTAATTGTTATTTTAAGGGGGGGAAGGTAAAACCTGGGACTATTGTATATTGTTATTTTACTACGTTTTGACTATTTTACTGTAAGCTACCTCATTCCTAATTGGAGTAGGCGGGATATAAATAAAAGATTATTATTATTATTATCCTCTGAGGCTGAGAGAGTGCGACTTGCCCAAGGTCACTCAGTAGGTTTCCATGGCCAAGCCAAGATTCAAACCCTGGTCTCCCACTGTCCTAGTCCAACGCTCAAACCATTACACCACACTGGTTCATATTAAAATTATAAACCAACAATAATGCAACTAAAAGAAGACAATGGAATATGAATAAAATTTTACACATGATTTCTGAATTAAACTGTCAAAACAAGAATGCTTAAATCCCACTGATTTCAATGAATCTACACTTGTATGACTCGTTCAGGATCTAGCCCAGCAAACCAGAATTTCTCTCTGCAAACTTTACAGCACTCAGAAAGCCAGTGAAGATAAATCTTTCTCTACCATGTGATATGTTGGGAGTTTCAACTTCCTGCATTATTCCTCCAAAGAGCGGCTTCTCAAAGATGACGGATGGCTCCACTGCCCACTGAGAGAAATTAGCCAGCCTTTCCACATTGGGCCCCTGCACATGAAACAGCAAACAGGATAACTAGAAGCAGGAAACATTACTTTTTGGACTGAAAATCCCAGAATGCACTAGAGACTGTGCCACCATGCTGGTTGGGATATTCTCAGAATTGTAGAAAAAAACATAAATACATAGCTAATTGTTCCCCCACCCAGTGCCATTCTAATGCGAGCCCATCATAGGATTTTCTTGGAAAGATTTGTTCAGAGGGGACTTGCCTTTGCCTTCATCTGAATCTGAGAGAGGATGTGTGATGATCCCCTGTGGTCCAACCAGCAAAACAGTCTTGGCTCTTACTCCCAGCAGATCCTTAATTTCTCCCTGAGTCTCCTGGTCTATGTTCCTACTCCCTGCACAGTTGAATGTGACCACTGGAGATCCTCGAGTCATGCTGCCACCACCCAGTGAATTCGTAATGGATTTCCCTTAACATACACTGGGACTTGTTAAGGATTTATAGTTCTCCTTCTTTGCTAATCTACTCAAGCATCAACCGAGTTTGGACACGTGTAAAGGAGTGTCGAAGTAGCAGATACTTTTAAGGAAGTATTTATTATGATTAAACAAAACAGAACAAAAAGATATAATCATGCAAGATCTTAAGGGCTTTGCAGGTACAATATGTGTAATTATAAAGTGTATTCATTTCATGCAAGCTACCAGAAAAATAATAAATAAGGCCTAAACATTCTAATCTGACACATTCCTACTTAACTGATATGTAATATGCTGGCCTTGATGGATTTGGAATATTGTTACTGGCCTTAGCCTAACATAAACTATCTGCCTGAATTATGCCTTCTTGAAAAGCCACTAGTAACTGCCGAAGACTCTCTCTTTCCCTCTCTAACTGCCACTCTCCAACTGTCACTTGATCTCAGAGGCCTTTTTTATATCCCTCTCTTAGAAGCTTCTGTCTCTTGCTGCCTCTCACTGACTGGCCAAGTGAGCCTTCCATCAGCTGTTTACTCTTATTACCTGGCAGAAGTCTTCAAATGACTGGAGGCCCAGGCATTACAGGGCGATATGCCCAAGTTTACCCAGTGGTTTTCCATGGCTGAGTGGGAATTTCAATCCTGGTCTTGAAGTCTGAAGCTCAAACCACTACACCACACTGGTTCTTAAAGAGTACATGTACATGGTGAGAGCCAGTGTGATGTAGTGGCTTCAGTATTGGGCTCTGACTCTGGAGACCAGGTTTCTATTCCCTACTTGGCTATGAAACCCATTGGGGAAGTCACTCTCAATCTCAGCTCCAGGAGAAGAAGGCAATGGCAAACCTTCTCTTAACAAATCTTGCCAAGAAAACTCCATGATAGGTTTACTTTCGGGTCACCATAAGTTGGAAACTAGCCTCTTGTTGGGCGTGTGGAGAAAATATGCTTTCATGTCCCTTCATGTCCCTTACCAGGACAACACACATTTACCTGCTCCTCTTCCACTTTGACGTTCTTTGCCTGGCTCAGGACAAAACCCTCTGCCAGGGCCACCGCCTGGGGACTGGTCTCTGCTCCACATTCCCTGACCCAGCTCTGCATCTCTGGAGGAAGGATGGTCAGGAACTGCTCTAGGATCACCAGGTCCAAGATCTGACTTTTTGTGTGTT
The DNA here is from genome assembly GCA_034509955.1 of Urosaurus nigricauda. Taxonomy (NCBI): domain Eukaryota; kingdom Metazoa; phylum Chordata; class Lepidosauria; order Squamata; family Phrynosomatidae; genus Urosaurus; species Urosaurus nigricauda. The sequence goes on along the minus strand of JAOEGL010000002.1, from coordinate 321,761,893 downwards.
GCTCTGGCTCCAGCCACTGATGGCAGAGATGGTGAAGTTGGCTGCAAACTTCCCGGGGCCCTTTGGCATCTTGGTAGGAGAAGTCTCTGAAGCGCTGGCGCTGGACTTCTGAGCAGGCTTTGTCTTTTGTCCAGGAATCCTCACAGCCTCCAGCCTTACTAACATGAAAGCCTTCTCCTGCTCTTTTCGTCCGTTCATCACCTTCTTGACTTTGGGCATCTTTGTCTTCACTGAGCTCAAGGACTGCTTCCAGTGGGTCCAGAAAAGGTCCTTGCTCTAAGGCAATTTTCATTGATTTTGTGTGGCGAGCCCCCAGCTTAACTCTGTGTGTAAACTCCTTCTTATTGCAATCCCCCAATGAGCAGATTGTTTTACAAATAACAAAGGATGTTTCCAATTATCTGTTTGAATTTCTCCCTAAAGGAAATGGAGGGCAGAATCAAGAGCACAACTGAACAAACATGTCAATATGCCACCTTCCATTTAAACTTGAGGGGGGAAAGGGGTGTCAAACACAACAACAAACATCTTAGCCATCTTTTGTGCCTCCCCCCCCCCCACCAGCCACCACCCTTGGATTCTGTTAGCATAGTGACAACAAAAAACACCATCCACCTGAACTTGCTACTTTCCATGAGGATAGAACATATAGATATATCCATGTTAGTCTAGAATGCAAAGGGATCTTGAAGGGTTCTCATTATGTATATGCAAATACTCCAAAATAGCCTGAAGGTAGTTTTATACACAATATTTTTAATACTTTTGTGCATCAAATAAAGTTTGTATACATTGAAACATCAGAAATCAGGCACCCATGTGGACAATTTTAGATTCTGGCATATTTCGGAATTCCAGATAAGGGAGACTGAACATGTACTAACAAAAACCGCCATTTTCAGAATTTTCTGTCCCTTTGCCATGCACCAGCTTGGGGTGGTGGTGGGTGGATTCCAGTGAGAGGAGATTTAATGTGGATCCTTACCTCCCCTGGCAACTTGCCACACTTTTCAGCTAGAAGAACAGTTTTGGATGAAACAAAAGGTCACCATGGTCCAAAACACACTGCAGAAATAATCCAGTTTGAGATTGCTTTAACTGCCCTGGCTCAATGCTAGGGAAATCTAGGAACTGCAGCTTTGTGAGACATGTAACTTTCTCTGTCAGAGAGTTCTGGTTCCACAATAAACTGTAATTCCCAGAACACCCTAGCACTGGGCCAGGGCAGTTAAAGCGGTCTCAAACTGGATTATTTCTATTTATTTTTGGACCCTTATTGCAAGGACTAGAAACCTGTGACCAGACACTACTAAAATACCACTTCCATCAAGCTTGACCTAAGTTGGGTAGGGCCGATCGGAATCGGAGCCCTACAACATGTAGGGGATATCACAGCTCCCCCCAACAGGATATGCTGAGTTCACACATCAAATCTTAAGTCCATCATATCGCTTTAAGTTTAGCATTTACTATATATACTTCACACTACCAGCAGATGGAAAAAACAAAACCTTTTGCTTGCTGTAATGTTCAAATAAGACCCTTCGTAACCAAGATGAGGAACCTTGTTCTTCTCTCTGTTCCTTCTCTCCGTTCCAACATCATCACAAACACAGTTGGTGGGAACGTGAGAGAGAGCCTTCTCAGTGACTGCCCCTAGACTCTGGAACTCCCTGCACAGGGAGATCACAATGTCTCCCTCCTTGATGTCCTTCCGCTGGCAGGTGAAGACCTACCTGTTCACACAGGCGTTTAAGGAATTGTTATGAGGACAGGTGGGGATATTGAATATTTTTTTAATGTTTTAATTGTACTGTTTTTAATGTTGTGAAGCCGCTCTGAGTCCCACTGCTGGGAAAAGAGTGGGATACAAATAAATACAGTGGTCCCCCGGGTTGCGAAAACCCCGGGATCCGAAAGCGGCGGGACCGCTACTGTATCCCCCGGGATCCGAAAGATCCCCGGGATCCGAAATAAAAAAACCGCGCGGCCCCTTTAAATCGGCCTCACGGTCCGTTAGCGAAAGCAGTCCCCCGGGAAACGAAAGCTTCCGGGTTACGAAGGTAATCCCAGAATGGATTACCTTCGTAACCCGGGGGACCACTGTATAATAAATAAATAAATAAATAAATAAATCCCGTGGACCTCAAGATATTGCTAGACTATCAGCTCCAGCCAACATGGCCAATTATCCGGGATTTTGAGAGCTGCAATCCAAAAAACTGAAAAAGAATTTGCCTACACTTGCTTTAAAGTGTATCTAAGCAACCTATGGCTTTAAAGAGGCTGTTTCCCACTAACCATAGCCATTAGTGGTGAGAGTTGCAGTACCACAACTTCTAAAGGACAACAGGTTGCCTATCCTTCCTCTTGTGTTCATTCTCAGCATACGTCAGGTGAGTGCGACGGTCAGGAGTGCCTGTTACCAGCTTTGGCTGATAGGCCAGCTGCACCCTTTCCTGGATAGGAGGGACTTGGAAACTGTGGTACACTCTCTCATGCTTTTAACCTCATGCTTCGATTACTGCAACGTGCTCTACATGGGGCTACTCTTATGCTTAACCCGGAAACTCCAGTTGGTCCACAATATGGCAGCCAGGCTCTTCTCTGGAACATCTAGGAGACAGCACATAACACTGTTCTCAAATCCCTCCACTGGCTGCCGATCGGTTTCCGGGTGCTGTACAAGGTGTTGGTTTTAACCTTTAAGGCCCTACATGGCTTGGATCCATCCTATCTTAGGGACCGCCTCTTCCCTTATGAACACCCCTCCCCTCCGCGCACGCTCCGGTCCTCTGGGAGGAACCTGCTACAGCCTATGAAGACCAGACTGTCGCAGACCTCTCAGAGAGCCTTCTCTGCCACCACTCCCAGGCTGTGGAATGGCCTGCCGGACAAGATACGTCTTGTTGCGACTCTTGACAGCTTTAAAAAAGCTGTGAAGACGTATCTTTTCCGGCAGTCCTTCCTGGATAATGGCTATTTTTCCCGGCTCCAAAAGCTACACCCAGAATCTTTCCAGCTTTTCCTAGCCAAACATCAGATTCTACCAAGGCTGCCCAAGGAAAATTGGTTTTAGACACTGCATTGTTTTTAATGTATCCTGTTTTAATTCTGTGTTAATTTAATCTTTTTTTAAGGGGTGGAAGGCAGGGATTGGGTTATAATATTTTAACTGTATCGTTTTAATTATGCTTTACCCCGCCCCGATTGCTCGCTCAGAGGGGCAGGTTATAAATAAATAAATAAATAAATATAATTATATGCCATTTCAAGGAATGCTTCATCTCTAAATGGACATTCTGTTTGATTCTTACAACTAAGACACTACCAATGGGCCAACCCACCATAAATTCATGCAGTCTATTTACAACAAGGACAGAGAATCTATAAATCTCCAGATGTTGATAACTTCTGTCAGTCCTTGCTAATGGGCAAGGATAATGGGAGCTGTAGTCCAACAGCATCTGGAGGACTGTACATTTCTCAAGTACTGCTCTAAAAAGCTTCTGTTCACTCACCCACCCAAAGTAATCCTTATCCTAAAGACTGGTGGACTGTAACTTGGGAGCTGCTCCTGCCACACTGCAAGATTAATGCAGTTTACCACGGCTTTAACTGTAATGACTCCATACTATGGAATCATGGGATTTGTAGTTTGTGGTGACACCAGAGCACTCTGACAGGGAAGGCTAAATAACTCTCAAAACTACAATTCCCAGAATCTTATAGTATTTAGGCACACCAATTAAAGTGATGTCAAACTGCAATAATTCTGCAATGTAGTTGCAACTCGAGTCTCTAGTGAGGCCACCCACTTACTCTCTCTTTCTCAGCCCAACTTACCTCTCAGATTAGTATGAGAACAAATCAGAGAGAAGAAAAAGCCATATATGCCACCGTGAGCTTCTTGGAGGAATGGCAGGATCCAAAGGCAACTAGCAAGTAAATAAAACTGTATTATAATTTGATATTGATAATACTCTATTGTACTTGATAATACCCCATTCTGCTTGGTCAGGCCTCACCTGGAATACTGTGTCCAGTTCTGGGCACCACAATTCAAGAGATATATTGACAAGCTGGAGCATGTCAAAGGATAACCAAAATGATGAAAGGTCTGGAAACCAGACACTATAAGGATAGGCTTAGGGAGCTGGATATGTTTAGCATGGGGAAGAGAAGGTGATACGATAGCCCTGTTTAAGTATTTGATGGAGTGCAAACTTGTTTTCTGCTGTTCCAGAGAACTGGACCCAGAGCAATGGATGGAAGCTACAGGAAAAGAGAGTCCACCTAAACATTAGAAGGAACTTTCTGACAGTAAGAGCTGTTCAACAGTGGAACATCTTTGGATAGAGTCTCCTTCTCCAGAGGTCTTTAAGCAGAGGCTGGATGGACATCTGTCGGGGATGATTTGAGTGTGAGTTCTTGTATGGCAGAATGGGACTGGACTGGATGGCCCTTGGGGTCTCTTCTGACTTTCGGATTCTATGATTCCGATAAGGTTGTTCCTTGATTTAAGCAGTGACTGCCCTTAGTCATGTTTCCTTCTGTGTGGCAGGGGGTTGGACTGGATGGCCCTTGGGGTTTCCTCCAACTCTAAGGGTGCTATGTTCCAAAACATATAGCAAGAACAACCCACTTTGAGACCACTTTAACTGCCCTGGCTCAATGCTAAAGAATTTTGAGAACTGTAGTTTTGTGAGACATTTAGCCTAAGCTCTGGTGCCACAAAAAGCTACAATTCCCAGGATTCCCTAGCACTGAGCCTGAGCAATCGAAGAGGTATCCAACTGGATTATTTCTGCAGTGTGTTTTGGGCCCATGACTCTTTCCAGGTGTTTTTGGACACCAGCTCCCATCTTCCCTGCCTGGTGGCTACTCTAGCTGGGGATGATGGGAGTTGGAGTCTGATAACACTGCAAGTCTGCTTTTATCTACCTCTACTGATCCATAGAGACTTAGACATTAAAGGATGTGCTCTGCACACTAGGCAATGGGGTTCTCTCCAAAAAAATCTAATGTCTGGGTTTTAGATAGCTTTTTCCTAAGAGATCCATTGCAACCAAGGAAATGTTAGTTCAGGGGGGCTCAGCCTAGAGATCTTTGTAAAGCAGCTGCAGCTGGGCCATTGAGCAGTTCTTGCTTTCCATTTTGGGGAGAGGGGGGCATCCCAGGCAGGGCCCCATTGCACTCACCTGGCCCTTCTTTTGGCTTCCTTAAAGAAATGTGGGGAGAAGGAAGAGGCTTTCCTTGTAAGGGATCCTCTAGGACTGCAGGGCTAAAGGCTTGGTGATTTTAACCCTCTGTGGTTTTCATGCTCACCATCTCTGCAAACTCCAAAACACACTGCAGAAATAATCCAGTTTGAGACTGGTTTCCCTGCCCTGGCTCAGTGCTAAGGAATCCTGGCATCTGCAGTTTTGTGAGTCAATTAACCTTCTCTATCAGAGAACTCAGGGGCCACAATGAAATACCATCACCAGAGAGGTCCCTAGCATTGAGCCAGTTAGTTAAAGCAGTCTCAAACTGGATTATTTCTGCAGTGTGTTTTAGACCTAAAGAGAGGATGGATTAGACCAGGGGGAGGCACACACCCACCAGCATCTTTTCTTGCAACAATTATTATTATTATTATTATTATTATTAATTATAGTTGTTGTTGTGGTTTGAGTACTGTATTGGACTATGACTCTAGAGAACAGGGTTCACATCCCTGCTCAGCCATTCTTCTTCTTCTTATTATTATTATTAAAGTGGTTTGAGTATTGGACAATGACTCTAAGGAACAGGGTTCAAATCCCTGCTTGGCCATTATTATTATTATTATTATTATATTAATTTTTATCCCACTTTTCTCCCAAGATTGGGATCCAAAGTGGCTCCCAGTCTAAAAAAACAATACAATAAAAAACTTACAAAATGAAACCCACCTTAGGTAAGTCACACTCTCTCAGCTTCAAAAGATAGCAATGACAAACCCTCCTCTAAAGAAACTTGTCAAAAAACCCTATGATAGGGTTGCCTTGGGGTCGCCATAAGTTGGAAGTTGACTTGTATGCATACAACAACAAACTAAATAATAATAATAATAATAATAGCCCTCAAATGCCCTGTAAGGGAGGACATGAGCATATATTTTTTAGGCCTTCCTGCATCCCTAGAGAGCATTTTGAAGCCAAAAGAAATGGAAAGGAAAATAAACATATAATAAAAAATTTAATTCACACCCCTAAGGGGGTTGTAAGTGGCTTCAAATATGGTGGAAACACCCTTGGTAGTGGTTGTATGCCTTCAAGTTGATTTTGACTTATGGCAACCTATCCTGGGTTTTCTTGGCAAGATTTGTTCAGAGGAGATTTGCCTTTTTCCCTTAAGGCTGAGAGAGTGTGACTTGCCCAAGCTCACCCAGTGGGTTTCATATATAAAATTACAATGTATGTTAGTCACAGGGTTGCATTTTCTGAAGGTATTGTTGGTGTGTTGTTCTTTCTATGCAAGCAGGTCGTTCTTCCTTCTGGCCTTAATGGGAACAAAACCTTCCAAAATTTAAACTTAATTTAGCAATGCAAAACTGTTACTTCTTCAGAGCTCCCAGATATTTCAACACAACATGACAACAACACTTTGAGAAAATGCAGGCTTGTGACTAACATTGTCATTTTATAATTTTTGTTACTCTTGATTTTTTAATACTTTTTCTTGATGAAGAAGAAGCCAGTGGAGCTTTGAAAGCTTGCAACATGTATATTGTGCATTTGGATTAGCTCAATCAAGGTATCCTATTTGAAAGCCAGCGTGGTGTAGTGTTTTGAGCATATCATTCATTATTGCCACTAATAAATTAACTAATTAATAATGTAAAGTCGAGGGCTTTCATGGCTGGCATTGATAGTTTGTTTTGTGGGGGTTTTTGGGATATGTGGTCATGTTCTAGAAGAGTTTATTCCTGATGTTTCTCTAAAAATGCCAGCCACAGATGCTAGCAAAACACCAGGAACAAACTCTTCTAGAACATGGCCATATAGCCCCAAAAACCCACAAAAAACCCTCTAACTAATATTTTAACCTTTGTTCCAAATGGGAAGGCCACAACATGAACTAAAACAAAAGTTTGTTGTTATTGTTGTTGTGTGCCTTCAAGTCGTTTCCGACTAGTGATGACCCTAAGGTGTACCATGGGGTTTTCTTGGCAGGTTTCTTCAGAGCAGGTTTGTCCTTGCCATCCTTTGAGGCTGAGAGAGTGTGACTTGCCCAAAGCCACCCAGTGGGTTTACAGGGCCTAGTCGGGATTTGAACCCTGCTCTCCAGAGTCATAGTCCAACGCTCAAACTATTATGCCACACTAGTTCGAAAAAAGGTATGCGAATTAAAACCTAATAATATCAAAATTTGAAAAACAAATGAACGGTTATGGCCAGAGCCAGCATGGCTTAGTGGTTTGACTATGACTCCGGAGACCAGGGTTCGAATCCCAGCTTGGCTATGGAAACCCACTTGGGCAAGTCACACTCTCTCAGCCTCAGAGGATGGCAATGGCAAACCCCTTCTGAAGAAACTTGCCAAGAAAACCCCAGGATAGAGTCACCTCAGGGTTAAGATTATCACACTAGGGTTAATTCCAGAACCATCCCACAATTATCCCATTATTGACAATAAATATCCCATTAATGGCAATGGGATATTTATTGTCAATAATGGGATAATTGTGGGATGGTTCTGGAATTGACCCTAGTGTGATAATCCAAGGCACACAACAACAACAACAATAAAGGTATATGAGTGGATTGTGGTTTCTACTGTGGTTTATATTGTTCTTTAGGGGGTTAAGGATATAGAGTGTGGATTCCTAGAGGGGCACCAGAGAAGAGAAGCCATGATGTGAACACCCCTTTACACACAGCACTTCCGGGCTCCAAGGAGCCAATCAGCTTCTTTGTAGGGAAAGCTGCATGCAAAACATGGTTCCTCCTCCCATTTTGTTTTGCCTTTTTGGGGAGCAGCAGAGAAGGTGAGAAAATGGGGGGCATGAAGTGTAGCCATGGATGAAATGAGGCTCTGGCTCTCCCAAATAAAAATGTATTTTATCCTATTTTATTTTATTAATATTAATTGTCTATCCATTTCAATTTTGCATTATTCATTTATTTAAATGCCTTGCATTTAGATTTAAATCAGTTTAATTTATTTAATTAAATGCATGAATTTTAATTTAAATCAGTGTGACTAAAGGCATTAGATTAAAATTAAAATTTAAACCAATTTAATTTAATTTAATTTAATGCATTCAATCGGATTTAAAATTTTAAATCAATTTAATTTATATAATTAAAGGCAAAAAAATTAAATTTAAATCAATTTAATGAAAGGCATTGCATTTAAATTTAAATCAAGGTAATTAAAATAATTTAATTAAATTTAAATTTAAATCAGTTTAATGTATTTAATAAAACAATAAAATAAAACTTTAATTTCTACCCCGCTTTTTGTGGAAACAATCAAAGTGGCTTACAAAGATAAAATACAGATACAAATGTACACCATATGCCCCCCTTAAAACAGAATTAAACAGTAATACAATTAAGATCCAACATTAATTAAAATCACAATAAAACTATTAACAGTTAATGGTGGGCAGAATTATTGTAACCAAAATTACACCAATACAAGCAGTATGGGGTTCTTTATGTGGCCGGGGGCTGTTCTGGGAAGGCCTGCCAGAAGAGATCCGTCTAAACAGCTTTCTTGAAGCTGGTCTAAGTTGGATATTAGACGGCTCTTATCCAGCAGATCATTCCATAAAATGGGAGCAACAGCAGAAAAAGTCCTCTGGGAGGTTGCAACAAATCTAGTCCTCGCTAGTTGTAATAAATTCCTCCCAGAGGATCTGAGGGTATGGGGCGGATTATATGGAAGCAGGCGATTCCTTAGATAGGTTGGGCCTAAGCCGTGCAGAGCTTTAAAGATGATCACCAACACCGTGTACTTTGTCCAGAAACTAATAGGCAGCCAGTGGAGCGATTTCAGTATTGGTGTAATATGGTCGCTCCTAGTTGTTCCTGTAATCAGCCTGGCTGCCATATTCTGTACCAATTGAAGTTTCCAGACTAGGCACAAAGGTAGCCCCATGTAGAGCTCATTACAAGAGTCAAATCGTGAAGTTACCAGCGCATGTACTACGGTTTTGAGGTCTCCCGATTCCAGGAAAAGGCGCAGTTGGCGCATCAGCCGCAGCTAACAGGCACTCTTGACTGTCGCATTCACCTGATTCCTCATGTGAAGCAACAAGTCAAGAAGCACCCCCCAAATTGCGAACACAGTCCTTCGAGGGGAGCGTGAACCCCTCTAGGACCAGAGGTTGCAGCCCAATACCTGGTTTAGGAGCCCTTGCCATAAATACCTCTGTTTTGTCTGGATTAAACCTGAGCTTGTTTTCCCTCATCCAGTCCATTACTGCTGCAAGACACCAGTTGAGGGGAGAAATGCCATCTGTCGTTGCCGCTGATGATCAAGGCACGGAGAAGTATATTTGGGTGTCCTCAGCGTACTGATAACACCCCGGCCCATGTCTACAGATGATTTCCCCCAGTGGCTTCATATAAATATTGAATAGCGGTGGGGACAGGATGGCTTCCTGAGGGACACAACAATTGAGCTCTGTTTTTGAGGAGCAACTGTCCCCAAGCAACATCCTCTGGAACCTGCCCGAGAGGAAGGAGTGGACCACTACAAAGCAGCGCCTCCTATTCCTAGCTCTCTCAGGCGTTGCAAGAGGATGTTGTGATCGACTGTATTGAATGCCGCTGAGAGGCCTAATAGCACCAACAAGGGTCATGCTTCCTCTGTCGATGCTTAGACGCAGATCATCAGTTAAGGTGACCATGGTAGTCTCCACCCCATATCCAGTCCTGAAGCCAGTTTGAAATAAATGCATTCAATCGAATTTAAAATTTAAATTAATTTATTTAATTAAAATCATTAAATTAAATTTAAATCAATTTAATTTATTTAATCAAAGACATAAAATTAAAATTAAATTTAAATACATTTATTTAATCAAAGGCATTAAATTTAAATCAATTTAATTTATTTACAATGCATCTCACTGTGCTGCCTGGTGCTGCTGCCATAAGTGATCAACACTGGGCACCTTGTTCAGAGCAAGCAACCCATGGCACTGGTAGGTGGCACAACAGGACGCACAGGCAGACAGCTGCCCAATGTCACAATAGAGTGCTGAAGGTAATGGGGATGTTGGGGCAACTTCAGGGCCAGAATACTCTGGGCTGCTTCCGTAGTATTCTGACCTGTGAGGACCAGGTCTGCGTCTGAACTTTAAAGGAGCCAATCACAGTGATGTACCTGTACCTTAGCTAGTTCCTTTGAAATTCAGATTAGGGTCCACACTGCAGATATAATCCAGTTTGAGACCACTTTAACTGCCCTGGCTCAGTACTAGGGGATTATGGGAACTATAGGAGTTTATCTGACCACGGAAATTGGAAGTATAATCTAATGGCAATCCGAACGCAATCATGGGGTTTCACGTTATTGCGTATTAAATCATCTCACGCAATTTCGGGCAATGGGGGGTCATTTTCGGCTAATACGAAGTTATTCCGAACACCTTCCGAATGCAATGGGATTTCATGTGAATTCGCTAAACTAGCGAATTCACGTGGATTCGAATTGGCTCCATTCGAAATAGAGAGAAATTCCTCCCATCTGAAAAACTCCATAGTTTTGGGAGACATTTAGCCTTCTTTGTCAGAGAGCTCTGGTGCCCCATGCAAAATACAATTCCCAGGATTTCCTAGCAACAGGGTAGTTAAAGTGTTCCCAAACTGGATTATTTCTGCAGTGTGCTTTGGACCTAGAACACAAAGTGCATTTACCACTTCCTATTATGGGAGACATTAGTTACTACTCCCACCTCCTCCCCTCTGTCTAAGAAGTCTTGGTGTGCTCTTTCTTACAGGGAGAAGCCCCAGTTATAATCCCGGATCAGCCGTTGCATAAAATAAATGTCAGTGTTATTTCTCCTCCTCCAGTGCTCCTCCTGTTGGCATAAGAAAGTGGCAGCAGCTGCTTTGAAACTTGTTAGAAGCTGACTCAGTCCACAGAGACAAGATGGAGAAGCAAATGTTTCCTGGTCATGAATCAAAAAGAAGAGGAAGCAATGAAGCGCTGTGGGATAGAAGAGTGTGGAGAAACCCAAGCAAGGACCCTGGCAGCTCAGAGGTCCAGCGCCAGCACTTTAGGAGGTTCTGCTACCAAGAGGCTAAGGGGCCCAGGGAAGTTTGCAGCCAGCTTTATGATCTCTGCTACCAGTGGCTGAACCCAGAAAGGCATAACAAGACACAGATCCTGGACCTTGTGCTCCTGGAGCAGTTCTTGGCTGTCATTCCCTCGGAGATGGAGAGCTGGGTTCGAGAGTGTGGAGCAGAGACTAGTTCCCAGGCCGTGGCCCTGGCAGAAGGTTTCCTTCTGAGCCAGGCAGAGGAGAAGAAGCAGAAGGAGGAGAAGGTGATACGTTAAACTTCACCACTACCTGGTGTATCGTACAGTAATATCCCAGGAAGGATATTGCAATTGGCTGATCAAAGGGAATGTGAAGCCAGCACTAAATCCCTCTTAGCTCGATGATAGTAATTTTTAAATGAAGGGGTGGGAAACAGTTAACCGTATTAGCATTCCCTGAAGAAATATGAGTTTTTAACCTGGTCCTTTAAAAGTGCACAAATAAATTTACATCTAGAGTATTAAACAAAGGAAGAATATCTTTATCTTAAGGGCCTTTAGCTCTTGCTGTAGCATAACAGCTAGCATCCCATCAGGGACATGAACACAAACAAGTTTCCCTTACACATGTGTATGTTCTTTTTTGGATGCTGCAGTGGTAGGTAGTCCCTTCTTCCCTCCATAGTACCCAGAGGCCCTGATCCAGACTTACTGAGCAGCCCCTGAAACTCGTACCTAGCCATTCCCTGTTTCATATGTAGTGGGTAGGATCCCAGAAGCATCTCCCCATAGCCAGATGCTATGACATAAGTGCCAAGATCTGCCAGTGGTCTCAGCCCTGCTGTAATTGTTTTGCCTCTGGCTATGGGGATGTAACCAATGCTTCTGTGATTCTGCATACTCTCCATGAAGTAAGGAATGGTGGTGGGGAGATGTTTCAAAGGCTGTTCAGTAAGGATAGTGGTGGTATATGGTTCAGCCTAGCAGAGGTCTGCATAGAGACCTACTATGCTATGATGAGCCATACTGGATTGTAACCATTATCTGTTTTCCATCCATTTTGTTCACTTAACATGTTGTGCGCCTTCAAGTCATTTCTGACATGGTGACCCCAAACAAAGCTATCATGGGGTTTTCTTGACAAGATAGAGAAGTGGTTTGCAATTGCCTTCCACTGAGGCTGTGAGCATCTGACTTGCCCAAGGTCACCCAGTGGGTTTCATGGCTGAGCTGGGAATACCCAGATATTTATAAGATTCCCTGTGTTGCTGTTTAATGCTTGCTTCTTGGTGCCCTGTTCTCAAAAGGATTAAGGGTCTGATCAAAACTATAAACATTTATTTCTGATTGGCTCACTGGCCAATCTGGGAATATGATGCAGAATAATTTTGCAGTGAGAGGATTATGTGGCCCTCCAGAGGTAGTTTAACTGCAACTCCCAGTGTTCTGCACCATTGAATGTGTTGGCTACGGCTGCTGCGAGTTGTAGGATGTAGTTGACCTGGAGGGCCAATCCCTGGTTGAGAAGCAGCTGTGACTGCAGGAAGATCTCAAAACACTGGCCCTTCTTTTCCTCATTAACCCTTTCCTTGCTGCTAATCTCCATTCCTCTTTCAGGACACTGGTATGCTAGGTAAAATGACTGCTGAGCTCCCACAGGAAGAGAAGGCCCCCCTGGATACCATGCCAAAGGAACCGTTCAGGTGGATTGTGCAGATGGGTGAAGGAGCCACCACCTTGCTGGGTAAGGACTAATAGGGTCACCATTAACGTTCTGACTTGGTCACACTGTGTGAGTTAGGCCTCCGATTTCTGGGTTGCTTTAATGTTCTCCTTTTGCCTAACAAAGGGAAAGGATCTAAACCTAAGAAAAACCCTGTGGATTAGACCAAGGGCCTCTCTACTCCAGCTAATCCAAAGTACCTACACACCTCTCTTTATCTTGACAGATAGTGAAAAGATCCTGGTCCTTCCTTCCATGCAGTATCCTGTAGGAGTAGAAACCTCTGCAGTCCAGCCAGATCAGGTAGGAGAAGATGGGAGAGGGGAGAGCTTCGGAGTCAGGAGGCAAAGTGGATGTCCTGTGTCTAAAGAATGTTTTAGCAGTCCTGTTAAAACCCATCATCATCTGTCTTGTCCATCACCCTGTTTTCCAAAGCGGGAAAGCTACCGTTTAGCACTTGCCTCAGGAAGCTACATGTGAGGTGTAAATAAAGAGCTACCCTTTCTTGTGGAAACAGTTTCTGATGCGTCCTCAGAGGGCCCCATTGACCAGGACAAATGCTGCAACTGGGAAATGGGTGGTCTGGCTCTCCGGAGCAGGGCCTTGGTATGTTCTGGTGAGCTTGCTTTCTTGTCGCCACAAGGTCACTATGGAGAGAGCTGGTGAGATGGTTTGGAGTTGCTAGGCTCCCAAGGCTCTGTGGGCAAGGTGCAGAGACACAAAATGTCTACAAAAAATTTGAAGGAAGGGGAAAAAAATGGAAATCTTGGGAAGAATGGGGAAAAAGAAGAAGCAATATTAGACTCCTTAACCAATTGAAAGGCTCTTTGTTACTTTAGGAATATAAAATGTGTTGCATATAACTTGGCTTGGGATAAAGGTCTGATCTATTAAAAGTAGAAGATTTTGAAAACATAATGACCAATTGAATTTCCTTTTCAAAATTTTGTTTCTTTTTTTGTTGTTGCAAATGGAACTACAGGGGCGAGAGCTGTAAGGAACCTCTTTGTTTTTCCCAGTTTATTAGGATCTGACCAAAAAAACTCCCAACAATTACAAATCAATAAAAATAGGAGAAACCATCAACAAAGAAAATTATTTTGTCAGCTCTAGTGTTCCATAAAGCCAAGAAGATAATGGGTCCTTTTCCTGCCTCAGGTGGTAGGAGCAGCTTATGAAGGGCAATTGGATATCAGAGTCTGAGAACAGGCACTGTCTTAACAACTGCCTTTCATAAGCTGCTACAGTGGGTACTAAAAAGGGCTGGAGATCAAAGGTGCAAATCATGCAGACTTGCAGATGTAGATGTATCTCCCAGCAGCACTAGTCACCATAGCTAAGACGAAAAGCAGTGGACTAAGGTGTGTGGGCAGCACACTCAAGCACCAGTCCAGAAATAGAAGCAGATCAAGGCGAAGGAAGTCAAAAGCTGGTGTTTCATCCAAGTGGATGGGGTGCTTTCTTTCACTTCATCTGTTGCATGCTGACAGTGTGGTTTTTGCTATGAGGCAACTTAGGGAGAAGGTAGGTTTTATGGAACTGTCTTGTCAGAAAATAGTGGTGTGAGTGTTGGAATATGCTTCTGAAGACCAGGGTAAAATTCCCCATTCACCCATGAAACCCACTGAGTAACCTTGGAAAAGTCACAGGCACGCAGTCTCAAGGGAAGGCAATGGCAAACCTATTCTGAACAAGAAAACTCCATGATAAGTTTGCCTTAGGGACACCATAAATCAGAAATGAGTTGGAAGCACACAGAAATGACTTGAAAATTCACTGCTGCCTCACGTTGATTGTCTGTGTGTATGGCTACATTTGCCTATACTGAGAAGCCTTTTTTGTCTTCATTTTCCTTCCAGGATCTGGTGACATTTGAAGAGGTGACTGTGTGTTTCACAGAGGAGGAATGGATACTGCTGGATGCAGGCCAGAGAGCTCTGCACAAGGAAGTCATGGAGGAGAACCGTGGGATTGTGACCTCTCTGGGTAAGGTCCCCACTCTGCCCATCTTAGACCCTGAGAGCTCTCTTTCCATGTTGTAATGTTGTAGAGATACTTTTCGTCATGATTAACAGATCACTGTAGACCAGAGTTGAGCAGCTCCAGAAGGTTTGGAGGCCAACATTCATTGCCATTTTCTTTTATTATGAACCACACTTGTAAAAAAAATACAGTTGGCCTTCCCATATCCATGGATGTAACCTTCCACAATTTAAAAATATTCTTTAGAAAAAAATCCAAAAAGTAAACCTTAATTTTGCCGTTTTATAAAAGAGAAATTTGTATAAGGGATATTTATATAAGGGACATTTTATATAATGGAACATGTATGACAGCTTTTGGTATCCACCGGGGGCAGGGTGTGTGTCCTGGAACCAAAGCCCAGTGAATACCAAGGGCCCACTGTAGTATCAACCAGAGTCTCGAAGGTAGGAAAGATAATAATAATAAAAAATTGGACAAATTAGATGGGTGACTATTTATTCAACTAATAAATAAATCATAGAATCATAGAGTTGGAAGAGACCACAAGGGCCATCCAGTCCAATCCCCTGCCATGCAGGAAATCCCAATCAAAGCATTAGTTCGTTGACCTATTAAATTGAGTTTAGGGGGGGGGTCTATGTTGTTGTTGTTGTTGTTTTTGTTTTACTGATTCTTTATCATGCCTTTTCCCAATAATTATTTTAATTTATTTATTGTATTTATACCTGCTCTTCAAAAATGGTGGAAACTAAGATGGTGAAGGGTCTGGAAACTATGCCCTATAAGGAACGCCTTAGGGAACTGGGGATGTTTAGCCTGAAGAAGAGAAGGTTAAGAGGTGATATGATAGCCCGGTTTAAATACTTGAAGGGATGTCATATTGAGGAGGGAGCAAGCTTGTTTTCTGCTGCTCCGGAGACTAGGACATGGAACAATGGATACAAATTGCAGGAAAAGAGGTTCCACCTCCACATTAGGAGGAACTTCCTGACAGTAAGGGCTGTTTGACAGTGGGACACACTCCCTTGGGAGTGTGGTGGAGTCTCCTTCCTTAGAGGTCTTTAAGCAGAGGCTGGATGACCATCTGTCGGGGATGCTTTGATTTGTAGTTCCTGCATGGCAAGGGGTTGGACTGGATGGCCCTTGTGGTCTCTTCCAACTCTATGATTCTGTGATTCTATGAAAATGCTGTCAGAGCAGCTTACAAATTTCTTCTGCCTCTGGGCTAAGCATGGTTAAGCTATGTCTACCTCTTATTTTCTGCCAGGACAATGGCAGTTGGAATGGAAGGAGAGCCTTTCTTCTGCCTCTTTTCCCTCAATACTGAGACTAAAAGTTTGTCAAAATAAAGTTTTCACATGCCAGTGAAAGGGCAAGGGCAAGACCATTCCTCCACCCTAAGGAAAGAGTTCCAAAACTTGGAAGCAGCCACCAAGAAGGCTCTCTCTCCCTTGTTTCCCCCAAACATTTCTACAAATGGGGTGGGACTGAAAGAAAGGCCTCCCCCAAAAATCTTAGAGCAGGGGAGTTATAGCTGTGGCAGTGAAAGAGCCCAGACTGCTTCATACAGGAAGATGTAGTTCTTCAGATGCCACCTTTGATACTAAAATCAGCACCTGAGTAAATTTCCCATTTTACTTAATTCCCCTTCATTTGGCTTCTCTACACCAGGGAAATTCATTTTGTAAAATGTCTTAAAACAGCCAAGCACAGTGAAGTAAGGAGCAGGAGCAGGCAAACAAATTTGGCCCTCTTCCTGTGAATCATCACTTCACCTCCTTGTCAAAGCTGGAAGATGTGGAATCCATTCACAGAGGAAGAGAGCCTTTTCTTGATGGAACTGCAATAGGTAGCATCCAGTTACTGTGTTGTAAACTATCTGTTTTCCACCTTGGGAGAGT
Source organism: Urosaurus nigricauda (assembly GCA_034509955.1). Classification (NCBI taxonomy): domain Eukaryota; kingdom Metazoa; phylum Chordata; class Lepidosauria; order Squamata; family Phrynosomatidae; genus Urosaurus; species Urosaurus nigricauda. The sequence goes on along the minus strand of JAOEGL010000002.1, from coordinate 321,745,039 downwards.
GTGGGAAGGTGCTGCCCATAACACAATGTACTTAAACCCTGAAATGTGTCAGTAAAACACCAATGTAATTTTTTTTCCTCCTCCCCAGAAAGATTTCTGATTTCCCAAATAGAACCTATCTCTTGGCTGGATAAAAGGGAAGAGTCATTTGTCAAGGAAGGCAAGAAATCACCAGGTAGCTCCATAACTTTTTGGTGGAGATCTTTCACAGCAACATTCAGATCTAATTCTTCCATGAGATGTTTCCTTTAGCTGAACATCTCCCATTTCTTGCTATATACTGGTATGTGAAAGGTGGAAGACCGAAAATATTTGGGTGGAGGAGAGAGTGTCAGCTGTGAAATATGAATTGTGATCCTCAATTTTTTGTGTTCAGATTGTAGTGGAAATGTATTTGTTTCTTTTTGTTGTAATTTTTTTTAATTTATTTTGTCACATGAAAGTACAAACACATGCCATTATAAACGGAATGTTTTTTCTCATTATAACTATCCTTTAGAAATGTGTTTGGTTACAAAGATTGAACATACCAACATGTGAATCTGGCATTGACTTCCCAGTGTTTTCTGCTCTGACTGGCTGTCACCATGGATGTGCCTGTCTCATCCCTTCTGTTTTGAGTTTTTTCAAGCAGAGATGCTGCTTGAAAGTGATGATGGATGTGAAGTTTCAGGAGTTCCATAATCTGGTCAGCATTAACGGCCAGTCAGCATTGGCTTCCTTGCTGCCTGTTCTGTTACTCGCATTTGAGTTACTTGTATGTGTTCTCTGTTTTGAAGGTCCATTTCACTATAATTGATCTCTCTTCTTTATTCCTGCAGGAGACAGAAGGGAGAGAAATGAAGAGGAAGCACAGCCAAAAACTGAAATGAAACAAACATTGATTAAAAACTCTCATAAAGGTGCAGAGTTCCATGAAAAATCAGTACAGGGAGAGGGTCACACCAGAAAGGAAACACCGGTGAGGAAGAAACCATTCAAATGTTCAGAGTGTGGAAAGGGTTTCAGTCAGCGCAGTACTCTGGCTGACCATCACAGAATTCATACAGGTGAGAAGCCATATACATGCTCAGAGTGTGGGAAGAGCTTCAGTCGGAGCCGTGCCCTTACTGATCATGAAAGAATCCACACTGGGGAGAAACCTTATAAATGTTTAGTGTGCGGGAAGAGCTTTGCTCAGAGCAGTAACCTTGCTTACCATAAAAAGACCCACACAGGGGAAAAACCATTTGAATGCTCAGAATGTGGAGAAAGCTTCAGTCGCAGCCGTGCTCTTATTGATCATCAAAGAATCCACACAGGGGAGAAACCATATAAATGTGCAGAGTGTGGAAAGAGTTTCACCCAAAGCAGTACTCTTACCTATCATCAAAGAACCCACACAGGAGAAAAACCGTTTCATTGTTCAGACTGTGGAAAGAGCTTCTCTCAGAGCAGCAACCTTACTGCGCATAAAAAAACCCATGCATATAAACCTTTTAAATGCTTAGAGTGTGGAAAGAACTTCCGTTCTAGTGAAAACTTTGCCTTTCACCTTGGAATTCACACAGTGCGGGAAAGGAGGAAAAGTCCCCAACATGTTTGGAGTGGTGGGAATATTTGGAATGTGGAGGAGGTGTCATGGGTTCAGTCACAAAATGGCTGCAGTAGTGGGTACAACCAACCACAAAATACCCATTTCCCAGAACGAAAAACTGTTGAGACTAAAAGACAAACTGCCCAAGAACCTAACAACAAGGGAGTTGTTGGATCTGAACCAGTGACCACCAAGCCACCCATTTGATTCAGTGTTTTAACTGACAGTCCATTTGATGGGAAGGCAAACCAATTACATCAATAGATCAACTTGAATGTTACATTTGTTCCACCAGATGTGTTTGCCTGGAACACATGCGTGATGTACAAGCGCCAGAGACCATGGCCAACGGGTAAACAAAACTGGATGTGCAGTCAGACTGGTCTAATCCAAGAGATACAGGGTAAAATACAAATGATTTTTAAGGAACCAACACGGTATAGAAAAGTTAGGAAACAGAAACAGCAGTAAACCAATAATTGAGCTTGTGGCCCTGTTTCCATCAGAAAGACCAGATGACTGATCCAGAGCAACTTGTGAGAGGTAGGGTTTTGCTAAGATAGCTGTTACCCAAGCAGATTCCTAAAGACACCTAGACGATAGGATTCTCTAACTGAGAAAAATTGGATCACTGAGAAAGGCTCTTCCAAGAGAACAGAAGACATATTTAAAATCGACAGTATTTCTAATAGACTCTTATGCTTTCAGAAATAACCAGAAGCTTGACAGGCCTAGAACAAAATTGCTAATGCTTTTTTTAAAAAAGCCAATAACCTTTTGGTCAGAATAAATTTTTTCAAAATCTGTATTCTGCCGGTACCTTTATTCTATCAATCAAAAGACACAAAATCAGCAAGCCTTAGAGCTACAATCTTTTGCCTTCTTATCAGGCAGGATGTTTCAAAAAGCAAGCGGTAGAGGAGGGGAAAAGACGGGGGAATGTTTAAAAATCATGTCTGCAGGTTGCCCCTGGGATGGAATGGGGATGCATGATTTGCAGATTCATCATATAATATTACATTTCATTTAATGTAGCCCCCAAGCTCGGTGGAAACAAAAAAGCAGAAAATGTTGATTTTTATTTTGGAAAGAAAGCCCTCTGTAAATCCAAAGTTGTTAGAACTGTGGTGAAATTTAATTTAAAAACAAAAAGGAATATTGGAGGAGTGGCTGGAACCACAAGCATCCTGGAGATTAAAATGACAGACACTGAGGACAGAGACGGCAATCTCCAATTACAGGTAAAGGGGATGGCTCTGATGTAGGAGCCCTGGTGTCAGTTCAAATACTATTCTAGTTACCACAGTTGGCTCTGATGTATATGGCATGTAGTAAGGTGGGTTTGACCACACCTGTCCTGGTTTTCACTTGTGCCGTTTTGGATGGTGGCATATGTCAGCAACAGTATTCCTGCCCCTTTAGTCTTATGATTCTGGAATTAGAGGGATTGGGAGGCTGAGGTTTTGTGTAGTCTGCAGATGTATTAGTGCAGGATTGGGAGGCATTCCAGATGTTGCTGAACTGCAACTCCCAGCATGTCTTGTAACTGGCTATGCTGGCAAAAGTTGCTAGCAGGAGAAACTCAAGAGCACCAGGGGCACTGCAGGATTCACACGCACACACAGAGAGACATTTTAATTATTCTGCAAACCCAACTAAAAAATTATCCACAAGTGTGTGTGTGTGTGTAAAGTCCTTGGAGGTCTTTAAGCAGAGGCTGGATGGCCATCTGTCGGGGATGCTTTGACTGGGAGTTCCTGCATGGCAGGGAGTTGAACTGGATGGCCCTTGTGGTCTCTTCCAACTCTATGACTCTATGATTCTATATATATATATTTGCAGTCTCAAGCAGTTTTTAAAAGCTTTGATTCTACTTGCATTGACTTCTAGGGGTGGGTGTGCTAGAAATAAAGGTAATAACAATATGGTTCAGCTATGTTTATTTTTTTAATTAAGGTATTTTTCTGTTGGTGTGCATTGTGGGTTACATACAGTTACTAGGACAGCAATGTGTTTAACCCTTTACAACCCTGCATTCATTTTCTTGTTCTCGGTGGGGGGGGGGGGATGTCAGGGATGATGGGAGTTGTTGCACATAACCTCTGGCTGTAACTCCTCACCAACTTGGTAAAGCAGAGCTGACCAGTTTTGGTCAGTGGTTGTTGTGTTGCAAATATAGCAGAGTTGCTGAGTAGGTGCTGAAGATCCTGACAAATTTCTTCTTGCACTCTCTCTCTCTCATCTGGATATCACCACCTCAGGAACTGCTGGTCCTTGTTTCCACAGCTTGGCACTCCTGCTTCAAACAGTCGAGAATCCACACAACTTGTAGTCTAAACAATAGAACTACTTTTATTCTGCTATCTGGTTACATACAACTAATAAAATAACAAACAGCTTTGCAACACATTGACTAAGCTTCTGGAACACTATACATTCACTTCAAATCCTCACAGCTCACCCAGTTCAAAAAACACTACCACCACCACCATCATCATGGACAAGACTGGCAATTATTACTTTTGTTAGTTGCCACTCACTAGGTGTGCATATCCACATTGATTGGCTGACTTTTCTTTCCCCAGACTTAAATCCAACCCTTGACTATGGTAGTCTTGCCCATGAGTCACATTCCAGGTGTTTTCAATGTACATTCTTTAGTGACCTTGACTTTCAAGACTTACTGTTTTGATGATATTTGCACCTGTGATTTTGTGTATGTGCCTTGCCATGCTGGAAACTTTCTAATTGGAAATCTTCTGTCCCTTTGTTTCTCACATACATCTTTTCATTTCAATTATTGCATGTCCCATGCTCCATATCGTGACAGGATTCACCACTTTTACCACAATACAAGTTGGCAAGATGGTAGGCTGCAAAGAAGCTTCCCTTTAACATTTTGAATGGGGCAATTGATGCCCAGTAGCATTTTTTTTAAAAAAATTATTCATTCTTTAAAACACATCTACACAACATAACAACCACAACAACAAAAAAGAATGAAAAATATACAGGCAGACAAACCACCACAAGACATATAGATGACTTCCTGAGTTTCCTTTTAGGCCATTTTGTTCATTGCAATTCAATATTTTCCGTTTAATAAGAATAAATTCCCCCTCCCTTTTCTATAACTCATCATAATAGTAAACCAAATATTATCATATATTGGCAAAACAAATTAAATAATCTCTTTTTCCTATTTCATAATTTACGATCCAAAATTACTTTTTGTCCTTACTCTTCATAAGCCCCTGTGAACCCACCTTGCTTTACCTCTAAATAGAACTGTAGGTCTGGAGCAAGAGTTGCCAGATTTTAAAACTAGAGAGGGCTCCTGCACCTTAAGTGGTTTTGAATTCCAGCATGTGTTGTTCTTTCATGTAACAGCAACCCTGCCAGCAACTCTTTTTTTTCCACCAAGCCATTTAAGGTACAGGAGCCCTCTCCCATTTTTTCATTTGGCAACCCTGTATAGCAATAAGTCAGAGTCACTTGACCTGTGTGAATAAACCTATATACCAGCAGTGGCATCACCAGGGGGTACGGACCACACCAGATGGCAACCTAAGGGAGGGTGATGCCACTGATCTTCAAACATCTGCATTTGGGCAGACACAAGTGGTGGCATTCACCTGTATCTCTTTAAAATATTGAAGAGATGGTGTGAATGAGTGACTCTCAGTGGGAGATATTTTTTCTTTAAAAAATCACGTTTTATCAAATTTTCACTTTAATCACATGACACTCTGTATTTATATATAAAAACGTGTGTGTGATACTGTCATTTTTTAAAATTAATCTTTTTATTCAAATTTGCAACGTTAAAATACACAGAACAAAACAAAACAGGTTGACAAGTGACAAACAATACAAACCATATTGATTTCTACATATACATTCCATCTAACTAACATTAACACCCACGATAACCACAAACATTGCTTCCTCTTTTGTAATACTCAATGTATAACTGCTATTTGACAACGTGCTTCTTATCTTTATCAATAAGTGAATTTTCCATCTATTTACACTAAATATTTTATCGTTACAATAAATCTGATTGACCTTTCGCTATGTATGGCTAATAAATTGTTTTAGTTATGCCTTTTATTTTATCATTACTAACTCTGCATGTTATTAGTATCTATAACCCAAATCTAGATATTGTAATTTAAACGTACAATTTTAATTTTACTAGTTGTTAAAGTCACATTACATGGTTACATTCAGTGATATATGGGAATTACAATTTATGAGCAAATTAGTACAAAAAAACATTACTAAGGATTCTGTATGGTGTGATATGAGAAGAGGTCGGTGTGTGTGTGTGTGTGACACCAATCGTAGTGAAACCACTGTATACCAGAAAACATCCATCAGCATCTACGCTGCAAAATGAATGCAGATTGGCACTGCTTTATCTGCCATGGCTCAATGGTATGGAATTCTGGGATTTGTAGTCTAGCAAGCTATTTAGCCTTCTCTGTGAGAGAACTCTGGCACCATAACAAATATACATTCCAGGATTCCGTGACAGTTAAAGCAGTGTCAAACTGGATTAATTATGCATTGTGGCAGCGTACTTAAAAGGGTTAAATTGATGTAGAATGCAGAGATGTAATGCTAAGTTGGGGCAAAGTCTACAAAAGCTGATGCTACAATGTATTTTGCGCAGTTAGTCTGAAAGGTGCTACAAGATCCTTTTGCATATTGATTCCTCATGCCTTTGAGGAAGTGGACTGAAGCCTAGGAAAGCTCATGCTGCCAATTTCTTTCTTTCAGTGGACTCTTTCAAACGGGAGGAATTTCTCCCAACTCCGAATGGAGCCAATGCGGATTCATGTAAATTCGCTTGTTTAGCTAATTTACATGAACCCCTGCTCCATTCGGAAGAACCCCTGCTCCGTTCGGAATGACTTCCCATTACCCGAAAATAACCCCCTCCTGCCCGAATTTGCATGCGAAGCTTTAATTCGCAATAAAGTAAAACCCATGATTGCATTCGAATTGGCTTCTCTCTTGCCCGAATTTGCGTGCAAAGAGTTAATTTGCAATAACGTAAAACCCATGATTGCATTCGAATTGACCTTAAATTATACTTCCAATTTAGCCTCGTATGAAAGAGTAGAGTGAGTCTCAAAGGTGATGCAAGATCTGTCTACATACTTTGTGTTAGCGGTCCTTGAATTGGTTCCAACTCCTGGCAACCCTGTTGATGAGACATCTGCAAGAATCCCTATCCTTCACTGCCCTGGCCAGATCCTGCAAGCCCTTGCTCATAACCCCCATGACTGAGTTTATCCATCTGGTTTGTGGTCTTCCTCTATTTCTTCTACTCTCTACCTTTCCTAACATTATTGTTTTTTCTAGTGATCCGTGCCTTCTCATGATGTGGCCAAAGTACGATAGTCTCAACTTGATCTTCTTTGCTTCTGGTCCAATCAGTTGAAGAACCCATTTGTTCAACTTGATCTTCTTTGCTTCTGGTCCAATCAGTTGAAGAACCCATTTGTTCAACTTGATCTTCTTTGCTTCTGGTCCAATCAGTTGAAGAACCCATTTGTTCAACTTGATCTTCTTTGCTTCTGGTCCAATCAGTTGAAGAACCCATTTGTTCAACTTGATCTTCTTTGCTTCTGGTCCAATCAGTTGAAGAACCCATTTGTTCAACTTGATCTTCTTTGCTTCTGGTCCAATCAGTTGAAGAACCCATTTGTTCAACTTGATCTTCTTTGCTTCTGGTCCAATCAGTTGAAGAACCCATTTGTTCAACTTGATCTTCTTTGCTTCTGGTCCAATCAGTTGAAGAACCCATTTGTTCAACTTGATCTTCTTTGCTTCTGGTCCAATCAGTTGAAGAACCCATTTGTTCAACTTGATCTTCTTTGCTTCTGGTCCAATCAGTTGAAGAACCCATTTGTTCAACTTGATCTTCTTTGCTTCTGGTCCAATCAGTTGAAGAACCCATTTGTTCAACTTGATCTTCTTTGCTTCTGGTCCAATCAGTTCAAGAACCCATTTGTTCAACTTGATCTTCTTTGCTTCTGGTCCAATCAGTTGAAGAACCCATTTGTTCAACTTGATCTTCTTTGCTTCTGGTCCAATCAGTTCAAGAACCCATTTGTTCATCTTCTTGGTTGTCCATGAGATCCTAAGTACTCTTCTCCAGCACTACATTTCAAATTAGTTGATTTTCTTTCTGTCTGACTCCTTCACTGTCCATCTTTCGCATCCGTAAATGGGAATTGGGAATACAATAACCTGAACGATTCTGACTTTAGTGCTCGGTAACTTGTATATCTTTGTTGTTCAGTATCTTTTCCAGTTCTTTCATAGCTGCCCTTCCCATTCCTAGTCTTATTTTTTTTTTACTGCATTCTCCATTCTGGTCAATGTTTGATCCTAGATATGGGAATTCTTTAACTATTTCAGTTTCCTCATTGTCGAGATTGAATTTGTGTAATTCTTCTGTGGTCATTATTTTTGTTTTCTTTATGCTCAGCATCAGACCTGCCTTTGCACTTTCATCTTTGACTTTCCTTATTAACTGTTCCAATTCCTGAATGTCTTCTGCTAATATTATGGTGTTGTCCACACATCTTAGGTTGTTGATGTTGCTTCCTCGTTTCTTCACTCCTCCTTTTTCTAATTCTAATTCTGCTTTTCTTATGATGTTTTCAGCATATAAGTTAAACAAGTAAGATGATAGGATGCAGCCTTGCCTGAGCCCTTTGCCTATTGGGAACCACTGTGTTTCCCACTAACATAGTATTCCCCGTTAACAAGGTAGTCAAGTCGTGTCCAACTGTAGGGGTCGGTGCTCATCTCCATTACTAAGCTGAAGAGCCAGCATTGCGAGACTACTCTGTGATCATGCGGCCCTCATGACTGCACATAATGCTGTTACCTTCCCACTGAGAAGTGGTCCCTATCTATCTACTTGCATTTGCATGCTTTTGAACTGCTAGGATAGCAGAAGCTAGGATGAGTGATGGGAGCAAACCCCACCATACAGCACTTGGGCCTTGAACAGCCAACCTGCCGATCTTGCGGTCAACAGAGTCAGTGTCTTAACCACTTGAGCCACCGCTATACCTTTTAATAACTAACAATGATAACAATATGCATCTGAGGAAGTAGACTTTCGTCTATGAAAGCTTGTGCTGCCAACCTCTTTCTTTCAGTCAGTCTCAAAAGTGCTACAAGCTCTCTCTATATACTGACTGTTCAGACTAACGTAGTTATACTTTTTAATAATAATAACAATAATAATATTTATCTGAGGAAGTAGACTGATGTCTATGAAATATGATGCTGCCAACGTCTTTCTTTAAGTGAGTCTCAAAGGTGGTACGAGATCTCTATACATGTAACAGACTAAAATGGCTATATCTTTGAATAATAATAATAATAATAATAATAATATGCATCTGAGGAAGTAGACTGATGTCTACGAAAGTGGATGCTGCCAACTTCTTCCTTTCAGTGAGCCTCAAAGGTGCTACCAGATCTCTCTACATGTTACAGACTCAACAGGGCCAGGTCTTTGAACCCTCTCAGGGTATATCCACACTGCAGAATTAAACCAGTTTGATTCAGCTTTAACTGCCAGGACTTTATTCTACAGTGTCCTGGGATTTGTAGTCCTTTTCCTCAGATGCCATTGTTGTTGTTGGTGTGTGCCTTCCAAGTTGTTTCTGGGGTTTTCTTGGCAAGATTTGTTCAGAGGAGGTTTGCCATGGCCTTCCCCTGGGGCTGAGAGAGTGTGACTTCTTGCCCAAGGTCACCCAGTGGGTTTCAATGGCTGAGCCAGGATTTGAACCCTGGCCTCCACAGTCCTAGCCCAGTGCTCAAAAACCCACCACTATGGCTCAATCTTGGACAGCTCAGAAACTACAGTTCCCAAGATTCTAGTGGTGCCAAAGTGCCTTCATTCTGCAGCAGGGCAGCAGGAGGGTTAAAGGGAGAGAGAGCTGTGATTCCTAGAAAGGCCTCAGGGTGACGTCATGGAGAGGGAGCCCATCCTCTTCCCACCTGCAGCGCCCCCTGGCGGAGTCCTCTCCAATTGCTCCAAAGGAGGAAGGCTGGCTGGTGGTGGGTGAGTTGTTCTTGGGAGAGATATTGGGAGGGAAAGTGGGGGAGGAAGATGGGAAATGGAGGCCAGGGGAGGGTGTGCCTTCCACCACCAGAGCCTCCCCACTTGTGTATGAGTGTGTGTAGTGTGTGGGTACACACTTACCTACACACAAATACACACCCACACACAATACACACACATACAGAGGTATATGTATATATGTGTGTGTGTGTGTGTATCTATACATACACATATTTAGATGTATATGTATACATATGTGTCTGTACACACACATACATCAGTATGTGTTTGTGTATATGTGTGTGTATACAGATAGACATACACATACATATATGAACACATATGTGTATGTGTGTATATGTATATACACACACAAACATATAGATGTATATATATGTGTGTGTGTGTTTCTGTATGTACATACACACACACACATACTGTATATATATATATATAGACATCAGTATGTGTGTGTATATGTGTATATATATATATATATATGTATGTGTGTGTATATACAGATGGACACACACATACACACATATATATAGATGTATATGTATATATGTGTGTGCTTACACAGGCACACACGGACGTGTGTGTGTGTATGTTTACACACACAAACATATATGTATATATATGTGTGTGTATACATACACACATATATACTGGTATATATACACACACAAACATATATAGATGTATATGTAAATATGTGTGTGCATATATATAATGTGTAGATGTATATGTGTGTGTGTGTGTATATATATATATATATTATACACACACACACACACACAGATAAACAAACACACACTCACACATATATGTATATACAGGGCGCTCACACCGTATGCGGGCTCACCATACATGGACTTGAGGTCACGCAGAGGGTGAGCCCTAATATAGTGAATGGCAGCGCACCCCATTCAAATAAATGGAGCTTAATCATTTGCAGAATTTCCCTTACATGGAATGGATTGAGGGCTCACTGTATATACACACACAAACATATATGTATATATATATGTATGTGTGTGTGTGTGGTAGATGTATATATAAATACAGTATGTGTGTGTGTGTCCCTCCACATTTGCGGGTTTGACTTCTGTGGCTTTGATTATTCATGGATTTTATTAATATGTTCTCTCTAGGAATATCTAGGTCCTCCAGTGCAACTCTATGGTCAACTTTAACCAAAAGTCACACTGAAGGATCTAGAGATTGCTAGAGAAAACCCTCTATTAGGCCTTTGTAACTCCTCAGTGCAATTTGAATTGACATCCTCACATACCAATGGCATATATATGTCTGCACCTGGCTTCCACTCCACCAAATGCATCTGAGGAAGTAGACTGATGTCTATGAAAGCTCATGCTGCCAGCTTCTTTCTTTCAGTTCATCTCAAAGGTGTATCTCTCCACGTACTGTTTATTAGCAGTTTTCCTTGTTAGACCAATATCCAGTGGCAGTGGCTTCTTTTTAGTCACTTTATTGTGCAAGAAATGCCATTCAGAAAGAAACCCTTCAGTTAATATATGTAAAAAGGACCAATTATTATTTAAGCTAGTGGAAGTAACATCTGGATTGCATTTTGGTACTTAATTTTCTGATTTGGTCCTATCTTAGTGTAGTCCTACACATTAATGGAAGAAAAACCACAAAAAACCTGGTTTAAACCAAAAGAGCCCATTTAAACAAACAAACAAAAAAGGACTTTTGGGACTTTTAAAAAAAGAAACCTGGTTTTTTTTTTCTTCTTCTTCTCAGTAATCTGGGCCCAGAACCTGGCAGCTTTTAGGTGCAGTGACAACATTTCACAGAATTCTGATATTCCATTGATGAGAGGCATTCAACGTTTGCAACCAGCTCCATGATCTATGCCATTAGTGGCTAAGCCAGAAGCTTATACAAGGACTCATCCTATATGTAGTGATCCTGGAGTAGTACTCAGCTGCCTTCCTTCAAAGATGGAGACCTGGGTGAGAGAGTGTGGAGTGGAGACAAATTCCCAGATGTTGGCCATGGCAGAAGGTTTCCTGATAACCTCCACCGAGGAAGAGAAGCAAAAAGACATACAGGTGAGAGGCATCTCACCAAAGGGCAGAAGTTGAGAAATTATCTTGTAGAAATCACCCACTGGCTGCTTACTCCTTTTCTAGATAAATATTCTAAAGAAATCTTCTGCTTGCCCTGCACAATTTAGGGCAGGATTCCTCTCATAAAGGTTACTTGTAATCTTTCAAAGTGTATACACCAAGGATCTACATTAGAGATTCCCCAAAAATATGTTCCTCCATATGTTTTGGACTTCAGCTCCCAGGTGCCCCAGCCTGTTTGGTCAACAGTCAGAAATTCTGGGAGATGACGTCCAAAACACCTGGAAGACAAACATTTGGGAATCTTTGATCTACTCAGTGATTTCCAAACTCTAGTCTTCCTGATATTTTTGACTATAGCGCCCAGAAGCCTCTGCATTCTGGGCCAATAGTCTTTGACTCTGGGAACTGAAGTCAAAAACACTGGAAGGCCAGAATTTGAGAATCGCGGAACATGGAAAATGTATAACTCTAGTAAAGAACTAGCTTGGAATAGCTTTGTGTTTATCACTTGCTATAGCATAATTTCTACTTTGTTGTCTTGAGCCTTCAAGTTGTTTCCGACTAATGCTGATCCTAAGGCAAGCCTATCACAGCATTTTCTGGGCAAGATTTGTTCGGAGGAGGCCTGCTATTGCCCAGGGTCGCTCAGTGGGTTTCCCTGGTTGAGTAGAGATTCAAACCCTGATCTCCAGAATCGTAAACCAACACTCAAACCACTGCACCACACTGGCTCTCAGTTTCTACCTGCCACCCATTTTGTTGCTGTTGTTGTTTAGATAATATCTTTTTCCCCTGAAGCCCAAGTCAGCTTACGATACAGATAAAAAGTTCACATCACGAAAAACATGGCTAATCAAAATGAATAGCTAAATACAAGTTACAACCTGGGGAGGCCATACAATATCCTCTTCGCTTTATTCCTGAAAAAAATTAAGACTGTAGGCTGTCCCAAAAGAATAATCTACAGCCCTATGCCTCCAGTGTGTGCCTACTGCATTTCTGGATAGGAAGTTAATAGCACCCCATTACATGAAAGATTTTGCATTTGTAAATCTTGTAAAGTTGAGGATATCTTCTACTGTTTATTGAGCTGCTTGCTGTAAATAAGATTCTGGGACACAGATTTCTTCCCTGCATTCTTTGTGAGATGGATCCCTCTTGGAACAGATAGGTATGCTGCTAGGAGGCAGTGATATTTCCATTACTATGCAGATGGCTACATTTGCTCTGGATAGTAGGAAACTGAGAACCAGTGTGGTGTGGTAGTTCGTTGGACTATGACTCTGGAGACCAGGGTTTGATTCCCCACTTGGCCATGGAAACCCACCGGATGACCTTGGGAAAGTCACACACTCTCAGCCTGAGAAAGCCCCATGATAGTTTTGCCTTAGGGTTACCATCAATCAGAAACAACTTGAAGGCACACACAACAACAACAGCAACTAAGAAATTAAGAGCCAAACACCAAAAATAATTAGCGGGTTAAACAGAATGGCCCCTTGTCTTTTAAGGGTTTTTTGTACTTGGGATTTTAATGTGAGTTGTACGGTGGGAGAGTTAACGTAAGTAAATAGGAAGTGACTTCCAATCACATAAGGAAGTTATGTTGTTGTTGTTATTGTAAGAACTGTTCCACTGTGGAATGGATTGCCTTGAAGGGTGATGGACTTTCCTTTTTTGGAGGTCTTTAGAGAGTGAATCTAAAGGATTTGGCTAGTTGTATATTCCTAGATGGTCAGGGGGTTGGACAGTGTAGTCCCTTCCAGCTCTTTAAGGTTCTGTGATTGTGGAACACTAGCCTTTGCTCTGCTTTGCACCTTTTCTAATATGCTCTTTCTTCTGCCTTCAGTCTTTCCTCCTCTTTCAGGTGACAAGCCTGCCAACCACAGCAGCTACTGAGTTCCCTGAGGAAGAGAAGACTCCACCAGACACTGGACAGGAGACACCGTTGAGATGGATTGTCCAGGAGAAGGAGGGAGGTGCCACCTCACTAGGTAAGGGCTAACGGTTGTCCATTACACTGCTTCTAACTTGGCTTCTCTCTCTCTCTGAGATGAACCTGGAATTCTTGGGATGTTTTAAAGGTCTTGATTATGTGAATCAAGGAGACTTTAAGAACATAAAACAAAAACAAAAAAGCTGAGCAAGAATCACAAGCGAACACTCATGTGGTTCTGGAGAGGTTGTGAATACAAGGGCACATATTTATAAGTGGTTGGAATGTACCAAAGTGAAAGAATTCTGGTTGGAGGTTATTTCAATAATCTCAAAAATTATCATGCCTTGTTCAAATCTTTTATTGCTTTCACTTTTCTTCAGTGTAAACAGAAATTTCAAGCATAAAACATTAATAAGTTTTTTATTACAACAACTAGGGTTGAAATTGCTAAAAATGGGGAAACTGGTAACTTCCTTATAGAAGACTGGTGGCCTTGTATATGGGACGTACTATTGATGGAAAAGTTAGTTGCACAGTCAGAGGTTCCAAAAAACAAAACATTTCATAAATCTTTCAAAAAGACCTGCTTTGCTTGCCTGGACTATATTAATAACAACACCCAGTGTCCGAATCCACCAGCTCACTACTTGGGTTTCTGGAAAGACATCATACAAGAGGACTCATGTTTAAATCATACTCTAAGACAATAGTAATGGAAGACCTTTAATTTCTCATAATTTTAATTTCTACCTTTGAAACTTAGCATCTACAGTTTATTTTGTTGTAATGTTGTTTGTTAGTAAGAATTGCCAAATTTGTTCTTGTTTGATTTGTGTATATAAATTATAAATTATCTATAAATTATATTATGTATATAAATCTAGATTGTTCTTTTTTTAAAACAAAATTGCTAAAAATAATATTAAAACTTCAATTGAAGCTGCAGAGCTCCAAAATTGAGCAAAAAACTGAAAATAAAATAAAGTATAGCAAAGGGGGAAGGGGGAAAGGAGGGACACCACATGACTGGCAATCATGCAAGTGCCCTGGGAATGACTTTCTGCACGTGGGGCATTGTGTGGTTGCCAGTTCATTCATGGGTTTCCTCTGTGAATGAGAAGGAATGGAGAGGGACAGGGCAGTAATAGCTGGGAGGTAGCGTCATGCCATCAGTATTGCCAAAGCCACTTCCTTTTAAGTGAAATTGTGGTTTAAAAGCTGTGTGTTGTAATCCCCTGAGAGTGGGAGCAACCACTGAGAAGGCTCTTTCTCATGTCCTCATGAAATGAACCTGTGATTGTGATGGGACCAAAGAAGGCCTTCCCTTGGAGATCCTAAAACTCTGGCAGGTTTGTATGAAGAGATACAGTCTTTCAGATACTCTGGACCTAAGCTGTATATAACCAGCACATTGAATTGTGCCTGGAAACAAACCAGTAGCCAGTTTTGTCTTTTTTAATAGAAAAAAAATCAACTTTGGTTTGCATCCAGTTTATATAGGCATCATCTGTGACTAAAACAGCCTAGGGGTGTGACAAACATGTCCTTCAAACACATTATAGGGTATGAGGGGCATTTTGAGAGGCTTTTTCAAACTGAAAATGCTTTTTTTTTTTAAAGTGAAAACCCAGAGGATAGGTGGGGCATAGTAGGAGGCAAATGTATGGAGTCCTTGAAGGTACTATAGGGTCAGTTTGGCAGACGTAAAATTGTGAGCCTTGGATTGTTTTAGATTAGTTCAGTATTAACAATGAGGAACTGACTTACCTCTTTTCATTGTTCCCATAGCCAGATGCTTCTCCAACCCCATTGCTCTCCACCAGCCACTAAATGATTGTGGGAGGCAGCTGCAGCAGCTGAATGGTAAGTTGAGTAAAGAGATCAAGTGTATGGTGCCATGTCAGAACAGGGGTCCAGAATCCCAGACAATCAACCAGTCGGCTTCATGCAGAATAAACAGAACTTTATTGATGCTCCAGTATCAGCAATACCACCCCATTCAGCTTCTTAGCTGAGACTGACCAGTTCCCCCCAACAAACCTCAAACAACCCCAGCAGTCCTACTCCTCCCCCCACTGCCAAAAGCCCGCGAACTGTTACATCCCACCTCTTTCTCACCAGTTTCTGTTTCCCCATCACTCCCTCCTACCAGCTCTCATCCCACCAAACCCTGTTACATCCCAAGCCTCTGAGCCGAGCAGTTACAAGGTCAACTGATAACGGCCACCTGACCTAGCTACACTCCAAAACTCTATCTAAGCATACTCTAGCTGTAGCAAACTCTAACATCCATTATCCCCACAAGCACCCTTAAACATATATCTGGTAGAAGACTATATGGATTCTAACATGCCATGCCATACCATACAAGCTCTCAGTTTTAAATCACAAAAGAAATTGTGAATGTTAATTAGTTTGAGAAAAGGTATGATAGATACAGAGGTCCATCACTCCATTCTCAGTATGACATCCCTTCAAATATTTTAAAATTATTTTTGTGTTACTCAACCTTCTGTTCCCTAGGCTAATCATACCCAGATCCCTCAGTTGCTCCTTATAGGGCATGGTTTCCAGACCTTTCACAATTTTGGTCACCCTCCTCTGGACACATTCCAACTTGTCAACATCCCTCTTGAATCTGTGGTGCCCAGAACTGGAAACCGTATTCCAGGTGAGGTCTGACCAAAGCAGAATAGAGTGGTACTATTACTTGCCTCAATCAAAACACTGCACCCTCTTGATGCAGCCTAGGATCATATTGGCTTTTTAAGCTGCTTCATCACACTGCTGACTTGTATTCAGCATGTTGTCTACTAAAACTCTGATTCCTTTCACATGTATTGTTGCCAGGCTAAGTGCCACCCATCCTATATCTCTGCATTTTATACACCCCCCCCCCCCCCCCCCGTTTAGTACCTTATATTTTTCCATGTTGAAATTCATTTTATTAGTTTTAGCCCAGCTTTCTAATCTATTAAGGTCATTTAAAATTCTGATCCTGCCCTCTGGAGTATTAACTGTCCCTCCTAATTTGGTGTCATCTGCAAATTTGACAAGGATCATAAGACTAAGTAGTAACTTCCAGTCTTCAGCTTTCAGTCTTGTTAACCTGCTGTATATATGGAGTTTATGAGCTTATAATATTCGGAAGTGCTAGAACTGCGTGTTGTGCTTTTTCCTCTGCAGAATCATTTTTGGTTCCCAAACCTGAACCCACCCTGTGGCTGGAAGAAAAAGAAGATCCATTCATGGAAGGGAACAAGGAAGGCAGAAGATCATCAGGTAGTTCCTTCATTGTATAGTGGGGACCTTTCTTTTGTTCTTCTAGAAGAGATTTTCTTTAGCTAAAGATCACTCGTGTCTATTGTGATATTTGTTATGGGAAGCAGCCAGTTAATATCTGGTTAGAAGGAACTCTGCTCACTGTGAAATAAAACACTTAAGTGTTTATCTCTAAAGTGTTGGGAAAAATTGTTCGTAGATTAAGATGTTTTACCAATATAATTCCTTCATCTTGACCAACATATTATCCGTTCTGACTGGACTTCACCTCAGAAAGTACCACTTGCAGTTAGAGATCCTGCAAGTAGAGATACTCAGGATTAAATCTGTGACTAAGCCCCTGTCTTACTTAGACTCTTGACATACAACAGCACAGGAATCTGACATTGCACCATCTTGTCCAATACTTGATTAATCATGGCCTTGGAAGATCCTACTTGGAGATCTTCCTGTCCCTGCAGTTTGAGCTTTTTCAAGTAGAGGTGCTGGAACAGTGAGTAACTAAAACTTTTTAATGATACCCTGTCAGGTGCTGATTAATGTCACCTCACAGCTGCTATTACAAGATGGAATCTGTTTCTTCTCTACTTTTTCAATTATGTTTCTTAAATATGATTATTATCTTCTTTGAGGAGCCTGATTACTTTCTTCTCTCCCTGATTACTTTCTTCTCTTTATTCCTACAGGAGATGGAAAGGAAGTGAAAAAAGAAGACAAGCAGGAATCTGAAGCAAAACATAACCTGACTGAAAACTCTGTTGTCTGCAGAGTTCCAGAGTTCCATGAAAACTTGCTGCTAGAAAAGTGTCAAGCAGGAAAGAAAAACATAACAAGATCATCTCAAAGTTTTTGCAAAAGAAAGAAATCATTTCAGTGCTCAGAGTGTGGAAAGAGCTTCAGTGAGAAGCGTACACTTAATGTACATCATAAAATCCACACTGG
Organism: Urosaurus nigricauda; assembly: GCA_034509955.1. NCBI lineage: Eukaryota > Metazoa > Chordata > Lepidosauria > Squamata > Phrynosomatidae > Urosaurus > Urosaurus nigricauda. The sequence goes on along the minus strand of JAOEGL010000002.1, from coordinate 321,727,097 downwards.
AGAGAAACCATATACATGCTCAGAATGTGGAATGAGCTTCAATCGGAGCAGTAACTTTGTTACTCATCAAAGAACCCATACAGGCGAAAAACCATTTCAGTGCTCTGAATGCGGAAAAAGCTTTAGCCGGAAACGTGCCCTTATCGATCACCAAAGAATTCACACTGGGGAGAAACCATATAAATGTTCAGTGTGTGGAAAGAGCTTTAGTCGGAGCAATAATTTCACTACCCACCAAAAAACCCACACAGAGGAAAAGCCATTTGAATGCTCAGAATGTGGTGAAAGCTTCAGACGGAGTTGTACCCTTACTAAACATCAAAGAATCCACACTGGGGAGAAACCGTATAAATGCTTAGAGTGTGGGAAAAGCTTCACTCAGAGCAGTACCCTTATGTATCATCAGAGAACTCACACAGGAGAGAAACCTTACCAATGCTCCGAGTGTGGCAAGAGGTTTGCTCAGAGTAGTAACCTTACTTACCATAAAGAAACCCACACATTTAAACCATTTGAATGCTCAGAGTGTGGAAAGGCCTTTGCTCATAGTAGTAGCCTGACAGATCATCAGAGATCCCACACATGCAAGAAACTATTTAAATGCTCAGTGTGTGGAAAGAACTTCCGTTCTAGTGAGAACTTTGGTTTCCACATGAGAATCCACACAGTGGATGAAAGGGCTTCTAAGAGTCCCCACTGGAAGGCATCTCAAAATGACAGCAATGACAGTTACAGTGAATCACAAGGCACTCATTTCCCAGAACAGCAAAATGAGGATGCCAAGAATCTGAGCACAAGGCAGTGTCAAAGTGTGAGCCCGAAGACATAAAACCAATCCTTTGAGTCCACAATTTTCTGTTCTAAGAGGCTAGTGATTCATCAAATCAACTTTAAAGTTAGTTTATTCCAATTAGTATGTGTTTCTCCAGGTCACACACAAGAAGTGCAAGCTGGAGTTGGTGGAAAGGGTAAACAGGCAAACAAAATGGATATACAGTTGCCTCTCCATTTGAACGGACTTCAGATCTGCAACCCTTGCTTACTTGTGAGGAGCAAATGGAGGAGGCTAAAATGGGACGTTTGTCCAAGGCGCAGGCCCCCATTCAATCATATGGGGCTTGAATATGTGCGAGTTTCAGGTTTTTTTTGGGGGGGGGAGGAGGTCCAGAACAGATCCCCTGTGAAAACGGAGGGCTGACTGTAATTTGCCTAATAGGCAAATTAACAACTCATGTGGATCACATGAGAAAAAAAATTAAACAGAAAAAGGTATGCATCAGTCCAAAACAGAAGTTAGAGTCCTGTTTCCTATCAGCGGGACTACAAAGTGAGGACTATGCTAATATGGCAACAAGTCATACAGATGTCCCAAAGTTAGAGTCCTCCAATGTGGAAAATATTTCAAACCATTAAACAAGGCACTTTTCAGAGAAGGGCAAATCATTTTTATAGATTGCACTATTCCTGATGGACTGTAAGCTCTCACAAATGACAGGAAAACTATCTACCCAGATAACTTTGCAGTGGAATTTAGTTAAAAATTAAATGAGAAGGTGATACCAAGTGTCTAGAGGTACAGAAGAAACTGTCTCAGTACGGATCATCTCAGGGCATATAAAGTTAGTTTCCCTGAGGTCAGCCAAAGCATATCCTAGAAATACATTATTACTTTGGGAATTGTGGTCAGCAAAGTTAAGTAATTACAAAATAGCTTTAATAAACCTATTTTTAAAAAGGCTGTTTTGTGTACATCTCTAACAAAGCTGCAAGACTCTCAGACCTATACACCTGAAACTTGGTATGGATGCTAAGGGTATCCTTAGGTATAGCTTGACATCTTATTTTAAAAGTGGATTAGTTGATTAAAATCTGCCTTTATCTACAGCAGTGGTCCTCAAATTGTGCCTTTTAAGAGATTTTGGACTTCAGCACCCAGAAGCCAGTCAGCCATGTTGGCCAATAGTCTGGGCTTCTGGGAACTGAAGTCCAAAATCCATTAAAGAGCACTGATCTACAGTATCATATACTGGGGGTACGTACACAGTTTGACACCACTTTAACTTCCTTGGTTCAATGCTTTGTTGTCTCCATCAGACACATTATTTCTCCCCCTGCCCCCACATACAAACCCCATATTCTTTCTCTTAGTGCAGTTTTCTTCAGATTTATTTTACAACCTCTGAAAACAGAGCAACGATCTGCCCATGAAAAGGCATTTCTGTCCAACAAAGTCACATCCAGAGGCAAGTCAAAGTTCCCCCTCCATGTTAACATTTTTCAGATGCAAGAGTTACATGCAAATGTAGTAATACTTGCACAGAAAGGGTTGCATATGTCCAGACAGCAGGCTTGAAAAACTAGAGTAGAAATGCAGTTCCATAAGAAACAGCCCTCCCTTACCAGAGAACAAACAAGTAACATGGTGTTTAATGCCCCAGGGTAAAACCAAGATCATATTTGAAGCTGGCAGAGTGTAAAGTTCTTTCACTGTACTTATGCTGAGGTTGGGGAGGGTGAAGGGAGGCCAGCTAGGTGTTGACATGAGGGTTGTTTGAGTTAGGTAACAGAGCTGTGCGTGGGTACCATCTGGCAGGTTGGCAAGGATGATTGCGCAAGGAGGTATTGGTACCACCTTATACAATCTCAGAAAAAGAACAGCCAGCCATTTGTATCCACAGATTATTTTTATCCACGGATTGAAGGTTTTAGCACCTACAGATCAGGGGATGGTGGTGGTGGTCCTGGAACAAATCCTTATCAATGGCCCATTGTCCTTACCCTGGTGTGGAACCACTAGACAGTGCCAGTCTTTGTCATGTTACATGACTTGCAGCTGTTCCCCTTCGTGGTGACAACACTTGATCCTGGCCCATACCATGAGCTTACCCTCCTCCCATTTTTAAAAAGAAAAGTCTAGAGGGCTAGGAGAGGAGGAAACAGATCTTGCCTGGGTAAGAGTGGTGGTGGAAGAAGGAGGCTACTCACTCTACTCCTACTATTTGTCTTGTTGTTGTGTGCTTTCAAGTAATTTCAGACTTATGGCAACCCTAAGGCTAACCTATCACAGGGTTTTCTTGCCAGTTTCTTCACAGGAGGTTTGGCCATTGCCATCCTTTAAGGCTGAAAGAGTATAACTTGCACAAGCTCATCTAGTGGGTTTACATGGCTGAGTCAGGATTTGAACTCCAAAGTCCAGCACTCAAACAGAATCATTTTTGGTTCCCAAACCTACACCATGCAAAACTGCCCACCCTTAAATGCTGCTTTTTTCCAGGGGAGGGGACAGAGGAATGCTATTCAGATCCAAATCAAAACCTGCTGTAGCACAGAAGCTTTTTAAAATGTCAACAACGGAACACCTAAGTCATGTTGTATCTAAGTTATTTCTAACCAGGCAAAATAGAGCTGGAGTATCCTCAACACTCATACCAACTTGCCAAGAAACCCCATGATAATGTTGCTTGAGGGTCGCCAAAAGTTGCAAAAGGTGCACAACAAAAACAACAATTAAGGGGCTAGTAGTCCACGTTCCCACAATTAAGGGGGCATGTTGCAAATCCAGTTATCCTCATGGCAATAAATTTCCTTGTTCTCTAGTGACTTTTGAGGGCTTAGTTGCAAAACTACATTAAAATTAAAGTTTATTTGGCCCTGGTGACACCAAGGAACATCACACATTTTCCTGTTTTATATCATGGATAGGCCAAGTCTCCTATCAGTTCCCTCCCATTTAAAAAAAATGCATATTTTTGAGGCAATTTTGTCCCCTAAGTCATGAAGAAAGACCTCCAAGCATGTGAAAACCTGCTCCCTCGATCCCTGCCCCTCGTGGCTAGCGGCACAGGGGGGACCGGCTGTAACACTATTGTTACGCCGGATCATCAATACATCCTTGGGGGAGGGGCGGTTTCCAGAAAAGCTTAAACTGGCCATCATAAAACCGATATTAAAAAAGCCCTCCCTCGACCCCCTGGTTCATAATAACTACCGGCCAGTTTTGCTATTGCCATTTTTAGGCAAGGTGATCGAGAGAGCGGTTGCATTCCAGCTTCAATCGATCTTGGATGAAACGGATTATCTAGATCCTTTTCAAACCGGTTTTTGGGCGGGCTACGGGGTTGAGACTGCTATGGTCGCCCTGGCCAATGGTCTCCGTCTGGGCATCGACAGGGGTAGCGTGTCCCTGCTGGTGCTCTTGGACATCTCAGCGGCTTTCGATACCATCGACCATGGTATCCTTCTGGAACGCCTGGCAGAGGTGGGAATCGGAGGCACTGTGCTCCAGTGGTTCCGGTCCTACCTCTCTGGGAGGTTCCAGATGGTGCAGCTGGGGGACGTTTGCTCCGATAGGAGGGCCATTAGATCTGGGGTCCCCCAAGGAGCTATTCTTTCCCCATGCTTTTCAACATTTACATGAAACCGCTGGGAGAGATCATCCGGAGGCATGGGGCGCGGGGTTATCAGTACGCTGATGACACCCAAATAGTCTTCTCTATGTCTCCGACTGATGCAGTGACCAGGGAAGGCATCGCTCCTCTCGTGGCCTGTCTGGCATCGGTAATGGACTGGATGGGGGAAAACAGACTCAGCCTGAATCCAGAGAAAACGGAAGTACTCGTGATAGGTTCTCCCGGCCCAGGGATGGAGGTGGTTCCACCTGTCCTGAACGGGCTCACGCTTCCCGTAAAGGACATTGTACGCAGCTTGGGGGTGCTCCTTGATTCGTCGCTCCATCTTACTTCTCAGGTGGATGCGACGGTCAGGAGCACCTGCTTTCAGCTTCGGCTGATACGCCTGCTGCGTCCCTTCCTGGACCGGAGGGACCTTGAAACTGTAGTACATGCTCTGGTAACCTCTCGATTGGATTTCTGCAATGCGCTCTACATGGGGCAGCCTCTGTACCACACTCGGAAGCTACAACTTGTGCAGAATATGGCAGCACGGCTGGTCACTGCGGCTCCCAGGGCCTGCCATATAACACCAGTATTAAAAGATCTTCATTGGCTGCCTATTCGCTTCCGGGCTCAGTACAAAGTGCTGGTTATTACCTATAAAGCCCTAAATGGCTTGGGTCCAGAGTACCTGAAGGACCGTCTCTCCTCACATAATCCGCCCCGCACACTTAGATCTACCGGGCAACTATTACTTAAAGTTCCAGAGGCCAGACTGTCAGCTACTAGTAAGAGGGCATTTTCTATCGCTGCCCCGAGCCTCTGGAACTCACTGCCCATGGAGCTCCACCTGACTGCCTCCCTTACCCAGTTTAAGAAGGGGTTAAAAACTTATTTATTTGAACAGGCCTACCCCTGATTTTTCCCCGCTGCTATCCTTCCCCCATTACGACTCGGACTGGAATATCACTACCCCTTGGGCCAAAATTGTAATGTTGTTTTTCGTTCCACTGTGTTTTAACTGTTGTATATGTTTTAAATTTTTGTACGTGTACACCGCCCTGATCCTTGGAAGGGCGGTATAAAAATAAAGATTATTATTATTATTATTATTATTATTATTAAAACACAAAAATTGCCACCATCCCACAACAAGCATCCCAGAATCCTTTAATAGCTTTGTTTCTCTCTGCAGTCCTTCTCAAAATAGTGATCAGAAATTACGGGACCTCACTTCTTGTTACAATTTTGAAAGGAATTGCAGTGGAAAACGGATTTGGGCTTGCCATGGGGGTGGGAAACGAAGGCCATGAGGTTTGTGGGGGAAACTGGCCACTGACTGCTCCCCTGTGCAATATTTTAGGATGGGAGACTGAAATGTAAATAAGGATTGAGGCTTGTCATTCTTGTGGCCATACTAGCTGGGAAATTCTACATATCTTGCCCAAAAAGCAACTTCTGGGTCTTTTGGAAAAGTGATTCATTTGTATAAAGGATCTCTTTGTTCACTTGTTCCCTCTGCCATGGATAATTCCCAAAACATGTTAGGCTGAATATGCTATATTTCAGTTACACTCTCAGTTCCATGTCCTCCTTCCTCCCACCTTCTCATTTTCTTACCCAATTCACAGAATCATAGAAATGGCTGAGCCTTTTCCTCCCTGCTCGATTCCAAGCTTGGCCACAAAACCAGCTCGGTGACCTTGGGAAACTCACATACTCTCAGCTCCAGGGGAAGGCAATGGTAATCCTCTTCTTAAGAAATCTTGCCAAGAAAACCTCATGTTATGGTTGCCTTGGGGTTGCCGTAAGTCGGAAACAACTTGAAGGCATTCAACAACAAACCTGCTTTAAGGTCAAAACACTGAATATGTGGCACCTAAACTATCTGATTCCCCACTCAACCATGGAAACCTTCTGGGTGACTTCAATTGAGACACACACTCAGCACCACAAAACTCTGTGATAGGTTTGCCTGAGGGTTGCCGTAAGTCGGAAATGAGTTAAAAACACAAAACAACAAACTATCCCAGATCCTACCCAGAGCAAGGCCTCATTCTGCAAACTCCACCAACATGATTAATCTGGCATACTGTTATTTTTCATTTAGAGAGAAAGTGGGAGCAGCTCTGCCCAGTGCATGCTGCAAGATCCCCCTCAAATTCACTCACTGTTTGGGCTTCTGAGATTCCTCCAGATATTGTTTAGTCATATATGCCTTCAAAATGATATGGGCAGCAAGTAGGGCTAGAAACATGCTTTAAAACAAAACAAAAGGAGGGCACCAAACTGCTGAATTCTAATCCCTATTTCGGCACAGAGTAAAAGTCACTAGTCTGACCACCAAAATAAGTAGACAGCAGGCTATGTGAAATAATTTTCAGTCTGAAGGGAGAGAAACAGTCAGTCAAAGGGAGGGAGACTTCCCTACTATTTGGCTGGGGTGAGTTAAAATTTTTCTCCAAGCGATCAGAGTGTTCTACAAAAAAACAAGACTACAAGTAACCCCATTCTGTGTGAAGGAGAACACACATGTGCCCCATCCTCATGTCTTTTGGGGTCATAATTCTTTGAGAAGTTTCAGCAACTTCCTCCTTTGCAGGAAGTCCAATGTCAGCAGTGTTATCTGAACACTGTGAGAAGAGTTTCTGCCTAGTGTGTCTTCTCTCATGTGTACTGCAGTGGGACCTCTGGCTGAAGCACTTGCCACAGTCTAAGCACTTGAATGGCTTCTCGCCTGTGTGGGTCCTCCGGTGACGAACGAGATCCGAACGGTGACGGAACGTCTTCCCGCAGTCCGAACAATTGTATGGCCTCTCTTTGGCATGCATTCGTTGATGCCGACTGAGGAGTGAGGGCTCGCTGAACTTCCGCCCACAATCAAGGCACCTGTAAGGCTTGTCGCTCGATGTGTGAGTCCGTTTATGCACAACCAAGTTCGAGCTGTCGCTGAAGCCTTTGCCGCAATAGGAGCACTTGTAGGGCTTCTCGCCCGTGTGGGTCCTCCGGTGGCGGACCAGGTAAGAGTTCTGGCAAAAGCATTTTCCACAGTCTAAGCACTGATATGGCTTCTTGTCGGCATGTATTCTCCGGTGTGCAATAAGGTTGGAGCGGTCGCTGAAGCTCCTCCCGCAGTGGAGGCATTGGTAAGGCTTTTCTCCGGTGTGAGTCCGCCGATGCTTAAGTAGATCAGAGCTGCGGGCAAATCCCTTCCCACACTCCATGCACACTTTTTTCCTCTGGATCCCTTCTTGGGCAGTGGTTTCCCCGAGTTTCCGGCCACCTCTCTGACAAGGGGTTGGCTTACAGTTTCTCTCTGCAAAAAGGCTTTCGTGTTGATTCTCTGCTTTGTGCTCATTTTCAAAGGCCTCTAGCTGCTCCTGGCACAAGAAAGCAGGATCTCCAAAAGCCTCAGATGGTACTGTTTTCTCAGAGCATTTCAGCTGAGGTTTCTCCTCCTCATTCTCGCTCACCCACCCGTCACCCGCTGAAAGACAGACAAGGGAAAAGAGTCACACACCAATCATTCTCTGTACGAACAAGAGGAGGAGGAGGAGGAGGAGGAGGAGGAGGAGGAGGAGGAGAATTTGGAGTGGAAAAGTGAGATATGATTACAGGAATAAACCTATCACACCAATATTAAAATATTAAAATCACTCCTCTAGTTGCCAGTCAGTTTCCAGGCATTGGTTATTTCCTTTGAAGTTCAGAATTCCATAGCAGTGGGGCATGGGAGTTAAAGTCATGTCAAACTGAATTACTTCTGCAGTGCAGGTGTGGCCTAAGGCTGAGGAGAGAAGGCGCAAAACCAAGCTTTGCTAATGATGTTCATTTCAATCTACTTTCTTCCCTGAACTGAGTTACTCACCCAAGGAGCTGGCCTCTCCGTCACTGTCCTGCTTCGCCTCCCTGTAGAGCTGCCACTGTCCATTGTTTGATGGGCCTTGCTCAGCCTTGGCTGCATTCCCAGGAGTTTCCTGAAAACCCTTTGGCACCTGGAATGAAAATCATGCAAAGAACATCTTTAGGAAGTGGGGCAGAAAGCTCAGGGGCTCTTTCTAGCTTTTTGCTCCCAACTAAGAGCCACGCTATAATTTCTCAGAAGGACTTTTCTCATAACTCAGAGACACAGCTATATCAGTCTGCAATATCAGTATGCAAATGGACCTTGTAGCACATTTGAGACTAACTGAGTGAAAGACATAACATTCACTTTGGCATACTTGGTCTGCTTCCTCAGATGCATAGAGTGAAGGTCCCAGCAATGTCCCAGGAAGGACCTTTATAGACTATATGAATAGCCAGGAAAATGATGGTAGGAGCTCTACAACAGTGGAATGTGCTGCCTCAAAGAATGAATTCCATAATAAAGTATGTCCAAAGAAGGCCGATGTGAAAGCCACCACCTACCACTATGTGTAATGTGTGAGAGGAAAAGCAAGAAGGTTCTGCTCCAGGGTGTCACTACGAGATGCAGGCATTTGGGACACGACCAGGTGACATCCTAAGTGGGGGCGACACCACTGCTCCCCAAACATTGGCAGAAATGGACTGTGGCATTCACTTACATCCTTTTAAAATGCTGGATCTCAGCAGAAAAGATGGTGTGAATGTGGTGAGACTCAGCGGGGGAAGCCCCAGGATTTTTTAAAATTTAGTTTCAAATTTTTAATTTAAAAAATAAAAATGTTATTCCTTTTAAATGTTCTTTAAAAACTTCACATCTTATCAAATTTCCACTGTAACCACATGAAGCTATGCACATGTAAATACATTCAGACCGTGCCTATGATAGTCCAATTTAAAGGTATCATTTTAATGTTGCTAGTTGTTTATGTCACAACTATTACCATTACATTCAATGATATATGAGAATTACAATTTATGAGTAACATTAGTACAAAAAGTATTACTAAGGATTTTGTATGGTGGGGTACGGAAGGAGGTACCTAGTGATGCCAACGCTAATGATGATACTGTTTAACTCATTTTTGGTTTAGGCCTTCCCAAATGAGAGCCATCAGGCCTGAAGAAGGAGAGTCCTCCCTCTTTGGCAACTGTCATCTTCTGGCCTAGATGGAGTGAAAGGACAGACCCAAAACCATCAGGACTGAAGAAGAAGAGCCCTCCCTCCTTGCCAACTGTCATCTTCTGGCCTGGAGAGAGTGAAAGGACAGGCCCAACGCCATAGGGCCTGGCCTCAGTTAATAAGAGCCCTCCCTGCAGTCCATATGCTTTGGTCTGGGCCTCAGAGGGAGAGAAGAACCGCTGGACTTGCTCCCCTTCCCCACCACCATTCCCTTCTCCTTTTGTGTCGTGTTTTTAGATTGTAAGCCTGAGGGCAGGGAACCATCTAATTAAAATAATAATTGTAAGCCGCTCTGAGAGGCTTTAGGGCTGAAGGGCAGGGAATATGATAAATAAAATAATAATAAATAGTGATTTGAGCATTGGACAACAGTTCTGGAGCCCAGGATTCAATTTTCAGCTCAGCCGTGAAACCCACTGAGTGACCTTGGGCAAGTCACATGCTCTCAGCTTCAGGGGAAGGCAATGCCAAACCTCCTCTGAACAAATCTTGCCAAGAAAACCCCATGATAGGTTTGCCTTATGGTTGTTATAAGTCAGGCCTGCACAGCATACAGCCCAGGGGCTGCATGTGGCCCACCAAAGAATTTTAGGTGGCTCATGAGGATGTGGAACAAGTTCAAGGCTCCTCTGCTGCCCAGCTTTCTCCTGAGAAAAAGGCCAGGCAGAAGAGTAGGATAGGCAAACGCTTGCCCTGCAAGGCTTTTCCACTGCCCCACTTTCTTCTGAAAAGACTGGGCAGTGGACTGAATAACATTGCCCTTGCTCTCGATTTGGAGGGGAAGGTTAACTCACCTGCGGCTCCCACCTCTTGGGCTCCTGTTGTCCCTTCAGGAACTCCTCAGCCAAGGCCACTGCCTGGGCACAGGTCTCCACTCCCCGTTCTCTGACGCAGCTTTGGATCTCTGCTGGTAGGATGGTCAGGAACTGCTCCAGGATCACTAGCTCCAGGATCTGCTCCTTGGAGTGTCTGTCAGGCTCCAGCCATTCGCGGCAAAGGGCCCGGAGATGGAGGCACACCTCACGGGGCCCCTCGGCTTCCAGGTAGCAGAACTGTCGAAAGCGTCGGCGCTGGGCCTCTGCACCAATGGGGCTGGGCTTTGGGGCCTCTGCTTTTAACCTCCTGCTGTCTCCCCTGTTTCCTGCCTCTACATTGGGGGCAGCTGGTTGAGTTTCTCCCATTAATGGCCGGGCCGTCCATTCTCCTCGGGGCAACATCCAAGCGTCGGCAGTTCCCTCGAATGGGAAACCCTTGCCATTCTCCTCCCAGGGCATAGGCACCAGGAGCTGTGGGTTCCCCCACGCTAGATGAGGAGACTGGGTGGCCTTCAGGAACTCCTGGAGGGGACCATCCCAGCCTTGGGGCATCATCTCCCCTGGTTCCTGTTTCACCTGCTGGGGGGCCGCCCACCCCAAAAGGTCCTTCGTCATCCCCACCTGAAGGTCTTTTCCTGTTCTTTTGGATTCCTTTCCTGGTTTGGGACCTCCGGGGTCTTCCGGTCCCCCCATCGTATCTCCTTGTCCCAGTAGGGGGAGGCCTATGGATGTCACAGCAGAGCTTCCCACCGCAGCCATCTTCTCTCAGCCTGGAAGCAGAAAAAGACAGCTACTAATCTGGACCCAATCAAAGGTCTCCCTCATTCCCCCAGTTCTCTAATGCAGCCAGAAAAATCTTTCAATCACAGGCACACCTGGGTTGGCACCCAGCTAGAATAAACCCATTCAGTCAACTGTTGGATGTTGAGTCAACATGCAGTGAAGCCCATTTGATTCAATGGCTCTGCTCTAATCAGGACTAACAACATGATCTGTCACATATGCCTTGCTAAGAGGGTCTTCTTGGTGACTGCTCCCAGGCTGTGGAACTCTCTCCCACAGGAGTTTCGACTGGCCTCCTACCTGCTCCTTTCCTACCAGCACACAAAACCATTTTTTTATTCAAACAGGGCTTTGGTCACTATCCGACTGCTGCAGGATGGTTTTTTAATAGCAAGCACTGTACTTTTAACCTTATTGATACATTTTAAACATTTTTAAAGATTTTAATCTGTTTTTACAAGATAGGTTATTTAATTATTTAGAATTCCTTTTCACTACCATGGTTAGGTTTTGATAGGGAGACAGGTGAGACTAATAAATGGATACAAAAAATATGGGTGCCTCATGGTTCCTAACCTCTAGTCCTCTATTTCCTTTGGACTTCAGCTCACAGAAACCCCGGCCAACTTGACCAACAGTTAAGGACAATGGGAGCTGAAGTCCACATTATGTGGAGGCCCAAAGCTTGGGAATCACTGTAGAAATTAGTGCAGCTTGACAACACAACTTCCACGGCTCCATCCTAGAGGTTCCTGGGATTTGTGGTTTTGAAAGACACCACACTCTCTGGCAGAGAAGGCTCAAGACTGTGTAAAACTACAAATCCTGGGATGTAGGATGGATCTAAAGCACTTAAAGTGGTGTCAAATTAAACAGGGGCCTGGGTAGTGACAGAGGGGAGAAACCTCAGAGGCTGGAATGAAATCCGGCCCTAAAGCCTTCCCTGTATAGATGGCCCCCTTTCCCATGATGTCTTCATTTGGTGGCTTCCCAGCTTTGGTGTGGTACTGCCTCACACACAAATGCCAAAACACTGAAATACCTCTCCAAAGCTAAAGTCATTGAAAGTAAGAGTTCAAAGTTTAAAATATGATTGTATTTTTGGTCCCACAGTTCTCATACTCTGGTCCCTCCTCCACATCCCATCCTCCTCCCCATCTCCTCCAATGTCTTTCATTCCTATCCCCATCTCCTCCTCCTCCTGCAAGGTCTCTCATCCTCATCTTCACCAGCACCATCCTCCTCCCCATCACCCCCAAGGTCCCTTATCACCATCATCATCACCCTCATCTCCTCCTCCTCTTCCAAGGTCCCTCATCATCATTCTCACCACCACCATCGTATCCTCCTCCTCCCCATGTCTTCCAATATCACTCATTCCTATCCCCATCCCCATCTCCTCTTCCTCTTGCAAGGTCCCTCATCCAAGTCTTCACTGCCACCACCACCTCCATCATCATCACAGTCTCGTCCTCCCCCCACATCTCCTCCAAGGTCCCTTATTCCTATCTTCACCCCCCCCTTCCTCATCCCCAAGGTGCCTCCTCCTCCTCCTCCTCACTACCACCACCTCCATAAATGTCCCTCATTCCTATCCCTATCTCATACTCCTCCAGGGTATCTCATCCTCATCCTCAACTTCACCACCACCACCACCATCTCAATCTCCTCCTCCTCCCCATCTCCCCCAAGGACCCTCATTCCCATCCCCATCCCCCCCTCCTCTTGCAAGGTCCCTCCTCTTCATCTTCACCACCACCACCACCATCTCAAAGGACTCTCATTCCCATCCCCACCTCCTCCTCCTCCTCCTCCTCCTGCAAGGTCCCTCCTCTTCATCTTCACCACCATCTCAAAGGACTCTCATTCCCATCCCCATCTCCTCCTCCTCCTCTTCCAAGGTTTCTCATCCTCATCTTCACCACCACCACCATTACCACCACCTCCATCTCCTCCCTATCTCCCCCAAGGACCCTCATTCCATCCCCATCCCCTCCTCCTCCTCCAAGGTCCCTCATCCTCATCTTCACCTCCACCACCATCTCCTCCTTCTCCACCCCCTCCAAGGACCCTCCTCCCCATCTCCTCCTCCCCAGTTCTTCCCATGTCCCTCATCCCCATCTGCAAGGTCCCTCATCCTCATCCTCACCACCATCCTCTCTTCTAGTCTTCTTCCTCCTCCTCATCTCTCCCAAGAACCCTCATCCCCATTATCTCCTCCTCCTGCAGGGTCCCTCCTCTTCATCTTCACCACCACCACCACCACCTCAAAGGGCCCTCCTTCCTTCCCCTGCCCCATCTCCCCCCAGGTCCCTGTGATCTTCCCACTGAGGAGGACCACTACACACAGCTTACCCTTTGCCAGCCAGCTCCCCCCTCCCACGTGGGAGGCAGGCAGGCAGGCAGGAAGGAAGGAAGGATAGAAGGTGTGTTCTCTTTTTACATCCACCTTTCCCATTGGGCCTCCCTAGGCGCCCTGGGAAGAAGAGGCACTCTCTATGCCTTTAACCCTTGGAGGGGGCTTAGGCTGCTGCTGGCCTTGTTCTGATGATGATGATGGGCCTCTTCTTCTTTTAGGAGCTTATCACATGGAGGAAATTGGAAGGTTAGTGCAGGGTCTTCTCTTCCTGGGATGCCAGGAGGAAAACTGGAGTTAGTTCTGGGTGCATCTTGCACTGTAGAAGCCATGCAGGTTTTTTGGCACCACTTTTAAGTGCTGGAGCTCCAGACCCAAGGCAGTTACCAGTGGTGTCAAACTATGCATTGTATTATGTATCTTCTACACTGTAGAGTTAATGCAGGGTTTTGGTGTGGTTTTTTTTTTGGCACCACTTTTTAAATGCTGGAGATCTATCCCAAGGAATCCTGGGATTTGTAGTTTCACAAGGTCTTTGTAGCCTTCCCTGCCAAAGAGGGCTGGTGCTTCATAAAACTACAGATCCCAATGTTCTGTTGGATTTTGGAGCCAGGGCTGTTAAAGTGGAGTCAAACTATGTATCTACACTATAGATTTCAATGCACCATTTTTTAAGTTCTGGAGCTCCATTTTAAGGAATCCTGGGCTTTGTAGTTTCACAAGGTCTTTATAGCCTTCTCTGCCAAAGAGGGGTGATGCTACATACAACTACAGATCCCAGTGTTATGTAGGATTGGAGCCATGGCAGCCATATTTACCTTTACTGTAAGTTAATGCAGTTATTCTGGCACCACTTTTAAGTGCCGGACCTTCATTTTAGGGAATCCTGGGCTTTGTAGTTTCACAGGGTCTTTATAGCCTTCTCTGCCAAAGAGGGATGATGCTTCATAAAACTGCAGATCCCAGTGTTCTGTAGGAATTAAGCCATGACAGTTAAAGTGGTGACAAACTATGCAGAAATTCATAACATGCCGCCATGCCAGTTCAGGTGATGTCAAACTGCATCACTTCTGCAATGTAAATGCAGCCTCCACTACTGACAGTAAAGAGCTGTAGGCAGTAATATTCTGGTACAGTCAGCCCTCGATATATATGGATTTCTTATCCACCGATTCAACCATCTGCGGCTTGCAAATAAACTGTATAAATTCCAAAAGGTAAACCTTGATTTTGTTGTTTTAAGTAAGATACCACAATTTTACTTTGCCATCGTACATAACATGATTTGAGCATCCATGGATCTTATTATCCACAGGGGGATGGAGGTGGGTCCTGGAGCCAAACCACAACAAATACCGAAGGCTCACTGTAGTATTTTGATCCTGCTCTTTTGCCTCCATTCCCTGGGAATTCAACTGAAATTGAAGGGGGTCCTTGGGCAGAAAGATGTGGCTCATACTTGTTCCATAACTGTAATTCTAATGCTTAAAATCAATTAATCACTTTATTTTTGTGCATGTACGGGCCTTCAAGTAGCCTGTCAACTTATGGAGACCTCATTAATTTCTTAGGGTTCTCTTAGGCACCAAATTTTCAGAAGTAGCTTGGCCAGTAGCTTGGCCTTTGAAATCTAGCCTTCAGCACCTGGTCTGCCATCCAAGTACTAACCAGGGCTCACCCTGCTTATCATCCAAGATCAGAGGGTATCTGGTTCTTTTAGGATATTTAGACCTCAAAATTAAATTGTTCCATTTGCCCACTGACAACTTTTGGAAATAAAATTAAAAATAACATAATTCCCACAAATGTACTGTTCTTGCGTGTGAGATTTGGGGAGATACACTTAGAATAAATCAACTTTAGCATAGAGTTGAGGAAATAACTAGCTTCCCTGTTAACTAGTACCCCTTTCATATAGTTTTGCAAGGTTTTCAAAATAAGCAAATTAATGACATGCAGGGCTGGCAATCTCGAAGCAGTTGTTAAGTTTGTGTTCTACTGAAATACCAGGTGATGTATTGATTTCAATTGATTTAGCCAGTCTCTAATCTCTGTAAAATTAACATTGTCCACATTCATAAATTACATGATATACTCATTTCTATCTTTATAAAGGGGCCTCTCTCTAAAATGCAGGATTGTTTGGCATCTTGTTCACTCTATATGAAAGGAAAAGCTTTCCTACACTCAAATAGAGGACAGCCCTCATGATAAGTGACACCTACCAACCCCTTAAGGGACATTTTCCAGTCCGCAAAAAGGAATATCCCTTATAATAAGGAACCCTTGACAACCTTCCTTTTAACACATAATGCTATAGATTTAAATAAATTACTTTGGGGCAAAACAGATGGGCAGGAAAAAGTGTCTTGAAGCTGCCTTTTCTGAAGCCACATTGAAACCCCACCAACTGCACCACTGGCTCCCAAGGCACCTGGAGTGCTCATGTCATGACCACATGTTATGGCTTCAAGCCAGGAATAAGTGGAAATAGCTGCTGCTTTTAGAAACGGCTTTTCTCTGCATAAGGACACTTTTCTGCTGGCTTCAAGGTATGTGTCATCTAAACGCCACACCTTCAAGCCAGCCTGAAATCACCTCTTTTTGCCTGTCTGTTCAGCTCCTTGGTGTCAGCCCCCAGCATTGTCTTATATTCAGATTCTTGGCTATGTTGTCATTTAGCGTTACCAGTTTGCCATTCTGGGAAATGGGCATTTTGTGATGGCTCCCAAGACACCTTCTAACTATTCCAAACATGCCTATCATTCCAGTGCTGGCTAGCCCTGAAACTTTCCCCCACTGTGTGGATTCCAACATGAAATTTAAGATTTTCACCAGAACAAAAGTTTTTGCCACACACTAAGCATTTAAAAGGTTTATAGGCATTAATTTTTATATGAGCAGTAAAGATTACTGCTCTGAGTGAATCTCTTCCCACATTCTGACCATTTGTATGGTCTCTCTCCTGTATGGGTTCTTTGATGATCAACAAGGGTACTGTCATGAGTGAACCTCTTTCCACACTCTGCGCACTTATATGGCTTCTCCCCAGTATGGATTCTTTGATGTTTAGATGCTTTCACTGGACTTTTCTCCACACTCTAAGCATTCAAATGGCCTTTCTCCAGTGTGAGTTCTTTGGTAGAAAGTTAGGCTACCTTTCTGCATGTAGCACTTCCCACACTCTGTACAATGATATGGATTCTGGCCTGTGTGGGGTTTTTGATGGAAAGCAAAGTGATTGCTTCTTGTGAAGCTATTTCCACATTCTGAGCATTTATATGGCTTTCCTCCGTATGGATTCTTCGATGGGAATGAAGGTTACCACTTTGCCTGAAGGTCTTTCTACAGTCTGAACATTCAAATGGTTTTTCACTGCTATGGATTTTTTGATGAGTGGCAAAGTTACTGCTCCATCAGACACTCTTCCCATACTCTCAGCACTTATATGGTTTCTCCCCAGTATGATCAGTAAGGGCACAGCTCCGACAACTGCTTTCCACACTCTGAGCATTTAAATGGTTTCTCCCAGAATGTATTGTTTGATGTTTAGTAAGGGTCCAGCTCCGACTGAAAGTTTCTCTGCACTCTGAACATTCAAATGGTTTTTCACCTGTGTGGGTTTTTTTGATGGGTAGCAAAGCAACTGCTCTGACTGAAAGTCTTTCCACACTTTAAGCATTTCTATGGTTTCTCCTCAGCATGGATTCTTTCATGATCTGTAGGGGCATATCTTTGACTAAAACTCTTTCCACAGTCAGAGCATTCATACAGCTTTTCACCTGTATGAGTTTTTTGAAGGGAGGCAAAGTTGCTAATCCGAATGAAGTTCATTCCGCACTCTGAGCATTTACCCTATATAATCGTCTATAAGTTGAGAATTTTCCCCCCCAAATGGCCTCCAAAATCCTATCTTCTGAGTAGGTCATGTGCGTGTGCACATTCACTCCAAATATTAGTTTTTCCTTTTTTATTTCTTTTTTTTCTTTTTCCTTTTTTTCCCTTTCCTTAGCTTTTGGGCTTTTTTGGAAGCGTGGCTCACTTAAAATCCATTCTCTGAACACTTCAAGCTTCTATCATCACATTCCTGAGGTGGGAGGTGGCGGGGAACAAGAGTTGAGCCATCTTCAAAAAGACCTGTTTCAGACTTTTATGGCTCTGTGCCAAAGGGAAAGCCATTTTAGACTTCTTTTGTCTTCTGGCTTCTACAGATTTCTGTGGCGTTGAAGGTGCATCTCTAGATCCAAAAGGTAAAGAGAGGACCTCCCGCCATCCCTCTTTCCTACCTGCCTATCCTATTTGAGTCTAAAAAGGATAGATCGACAGACACAAAAAGGTATTTTGACCGGGAATCGAGCCAACTATAGGTATTGGGGGAGTTGGACTCTTGAAGGGGTCAGGAATTCACTCATTCACTGCAATGCAATGCCTCCCCGAATACCAATTTACCTAGGGCCGCCCCCAGGCACCAAATGGTTGGCAAGCATGCAGCCACACGCACACACAATCTCTCGACAATGAAACCCACAACCCATTTGCCTCCCCATAGAGAAACCAGAAATCCTAAGGGGTGGATCCAGCCCCCTCTTCGGTTCGCTGGAACCAGGCCAAAACTTATTTAAAAGTACAGCATCAGAAAGAACCCTTTATTCTCATACTCACCAGCACGTGCTTCCCCCCCCCCCCTTTCTCCAGCGCTGGATTCTAAGGCTGTTTGGAGCTGAATCCCTCAAAGGTCACTTTGCTAATATGTGGGCTTCTCCAGCGGTCTCTAGCTCAACAAGCACCAGAAATATTCTGGGGTGGCCACTTCCTGATAAGATAGATAACAGCCAGAAAATCCCGCATATTTCAAAGTGATGCGAGGTGGAAACCTCCCTGTCTTGGATCTCTTCACAAAGCCAGGGTCAGGGGCAGAGGTGACGACCACTTTAGGCCCCACCCTGGGCACCAATTATGTTACGGTAAACAAAGGGTCAGTTAACCCATTCACAACCAATTATGCAAGTGAGGCATTTGCGAAGATTTCCAACCAGATCCATTTATTCAAAACAGCCTTAGTCTGCATGCAATGTTTCAGTCAAGAGTCATCGCATTGACTGAATGCTCTAAAAATGGCGTACACAGTTTTATTATCCATGAAATATTCATTGAGCATGCGTAGTTTAACATTCATCATCATCATATTTCTGTGTGTATTGTTCAGCTAGTATAAACTGTCTGATTCTCTGCTGGCCTGATTTACAATGAATGCCTTGTAGCAGAAACCTTATCAGCTTAGCTGTAACCTTGAGGAGAGGCCCATCTCTCTCTCAGTGAGGAGAAATTCTTGTCTTCCTTCCTCCTCCTTCCTCAGCCCACAACTCAAGCCTAATTCAAAAGGACAAGTGTTTCCTTTGCTCTATGGCTGAACTATTGATCATTAATGGCAGAGATTATTGGTTTCATTTGGTTATCAATGGCTTTATTAGCTTTTACCTTAACAAAGGGACGGAGCCTGGCTGGAGAGAAGGCTGAGGGTGTACACACACCCTTCCCATCGTCTCTTTCTCTAGCCTGGCTCCCTCCTCCTGAGGAGAAAGTCCGGCTAGAGAGAGACGCAGGGAAGGGCGCAGGTGCACCCTCAGCCTTCTCTCCAGCCATGCTCTGTCCCTCCTCCGGAGGAGAAAGCCTGGCTGAAGGGATGCTGGCAAGGGTGCGCATTCAGCTTGTGTGTCCTTCTCAGCATCTCTCTAGCCGGGCTTTCTACTCTGGAAGGAGCCCAGCTAGAGAGATGCTGATCTCCTCGGAGACTCCCCCCAGTGAGCTGCCCCCTTAGGTCTGACCCTCGACTTATCCACAGGTCATGTAAAAATCCCAATTTTTGGCTCCAACAGTTGGCCTCGACTTATACATGAAGTCGACTTGTACATGAGTATATACGGTATATAGTTTCTCCCTAGTGTCGATTTTCTGATGATCACAAAGGATAATGTACTTACTAAAATTCTTTCCACACTTTGTGCATTTAAATACCTTAATATTTTCATGGACTCTTCTAGGTATGAATGTCTTTGATTTCTTTTTTGTGTGTCATTATCCTAGCATTGGCAGTTCAAGGAACTCTACATTGTCACAAACAAGAGAGTTTCTCCTTGATGTTGGTTGTACTTCAGTTTTCCATTTGCCTTCTTTCTTCCCCTCCTTCCTATTCCCTGCAAGAATAAAGAGAGCAGACTTATCCAGGAAGAATGAGAGAACAGACACCAGTGATTAATGTTAAAAAAAATATAATAGAAAAGTCCAGAAACTAGTTGACCAATTTATTAAAAAGGATACTCAACACAAATGTACTTGCAAATATGGCAATTTTTATATGTTTAAAAAAGGACCTCAGAGAATTTGATTATAGGTTTTAGTGACTAACTAGGAATATCTTTCTAAATAAAAGAAATTTGATTAAATAATAATCATAATAAAATAATAGAAAACTACTGTATAGGAAAATGTAGAAAAAAGATGGACTAATTTATGTACCTATTTAGGTATAATTAGGTGTTACAGGCCTGATACAGACGGCCCCAAAGGGCTGTCTGTGCGGCGGGATCAGGGTTAGGGCACGTGCAGAGATCAGCGTAGCCTCTTTCTCAGCCTGCGAACATGAGCTTTAGCCAGTATCTTAGAGCCTATTCCCATGCAGTACATTCCACTGATGTACACCCAGCTTCCAATTGCAAAGCTGCCGATGACACACATTCTGGGACTCCAAATAAATTTCTAAGAAAGATTTGTATATATTACCGGTATCAGTTCTAATTAATTTTTGTTTGTAAATGGCCAACACAGCTACCCCTACATATTCTCAGACTCTCTCTCTATATATAATTTATAAGTTCATATAATCATAGAATGGTAGAGTTGTAAGAGACCCCAAAAAGGGCCCTCCAGTCCAACCCCATTCTGCCATGCAGGAACTCTCCATCAAAGCATCCCCATTGACAGATGGCCATCCAGCCTGTTTAAAGACCTCCAAGGAAGGAGACTCCACCACCCTCCGAGGGAGTTTGTTTTAAATACTCTGTAACAACATATAGATTTCTATAGATATAGTTAGATAATGCAATGGTATGTGTACATTGTGCACTTTGATTGGCCAGTAAAGGAATCACTGATAGATTTCTTTTTCCAGAAAGTCATTCCACAATCTAGCAGCAGCCAATCTACAACTCTGGCTATTTCTATTCAAGCAGGGTTTTTGCTTCTGGAAATAAGTAGAGTATGATTTGAGGAGGTCTTAAAATCTATTACTTATTCAACCTTTGCTGTTTTCCGTTAAAATATAGTAAGCTAGTCCAAGCCTCTCAAATATTCTGGGCTATACTCAAGAAAGGGAGGCAATGCAGCCTAGTGGGTTGAGTGTTGGAGTAGCCCTCTGGAAGACCAGGGTCCGAATCCCATTCCATTCAGCAATGGAATCCCACTAGGTGACCTTGGGCAAGTCACACTCTCTCAGCCTCAGAGGAAGGCAAGGGCGAACCTCCTTGGAACAAAACTTGCCAAAGTCTAAGCAAACCCCATGATAGGTCTGCCTTAAGGTCTCCATAAGTCGGAGGTGATTTGAAGGCATACCAAAACAACAACAAACTCGCCAAAACACACAACCACCAGCAATAAAGAATATTGGCAGGCCTCTCTCTCCCTCTGATGATGTCGATGGCTAAGGGAGGGCTCATCTGCTTACTTTAGGCCAGGCCTGATGGATATGAAAATATGGAGACCCCAAATACAATGCGGGGTGTTCAAGGTGTACTGACATGGTGTGCCACTTTGTCCCTTCCTGCAGACAGCAAAATGTCTTGCAAGCAATATAGAAAGATCAAAAAGAAAGACCATTGCTGCTCACAGAGATGTGCTAAAAGAAAAAGGAAAGACAATAGGGATAGAGGAAGTGGAAGGATGCTGTAATGAGAATCTGAGTGATGTGGATTTAGTTATAAAACATATCCTCTCAAGATAATTTTCAGAACAGTTCATTCACATAATGTCTTGTTTTCCATACTTCTTTTGGGTAGAGCCATGCAGAGGAGCTTTGGGGAGAAGATGCTTAGTTCTGAAGTCCAGCGCCAGCACTTCAGGCAGTTTGTCTCCCAGGAGGAGGCTTTGGGGCCCCGAGAGGTTTGCAGCCAGCTCCACAATCTCTGCTGTCAGTGGCTGAAGCCAGAGAGACACACCAAGGCTGAGATGCTGGACCTGGTGGTCCTGGAGCAGTTCCTGGCCGTCCTTCCCCCAGAGATGGGGAGCTGGGTTCGAGAGTGTGGAGCAGAGACAACATCCCAAGCAGTGGCCTTGGCAGAAGGCTTCCTCCTGAGCCAGGAAGAGGAGAAGAAGAAGCAAGAGGAGCAGGTGAGGTTGTTTGGAGGGGCCATTGTTGTTGCTGCTGTTGTTGTTGAAGGATTTTTTTTAAATAGATTTTTGATGTTATTGTATCCAGATGACAAAATTTGTAGCCAGATTACTAACTGGGCTTGGTAGATACAGCAAACCTGTGACTTCGCTGGTTATGTCCTGTAAAGTTCCATCTGGAGGAGGAAGAGGAGCAGATGAGGTTGTTTCATCTGGTCATTTTGCTGAGCCATCACTGTTTCTGTGGAAAGGATTTTGAAAATTCTTGCACATACTGAGGCTTAATGTAAACAAGAAATAAGGTATGCAAAGCGATCTTGTAGGACCTTTGGACTAACTGCGAAAGAAGTTGTAAGATAAATTTTTGTAGACTTGAGAATATAAACCAAGTCTATGAAAGCTTATGCTACAATGTCTTTGTTGCAGTTAGTCTCAAAGGTGCTAGATGATCTCTTTGCAAACTGATATTTCAGACTTACATAGCTATGTCTCTGAAGAAAAGGGGGCTGCTGGTCAGCGAAAAGGCTGAACAAAGAACAGGGAAACAGCCTGTGTTGGATGGGATGATCTTTCCCCAGAACACACAGTTTGCAGCCAGATTGCTAACTGAGGTAGGTTACAGGAAACCCGTGACTCGCCTTTTAAGCGGGTTTGGTGGATATTGATTCAGTTCAACGCACAATTCATTCAGCTAGTTACGTCCCATATAGCTCCATCTGGCTTCCTTTTAGGCTTGTTGAAGAAGCATATTCTCCCACATGAGCATATCCTCATGTTCCTAACTTGTGGAAATGTGGGATAGAGCCTTCTCAGTGGCTGCCCTTGGGGTCTGGAACTCGCTTCCTGGGAGGATAGACTGAAGTGATGTGTGTTTCTATTGTTTTACTTTTTCCTATTAGTCATTTTTATTTTAATGGTTTCAGTTCTGCAAGTAGCTTGTTTTTTAACTATGATTTGTGTATGCATTTGTGTGTGTGTGTGTGTTTGGGTTCTACTTGTTCTATTTGCTTTTAATCACCATGCGTCCAAATCTGGGGGGGGGGGGGGGGGGATACAAGGGATACAAATGAAAAAAATAATTGTAATGATGATATAAATCCAGTCATTTCCCACTCGCCCTCCCTCCCCAGAAATCATCTACAGTGGGGATTATGCCCCACATGGCCTTGTCCTCTTCTTTTCTTTTCCTAATTCTGTCAATATAGTTTTGCACCAGGCTGTAAAAAATGTTTGAGCTGCATGCAATGGGTTAAAGAGGAAACGCAAACTCAGAAGAAGTAGATGCAACTTGAGCACGGAGATGACTCCTAACAGTTCCAAACTGCACTGTCATTGTGGACACATGGCAGGAAGATGATGAAACATTAGCAGAATCCTAGGCTGTGTTTGTGTATATAAGGAAGAATGCTCCAGTGCACCATGTGGAGTCGAGTCAAGTTGAGTGGATGTCTGTCGGTGGCAGAGCATAATGACGGATTGTGTAACTGTTGCTGTAATATACTTGGTAAATATTTTGCTGCAAATAAGGACCTTGTAGCCTTACACTCTTAAAGATTAAATGCCTCTTCAAAAGAACCTTAGCAGTCCTGAGTGAAACTCTATTCAGGAGCAGGAGTTTGTGTTTCCAGCTACTTCCAGACTTCAGCTGGCAGTCTTCTGCGTATGGATTCAGTTTTTCCCCAACACTAACAAATTCTTTTCTTTTCCTCCGCCCTCCCTATTTTCACTTCTGCTGCAGGACTTGTTTGTGAAAGAGATGGCAGAGAAGGAAAAGTGTCTTTTTGAATCCAGTCAGAGGCAACAGCCCAAGTGCATCACACAGGACAAAGAAGAAATGTCCTTCTCAATGAGTAAGGACTAAGAGGGTAGTTTTCTATTGGACTCCCTCTTCTCAAATATTTCTGAAATATCTGGACTCTATCAAGTGCAACACTTGAACCATTTTACATAACCTTATTTCCACTTTGAAATTACAGGCATACCTCAAATTAATGAAGCCTCTGATAGTGAAGCATATTGTACAAGGATATTTTATACCTGTCCGTCCTTCCTGTTCCTTCTCATCCTCTTTGCAGCTAGCTTTTAAAAGCAAGATTGGCACTAGGAAGATGGTGAGGGAAGATAGGAGACACGCAGATATTGGTATCCAGTTACAGTGGCGTGTCTACAGAAAACAATGCATTACCATTATACCAACCTTTATTAGGCATACAACACATACAACAATGCAATAATGCCTGGTGTGGGAAATGGTGTATGCTGCATTGGCACATATAGGAAGGATTGGAAGGAAAGAGAAGGGTTAGAAATAATTTTTTCCTTTTTTCTTCCTCCCAGGTGGCGGCATAAGGACTGGATCTAAGAGTACAAGCACATTTCTTCACCCGGATGGATTCAGAACACCTTCTGGGAGGCTAGATCAGGTAGGGGGACAGGATCTCAAGTGAGCCAACAAAGGGCTTGGCTGGGTGCCTATCTCCCTTTGAAAATTCCCTGGTCCCCACAGAATCTTGTTCTTTCAGTTTGCGTCCATCACAAATTCCCACTGTAAAGAGCCTTTGGATGGCATCGTGTATGCATTTACATTTTCTTGAGCAATCTGAAAGAATTAATTTTCTCTTTCTGCAGGTGACGTTTGAGGAAGTGGCTGTGGATTTCACAGAGGAGGAGTGGGCCTTGCTTGACCCAGCCCAAAAGGCCCTTCATCAGGAAGTCATGGAGGAGATTCTGGGGGCCCTGTCCTACTTGAGTAAGGCTCCCTGTCTCTTGCAAATGTGCATTTTACAAATGCTGAAAAGTAACCTCGAGTGCTCCTCTTCAATCTTGATAGATTACAGCAGGCTGAATGGTTTTCTTTCAGCTTTACTTATGTCTCTGGCCTCCCTTCCGAGAAAACCCTTCAGTAGCAAATCTTGGTTAAGGCCACAGTGGATGATATGAGGTCTAGCTCGGCTCTTGAGCTTGGACCACTGGGAGGAGTGTTGGGGGCCTCACTAGCTGTATCTCCTGCCCCAAGGGCCTGCTTTGCCTCCTCCAATTGCCGCTGTGTCCCCATCCAACCACGATTAAAAATGAAATGAAAGATTAGATTGTAAAGGGCAAGTGAGAAGGCAGACGTAGAAATAATATAATTATTTATATTCCACCTTTTCCCTAAATCAACCACATCTTGCTTCCTTAGTCCTGTTCCTCCCACTAAATTCTCCAACAATGCATACAGAAGGAAAGCTTTCTAGGGAGGGGAAGGACAGACCCATAGGAAGTAGCTGCCATTATTTGCCCAGACCTTCTTGCCCAAAGATGGAGAAAGCCAAGCCCTGGTGCGGAGGCAGGGTCTAGTTAGTTATGGTGACCTTTAGGTTAACCTGCCATAGGGTTTCTCATCAAGATTTGTTCAAATGCAATTTGTCATTGCCTTTCTGTGAGGCTGAGAGGGTGTGACCTTCCCAAAGCTACCCAGTTCATTTGTACCTTGGTCTTCAGGAATCTTAGTTCAACACTCAAACTACTACATGCTGGTTATCATGCTCTCAGTAGAAGAACAAATGTTGGGACTGACCAAACAAAAGTGAACTAGATCATGAAGGTACAGTTTACCCTCCTGATCCACAGATTCTTTTTCCATGGATTCAGCTGTCCATATCTTCAAAATATTGAAAAACATATGCATTCCAAAAAGCAAACCTTGCCAATGGAAGTCTCATTTTTCCCATTTGCAGGTAGACCTCATGTGTGCGCCGCCATTGAGGAAAATGGGGTGTTGCCATCTATGGATACTTCAATCCGCAGATGACAAGCCCATGAAAAAACCGACTGTATGTTGTACAGAAGTTGTCTGTAAATTTCAAAGATCTTGACATGGATAACTAAGTGGACCTTATCTTGCTGTTCCCAAAACTAATTTTCTCATGATTTCATGATTCATGATTTTCTCATGAATCTATGACTCCTTCTTAAACTCTATAATTCTAGGATGCCAGAAATCTTAGAGATGCCTGCGTTCAGTGAAAGAGAACTTAAGTGAACCAATGAAGAGGTTCTGGAATTCCATCTTCATCTATGAGGTTTATGATATATTTTTTTTTCTTTTTTCTCCCCCCCCCCCATATACATTTTAATTTCTCAGATTCTTCTCCCCCGCCCCATTATTTCTCATAGCTCCATTTTCCAATATCCAAGTTCATGATTTTGTCTTTAAGCTACTTCTCAAACTTCTCAAACAAGTAGTCCAGTCCATCTCATTCCACCCGAGAATCCTAGAATCTTTCATTTATACTTATTTAATCATTCCATCTTTTTCATCATACCCTCAATCCCCATTTTTCGTTGATATGTTTTATAATTTGGTCCCAACTTTGGACAAAGCTTTTCAAATTATTTTCCTTAATCAACAGGTTAATTTATCTGCATTGGCTAATTCTAATAATTTAACTAACCAATCATGTATTTCTGGTTCGGTTGTGTTTCTCCAGTTTTTTTGCATATTCTAATCTGGCTGCTATCACCATATAGTACAATACCCTTTCTTGAGCTTTCTTTAGATTGTCTTCCAGCTTTGTTAATAAGTATAGTTCTGGCATTTTCGGTAGTTTTATATTCAGCATGTCTTCAATTTCCTTATGTATTAAATTCCAAAATCTTATTGCTTTCTTACATGTCCACCATTGATGGAAAAAATTTCCATTTTCTTTTAAACACTTCCAACATAACGGTTTGACATTCTTATACATTTTTGATCATTTTTGTGACATTATATACCATCTATAATGCATTTTTAATACATTTTCCCGTAGATTTTGTGCTAATGAAATTCTGATTGTCCTGTTCCATACCTTTTCCCATTTATTTAATTCTGTATTGTGTCCAATGTTCTGAGCCCATTGGACCATCGAATCTTTAACCAGTTCCTCTTCGGTTTCCCACTGTAACAAGACCTTATATATTTTTGAGAGAGTCCATGATTTCTCTTTCATCAGTATTTTCTCTAGCTCTGTTAAGTCCTTTGCTAGCCCATTCTGTCTGATTTCCCCTTTTACTTTCTCTTTTAATTGTCTGGCTAATAGCCAATGTCCCCCTATTCCTTTCTTTACCAGTTCCTCTTGTGTTAAAACATTTATTTGTTCGTTTTGATATTTAACTAAATCACTTATTTTTATCCAGGGTTTAAATATACCATATTCATTTTTCTAGAAAGCCTCATGTGGTGAAATCCACATCGGAGTTGTTGGGGAGTACCTTCTTTTGTAAACATTCCAGACTTTTATTAGAGATCTTCTGATATAATGGTCTTGGAATTCCTTGTCCATTTTCCCCTGACCAAACCATAAATAGAAGTGCCATCATTCTTGTAATTTATCTCCTTCTAAAACTAATACATTTTCATTTTCTCGGGTTATCCATTCTTGAATCCATAATAAACAAGCTGCTCTTTAATATAATTTTAAATTTGGTACTCCCATCCCTCCCCTCTCTCTTATATCTTGCATGATTTTCATTTTAACCCTTGTTTTTTTGCCAGACCAGATATATTTTGAAATTTCTTTTTGCCATTCAAGAATTATTTTTTCGTTATAAATTATAGGGATTGTTTGGAACAAAAAAAGTAATTTGGGGAGGACGTTCATTTTTATTGATGCAATTTTTCCTGTCAATGAAAGTTTTAGATCTTTCCATCGCATTAAATCCTTTTTGATTTTATTCCATAATATCTCATAATTATTTTTTATTAGATCTGAATTCTTATTTGTAATCGTAATTCCTAGGTATTTAGTTTTATTAGTAATCTTAAATCCTGTTATATTTGCTATTTTCTTCTCTTCCTCTGAATTGATATTTTCGGTTATTATTGTAGTTTTTTCTTTATTTTTAATCCTGTTATCCTCTCAAATTCCCTCAAGTGACTATTTAGCTGTTCTAAATTTATTAGTGGGCCTTCCAAAGTCAAAACCAAATCATCTGCAAATGCCCTTATTTTAAACTCCTTTTTCCTAATTTTTAACCCCTTTTATATTTTTATTCCTTAACTTACCAATTAAAGTTTTAATAACCCATAAAAACAGTCGTGGGGACAACTGACATCCTTGCCTAGTTCCTCTACAAATTAAGAATTGTTCTGTATTTTCTCCATTAATTATTATTCTAGCTTTTTGTGAATTGTATATTGTTTTTATCCATTGAATAAATTTCTCTCCCATCTTCATTTGCCCTAATACCTCCAACATAAACTTCCAGCTCACACAATCAAAGGCTTTTTCTATATCTAAGAACATAAAAGCAATTTTTTTATCTGGGTGTTTTTTTGCATATTCCATTAAATTCAAAATAATTCTTAAATTATCTCTTATATATCTTTCTGGCAAAAAAAACATATTGCTCTTTTCCAAACCAATCTTGTAATATTTTCTTTATTCTTGATGCCAAAATATGTGCAAAAAATTTTATAATCTGAATTTAGTAAAGAGATGGACCTATAATTCTTAACATCAAGTTTATCCCTTTCCTACTTCACACAAATATTTGCCTGTTGCCATGTTTGTGGGACTTCTTCTAACAATAGTGCGTTCATTGTATTTTGTAATGGTGTTACAATTTGTTCTTTAAAGATTTTATAATAAAGGTCTGGAAATCCATCAGGACCGGCGTTTTTATTTAATTTAGCCTCTCTGATGGCTTCTTCTATTTCTGGTTTGGAAATCGGTTTATTAATCGGTATCATTTTGCTCTTTATATAGCTGTTCAAAAAATTTACCAAACTGATCTTTTGATCTTGTTAATATGTTATTCTCCTGATCTCTAATTCTTATAATTCTATCTTTTTCTTTAATCTGTAAGATAACCATTTCCCCGCTTTATTTGCATTCTCAAAATAATTTTGTTTAATTAAAGATATTTTTTCCTAATTTCCTCTGTTAATTCTAAATCTAATTGTTTCTTCAATATTTTAATTTCGGTCTGAATTTTAGATTTTTTTACATGTTTCATTTCCAATTTAATTTCTCTTTCTTTAATTTCTTTATTTAGTTTTTCTATGTTTTCTCTCTGTTTTTTCTTTCTCTCTCTATTTTTTTAAATAAAGTATCCCCTCATCACCACTTTACTTGTCTCCCATATTATTCCTTTTTTAACCTCCTCAGTTGTGTTTTCTTTAAAATAGAGATCTAGAGGTGTTTTTTTTTTTCATCATCAACCAAGTCTTCATCATGTAAAAGACTTTGATTTAAGCACCATTTCCTTTCTTGTTTATAATTTCTAAGTTTAACAATTATTGGACAATGATCTGATAAATGCCTTGTTTGAGATTTCATACTTATAATACAATTGCATAACATCTTAGATACAAAACACATATCAATACGTGAATAAGAATCATGTCTTGGTGAATAAAAAGTAAAATCCTTATCATTCCCATTTCCTTTCTTGTTTATAATTTCTAAGTTTAACAATTATTGGACAATGATCTGATAAATGCCTTGTTTGAGATTTCATACTTATAATATAATTGCATAACATCTTAGATACAAAATACATATCAATACGTGAATAAGAATCATGTCTTGGTGATTAAAAAGTAAAATCCTTATCATTCCCATATTTGTATCTCCAAGTATATATAAAGTAAAGAAATCCATTAATTCAAAAAAAAAACTTTCAGGAAGTTTTCCTTGCATGATTTCCTATTTTCTATTTGATTTCCTATCTATCTTGGGGTCGACCACCCCTTTCCAATCTCCTATCATCAAAATTCTATCATAGTCGTATTCATTAATTCCTTTTTTCAGTTTCTTATAAAACTTAGATTTGTTTTCTGTTGGCGCATGAATACCCATCACCAGTATCTTCTGTTCTTGTATTTCTATTTCTACCCCTATAAAGTGACCTTCTGCATCTGAAAAAATTTCTTTAGCTGGAGTTGTGTTTTTCACATATATCACCACCCCTTTTTTCCTTTTGATATTAGCTGATATAAATTCACTTCCAAATTTTTTATTTTTCAAATATCTTTCCTCCCCCTTTTTAATTTTTATTTCTTGTAAGCAGATTATTTCAAAATTAAATTTTTCTATATAATGAAATATTTTACTGCGTTTTGGAGCCGAGTTAATTCCCTTTACATTCCAAGAAAAGATATCCATTTTGGTGTTTTAGTATTTTCTTTATATGATTGTCTCTTGGATTTATATCAGCTAATTCCTGTTAAGTTTTGTGTGTGTGTGTGTGTGTGTGTGTATATATATATATATATATATATATATCTTGAAACAAGTTTTTCCAAAGTCTGTTTCGTCTATTCCAACGTTCCTCCCACTGCTCCTCTGTTGTCTTCTTCCAAGTTATCTTGGTCATCTTCTTCTGTCAATTCTGGATTACTGCTTCTTCTTTCTCCGTCTCTGTTTTCTCGATCTTTCTTTTCCAAGTCCTTCCTGTAGCTTGACCAGAGGTTTCTTGCTTTATCCACCGAATCAATCTTGAACCATCTGTTCTGGTAGAAAAACGTGACGCCTGCAATCTTTTCCCATCTATAGGGAATTCCAAATCTTTTCAATTGAGTTACTAAGAAATTATAGTCCCTTCTTTTTCTCAGCAATCTCAGCTGGATGTCCCTGTAAATTTTTACTTGATTCTTCCCAATTTTTAGTTCTTTTTCAAAATCTGTTTGCAGCATCATATCCCGAAGTTTATGACGACCAAATTGCAGGACAACATCCCTTGGAAGCCCTTTTTGTTTGGCCCAAAAAGAGGAGACTTGGAAAATTCTGTCTTATGTCCAGTTCTATCAAATTTTTTTCCAAGCCTGTAATTTCTTCTACTAAAGGAATAATCAACTCAAATAAGTCTTCATTTTTACTCTCTGGTAGTCCTCTTATCTTTAACGAAGTCTCTCTCATTTTCAGATCCAGTAAGTCTCTCTCCTCTTGCGCTTTTTCCTGTTCATAGTATAATCTCTCAGTTTTGTCTTCTATATGTTTTATTTTCTCCTCTGTCTTGTCCAGCCTTAAATCTATATTTTTCAAATCACTTGCTATTTGTTCCATAGTTCTGTTTATTTCCTTCAATGCCGATTTTACATCAGCTCTCAGATCTTTCATCGTGTCCTTCATATCTTTTTGCCATTTTGCTGTCATATCTTTTATTTCGTCCATAAACATTGCTTGTTTGTTGCCTTTAATTAATCTTTCTGGGGATGTCCTTTTTGCCATTCTGGTTTGATATCTTGTGTTCATTATATTTCACCCGACCTTCCTTTTTGTTTTGCCAGTCTCCGTTCTTATCAGTAACCTTGAGTTTAGATTCAGTTATCTCGTAGCTGAGAGAAGATTCTTTCACCAGCTGTTGAATGTTAACTCCACCTAATATATTTAATAAATTGTCCTTGGAATCCTCCCCCCCCCCCCCCCCCCCCCGCTTTTAGTCAGATTGCATTTTATTTTCCAGTTTGCTGTATTTTTAAGTTTAAATTATAAAGTCCCCTTTTTCCTTATACTTTCAGCAGTCAGACAATAGATATTTCCTTTAAAGAGTGGTTTCTTAGTAGACCTCGAGCTTTCCTTTTAATTTTAGGGCAGTTCTTTTCAACTTTGAAAGAAAGAACTTTGACTCACTGAAAGAAAGAAGTTGGCAACTTTTCAACTTTGTAACACTTTTTTCAGGACAAATGCCCCCTCCCTTTTTGTCACTTTCCCCTTTCCCTTGCTTTCCGATTCTGCTTTTCAATTCGCTTCCACACTTTTCACTAACAGCCTTATGACTGAGAAGTATAGAATGGGTGGCTGTTTCACATACAAGTGATGTAAATATTGAGGACTTGTCTTTTCAGCCAGATATGATTCTAAACTTTTATATTTCAGATAGAGCTTTACTAGTCATCAAATCTCAGTTGTATAATTTGTATGCTAGCAGCGGTGTTAATTCCGATCTCTCTGATGCCTATGCCTGCAGCAGCTCACCCAAGATCTCCTCTTTCCCGAAATCTGATATCCCCTTCTACCTTGTGCCTTGATGTTATTGCTTCTCCATCTCTCTGACTCATCTTGGGATGCTTCTGGGTGGGTTTGATCTT
The DNA here is from genome assembly GCA_034509955.1 of Urosaurus nigricauda. Taxonomy (NCBI): domain Eukaryota; kingdom Metazoa; phylum Chordata; class Lepidosauria; order Squamata; family Phrynosomatidae; genus Urosaurus; species Urosaurus nigricauda. The sequence continues at coordinate 321,695,224 of JAOEGL010000002.1, read as the reverse complement.
TATGGGGATACTTCACAGTTCCTGTGTCTGGGAGCCCGTTTCTTTACTGTCTCAGTCTCACCAAGACTGTAAAAAGGCACAGGTTTGTGAGAATCTTTGCAGAGCAATGCAAAGAGTCTCTTCACACCACCATTGCTAGCTCCTCCCTATATAATATATACGAGTGTATGTACAGAGGAGCGGGCTATAAATAAACTATTATTATTATTATTATTATTCTAAGCAGTACCTTCTCTCTCTCCCAGGTAGTGATGGGGAGCTGAAAGAGTGTAATGAGAAACCATGTCAAGCAGTGATGCAAAGACACCTGTGTAATCAGGTAAAAGAGAAGAAAAGAAAAATTGACACAGAAAACAAGTGGGGAACCACAATCCATGGAAGAATACAGAAACAAAAGAAAAGAAGTAAATATCTTTGTCTTGCACATGACAGAAGGTTCAGTTCTAAAGGAAGCCTTACTCTTCACAGGAGAATACAGACAAAAGGGAAATCGATCAAAGGTGGTGAGTGTGGAAAAAGCTCCAGTTTTATTTCATTTAAAAATATTTACAGAAGAATGAGACACTTCAGATGCTTGGAGTGTGGAAAAGGTTTCACACAGAAGACAACCCTCAGCTATCATCAAGCAGCTCACAGAGCAGAGAAACCATTTAAATACCTGGAGTGTGGGAAAAGTTTCATTGAGGAAAGAGCCCTTACTGATCATCAAAAAACTCACACAAGAAAGAAATGCTCTAAATCCCTACAGTGTGAAAAAGATTTCATTGAGAAAAGAGCCCTCATTCCTCATCAATCAACTCACACGGAGGAGAACACATTTAAATGCCTTGAGTATGGAAAAGGCTTCACTCAGAAGACACACATTTCTTATAACCAAGCAACTCACACAGGAGAGAAACTATTTAAATGTCTGGAGTGTGGAAAAGGTTTCGCTCGGAAGACAGACCTTACTCGTCACCAAGCAACTCACACAGGAGAGAAACCCTTTAAATGCCTGGAGTGTGGGAAAAGTTATATTCAGAAGACACAGCTCACTTCTCATCACAAAACTCACACAGGAGAGAAACCATTTAAATGCTTGGAGTGTGGAAAACGCTTCACTTGGAAGATAGACCTTACTCGTCACCAAGCAACTCACACAGGAGAGAAACCATTTAAATGCCTAGAGTGTGGGAAAAGTTATATTCAGAAGACACAGCTCACCTATCATCAGAAAATTCACACAGGAGAGAAACCCTTTAAATGCCCGGAGTGTAGGAAAGATTTTGCTCAGAAGACACACCTCATTCATCACCAAGCAATTCACACAGGAGAGAAACCATTTAAATGCTTGGAGTGCGGGAAAAGTTATACTCAGAAAATACACCTCACCTATCATCAAAAAATTCACACAGGAGAGAAACCCTTTAAATGCCTGGAGTGTGGGAAAAGTTATATTCAGAAAACACAGCTCACCTGTCATCAGAAAGCTCATACAGGAGAGAAACCCTTTAAATGCCTGGAGTGTGGAAAAGGTTTCGTTCAGAAGACACACCTGACTCGTCACCAAGCAACTCACACAGGAGAGAAACCCTTTAAATGCCTGGAGTGTGGAAAACGTTTCGTTCGGAAGACACACCTGACTTGTCACCAAGCAACTCACACAGCAGAGAAACCCTTTAAATGCCTGGAGTGTGGAAAAGGTTTCGTTCAGAAGACACACCTGACTCGTCACCAAGCAACTCACACAGCAGAGAAACCCTTTAAATGCCTGGAGTGTGGAAAAAGTTATATTCAGAAAACACAGCTCACCTGTCATCAGAAAGCTCATACAGGAGAGAAACCCTTTAAATGCCTGGAGTGTGGAAAAGGTTTCATTGTGAAAAGAGACTTCACTTGTCACCAAGCAACTCACACAGGAGAGAAACCATTTAAATGCCTTTAGTGTGGGAAAAGTTATATACAGAAAACAGCTCACCTATCATCCAAAAAAACTCACACAGGAGAGAAAGACTTTAAATGTTTGGAGTGTTGGAAAGGTTTCATTGTGAAAACAGACTTCACTTGTCAACAAGCAACTCACAGAGAAGAGAATCCATTTCAATGGCTGAAATGTGGGAAAGGAAATATTCAGAAGGCATTCCTTACTTATCATTAAAAAAAATCTCACAAGAGAAAAAACATATAAATGCTTTGAGTGTGGAAAAGGTTTCATTGAGAAAAGAGCCCCCCTCCTCCCACCACCACTAAAATACATATGCAGGAGGGAAACCCTTTCAATGCCTCGAGTGTGGGGAAAGTCTCATTGAGAAAAATCAATTCAAATGCTTGGAGGGTGGGAAGGGATTTATTGGGAAGAAACTGCTCACGCATCATCACGTAACTTACACAAGAGGGGGGCCATTGAAATGCCAAAAGTGTGGAAAAGGTTTCACTCAAAAGTATCAAGCAACTCACAGGGCAGTAGCAATTAAAGGTATTTGACTGTTTAAAATGTTAATGCTGTCCAGAAGTTTGAAAATGTTTTGTTTTTCGTTCATGTGTGCATATTATTAGTTTAAATAAAATGCTTGATGAAACATGTTAAACTCCTCCTCTTTTTTTGTGGTGAAGGAACCCATCCCCATTATTTCCCTGTTATTGCTATTATTGGTGCCAAGTCTTTTTTAATGAAGTCTGAGCATATCTCTCTCACCTATGTATGAGGTGAATCTATTTTCATTGTTTCTTCTTCGTGGTCTCTGTGCCTCACACAGTAGGGTTTGCGCCTGCGCAGAAGCTCCATCCGGAATGCTGAAAAGCTGAGCAGATTGGCGGGAGCCCCGCCCCTCCCATTCCCTGAGCATGCCCAATCCCACCAATCTAGCTCCTCCTTCAGTTCTCTTTCATCCGCCGCAAGAGTAACATCTCCTCCGGAGTGCTCTCCCTGCGACAAAAGCTGAGTAGATAATAGACTCTTGTACTTTATTTTATTTTATTTTATTTTATTTTACTAGTTTTTAGTTGTTTCCTCTGTTTTTTCCTTGAGCTGCCCCCTTTTTGTTCGGAACTCGAGGGTTTTGGCCCGGACGGGCCCCTTGTGATCGGACCGGCCTCTTATGGCCGCCCCCTTCAAAAAATGTTCCAAATGTGGCGGTAAAATCCCAGTTGTGGATAGACACTCGAAGTGTATTTTCTGCTTAGGCAGTTCCCACATTCCGGAGAAATGCAAGCATTGCAAGGCTTTTAACCCCGCCACGCTATGCCAAAGAGCGGATCGGCTCAAGGCCCACTTGTGGGAGAAGGCCCTCTCGGTATCCCACACCTCAGAGTCGTCTACGGACCCCTTGGGACGTCTTCCCATCTCTAAGTTCCCGAGAATTCCGAAGATCAAACAACCGACTTCGACGGCGACAGAGACCCCTTCGACACCATCAACCATGTCTCGCCCAGAAGGGCAACATAGAGAACATAAGAAGCGGCCGTCATCCACCGAGCTGGAAAAGCCGAAATCGAAAAAACATAAGCATAAGGAGGTCCTCACTTCGGTTGCCTCGGCGGCTGCCCAGACAGACCTGACCATGTCCTTTCTGAGACAGCCTTCGGCCATTGACCTCTCTATCCCAGCCCCGGTCACTGTACTAGACTCGGCGCCGGAGACCTTGGAACCTGCATTCCAGCCTGCACCTACCCAGGTCTTCGCCCCTACGGGGACGGTCTCGACCTTGGCTTCGACAGTCTCGCCTATTTCGGCACCGACTTCTCTGCCGCCAAAGGAGATCTTGGCATCTTCGGAGCGCATTTACAGGCTGCGGTTCCCATCTTCTCCACCCCTGAAGTCTCCAGAACCATTCGAGGAGCACTACTTTGACTCGCCCCACTCGTCGGCCTCCTTTCTTGCTCGACACCGGGCAGAATCTTATTGGAGAGCGCCATCCATCTTATCGCTCCTACTCTCCTTCGTATCGGGACCGATACCATGTCCATGACCTCCACATCGAGGACTTCTCACGATCCCACTCTCGATCCCGATCTCCAACTCGGTCTCGGGCTGAGTACAGGGCCCTATCACCACCGCCGGCCTCAACGGCTACAGTGTCGAGACCTCCTGAGTCGAGCGCCATCATGACTGCTGCGGCTTCGGCTGTGATCGCCACTTCGACGTCGACAGTCTCCGCTCCGATCAGCTATGCGGACGCCTCGACCTCGACGTTTCTCACGGCGCCGACACAACCTTACGTGGATCCACATTAGGCAGCCTCCCAGTTGACGGAGGAATCATAGAATCATAGAGTTGGAAGAGACCACAAGGGCCATCCAGTCCAACCCCCTGCCATGCAGGAACTCCAAATCGAAGCATCCCTGACAGATGGCCATCCAGCCTCTGCTTAAAGACCCCTAAGGAAGGAGACTCCACAACACTCCGAGGGAGTGTGTTCCACTGTCGAATAGCCTTACTGTCAGGAAGTTCCTCCTAATGTTGAGGTAGAATCTCTTTTCCTGCAGTTTGCATCCATTGTTCCGCGTTCTAGTCTCTGCAGCAGCAGAAAACAAGCTTGCTCCCTCCTCAATATGACATACCTTCAAATATTTAAACAGGGCTATCATATCACCTCTTAACCTTCTCTTCTCCAGGCTAAACATCCCCAGTTCCCTGAGGCGTTCCTCATAGGGCATGGTTTCCAGACCCGTCACCATCTTAGTTGCCCTCCTTTGGACATGCTCCAGTTTCTCCACATCCTTTTTGAATTGTGGTGCCCAGAACTGGACACAGTATTCCAGGTGGGGCCTGACCAAAGCAGAATAGAGTGGAACTATAACTTCCCTTGATCTAGAAACTATACTTCTATTGATGCAGCCTAAAATTGCATTGGCTTTTTTAGCTGCCGCATCGCACTGTTGACTCATGTTCAGCTTATGGTCTACTTGGACTCCTAGATCCCTTTCACATGTGGTCTCATTCAGCCAGGTGTCCCCCATTTTATATCTGTGCATTTCATTTTTCCGCCCTAAGTGCAGAACCTTACATTTCTCTGCATTGAATTTCATCTTGTTAGCATCGGCCCAGCTATCTAGTTTATTCAGGTCATTTTGAATTTTGATCCTGTCCTCTGGGGTATTTGCTACTCCTCCTAGTTTAGTGTCATCTGCAAATTTGATAAGTATGCCCCCAATTCTGTCATCCAAATCATTAATAAAGACATTGAATAGCACTGGGCCCTGGACAGAACCCTGTGGGACCCCACTGGTCACTTCTCTCCAGGATGAAAAGGAGCCATTGTTGAGCACCCTTTGAGTTCGGCCAGTCAACCAATTACAAATCCATGTAACAGTTAACTTGTCTATCCCACATTTTGCAAGCTTGTTTGCAAGAATGTCATGGGAAACCTTGTCAAAGGCCTTACTGAAATCGAGGTATACTATATCCACAGCATTCCCTTCATCTACCAAGCTGGTAATTTGATCAAAAAAAGAGATCAGGTTCGTTTGGCATGACTTGTTTCTCTGAAACCCATGTTGACTTTTTGTGATTATGGCATTGGCCTCTAAGTGTTCACAGACTCTCTGCTTAATGATCTGCTCTAGAACCTTTCCTGGAATTGATGTCAGACTAACTGGACGATAATTGTTGGGATCCTCTTTTTTTCCCTTTTTGAAGATGGGGACAACATTTGCCCTCCTCCAGTCTGCTGGGACTTCTCCTGTTCTCCAGGAGTTCTCAAAGATTATTGCCAATGGCTCTGATATTACATTTGCCAGTTCTTTTAATACTCTAGGATGTAGTTCATCTGGTCCTGGAGATTTATATTCATTTAGGTTAACCAGGTATTCCTGTACTACCTCTTTACTTATTCTGTGCTGAAATTCCTCTATTCTGTCTCCTGTTCCATTATCCTTAGGGTGAGCACCCTTTGCCTTTTCTGAGAAGACTGAAGCAAAGAAGGTGTTGAGTAATTCTGCCTTTTCTCTGTCCCCTGTTAGCATTTTGCCATCTTCTGCACGCCGTGGCCCTACCGTTTCCTTCTTCTTCCTTTTGCTGCGGACATATCCAAAAAAGCCCTTTTTATTGTTCTTAACCTCTCTAGCCAGCCTGAGTTCATTCTGCGCTTTAGCTTTTCTGACTTTACCCCTACATGTGCTGGCTATTTGTTTGAATTCCTCTTTCGTGATTTCCCCATTTTTCCATTTCTTATAAATGTTCCGTTTAAAACTTAGCTCAGTTGAAAGTTCCTTAGTCATCCATCCTGGCTTCTTGAGACATCTTCCATTTTTCTTCCTCATTGGAACTGTTTGAAATTGTGCCTTCAATATCTCCCTTTTGAGAAACTCCCATCCGTCTTGAACTCCCTTCTCTTCTAGTATTCCTGACCATGGGATCACTCCCAGTATTTCTCTAAGTTTATTGAAATCAGCTCTCCTAAAGTCTAGAGTGCGTGTCTGACTATGCCTAGCTTCTCCCTTCCACTGTATTACAAACTCCAGGAGAACATGGTCACTTCCACCTAAGGATCCAACCACTTGCACCCCATCAACTAGGTCTTCCCTGTTGGTTAAGATAAGATCTAAAATGGCTGATCCCCTTGTTGCCTCTTCCACCTTTTGGACAATGAAATTGTCTTCCAGGCAAGTGAGGAATTTGCTAGACCTTGAGGATTTGGCTGAGTTTGACTTCCAGCAAATATCAGGATAGTTGAAGTCACCCATCACTACTACATCTCTCCTTTCTGAGTATGTGTTTATCTGTTCTAGAAAGGCATCATCCAATTCCTCTGGGAACAGCTGCAATCCGTCCTCTACACTCATCGTCCGTCTGCAAAGGACATCCAGAGATTGCTGGGCCACCTCGCCTCAACCACAGCGGTGACCTACCTGGCTCGTCTCAGGCTCAGGCCTCTCCAAGCTTGGTTCCTGGCTTCATTTGATCACCTGAGGGACAATCCATCCAAGAGACTCTCGTTGCCACCTCATATCAGAGACTCTCTCGAGTGGTGGATGTCTCCCTCCAACATCCTCAAGGGGATGCCATTCCAGATGCCAGAACCGTCCAGGATGGTCACTACAGACGCGTCCATGTCAGGATGGGGCGCACATCTCAACGGCTTGTGTTTACAGGGACAGTGGTCTGCACAGGAGGCAGAACTGCACATAAATGCCTTGGAACTGTTGGCAGTCATCAAAGCCTTCAGGGCATTCGAAAATCATCTCCTCCACAGAGTTGTGCAGGTAGTATCAGACAACACAACCACTGTCTGGTACATCAACAAGCAAGGAGGAACTCACTCTCCAGTCCTCTTACGTCTCTCCCAGCAGCTGTGGACGTGGTGCCACCATCGCTCCATTCATCCAGTAGCTATTCACTTGGCTGGAAAGGACAATGTGCTAGCAGACTCCCTCAGCAGGGACAAGGTACTGCAGCACGAATGGACTTTTTCAAACTCGGCCTTCAATCTTCTGACGTCTCGATGGGGGACTCCCTCAATGGACCTGTTTGCCACCCCGGAGAACGGCCAATGCCGGACATTCTACACCAGAGCGGGCAAAGGGCGAGGATCCATGGGGGACGCCTTCCTTTGCAATTGGAGTCGGAAACTTCTATATGCTTTTCCGCCCTTTCCTCTGATCTCCAGGACGGTGGCCAAGACGGCCAGAGATAGGTCCAACGCCATACTACTGACTCCATTCTGGCTGAGACAACCTTGGTTCACTCCTCTTCTTCACCTGGCCAAAGGCCAATACTTCCACCTGCCGAAGTGGCCCGACCTTCTGTCTCACTCCAATGGAGTGGTCCTACACCCGGACCTAGTCAACCTACGGATGACGGCGTGGAGGATCCAGCCATAGAGTCTCCTGACCTGCTTAAGGTCCTGTCTGCCTCAAGAAAGGACTCCACTAAGAGATCCTACGCATATAAATGGAAGCGCTTCTGTGCCTTCACGGAGGCTAGATCTGAACCTTCCTCACCTGTGAGCCTTAGTATAGTCTTGCATTTTCTGCTGCACCTCAGGGATCAAGGCCTAGCCTTCTCTTCCCTTAAGGTCTACCTGTCGGCTATCGTAGCCAACCAGCCACCTGGCTCAAGGTCAGCTCGCCTCTTCACGTCGCCTACGTTAAAGAGGTTCTTCAAAGGACTGCATCACCTTTTTCCACCGTTGCCTCCACTGGCCCCGGCCTAGTCTCTCTCTTTAGTGCTTACGCAGGTCACGAGACCTCCCTTTGAGCCTTTGGGAGCTGCTTCTTTGAGACTCCTGACACTCAAAGTGTCCTTTCTTGTAGCCATAACTTCAGCCAGACGTGCTTCTGAGCTGACGGCCCTGCGCTCGGATGAGCCTTACTTGACTTTTCATAGGGACAAGGTGGTCGTCAGACCGGACATTTCCTTCCTCCCTAAAGTGGTTTCTCCGTTTCATCTCTCTCAGGAGATTGTGCTTCCTAACTTTTACCCAGATCCTTCCTCGCCTCTGGAAAAGACTATGCATACCCTGGATGTTCGCCGTGCTTTGGCTTTTTATGTTCAGTGTTCTGCAGAGTTCAGATTATCTAATAAATTGTTTATCTGTTATGGTGGTGCCAGGAAAGGCAACCCAGTTTCTTCGCAAAGGTTTGCAAAATGGATTGCTCAGACCATCGCCTTGGCCTATGAACTGGCTAAACGCCCTCTTCCGCTTGGTGTCCGTGCTCACTCAACCAGGGCTACTGCTTCATCTGCTGCCTTCCTCAGAGGTGTTCCCCTGCCAGAGGTCTGCAAGGCGGCTACGTGGTCACAGCCATCCACGTTTGTTCGGCATTACCGGTTGGATTCCAGATCCCGGAGAGATGCCAGTTTTGGTCGTGCTGTTCTTTCTTCTATTCTGCAGTGACCTTCCCACCTCCACAGGTAAGCTTTTTAGTCACCCTATTGTGTGAGGCACAGAGACCACGAAGAAGTAGTACAGGTTGCTTACCTGTAACTGTGTTTCTTCGAGTGGTCATCTGTGCCCTCACACAAATCCCGCCCTACCTCCCCTCGGTCAGGTCCCTGCCTTTTTGCGGCGGACTTGAACTGAAGGAGGAGCTAGATTGGTGGGATTGGGCATGCTCAGGGAATGGGAGGGGCGGGGCTCCCGCCAATCTGCTCAGCTTTTCAGCATTCCGGATGGAGCTTCTGCGCAGGCGCAAACCCTATTGTGTGAGGGCACAGATGACCACTCGAAGAAACACAGTTACAGGTAAGCAACCTGTACATCCCCTTTTCTCCCAAAATTGGGATTGAAAGATGTTTACAATGTAAAAGAACAATACAATTCCCGTGCCCAGCCAGCTTTCTAGAGACGGAGAGCCTTAGTTCTGCCTCTGATGGGTCTACTAGACCTTTGCATCTGGACTGCAGCAGCTTAGACTAGTCCAAAGCAGGAGCTGAGAAGATGAAGCCGAAAAGGGTGTGAGCCATCTCTTCAAGGCCCAGGAATCCCTGGGTGGTTTAGGAGGGAACAGTGGGCCACCACCTAGAATCATAGACTTGGAAGGGACCACAAATGCCATCCAGTCCATCATCCAATTTGATTTACAGTAATCAAGTCTAAATTGATGGCCCATGAGGATTCTAAGATTGTACGATGGTTTGATGGATTGATACTCCTGCCATGTAGGAAGACACACTCAAAGCAGCCCCGACAGATGGCTATCCAGCGTTGTTTCAGAAAGTCTAGAGAAGGAGATTACAATACACTCCAATGCAGTCTATTCCCTTGTCAAGTAGCCTGAGGAAATTATTCCTAATGTTCAATTGGAATCAACTTTCCCACAGTTTGGACCTATTGCTCCATGGTCTCTGGAGCAAGAAAAAATAAGCTTGCTCCATTGTAAATATGACATCCCTTCCAATCTTAAAGCACAGCTATCATGTTACCCCTTAACCTCCAGGCTAAGCATACCCAGCTCCCGAAGCCACTCCTCACAGGACATGGTTTCCATAACTTTCCCTGCTTTGGTTGCCCTCCTCTGGGCATGCTCCAGCTTGTTAGTATTCCTCTTGAATTGTGGTGCCCAGAAGTGAACATACGATTCCAGGTGAAGTCTGACCAAAAGCAGAATGCGGGGGGGGGGGGGGGGTATTACTACCCTCAATCTAGATGCTACATTCCTATTTCTTTCCTCCATGTAAAGTATCATCGCAGAACCACAAAACAGTGGGCCCATTCCCACTACAAAATAACCCAGGTACTGAAGTGGGGTCAGTGCTTGCTGCTGCGGCTGGTGCTTCTTCTGCACTGGGGCAGGAATGTTGGCCGGCCAGCATCTCCCTCTCTGGCAGCCCTCCTCAGGAGGAGCAAGGAGGACGGGGCAGGAAGCCAGTGCCCTGAGAGCCAAGGACCCATTTTCCTCTCATGTCCCCCCCCCTTCTCTTCCTCCTCCTCCTCAGCATCCTCAAAGTCGCTGTTATTGAGGAGGAAGGGAAAGGTTTTTCATAGAGGCTCGATGGCCATCTGGAGGAAATGTTGTGGGTGTGTCTTCCTGCATGGGAAAGGGTCGGACTGGATGGCCTTTGGAGACCCTCTGATATTTCTGGGATTCTCTAAGGTGACTTGGACAGGGCCATTTCTGTGTGAGAGCAGAGACACTGACTTCAAGCTCTTCTTCAAGGCAAAGGATAATAATAATCATTTTTATTTATACCCCGCTCTTCAGCCAAGGCTATCAAAGCGGCTTACAATTTGTTAATTAAGACATTTCCCTGCCCTCAGGCTTACAATCTAAAATTGACACGAAACAAAAGGGAAAGGTGGTGGGGAAGGGGGAAAGTCCAGCAGATCTTCTTTCCCTCAGAGGCCTGGACCATGGCAGATGGATTGGAGGGAGGGCTCTTCTTCTTTTTAGGCAAGGCCTGTTGGAATTGGCTTGCCTTTCTCTTCCTCAAGATGGTGGATTGAGGGAGGACTCTTCTTGCTTTCAGGCTCTTCTCTCCCTCAGAGCCCACAGCGGTGGCAGTTGGAATGGAGGGAGGGTGAAAAAAAGGGCACATTTCCAGCATTTTAAACTGATAGTCAAAAGTGAGAATGCCTGACTGGATTTAAATGCCTTGGAGAGATTTGATTGGGGGGAATATAGTGGGAACATCATCCCGGGATTCACAGAATCGTAGAGATGGAATAGACCACAAGGGCCATCCAGTACAACCCCCTCCCATGCATGAACTCTCCATTAAAGCATCCCCAACAGATAGCCATCCAGCCTCTGCTTTAAGACCCCTAAGGAAGGAGACTCCACTACACTCCGAGGGAGTGTGTTCCACTGTCAAACAGCCCTTACTGTCAGGAAGTTCCTCCTAATGTCTAGGTGGAATATCTTTTCCTGTAGCTTGCATCCATTGTTCCGCATTCTAGTCTCTAGAAAACAAGCTTGCTCCCTCCTCAGTATGACATCTTTCAGATATTTAAACAGGGCTATCATATCACCTCTTAACCTTCTCCAGGCTAAACATCCTCAGTTCCCTAAAGCGTTCCCCATAGGGCATGGTTTCCAGACCCTTCACCATCTTAGTTGCCCTCCTTTGGACATCATAGAATCACAGAGTTGGAAGAGACCACAAGGCCCATCCAGTCCAACCCCCTGTCATGCAGGAACTCCAAATCAAAGCATCCCCGACAGATGGCCATCCAGCCTCTGCTTAAAGACCTCCAAGGAAGGAGACTCCGAGGGAGAGTGTTCCACTGTCGAACAGCCCTTACTGTCAGGAAGTTCCTCCTAATGTCGAGGTGGAATCTCTTTTCCTGCAATTTGTATCTATTGTTCCACGTCCATGCTCCAGTTTCTCCACGTCCTTTTTGAATTCTGGTGCCCAGAACTGGACAGAGTATTCCAGGTGGGGCCTGACCAAAGCAGAATAGAGGGGGCTATTACTTCCCTTGATCTAGACACTCTAATTCTATTGATGCAGCCTAAAATTGCATTGGCCTTTTTAGCTGCCACATTGCACTGTTGACTCATGTTCAGCTTATGGTCTACTTGGACTCCTAGATCCCTTTTACACATAGTTTCATTCAGCCAGGTGTCCCTGAAGCCAACCACTTAAAATATGTTATAGAAGTTATGTTAAATATATCAGATCTGGACTGGTTAGAAATGGGAAAAGAAGGAATAGATATGAAAATAGATAAAATATTTTTAAAAAGATTTTAGTAGGAAGGAAATTAAGGAAACTGAAAACCCATTCATGAAAAATATATTAGAAATCTGGAACAAATATATTAAAAAATGATTAATGAAAACTCAATGATAACACCAATAATAATGGGAAAATCATTTCCCAAAATTTAAGAGATTTACTAGATAAAGAATTAAAGGAAAGGACAATGGATAAAATAAAAAATTGGATAGAGCTAAAGATAGGAAAAGAAAATAGAAAAGAAAAGCTTAGCGGAATAAAAATGTCCTGGTTTCATTATATGCAAATAGAACAATGGTTTAAACATTGGAAGAAAAAGAATATAAGAAAGGAAGAATATACACAATTTGAACAAATAATTCAGCAAGGGAAAGAAAGGGAAGAAAATGAAAATATGAAAGGAATAACAAGTAAAATGTATAAAATATTAATAGAGAGTAAAAGGGAAAAATTAAACCAAAATATTTTGAAAGAAATATGGGAAGATGAACTAGGATATAAAATCTGGGGAAATTAATGGAATAGAATTTGGGAGCAAGAAAAAAAATGGGAACATTTGAAAAACTTATCGATACGAATTAAAGAACATTATTATAAACTGGTTTGGAAATGGTATTTAACACCAATGAGATTACATAATATAAATAAAAATTACTCAAAATATTGTTGGAGAGGTTGTAATGAGGTAGGAATGTACAAATGTGGTGGCAATGTAAATATGTTCAAAAATTTTGGGAAATAGTAATATTAGAAATAGAAAATATTATGAATATAAAAATAGATAGATAATGGATTAGAATGGAAAAAAGAAGAGAAAAACCTTTTAACAAATTTATTTACGGCTGCAAGATTAATTATAGCAAAAAATTGAAAAAAATAAATGTAGAATTGGAAGATTGGTATAAAGAAGTTTGGAAATTAGCAATCATTGATAAATTAACATGTAGAATCATAGAATCATAGAGTTGGAAGAGACCACAAGGGCCATCCATTCCAACCACCTGGTGAAGGGTCTGGCGGTAGCGACATCCTCCGCTTTTTTGACTGGAGTCCTGCTGGAGGATGTCTGTAAAGCTGCTGTCTGGTCCCAACCCATGACTTTTATTAAGCACTATAGGTTGGACACCAGAGCAAGGACCGATGCAGCCTTTGGAAGGACAGTTTTATTGTCTGCTATCCACTAACACATGTACGGGATTTCTCTGCTATGTTTCACATATGTGTTCTTTCTGTTTATCTCAGGTTTAAACACTGTTTACAAGGGTTTTGCTCCATTATGGTTATTTGGCTTTTGGCATACTCTTGCACTGTTTGGTTCATTGCAGACCCAGGGTGTTGATGGCATTTTGTATGTTCGGGTTCGAGAGCCACTCTCTCAATATACAGTCGATTTGTTCACTTTAATGAGCGTGTTATGTGGATATCACTCAGTTTAATGGGTGTGCTACTTATGCCTTCCGTCTCCATGCCATTAATGAGAGACGCACACAAATGTTGGTCCAATTTGATAATTTTTTTATTATTGTTGTTCAATAAATTTTACTTGGTTCATCTAACAACTGTTGTCATGACACTCCCTCCGCCGCTTACCTAAGCTTGCTAGTCTAACCCATTTGTATGATTCGCAGAGACCACGAAGAAGGAGGACAGGTTGCTTAACTGTAACCGTATTTCTTCGAGTGGTCATCTGTGAATACATACAAATCCTGCCCTTCCTCCTCTCAGTGTCCTGCTCAACATTGGTTCTGCTCCTCCGTCGCTTTGAGGCGGAAAAACTTCGGAACTGGGGAAAAGATCGGGAATGGAGGGCAGAGCTACCGCTAAAAAGTTGCAAAAAGTTGCAAGCCGCTTTTCTGCCCAGTGATTCCAGAGAGTTCTGAATTCGACTGCACAGGTGCACTACAACCCATTTGCATGTATTTGCAGATGACAACTCGAAGAAATACTGTTACAGGTAAGCAACCTGTCCATATATGTATATGGAAGAGAGCTACTGTCTCTTATTCTGTCAGTTGGTTGTTGGTGTGTGCTGGTCTGATCTGTTCTGTTGTTGAAACATCTGTTTGGTGAGTAATCAAGACGGCTGTCTGATACTCAGTGTAATCTTTCTATATAGTTCTAAAACAAAGATTTAAAAAACCCTCTTGTTGAGAGAAGCCTAGCTGTCCAGAGATTCATATCTGTATGTGTGAAGAAATTTACTGTGTAGCTCAGAGGCCTCGCAGAGCTTCATATTCTTCACAGACCTTCATCTCAGCGTCCTGCCTACATGCTTCAAATCTGCATGTGTGCATGCTAGACACAGGTCCTCTTGTACACCCCATCAGCATCTTCCACTATCAAGCACCTCTTACTGTCAGGAAGTTCCTCCTAATGTTTAAGAGGAATCTGTTTTCCTGCAGCTTGCATCCATTGCTCTGTCTCCTATTCTCTGGAGCAGCAGAAAATAAGCTTGCTCCTTCTTAGAGCTATTAGAGGCGTTTGGGTGGTAGCCCCGCCACTCCCCAACTGCCTTATTGGCCGACTTTCTGCCTAAACCTTAGTTCCTTTTTTGTGCCGGAGCATCATCATCATCATCATCATCAAGGAACTCATCAGAGATTCGTTTTCCTGTCAGACTTTAAAATTCTATTTGACTGGATCAATCTACGTTTTGGTGGTAATTTTTTTAACATCATTGTTAATAAGAATTATTATTATTATTAATTTCTTAACTGCCTCTCCTCACAGCTCAAGGCGGGTTACAACATACTGCTTTATCACACTAGGGGGGCAAACAGGATTTAAACAAGAGTTTATCACAGGACATTTCCTGTTTAACTCTCGTTTAACTCCCTTTAAATCCTGTTTGTCCCTTAGTGTGATAATAGTTAAAACACAAAAATTGCATAAAATACACATAATGAATGTGACTGTGTTTATGAGAGAAATCAGTTTGTGGCATAAGATTTCATAGATCAACGCAGCTGTTTCTTTGACTATTGAGTTTGCCCCCCCCCCCCCCCCCACATTCCAACTATCCCAGTCTGCACCTGCACTGCAAAATGAATCCAGTGTGACACCGCTTGAACCGCCATGGCTCCCTCCAATGGAATCCTGGGATATGTAGTTGGTTGTCGCACCAGAAAACATCATGGACTTGGAGCAATTACACTTGTTCCTCCATCTTTGCTAGGGTTACGGGCACAAGACCCCCGTGAATATGGAAAAACCACAAATAATAATAATAATAATAATATGATTTATTTCTATACCGCCCTTCCATAGATCAGGGCGGTGTACAGCATGTAAAAACAATAACAATAAGACATAAAAACCATTAAAAACAAGCCAGATACGATAAAACAGTAAAACAGTAAAATCACAATTCTCAATACAAGTGCTAGTGCATATAGGCAGCAAAACAGTGGGCGGCATTACAACAGGCTAATAAATAAAAAGTCCATTCAGCGATATGCCTGGTTAAATAGGTAGGTCTTTAGATCCTTTTTGTATTGTGCAAGGGAGGGGGACAAGCGGAGATCGATAGGTAGAGAGTTCCAGAGACAGGGGGCAGAGATGGAAAATGCCCTCTTCGTCGTGGTCACTAGTCTGGTCTCCGGAACTCTCAATAACCGCTGTCCGGAAGATCTAAGTGTGCGGGGCGGATTATATGGGGAGAGACGGTCCTTCAGGTACCCTGGACCCAAGCCATATAGGGCTTTATAGGTAATAACCAGCACTTTGTACTGAGCCCGGAAGCGAATCGGCAGCCAGTGAAGATCCTTCAGAATTGGTGTTATATGGGCGGCCCTGGGAGCACCAGTGACCACCCGCGCTGCCATATTTTGTACCAATTGTAGCTTCCGAGTATGATACAAAGGCTGCCCCATGTAGAGTGCATTGCAGAAGTCCAACCGAGAGGTTACTAGAGCATGTACTACGGTTTCAAGGTCCCTCCGGTCCAGGTAGGGACGCAGCTGGCGAATCAGCCGAAGCTGATAACAGGTGCTCCTGACCGTCACATCCACCTGAGAAGTCAGATGGAGCGACGAATCAAGGAGCACCCCCAGACTGCGTACTGTGGAGCGTGACCCCGTTCAGGACGGGTGGAACCACCTCCATCCCTGGACTGGGAGAACCTATCACCAGTACTTCCGTTTTCTCTGGATTCAGGCTGAGTCTATTTTCCCTCATCCAGTCCATTACCGATTCCAGACAGGCCACGAGAGGAGCGATGCCATCCCTGGTCACTGCATCAGTCGGAGACATAGAGAAGACTATTTGGGTGTCATCAGTGTACTGATAACCCCGCGCCCCATGCCTCCGGATGATCTCTCCCAGCGGTTTCATGTAAATGTTAAAGAGCATGGGGGACAGAATGGCTCCTTGAGGGACCCCAGAACAAAACCACCATATTTTTACCTGAGAGGACACCTCTCTAGGAATCTCTAGGTCGTCAGTGCGATGCTGTGGTCAACGTCACACTGACCATAGAACTGCACTGGAGGAGCTACAAAGGCCTAGTAGAGTATTCTCTCTAGGAACCTCTAGGTCTTTCAGTGCTATTTTTAGTTAAAGTTGACCATAGAGATGCACTGGAGGACCTAGAGATTCTTAGAGAGAACGTATTAATCAAATCCATGAATAATCAAAGCCGCAAATATGGAGGGATGAGTGTACTAAGGAAGGTCAAAGTAGAAAGTACAAAGGCAGCCTTGCTGCTGAACATAAAGAAAACAAAAATAATGACCATGACAAAGGAGATACATGGAGCAACCTTATCATATTCATTTGAGCTGTTATCTGCCTGTTCTGTTAGATAAGTCAGGGGCAGGGTGAGTACAGTCAGTGGGCTCCTTATGGCCTCTGACCTTCTCACCTGGAATAATACTGTGTCCAGTTCTGGGCCCCACAATTCAAGAGGGATGTGGAGAAGCTGGAGCCTGTCCGAAGGAGGGCCACCAAAATGGTGAAGGGCCTGGAAACCATGCCTTATGAGGAAAGACGTAGGGATCTGTGCATGTTTGGCCTGGAGAAAAGAAGGTTAAGAGGTGATATGAGAGCCCTGTTTAAGCATTTGAAGGGATGTCCCATTGAGGAGGGAGCAAGATTGTGGGGGAGTCTCCTTCTTTGGAGGTCTTTGAACAGAAGCTGGATGGCCATCTGTCAAAGGGGGTGCATTGACTGTGAGTTCCTGCATGGCAGAATGGGGTTGGATTGGATGGTCCTTGGGGTTTCTTCCAACTCCATGATTCTGTGGCCAAGACAATAGAATGTGTTTGAAGCTATGAACAGACAGTAAATATCAAAAACTGCAAACAGTGGTAGACCCCAGGGCTGCATCTACACTGTAGAAAGAATGGAGTGGAAACCACTTTAATGGCCATGGCTCCATCTTGCAGAATCCTGGGATGTGTAGTTTTGTGAGGCACCAACCCTCTTTGGTAGAGGAGGCTAGAGACCTTGTCAAACTACACATCCCAGTATCCCAAAGGATGGAACTACAGCACACACCAGGGTCCATGATCTTTGGGTGCATCTACACTGTAGAAATAATACAGTTTGACAGTCCTTTAAGTGCTGCAGTGCCATTCTGTAGAATCCTGGGAATTGTAGTTTCACAAGGCCTTTAACTTTCTTTGCCAAAGAGTGCCAGTGGTGCTTCACAAAAACCACAGATCCCAAGATTGTATGGGATGGAACCAGGACAGTTCAGATCCCTTTGGATACTGATTTTTTTTCCAGGCTTTGAATTCTGAAGCTGAAAAGACACACTGGGAAGGGGGGCATCTACACTGTAGAAATATTGCAGTTTGGAACCACTTTAACTAAAAGATCCCTTTGAATGCTGACTTTCCAGCTTCAGCCCCTGACAGCAAAGGCCAAGAAGAAGTTGGGCTCCTTGACTTTCTGGTGGGAGATCCTCCAGAACCACAGACTCCAGGCCTTTGGGCTGAGAAACAGGGGCCTCCTCGGTTGGGGGTTGTGAGGGTGTGTGTGGGGTGTGTTTGGGGAGTGAGGATCGCACCAAGTGACCCTCTAAGTACTTGGTGACCCTTGGGGCCGGATTAAGACCCACAGAGGCCCTAAGCACTGAGAGGATTTTGGTGTCCCATCTAGATCACCATCACGGGAGCCTCAGTGGACCCTGGGGCACTTTACCAGTCTCCGCAGCCTAAATTTGTTATTATTAGCTTTATTTATAAAGTGCCGTAAGTGTACACGTTCATAAGATTAATGTGTATCCTAATTATTATTATTATTATTGAGAACTCTCCCTCTCTCTGTATTTCTTGTGGTGTATCTTCATTTCTGACATATGGTGACTCTCTCTCTCTCTCTCTCTCTCTCTCTATATATATACAGTATATATATATATATATATATATAAATTTATAAATTCCAAATAATTCTTGTTAGTATTTGTAAATGGCCAGCACAGCAACCCTGCATGCATTCTATATATATATATAGTTCTAAATAATCTATAATTATATATTATAGATTCATATAGTGATACAGAGCTATATATATATATAAAACACAATTACATAAGTCTATTTGCATTCTGCATGAAGGTGGCTGTCCAATGCAGGAGGGGGTCATTATGTCAATGTCTCTCCCTCCAGGCTCCGCCCCTTTCCCGCCTCAACGGCCGCCAACCGCCTCGCTTCCCGCTCAAAGGCTGCGGGAGGGCCCTCGTGGGTCTGATTGGTGGACGGGGTTCTGACTGGCGGGAGGAATGGCCAATCGGGCGTCGAAGGCGGCCTTGGGCGGGGCCTGTGAGGAGGAGGAGGAGGAGGAGGAGGGTCCAATGGAGGGGAGTTTGAGCCTTTAAAGATAGAAGCAGCAGAAGCAGAAAGGAAGAGGAGAAGGAAGGAAGAAGAAGAAGAAGAAGAAGAGAGGGAGAAGGAGAGGAATGAGTCTGAAAGAGAGAAGCCCTGAGGGAGGAAGAAGGTCTCAGGAAGATACACAGAGACCTATTTACATTCTCATTATTTATATTCTGAAGTATTTATTCTGAGAGAGGAAGGGAGATATGTGTAAATGGAGAGAGAGAGAGAGATGTCTCTGCTGAGGATCCAAAGACAGAGCAGCTCTCCCTCCTCACTTTGGGAAACCAGGAGCCAAAGAGAAGGCCCTGGAGCCCCTTCGAGACTCAAAGGAAGGAAGGAAGGAGCTTCATTCCTAGATTGGACTCAGATGCCTCTGGACCCAACAATAATCTTTGCCTTTGGACCCAAATGCATCTGAGGAAGGAGGCCCAGGTCTAAAGCTCAGGCTGCCAACTCCTCTCCTTCAAATGAGACAGAGAGATTCTAATATATATATAGGTTCCAAGAGAGATACTTGGAGCTATTTTCCTAGATGGATAGATATATATTCGGAGATGGATATAAATATTGTTGGGTCACTTTGCCATTTGTTTTGGGGCCGAGATGAGGACCAGGGTCTGTGTCTCCTGCTCCTCTTCTTCGTGGCCTTCCGTCCCTGGAAGTAAATTCAGACCCAGATGCATCTGAGGAAGGAGGCTCAGGGTCAGGAGCCAACTACAGTCCTTCAACGGAGACAGAGAGATTCTAATATATATATATATATATATATATTATATATATATATATATATTCCAAGATAAATGCTTTGGGCTGTATTCCTAGATGGATAAATATATAGTCTCAGATCCATACAAATATTGTTGGGTCGCTTTGGCTTTTCTTTTGGGACCGAGATGAGGACCAGGGTCTGTGTCTTCTGCTCCTCTTCTTCATGGCCTTCCTTCCTTGGAAGTAATTAGGACATTTCAACCCCCCAAACAGGGTTTCCTTCTCATCCCCAGAAGAAAAGGCCGCAGAACGACAACCGAAACGGAAGGAAGGCCCGAAGGAAGGCCCTGCGGAAGAAGAGAAGCAGGAGACAGAGAGAGAGAGACGGGGCTCTTGGGTGCCTTCCAGCCCTTTCCGACGGAGGGTTACCCTTTTGTGGGGTTTTCTCCCCAAGAGTTGCCCAGAAGGGGCTGGCCATTGCCCTCCTTTGAGGCTGAGAGAGTGTGACTTGTGGGTCGAGGGAGGATTCGAACCCTGGTCTCCAGAGACTTGTAAGCAACTAACAGCCCACTGGGTGACCTTGGGCAAGTCCCACTCTCTCAGCCTCAGAGGAAGGCAAGGGCCAACCCCCTTAGAACAAAACTTCCCAAATTATAAGAAAACCCCATGAGAGGTCTGCCTTAAGGTCTCCATAAGTCAGAAGTGATTTGAAGGCATACCAAAACAACAACAAATTCGCCAAAACACACAACCACCACCAATAGAGAATATGATTATATGTTCGGAGGAGAACTTGCTTTATCATAGATCCAACTAGCTCAGTATTGTTAACTGACTGGAGGCAGCACTTTGAGAATTCAGTGATAACTCTTTCCAAAACCTACTTAGAAATCCTTGTTTATTTATGGTATTTATAAATAGGTGCTCTGGGGATGTTTATACCTGGATCCAAATTAGGAGGAGTAGCCAATACTCCAGAAGACAGGATTGAAATTCAGAATGACCTGAATAGACTAGAAAGCTGGGCCAACGCTAACAAAATGAAATTCAATGCGGAGAAATGTAAGGTTCTGCACCTAGGGAGGAAAAATGAAATGCACAGATATAGGATGGGGGACATCTGGCTGAATGAAACTATGTGTGAAAGGGATCTAGGAGTCCAAGTAGACCATAAGTTGAACATGAGTCAACAGTGTGATGCGGCAGCTAAAAAGGCCAATGCTATTTTGGGTTGCATCAATAGAAGTATAGTGTCTAGATCAAAGGAAGTCATAGTGCCGCTCTATTCTGCTTTGGTCAGGCCCCACCTGGAATACTGTGTCCAGTTCTGGGCACCACAATTCAAAAAGGATGTGGAGAAATTGGAGCGGGTCCAAAGGAGGGCGACTAAAATGGTGAAGGGTCTGGAAACCATGCCCTATGAGGAACGACTTAGAGAGCTGGGGATGTTTAGCCTGGAGAAGAGAAGGTTAAGAGGTGATATGATAGCCCTGTTTAAATATTTGAAGGGATGTCATATTGAGGAGGGAGCAGGCTTGTTTTCTGCTGCTCCAGAGACCAGAACGCGGAGCAATGGATGCAAGCTGCAGGAAAAGAGATTCCACCTCAACATTAGGAGGAACTTCCTGACAGTAAGGGCTGTTCGACGGTGGAACACTCTCCCTCGCAGTGTAGTGGAGTCTCCTTCCTTGGAGGTCTTTAAGCAGAGGCTGGATAGCCATCTGTCGGGGATGCTTTGACTGGGAGTTCCTGCATGGCAGGGGGTTGGACTGGATGGCCCTTGTGGTCTCTTCCAACTCTATGATTCTATGATTCTATCCCTCCATTCCTTTGCTCTGTCTGCTGCATCCTTTTGCCTCTCGGTAGAACCGGAGGGTCAGTGCAAAGTCCGAAGTGTTTGTAACCCACCCTTAGGCTGAATAAAGCACTTGCCTGAGGCACCAGACGTTGTCTGGCAGTATTGGCAGTTTCCCTTTGATGATGCAGTCGTGTAAACTGCAGTTTATTCAACGATGAGAGGTGTTACCCAAAGAAAGGTGGGGGTACTGACAAAGCTCCCCACCAACCATCAGCATTAAAATGTTGAGGAAATTCTCCTACGCTTGGAAGAGGCTGGGTACCTTTAGGATCATTGACATCTATGTATACCAGAACTCACTGAGGAGGACTCCATGTCTGAGTGAATGAAGAAGCTTTTATTAAGAAATATGCAGGAGTGCAATGAAACACGATAATAATTCAAACATAAAGAGCATTCAGAGCTAAACAAAACAGCAACAGGAAAATTGGAGAGCAGAGTTTGAGAGGTGCAGAGGAGTGATAATTCCCTGTCTCAAGAGGAAACCAAGGAAACCAAAGAAAACCAAAGAGTGGGTCAGACTGGGGTCTGAGGGTGAGACAGGGAGAGGACAATTCTCTGTATGCCCACAAGGGAGCCAGATTTTGGGACCAAAATTTATATCTGAGATCCTACCCTCAAGGGGTATGCTATCTTACAAGGTAACAAAGACCCAGCAATCGACATTGGGATTCTGGACAAAACCAGTGATTGTTGGAGTACAGCCCCAGAGTGGATGGAGAGGGCTGTTGGCTGGGAAGAGGGCAGTTGGACTGAGTAGGCTTCTTCTTTGTTTCGTGAGAGAAGAGGCATTGGCAAAGGGCCTTTATTGAGGAAGGAGTCAACACCCCCATTTTACCAACACCATTGCTGATGATAGAGATGTGCTAAAAGGGGCAAGAAAAAGGAAAGGCAATAGGGACAGAGCAAGTGGAAGGATGCTGCACTGAGAATCTGAGTAATGTGGATTTAGTTGTAAAACATCTCTCAAGAGAATCTTCAGAACAGTTCATTCACATGATCTCTTGTTCTCCATGTTGCTTTTGGGAAGAGCCATGCAGAGAAGTGTCCGGGAGAAGATGCTCAGTTCTGAGGTCCAGCGACAGCACTTCAGACAGTTTGTCTACCAGGAGGAAGCTTTGGCACCCCGAGAGGTTTGCAGCCAGCTCCACAATCTCTGCTGTCAGTGGCTGAAGCCAGAGAGACACACCAAGGCTGAGATGCTGGACCTGGTGATCCTGGAGCAGTTCCTGGTCGTCCTTCCCCCAGAGATGGGGAGCTGGGTTCTAGAGTGTGGAGCGGAGACAACCTCCCAAGCAGTGGCCTTGGCAGAGGGCTTCCTCCTGAGCCAGGCTGCGGAGAGGAGGCAGGGAGAGGAGCAGGTAAGGTCATTT
Organism: Urosaurus nigricauda; assembly: GCA_034509955.1. Classification (NCBI taxonomy): domain Eukaryota; kingdom Metazoa; phylum Chordata; class Lepidosauria; order Squamata; family Phrynosomatidae; genus Urosaurus; species Urosaurus nigricauda. Next base: position 321,672,367 of record JAOEGL010000002.1, on the reverse strand, counting down.
GGAGGGGCCGTTGTTGTTGTTGTTGTTATTAATATTATTGAAGGATTTTTTTTTCCAGATTTTGGATGTTATTGTACTCAAAAGATGCAGTTAGTGGCCAGATGACAAACTGTGCTTGGTTACAGGAAACCTTTGACTCCCTTTATAAACAGGTTTGCTGATTATTGGTTCAGTTCCAGTCACAGTTCATTGTGCTGGTTATCTCCTGTAAAGCTCCGTCTGGAGGAGGAAGAGGAGCAGGTGAGGTTATTTCATCTGGTCATTTTGCTGGGCCATCACTATCTTTTTGAAGGGATTTGGAAATTCTTGAACAAACTGAGGCTTAATGTAAACAAAAAAATCGGGAATGCAAAGTGATCTTGTAGCACCTTTGGACTAATTGCAAAAGGAAGTTGTAAGATAAATTTTGGTAGACTTGAGAATATAGCGCAAATCTATGAAATGCTACAGCGTCTTTCACACAGTCTGAAAGGTAGAAGATCCCTTTGCCAACTGATATTTTCCAGCAATGGAAGTGGATACGTCCTATATCATGAGTTCATTCCATCTCATTGCTCCAAACAGGCAGGGAAAACGGACTTGAAGGATTTGCCACCAGAGGGAGCAACCCCTACCATTCCTCGGTCTTTTTCCTGCCTCAGCTCCGAGTAGGCTGTGTTTTTCTTTTCTTCCTCCTTCCTTGACTTTGTCCTAAAGACTTTAATAGTTCTTCTAATATTTCTTCTATTCTTCCTATATTCATGTTCTGTTCTCCCCTGCCTTCACAACTACCTACAAAAACAACTATGTTTTCTTCAGTCTTTGCTCTATCCCTTTGCTTTTCTAACTGCTAAAGCAAAGCCAGGCAGGGAGACGCAGTTCAGAAGCTGCTGTGCCATGAGGCAACTAGGCCCAACTCCAGCATTAAAGAAGAAGGCAGCTCAGCCATATCTGGCTGAAGGGGCTGAAAGGCCAGAGAACCCAGGCACGGCAGGAGATCTCTCTGTCCTTGACCAAATGCCCTCCGCTGCAGACTTCCCCCCTAGAAGGGGTCTGGGCAGTGAGATGGAGATCCTAAAAGGAATTGGCGCAGTGGAGGAGGAATATTCCCCTGCCCTTAACCAACTGGCGCCACACTGAGGACACCGACCTCAGAAGGGTCTGGGCGGTGAGATGGACAACCTGACAAGACCTCGGCATGGCCTGAGGAGGAACAACCACCTCTCCTTGGCCAGATTGCGCCCCGCTGCAGACATCAAACCTGGCAAGAGGTTTGGGCAGTGAGAGAGAGAGTGAGGAGGCAGATTTCAAGAGGTGAGTGATGATTCAATTCTTAATCCTATGTTTGTGGTTTAAACTTTACCCCAGAGGTTTGTTTCTGACTTGCATTGCCAGTTTTAAAGGAGACTTCAGTTACTTCACAAGTTTGAATGGAGAGTTTCCCTCCAAAACCAACTGCCTCCTCTTCTCCTTCCTCCATGATCCACTCAGACTGAAGGGATCAGAGAGGGTTAACAAAAGGATTTCCAGGTGCAGGGAGTCTTCTCCGTCTGCCCCATCGTCCCCTAGTCTGGAGGTTTCAATCACCCCTTGGGGAGAATTTGGCCAAGATATTTATTTATGGTGCTTGCCTTTTCAAAAGAAGAGGCAAAGCTGGAACTGAAGGTGTGGCAGCCCTTTTGATTAAGGGCAGCAACAGCAAGACAAAAGAAGAAAGGCCTGCTGCTTTTTGCTAACCAATATGCCTTTAGTTTAGTGTTTAAGTTTAGTTTAGTGGCGAGTTCAAGACCAGCAAAGGGCTGAAGCTCGACTCAGGCTTGCATCCTTCCGAGGTCGCTAAAATGAGTACCCAGATTGTTGGGGGGCAAATAGCTTACAATTGTAAACCGCTTAGACATTCATTAAGGGTATGAAGCGGTATATAAATGAAGCTGTTTTTTTGTTTGTTTGTTTAGTAAAACAAAGGAAAACAATACCTATAGTTCCTTCCTTAGAATAAAAATAAAAAATAAAGATGAGAGCCTTTCAGTAGTTCCTGAAATCTGCTAGACTTTGGAGGGCTGATGATCTTTATTGTATTTTTTATCATTATTGTACTTGTTTTATGGTATTATTGTATAAAACAATTTATATACAGTGGTCCCCCGGGTTGCGAATCCCCCAGGGTACGAAAACCCCGGGGAACGAAAGCGCCGGGGCCGCAAAAACGGCCCCGGGATCCGAAACAGAAAAACTGCGCGGCCCCTTTAAATTTGCCGCGCGGTCCGTCAAAGAAAGCGGTCCCCCAGGTAACGAAAATTTCCGGGTTACTAAAAGTAATCCCGAACGGATTACTTTCGTAACCCGGGGGACCACTGTATTGGAGTTTATTGTCAACTCTGACTAGTTAGAGCTAAATGATCTAGTTCCTCAAGAGAAGGATTCTCCTCCCCCTCCAAGCCTGGGCCTTCAACAACACCAAATATTCCATTTCATGCAGATTTTATGAAGGTAATAAGGCCTCCATAATTTGTTATTCTGAGACCAAAGCTGTATTTAAATATATATATAGTTACAACTCACCTCAGTTTGTCATGGGAATCAACAGATCCCACTTGTGGCTGCCAGAGTTTATGCTCAATAAAAGGTGTCTCTGCTGTTTCCATTTTTTCTAGAGCTAAACCTGTGTGGCCAAGACCACTTGTTAAAAACAAAAACACAAAATAAAGTTCTGCCAGGGCATTAACAATGGTTAAAGGTAATGGCTATTTCAGGAGACACTAGCCTAAATGAGATTGGATGGAATCCAAGACCAGTTCCAGTTCAAGGACAGACTTGACTAAAGAACTGACATATAGATGCCCATTACAAACAAAATCTAACATTTCCACCTCTTACTGGGGACAAATTGTTTGGCATAAAGTCCCTTGGCTGAGACTAAGAATAATAAAAAATCTTACCATCTTTTATTTTTAAAAAAAACAAAGGAAAGGCTATTTACTACATTACATTCCTCAAATGAAGAATGACAACAGGGCCCTGATTTTCCTATATTGCCTAAATATGACATTGGGGAAGATGAAGATGCCTCTGATGCAGGGACTCCATCTGCTGACGGGCTACTTCTGACCGAGCATTATGCAGTGGTACTACACAATGCGGTTAAGATCTTACAATAATACTTTCGAGGCCACCCCTCCACTCCAATGAGTCTAGAAGGGACGGTCCTGATTTGCCACAAGACAAAGATGGATTTTCTTAGACCAGGGCCTTCAATACACGAGACACTCTTCAGAGCTGTCTTCATGAAGGTGTCAGGGAAGTGTGGGTTAAACCTGCCACATTACACCTAAATTCTTTTTCTGTTAATGAGCTTTGTCATTTACCTTGATAGGTAATAGCAAAACTACAAATCTAATAGATAGATGACTCAATATAAGCCCTGGTTTTCTCTCATTTATACTCAAATTGGAGAAGACACACATTCCCTCTCTCTTTCGCACACATACATATATACGTGTATATATTCAAACACTAATGAAAGATCAGATGTGGTGCTTAAAAGGTCATAAACAGCATCCTTCTCGGCAATTAGGGTTGCTTCAGCTATATCATTATCTCGAGGGCCAACCTTATGTGGGCTAAAGCTTTTATGAGATCTGTCATAATCAGGTTATCATAAAATTAAATCAAGACAATCTATAAGCTACTCAAAGTGGCTGCTTTCTCAGTTGATGCCAAGCCAGATGTAATACAGTTTGCCAAAAGGCCACAGTCAGCCCCTATATTGGTCAAGAGGCAGATTTTAAATAAAAACAATCAAATAAACAAAACGGCTGGCATGTGGATGCCTGTTTTAAACAAATTTGATAATTTGATTGGTGACAAACTCTTTCAACAATCACTAAATCCATTATTATTAGAGATTAATGATAAAGGGCAATTATTTGCTTTTATCACATAAAAATATAAAAGAGGCCCTTTAATCAGGGACAGTCCTCCTTTTTTTCCACATAGATACAATTATGGTTCTCGTTTTACATGACACAATAGATTTGGCAGATAGTGGTCTGACCTTAATTACCAACCTCAGCAGTAGTCCCAGGCACTGTTTCACCTGACCAAACATCAACGTCAGTAGGAATACCTATCTTGTCAAACAGTGATAGAAATATCCCCAATACTGGCTGATTGGTGGTAAAGAGTGATAAGAACACTTTGCTGAAAAAATTCAACTGACCTATGGGTCTTCTCAACTTTTTAAAAAGATGATTTGATATACTTTGTACACCATTCTCATGATTATTTAATTGCTCCTTTAAGGTTACAGGAAGGCAAAGAAACACATAGGCTGATATAAAAGTCACAAAATGTCTGATTTATTTTGGGGCCATAAAAATATACTTTCTTCTTCGTGGTCTCTGTACCTCACACAATAGGGTTTTGCGCCTGCACAGAAGCTCCATCCGGAATGCTGAAAAGCTGAGCAGATTGGCGGGAGCCCCGCCCCTCCCATTCCCTGAGCATGCCCAGTCCCGCCAATCTAGCTCCTCCTTCAGTTCTCTTTCGTCCGCCGCAAGAGTAACATCTCCTCCGGAGTGCTCTCCCTGCGACGAAAGCTGAGTAGATCAGATTCCTATTTTTTCCTACTTTATTTTTGTTTTATTTTGTTTTTTTCCTTTTTTACTCCCACTTTTTCCTTGAGCTGCCCCTTTTTTTGCTCGGAATTCGAGGGTTTTGGCCCGGACGGGCACCTCGCGATCGGACCGGCCTCTTATGGCCGACCCCTTCAAAAAATGTTCCGAGTGTGGCGGTAAAATCCCGGTTGTGGATGGACACTCAAAGTGCATCTTCTGCCTAGGCAGTTCCCACATCCCGGAAAAATGCAATCATTGCAAGGCTTTTAACCCCGCCACTTTGTGCCAAAGAGCGGATCGGCTCAAGGCCCACTTGTGGGAGAAGGCCCTCTCGGTATCCCACACCTCGGAGTCGTCTACGGACCCCTTGGGACGTCTTCCCATCTCTAAGTTTCCGAGGATTCCGAAGATTAAAAAACCATCTTCGACGTCGACGGCAACTTCGATGCTGACGGAGACCCCTACGACCTCGACGTCAACGTCATCAGCCATGTCTCGCCCGGAGGGGCAACCTAAGGAATATAGGAAACGGCCATCATCCACTGAAGTGGAAAAGCTGAAATCGAAGAAGCATAAGCATAAGGAGGTCCCTGCTTTGGTTGCCTCGGCTGCCGCCCAGGCGGATTTGGCCATGTCCTTTCTGAGACAGCCTTCGGCCATTGACCTCCCTGTCCCAGCCCCGGTCACTGTACTCGACTCGGCGCCGGAGACGTTGGAACCCGCATTTCAGCCTGCACCTACCCATGTCCTCGCCCCTATGGGGACGGTCTCGACCTCGGCTTCGACAGTCTTGCCTATTTCGGCACCGACTTCTCTGCCTCCAAAGGAGATTCTTGCCTCATCGGAGCGCATTTACAGGCTGCGGTTCCCATCTCCTCCACCCCGAAAGTCTCCAGAACCATTCGAGGAGCACTACTTTGATTCGCCCCACTCGTCGGCCTCCTTCTTGGCTCGACATCGGGCAGAATCTTATTGGAGAGAGCGCCATCCTTCGTATCGCTCCTATTCCCCGTCGTATCGGGACAGATACCACGTCCGCGACCTCCACATCGAGGACTTCTCCGGATGATCTCGCTCACGCTCCCGATCTCCTACTCGATCCCGGGCCAAGTACAGGGCCCTGTCACCGCCACCGGCCTCGACGGCTACGGTGTCGAGACCGCCGGAGTCAAGCACCATCATGACTGCTTCGGCATCGGCCATGGTCTCCACTTCGACGTCGATGCACTCCTCCCCGATCAGCTGTGCAGACGCCTCGACCTCGACATTTCTTACGGCACCGACACAACCCTATGTGGAACCACCTTTGACAGCTTCCGAGTCGATGGAGGAATCTACTGTGGAAACGGAAAACCGTCCTGAGTCTCCACAACCTGATATCTCCTCCCCTAATGACGACATTGAGGACCAGACACCTGGTTCGCCTGTGGAGGACCTCCACCTGTTCACAGGAATCGTTGACAGAATGGCAAGAGCCGTAATAATAATAAATAATATTTATTTCTAGTCCGCCCCTCTGAACAAGCAATCGGGGCGGATTACAACAAGGGTTAAAACAATATCAAGTAAAATATCCCGTCCTTTCCCTTACCACCCCCCCTTAAAAAGAGATTAAATCACAATTAAGTTAAAACAGTAACTAGCTAAAATAGTAGTAAAAACAGGTTAGGGAAAAGAACGGACCCAAGCCAAGGTTGCGCAGAAGTGAAAACAGAGAGGGAGGCTGGGAGAAAAGCCACTCTAAACCTAGGTTTGGAGCCGGGGAGTGTTTACATTCTCTGGGAAGGCCTGCCGGAAGAGATGCGTCTTTAGGGCTTTTTTAAAGCCTTCTAAGGCCCCATTCAGACTAGCCCATTTGCCCTGGTTTGATCCAGATGGAGATCGTGCATGGCAAACCGATTCTCTCCAGAGAGAAGTTCATACTACCTTTTGCCCCCTCCAGTGCATTTTACCCCTACAAAGTTCATACACGCAAACGTAACGATTAAAGATGGAGCCTCTTGGTTGTCAATCAAATGATGTCATGGTGACGTCTGATGCAGCCACTGGCCGCGCGAGATGCTTGTGGTTTTTTTTTAAAATATTTTTTAATATTTGACAGCTTATGCGCATGGAGCATAGGGCTGGGAGCAGTGCGGATTGAGGAGATCCTGTCCCCTCCTCCTCCTCCTCCTCCCAGTACTTTTTAAATTATTATTTATTATATGTTTTAATATTTTATTTTTTATTTTATTTTATTTTATTGTGTTTTATTTCATTTATTACTGTATATTTTATTTTTAATTTAATATATATTTTATTAAATAAAATATTTTATTAAATATTTTATTATATTCTATTGTATTTTTTATTAATTATTTATTGTATTATTATATTTTATTTTATAGTTTTTTATTTATTATTTATTTCATTGTATTTTATTGTACTTTAGTGTATTTTATTGTATTTTATTTATTAGTAATTTATTGGATTTTATTGTATTTTTTTTGTATTTTTTAAAAATATTTTTTTCTTTTTTCCCCCCAGCTTGACAGCTGTCATTCGCATTGGCTCTTCCGTTTTTATGAATGGGGATGAGGGGGAATCCCTGTCCATATATGGACTGGGGTTCCCTTTAAAAGGGCCCCATTCATTCCCCTCCAGTTTAAAGAATGAATGGGGCCTTGAAAGGGAACCCCAGTCCATATATGGACAGGGATTCCCCCTCTTCCCCATTCATAAAAACGGAACAGCCAATGCGAATGACAGCTGGGGGAAAGAAAGAAATAAAAAATATTTTAAAAAAATACAAAAAATTTACAATAAAATCCAATAAATTACTAATAAATAAAATACAATAAAATAGACTAAAGTACAATGAAATACAATGAAATAAATAATAAATAAAATAACTATAAAGTAAAATAAAATAATACAATAAATAATTAATAAAAATACATTTAAAATATTTTAAAAAATCAGGAGTGCCAAATTTTGCCAGGAGAGGAGGCATGTTCCACCCCCTGGCCTTTTCCCCTCCCCTGAACTTTACCTGATTTATTGTATTTTATTTTAGTAATTTTTAAATATATATTTTATTTCTTATATTTTTTATTATTTTTTTCAGTTTGACAGCTCATGCGCATTCTACGAGGCTCCTTTCCCATCTGATTTATGAATGGGGAGAAAGGGAAACTCCTGTCCATATATGGATTGGCTTTCCCTTTCAATTTTTAAAGGGCCCTATTCATTCCCCTCCAGTTTAAAGAATGAATGGGGCCCTTTAAAAATTGAAAGAGAACCCCAATCCATATATGGACAGGTGTTTCCCTTTTTCCCCATTCATAAATCAGATGGGAAAGGAGCCTCGTAAAATGCACATGAGCTGTCAAACTGAAAAAAATAATTAAAAAATATAAGAAATAAAAAATATATATAAAAATTACTAAAATAAAATACAATTAAATACAATTAAATTACTAATAAATAAAATACAATAAAATACAATAAATAAATAATAAATAAAATAACTATAAAATAAATAAAATAATACAATAAATAATTAAAAATACAGTTAAAAATATTTTAAAAATGCTGGAGTGCCCGATTTTGTTTGGAGAGGAGGCATGTTCCTCTCCCTGGCCTTCGCCCCTTCCCTGAACTTGACCCGATCGTGATCGGAGCCAAGTTCACATTCCCCGCAAACCGGTTTTTCCCAAAAGAAAGTAAAAATCCCGCTTTGGGAGAAACCGGGTTATGGGGGATTTGCCCCGCTACCGGTGTGCAAAATCCGGATTCAGTAGTGTTTAAACCGGTTTCAGTGTGAACTTCTTGATTTTAAACCGGTTTGCTAACCGGTATATAACGTAGTCTGAACAGCCCCTAAAGATGAAATAAGACGCATCTCATCTGGCAGGTCATTCCACAATTTGGGGGCAACAGCCGAAAAAGCCCTCTGGGAGGTCTGCACCAGCCTGGTCTTCATGGGTTGCAGCAGGTTACTCCCAGAGGACCGAAGTGTGCGGGGGGGTTCTTATGGGAAGAGGCGGTCCTTTAGATAGGATGGACCCAAGCCATGTAGGGCTTTAAAGGTTAAAACCAACACCTTGTACTGTGCCCGGAAACTGGTCGGCAGCCAGTGGAGAGCTTTAAGCGCAGGAGTAATGTGCTCTCTCCTAGATGTTCCAGTGAGAAGTCTGGCTGCCATATTTTGGACCAGTTGTAGTTTCCGGGTTAGGCACAAGGGTAGCCCCATGTAGAGTGCGTTACAGTAGTCCAAACGTGAGGTTACCAGTGCGTGTATCACAGTTTCCAGATCCCTCATCTCCAGGAAAGGGTGCAGCTGGCGTATCAGCCAAAGCTGATAGCAGGCACTTCTAACCGTCGCATTCACCTGACTTGTCATGTGGAGCGACGGGTCAAGGAGTACCCCCAGACTGCGAACAGAGTCCTTTGAGGAGAGTGTGACTCCATCCAGGACTGGAAATTGTATTCCCAGACCTGGTTTCGGGCCTGTGACTGTGAGCACCTCCGTTTTGTCTGGATTGAGCTTCAGTCGGTTTTTCCTCATCCAGTCCATTACAGCCTCAAGGCAGTCATTGAGAGGGGAGATGCCATCGGAGGTCTGAGCAGACGATCTGGTCATGGAGAAGTATATCTGGGTGTCATCAGCGTACTGATGACACTGAGCTCCGTGCCTCCGGATGATCTCACCCAACGGCTTCATATAGATGTTAAATAACATCGGGGACAGAATGGCACCCTGAGGGACGCCACAGCTAAGCTCGATCTTAGAGGAGCAGCTGTCCCCGAGTCTCACCCTTTGAGATCTGCCAGAGAGGAAGGATCGGAACCACTGGAGCACGGTGCCACCAATCCCCAACTCTCTCAGCCAATCCAAAAGGATGGAGTGATCGATAGTGTCAAAAGCCGCGGAGAGATCCAAGAGCACCAACAGGGTCACACTACCCCTGTCGATGCTCAAGCGGAGGTCATCAGTCAGAGCAACCATGGCAGTCTCGACTCCATATCCTGCCCTGAAACCGGTCTGGAATGGATCTAGATAATCGGTTTCATCCAAGACAGCTTGGAGTTGGGAGGCGACGGCTCTCTCGATCACCTTGCTGAGAAAAGGCAGCAAGGAAACTGGTCTGTAGTTGTTTCTGTCCAGGGGATCAAGGGAAGGCTTCTTCAGGAGGGGCTTAACGGCTGCCTCCTTCAGACAAGATGGAACGTTGCCTTCCCTGAGAGACGCATTGATCACCTCCCGAAAGAATGTTCTCAATGCGTCTCCTCCCTGGACGACCAGCCAGGATGGACCTGGATCGAGGGAGCAAGTCGTCTTCCTCACACATCCAAGGAGCTTGTCCACGTCATCGGTACTCACCGATTGGAACTCATCCAGTAAACTGACAGCAACGGAGTTACTGGATACCTCACTCAAGGACACTGGACAATGACTGGCATCCAAGTCGGCTCTTATCCGAGAGGTTTTATCTGCAAAGTGGATGTTAAATGCCTCACAGCAGGCTGCTGTAGGCTCTAGAACCTGTGTCAACTCCCCCACCACCTTAAACAGCTCTGCCAGGCGGGACTCTGCAGACGCAATGTGTGCAGAGCAGCGAGTTCTCCGTGCTGCACGCAAAGCCTCTCCATAGATGCGAAGATGCAGTCTATAGAGAGTTCTGTCGGATAAGAGGCGAGTCCTCCGCCATTTGCACTCTAGTCGTTGTCCAGCCCGCTTCATCTCCCTGAGCTCTTCAGTGTACCAGGGTTTCCTGTTAGGAGCGGGCTGGAAAGGACGCTCGGGGGCGATTGTGTTGATGGCTCTGGCAACGTCGGTGTCCCAGGTATCAACCAGAGCCTCAGCAGAATCACCGGCATTCCCAACCAACAAACCCTCTAGGGCCTTCTGGAACCCAATAGGTTCCATTAGCCTTCGGGGGCGGACCATTCGAATGGATCCGCCACCCCTGGGGGGATGAAAAATGGCTTTTAGTTCCATTTTGATCAGGAAATGATCCGTCCATGACAGCGTGGAGGTCTTTGTTACCTCCACCCACGGATACTCCTGTTCCGTACAGAAAACCCCATCGAGAGTATGACCCACACAATGGGTGGGCCCGCTGACCAATTGGGATAGGTTCATGGCTGTCATGGATTCCATGAACTCCCAGGCTGCTCCAGATAGATCGGAAGGGCTGGTCTCGAGAGGAATGTTGAAGTCGCCCAAGACAAGAAGTCTGGGCGACTCCAACAGCAACTCAGAGACCAGCGAGTCAGCTCGGCTAGGGAGTCTGTTAGGCAACGGGGTGGCCTGTATACTAACAGAATCCCCAAACTATCCCTGGTCTTCAGGCTCAGGTACATACACTCGATGTGGGCAGTTTTCCGGACAGGTTTCCTGGTCAAGGTCAAGTTGGTTCTATGAACTATAGCCACACCACCCCCCCATCCACTTTCCCTTATCTGCTCACTGACCGTATAACCGGCTGGGAGAGTCTGCGCCCACGTGGCAGCACTAGTATCTCCCAGCCAGGTCTCGGTGAAGCATGCCAGGTCAGCCTGTTCATCAACAAGAAGATCATGGATAATATGGGTTTTACCTTTTGCCGACCTGACATTGCAAAGGAGCAGATTAAAGGATTGTGGGATGGTTGGTATGCGCTCCAAACTATCTTGGGCAACAGGGTGAACTGAAGAAGGGATAGATACTAAACATCGATCCCTACTTCTTTTGTAGGCCTGCAGACCGCCCAAACGGCCCAGCCCCCCAGAGATCCTATTGATGGATTCATGGTTCGCCCTTGGCAACCCGCCGTTATTCCGTTCTTGCCTTCCTTCTCGGATATCATGGTCGCCTCTTGGAACAAGCCTGCCTTGACACCACCTGCTTCGAAGAAGCTCGACTCTCTCTACCGGGTACAGTCGGAGACGGCTCCTTTCCTATTCACCCATCCAGCTCCTAATTCTCTAGTGGTAGAATCCACCTGCAAATCCACTGGCAAGTTTCATTCTGCCCCTGTGGACAAGGATGGTAGTAGAATAGACATCTTTGGCCGTCGCTTCTACTCTTCTGCAGCCCTGGCGGCGAAAGTGGCCAATATGCAAGGGTGCATGGCTGGTTACCAGAGGTTCCTGTGGGATCGCATGGCTCCCCTCATCCCATCTATGCCCCAGGCACAACAAGAAGCGCTCAAGAGTTCTATGCTGAGGCACTCTCCCTCATTGCACAAGAGGTGCACTCAGCTAGACATGTTGTAGACTGCTCGGCAAAGGTCATGGCCGGTGCGGTGGCTCTCTGCCATTTTGCTTGGTTGAGATCGACTTCCCTATCTGAGGAGGCTAAGTCAAAGATAGAAGATCTCCCCTTCGACGGTGAGGGTCTGTTTGCTGCTAAGACCAACGAATCCCTTGACACCATGGCCAAGGCCCGTCTTAACGGGAAGAGACTCGGGCTGACGCCTAATAAGCCCCCGTCTGGTCGCGCTTGGCGCCAAAGGCCTTACGACCCTGGATTCACCCGTTCTCGCTCTGCTCCGTCCTCCACCTATAGGACCCAGTCCTACGCTAGGAGGCCCTACAGACAACCACAACAGCAACAACAACAACAACAGAGACAAGGCCAGCAACGTCAACAGCAACAGCCTTCGAGGAAGCCATCCTCCAAAGCTCACTTTTGACGGACCCTTGGAGGCGACACCCCATTTTCTAATGCCAGTTACCCTTTCCTCAGTTCCCAGGCGTTGCCATTTCTACGAGAACTGGTCCAAGATCACTACGGACTCCTGGGTGCTTACCATCATCCGCCTGGGATACGCCATAGAGTTCTCAAGTATTCCACCAAATGGCGTTTTCTGTTCCACTCCCTCCTCTCCTCCTCTTCTGGAGGAGATTTCCTCCCTTCTCGACAAAGGAGCCATCCAACGTGTTCCACCGTGCTACAAGCACCAAGGCTTCTACTCCAGGTACTTCACGGTTCCGAAGAGAGTAGGAGATCTGCGCCCTATCTTGGATCTGAGAGGTGTCAATTCATTCATCACACCTCGCAAGTTCAAGATGGTGACCCTGCAATCCATTCTGCCGTTTCTACATCGAGGAGACTGGTTCGCGACCATCGACTTGAAAGATGCTTACTTCCATGTCAGCATCAGGCTGCAACATTGGAAGTACCTCCACTTCGCCGTCGACAGAGATCTCTATCAATATACTGTCCTTCCCTTTGGCCTTTCTACTGCTCCTCGGGTGTTCACAAAATGTATGGCAGTGGTCATCTCTCACCTTCGTCTTCAAGGGATCAAGATCTTCCCTTACCTCGATGACTGGCTTCTGGTGTCGTCCTCCAAAGCGCAACTTTACAAGGACATTCAGTACACTTTGGATCTTTTGGCCGACTTGGGGCTCAAGGTCAACCTGCCCAAATCCATTCTCCACCCCGTGAGGGTGATAGACTATATAGGAACGTCCCTGGACTCTGTAATGGGCCGGGCCTACCTTCCTACCAGACGGGCAGAAGCCCTCTGGGAACAACTGCGACTTGTCCTCAACACTCTTCGTCCAACTGCAAAGGACATCCAGATACTGCTGGGTTACCTAGCCTCAACTACGGCAGTGACCTACCTGGCACGCCTCAGACTCAGACCTCTCCAAGCTTGGTTCCTGGCTTCGTTCGATCACCTGAGGGACAATCCATCCAAGAGACTCTTGTTACCTCCTCATGTCAGAGACTCTCTCAACTGGTGGATGTCTCCCTCCAACATCCTCAAGGGGATGCCCTTTCAGATGCCAGAACTGTCCAGGATGGTCACTACAGACGCATCCATGTCAGGATGGGGCGCACATCTCAACAGCTGGTGTGTACAAGGACAGTGGTCTGCACAGGAGGCAGAACTGCACATAAATGCCTTGGAACTGTTGGCAGTGATCAAAGCCTTCAGGGCCTTCGAAAATCATCTCCTCCACAGAGTTGTGCAGGTAGTATCAGACAAAACAACCACTGTCTGGTACATCAACAAGCAAGGAGGAACTCACTCTCCGGTCCTCTTGCGCCTCTCCCACCAGACGTGGTGCCACCATCGCTCCATTCATCCAGTGGCTATTCACTTAGCCGGAAAGGACAATGTGCTAGCAGATTCCCTCAGCAGGGACAAGGTACTGCAGCACGAATGGACTCTGTCAAGTTCGGCCTTCAATCTTCTGACGTCTCGATGGGGAATTCCCTCGGTGGACCTGGTCGCCACCCCGGAGAACGCCCAATGCCAGACATTCTACACCAGAGCGGGCAAAGGACGGGGATCCATGGGGGACACCTTCTTTTACAATTGGAGCCAGAAACTCCTGTACGCCTTTCCGCCCTTTCCTCTAATCTCCAGGACGGTGGCCAAGATGGCCAGGGATGGGTCCAACGCCATACTGTTGACTCCATTCTGGCCGAGACAACCTTGGTTCACCCCTCTATTTCACCTGGCCAAGGGTCAATACCTCCACCTGCCGAAGTGGCCCGACCTTTTGTCTCACTCCAATGGAGCGGTCCTGCACCCGGACCTAGTCAACCTACAGATGACGGCGTGGAGGATCCAGCCATAGCGTCTCCTGACCTGCTTAGGGTCCTATCTGCCTCGAGAAAGGACTCCACCAAGAGATCCTATGCATATAAATGGAAACGCTTCTGTGCCTTTATGGCAGCTAGATCCGAACCTTCCTCACCTGTGAGCCTTAGTACAGTATTGCATTTTTTGCTACACCTCAGAGATCAAGGTTTAGCCTTCTCCTCCCTCAAGGTTTACCTGTCAGCTATCGTAGCCAACCAGCCACCTGGCTCAAGGTCATCTCGCCTCTTCACGTCACCTACGTTAAACAGGTTCTTCAAAGGGCTACATCACCTTTATCCACTGTTACCGCCTTTGGCCCTGGCCTGGTCTCTCTCCTTAGTGCTTACACAGCTCCCGAGACCTCCCTTTGAGCTCTTGGGCTCTGCTTCTTTGAGACTGCTGACACTCAAAGTGTCTTTTCTTGTGGCCATAACTTCAGCCATATGTGCGTCTGAGCTGACGGCCCTGCGCTCGGACGAGCCTTATCTGACTTTTCATAGGGACAAGGTGGTCCTCAGACCGGACATTTCCTTCCTCCCTAAAGTGGTTTCTCCATTTCATCTCTCACAGGAGACTGTGCTTCCTAACTTTTACCCAGATCCTTCCTCACCTCTGGAAAAGACTATGCACACCCTGGATGTTCGCCGTGCTTTGGCATTTTATGTTCAGCGTTCTGCAGAGTTCAGGTTGTCCAATAAGTTGTTCATCTGTTATGGTGGTGCCAAGAAAGGCAATCCAGTTTCTTCTCAACGGTTCTCCAAGTGGATTGGTCAAACCATTGCCTTGGCCTACGAACTGGCTAAACGCCCTCTTCCGCTTGGTGTCCATGCTCACTCAACCATGGCTACTGCTTCATCTGCTGCCTTCCTCAGAGGTGTTCCCCTGCCAGAGGTCTGCAAGGCGGCTACGTGGTCACAGCCATCCACGTTTGTTCGGCATTACCGGCTGGATTCCAGGTCCCGAAGTGATGCCAGTTTTGGTCGTGCTATTCTGTCTTCTATTCTGCAGTGACCTTCCCACCTCCACAGGTAAGCTTTTTAGTCACCCTATTGTGTGAGGCACAGAGACCATGAAGAAGTAGTACAGGTTGCTTACCTGTAACTGTGTTTCTTCGAGTGGTCATCTGTGCCCTCACACAAATCCCGCCCTACCTCCCCTCGGTCAGGTCCCTGCTCTTTTTGCGGCGGACTTGAACTGAAGGAGGAGCTAGATTGGCGGGATTGGGCATGCTCAGGGAATGGGAGGGGCGGGGCTCCCGCCAATCTGCTCAGCTTTTCAGCATTCCGAATGGAGCTTCTGCGCAGGCGCAAACCCTATTGTGTGAGGGCACAGATGACCACTCGAAGAAACACAGTTACAGGTAAGCAACCTGTACATACATACATACACACACACACACACACACACACACTGTTTGACCCTGGAATGGGAGGAGTTATTTCCATGTTGATCTGTGTATTCTTCTCTCATTGAATGACAAGGCCTCAGGGTGGGAGGATATGCAAAGAGGATTAGTGTCTGTTTAGTCAGTGATCATTGTCTGCTGGGAAACCCCTGAACCTGGCTGGATTTTTTTCATTTGTATTTTGCTGGGTCTTGATTTTAATATTTTTCAGGACTGGTAGCCAAACTTTTCAAATTTTAAGGGTTTCTTCTTTCCTGTTGAAGTTGTCTTGGTGTTTGTGGATTTCAATGGCTTCCCTGTGCATTCTGACCTGATCGCTGTTGGCATGGTCCAAAATTTCAGTGTTTTTAAATAGCATTTTATGCCCAGGATGGTTTATAACTGCTGCTGCTATTTTTTTGGTTGACCCAAGCTGCACTGTCTCTCATGTTCCATACAGCCCAAAAAACCCACAAAATACTATTGATGATGACCTAGATTGCATATAAATTTGTAACTTCTCCTAAGTAATGCCCGAAAGAAGATGTCTTCCAGTAAAAGATACCCTCTTGCTAATGTTAGATTGCTTGCCTGGAAAACAGCTTTCCTTTAAAGAAGCAGGGGGAGAAAGTGTCTGCAGAGTCAGAGATGGAGAAAGTGCAAGTCAATCCCTCAGTAACTTCCCACTGAGTTACTGAGGCTGCATCTGCACTGCAGAAATAAACCAGTTCGACATTGCTTTAACTGCAATGACTCCCTCCTGTGGAATCCTGGGATTTGTAGTTTCTAGGGGCACCACAGATCTCTGACAGAGCTAAATAACTCACCAAACTACAAACCCCAGAATTCCATAGCATGCAGCTAGGCGGTTAAAGCAGTGTCAAACTGTATTATTTTTGCAGTGCAAATGTAGCCTTACTTACAGGAGATAAATCAGTGGGTGGTGGTAGCTAGATGATCTTCAGGGGTTTCCTTTCCTACTCAGGAGTAGGAAGGAGAATGTTACAAGTCCACACTGGAGTGAACAGCAGTGATAGTCCATTTCATGCTGCCACATTTTCTTTCAGTTCCTACAGTCCCTACTTAGGTACAGACTTCTACTTTTATGAGAAAATGGAAGCTTCTGCAAGAAGGAATGTTTACGCTTACAACGGGGAAACAGTGCAGTCCAGAATTGCCTGATTCTTTGGTTTTGTAGTTGTTCGCCATCAGATCAGTTGCAACTTAATGGTGATCGTAAGAGACCTCCAAGAGTCCCAGCCATCAATTGTCCTGATCAGGTCTTGCAAGTTAAGGGCTATTTCTCCCTTGATTAATAATATAATAAAAACAATAACTTTTATTAATAACACCCTTTTTAACAAAGGACAAAACATTAAACTTATATAATGTTTATGGTTATATGGGTGACTTCAACTATCCTGATATTTGCTGGAAGTCAAACTCAGCCAAATCCTCAAGGTCTAGCAAATTCCTCACTTGCCTGGAAGACAATTTCATTGTCCAAAAGGTGGAAGAGGCCATTTTAGATCTTATCTTAACCAACAGGGAAGACCTAGTTGATGGGGTGCAAGTGGTGGGATCCTTAGGTGGAAATGACCATGTTCTCCTGGAGTTTGTAATACAGTGGAAGGGAGAAGCCAGGCATAGTCAGACACGCACTCTAGACTTTAGGAGAGCTGATTTCAATAAACTTAGAGAAATACTGGGAGTGATCCCATGGTCAGGAAAAATGGGAGATGTCTCAAGAAGCCTGGATGAATGACAAAGGAACTTTCAACTGAGCTAAGTTTCAAACTGGACATGTATAAGAAATGGAAAAATGGGGAAATCACCAAAGAGGAATTCAAACAAATAGCAAACACTTGAAGGGGTAAAGTCAGAAAAGCTAAAGCACAGAATGAACTCAGGCTTGCTAGAGAGGTTTGCAGGGATTGGAGGTAGAGAGGAAGGGAAGAAGGATGAGAAGGAAGGATGGAGGGCAAGGGAAGGGAGGTAGGGAAGAAAGGACGAAGAAGGAGGAAGGGAGGAGGGGAGGCATCATATAAGCCATTGCCCCCAATTGCTTATCCAACGTCCCATGCTTATTTGTGAGCGCGCCACCTGTGAGGCACGCTCACGAAGAAGCATGACATCAGATAATCCAGAAAGTCAGTTAACTGAAGTTTGGTTAACCGAGATTCTATTGTATGACAAATAGAAACGATCATAAGCTCATTCCAAAAGTAACTAATTAACAACCACCCTTGCAGAGCTGAGGGAAACAGCCTCCTTAGTTCTGGGTGGGATGGATATTCCCACCTACATTGCTGAAAATGAACATATCATAGTGAAGACCCAATGTTCCTTTTTCCATCGATGGAGATGGAAAGATCCTATATCATGGGACTTAGCAAAGCTCCGAACCAATGGGTGAGTGAACTGAGGCATATCAGTTATGTGAGAACCACAACATGTGTCTTCCAAAGGAATCATAGGATCACAGAGATGGAAGAGACAAGGGCCATCCAGTCCAACCCCCTGCCATGCAGGAACTCTTGATCAAAGCATCCCGAAGAGATGGCCATAAAGACTCTGCTTAAAGACCTCTTAGGAAGGAGACTCCACTACACTTCACGGGCGTGTGTTCCACTGTCGAACAGCCCTTACTATCAGGAAGTTCTTCCTAATGTTGAGGTGGAACCTCTTTTCCTGCAGTTTGCATCCTTTGTTCCACGTTCTAGTCTCTGCAGCAGCAGAAAACAAGCTTGCTCCCTCCTCAATGTGACATCCCTTCAAGTATTTAAACAGGGCTATCATATCACCTCTTAACCTTCTTTTCTCCATACTAAACATCCCCAGTTCATTATGGAGCTCCTCATAGGGCATGGTTTCCAGACCCTTCACCATCAGGGAATGGAGGTAGAGAGGAAGGGAAGATAGAGGAGAAGGAGGAAAGGGAGGTATGGAGGAAGCAGGAGGAGGAGGAGAGTTAGCCGTCGAGAATAGTCCTGGGGCTCGGCTCGGCCCACTTCCCTCCTCTGCAACGGCAGAGGAGAGAACTGGGCCGAACAGAGCCCCAGGCCTCTTCTCAGCAGCTTAGGCCCAGACTGTTAAGGCAAGGAGCATGGGAATTATAGTCAAAGAAATGCAAAGCTGTATGTGAGAACCAAAGTCTGTAATTTTCCAGCACAAGGAGAGATAGTGTAGTCAGACACGTACACAACAACAACAGATGTGAGTATAGCCATAACACACATGGAATAGCAACACAAGTTCCGGAAAGGAAGGTCATGGAAAAGGTAAACAACGACATCATTGAAAACATCACATGAGTGTTTAGGTCATAATAAGAGGTTGGACTATTAGCATGGGAAAGTGTGAAATAACCAATAGTATTGATTGTACACACCCAGTGCACACCCAGTGGGTGGTAACAAAAGTTGTTCTATTTCAGTATTGTTCCGGTGAGCCATGTTCTCTCTGCACCCCAGCACTGCACCATCCTCCACAACATCATCAACAATGTGAACTAGAAGGTGAATCTGGACTTGTAACTAAGCTTTTGTGCAGGAGGAGATGAGTATGTATATAGCTTGATTAGCATAGCCAGAGTGTGTTTAGCAAGAGCAAGAAAATGTGTTGCAAAATGTTTATTGTTTTACTGTAGAGATTGTATTATTCAAGTAGACAATAAAGATAGTTTAGTGAACAGCTCGCGTGGTTTGTTGACTGCATGAAAGGGGAAGCAGCAACAGTGATTCCAGAAGTTCCAGAGCTGATGTTTTTGTTCCTGAGCCGCTTCATGGGCAAACTCTGCTACCTGCAACACATCACACCATTGATCAGTTATGATCAGCCCAGTTTGACCAGATGGTGAGGACCGGAGCCTGGGTGATGTGCATCACCTCCCATCATGCCCAACATGGCATGGCATGGCTTCGAAGCCACCGAGAAGAGGTCTGGGGCTCTGCTTGGCCCAGTTCTCTCCTCCGCAGTTGCAGAAGAGGGAAGTGGGCCAAGCTGAGCCCCAGGAATCTTCCCGATGGCTTTGTTAGCCGCCAAAGAGACACCCCCTTCCCGCAGCCAAGCCAGGAGCTAAACAGGGAAGGAGGGAGGGAAAGAGACAGGGAGAGAATGAAGGAGGGAAGGTAGGAGGGCAGAAGTCGGTTATCTACCATTAACGGTACCGGCTGATAGTCGGATCATCCCTCTGGATTATCTGATTTTTTCGGTTATCCGACTATCAGCTGGTCCCGTTTATGTAGAATAATTGAGACTCTACTTACATTTACACTTAATGCTCTCTGAGCTTTTTTTCTATACTCGGCTATAATATTGACTGAAGGATGATGGGGGTTGATCCCTCTGGTAGCGACTTCTTCAAGTCTGTTTTCCTTGCCTATTTGGAGCATTGAGACGGAATCAACCCATGATATAGGATATTCCCACCTACACCGCTGGAAATGAACATATCACAGGTAAGACCCAATGTTCCTTTTCAGACATACATAGCTATGTTTGTGAAGAAAAAAAGGCTGCTGGTCAGTCAAAAGGCTGATCAGAGAGTTTAGGAAGGGGCATTTAAACTATTCAGTCAGAGAGCTCTTAAGCCTTACTGAACTACAAACCCCAAAATACAGCTGGAGGCAGGCACAGCATTTAAAGCAACCTAACCCTGTTTTAAGAGTGTAAAGCGGTAAGCTCCTAAGATTAAACCCTCTTTGGAAGAACCTCAGGAGTCAAAACAGAAGCTATTCAGGAGCAGTAGTGTGTGTCTCCAGCTACTTCCAGACTCGGCAGTGGCATTTGTTTTCCTGGCTGGCCGTCTTCTGCGTATGGAATCAGTTTTTCCCAAGTGCTAACAAACTCTTCTGTTCCCCCCCCCCCCTCCCCGTTTCTGCTTCTTATGCAGGAGTTGTTTGTGAAAGAAATGTCTGAGAAGAAGGAGTGTGCTTTTGAATCCAGTCAAAGGCAGCAGCCCAAGTGCATCACACAGGACAAAGAAGGAATATCCTCCTTAATGAGTAAGGGCTAAGAGGGTAGTTTCCCCTTGGACTCCCTCTTCCCAAATATGTCTGAAATATCTGGACTCTACCAGTTGCTGCACTTGGACCATATTATATAGCCTAACTAGCACTATGAAATTAGAGGCATCCCTCAAGTTTACAGAGCCTCTGATAGTGAAATTTATTTTACAAGGACATTTTATACCTGACCAGCCTTCCTGGTCTTCCTCATCCTCTTTGTAGATAGCTTTTAAAAGCAAGATTGGCACTAAGAAGATGGTGAAGGAGGATAGGAGAAGCGCAGATTTTCAGTATCCAGTTACAGTGGCATGTCTACAGAAAACAAGGCAATAAAGCCTGGTGTGGGAAATGGTGTATCCTGCATTTGCACATGTAGGAGAGTCTGGAAGGAGAGAGAAGGGTTAGAAATACTCTTTCTTTATTTCTTCCTCCCAGGAAGCGGAATAAGGACTGGGTCTAAGTGCACAAGACCATCTCTTCACCCGGATGGACTAAAAACACTGCCTGGGAGGCTAGATCAGGTAGGGGACAGGATCTCAAGTGAGCCAACAAAGAGCTGGGCTGGGTGCCTATTTCCCTTTGAAAACTCCGTGGTCTCAGAGAATCTTGTTCTTTCCATTTGCTTCCATCAAAGGTTACCAATGTATGGATCCTTTGGATAGCATCCTGGAAACATTTCTGTTTTCTTGAGAAATCTGAAAGAATCAATTTTCTCTTTCTGCAGGTGACCTTGGAGGAGGTGGCTGTGGATTTCACAGTGGAGGAGTGGGCCCTGCTGGATCCAAGCCAAAAGGCCCTTCATCGGGAAGTGATGGAGGAGATTCTGGGGGCCTTGTCCTCTCTGAGTAAGGCTCCCTCTCTCTTGGGATTGTGCAGTTTACAAAGGCTGAAAAGTAACCTTGAGAGCTCTTCTTCAATCTTGATAGATCACAGCAGGCTGAGTAGTTTTCTTTCAGCTTTGCTTATGTCTCTGTCCTCTTTTCCCAGAAAGCCCTTCAATAGCAGATCTTGGTCAAGGTCACAGTGGATGACAGGAGAAGCCTGGACCACTGGGAGGGGTGTTGGGAGCTTCACTAGCTGTATCTCCCGACCCAAAGGCCTGGTTTGCCTCCTCAAGTTGCCGCAGTGGCCTCATCCAACCACCATTAAAAATGAAATGAAAGATTAGATTGTTAAGGGCAGGCGAGAAGGCGGAAGGAGAAATCAGCCACAGTCTTCTGTACTTACTTTGGTATCTGGATATTTTAGGATTAGGAATTCCAAACATTTTCAAAAAATACTGTATATACTCATGTATAAGTCTAGAAATTTAGGTCAAATATTTGACCAAAAACCCCTGAGTCGACTTATCTATGGGTCAGTGGAAGTACTGTATCTTAACTCTTATTTAAAAGATGGACCCATCTTTTGGTGAAAAGCAGGAGTATAATCTGTACTGGAAGCACTAACTCCTTCTGCTCTCTCTTATATCCAGCCTTAAGAGTGAGCACAAAGAGTAAGGTCTGCTGGAATTTTGTAAGTTCTTTGACATTTTATTGCTTTGCTTCATCCTTTATATTCTTTGGTATATGCTCCTAAGTTTTACCCTTGACTTATCCACAGGTCATAGCAAAATCCATAATTTTGGCCCCAAAACTTGCCCTCGACTTATACATGAGGTCGACTTATATAGTCAAGTTGTTCTTCCCAATTGCAGATAGACTTCATGTGTGTGCCACCACTGAGGAGAATGACATGGAGCCATTTGTGAATGTTTGAATCTGCAGGGGACAGGCCCATGAAAAAGCTGACTGTATGTTGTACAAATGTTCTGTGTAAATTTCAGAGAGCTTGACATAGATAACTAAGTTGATGTTATCTTGCTGTTCCCCAAATTAATTTTCACACGACTTGAGAATTTCTTTGTAATGCCATACAATTAAAATTGTTGAAATGGAAAAGTGCCAGAAATTAAGTCTACAGATAGATGCTCTAAAGTTATTGTTTTTTAAATGAATACATCAGTCTGTATTTCAGCATTAGCTAATGGTTGTAAGAGCTGGCAGGTGACCCCAGTCTCCAGGGATTCAAGACTCCTTGTTGCACAATACTGATTCTGCATTAATGCTGCCAAGTATGTTTTCCTTCCTTTCCTGGCACATTTACTCAAGATCAGAAACATAACAGTCATTGCTTCCTCTGAAGTTTACAATGGGAAAGGGACATTAGAACAGGAAAAGTAAGATAATTGTGTTTAAGGCAATGGGTGGGGTGGGAAATGAACTGAGATTACTAGTTCTTATGATTGTGTATTCCTGCACAACATGGGATTGGCTGGGTGGATCTTGTGGTGTCTTCCAACCTTATGACTCTTTTTTTTTTAACTCTGATTCTATGATGCCAAAATCCTTACAGCTTCTCTTTCAATGAAAGAGAAATTAAGTCTTAGGAGAACCAATGAAGAGGTTCTGGAGTTCCATCTCCATCTATTAGGTTTTTCTAAGATATATTTTATCTGAGCAGTACTTTCTCTCCCTTCCAGGCAGTGATGGGCAACTGAAAAAGCGTAATGAGAATCCATGCAAAGTATTGATGCAAAGAGACCTGTGCAAACAGGTAAAAGAGAAGAAGAGAAAAACTGACACAGAAAACAAGTGGAAAACCACAATCCAAGGAAGACTGCAGAAACAAAAGAAAAGGAGAAAATATTTTTGTCTTGCAAAGGACAGAAGGTTCAGTTTTAAAGCAAGCCTTACTCTTCACAGGAGAATTCAGACAAAAAGAAAATTGATCAAAGGTGGTGAGTGTAGAACCAGCTCCAGTTTTATTTCACTTAAAAATATTTACAGAAGAATGAAACCATTCAAATGCCTGGAGTGTGGGAAAAGTTTCACTCGGAATAAAACCCTCAACTATCATCAAGCAGGTCACACAGCAGAGAA
Source organism: Urosaurus nigricauda (assembly GCA_034509955.1). Lineage (NCBI taxonomy): Eukaryota > Metazoa > Chordata > Lepidosauria > Squamata > Phrynosomatidae > Urosaurus > Urosaurus nigricauda. Next base: position 321,648,889 of record JAOEGL010000002.1, on the reverse strand, counting down.
ACCTTGTAAATGCCTGGGGTGTGGGAAAAGTTTCATTGAGGAAAAAGCCCTTGCTGATCATCAAAAAACTCACGCAAGAGAGAAATGCGTTAAATCCCTACAATGTGGGAAAGGTTTCATTGAGAAAAGAGCCCTCATTCCTCATCAATCAACTCACACTGGGGAGAAGACATTTAAATGCCTTGAGAATAGAAAGGGCTTCACTCAGAAGACACACCTCTCTTCTCACCAAGCAATTCACACAGGAGAGAAACCTTTCAAATGCCTGGAGTGTAGAAAAGGTTTCGCTCAGAAGACACACCTTACTTGTCACCAAGCAACTCACACAGGAGAGAAACCTTTTAAATGCCTGGAGTGTGGAAAAAGTTATATTCAGAAGACACAGCTCACCTATCATCAGAAAACTCACACAGGAGAGAAACCCTATAAATGCCTGGACTGTGGAAAAAGTTATATTCAGAAGACACAGCTCACCTATCATCAAAAAACTCACACAGGAGATAAACCTTTTAAATGCGTAGAATGTGGAAAAAGTTACATTCAGAAGATACAGCTCACCTATCACCAAAAAACTCACACAGGAGAGAAATCCTTTAAATGCCTGGAGTGTGGGAAAGGTTTTGTTTGGAAGTCAGACCTCACTCGTCACGAAGCAACTCACACAGGGGATAAACACTTTAAATGCCTGGAATGTGGAAAAAGTTACATTCAGAAGATACAGCTCACCTATCATCAAAAAACTCACACAGGAGAGAAACCCTTTAAATGCCTGGAGTGTGGAAAAGGTTTCATTCAGAAGACAGACCTTACTCGTCACGAAGCAACTCACACAGGGGATAAACCCTTTAAATGCCTGGAATGTGGAAAAAATTACATTCAAAAGATACAGCTCACCTATCATCAAAAAATTCACACAGGAGAGAAACCCTTTAAATGCCTGGAGTGTGGAAAAGGATTCGTTCGGAAGACAGACCTTACTAATCATCAAACAACTCACAGAGGAGATAAACCGTTTAAATGCCTGGAGTGTGGAAAAAGTTATATTCAGAAGACACAGCTCACCTATCATCAGAAAACTCACACAGGAGATAAACCCTTTAAGTGCCTGGACTGTGGAAAAAGTTATATTCAGAAGACACAGCTCACCTATCATCAAAAAACTCACACAGGAGATAAACCTTTTAAATGCGTAGAATGTGGAAAAAGTTACATTCAGAAGATGCAGCTCACCTATCATCAAAAAACTCACACAGGAGAGAAATCCTTTAAATGCCTGGAGTGTGGGAAAGGTTTTGTTTGGAAGTCAGACCTCACTCGTCACGAAGCAACTCACACAGGGGTTAAACACTTTAAATGCCTGGAATGTGGAAAAAGTTACATTCAGAAGATACAGCTCACCTATCATCAAAAAACTCACACAGGAGAGAAACCATTTAAATGCCTGGAGTGTGGAAAAGGTTTCGCTCAGAAGTCAGACTTCACTCGTCACCAAGCAATTCACACAGGAGAGAAGCCCTTTAAATGCCTGGAGTGTGGGAAAAGTTATATTCGGAAGACACAGCTCACCTATCATCAAAAAACTCACACAGGAGAGAAACCCTTTAAATGCCTGGAGTGTGGAAAAAGTTATATTCAGAAGACACAGCTCACCTATCATCAAAAAACTCACACAGGAGAAAAACCCTTTAAATGCCTGGAGTGTGGAAAAGGATTCGTTCGGAAGACAGACCTTACTCATCATCAAGCAACTCACAGAGGAGATAAACCCTTTAAATGCCTGGAGTGTGGAAAACATTATATTCAGAAGAGACAGCTCATCTATCATCAAAAAACTCACACAGGAGAGAAACCTTTTAAATGCCTGGAGTGTGGAAAAGGTTTTGCTCAGAAGTCACACCTCACTCATCACCAAGCTACTCACACCGGAGAGGAATTATTTAAATGCCTGGAGTATGGAAAAAGTTATATTCAGGACAGACACATCACCGATCATCAAAAAAAACTCACACAGGAGAGAAACCATTTCAATGCCTGAAATGTGAGAAAGGATATATTCAGAAGGCATTCCTCACTTTCATTTAAAAAAAAATTACACAAGAAAAAAAAATTCAAATTCTTTGAGTTTGGAAAAGGTTTCATTGAGAAAAGAGCCACACAAGCGCCATCAAAATACAGATACACAGTGAAGCCCTTTAAATGCCTGGAGTGTGGGGGGGGGAGGAAGTCTTTTTGAGAAAAGAGTGCTCAGTCACCATCAAGCTGCTCACAAGAGGAGAAGATATTCAAATACTTGGAGGGTTGAAGGATTTTATTGGGAAGAAACTGCTCACTCATCATCACATAACTTCCACAGGAGAGAAACCATTGAAATGCCAAGGTGTGGAAAAGGTTTCACTGAGAACCATCAAGTGACTCACAGGGCAGAAGCAATGAAAATTATTTTACTATTTTAAAATGTCCATTCTGTCCAGGAGGTTAAAAATGTTTTGTTTTAACAATATGTGTGCATATTGTTAGTTTAAATAAAAAGTTTGATGAAACATGTTGAACTCCTCCTCTTTTTTGTTGTGAAAGAACCTGTCCCCATTATTCCCATGTTATTGCTTTCATTGGTACCAAGCCTCTTTTAATGAAACTTAAGCATATCTCTCTCACCTATCAGGTGGATCTATTTGTACTTATTTCTCCCTTTCTCCCAAAATGTTTACAGTGAAAAAGAACTATACAATTCTAGTGCCCAGCCAGCCTTCTAGAGACGCAGAGCCTTAGTCCTGCCTCTGGTGAGTCTGCTAGACCTTCGGGTCTGGACTGCCGCATCTTAGACTAGTACAAAGCAGGAGCCGAGCCAGCTCAACATTAGGATTGATCCTGCATGGCAGAATGGGGTTGGACTGAATGACACTTGGGTGTCTTTTCCAACTCTATCATTCTATGACTATAACAAATGGCATTCTAAAAACATAAAAACATCACACATCTGTGAGTCACTAGTGGGAGGAGCTAGGAGACTAGCTATATATAACCCCTCCCATTTTTCCCGAACAAGGGAAAGTACAACATAGGGAGAAGGGGAGCTGCAAACTTTGCTTTAGAGGTTCTCCTTTAAATCTTTTCCTTTTTAAAATTACCTTTGAGGGGTCCCCCCCCCCAGCTCAGAGGAAGTGAGTACGAGTTAGCAACGAGGAGATCTCTTTAAAGTTATATTCCCAGTATATTGAGCTCACTGACAGAGATTGCTGAAATAGGCCAGGCCATCAGGGGCCTTTGACGTTGGTGTTACTGGGGGATTTTCTTTGAGCAGGAAGCCCACAGTCCTTTTTCAGTGATTACTTAACACTTTTCGGTATGGACACTGAGGGAACTGCTGCAGTCACCTGTGGGATGTTTGTCTTCTTGGCTACAGATGTGGGGAACTTCACATGCCCCAAGTGCAAGTTGGTAGCACTCTTGGAGGAGGATGTACAGCAGCTGGAATCCAGGGTAGCTACACTTCAGCATATTAGGGAGCAAGAGGTTTTTCTGGACAGAACGGAAGGAATGATCATGGAAGGGGACCACACAGAGGAAGTCACTGGGGATGAGAAGTCACTTCATGTACACAAGAGGCAGAAGCAGGGAAGTAAGGGATAGCTGTGTGAGCTTGCAGCTAGAGAATTGTTTTGAAGCCCTTTCCCTTATCAAGGAGGATGAGGAAGACCAGCATGGACAGACTTCAGGGATAGAGCAGGGGATTCTTGGAGGTCTATCACAGGGAACAGTCGCTGCCAAGTCTTGGAGGAGGCATGTGGTCGTGGTGGGGGACTCTTTGCTGAGGGGTACAGAACCTGTGATTTGTGGGCCCAACAAGAAGTCTTGGGAGGTGTGTTGTCTCCCTCAGGCAAAGATCCATGATGTGACAGAGAGGCTGACAAGACTGGTCAAGCCTACTGACCAATACCCTTTCCTTTTGGTCCATGTGGGAACGAATGACACAGCAAGACACAGCCTTCAGAATATCAGAAGGGATTATGAGGCTCTGGGTAAAAAGCTGAAAGAAATGGATGCACAGATTGTCATCTTGTATCTTCTGCCCGTTGAAGGGCATGGTCCAAGAAGGGAGAAGAAAACAGCAGATGTCTACAACTGGCTCCGCAGATGGTGTCGCCGAGAACGATTGGATTCTTGGGTCATGGGCTGCGGTTCCATGAGGAGGGACTTCTGTTAAGGGATGGGCTGCATCTCACGCCAGTTGGCAGAAACGTTTTTGCCAACAGTCTGAAGAATCTGATCAGGAGGGCTTTAAACTAATTTATGTGGGGAAGGGAGACAGCATTCTGGAAGGCAAAAGGGCTGGAAAAAATAGTCAAACTGATGTACAGGGAATAAGGCAAACAGGGCAAGGACCCAACAATAGAAGGCAAAAAATCATGCACAGGCATCAAGTAAAGGGGACACGTGGTCTTCGATGTCTCTAATGCACAGAGCATGGGAAATAAGCAAGATGAACTTGAACTCCTGGCACAACAAAGGAAATATGATATAATTGGCATCACTGAAACCTGGTGGGATGAGTCTCATGATTGGGATGTAGAAATAGAAGGATATAATTTTTTTAAGAGATTATGGGTTTCAGAGAAACAAGTCATGCCAGCAAGCGAAGCCAGAAGCAGCCTTCCTTCTCTCCCCAACTCCACCTGGGGAAAGAAGGCAGCAGAGGCCAGGCAGCAGCAAGAGGGTGTGGCAGGAGTGGTAAACTATAAAGCCACTCCTCTTCCAGCCCTCAGGAAGACCAGCAAGCCAAGCCAGAAGGAACCTGCCTTCTCTCCCCAACTCCATCTGGACAAAGAAGACAGCAGAGGCCAAGCAGCACGGAGAGGCAGCGGGGAGGGAGAAAGCAACAACTGGGCCTGCCAAGGCCACCCCTCCTTCCATCAAAACACAAAATATTTGAAGGGATGTCATATTGAGGAGGGAGCAAGCTTGTTTTCTGCTGCTGCAGAGACTAGAACGCGGAACAATGGATGCAAACTGCAGGAAAAGAGATTCCACCTCAACATTAGGAGGAACTTCCTGACAGTAAGGGCTGTTCGACAGTGGAACACACTCCCTCGGAGTGTAGTGGAGTCTCCTTCCTTAGGGGTCTTTAAGCAGAGGCTGGATGGCCATCTGTCAGGGATGCTTTGACTTGGAGTTCCTGCATGGCAGGGGGTTGGACTGGATGGCCCTTGTGGTCTCTTCCAACTCTATGATTCTATGATTCTATGATTCTTCTATGATTCTTTAAAAGGCCCCAAAAGCTCGCCCTTCAGGCGGCGGCAGCGTGGAGAGGCAGCGGGGAGGGAGAAAGCAACACCTGGGCCTGCCAAGGCCACCCTTCCCTCCACCAAAACACGGCAGCATTGGCCACAAGAGGCGAGCCGGGACACTCTGGGCCCTTTAAAAGGCCCCAAAAGCTCACCCTTGAGGCGGTGGCAGCGCGGAGAGGCAGCGGGGAGGGAGAAAGCAACACCTGGGCCTGCCAAGGCCACCCCTCCCTCCACCAAAAGACCGCGGCATTGGCCGCAAGAAGGGTGAGGCTCAGGGACAGTTGCTCTTCTAAGATAGAGCTTAATTGTGGCGTCCCTCAAGGCACTATCCTGTCCCCGATGCTGTTTAACATCTACATGAAGCCACTGGGTGAGATCATTCGGAGGCATGGAGCTCAGTGTCTTCAGTATGCTTATGACTCTCAGATCTACCTCTCCATGACAAGATCGTCGGCCCAGACTTCAGATGGCGTCTCTCCTCTCAATGACTGTGCAGTACAAGGTGTTGGCTTTAACCTTTAAAGCCCTACATGGCTTGGGTCCATCTTATCTGAGGGACCGCCTCCTCCCATACGAACCCCCCCGCACACTCCGGTCTTCTGGGAGGAACCTGTTGCAGCCTATGAAGACTAGGCTGGCGCAGACCTCCCAGAGGGCCTTTTCGGTTGTCGCTCCCAGGCTATGGAATGACCTGCCATATGAGATGCGTCTTATTACATCTTCTGATTGCTTTTAAAAAGCCTTGAAGACGCATCTCTTCCGGCAGGCCTTCCCAGAAAGTCCTTAACCTCCCGGCTCTGTTTGGGTTAAGCTCTCCCATTAACACTTTAACATCTTGACCCTGATGTCTATGCAATGGGTTGCTGTTTTAAATTGTAATTTTTATTATGTTGTTTTAATTGATGTTAGTTTAATTCAATTTTAAGGGGCGGGTGGTTGGGTATGGGTCGTGTATATTTTATCTTGTATTTTTTAATTGATGTAACCCACTCTGATTGGATACAGAGGAGTGGGCTATAAATAAAACTTTATTATTATTATTATGATCTCTTTTTTGATAAAATTAATAGCTTGGTAGATGAAGGGAATGCTGTGGATGTAGTATATCTTGATTTCAGTAAGGCCTTTGACAAGGTTCCCCATGACATTCTTTCAAACAAGCTTACAAAATGTGGACTAGACAAGGCAACTGTTACATGGATTTGTAATTGGTTGACTGGCTGCACACAAAGGATACTCAACAACGGCTTCTTTTCATCCTGGAGAGAAGTGACAAGTGGGGTGCTACAGGGTCCAGTGGTATTCAGTATCTTTATCAATGACTTGGATGACAGTACTGAGGGCCTAGTTATCAAATTTGCAGATGACACCAAATTAGAAGGAGTAGCTAATACCCAAGAGGACAGGTTCAAAATTCAAAATAGACTGGAAAGCTGGGCCAATGCTAACAAAATGAAATTCAACACGGAGAATGGAAGATACTGCACTTAGGGCGGACTACATGTGAGAGGGATCTAAGAGTCCAAGTAGACCACAAGTGAAACATTATTCAACAGTGCGATGCAGCAGCTAAAAAGCCCAATGCAATTTTAAGCTGCATCAATGGAAGTATATTGTCCAGAATAGATCAAAGGAAGTAATAGTGGCACTCTATTCTGCTTTGGTCAGGCCCCACCTGGAATACAGTTTCCAGTTCTGGGCACCACAATTCAAAAAGGATGTGGAGAAAGTGGAGGGGGCCCAAGGAGAGCAACTAAGATGGTGAAGGGTCTGGAAGCCATGCCTGATGAGGAGCGACTTAGGGAGCTGGGGATGTTTAGCCTGGAGAAGATTAGGTTAAGAGGTGATATGATAGCCCTGTTTAAATATTTGAAGGGATGTCATATTGAGGAGGGAGCAAGCTTGTTTTGTGCTGCTCCACAGAACAGGACCTGGAACAATGGATGCAAGCTCCAGGAAAAGAGATTCCACCTCAACATTAGGAAGAACTTCCTGACAGTAAGGGCTGTTCGACAGTGGATCACACTCCCTTGGAGGGTGGTGGAGTCTCCTTCCTTGGAGGTCTTTAAACAGAGGCTGGATGGCCAACTATCGGGGATGCTTTGATTGGGAGTTCCTGCATGGCAGGGGCGTTGGACTCTATGGCCCTTGTGGTCTCTTCCAACTCTATGATTCTATGATATTGAATGTGTTAAAAAATTAAATCAGGTTTAAAAGAGGCATTTTTTCTGCATCTACCAATCTCTCTGAACCACACAGCACCTTTTCTCTTCTTCAAGTCTCATTCACACGAAAGCCCTCTCAAACCTGTTCTGTCTCTTCTTTCCTCTTCTACTCAGTTATTCCGCAGCCAGTTGCACTTTCTAGCAACATGTGTTTATTTGATTCCTATCCTGCCATTGTCCCAAGATCAGACTCAAAGTAGCTGATAAAATCAGTTAAAACAAAAGAGTGAAAATAATATATAGTACAAAAGTTTAATAGCATTAAGCAATCCCACCAAAACACATTTTTAAGATGAAGCCAAGTTGGCTTCATTCCTGCTTTCTTTTAGGATAAAACCATTTTTATATCCGTGGGCTTTTCAAATTGTTGTGGGTGCTGTATGAGGTTATATTCGGTGAATGAGTTCTTCAGATTTTAAATGTTAGTAATGTAATGTTTTTAACCAATAATAATAATAATAATTTCAAAAATGATTTAAAAGACGAAACTATGTATGCTTTGTGAACTTCTGTGTGAAGGTTTCCGGTGTCTTTTGAAATTGTTTTAATCTTTTGAAATTGTTTAATTGTTTTTTAAACTTTGCATTATTAAGGATATAAATAAATAGAATAATTAATAATTTATATTATATATTAATAATTATTAATAATTTATTAATAATTATTAATAATATTATTCTATTTATTTATATCCTGCCTTCCTGGCATAGGGACTCAAGGTGGCTAACAGATTTTAAAACGGTCCAAGTTAAAACACGTTTCATGTTTTTAAATAATAATAATAATAATAATAATAATAATAATAATATTTAATTGTTTAAAAACATGAAACATGTATGCTTTGTGAACTTCTGTGTGAAGGATTCTGGTATATTTACCCTCAGGATGAGAATGCCGCTCCCTGGGTTAAAAAGTTGTAGTGTTGAGTTGTTTAAACTGGTTTGAAATTAAGACCAATGCTATCTCAGAGGACAGTCTTGATGTCTGTCCTAAGTATCTGCTTGTGGACGATGCTGACTCGGTAAAGAGGAAGAAAGAAAGGAAATTTACTAATGGGGTTTTCAGCATCATAGAATCACAGAGCGGGAAGAGACCCCAAGGGCAATCCAGTCCAACCCCATTCTGCCATGCAGGAACTCCCAATCAAAACACCCCGAAGAGATGGCCATCCAGCCCCTGTTTAAAGGCCTCCAGAAAGACTCTGCCGCCACTTTCTGAGGGAGCGCCTTCTACTGTTAAATAACTCTTACTGTCAGGAAGTTCTTCCGAATGTTTAGGAGCAATCTCTTTTCCTGTAGTTTGAATCCGTTCTTCTGTGTCCTAGGACCTTATCAGACGTCGGAAATTGGAAGTATAATCCAATGGCAATCAGAACGCAATCATGGAGTTTCACGTTATTGTGAATTAAAGTATCTCACGCAATTTCGGGCAAAAGGGAAGTCATTCCAGGCTTTGAATTCCGAAGCTGAAAAGACACACTGGGGGAGGGGGGCATCTACACTGTAGAAATATTGCAGTTTGGAACCACTTTAACGAAAAGATCCCTTTGAATGCTGACTTTCCAGCTTCAGCCCCTGACAGCAAAGGCCAAGAAGAAGTTGGGCTCCTTGACTTTCTGGTGGGAGATCCTCCAGAACCACAGACTCCAGGCCTTTGGGCTGAGAAACAGGGTCCTCCTCAGTTGGGGGTTGTGAGGGTGTGTGTGGGGTGTGTTTGTGTGTTGGGGTGTGTTTGTGTGTTTGGGGAGTGAGAATTGCACCAAGTGACCCTCTAAGCACTTGGTGACCCTTGGGGCCGGATTAAGACCCACAGAGGCCCTAAGCACTGAGAGGATTTTGGTGTCCCATCTAGATCACCATCACGGGAGCCTCAGTGGACCCTGGGGCACTTTACCAGTCTCCGCAGCCTACTTTTGTTGTCTTCCCAAGATTAATGTTTCTTCTTCGTGGTCTGCGAATCATACAAATGGGTTGTACTGCGCCTGCACAGTCGGATTCGGAACGTTCTGGAATCACTGGGCAGAAAAAAGCTTGAAACTTTTTGCAACTTTTTGGCAGTAGCCCCGCCCCTCCTCTATATAAGCCCTGTTCCCGCTCTTTTCCCTAGCTCCTTTTTTTCTGCCACGTAGGCTACTCGGAAAGGAACAGTGCTGGAACCTGCTGGTTTGCTCTCAACGGTTTTTGGATTTTTTGGCTTGCTCTTCGACTATTCTTCTGGTTCTCCATCTTGGCTCCTGTTCTGACCCTCGGCTTGTTGACTTCGCTTCGGATTTTGGACTAGCTTTGATGTCTCTGGCTCCGTTCAAGAACTGTGTTGTCTGCGGGGCCAAGGTCCCCCACACCAACCCGCACAAGAAGTGCCTGATTTGTCTTGGGGAGACCCACAACGTCCAGAGCTGGTCACTCTGCAGATCCCTGACCCCCCAGGCCAGGAAGAACCGGGTGTCCAGGCTCAAGTCGTACTTGCTGGACCGTGCTCTTCAGCCTCAGGAGATCCTCCCTTCCACTTCGAAGGCGACTCCGAAGATGTCTGAGATCAGGTCTGCCTCCAAGTCTTCGGACCCTGCAGCCAAGACGTCCGTGGCCTCTGTTGCCACCATTTCCCCTACCAGTCCGTCTTCATCATCTCCCCGACAGAAGGAGGCCCCTCCAGCACTTAGTTCAGGTGAGAAGTCCAAGTACTCCAAGAAGGACAAAAAGGACAAGCCCAAATCGGGCTCGGACCGGAGGGATGAAGGCCGGAGTAAGAAGGTGAAACCTTCTAAGGGCTCGGCGGATGTCGACTCAGCATCTAAGTCCTCCGCCAAGAGGAAGCACTCCTCTGGGACCGAGACTTCCCACAAAAAAGCCCTCTCCGGACCCGACGAAGGCTCCAGACCTCGTGTTAAGGCTGCCTCCGTACTGAAGGAGTCGTCGGTACTGTCCGCTCCCGAGGACCGGCCTCCTGCTCTGGCTAGAGACACCGAGGCCTCTCAGCTTCCCGCGTCCGAGGTTCGCTCGGCACTGAAGCTCACCCCGGAGCGTGTCCTTTCGCCCTCCAGACGGCGTTCCACCACACCGATGGCGAGGTCTGTCTCCGACTCGGAACCAGAGTACTTCTATGACAGCGACTCCGGGAGGCACTTCGTTGCAGTGGACCCCACCACGCTCAAGAAGCGCAAGGACCTTGCAGACAAGCGTCGGGATCGGCGCTGGGTGGCCCTCGATGTCTCCGTCGGTGCTCAGACCAAGGAGCCCGAGGAACGGATGGAGGTCGAGGAGGACGCCGTCCAGATGGAAGTAGAGGCGGAGGCCCATTCCCAAGAAGGGTCAGTTGGCGGAGCCGGCGCCATCGGTTTCACCCACGACTCCGACAGCGAGGACGATGTCTTCTCCGACGACAACCACTCCGACCTGCCTAGGGAGATGTGTCACTCTCCACAGGAATTCTACCATCCTGGCCCGGTCTCCCCATCTGACAACGCGCAACTCTTTGGAGAGCATGTGATAAAGATGGCGAACGCCCTCGAGCTTGAAGTCACACGCTCCAAGGACGAGGTCGTGGACCAGGTGGAGCGTAGGATCCAGGGCTCAACACCGACGCTGGCCGCGATTCCCTTTCTCCCTTCTTTGGAGAAAATCGCTAAGTGCTCTTGGCAGACTCCCGCTTCCGTTGTGTCCACCACCAGGAAGATTGACGAGCTGTACAGGATCTCCCCGACTTCTGCTCCCTGGCTCCATGCACACCCGAGGCAGAACTCTGCCATCGTCGAAGGGTCCCAGCAGGTTTTCACCCCGAAGACGTCCACCTCCCCGACGGACCGGGAGGCCAAGAAGGTCGACGGGATGGCACGCAAGATCTTTGAGGTGTCTGCACTAGGCCTCAAGGTGTCGAACTACAACGCTTGCATGGGGGCCTATGTGCAGTACCTCATGGAGTGGCTGTCGCCGCTTCTTGCCGACCTCCCCGATGATAAGCTGCCGGCGGCAAATCAGCTCCGAGAGGAGACCCATGCCATCGGAGGCCTCCTCATCTCTGTGGCCAGGCATAACGTGGACTGTTCTGCCAAGGCAATGGCGGCCGCCATCGCCCTCAGGAGGCATGTCTGGCTTAGAGGATCGGACTTGACCCCGGCGGCAAAGAACGCGATCGAGGACATGCCCTTCGACACCGAAGGCCTTTTCAACAAGGAGACGGATGAGCGACTCAGCTACAAATATAAGATGAAAGCTGCAGCCAAAAAGCATGGCATGTCCTACTCCTGTTGGAGGTCAGTGGGTTCACGTTCCTTCTTCTCGGCGACCCAGTGGACCTTCCCACAGGAGCGTCCGTTCCGGCAGCAGGAAGGAAGGCAGAGGTTCCCTTCGCAGTCCTCCTCTTCATCAGGACGGTGCCAGCAGACTTGGTACCAAAGGCCCTTCACCAAGAAAGCTGACACCGAGCCCGGTAAGAAGAGGCAATGAGGCCTTTCAGCGTGCTCTGTCGTTCCCTCGCCTCCCTTCTTAAACCTCCTGAGGCCCTTCTTTAACATCTGGGCCCAAATCACCACCGACTCCTGGGCTTTGACTGTTGTTTCAAAGGGCTATGCCCTCGAGTTCGAAGAGCTTCCGCCCACGGGAGCTATTGTTTCTACACCCCCCCTCACCCACCCTCCTCGACGAAGTACGCACTCTATTGAAAAAGGAGGTGAACTCCCAGTTCGATCCGTCCCGAGCCCACCAGGCCTTTTTCTCCAGGTACTTCACGGTACCAAAGTCGGATGGAGGTCTCCGTCCTATCCTAGACATCCGGCAGCTGAACTCCTTCTTAACCTACAAGAAGTTCAGGATGGTAACCCTCGCCTCTATTCTGCCCCTTTTGTACCAGGGACTGTGGTTTGCCACGCTGGACCTGAAGGATGCTTACTTCCACGTCAACATCCGAGAGCGGCACCGAAGATTCCTCTCCTTTGTGGTCGGGATGGACATGTACCACTACAACGTACTACCCTTCGGCCTGGCCACGGCGCCGAGGGTCTTCACCAAGTGCATGGCTCCGGTGGTCGCCTATCTTCACCAGCGAAGGTCAAGAGTCTTCCCCTATCTGGACGACTGGCTCTTTGTGGCGGACTCCGAAGAAGGCCTTTGCCAAGATGTATCCTTCGCCGTGTCCTTGCTGCAATCTCTCGGGCTGGTGCTCAACCTCGAGAAGTCCCACTTGACCCCGGTCACAAGGATCAAGTTCATCGGGGCCGTCCTCGACTCCAACGCTTGTCTCACGTACCACCCGGAGGACCGTTTCCAGTCTCTCTCAAATGCTGCCCTACTTTGCCGCTCCAACAGGCGGGTTCGGGCCCGAGATGTCCAAGTGGCGCTCGGACACATGGCCTCCACAACTTACGTGACCCCGTGGGCCAGGCTTCGGTTTCGACCCCTCCAGTCCTGGTTCCTGTCGGTCTTCGACCCTCTGTTGGACCACCCGGACAAGTGGCTCATGGTACCGAGACCGGTCGCCCGCTCTATCCTGTGGTGGCTAGACTCCCAAAACGTCTGCGTCGGCATGCCCTTCGTGCCTCCAGAGCCTCAAGTCATTCTCACCACGGACGCATCCATGGACGGCTGGGGAGCCCACACCGGGGCCTCACCATGAAAGACAAGTGGCAGCAGAGTCACCGGGACCTGCATATCAACGCGCTGGAGATGCTACCTGTGGAGAAAGCTCTGAGGGCCTTCGAACCCGAGCTCCTCGGCAAAGTAGTACAGTTGTTGACGGACAACACCACCGCCATGTACTACATCAACAAACAAGGGGGCACGAGGTCGCAGACGCTTCTCAAGATAACCCTTCGGATCTGGCACTGGTGCATCCCGAGGGGCATCATCCTCCAGGCAGTTCACCTTCCCGGAGAGGAAAATGTCCCTGCCGACCAGCTCAGCAGGTCCGGTTCGCAGTGCCACGAGTGGACTCTCCATCCCGAGACGGTGGCGGACCTCTTCTCGAGATGGGGCACCCCTCGGATAGACCTGTTTGCGTCGGAGACCAACGCACACTGCAGCCGATTCTGCTCCCGAGACCGGTCCCAACGCTCCTTGGGGGATGCCTTCATCCACAGCTGGACGGGGGAACTCCTGTACGCCTTCCCTCCGTTCCCACTCATCACGAGGGTCATCTCCAAGATGTCGAGAGACCGGACGGATGCCATTCTGATCACTCCCTGGTGGCCCAGGCAGCCGTGGTTTCCGTACCTGCTTCACCTGTCTCGCAACCGGTTCCTGAGGATCGAGCCGAGGCCCAACCTTCTCACTCTCCAGGACAGTCGAGTTCGGCATCCGGACATCGAGGACCTTCTTCTGGTGGCGTGGAGACTCTGGCCCTAGCGGACCTCCCGGCGGCGGTGCGGCGCGTGATCCTGGCGGCCCAGAAGCCGGCAACCAAGAGATCCTACTCCGGCAAATGGCAGAGGTTCCTGCGGTTCCTGACGTCTAGAGGCCTCTCTCCATCCGGAGTCTCGACACCGGTCGTCCTAGAGTTCCTGATGACGCTGGTGGAGTCGGGGCTGTGCCTCACCTCCATCAAGTGCTACCTGTCTGCCATTTCATCGCATTTCCAGTTCCAGGGCAGACCTTCCTTCTTCAAGGACCCCTTAGTGAAGGGGTTTCTGAAAGGGTTCAACAACCTGCATCCGCCGGCTTCGGTACCGGCACCTGTACGTACAAGGTTGGATTCAGTGGAATATTTTATTATAGACCAATAAACATTCTTTGGTTCATCTCACAACTGTTGTCATGACACTCCCTCTGCCGCTTACCTAAGCTTGCTAGTCTAACCCATTTGTATGATTCGCAGAGACCACGAAGAAGAAGGACAGGTTGCTTACCTGTAACAGTATTTCTTCGAGTGGTCATCTGCGAATACATACAAATCCCGCCCTTCCTCCCCTCAGTGTCCTGCTCAACATTGTTCTGCTCCCCCGTCGCTTGCGGCAGAAAAACTTCAGAACTGGGGAAAAGAGCGGGAACAGGGCTGATATAGAGGAGGGGCGGGGCTACCGCCAAAAAGTTGCAAAAAGTTTCAAGCCTTTTTCTGCCCAGTGATTCCAGAACGTTCTGAATCCGACTGCGCAGGCGCAGTACAACCCATTTGTATGTATTCGCAGATGACCACTCGAAGAAATACTGTTACAGGTAAGCAACCTGTCCATCACAACCTTGGAGGGCTTTATGAAAGCTACCAAGACGCATCTCTTCCGGCAGGCCTTCCCAGACAATGATTAAACTCTGTGATCACTAATTGTCCATCCCGCCTCACCCACTGAGACATCAGATGTTTTCGAGGCCATCCATTTATTGTTAACTAGATCCATATTAGTTGTTTATGGTTTTATTCCATTGTTTTTAATCTTACCTTAGTTTAATTCAATCTTAAGGGGTGGGAGGGGGGATTGGGTTGCTACATTTTAATTGTACTTGTTTTTTTAAGTGTTGTACACCCGCCCCGATTGCTTACCCTGAGGAGCGGGATATTATTTATTTATTTATTTATTTCAAGTTTGCAATAATAATAATAATAATAATAATTAATATTAATTGCTGGGTAGGGCACGTTTCTAGGATGGAGGACCAGCGCCTCCCAAAAATAGTACTCTACGGTGAACTCGCCATGGGTCAGCCTAAGAGGGGCGCCCCAAAGAAGAGATACAAGGACTCCCTGAAACAACATCTCAAGCTCGGCCAAATTGATCACCAACAATGGTCTGCCCTGGCCTCACATCTGGAGGCATTGAGACGCACTATCCACAATGCTGCAGCCTTTTTCGAGAACTCACGCCGCACGCGCCTCAAAGAGAAACGACAACGCAGAAAGAACCACAACTTGGAAACATCACCCAAGGAGACTTTCTGCTGTGCTTTCTGTAACCAGACTTGTTTATCTCGGATCGGCCTTTTTAGTCATCAACGCGCTTGTAGAAAACGAGAGATGAGTCCTTCCTGAATCTTCGTTAGTGAAGAAAAGCCAGAGACTATTAATACCCAGCTCTTCAGCCAGAGTGGCAAACAAATTGTTAATTAGACATTAGACAAGTCTGCATCAATCTACTGTGACTGAATGCAGGTGTGGCAAATGGCAGGTGAAGGTGTGATAGTGAGCCTGGATGGCAAGTGGTGCATGGCAAGGAGCCAGCGAGGCCAGGAAGCTGCAATGCACTCAGTCAGCAGACCACAAATGCTGGGTGAGTTTGCATGGAGGCTGGGAGCATACTGCGAATTGCGGGCTCTTGAGCTATGCTGAGCTTGGCTGCATTTTTGCTGTGCCTATTTGTACCTAGCCATTATACATTTTGCTATAATTATTATTTGCTTCTGCTGAGTAAAGCTCATTTTTTGTTACTATACCTCCATGACAATGATGCAGTCCATTTTTGTGCAATCTAACAGGCTCTCTCTATATATTCTCCATATATACAAGCTTACGAGCTGTAATGATCACCTTTTTTAAAAATTGACAGAAAGTTTGTTTTGATTTGTTGTTGTTAACTTATCTCTATGTAGTCACTATCTAGATTTACACATTTTTGCCAGCATATCTTGACCCTCCGAATACGTGATATTGTAGAAGTCTGCAGATTGCGCCTTATGAGGGGGTATCGTAAAGTAACAATGATCACCCAGAAGTTATTGTGGCATATTGATGAAATTTTGTCAGTGTGGTCATTGGTCGCTAAGTGCACGTTGCTGAGAAATCAACTCATTGCGTCCTTTATTTTTGTGACTGGCTCTGCCAGAAATGACTAAAGTGTAAAATCCTTGTCAGGCGCAATCTGCAGGCTTCTACAATAATGGTATTTGGAGGGTCAAGAAACGCTGGGGGAAATGTGTAAATCGGGATGGTGATTACACAGAGATAAGTTAACAACTACCAATCAACCTTCTGTCAGTTTTTTTAAAGGTGATAATTAAAACTTTTGGATATCCCCTCATATGTATGTATGTATGTATATGGTTGTTGTACACCTTCAAGTCTCAGCCTCAGTCTTGGCATCTTGACTTCCAGAGAGATTTCTGGTTCGAGCTGCTGCAGGACCCATTTGTTTGGCTTCTTCAGCACCACTTCTCAAACGTGTTTGTATATATTCCATATACATATATAATTGTATTATATAAATCGACAATAAATATAATTATGGATTTAAAATTTATAAATTATATTATAGAAAACGTGCAGGAGTAGCTGTGTTGGTCATTTAACAAATACAGTCAAAAACCCACCAGCGATACAGTACCTTTATTGGCCAACAGAAATAAACAACAAGCTTGTTGCAAGCTTCCGGAGCTCCATGGGCTTCTTCTTCATCAGGGAAGTTGTTACAAACCAGAAAGGAGGAAAACAATTGGAGACGTTAGATGCCTCCATTTTGTTGTCTCTGTCCTTAGTAAAGATGCTACGATGGAAAGTCTGTTACTAAGGAGCGAAACAACAAAATGCAGGCATCTGACTAATGTCTCTAATTGTTCTCTTTTCTCATCTTCTTCCCTGACGACGAAGAAGAAGCCCATGGAGCTTCGAAAGCTTGCAACAAGAATATTGTGCATTTCGGTTGGCCAATAAAGGTGTCTCTGATGGGTTTTTGTGTGTATTTGTTAAATGGCGTACACAGTTTATATATATATATATATATATAAAATTTATAAGTTCTAAATAATTTCTGTTTGTATTTGTTAAATGGCCAAGACAGTTACTCTGTATGTTTTATATATATATATATATACTGATATATATATTTATATATATAGACAGATATTGTGCATAAGTTCTAAATCTATAATTATATTATATATTATTATTATTGTTATTATTATTATTTTTAATTAAATACTCTTTATTGATTTTATATAACTATAATACATTAGCGATTTCTGAAATTATTACATTTGTAATCTTCATTGTATTAACAAACTGTGCATATTGAACTTAAATTAGCGAACTCTTATATTATATATATTATATGTGTGTGTGTGTGTGTATATATATATATATATATAATAAAATTATATATGTATATGTATATTTTGCATTTTAGTTGCCCAATCACTAATGGATTTTTGTATACATATATATTTCATATATATATATATATATATATACACACACACACCATCAGTTTGTTTCCCTGTGTTCTGAGGGGGCCTTGTGTTGTTGTGGGGCCTTGTGTTTATGCTCAGTTTTGACCTTGGCCTGAGCCTGAGGGACTGTAGTAGGCCCAATGGGACTAAGCCACGCCCCTTCTCTCAGTGGCCCCTCCCCTCCCTCAAGGCTCCGCCCCTTTCCCCTGAACGGAAGCCAACCGCTTAAAGGCTGCAGCAGGGCTCTTAAGAGGAGGAGGAGGAGGAGGAGGGCAATCGTGGATCTGATTGGTGGCCGGCGTTCTGACTGACGGGAGGAGTGGCCAATCGGGGTTGGGAGGCTGCCTTGGGGGCGGGGCTTGAGGAAGGTCTAGTGGGCGTGACGTCTTTTGAAGAAGAGGAAGAAGCAGAGAGGAAGAGGGAGGCCTCGTCTTTCTCTCTCTCTGTGTCTGTGAAAGAGAGAGAATGAGACCTATATATTCTCACTGTAACACACGCAAGTCTTGTGAGAGAGGTAGGTATAAATGGAGAGAGAGAGAGAGAGAGAGATGTCTCTGCTGAGGATCCAGAGACAGAGCAGCTCTCCCTCCTCACTTTGGGAAACCAGGAGACAAAGAGAAGGCCCTGGAGCCCCTTCCAGACTCAAAGGAAGGAAGGAGCTTCACGGAGGGTGACCCTTTCGTGGGGGTTTCTCCCCAAGAGTTGCCCAGAAGGGGCTGTCCATTGCCCTCCTTTGAGGCTGAGAGAGTGTGACTTGTGGGTCGAGGGAGGATTCGAACCCTGGTCTCCAGAGACTTGTAAGCAACTAACAGCCCACTGGGTGACCTTGGGCAAGTCCCACTCTCTCAGCCTCAGAGGAAGGCAAGGGCAAACCCCCTTAGAACAAAACTTGCCAAAGTCTAAGCAAACCCCATGAGAGGTCTGCCTTAAGGTCTCCATAAGTCGGAGGTGATTTGAAGGCATACCAAAACAACAACAAATTCGCCAAAACACACAACCACCTCCAATAGGGAATATTATTCTGTATTTAGAGCATAACTTCCTTTATTCTGAGTCAGACCATTGGTCCCTCTAGCTCAATATTGTTAACTGACTGGAAGCAGCACTTTGAGAATTCAGGGAAGACTCTTTCCAAAACCTACTTAGAAATCCTTCTTTATTTATGGTATTTATAAATAGGTGCTCTGGGGATGTTTATACCTTGATTCCTCTATTCCAGTGCTATGTCTGCTGCGCCGTTTTGCCTCTCCGTAGAACCTGAGGGTCAGTACAAAGCATTAAGTGTTTGTAACCAACCCTTAGGCTGAATGAAGCACATGCCTGAGGCACCATTTGCTGTCTGTCAGTATTGGCAGTTTCCCTTTGATGGAGGATGCAGTCGTGTAAACTGCAGTTTATTCAGGGATGAGGGGTGTTACCGAAAGAAAGGTGGGGGTACAGAGGGGTTTCCCACCAACCATCAGCATTAAAATGTTGAGGAAATTCTCCTAGGCTTGGAAGAGGCTGGGTACCTTTAGGATCATTGACATCTGTGTATACCAGAACTCACTGAGGAGGGCTCCATGTCTGGGTGAATGAAGAAGCTTTTATTAAGAAATATGCAAGAGTGGAATGAAACACGACAATAATTCAAACATAAAGAGCATTCAGAACTAAACAAAATGGCAACATGGCAATTGGAGAGCGGAGTTTGAGAGGTGCAGAGGAGTGATAATTCCCTGTCCCAAGAGGAAACCATGGAAATTGGGAGTGGTTCAGACTGGGGTCTGAGGGTGAGACAGGGAGAGGACGATTCTCTGTATGCCCACAAGGGAGCCAGGTTTTGGGACCAAGATTTATATCTGAGATCCTACCCTCAAGGGATGTGCTATCTTACAAGGTAACAAAGACCCAGCAATCGACATTGGGATTCTGGACAAAACCAGTGATTGTTGGAGTACAGCCCCAGAGTGGATGGAGAGGGCTGTTGGCTGGGAAGAGGGCAGTTGGACTGAGTAGGCTTCTTCTTTGTCTTGTGGGGAAAGAGGCAATGGCAAAGGACCTGGGCTGAGGAAGGAATCACCATCCCCATGTAGCAACACCATTCCTGCTGACAGAGGTGTGCTAAAAGAGGTCAAGAAAAAGAAAAAGCAATAGGGACAGAGCAAGGGGAAGGATGCTGCACTGACAATCTGATTAATGTGGATTTAGTTTTAAAACTTCCCCTTCTCTCAAGAGAATCTTCAGAACAGTTCATTCACATGATCTCTTGTTTTCCAGGAAGCGCCAAGCTGAGGAGCTTTGGGGAGAAGATGCTTAGTTCTGAAATCCAGCGCCAGCACTTCAGACAGTTTGTCTCCCAGGAGGAGGCTTTGGCACCCCGAGAGGTTTGCAGCCAGCTCCACAATCTCTGCTGTCAGTGGCTGAAGCCAGAGAGACACACCAAGGCTGAGATGCTGGACCTGGTTATCCTGGAGCAGTTCCTGGCCGTCCTTCCCCCAGAGATGGGGAGCTGGGTTCGAGAGTGTGGAGCGGAGACAACCTCCCAAGCAGTGGCCTTGGCAGAGGGCTTCCTCCTGAGCCAGGAAGAGGAGAAGAGGCAAGGAGAGGAGCAGGTGAGGTCATTTGGAGGGGCTGTTGTTATTATTATTATTATTATTATTATTGAAGGGTTTTTTGTTGTTGTTGTTTGCAGATTTTGGATGTTATTGTACTCAAAAGATGCAGTTAGTGGCCAGATGACGAACTGTGCTTGGTTACAGGAAACCTTTGACTCCCTTTATAAACAGGTTT
Organism: Urosaurus nigricauda; assembly: GCA_034509955.1. Taxonomy (NCBI): domain Eukaryota; kingdom Metazoa; phylum Chordata; class Lepidosauria; order Squamata; family Phrynosomatidae; genus Urosaurus; species Urosaurus nigricauda. Next base: position 321,628,528 of record JAOEGL010000002.1, on the reverse strand, counting down.
ACTGATTATTGGTTCAGCTCCAGTCACAGTTCATTGTGCTGGTTATGTCCTGTAAAGCTCCGTCTGGAGGAGGAAGAGGAGCAGGTGAGGTTGTTTCATCTGATCATTTTGCTGGGCCATCACTAATTTTTGGAAGGGATTTTGAAAATTCTTGAACAAACTGAGGCTTAATGTAAACAACAAAATAGGATATGCAAAGTGATCTTGTAGCACCTTTGGACTAACTACAAAAGAAGCTGTAAGATAAATTTTGGTAGACTTGAGAATATAGCGCAAATCTACGAAAGCTCATGCCAGCTTAAACTGGCCATCATAAAACCGATATTAAAAAAAACCCTCCCTCGACCCCCTGGTTCATAATAACTACCGGCCAGTTTTGCTATTGCCATTTTTAGGGAAGGTGATCGAGAGAGCGGTTGTGTTCCAGCTTCAATCGATCTTGGATGAAACGGATTATCTAGATCCATTTCAAACCGGTTTTCGGGCGGGCTATGGGGTTGAGACTGCTATGGTCGCCCTGGCCGATGGTCTCCGTCTGGGCATCGACAGGGGTAGCGTGTCCCTGCTGGTGCTCTTGGACATCTCAGCGGCTTTCGATACCATTGACCATGGTATCCTTCTGGAACGCCTGGCAGAGGTGGGAATCGGAGGCACTGTGCTCCAGTGGTTCCGGTCCTACCTCTCTGGGAGGTTCCAGATGGTGCAGCTGGGAGACATTTGCTCCGATAGGAGGGCCTTTAGATCTGGGGTCCCCCAAGGAGCTATTCTGTCCCCCATGCTTTTCAACATTTACATGAAACCGCTGGGAGAGATCATCCGCCGGCATGGGGCATGGGGTTATCAGTACACTGATGACACCCAAATAGTCTTCTCTATGTCTCCGACTGATGCAGTGACCAGGGATGGCGTCGCTCCTCTCGTGGCCTGTCTGGAATCGGTAATGGACTGGATGAGGGAAAACAGACTCAGCCTGAATCCAGAGAAAATGGAAGTACTCGTGATAGGTTCTCCCGGCCCAGGGATGGAGGTGGTTCCACCTGTCCTGAACGGGCTCACACTTCCAGTAAAGGACACTGTACGCAGCTTGGGGGTGCTCCTTGATTCGTTGCTCCATCTTACTTCTCAGGTGGATGCGACGGTCAGGAGCACTTGCTTTCAGCTTCGGCTGATATGCCAGCTGCGTCCCTTCCTGGACCGGAGGGACCTTGAAACTGTAGTACATGCTCTGGTTACCTCTCGATTGGATTTCTGCAATGCGCTCTACATGGGGCAACCTCTGTACCACACTCGGAAGCTACAACTTGTGCAGAATATGGCAGCACGGCTGGTCACTGGGGCTCCCAGGGCCTGCCATATAACACCAGTATTAAAAGATCTTCATTGGCTGCCTATTCGCTTCCGGGCTCAGTACAAAGTGCTGGTTATTACCTATAAAGCCCTAAATGGCTTGGGCCCAGAGTACCTGAAGGACCGTCTCTCCTCACATAATCCGCCCCGCACACTTAGATCTACCGGGCAACTATTACTTAAAGTTCCAGAGGCCAGACTGTCAGCTACTAGTAAGAGGGCATTTTCTATCGCTGCCCCAAGCCTCTGGAACTCACTGCCCATGGAGCTCCGCCTGACTGCCTCCCTTATCCAGTTTAAGAAGGGGTTAAAAACTTATTTATTTGAACAGGCCTACCCCTGATTTTTCCCCGCTGCTATCCTTCCCCCATTACGACTCGGACTGGAATATCACTACCCCTTGGGCCAAAATTGTAATGTTGTTCTTCGTTTCACTGTGTTTTAACTTTTGTATATGTTTTAAATTTTGTACGTGTACACCGCCCTGATCCTTGGAAGGGCGGTATAAAAATAAAGATTATTATTATTATTAGAGTGTCTTTCACACAGTTAGTCTCAAAGGTAGTAGAACATCCCTTTGCAAACTGATATTTTCCAGCGATGGAGGTGGAAACATCCTATGTCATGGGTTGGTTCCATCTCATTGCTCCAAACAGGCAGGGAAAACAGACTTGAAGGAGTTGCCACCAGAGGGAGCAGCCCCCACCATCCCTCAGTCTTTTTCCTGCCTCCGCTCCGAGTAGGTTGTGTTTTTCTTTTCTTCCTCCTTCCTTGACTTTGTCCTAAAGACTTTAATAGTTCTTCTAATATTTCTTCTATTCTTCCTATATTCATGTTCTGTTCTCCCCTGCCTTCACAACTACCTACACAAACAACTATGTTTTCTTTAGTCTTTGCTCTATCCCTTTGCTTTTCTAACTGCTAAAGCAAAGCCAGGCAGGGAGAGACAGTTCAGAAGCTGCTGTGCCGTGATGCAACTAGGCCCAACTCCAGCATTAAAGAAGAAGGCAGCTCAGCCATATCTGGCTGAAGGGGCTGAAAGGCCAGAGAACCCAGGCACGGCAGGAGATCCCTCTGTCCTTGACCAAATGCCCTCCGCTGCAGACTTCCCCCCTAGAAGGGGTCTGGGCAGTGAGATGGAGATCCTAAAAGGAATTGGCGCAGTGGAGGAGGAATATTCCCCTGCCCTTAACCAATTGGCGCCACACTGAGGACACCAACCCCAGAAGGGTCTGGGCGGTGATATGGACAACCTGACAAGACCTTGGCATGGCCTGAAGAGGAACAACCACCCATCCTTGGCCAGATTGCGCCCCACTGCAGACATCAAACCTGGCAAGAGGTTTGGGCAGTGAGAGAGAGAGCGAGGAGGCAGATTTCAAGAGGTGAGTGATGATTCAATTCTTAATCATCCTATGTTTGTAGGTTAGGTTTACCCCAGAAGTTTGTATCTGACTAGCATTGCCAGTTTTGAAGACTTCAGTTGCTTCAGAAATGCAAATGGAGAGTTTCCCTCCAAAACCAACTGCCTCCTCTTCTCCTTCCTCCATGATCCTCTCAGACTGAAGGGATCAGAGAGTGTTAACAAAAGGATTTCCAGATGCAGAGAGTCTTCTCCGTCTGCCCCATCATCGTCCCCTAGTCTGGAGGTTTCAGTCACTCCTTGGAGATAATTTGGCCAAGACATTTATTTATTCTGCTTGCCTTTTCAAAATAAGAGGCAAAGCTGGAACTGAAGGTGTGGCAGCCCTTTTGATTAAGGGCAGCAAGGCAAAAGAGGATGAAAGGCCTGCTGCATCTGCTAACTAATATGCCTTTAGTAAAACTAAGGAAAATAATACCTATAGTTCATTCCTCAGAAGAGGAATGTGTTCTGAAAAAGAAATAAATAAAGAGTTTTTTAAAAACAACACAAAATAAATAAAAAATAAAGGGGAGGGCCTTTCAGTCCCTCCTGAAAGCTCCTGAAATCTGTTAGACTTTTGGGGACTGATGATCTTTCATTATTATTGTATTTGTTTATTATTATTGTATAAAACAATTTATAGTGGAGTTTAATTTCAAGTCTGACTAGTCAAAGCTAGATGATCCATCCTGATCTTCCTCAGGGGAAGGTTTCTCCTCCCCCTCCAAGCCTGGGCCTTCAATACCAAATACTCCATTTCATGCAGATTTTATGAAAGTCATAAGGCCTCCATAATTAGTTATTAGGAGATCAAATCCAATAGCTGTTTATGTTACAACTCACCCCTCTTTGTCATGGGAAACAGATTGCACTTGTGGCTACCAGAGTTTATGCTCAATAAAAGGTGTCTCTGCTATTTCCATTTTTTTCTAGAGCTAAACATGTGTGGCCTACACTACTTGTTAAAAACAAAAAGAAACACACAAAATAAAGTTCTGCCAGGGCATTAACAATGGTTAAAGGTAATGGCTATTTCAGGAGACACTAGCCTAAATGAGATTGGATGGAATCCAAGACCAGTTCCAGTTCAAGGACAGACTTGACTAAAGAACTGACATATAGATGCCCATTACAAACAAAATCTAACATTTTCGCCTCTTACTGGGGACTAATTGTTTGGAATAAAGTCCCTTGGCTGAGACTAAGAATAATAAAAAGACCTTACCATCTTTTATTTAAAAAAACAAAGAAAAGACTATTTCCTACAGTACATTCCTCAAATGAAGAATGACAACAGGGCCCTGACTTTCCTACGGTATATTGCCTAAATATGACATTGGGGAGTCTTTGGAGATGAAGATAGCTATGATAGAATCATAGAATGATAGAGTTGGAAAAGACCACAAGGGTCATCCAGTCCAACCTCCTGCCATGCAGGAACTGAGCATTATGCAGTGTTACTACACAATGTGGTTAAGATCTTAGAATAATATTTTCGAGGCTACCCATCCACTCCAATGAGTGGGACGGTTCTGATTTGCCACAAGACAAAGGTCGCTTTTCTTACACCAGGGCCTTCAATACACGAGACACTCTTCAGAGCTGTCTTCACGAAGGTGTCAGGGAAGAGTGGGTAAAACCTGCCACATTGCACCTAAATTCTATGTCTGTTAATAAGCTTCATGGGTAATAGGAAAACTACATATCTAATAGATAGATGACGCAATATAAACCCTGATTTTCTCCCATTTATACTCAAATTGGGGAAGACACACATTCCCTCTCTCTTTCACACACATACATATAAACATATATATATACGTACACTAGTGAAAGATCAGATGTGGTGCTTAAAAGGTCATAAACAGCATCCTCCTTGGCAATTAGGGCTGCTTCAGCTATATCATTATCTCGAGGCCCAACCTTATGTGGTCTAAAAATTAAAGATTTTATGAGATCCCTCATAATCTAGTTATCATAAAATTATATCAAGACAATCTACAAGCTACTTAAAGTGGCCGCTTTCTCAGCTCATGCCAGGCCAGATGTAATATCGTTTGCCATAATAATAATAATAATAATGCCACAGTCAGCCTCTATATTGGTCAAGAGGCAGATTTTAAATAAAAACAATCAAATAAACAAAACCACTGGCATGTGGATGCCTGTTCTAAATAAAATTTGATAATTTGATTGGTGACAAACTCTTTCATCAATCACTAGATCCATTATTATTAGAAATTAAGGCAAGCATTTGCTTTTATCCCATAAAAATATAAGAGAGGTCCCTTCATCAGGGACAGTCCTCCTTTTTCCCCCATAGATACAATTATGGTTTTTGTTTTATATGAGACAATAGATTTGGCAGACAGCGGTGTGACCTTAATTACCAACCTCAGCAGTAGTCCCAGGCACTGCTTCACCTGACCAAACAACAACAGTGTCAGTGGGAATACCTATCTTGTCAAACAATGATAGAAATATCCCCAATCCTGGCAGATTGGTAGTAAAGGGTGATAAGAAGAAGTTGCTAAAAAAATTCAACTGACCTATGGGTCTTTTCAATTCTTTAAAAAGATGCTTTGATATATAGTTTTTTGTGGAGCTTTCGGGCTATGTGGCCATGTTCTGGAAGAGTTCCTTTCTGACCTTTTGCCAGCATCTGTGGCTGGCATCTTCAGAGAATGATAGCCTGGAAAAAGATGGAGATATATATCCTGTGTGACCCTGGCTCCAAATGATGAAAGTGTCATCCACGTATTGGAACCATGTTGTGGGCTTTTTCGGTGCTGTTTCCAGGGCTTGTTTCTCAAAGTGCTCTATGTAAAAGTTTGCTATCACAGGGTTCAGAGGGCTCCCCATTGCTACCCCAATCTCTCTGCTCGTAGAATCCATTGTCCCACTGGAAATAGCTTGTGGTGAGGCAATGTTTGAACAGGGCTGTGATGTCTTCTGGAAAAAATTTTCAGATGAGTGTCATGGTGTCCATTATGGGGACTTTGGTGAACAAGGAGACCACATTGAAGCTGATTAGTATGTCTCTAGGTTTTAGTTCAAGGTTTTTGATTTTTCCTATGAAGTGAGCTGAGTCCTTGATGTAGTGGGGGGTTCGCCCTATATAGGGTTGAAGTTGCGTGGCCAGAAACTTGGCCAAGTCGTATGTGGGGGATCAGCTTCGATGTGGTCTCCTTGTTCACCAAAGTCCCCATAATGGACACCATGACACTCATCCGGAAAAAAATTTCAGTGTTCGAACATTGCTTCACCACAAGCTATTTCCAGTGATACAATGGATTTTTACATGGAGCACTTTGAAAAACAAGCCCTGGAAACAGCACCGAAAAAGCCCACAACATGATTCCGATATGTGGATGACACTTTCATCATTTGGAGCCATGGAGAAGAAGATCTGGCTGTATTTCTGAACCATTTGAACAACATCCATTCTAACATCCAATTCACAATGGAAAAAGAAAAGGATGGAACACTACCATTCTTGGATGTCCTAGTCATTTGCAAACCAAATCAATGTGCCAGCAGAATGTGCCGAGGTAGCAGCCGCTACCGGCAACTTAGAGGTGGAGGTGAACGCGGAGGCCACAGAAGTGGGCGGGAACCGTACGGTGTCTTGAGGCTGGAGGGACTGTGTTAGGAGGGCTGCCTTCAGCCTAGCCTCTCGGTTCTTCCTCGCCTGCGGCGTCATCAGTTGGCATTGCGGACAAGCCCTCGAGTTGTGGGCCTCGCCCAAGCACAAAAGACAAGTGGTGTGGTTGTCCTTCTCCGAGATTTTCCCGCCACACGTGTCGCAATGCTTAAAGGGGGGCGCCATAGTACTGCCTGATGGTAAAACCAAGTTACCGAAGCCAAATCGTGAACTGAGAGAGTCGTCAGCAGTAGTCCGAGTCAAATTGATTAGAAAAACCAATAGCAAAGCCAAAACAACAAGCGGGAGAGAAGTCTAAAACGGTCCGTAGTCAAGCCTTATATTCCAGAGTGATTCCACAAGCGAAGTTCCAAGCTATCACAGTGGCGGGGGAAAAAAAAACTGAGGAAAGAGCGGGAAGGCATGGGAATTATATAGGGATGGGCAGAGCTACCACCAAAAAGTTGCAATTGAAAGTCTGCCTAGTGATTCCAGAAGTTTCCGAGCTCCATTACGCATGCACAGTAAAACCCATTGGTATGATTCGCAGAGACCACGAAGAAGAAATGAGGCATATCACATATGTGAGAACCATAAGATGTGTCTTCCAAAGGAAGCCTATTTTGATTCAAGGCAACCCAGCAGTAGTGGCATGTAAGTGTGGAAGATGAAGGCCATGTCACTGTCCTACATTTATCTAAGATGGATGTGATTGTTGATGGTGCAGAGGAAGTAGCTCCACTGTAACAGAGTGATCAACCACTGATCACAACAGAGATATCCCAATTTTTCTGTAGTATGTTAAAATGCATCCAAGACAACCAAGAATTATATCAACTCCTCAGTGACCTGGATTGGGTCAGTCCTTTGGTTAACATTAAACCTAAACGTTAATTTGAATCAGAACCGAGCTGTTAGTAGTAGTTGAAAACAAACACTATTGGTTGTAGCTCAAGGCAGTTTATAATGTGGAGTTGATCCTATTTTTATTTATATATTTTGCTTATTGGGAGTCACAAAATGCTTGCAATTGCCCTAAGCTGGCATCCACCATTATTCAGAACTCCAGCAGGGCCCAAATCAGACAATCCTTCTCGATTGGTAGAAACAACCACCATTCAAAGAGGTTTGAACTTATTTGGTATATGTCAGAACAGGTGATTTATCGGTACCATTTATTTATCGGTACCATTTATTACCAGCTAGAGGAACCACTATAGACTCCTGGCATGAAACAGTGTTCATGCAAAATTATTAACTGAAGCAGATCAGGCAGTGTAAGTGCGCCAGTAACAAATAGGTCCCATAACTGGGAACCACCTACCTGCTTGAGGGTGCTCTTCATGGATCCTACCCTTTGTTTGATCAGGTAGACTCTCGTCAGCAATGTGTCTACAACTGCTCCAAAATGATGTAGGTTCTGAAATCTAGTTTGTTCTTTTTGTGAGTTACCAGAAAACCATGTCTGGATAGTAAGAAAAGCAAATCTAGACATCTTATATATTCTATGGGAGAGAATCAGATCTGATCAGGACATTGTGATGTTATGGGTCTATTTGAAGGTCCCACTGTTTCCAATGTGTGTCTATCAGTGTAGTGAGTGTCACTGAAGAAACAACAGACTGAATGGTAGAGCCTTGTATGGAAAAGGTTTCTCCTGGTAAGATATTTGTGATGAAGTGGTGGATTGGGCTGTGGAAGAAAACTACAACCAACAACAAGGACACACAAAAATCTTGGAGTTGAAGTGTCTCCAGAATTGTCTGGAGAGTCTCCAGTCTGAACCTGTGATTATTATAACTCAATTGACCCATTTGAGCTCTAGCACCACACTCTAAAAATTGTTTTACATGTATAATTAAAGAAGATTGGAACGAGCCACTTTTGTTCTTAGAAAGATAGTATATTTTTATGGTCCCAATATAAATCAGACATTTTGTGACTTTTATATCAGACTGTGTTTCTTTGCCTTCCTATACCTTAAGGAAGCAATCAAATAGTTACAAGAATGGTATAGAAAGTATATCAAAGCATGTGGAGTCGAAGGCTTTCATGGCCGGCATCCATAGTTTTTTGTGGAGCTTTCGGGCTATGTGGCCATGTTCTGGAAGAGTTCCTTTCTGACGTTTCGCCAGCATCTGTGGCTGGCATCTTCAGAGAATGATAGCCTCGAAAAAGGATGGAAATATATATCCTGTGTGACCCTGGGAAGGAAGGAGTAATTTGCAAATGTATTGTTCTGTTGCTGATGGCAGTCCTCAGGGTGGGAGGATATGCAAACAAGGATTAATGTCTGCTAATTGGTGCTCATTGTCTGCTGGGAATCCCCTGGCCTTAGGCTGTTTCTCATTTGCATAGGTTGAGTCTTAACCTTGCTGTTCTTCAAGACTGGGAGCCAAGCTTTGTTTACTCTCAGGGTTTCCTCTTTCCTGTTGAAATTGTCCAGGTGTTTGTGGATTTCAATGGCCTCCCTGTGCATTCTGACATGGTAGTTGTTGGCATGGTCCAGAATTTCAGTGCTTTCAAACAGCATTTTATGCCCAGGATGGTTTATAGCATGTTCTGCTACTGCTGATTTTTCTGGTTGACCCAGTCTGCAGTGTCTCTCATGTTCTTTAATTCTTGTCTGCACACTGAGTTTGGTGGTTCCTATGTAGACCTGTCCGCAGCTGCATGGAATGCGGTAGACTCCTGCAGCTGTGAGCGGGCCTCTCTTGTCCTTGGCTGAGCGAAACATCTGCTGGATCTTCTTCGTCGGTTTGTAAACCATTTGAAGGTTGTGTTTCGTCACCACTTTCCCTATTCTGTCTGTGACTCCTTTAATGTATGGTAAAAATATCTTCCCTTTGGGTGGTTGCTTGTCTTGAGTCTTCTGGGTTTTTTTTGGGCCTGGCAGCCCTTCTGATGTCTGCGCTGGAGCAACCATTTGGCTGTAGACCCCGGTCCAGGTGTTTCAGTTTATCTTCCAAGAAGTGGTGTTCACAGATAGGTTTTGCCCGGTCTACTAGTGTTTTTATAGTGCTTCTTTTTTGTCCTGGGTGATGGTTGGAGTTCTTGTGCAGGTATCTGTCTGTATGCATAGGTTTTCTGTATACTGTGTGGCCCGGGAGCAGATTCGCCATCGGTTCTATGCAAGGCCGTTGGGTGACAAGCACCAGGAGACCTCGAGAACGCCACTGAAGACGTCGGTGTCAGCAGCTACACAAACGTCCAAACATAAAGAGAGATCAGTTTCGAGGGAGCGTTCGGGCTCGAGGAGCCGCTCTCCATCCCCATTGTTGTTGCCGCGAATTGGAGACTCAGATTTGGAAGAGGAACCGACAAATGAGGGACTTCTCCGACACATCCGAGATAGACATCCCACAGTCCCCGCAGGACTTGTACACTCCAGGCGCCTCTTCGCCCACAGACGACGTGCGCTCCTTACGGAGCACGTTATTAGAATGGGACGCGCCTTAGAACTGGAGGTGACCCACCTGGACGAGGATGCCGCCGACCCGGTGGAGAAAAGGATACATCCCACCCCGCCATCTATCCCCTTCCTACCCTCCAGAGAAAATATTGCCAAACACTCCTGGGACAACCCAACTTCCATGACATCGTCATCCAGGAAAGTAGAATCCTTGTATAGGATCACGCCGTCTGCGATCTCTTGGCTCTTCTCCCATCCGAAGCAAAACTCAGCCATTGTAGAAGGGTCACAACGCTCCTTCACACCGAAGACTTGCACATCCCCATCAGATCGGGAAGCGAAGAAAATAGACGCACTGGCGAAGAAGGTGTACTCCTCTTCAGTCCTCGGCTTGAAAGTCGCCAGCTACAATGCGTGCATGGGGGCGTATATTCAATATTTAATGGAAAGACTTTCCACCATCATACCTGACGTCCCAGAGGAATCTAGCAAGCTGGCAACTGAATTAAAGGAGGAGGCCCACTCTATTGGCAGTTGGCTGATTACCTCTGCGAGACATTCAGCTGACTGTTCAGCAAAAGCTGCTTCAATTGCTCTAAGGAGACACGCATCGCTCCGAAGCCCAGACCTCAACTTAAATGCCAAGTCTACAATTGAAGAAATGCCGTTTGATGACTCCGGCCTTTTCAATAAAGAAACCGACGATAAACTTAACTTTAAGTACAGGATGAAAGCAGCCGCTAGAAAACATGGCATGTCTTCAACTGCCCAGCCCAGCTTCCGCCATCGGTTCGGATCCATGCGCACCGGATACCTTCCGTACCGGAGACAGTTTCAAGACAGGTCATACCACTAGCAAGACCCTGTTAGACAGTGCTATCCGCCCCAATCCTCTTCCTCTTCGGGACGCTGGCAACCTTCAGCCTCAACCAGATACCGTAAGAGTTTCCGTAAACAGGATGTTGACCAACCTAGGAAGAGGTCCTGAAGGATTGACGCTTGCTTCGTCCACTTGTCCCTCACCTTCTCGGATAGACTCAGGCCCTTTTACAACACCTGGGCTTCTGTTTCTTCGGATACATGAGTCTTAGATATTGTCTGGAAGGGCTATGCCCTCAAATTCGAATCTTCTCCCCGTATCGGGTATATAGCCCATACCCCACCCTCACCCACCCTCCTCGACGAAGTACGCACCTTATAGAAAAAAGGAGCCATCTCCCGGGTGGACCCTACGGAGGCCCCTCGCTGTTTCTTCTCCCGTTATTTCACAGTGCCTAAACCTGATGGATCCCTCAGACCCATCTTAGACCTTAGACTCTTAAACAAACATTTGTCCTACCGTCGTTTCCGAATGGTAACTCTGTCTTCCATTTTGCCTTTACTATACCAGGACCTGTGGTTTGCAACCCAAGGGTCTTCACAAAGTGCATGGCTCCGGTCGTAGCATATCTGCATCAAAAAGGGACGAGGGTTTTCCCCTATCTCGACGACTGGCTCTTCGCTTCGGAGTCAAGAAACCAGTTGCTTTCAGAGATCGAATTCGCCCTCAGACTCCTGCACTCACTAGGGCTGATAATGAATGAAGAAAAGTCCAACCTGAACCCCTCAAAGCGGATAAGATTCATAGGGGCCATTCTCGACTCCTAGACCTGCATGGCATACCTACCAGAAGACCGGTTTCGAGCACTTCAGTCAGCAATCCACAACTGCATGTGCAAAAGATGGCTCCAAGCTCGAGAAGTACAAATAGCCTTGGGACACTTGGCTTCGACAACAGCCATCACTCCTTTGGCAAGATTGAAGTTTCGACCTCTCCAGGCCTGGTTCCTGTCAGTGTTCAACCCGTTAACAGACTCGCCCCTGAAATGGTTGTCGATACCGAGGAACGTCGCCGCCTCCCTCTGTTGGTGGGCAGACTACCGAAACGTCTGCGCCGGTATGCCTTTCTTGCAACCGCAACCCCAAATCTCCCTCACCACAGATGCCTCTCTGCAGGGCTGGGGGGCCCACACGTCCGGACTGACTGTCAGAGACAAGTGGGGCCCGGACCAGAAAGACTTCCACATCAACGTGCTCGAGATGTTGGCCGTCCAGAAAGCTCTGAAGGCCTTCGAGACCATCCTCCATGGCAAGGTAGTCCTACTGCTCACAGACAATACAACTGTGATGTACTATATAAACAAGCAGGGGGGAACAAGATCCCCTGAACTGCTGGACATCAACCTAGCAATTTGGAATTGGTGCATCTCCAAGAGAATATATCTCCAGGCAATTCATCTCCCGGGAGAAGAGAACGTCCTAGCAGACAGACTCAGCAGGTCGCCCACAACCTCACACGAGTGGTCTCTCCATCCCGAGATAGTAAAGGACTTGTTCTGACGATGGGGAACTCCATCGGTGGATCTCTTCACATCCGAAGAAAACAGCCAATGCATCGAGTTCTGCTCCCGTCGCAGATCACCGGCGTCGCTCGGAGATGCCTTCCTATTCAAGTGGTCGGAGGAACTCCTCTACACCTTTCCCCCTGTTTCTGTTGATAACCAGAGTCACGGCCAAGATGATTCGGGACCATGCCAACGCTATCCTCGTCACACCATGGTGGCCGAGGCAACCATGGTGTCCATCCCTACTACACCTCTCGAAAGGCCAGTACCTGAGGATCGAGTTCCGTCCAGACCTGCTAACACTTCGGAACGGTCGGATTCGACACCCAGAAATGGGCTCCCTTCCATTGGTGGCCTGGAGAATTCTACCCTAGAAACCTTGCCTGCCCCAGTACAGGACATGATTAGGGCTGCGCAAAAGCCAACCACCTTAAGATCCTGTACAGTGATCCCCCGGGTTGCGAATCCCCCGGGGTACGAAAACCCCGGGGAACGAAAGAGCCGGGGACGCAAAAACGGCCCCGGGATCCGATACAGAAAAACCGTGCGGCCCCTTTAAATTTGCCTCACGGTCCGTCAACTAAAGCAGTCCCCCGGGAAACGAAAATTTCCGGGTTACGAAAAGTAATCCGGAAGGGATTACTTTCGTAACCCGAGGGACCACTGTACAGTGGTCCCCCGGGTTACGAATCCCTCGGGGAACGAAATCCCTGGGGTCCGAAACTGGCGGGACCGCAAAAATTCCCCCGGGATCCAAAGGATCCCCCGGGGAATGAAACGGAAAAACCGCGCGGCCCCTTTAAATCGGCCGCGCAGTCCGTCCGCTAAAGCGGTCCCCCGGGATACGGTCATTTCCGGGTTCCGAAAGGTAATCCGGAACGGATTACCTTCGTAACCCGGGGGACCACTGTACTTCGAAATGGAAGAAGTTCCTGGCGTTCCTTGCTTCTAGAGACCTATCTCCAGACTGAGTCTCCACACCAGTGGTTCTGGAATTCCTGATGACCCTTGTCAACGCGGGACTCTGTTTGACCTCCATTAAATGCTATCTATCAGCCATTTGTTCCCATTACCAGTTTGGTGGTAAACCTTCCCTTTTGAAGGACCCGTTGGTAAAGAACTTCCTGAGAGGGTTTAACAATTTGCACCCGCCGGTGTCGGTACCTACACCAGCCTGGAATTTGGAGGTTGTTTTGTCTTCCTTAATTTCAAAACCCTTTGAGCCCATGGCCACCTCGGATTTAAGACTAGTGACTTGGAAGACAGCATTCTTGGTGGCCATTACCTCCGCTTGCAGAGCAGGGGAACTTTGTGCCTTACGGAGGGATGAGCCTTTCCATAGGTTCCATAAAGAAAAGGTGGTCCTCCATACCGACATTACCTTTTTGCCAAAGGTGGTATCTTCCTTCCATATGTCTCAGGATATTGTGTTGCCAACCCTAGCCCCAAACCCTACCACCGATACCGAACGTCGATTGCATCTATTGGACGTTAGGCGAGCCTTGACTTTTTATTTGGACAGGACTAAAAATTGTAGCCGTTCCGAAAGACAGTTTCAATGTTATTCGGAACCGAAGAAAGGACTGCCTATATCGGCACAGAGATTCTCCAAGTGGATAGCAGATACCATCCACTTATGCTATGAACTGTTGGGTTCATCTCTCCCAGCTAGGATTCGGTCTCATTCGACTAGGGCGGTAGCAACGTCTTCGGCCTTTTTGTCAGGTATCTCCTTACAGGATATTTGTAGGGCTGCTGTTTGGTCGCAACCGCTCACTTTTATTAAGCATTACAGGGTTGACACTAGGGCCAGACAGAAGGCGGCTTTTGGGAAAGCTGTGCTAATTTCTGGCCTACATTGAGGGGATTACCTGACTATATGTGTCTTCCGTGTTTTTCGAAACTGATATTCTATGGTTCCATAGTTTTGATGTGTTTTGGGATTGTCTATGTAAAATTTGTGGACCTAACTTCAAATTGGGTATTACGGGTAATGTCACTGAAAAGGTGTTTCAGGAAGGGCAATGCCTAAGTGTTTAATACTCTATGCCTTAAGTTTAAATTCTACCATACTTGTCATCACTGATGTTGAACTTATTTACCACAAGGGTGCTCATTCCAAGAAATTGGTCTATTGTTTAACGGTATTCATGGTTGCTTGAATTGAATAATATGCAACAGGTTTGACAAATGCAAATGAATGAAAATGAATGAAGAAAATAAGCAAACAGATAAAGCTATCGAACATTCAAAGTTTGGGCTTTTATATGCAATTGTTTATTCAATAAATACAGTGTTTGGAAATGTATTTGGTCTCTGGACACTTCCTCCTCCTTCATATTAAGCTTGCTAGTCTACCCATTTGTATGATTCGCAGAGACCACGAAGAAGAAGGACAGGTTGCTTACCTGTAACAGTATTTCTTCGAGTGGTCATCTGCGAATACATACAAATCCCGCCCATCCTCCCCTCAGTGTCCCACTCTCAGGTGGCTCTGTCATCACACTACGCGGCGTAAAAAAAGTTAGGAACTGAGGAAAGAGCAGGAAGGCAGAGGAATTATATAGGGATGGGCGGAGCTACCGCCAAAAAGTTGCAATTGAAAGTCTGCCTAGTGATTCCAGAAGTTTCCGAGCTCCACTGCGCATGCACGGTAAAACCCATTTGTATGTATTCACAGATGACCGCTCGAAGAAATACTGTTACAGGTAAGCAACCTGTCCTTCACTCATCCATTGGTCGGGAAGCTTTGGTAAGTCCTATGATATAGGATGTTTCCACCTCCATCGCTAGAAAAAGGAACATTGGGTCTTATCTGTGATATGTTCATTTTTAGCGATGTAGGTGGAAATATCCTTCCCACCCAGAACTGGCTCTGCAAGGATGGTTGTTAATTAATTACTTTTAGTTTGAGTTTATGATAGTTTCTATTTATTATACTTATATTCACACTTAATACTCTCTCAGCTTCTTTTCTATCTTCAGCTATAATATTGACTTAGGGATGTGGGGGTTGCTCTCTCTGGTGGCGATTCCTTCAAGTCTGTTTTCCCTGCCTATTCGGAGCAATGAGACGGAATCAACCCATGATATAGGATATTTCCACCTACATCGCTGAAAATGAACATATCACAGGTAAGACCCAGTGTTCCTTTTCAGACCTACAAAGCTATGTATGTGAAGAAAAAAGGGCTGCTAGTCAGTCAAAAGGCTGATCAGAGAATTTAGGAAGGGGCATTTTGGCTATTCAGCCAGAGAGCTCTTAAGTCTTACTGAATTACAAACCCCAAAATGCAGCTGGAGGCAGGCACAGCATTTAAAGCGACCTAGCCCCGTTTTAAGAGTGTAAAGCAGTAAGCTCCTAAGATTAAATGCCTCTTTGGAAGAACCTCAGCAGTCAAGAGAGGAGCAGTAGTTTGTGTCTCCAGCTACTTCCAGACTCGACGGTGGTGTTTGTTTTCCTGGCTGGCACTCTTCTGCGTATGGACTCAGCTTTTCCCCAGTGCTAACAAATTCTTCTCCCCACCCCCTGCCCCATTTCTGCTTCTTCTGCAGGACTTGTTTGTGAAAGAAATGGCTGAGAAGGAGGAGTGTCCTTTTGAATCCAGTCAAAGGCAGCAGCCCAAGTGCATCACACAGGACAAAGAAAGAATGTCCTTCTCAATGAGTAAGGGCTAAGAGGGTAGTTTTCTATTGGTCTCCCTCTTCTCAAATATGTCTGAAATATCTGGACTCTATCAGTTGCTGCACTTGAACCATTCTATATAGCCTAACTAGCACTATGAAATTATAGGCATCTCTCAAGTTTACAGAGCTTCTAATAGTGAAGTTTATTTTACAAGGACATTTTATACCTGACCAGCCTTGCTGTTCCTCCTCATCCTCTTTGTAGCTAGCTTTTAAAAGCAAGATTGGCACTAAGAAGATGGTGAAGGAGGATAGGAGAAGCGCAGATTTTCAGTATCTAGTTACAGTGGCATGTCTACAGAAAACAATGCAATAAAGCCTGGTATGGGAAATGGTGTGTGCTGCATTTGCACATGTAGGAGGGTCTGGAAGGAGAGAGAAGGGTTAGAAATACTCTTTCTTTTTTTCTTCCTCCCAGGAAGCAGAATAAGGACTGGTTTTAAGTGCATAAATACATCTCTTCACCCGGATGGACTCAGAACACCTCCTGGGAGGCTAGATCAGGTAGGGGACAGGATCTCAAGTGAGCCAACAAAGGGCTGGACTGGGTACCTATCTCCCTTCGAAAATTCCCTGGTCCCCACAGAATCTTGTTCTTTCCGTTTGCTTCCATCAAAGGTTGCCACTGTATAGATCCTTTGGATAGCATCCTGGAAGCATTTCAGCTTTCTTGAGCAATCTGAAAGAATTAATTTTCTCTTTCTGCAGGTGACCTTTGAGGAGGTGGCTGTGGATTTCACAGTGGAGGAGTGGGCCCTGCTGGATCCAAGCCAAAAGGCCCTTCATTGGGAAGTGATGGAGAAGATTCTGGGTGCCCTGTCCTACTTGAGTAAGGCTCCCTCTCTCTTAGGATAGTGCAATTTACATGTTCCTCTTCAATCTGGATAGATTGCAACAGGCTGAATGGTTTTCTTTCAGCTTTGCTTATGTCTCTGTCTTCTTTTTCCATAACGCCCTTCAGTAGCCAATCTTGGTCAAGGTCACAGTGGATGATGGGAGGTCCAGTTGGGCCCCTGAGTTTGGACCACTGGGAGGAGGGTTGGGGGCTTCACTAGCTGTATCCCATGCCCCAAAGGCCTGGTTTTCCTCCTCCAGTTTCTGCTGTGGCCCCATCCAACCACCATTAAAAATGAAATGAAAGATTAGATTGTTAAGGGCAAGTGAGAAGGCAGAAGGAGAAATCAGCCACATCTTTCTCCTACTTAGTCATGTTCCTGCCAGTGAATCCTCTAAAAATGGATACAAAGGGAGAGCCCTCCAGGGAGGGGAGCGGAAGACCTAGAGGAAGTAGATGCCATTACTTTCCCAAACCTTCTTGCCAAAAAACAGAGAAAGCCAAGCCCTGATGTGGAGACAGGGGCTAGTTAGTGTATGGTGACCTTTAGGTGAACCTTCCATAGAGTTTCTCATCTAGATTTGTTCAAAAGCAGTTTCTCCTTGCCTTTCTCTGAGGCTGAGAAGGTGTGAACTTCCGAGGCCAACTCAGTTCATTTGTATACTGGTCTCCGGGAATCTTAGTCCAACACTCAAACTACTTCATGCTGGTTCTCCTTTGGCCCCTTTAGATAGTATGGGATCTCATGCTTTCAGTAGAAGAACAAATTTTGGGACAGACCAAACACAACTGAACTAGATAATAAAGGTACAGATGGCCCTCCTGATCCACAGATTCTTTATCCATGAATTCAACTGTCCATATTTTGAAAATATTGAGAAACATAAATTCCAAAAAACAAACCTTGCCAGTTTAAGAGGCACCATTTTACTCTACTATTGTATTTAATAGGACTTGAGCAATCCCAGAAGATAGCAATAGTCTTCTGTTTTTACTTAGGTGTCTGGATATTTTAGGATTAGAAATTTCAAACATTTTCAAAAAATATATTAGGACACTGGTGCAGACAGCCCTTGGTATCTGCGAGGGCTCTCTTCTGGACATCCCCTCCCACAAATGAATGAGGGGGAAAATCACAGGACCACAAGTCTCATTCTTCCCAATTGCAGATAGACTTCATGTGTGCGCCACCACTAGGGAGAATGGTGTGGGGCCATGTGTGAATGTTTGAATCTGCAGATGACAGGCCCATGAAAAAGCCAACTGTATGTTGTACAGGTGTTCTGTGTAAATTTCAGAGAGCTTGACATGGGTAAACTGGAGTGTGTCCAAAGGAGGGCAGCTAAAATGGTGAAGGGTCTGGAAGCCATGCGCTGTGAGGAGCACCTTAGGGAACTGGGGATGTTTAGTCTAGAGAAGAGAAGGTTGATTCAAACAAATAGCCAGTACGTGTAGGGATAAAGTCAGAAAAGCTAAAGCGCAGAATGAACTCAGGCTGGCTAGAGAGGTTAAGAACAATAAAAAAGGCTTTTTTGGATATGTCCGCAGTAAAAGGAAGAAGAAGGAAATGGTTGGGCTACTGCGTGCAGAAGATGGCAAAATGCTAACAGGGGACAGAGAAAAGGCAGAATTACTCAACACCTTCTTTGCTTCAGTCTTCTCAGAAAAGGCAAATGGTGCTTAAGCTAAGGATAATGGAGCAGAAGACAGAATAGGGGAATTTCAGCACAGAATAAGTAAAGTGATAGTACAGGAATACCTGGTTAATCTAAATGAATACAAGTCTCCAGGACCAGATGAACTACACCCAGGGGTACTAAAAGAACTGGCAAATGTAATATCGGAACCATTGGCAATAATCTTTGAGAAATCCTGGAGAACAGGAGAAGTCCCAGCAGACTGGAGGAGGCCAAACGTTGTGCCCATCTTCAAAAAGGGGATCCCAACAATTATCGCCCGGTTAGTCTGACATCAATTCCAGGAAAGATTCTGGAACAGATTATTAAACAGAGAGTCTGCGGATATCTAGAAAATAATTCCATCATCACAAAAAGCCAACATGGGTTTCAGAGAAACAAATCATGCCAAACAAACCTGATCTCTTTTTTTGATAAAATCACCAGCTTGGAAGATGAAGGGAATGCTGTGGATGTAGTATATCTTGATTTCAGTAAGGCCTTTGACAAGGTTCCCCATGACATTCTTGCAAACAAGTTTGCAAAATGTGGACTAGACAAGATAACTGTTACATGGATTTGTAACTGGTTGACTGGCCGAACCCAAAGGGTGCTCAACAATGGCTCCTTTTCATCCTGGAGAGAAGTGACCAGTGGGGTCCCACAGGGTTCTGTCCTGGGCCCAGTGCTATTCAATATCTTTATTAATGACTTGGATGAAATTATTGAGGGCCTAGTTATCAAATTTGCTGATGACACCAAATTAGGAGGAGTAGCTAATACCCCAGAGGACAGGATCAAAATTCAAAATGACCTGAATAGACTAGAAAGCTGGGCCAAAGCTAACAAAATGAAATTTAGCACAGACAAATGTAAGGTTCTGCACTTAGGGAGGAAAAATGAAATGCACAGATATAGGATGGGGGATACCTGGCTGAATGAGACAACATGTGAAAAGGATTTAGGAGTCCAAGTAGACCATAAGCTGAACATGAGCCAACAGTGCGATGCGGCAACTAAAAAAGCCAATGCAATTTTAGGCTGCATCAATAGAAGTATAGTGTCTAGATCAAGGGAAGTAATAGTGCCGCTCTATTCTGCTTTGGTCAGGCCCCACTTGGAATACTGTGTCCAGTTCTGGGCACCACAATTCAAAAAGGATGAGGAGAAACTGGAGCGGGTCCAAAGGAGGGCAACTAAAATGGTGAAGGGTCTGGAAACCATGACCTAAGAGGAACGCCTTAGGGAGCTGGGAATGTTTAGCCTAGAGAAGAGAAGGTTAAGAGGTGATATGATAGCCCTGTTTAAATACTTGAAGGGATGTCACATTGAGGAGGGAGCAAGCTTGTTTTCTGCTGCTCCAGAGAACAGGACCCGGAACAATGGATGCAAGCTCCAGGAAAAGAGATTCCACTTCAACATTAGGAGCAACTTCCTGACAGTAAGGGCTGTTTGACAGTGGAACACGCTCCCTCAGAGTGTGGTGGAGTCTCCTTCCTTAGAGGTCTTTAAGCAGAGGCTGGATGGCCATTTGTCGGGGATGCTTTGATGGAGAGTTCCTGCATGGCAGGGGGTTGGACTGGATGGCCCTTGTGGTCTCTTCCAACTCTGTGATTCTATGATTCTAAGATAATAAAAGGTCAGAAGGGTAGGCTCGCCAGAAGAGATCCGTCTTAAATGCCCTCTTGAAAATGTCCAAGGAGATAATAAGATGGATCTCTTCCAGTAAGCTATTCCATAATTTTGGGGCTGTGGCAGAAAACGCTCTGTGGGAAGTCAATGTTAGTCTGGTGTCAAAATGTTCCAGCAGGTTCTTCCTCAAAGTTCTGAGAGTGCGGGGCGGATTGTGTAGGGAGAGGCATTCCCTCAAGTAACTCGGGCCCAAGCCATATAGAGCTTTAAAGGTAATAACCAACACTTTGTATTGGGCCCGGAAGTTGATTGGCAGCCAATGTACCGGTCTTAATATGGGGGTAATATGGTCTGTTCTTGATGCCCCTGTAACCAATCTGGCTGCCACATTCTGGATCAGCTGAAGCTTCTGCACTTGGTACAAAGGTAGCCCCATGTACAGCTTGTTACAGTAATCTAAATGAGAGGTTACCAGTGCATGTACAACTGCTTCAAGGTCCCGTCTGTCCAGGTAAGGACGCAGTTGCCGTATCAACCATAGTTGGTACCGTACACTCCTGGATATTGCCTCCACTTCAGATGTTAACTGGAGGGATGAGTCCAGGAGTACGGCTTTGTTCTTCAGGGGAAGTGTGACCCCATCTAGAACAAGTTGACAAATCTCCGTCCCTGGATTAGAGGAACCTATCACAAGTACCTCCGTTTTCTCTGGATTCAACCTAAGTTTGTTTTCCCTCATCTAGCCCATTACCAACTCCAGGCAGGCATTCAGAGCCGAGATGCCATCCTTGGTCACTGCTGCAGTCGGAGACATAGAGAAGTATATTTGGGTGTCATCAGCGTACTGATAACACCACAGCCCATGTCTCCGGATGATCTCTCCCAGCGGCTTCGTGTAAATGTTAAACAGCATGGAGGACAGAATGGCGCCTTGAGGGATGCCAGATGTCAACTCTCTTTTACGAGAGCAACTGTCTCCCAGCTTCACCATCTGGAATCTACCCGAAAGGTAGAAATGAAGCCACTGGAGCGCAGTGCCTCCTATTCCTAACTTCTTCAGGTATTCCAGAAGGATACCATGGTCAATGGTATCGAATGCTGCCAAGATGTCCAAGAGCACCAAAAGGGTCACACTTCCCCTATCAATGCCCAGACGGAGATCATCGACCAAGGCCGTCTCGACTCCGTAGCCCTCTCTGAAGCCGGTTTGAAATGGGTCTAGATAATTGGCTTCATCCAAGACAGCTTGGAGCTGGAAGGCAACCGCCCTCTCAATCATCTTGCCCAAGTATGGTAACAAGGAGACCGGCCTGTAATTATTTCTTATCAACGGATCTAGAGAGGGCTTTTTCAAAAGTGGTTTAACCACCACTTGGTTAAGCTCGAATGGAAATTTACCCTCTCTGAGAGATGCATTGACAACATGTTGAAGTAATGTTGTCACTGCATCCCCTCCTTGGGCGGTCAGCCAAGATGGGCAGAGATCGAGTGGGCATGTTGTCTTCCTAATGCATCCAAGGAGCTTGTCCACTTCATCGGTATTTACAAACTCAAAGTGATCCAGTCTAACCAAGTCCACGGAGTCACTGGACGCCTCTACTGTAGTTTCTGTGTCAATGACAGTGTCCAGATCGGCCCTTATCTGAGAGATCTTATCAGCAAAAAAGTCATTGAAAGCATCACAGCAGGCATTTGTTGGTTCTAATAGTGAATTCAGGTGGAAGGGGGCCGAATTAGATCTTTAACCACCCTGAATAGCTCTGCCGGACGAGACTCTGCTGATGCAATACGTGCAGCATAGAACGAGTTCTTCGCTACATCGATTGCTGCTCCGTAGGACCTTAGTAAGTTCTCTAGGAGTGCCTTGTCAGATAAGCGTCGGTGTTGATGCCAGCGGCGCTCTAGTCATCTCGTCTCTCGCTTCATCTTCCGAAGATCTTGTGTATACCATGGTTGTTTGTTAGGAGTGAGTTGGAGAAGATGCTCGGGAGCGATGCTGTTTATAGCCCTGGTGAGATCGGTGTTCCAGGTATTAACCAGGGCATCAACAGAATCGCCGTCATTCCCAACCATATATCCCCCTAGGGCTTCTTGGAACCTTTTAGGTTCTAGCAGCCTTCGAGGGGAGACCATCTTAATAGGTCCTCCACCCCCAAGGGGGATACGGGAGTGGCCTTTAGTTCTGCCTTGACCAGGAAATGGTCCGTCCATGACAGGGCAGTAGAGTCAGTGACCTCTGCCCACGAATTTTCCTGATCAGTGCAAAAGATCACATCGAGTGTATTACCTGCACAATGTGTCGGCCCTGAGACCAGTTGGGACAGGCCCATGGAAGTCATGGAATCCATGAACTCCCAAGCTGCTCCTGTCAGATCTGATAAGCCGGCCTCGAAGGGGATGTTGAGGTCTCCCAGGACTAAAAGCCTGGAAGACTCCAACACCAGCTCCGAGACCAGCTGTGTCAGCTCGGCCAGGGAGTCTGTTAGACAATGAGGTGGACGGTAGACCAACAAAATCCCCAGACTATCCTTGGCCTTCAAGGTCAGGTAAATACACTCGATGTGATTAGTCTTACGGATAGGTCTCCTGGTCAAGTTGGTGGCGCTTTTATGGACTAAGGCCACTCCCCCCCCCTTGCCCACTTTCCCTTATCTGCTCCTGAACGGTATATCCGGCTGGAAGGGTCTTAGCCCAAGTCACACTGCTATCGTCACTCAGCTAGTTTTCTGTGATACAAGCCAGGTCGGCATTCTCCTCTTCTAATAGGTCGTGGATGACATGGGATTTGTTCTTTACCGACCTGGCATTAAAAAGGATCAAGGTAAGGGATTGTGGTATGGATGGGATGACCCTTGGTTCTTTTGGGTTAACAGAGTGCGTGGAAGACGGGATAGATCTCAAGCATCGTTCTCGTCTTCCTTTGTGTCTCATTGCCACTCTGTTAATGCCATATCTCCCATTGCCCCACACTACTCCAATAGGGGTTCCGCAGCCATAATCTATGATCTCAAAATCTTGTTTGCACATAATATAGTACCCTTTTCACGCCTCTAACTTTCCGTGTTCAATATGGGACACTATAAGGGGGTCTGTCGTTAATGCTGGATCTAAGCAGTGCTGGCCAGTTTTTAAAGAGGGCTCCGCTCCTGCTAGTGTCCCTCCTTTTAAAGTCCTCCACGGGTGGCTTGGATGTTGCTGGCGCGGGCACTGGCTTAGGAGGGTCTGACAGGCCGGCTTTTAAAGAGGGCGCCGCTCCCACCAGCGTGCCTCCTTTTAAAGTCCTCCGCAGGCGGCAGGTGTTGCTGGCACAGGCGCTGGTCTCAGGAGGTTCCGGCAGGCCGGCGTTCAAGAGGGTGCCACTCCCACCGGCGTCCCTCCTCTTAAGTCCTCTGTGGGCGGTAGGTGTTGCTGGCGCAGACGCTGGCCTCAGGAGGGTCCAGCAGGCCGGCTTTCAAGAGGGTGCCGCTCCCACCGGCGTCCTTCCTTTTAAAGTCCTCCGCGGGTGGCCTAGATGATAATGGCACAGGCGCTGGCCTGAGGAGGGTCCGGCAGGCCGGCTTTCAAGAGGGCTTTGGGCTTTTAAGGCCTTGGGCTCCAAGCCAAGCCCACTCCCTGTGCCGGTCTTCTGCTGCTTCTTCTTCCAGATGTTGAGGGAAGAGAAAAGCAGTTCAGCGTCTGGGCTAGCTGGCTGACTCTGAGCTCTCATTCTGTATTTCAGCATTACCTAATTGTTGTAAGAGCTGGGAGTTGACCCAGGGATTCAAGGCTCCTTGTTGCACAATACTGATTCTGCATTAATGCCGCCAAATACAATCTGTTCCGTTTGTGAAAAGTTCCCTTCCTTTCCTGGCACATTTTACTCAAGATTAGAAACATAACAGTAGTTGTTTCCCCTGAAGTTCACAATGGGAAAGGGACATTAAAACAGGAAAAGTTAGATAATTGTGTTTAAGGCAATGGGTGAGATGGGAAATGAACTGAGATTACTAGTTCTTAGGGGATTGGACTGGATGAACCTTGTGGTGTCTTCTAACTCTCTGACTCCTTTTTTTTAACTCTGTGATTCTATGATACCAATATCCTTACAACTTTTCTTTCAGTGAAAGAGAAATTAAGTTTTAGGAGAACCAATGAAGAGGTTCTGGAGTCTCATATCCATCTATTAGGTTTTCTGTGTTATCTGAGCAGTACTTTCTCTCCCTTCCAGGTAGTGATGGACAACTGAAAGAGCGTAATGAGAAACCATGCCAAGCATTGATGCAAAGAGACCTGTGCAAACAGGTAAAAGAGAAGAAGAGGAAAACTGACACAGAAAACAAATGTCGAACCATAATTCAAGGAAGACTTTGTCTTCGAAAAGACAGAAGGTTCAGTTCTAAAGCAAGCCATACTCTTCACAGGAGAATTCAGACAAAAAGGAAATCAATCAAAGGTGGTGAGTGTGGAAGCAGCTCCGTTTTTATTTCACTTAAAAATATTTTCAGAAGAATGAGACCGTTCAAATGCTTGGAGTGTGGAAAAAGTTTCACTCAGAAGACAACCCTCAACTATCATCAAGCAGGTCACACAGCAGAGAAACTATTTAAATGCCTGGGATGTGGGAAAAGTTTCATTGAGGAAAAAACCCTTACTGATCACCAAAAAACTCACACAAGAGAGAAATGCTTTAAATCCCTACAGTGCGGAAAAGGTTTCATTAAGCAAAGAACCCTATTTAAATGTTTCGAGTGTGGAAAAGGTTTCACTCGGAAGAAACAACTCATCTGTCACCAAGCAACTCACACAGGAAAGAAACCCTTTAAATGCCTCAAGTGTGGAAAAGGTTTCGCTTGGAAGGGACACCTCACTCGTCATCAAGCAAGTCACACAGGAGAGAAACCATTTAAATGCCTGGAGTGTGGGAAAGGTTTTGTTCAGAAGACAGACCTCACTCGTCACCAAGCAACTCACACAGGAAAGAAACCATTTAAATGCATAGAGTGTGGAAAAAGTTATATTCAGAAGACACAGCTCACCTATCATCAGAAAACTCACACAGGAGAGAAACCCTTTAAATGCCTGGAGTGTGGGAAAGGTTTTGTTCAGAAGACAGACCTCACTCGTCACCAAGCAACTCACACAGGAAAGAAACCATTTAAATGCCTGGAGTGTGGGAAAAGTTATATTTGGAAGTCACAGCTCTCCTATCATCAGAAAACTCACACAGGAGAGAAACCCTTTAAATGCCTGGAGTGTGGGAAAGGTTTCGCTCAGAAGACAGACCTCACTCGTCACCAAGTAACTCACACAGGAGAGAAACTCTTTAAATGCCTGGAGTGTGGGAAATGCTTCACTTGGAAGACACAACTCACTCGTCACCAAGCAACTCACACAGGAGAGAAACCTTTTAAATGCCTAGAGTGTGGGAAAAGTTATATTCAGAAGACACAGCTCATCTGTCACCAGAAAACCCACATAGGAGAGAAACCCTTTAAATGCCTGGAGTGTGGGAAAGGTTTTGCTCAGAAGACAGACCTCACTCATCACCAAGTAACTCACACAGAAAAGAAACTCTTTAAATGCCTGGAGTGTGGGAAATTCTTCACTTGGAAGACACAACTCACTCGTCACCAAGCAATTCACACAGGAGAGAAACACTTTAAATGCCTGGAGTGTGGAAAAGGCTTCACTTGGAAGATGCAACTCATTCGTCACCAAGCATCTCACACAGGAACTAAACTATTTAAATGTCTGGAGTGTGGAAAAAGTTATATTCAGAAGTCACAGCTCACCTATCATCAGAAAACCCATACAGGAGAGAAACCCTTTAAATGCCTAGAGTGTGGAAAAGGTTTTGCTCGGAAGACACACCTCACTTGTCATGAGAAAACCCATACAGGAGAGAAACCCTTTAAATGCCTGGAGTGTGGAAAAGGTTTCGCTTGGAAGAAAGACCTCAGTCGCCACCAAGCAACTCACACAGGAGAGAAACCCTTTAAATGCCTGGAGTGTGGAAAAGGTTTCGCTTGGAAGACACAGCTCACCCATCATCAGAAAATCCATACAGGGGAGAAATCATTTAAATGCCTGGAGTGTGGAAAATGTTTCGCTCGGAAGACACAACTCACCTGTCATCAGAAAACTCATACAGGAGAGAAACCATTTAAATGCCTGGAGTGTGGAAAAGGCTTCACTTGGAAGATACAACTCACTTGTCACCAAGCAACGCACACAGGAGAGAAACCCTTTAAATGCCTGGAGTGTGGAAAAGGTTTCACTCGGAAGACACACCTTACTCGTCACCAAGCAACTCACACAGGAGAGAAACCCTTTAAATGCCTAGAGTGTGGGAAAAGTTATATTCAGAAGACACAGCTCACCTATCATCAGAAAACTCATACAGGAGAGAAACCCTTTAAATGCCTGGAGTGTGGGAAAGGTTTCATTGTGAAAAGAGACTTCACTTGTCACCAAGCAACTCACACAGGAGAGAAACCATTTAAATGCCTGGAGTGTGGAAAAGGTTTCATTTGGAAGACACAGCTCACCTATCATCAGAGAGCTCACACAGGAGAAAAACCATTTAAATGCCTGGAGTGTGGAAAAGGTTTTGCTTTGAAGGCACAGTTCACCTATCATCAGAAAGCTCATACAGGAGAGAAGCCATTTAAATGTCTGGAATGTGGGAAAAGTTATATTCTGAAATCACACCTCACTTATCATCAAAAAACTCACACAAAATATTCCTGTTAAATATGTTAGACAATGATAATGAATAGAATAATGGGGTAATAATTTTTTACATGTTATCAGTGGCAAGAATGACCTATGCCAAATATTGGAAGAAAGAAGAAATTCAATCAATGGAGGATTGGACCTTCAAACTTCTGGACTTCCTAGAAATGGATATATTATCGAGAAGATTAAAAAATGAAGAAACCCCAAAATATAAAGAAGACTGGAAAGAAATAATAGTTATCATAGTTAGTATACTTGCCGGGAAAATGGGGTGAAACAATAACTATGGGTTTGGATTTAAATTAAGTACAATCAATGTAGAAAAAACAAAAACAAAAAAAATGAAACTCTTAAGTCCTTTTTAAATATCATAACATTGTAATTAAAGTGTATCTGAGTGCTTAACTGATTTGGTAAAAACAAAATAAGGTCTTTGAACTAAAAAGGAAAAATATAGTCATCCTGGGTAAACGAGTGGATAATTGCTATAATATGTTTAAAACATTTCCAAGTTAAAGTAAGGAAGTATTGAGTATGAATGGAATATATTATTTGTAAATTCTTGTTTATCATGTATTACAAAGAATGTTTGCTTGTGTATATGTATGAGAAACAGTTTTAAACTTAATAAAATCATTTGTAAAAAAAAAACACCTCACACAAGAGAGAAACCATTTAAATGCCTGGAATGTGGGAAAGGTTTCATTGTGAAAAGAGACTTCACTTGTCACCAATCAACTCACACAGGAGAGAAACCCTTTAAATGCCTGGAGTGTGGGAAAAGTTTCATACAGAAGATGCAGCTCACCTATCATAAAAAAAACTCACACAGGAGAGAAAGACTTTAAATGCTTGGAGTGTGGGAAACATTTCATTGTGAAAAGAGAGTTCACTTGTCACCAAGCAACTCACACAGAAGAGAATCTATTTCAATGGCTGAAATAATAATAATAATTATTATTATTATTATTATTATTATTTATTTATTTATTTCTAGCCCGCCCCTCTGAACGAGCAATCGGGGCGTGTTACAACAAGGTTAAAAAACAGTACAATTAAAATATGCCATCCCATCACCCAACTCCCCCCCCCCCTTAAAACAGGATTAAATCACAACAACATTAAAATCAATAAATGACCGTATAAAAATAAAATAAAAACAGCGACAGAAGTTCCAATCTGGAAACCTTAGCTGTATAAGGGTGAAATAAAGCTGGAGAGAGAGATGGAGAAGCTCAAAAATGCATTTCAGGGCCAGGAGGTGTTACACCTGTCGGAAGAGATGCATCTTTAGGGCTTTTTTAAAGCCTTCAATGGATGGAATAAGACTAATCTTGACCGGCAGGTCATTCCACAACTTGGGGGCAACAGCTGAAAAAGCCCTCTGGGAGGTCTGCACCAACCTCGTCTTCATGGGCTGTAGCAGGTTCCTCCCAGAGGACCGGAGCGTGCAGGGGTGGGGGGGATTCATATGGGAAGAGGCGTCCCTCAGATAGGATGGACCCGAGCTATGTAAGGCTTTAAAGGTCAACACCAACACCTTTACTGTGCCTGGAAACTAATCGGCAGCCAGTGGAGAGATTTAAGCACTGGTGTAATGTGCTCTCTCCTAGATGTACCAGTGACAGGCCTGGCTGCCATGTTTTAAACCAGTTGCAGTTTCCAGGTTAAGCACAAGGGTAGCCCCATGTAGAGCAAGTTACAGAAGTCCAGACGTGAGGTTACCAGCACATGTACCACAGTTTCCAAGTCCCTCATCTCTAGAAAAGGGCGCAGCTGGCATATCAGCTGAAGCTGATAACAGGCACTCCTGACCATCGCATTCACCTGATTAGTCATGTGAAGTGATGAGTCAAAGAGTACCCCCAGACTGCGAACAGAGTCCTGAGAGGAGAGTGACTCCATCCAGGACTGGAAGTTGTATTCCCAGACCTGGTTTTGGGCCTGTGACTGTGAGCACCTCCGTTTTGTCTGGATTACGCTTCAATCGGTTTTTCCTCATCCAATCCATTACTGCTGCAAGGCAGTCATTGAGAGGGGAGACGCCATCAGAGATCTGAGCGGGCGATCTGGTCACAGAAAAGTAGATCTGAGTGTCATCAGCGTACTGATGACACTGAGCTCCGTGCCTCTGAATGATCTCACCCAGCGGCTTCATATAAATGTTGAATAACATCGGGGACAGAATGGCGCCCTGAGGGACGCCACAGCTGAGCTCAATTTTAGAAGAGCAGCTGTCCCCGAGTTTCACCCTTTGGGATCTGCCGGAGAGAAAGGATCGGAACCACCTAAGAGCAGTGCCTCCAATCCCCAGTTCTCTCAGCCGATCCAAAAGGATGGAATGGTCTATGGTGTCAAACACTGCTGAGAGATCCAAGAGCACCAACAGGGTCACACTACCCTTGTCGATGCTCAGGCAGAGGTCGTCAGTCAGAGCAACCATGTCGGTCTCCACTCCATAACCTGCTCTGAAGCTGGTTTGAAATGGGTCGAGATAATCGGCTTCATCCAAGACTGCTTGGAGTTGGGAGGCAACCGCTTTCTTGATCACCTTGCTAAGAAAAGGTAGCAAGGAGACTGGTCTAAAGTTGTTTTTATCCAGGGGACCAAGAAAAGCTTCTTCAGGAGGGGCTTAATGGCCGCCTCGTTCAGAGAAGAAGGAACGATGCCTTCCTTGAGGGATGCATTGATCACATCCCGAAGGAATGTCTTCAGTGCGTCCCCTCCCTGGATGCCAGCCAAGATGGACCCGGATCGAGAGAGCAAGTCGTCTTTTTCACAGCTCCAAGAAGCTTATCCACGTCATCGGTACTCACCGATTGGAACTCATCCAGTAAACTGACATCAACTGAGCAGCTGGACACCTCATCCTTGGCCACTGAACAAATATTGGCGTCCAAGTCGGCTCTAATCCGAGAGATTTTATCCACAAAGTGGGTGTTAAACGCCTCACAGCAGGCTGCTGTAGGCTCTAGTAGGGGGTTTGGCACGGGAGGAACCCGTGTCACCTCCCCCACAATCCTAAACAGCTCTGCCGGGCGGGACTCTGCAGATGCAATGCGTGCAGAACAGAGAGATCTCCACGCTGCACGCAGAGCCTCTCCATAGCTGCGAAGATGCAGTCTATAGCGAGTTCTGTCGGATGGGAGTCGAGTTTTTCGCCATTCGTGCTCTAGTCGTCGTCCAGCTCACTTCATCTCCCTGAGATCTTCCATGTACCAGGTTTTTCGATTCGGAGCAGGCTGGAAAGGACACTTGGGAGCTATTGTGTTGATAGCCCTAGTGATGTCAGTATTCCATGTGTCTACTAAGGCATGTAGGAAAGGGTATGTAGGAAACGGTATATTCAGAAGACATTCCTTACTTGTCAGTAAAAAAAAATCACACAAGAGAAAAAACATATACCATATATACTTGTGTACAAGTTGACCTCATGTATAAGTTGAGGTGGAGTTTTGGGACCAACATTACGGATTTTAATATGACCCGTGGATAAGTTGAGGGTGCAGTCAGTGACCCTCTGCTCCACTTGCCTCTTGGTGCCCCTTTAAGTGCTTGCTGCCCCGGACCCGTCCCTGCTGCTGTCTGCCTGCCTTTTGGTGCTCTGTGAGGGCAAGTGCCAGCCAAAGAGCCGTCTCTACTGCCCTCCCCACTGCTCCCTCTCTGCCTCTCTCTAGTTGAGGCTCAACTCTACCTCAAAGAGTTGCTCAAATTTATTTGTTTGTTCCTTTGCCTATTTTGGAAAGGAAAGAGTTAAAGAGAGGCCCCTTCGCCCTCCCTTTCATTTTGGGCTCTCCAGCCACTTGCTGCAAGGTTTCTGCCCCTTTAAGAACAGAGCAAACAGAGACTCAGCTCTCCCTGTTTTTGCTGGCGAAATGAGGCGAGATAATAATAATAATAATAATAATAATAATAATAATAATAATAATAAATCTTTCTTTATATACCGCCCTTCCAAAGATCAGGGCGGTGCACAACATATACATAAGTTAAAGCATTCCAACAACAAACAAACAATATCAATATCAATACAGCAATACATGACAATATGCCAAGCCAGCTCACAATGGGGGGGGCGGGGGAGATGAGGGAGAATTACACAGGAAGAGGAATATCAGGGGTAAGCCTGCCCGAATAGATATGTTTTTAACCCCTTTTTAAACTGGGTAAGAGAGGCGGCTAAGCGGAGCTCAATGGGCAACGAGTTCCAGAGGCTGGGGGCCGAGATGGAAAACGTCCTCTTCATGGTGGTTAATGATCTAGCCTCTGGGACTCTTAATAACTGTTGCCCGGTGGACCTAAGTGTGCGGGGCGGATTGTATGAAGAGAGGCGGTCCTTCAGGTACTCTGGGCCCAAGCCATTTAGGGCTTTATAGGTGATAACCAGCACTTTGTACTGAGCCCGGAAGTGAATAGGCAGCCAATGAAGATATTTTAGTACCGGTTTTATATGGCTGGCCCTGGAAGCACCAGTGACCAGCCGTGCTGCCATATTCTGCACTAACTGCAGCTTCCGAGTGTGATACAAAGGCTGCCCCATGTAGAGCACATTGCAAAAATCCAATCGGGAGGTTACCAGAGCATGTACTACTGTTTCAAGGTCCCTCCAGTTCAAGTAGGAGCGCAGCTGGCGTATCAGCCGAAGCTGAAAGCAAGTGCTCCTGACCGTCGCATCCACCTGAGAAGTGAGATGGAGCGACGAATCAAGGAACACCCCCAAGCTGCGTACTGTGTCCTTTACGGGAAGCGTGATCCCGCTCAGGACAGGTGGAACCACCTCCATCCTTGGGCTGGGAGAACCTATCACAAGTACTTCCGTTTTCTCTGGATTCAGGCTGAGTCTGTTTTCCCTCATCCAGCCCATTACCGATTCCAGACAGGCCATGAGAGGAGCGTTGCCATCCCTAGTCACTGCATCAGTCGGAGACATCGAGAAGACTATTTGGGTGTCATCAGCGTACTGATAACCCCGCGCCCCATACCTCCGGATGATCTCTCCCAGCGGTTTCATGTAAATGTTAAAGAGCATGGGGGACAGAATAGCTCCTTGGGGGACCCCAGATCTGAGGGCCCTCTTGTCGGAGCACACGTCCCCCAGCTGCACCATCTGGGACCTCCCAGAAAGGTAGGACCGGAACCACTGGAGCGCAGTGCTTCCAATTCCCACCTCTACCAGGCGTTCCAGAAGGATAGCATGGTCGATGGTATCGAAAGCCGCTGAGATATCCAAGAGCACCAGCAGGGACACGCTACCCCTGTCGATGCACAGACGGAGATCATCGACCAGAGCGACCATGGCAGTCTCAACCCCGTAGCCCACCCGAAACCCGGTTTGAAATGGGACTAGATAATCCGTTTCATCCAAGATCGATTGAAGCTGGATCGCAACCGCTCTCTCAATCACCTTCCCCCAAAATGGCAGCAGCGTAACTGGCTGATAGTTGTTATAAACCTGGGGGTCGAGGGAGGGCTTTTTCAATATCGGTCTTACAACGGCCAACTTAAGATTATCTGGAAACTGCCCTTCCCTCAAAGATGTATTAAGAATCTGGCATAACATTAATGTTACGGCCGGTCCCCCCTGTGCCACTAGCCATGAGGGACAGGGATCAAGAGAGCAAGTTGTTTTCCTAACACTTCTAAGGATCTTGTCCACATCCTCGGTACTGACCGACTCAAACTGATCCAGTACAACTGAGTCCACGGAAGCTCTGGACACCTCTGCTCTGGATTCTGCTTTAACACTGGCATCCAGACCTTCGTTTATCCGAGCGATTTTATCCGCGAAGAAGTTGTTAAATTGGTCACAGCAGGCCTTAGTAGGTTCAAGGATCTGGTTCAGGGCAGGAGGGAGCTGAGTTAGCTCTCTCACTACCCTGAACAGCTCTGCTGGACGCGACTCCGCGGACGTGACACGGGCAGTGTAGAACGAATTCTTAGCTGCTCATATCGCCTCTCCGTAGTCCTCCAAAAGGTGGTCTAGGAGAGCCTTGTCGGATAAATGCTGGTGTTTCTGCCAGGCATGCTCTAGCCGTCGCAGGACCCTCTTCCTGGCCCGGAGATCTTCCATATACCAGGGCTTCTTTTTGGAAGCGGGCCTGAGAGGGCGCTTGGGAGCGATACTGTGTATAGCCCTGGAGAGATCTGTGTCCCAGGTGTTAACTAGGGCATCAACAGTGTCGCCGTCATTTCCAACCATATATCCCTCTAAGGCTTCTTGGAACCTATCAGGTTCCATCAGCCTTCGAGGGTGAACCATTCTAATAGGTCCGCCACCCCCGGGGGGGATCTGGGTTGATGCCTTGATGCTTGCCTCCACCAGGAAATGATCCGTCCATGACAGGGCGGAAACATTAGTAATTTCCGCCCATGGAGTTTCCATGTCCGTACAGAAGACCAAATCAAGTGTATTCCCCGCAGAATGCGTTGGACCCATAACTAGCTGAGACAGGCCCATGGCTGTCATGGTATCCATGAATTCCCGAGCCGCACCAGATGGAACATCGTTGGCCGCGAAGGGGATGTTGAAGTCTCCCAGGACTAGAAGCCTGGGGGACTCCAACACCAGCTCCGAGACCATCTATGTCAGCTCGTTAAGGGAGTCTGTTAGCGCACGGGGTGGCCGGTAGACCAACAGAATCCCTAGACTGTCTCTAGCCTTCAGGGTCAGATAAATACACTCGATATAGGAAGTCTGACGAACATGGTTCCTGGTTAGAGACAAGATGTTTTTATGCACCAAGGCAACACCCCCCCCCCCGCCCATTTACCCTGTTCTGGTCCTTCACCGAGTACCCAGAAGGGAGGGCCTGAGCCCACACAGCATCCCCTTCAGGCCCGAGCCATGTCTCGGTTATGCACGCCAGGTCAAAGTTGTTGTCCTCGAGCAGGTCGTACAAAATGTGGGTCTTGTTCTTGATAGACCTGGCGTTGCACAGGAGCAGAGACAAGGTTTGTGGTATGGCTGGGGTGACCCTCAGGTCCTTTAGGTTAGGAGAAGGACTGGAAGGAGAGATAGATATTAAGCATCGATCTCGCCTTCCTTTGTTATACTGGTCCATACTCCTACCGCCATACCTCCCCTTGCCCCACACCACTTGAATAGGGGCCCAGCTCATATCAAGGGAGTTACCCTCTGCCTCCCCAACCAACCCTCCTCCCATGTCCATAGCCCCCCCCCCCCGAGGCTCAACAGGGCGGGTGAATTAGGAGGTGAGATGCAGCAAGAGTTAGGCTTTTCCCACATTAACAACAGCCCTCCTTTCCTTTTGTCCAGAAAGACTACTCTGGTCCCTTAACTTAAGAGAAACACTCCTTTGTTCCTTCCTTCCCTCCCTGCCTCCCTCCCGCGCTGCCCTTGCCCTGCTTGCCTCGCAGTGAACGAATTGCTGTTGCAAACTGGGAAACAATATCCCTATTTCTCTCCTTCCTTCCTTCCTTCCCTCGCTTGCTCCAAGAGAGCAAAAAAGAAACGTCCTCCTCTGCCCCTTTTTCACTCGTTTTGGACTCTGTAGCAGCAACTTGTCTTTCCTTCCCTTTCTAATTTTATCTAATTGTTACTATCATAGAGTGTACGCATCCGGCAGGCTTTTATATATCTCTTTTAAGTTTTACCAATTTTGTACAGCGCTGAGTATAATTACAGCGCTTTAGAAATAAAGTATAATAATAATAATAGCTCAGTCCTTTCCCACTTTTCCTTCCTGAGTGACGTGACTGTAGAACTTCTTTCTCTCTCCTTTTCCTGGTGCTTCAGTGGCTCCAGTGAGTGAGTGTTAAGGTTTGTACTTCTTTAAAATCCCTTTCCTTTCAAATGGGAAAAGAACATAGAATGGATAAGATATAATGACCTATTAAAAGAAGACAGTGTTGAAAAAATGGAATTACTTTCTAAAGAAGAATTAGAAATTAACGGAAAAAATATAAGTTGGTTTGGATATATACAATTAAAACAAAAATACAGTGGTCCCCCGGGTTACGAAAGTAATCCGTTCCGGGATTACTTTCGTAACCCGGAAGTGTTCGTAACCCGGGGGACCGCTTTTTTTGGTGCACAGCGCGCCGGAGAGCGCTGTTTTAAAGGGCCCGGGTTGCTTTTTTCTTTCGCAACCCGGGGATTTTTTCGGATCCCGGGGGCTTTTTTTTGGCCCCGGCCGTTTCAGGTCCCGGGGATTTCGTTCCCCGGGGGCTTCGTATCCCGGGGGACCACTGTACAAAGAAGATACAAAGGAAGGCTTTGAAAAGGATATAAATGAGTTGGATAAACTCATATGGGAAAAAGACAAAGGAAAAATTTCCAAATTATACAAAGTGTTTTTAAAGAGAGAACTAGAACAGGAGACAGTATCTACATATATGATCAAGTGGGCACAAGAAATAGGCCATGTAATACCATTAGAAAGATGGGAAGCGGCTTGGGAAAAATCCAGTAAATTCACTGCTTCACAAGATCTTAGAGAAAATTACATAAAAATAATTAATCGATGGTATTATACGCCTTTGAAAATTGCTAGAATATATAAGCTAAAGGATAATGGTTGTTGGAAATGTGAAAAAGAAAACGGCTCCTTTACCACATGTGGTGGGTATGTCCAAGAGTAAAAAAATGTGGGTCGAAAATACATAAAAAATACAGCAGATATTGAACATCGAATATCCATTAGTTCCAGAATTATATTTATTAAATATAACCGCGATTTTAGATGTGGAAACAGAAAGAAAATATTGGAGAATAATCCTGTATTTAATAATGGCTGCCAGGATGTTACTGGCAAAAAACTAGAAATTGAGTTATATACCTACATTAGATGAATGGTTTCAGAAAGTTATAGAACTTAAAGACATGGATTGCCTAACAGCATTAATTAATAACAAATCCAAGGAGAAGATTGAAAAAGAATGGGATCCTTTTAAAAAATATTTGAAGGAGATATGGGATATAAAAGGGGAACTGTTATAAGAAAGAGGAATGAAACAATGATACCTAATAAACAGAGAAGTTAGTATTGCAAGGATGTAGTATATATATTGTGGGACTTTTGTTATTTTTCATATCATGGATTTTTTTTTCTGGTTTCGGTTTCGTTTGTTTGCTGGTTTATGGTGTGATATGGTTGTACATATGTAATAGTTGTAAAACTGTTAAATGTAAATGTTTCCAAATGAATCAATAAAAAAAAATAAAGTTCTAGTATCAACCATGCATGGGGAAGAGTGAAAAAATAAATTAAAATAAAATCCCTTTCCTTTCCTGAAGCAACCAACCTGGTGAAATCTCTCAGGCTCAGCTAGCAAGAAAGCAAGGCTCCCTCTCTCATGGAAAGGGGAAGGCAGAAGCCTCTGAAATACCTAGTCCTGGCTCCGAGTCCTCTTGCTACAGAGTCCAACTCCAAAGGGAGAGGAAAAAAGGGACAGAGCAGGAGGTCTCTTTTTTGCTCTCATGGAGCAAGCAAGAGAAGGAAGGAAGGAAGGAGAGAAGCTCCACAGTTTCGCTGGCGAGGCAAGCAGGGCAGGGAGGGAAGGCAGCCTTTCTCTGTCTTAAGGGCAGTCTCCCGGGACAAAAGATGTCCCAATCAACTCCCGCTCCCCCAAAAGAGCCTCGGCTGCCATTATTGTGAGCAGCATTACTGTATAGACCCGCCTATAAGTCTACCCCTGATTTTTGGATCCTTTTTTTAGCATAAAATTTTCAACTTATAGATGAGTATATACGGTAAATGCTTTCAGTGTGGAAAAGGTTTCATTGAGAAAAGAGCCCCACCACCACCACCACCACCACCAAAATACACATACAAGAGGGAAACCCTTTCAATGCCTAGAGTGTGGGGAAAGAGTCCTCAGTCACCATCAAGCAACTCAAGGGGAGAAGCCATTCAAATGCTTGGAGGGAGGGAAGAGTTTTATTGGGAAGAAACTGCTCACTCATCACATAACTTACACAGGAGGGACGCCATTGAAATGGAACGTTAGTACTTACCTGAGATACGTCCCTTTCCAGCAGAGAAGGTCCGAACATCCTCTTTGCAGAGTGTGGAAAAGCTTTCACTCAAAAGAATCAAGCAAACTCACAGGGCAGAAGCAATTAAAGGTATTTGCTTAAAATGTTAATGCTGTCCAGAAGGTTGAAATGTTTTGTTTTTAATTCATGTGTGCATATTATTAGTTTAAATAAAATGTTTGATGAAACATGTTGAACTCCTCCTCTTTTTTGCGGTGAAAGAACCCATCCCCATTATTTCCATGTTGTTGCTGTTATTGGTGCCAAGTCTCTTTTAATGAAGTCTGAGCATATCCCTCTCACCTATGTATGAGGTGAATCTATTTTCATTGTATCCCCTTTTCTCCCAAAATTGGGATTGAAAGATGTTTACAATGTAAAAGAACAATACAATTCTTGTGCCCAGCCAGCTTTCTAGAGACGGAGAGCCTTAGTCCTGCCTCTGATGGGTCTACTAGACCTTTGCATCTGGACTGCAGCAGCTTAGACTAGTCCAAAGCAGGAGCTGAGAAGATGAAGCCGAAAAGGGTGTGAGCCATCTCTTCAAGACCCAGGAATCCCTGGGTGGTTTAGAAGGAAACAGTGGGCCACCACTTAGAATCATAGACTTGGAAGGGACCACAAACGCCATCCAGTCCATCATCCAATTTGATTTACAGTAATCAAGTCTAAATTGATGGCCCATGAGGATTCTAAGATTGTATGATGGTTTGATGGCTTGATACTCCTGCCATGTAGGAAGACACACTCAAAGCAGCCCCGACAGATGGCTATCCAGGGTTGTTTCAGAAAGTCTAGAGAAGGAGATTACAATACACTCCAATGCAGTCTATTCCCTTGTCAAGTAGCCTGAGGAAATTATTCCTAATGTTCAGTTGGAATCTACTTTCCACACAGTTTGAACCTGAACCTATTGCTCCATGGTCCCTGGAGCATGGAAAAAATAAGCTTGCTCCATTGTAAATAGGACATCCCTTCCAATATTTAAGCACAGCTATCATGTTACCCCTTAACCTCCAGGCTAAGCATACCCAGCTCCTGAAGCCACTCCTCACAGGACATGGTTTCCATAACTTTCCCTGCTTTGGTTGCCTTCCTCTGGGCATGCTCCAGCTTGTTAGTATTCCTCTTGAATTGTGGTGCCACGTGGAGAGTGACAGAAGGAAAATTGAATGGGATGAGCAGAAATATTTGGTGGGGAGGGGAAGGGTAAAGCAGTGGCATTACTGAGGTATCACCTGATCTGGGTCCTGAAAAAGGGCTGCAGGGGTGATGGTGGACTGTCTGTTCCTCTTCCTCCCTTGCGCGCCCTCCTTCAGCCTCCGGTCTGCCACTTGGCTGAAGTGGCTGCTGGGCAAGCAAGAAAAGAAGGCTGCACCCCTTCTCACTAGCCCAGGGGCCACGCCAGTCCATCTGGCTGTACCACCCCACCTGGGCTGTCACCTGGTGCAGTCCGCATGGCTTGCACCTCCCTTGTGACGCCTCTGTAACTACCCCCGAGCAGTAATGCCATGTAGTAACTGCAGTAGTCTCTCCCCCCATGTAACTACACCCCTGAGTAGAAGCGCAATGTTGCATTCTTGGTTTCAGGGCTTGCTTCAACCATTTGGGTTGGCCATTGCACCAACAGAATGACAGATTAGAGTGGTCCTGGGCCTGACTGAAGATAACAATTTTGTTCCTTAAAAAACCGTGACCAGCAGTATTTTGGGATAGCTGTTCCACCATCCCTGGATTTTTTTTTAAATCTTTCCAATCAGAACAAATGTAGTGTTTACTGTCACCAGGCAGATGGGTTTTAGAGTCCTGGTTAACATCATGGCCCTACTCCAACAGCTGCCCAGTCATAGTTAATGTTAACTGTTGTTAACTTTGACTTATGAAGACCCTATGATTAGAAACACCTCCCTATGAACACCTCCAAATTGTATTAGCAATTTTGATCCTTTTTTCTTTGTATTAATTTGACAGTTTGCTGGGGAAAGATGATGCTGAAAACTGACTGGTGGAGTTATTTTTTTCTGTTACTACAACTTGCTTGCACTGTTCTTGTAGTTATGGGAGTGGGAAGATGAATCCCACTTGTTCTTTTTGATTTTGTTTGCTTCTACATTATATAACCTTTGGGAACCCATCTTCCATCAGCACACAGTGAGGGTACATCCAGCTCAGGGGCTCCTCATTTAGCCAGTTCTGGGAACTGGAAGGCCCCAAGGATTATCTGGGTAGAACTGGTTGTTTAGGGGCCCAATTCTACTATTGTTTGGGAGGAAATGGGGGACTTCATCAGCAAAAGGCATTAAATGCTTCTCTGCTAGAGATCATCTATTGCATCGTTTCTCACCAATAAAGCTTAGCTTATAGCAATAAGATGTGCCAATACAGGTTGAGTCTACCTTATCTGGAATTCCAAAATCTGAAATGTTCCCAAAGCAT
Organism: Urosaurus nigricauda; assembly: GCA_034509955.1. Classification (NCBI taxonomy): domain Eukaryota; kingdom Metazoa; phylum Chordata; class Lepidosauria; order Squamata; family Phrynosomatidae; genus Urosaurus; species Urosaurus nigricauda. The sequence goes on along the minus strand of JAOEGL010000002.1, from coordinate 321,589,357 downwards.
CTACATGGGCAGCTGATACAGTGGCACCTTTGCTTTCTGATGGTTCAGTGTACACAAACTTTGTTTCATGCACAAAATTATGTTTCAAATTAGGTATAAAATTAAGCTATGTGTATAAGGCGTGTATGAAACATAAATGAATTTCATGATTAGACTTGGGTTCCTATCGCCAAGGTATCTCATTATGTATATGCAAACACAGTTGGCCCTCCACATTTGCAGCTTTGACTTTTGAAGATTTCATTAGTGTGTTCTCTCTAGGAATCTCTAGGTCCTCTAGCACAACTCTATGGCCAACATTTGCCAAAAATACTCCAAAATCCAAAACACCTCTGGTCCCTAGCATTTCGGATAAGGGAGACTCAACCTAAATCTGGTACCAACTGAAGTCTTAAGAAAGCTTGGAATTACACACAGTTCCAGACCAGATCGGACACATTTCTGACTGAAGCTTTTTCCACATGGCCCATAAACCCAGCACAAAAGCAAAGGGCACAATCTTGGCATACTCTCCAAAGACAGTAATGCAGAAGTAAATTGCACTAACTTTGGTGACCCCAAGTTCTCCCAAACTGCAAAGAACCATTTGTCTCATGTTAAAAATTATGCTGGAAGATGTTTTTGCATGTGGGTGGAAATGTTGGTTTTGTTTCTTGATCAGTTTCTCCTCCAGATGGATTTTCTGACGTCGGATAAAGTATGAACTAGCGCTGAAACTCCTCCCGCACTCTGAACACTTATATGGTTTTACCCCAGTGTGAATCTGCTGTTGCCTTATAAGACGCGAGCTCATATGGAAGTTTTTCCCACAGCTCAGGCAGACATACGGTTTCTCTCCTGTGTGGGTTCTCTCATGAGCAAGAAGGTCTGAGCTCTTGTTGAACATTTTGCCGCACCAGCACTTGTATGGCTTCTCCCCTGTATGGGTTCTCTCATGAGCAATCCGGGTAGATTTTTGACTGAAACTTTTCTCACACTCCAGGCACTGAAACGGCTCTCTGAAAGAGCAGGCTAAATATCTCACAAAACTACAAATCCCACAAGTCCATAGTATTGAGCCATGGCGGTTAAAGCAGTGTCAAAACTGGATTATTTCCGCAGTGCAGGTTATGGTAGCATCCCATGGAATCCTGGGATTTGCAGTTCAGGGAGAGGGATCTAGAATCCTCTGCTACAGAGCTTGAGTAGGTCAGCAAACTGCAAATCCCAGGATCCCATAATATTGAGCTGTGGCAGTTAAAGCGGTGTCAGGATGGTTTATTTCTGCAGTGCTGACCGGGTCATGATAGCATCCCATGGAATCCTGGGATTTGCAGTTTAGGGAGAAGGTATTGCGAATTCTCTGCAACAGAGCTCCAGCAGGTCATCAAACTGTAAATCCCGGTATGGATTAAGCCAGAGGACTTAAAGTAGAATCATAGCACTATCATTGCGTAGCCTGAAAGGCCCCAAGGATTGTGTAGATGACACAGTATTTTTATTGCCGTAAATATAGTACCTTTTACAGATTGGGGGGGACACACTCTTCTTCCAGAAGCTGGTGTAGTCAAGGGCTGCATCCACACTACAGAAATAATCCAGTTTGACACTGCTTTAACTACCATGGCTCAATGCTAGGGAATATCCTGGGATTTGTTGTTTATTGTGGCACCAGAGCAGTGTTACAGAAAAGGTTTCCCAAAACTACAAAACCCCAAAATTTCCTAGCATGGAGCCCTGCCAGTTAAGGTGGCATCAAACTGGATTACTTCTGCAGTGCAGATGCAGCCTCCTTTTCCTCCCTCCTCCAGTCCAAGCAAGGTGAGAGAGGAATAAAATCACAGGCTCCATCTGCACTACAGAAATAATCCAGTTTGATACTACTTGAACTGCCACGGCTCTATGCTATGGAAGTCTGGGATTTGTAGCTTTGTGAGACCTTTATCCTCCTTTGTCAGATAGCTCTGGTGCCCCCCAACAAACTACAACTCCCAGGATTCCCTAGCCTTGAGCCATGGTTGGTATTTCAGGCTGCATCCGCACTGCAGAAGTAATCTGGGTTGATATCACTTTAGTTGCCAGCGCTCAATGCCATGTGATTCTGGGAAGCTCTGAGATGTGACCATAATCGTTGACATGGAATCAGACTCCAAAAACCATGGAGGGTACATACCCACTGTGTCTGTTGCTTCTGCTGCTATGTTGAGTTGTTGCTTCTTGTGTGTCTCTTCAAGTTGTTTCCAATTTTTGAGGGCCCTATCCTGTGGTTTTCTTATCTGGATTTGTTCAGAGGAGGTGTGCCCTCATCTTCATCTGATTCTGCATTAATTCTGAAGTGTAGATACAGCTTAAGAGGCTGCTTTAATTAGTCAGTAAGCCTGAGGGCAGGGGCCTGTGTAATTAAAAATAATAATTGTAAGCCACACTGATAGCCTTTAAGGCTGAAAGGCGGAGTATAAATACTCTAAAGATTTCGTAGGGCAGAACCATGACAGTTAAAGTGGAATCATACTGCTATAACTGTGTAGTGCAGAAGGGCTCCAGATGTTTCCTAGCTTCTGTTCTCTTCCACTCCTCAGTTTAAAAAGGCTCTAGGCTCCTCCAGACAGGGAAAATGTCTCAGGAAGTTGCTGGAGATATTTGCAATATTTGTTGCTGTAGTTGTCAGGTTTTGATTTTTGTTTAAAAATATCCAAGCAACGTTTCCCTTGTCCCAAACTATTTTCTGGCAACATTTGAGTCCCAAGCTCGAATGGGTTTCTGTTCCATTTTGAAATGACTTGGAATAATGTATTCCTTTCTCTTCTCCTCTTTGATTGTTTAATTGGGAGTAATAGTAATAATAATAATAATAAGTTTTATTTCTAGCCCGCCCCTCTGAACGAGCAATCCGTCTTGAACTCCCTTCTCTTTTAGCGTACCTGACCATGGGATCACCCCTAATATTTCTCTAAGTTTATTGAAATCAGCTCTCCTAGTCTGACTGCCTAGCTTCTCCTTTCCACTGTATAACAAACTCCAGGAGAACATGGTCACTTCCACCTAAGGATCCCACCACTTGCACCCCCCCAACTAGGTCTTTCATGTTGGTTAAGATCAGATCCAAAATAGCTGACTCCCTTGTTGCCTCTTCCACCTTTTACACAATGAAATTGTCTTCCAACCAAGTGAGGAATTTGCTAGACCTTGACGATTTGGCAGAATTTGAATTCCAGCAAATGTTAGGATAGTTGAAGTCACCCATTACTACTATATTTCTCCTATCCTATCTGTTCTAGAAAGGCATCATCCAATTCCTCTGCCTGAGTCGGGGGACTGTAGTAGACTCCCACAGTAACATCCCTGATGTTTCCCTCTACAGGTACTTTAATTTTTATCCAGATGCTCTCCACTTGGCTTCCAGTATTGATGTCCTGGATCTCTTCACAGGTGCAAATATCCCTTACATATAATGCTATTCCTCTTCCTTTCTTGTTTGGCCTGTTTTTCTTAAAAAGGTTATATCCCTCTATTTCTACATTCCAATAATGAGACTCATCCCACCAGGTTTCAGTGATGCCTATTATATCATATTTCCCCTGTTGTGCTAGGATTTCAAGTTCATCCTGCTTATTTCCCATGCTCTGTGCATTAGTGTAGAGACATCTAAGACCATGTGTCCCCTTTACTTGCTGCCTGTGCATGTTTTTTTTTTTGCCTCCTACTGTTGGGTCCTTGCACTGTTTGCCTTGTTCCCTCTATGTCCGTTTCAGTATTTATTCCAGCCCCTTTGCCTCCCCAAATGCTGTCTCCCTTCCCCACATAACTCAGTTTAAAGCCCTCCTGATCAGATTCTTCAGACTGTTTGCAAAAACAGTTCTGCCAACTGGCATGAGATGCAGCCCATCCTTTGCCAGAAGTCCCTCCTCATGGAACTGCAGCCCATGATCCAAGAATCCAAACTGTTCTCGGCGACAACATCTGCGGAGCCAGTTGTTGACATCTGCGATTTTCCTCTCTCTTCCTGGACCATGCCCTTCTACTGGAAGAAGAGACGAGATGACAATCTGTGCATCCATTTCTTTCAGCTTCTTTCCCAGAGCCTCATAATCCCTTCTGATATTCTGAAGGCTGTGTCTTGCTGTGCCATTTGTTCCCACGTGGATCAAAAGGAAGGGGTATTTGTCAGTAGGTTTGACCAGTCTTGTCAGCCTCTCTGTCACATCACGGATCTTTGCCCCAAGGAGACAACACTCCTCCCAAGACATCTTGTCAGGCCCACAAATCACTGCTTCTGTACCTCTGAGCAAGGAGTCCCCCACCACCACCACACACACCTCCTCTGAGGCTTAGCAGCGACTGTTCCCTGCGATGGAACTCCCAGGCTCCCCTGCTCTGTCCCTGAAGTCTGTCCATGCTGGTCTACCTCATCCTCCTTGATAAGGGAAAGGGCTTCAAAACTATTCTGTAGCTGTAAGCTCCCACAGCTATCCCTGATTTTCCTGATTCTCTGTGTGACATTCCTCCAACTGTCTGCCTGTTGTGTACATGAAATGACATTCTCATCCCCAGCAACTTCCTCTGTATGGTCCCCTTCCAAGATCATTCCTTCAGTTCTGTCCAGGAAAACGTCTTGCTCCCTGACATGCTGAAGTGTTGCTATGCTGGATTCCAGCTGCTGTACTTTCTCCTCCAAGAGTGCTACCAACTTGCACGTGGGGCATGTGAAGCTCCCCACATCTCTAGGCAAGAAGACAAACATTCCACAAGTGTTACAGGTGACTGCAGCAGTTCCTTCAGTGACCATTGTGATTGCAGGCACTGAAACAAGACTGTGGGCTTCCTCTTCAAAAAAAATCTCCTGGTAAACAGCAAGGTCAAAGCCCCCTGATGGCCTGGCCTATTTCACAAATCTCTGTCAGTGAGTTCACTTTCCTCTGGGGTGGGGGAACGGCGCACAGCTCTGAGAGGAGTTCTGTGTAGCTGGTCTTCTAGCTCCTCCCACTAGTGACTCACAGATGTGACTCACAGAAGCTCCTCCTCCTCCTCTGCAACAGACACACACTTAAAATGGCCACCGAGAAGCTGTTCTTCCCTCTTCTCTCTCTAGCAGCAACTGGTCTGCAACTGGCTCTGAGAGGAGTTCTATGTAGCTGGTCTCCTAGCTCCTCCCACTAGTGACTCACAGATGAAGCTCCTCCTCCTCCTCTGCAACAGACACACACTTAAAATGGCCACCGAGAAGCTGTTCTTCCCTCTTCTCTCTCTAGCTGCAAGTGGTCGGAAGGTTTGCAGTTTGACGCCCAAGTGCTCCCATCACTAGTCCCAGCTTTTGCAAACCTTGCAGTTCAGAAACATGCAAAAGTGCAAGTAGATAAATAGGTACTACTTCGGTGGGAAGGTAATCCTCATACTGGCCTCCTGACCACAGAGTTGTCTTTGACAACGCTGGCTCTTCAGCTTAGTAACAGAGATGAGAACTGCCCCTACAGTCACTCAGTTGCAACTAGACATTCATGTCAAGGGGAAACCTTTACTTTTAGGAGATTCACTAGATGATCCCTGGGTTACCTCCCAACTTTACAATGGTTCTATGAGAAAACCTCCATGGGCTGAGGTCCACAAAAGTTTAGGCCATTGTAAATTTGTTGCTCTTTAAAAGTGTCACAACACTCTTTGTTATTTTTACATCTTCCCAACATGATTATGTGAAGTCATGGCCCTTCTGTGTGGAATCTTGATTGGTTAACCTTTCTGTTCAACAGTCCGCCCACCCCATATGCAGGCTTACTATACATGAACTTGAGCTCAAGCAGACAGCAAACCCAGAGGGACAAAATGGTGCATGTGTCCCTGTGTCACACATGCGCAGAAGTGCACCGCCATTACAATCAACAGGGTTTGAGGTCCCGTGATTTGTTCCATACGGAGGGGGTCCAGAATGGATCCCCCATGTATACAAAGGGCCCATTGTACTTAAGCTTTTATTGTTGTTTGCATTTATCTGATTCCATGTGAACATGTATATTCAGATGCTAGTGGATATCTCATTGTTCAAGAACACTTGCCACAAGGTCCAAGTAGTGATGCACTTAGGGGAATCACTAGGGGGTGTGGTGAGTGTATATATATGAGTGAAGTGGAAAACTGGCTCCCAGCCCCACTGAATATGAGGACCCAAAAACACAGACAAAATAAACCTTGTTACCCAGGAATGGAGAATTGCCATAATTCCCCTGTTTGATCTCTCCACAAGGCTGTCTCTCCCCCTTGTATGACAGAACTCGGTCTGCTTTGGAGACGCTTTCAGCATCCTTTTTAGGCATTTGCAGCAGCACCTGGAATGGTCACCAAAAAACAAAACAAAACAAAAAAAGAGAAATGAACCCCCTAATGGGTAGTCTAAAGAGATTATTCCTTTTCATTTACTTTAGGAGATGGAATAAGGAACATTAATCTGGTCTATGTGAAATCAAAGGCTTTCATGGCGGGCATCTACAGTATAGTTTTTGTGAGTTTTTTGGGCTATGTGGCCATGTTCTAGAAGAGTTTATTCCTGCCATTTTGCTTGCATCTGTGGCTGGCATCTTCAGAGAATGCTGGCATGGAAGAGAGTGGTGTGTGTGTATACTGTGTGACCCCTAGGTTGGAAGAAGTGATTCCCATGTTGATCTGTGTGTTGTTCTGTTGTTGAATGGCAAGGCCTCAGGGTGGGAGGATATGCAAAGAGGATTTGTGTCTGTTTAATTAGAGATCATTGTCTGCTGGGAAAATCCCTGACCCTGGGCGGTTTTTCAGCAAATGCAAAAGAAAGATCACCCAAGCAGTGGTTCCTAAAATGCTGGTCCTCTACCCTGGAGTTTTGGACTCCAACTTCCGGAAGGCTTAGCCAGCTAGAGTGTGACACTGGGCAAGAGTCAGGAATTCTGGAAGGTGAAGTTAAAGACATATGGAGGGCCAAAGTTTGGGAACCACTGCATTACAAGCAGTGATGCCCAAATTTTGCTTCTCCATTTGTTTAGCACTTTAGATCTGAAGCACCAGCCAACTTGGCCAAGAGTCAAGAATTCTGGGAGCTGAAGTTTAACTATTGCTTTTAAAGTACAGGCAACAGATATTGTTGATTTCCTTTCCTTCCCTTGAGGATCTGACCAGGCGTGTTCCTTGCAGTACCATGCCAACACACGTCTACACAAAAGTCAGACGGGTATACTTGTCTGAATGTTGGACCGGGTACTCTGGAAACCTGGGTTCAAATGAAGGCTTGGCTATGGAAACCCACTGTGTGACCTTGGGCAAGTCACACTCTCTCAGCCTCAGGGGAAGGCAATGGCAAACTTCCTCCGAACAAATCTTGCCAAGAAAACCCCATGATAGGTTCACTTTAGGCTCACCCTAAGTCTGAAACGACTCGAAGGCACACAAGAACAAGGGAGAAATGGCACAGCAGCCTTAAAGGTGGCGTGAACCCAATATCCACAGCTCTTCTGACAGCTTAATTTTCAGCCATCATCTTGCAAACTAACAGTATGGAGAGTCTACTCTGGGTTTGAATCTGACCTTCAAAGTCACTATCCAAGACAAGGGTTCTACATTTGATTATATTGATGTGTAACTTGTACTCAGGACAAGAAGCCACCCTTAGGACAGAATACAGTATGAAGAAACTGAATGGGTCTTCTTGGCAAGATTTGTTCAAAGGTGGTTTCCTTTTGCCTTCCTCTGAGGCTGAGAAAGTGTGACCTGCCTAAAGTCACCCAGTGGATTTCCATGGCTGAGCAAGGATTCAAACTCTGGTCCAGGAGTTGTAGTCAATTGCTCAAACCACTGCACCATGCTTGCTGGCCCTTGATCACTTTGACTGCCATCTAACTGTTGAATCCCCTTTTGAAACTTGTGAAGCTAGTAGTTAATCTTGCCCTCATCTTTTGGCAGGGTGTTCTGGATTGCAACTTAATCTGGATCGACTGTTTTCCAGAAAAGCAGGCTATAAACCTTGAAGGCAGGTGTACTGTGGGTAATTTCTTCGTTCTACACAATCAACAAAATCAACCATTTTCAATAAAAGAAAAAAAAAACATTTATTCTGTTACATCAGCAAGACGTTCTTGCTGGTAATTGAGCCAGTCCCTGAAAAAGTCATCTGCAAATCATGTACATTTTTTCGTGTTATTCTGGGAATTGTAGTTCCCCCAAAGGAACTTTTCCAAGTGCTTTGTCTTCATGAGTAGAAGATGGTCCCTTGTTTTAAAGTTTCCGTTAAGAAAGAAAAATCTGCAGAGATCACCTATAACGAGTCTTTGAAAAGTTGCTTCTTTCAACTATTCCCTGAATTATAGGATTTGCGAGTCCACAAATCAGAACATTCCCAAACTTCAATTCTCGATTACAGTACGTGTACTTGTTTATATTTTTTCTTCCTTCCTTATACAGTATAAGCTAGAGTGCATCCACACTACACAATTATAGCGCTATGATACCACTTTAACGTCCATACCTATGGAATCCTGGGATCTGCAGTTTGGGACAAGTGCTGAGAATTCTCTTCCAGAGAATTCTAGTGCCATAAAATTCAGGGCAACATACCTGGGTACTCCAGTGTGAAAATCTGAGCATCTCAAGAAACTACAGATCCCAGAATTCCACAAGGCAGTTAAAGTGATATCATAATTGGGCAGCATACCCCGACTGAATTTTCTTCTGAATTTGACAACTGCTCTCCCTATTTCCAGTGTTTAGAAGTGAGTGCCATGGTTAAGTGGTCAAAAGTCAGGTACATGGAAGAGGGATCAGGAACTCTGGGGAACCCCAAAGTCTGAATACGTGCAAATCATTTTAGAAGGAGCCTATACTGGGAAGTGAGAATGCTTAGTGATTGTGGAATGTGCATTATCAGGGGCATCATTATCGGGGGCTGCGGACTACACTGGGTGAAAGACCTGTTACCCATAGTGCTCTGTATAAAATCATGGCATAAATGATATACATTTATATGACCCCTAGATGAACCCTGGCTGCTGGTCAAACCTAGAAACTGGCCAGACCAGAAAAGACTGGTCAGGCAGGAAAGAGAGGATTATAGCATAGTGGACACATCCTCTCAGACAATACCATCGCCAGATAGCAAAAGGGAGTCGCTTCAGATTGTGATCTAGTCATTAAGAGGTGTAATATTTGTCCTCCTGGTACATCTCCCTTATAATCCAGGGAGCCTTGAGTAATTTCCTCCAGGCCGCCACCACAAAGGATTAATCCCTTTGAGCCCATCAGACCCTATTGTACAAACAATCAGTCCACCATTAGGCACCTTTGCCAGAAGGGGTTTTTCCCCTATAAAAACCCCCAATTTTTGGCACTCAGTGTGCCAGCACAGAGGTCTGCATACTCCACGTCAGTCTGATCTCTGAACTGGTCACCAACAAGAGCTGCTCACTGAAATCACTGTCTCATTCAATTCCCAGAGGAGAATCTACACTTTGGTAAGCATCACCATTAGTCAAGCCTCAAACTATCCCCAAGGCTAACTACTGACTTTCCTCAGCCTTGTATGTGTGTGTGAGAGAGAGAGCATTGTGCGATTGTCTTTATCTTTAATAAATTGGACGTTATTAATTAGACAAGCCTGTCTCTGCTCAATTTCTTGGAACCTGGTCTTCTTGGTATTCACAGCGGGAGGCGACCTCGCAGGGTTGTTGTAGCAGACCCATCTCGCAATTTGAGCTAATAGTAAAATTCCCCAACTAGGCTCTTGGCTACAGACCAAAGGGGGTGAATACCTGTGGGACGGTCACTTGTCATCCGTTTTATCCCACTTTTGCCAGCCAGGGTGCCTTTGCAAAAGAGGGGAAGGTGCCTCCACTGAAGAACATTGCTTGCCTGCCTGCCCAGATCCTTCCATGGCTGGCCAGGCAAAGCTGAGGGAAGGAAGGAATCAGAACCATCCACTACTGTCACCGCCACCCTACACAAAGTTTAGTGACACCATCGGTTATTATGGGGGGAGGGAATGGAGCGGCTGGAATTCTATACTGCAACATTTTGTTACAGTGTTCAGGTCCTATATGTGCTTTAATAAACTTAGATCCAAGATCATATCCTCCCAAGTGCACCTGCCACCATCTCAGGGCTAGGACTGGAGAGGTGGAGTGGGTCAGGCTCAGGCAGTGGCAGGAAGACCTCACGGCTTCCGAGACCCAAGGGAAATGTAACTTCTCGTCAACAGATAGTTATGCCTCTCCTATTCTTCACCCTGAAGTGCATCTTTCTAGAGATAGAGCATGTGAGATAGAGCACAGTGAGGATGTTGGGGGTGATGGGGACATGTCCCAGACTCGGCAGATTCCAATCCCTGCAGCACCCTTGTTACAACATCTACTTTACCTTTCACATCGTTCAGGCAAAGACTCCCACCTCCAAAATACTCACGTTCATCCTTTCTGAAAGGGGGCTTGGAAGGGGGTAAATGAATAAAACAAAAATTCTCTTTTGTTGTTTCAAAGCTCTTTCCTAATCTTTCCTGGGGATTCCTCCTGCCTCACCATAGATGAGTGGCCCCTGCATATATTGATCCTAGCTGATATATTTTAATTGCTGAGCTGGGGAAAATTTCCCACTTTTTTGAATTTCAACTGGAAAATATCATATGCTCTATCCCACAGAATGGGAGTTCCAGTGCCTTCAAAGAAAAAGCATAACCCCCTGCCCCAACCTCTTTTCTAACTCCAAGCTTGCACTCTGCACAGTGTGAGGTCAACCACGCATTTGGCGGTGGACTCTGGACCGCAATACTTTATGCCTGACACAGGCTATATCCACACTGCAAAAATGATCCAGGTTAAAACCACTTTTACTGTGACTCAGGCTGCAGTCGTATTGCAGAAATGATGCAGTTTGACATTGCTTTAACTGCTGTGGCTCTGTGCGATGGAATTCTGGGAACTGTGGTTTTGTGAGACATTTAGCCGCCTCTGTCAGAGAGGCTCTGGCACTACAACAAACTACAATTCCCAGAATTCCATAGCACTGACCCATAGCAGTTAAAGTGGCATCAACCTGGATTATTTCTGCACTACGGATGCAACCAAAGAAATATAATATATACCCAGAGAATTTGAAAACCAGTAATTTTTAGCATACCATAGGACTCTTTGAAAATACAAAGCCACTTTCAAATACATGAGACCATTGGTCTACCCAGTCTAGGGCTGCCTGTTGTGCTCTGCTATTTTTGGAAGTGCCTCTCTGTTGGACTGAAATAGAAGATGACCTTTCTCATCTGTTACCTGAAATCCTTTTAGCTGGAGATGCCAAGGATCAAAGCTATGAAAATTTGCATGGGTAGGAGGTGCTCATAGGCAGAAGATTATCTCCAGATAAAGCTTCCCTGAAACTCCAAAAATGCAATGTATCCTTTCTGTCCTCCTTTGAGATGGAAATCTGTCAGTCATCATGAGTCTGAAGGCCTCACTTCTGTCTCTAGAACTCTTCATGGGCCACAGATTACCAAAAAATAAAGAAAAAAGAAAAAGAAAAGAAGTATTACACATTTGGGGGAGGCAGTAAAAAAAAGGTGATCTGAGGAGTCTGGAGAGATTGAGAGCCCCCAAAATAGCCTTGGGGTGGGGGCTACTTGTGGCCCCAGGGCTTCACCTTCCCCATCTCTTTTTTAGATGGACTTCTCCCATTGCGAGAAGGTGAGAAACCAGGGAGAGATCTTCTCTTGCCTTTCAGGAGAAATATCCCTTCTGACTCCCGTGAGTTCTCTGATGTTTAACAAGATGTGCGGTTTGACGGAAGCTCTTCCCACAAGCTGAGCAAATATAGGGTTTCTCTCCTGTGTGGATTCTCTGGTGTCGAAGAAGATGTGAGCGGCGATTAAAGCTCCAGTCGCAGTCTGGGCACTTTAACTTTTTTTTCCCTTTGTAGGCTCTCTTATGGTTATGAAGGCTCAGGTTTAGACTGTTTCTTTCATCACATTTGACACATCGATGGGGCAGCTTCCCTGCCTGTGTCGTCTGGCCTAAGCTTTTCCCACAATCTGTACATTTATTAAGACTCTCATTTGGGTGCACTATTCTCTGATGTCGATTGAGAGTCGTTCTGCGGGTGAAGCTCTTCCCACAAATGAGGCACATATTCTTTCTTGTCCCTTGGGGTCCTGTTTTGGGGATCGTGAATTTAAACCAGGCACCCTCCTGGTCTGCCACAGATTGTGATTTCCAGCTTTCTTCTGTCTTCTGTCTTTTGTCTTCCATCTTTTGCCCACTTTGGTTCTCTTGCTCAGAGACTTCTGTTCCTTCCAATGTCACCTGAAGGAGTTCCCCCTCGTTCTGAATTATCCATCTATTACCTGCTACCAAAAAAAAAAAAAAAGATATAAAGAAATAAACATTAGGATTATGACCTCCCATGAAAAATGTGAATAGGGGACTGGGAAAGAATTGCACTATTAGTTTTTTGTGGAGCTTTCAAGCTATGTAGCCATGTTCTGGAAGAGTTCCTTTCTGACATTTCGCCAGCATCTGTGGCTGGCATCTTCAGAGAAAGAAGATGCCAGCCATAGATGCTGGTGAAACATCAGAAAGGAACTCTTCCAGAACATGGCCACATAGCCCAAAAGCTCCTCAGAAAACTATGGATGCCAGCCATGAAAGCCTTCGACTCCAAATTGCACTATTTCTACCAGTTTCCTCTGTGTCTACGTCTTAAAAATAAGATTTTAGAGTAGGACGGGATTCCAAGGGACATCTAGTCTAATTGTTTTAAAACAATTAAAATCAGCTTGCTAAAATAAATATAAAATTGTATTAAATATACAAAAGTTAAAAACATAGATAAAACACACTCCCTGTATCTGTCAACAAATATGGAAAACAAAAGAGTGGCCCTCAAATTGGAAATGCTCAATATACATCCCAGTCCGCAAGAAAGAGGACATCAAGGTTTGCAGTAACTACAGGATAGTTGCATTAATCTCCAATGCAAGCAAAGTGATGCTCAAAATTTTACAATGACTTTTAGCATACATACTGCAAGAAATGCCAGATGTTTAAGATGGGTCCAGGAGAGGAAGAAACACTAGGGATCACATTGCAAATACATATTGGATAACGGAACCCATCAAAGAATTTCAGAGGAAAATTAGCCTGAGCTTTATAGATTATAGAAAAACCTCTGAGTGTGCAGATCATGAAAAACAATGGATGATTCAAAGAAATGGGTGAGCCACAGCTTTTTTGTTCTGATACGTAACCTGTACTCTGGACAAGAGTTACCATCAGGATAGAACATGAAGAAAGGCTGCAGGCAAGGCTGCCTTTTATCACTATATCCGTTTAACTTGTCTGCTGAACATATCACACATAAATTAGAATTAGACTTGGAAGAAGGAGGAATGAAAACTGGAGGAAGGAACATCAAAAATTTAAGATATGCAGATGACACCATAATGCTAGCAGAAAACAGGAAAAGTTTGGAAAGATTACTGAAGAAAGTCAAGGAAGAAAGTGCAAGGGCAGGTTTACAGTTGAACATTAAGAAAACAAAAGCAATGGCCACAGATGATTTGCATACTTTTGAAGCAGACATTGAAGATATTGAAATAGTTCAAGATTTTACATTCCTTGGCTCAGTCATTAATCAGAATGGAGACTGGAGTCAAGAAATCAAAAGAATAGAACTTGGAAGGACAGTTATGAAGGAACTGGATAAGATCCTCAAGTGTAAAGATATATCTTACAGTGGGCCCTTGTTATCCACTGGGATTTGGTTTGTATGGGTAACAAATTTGTGGATGCTCAAGTCCAACTAAATAGAGTGGCAAAGTAAAATGGTGTCACTTATATAAAATGGCAAAATCAAAGTTTGCTTTTTGGAATTTATACGTTTGAAAAAATATTTTCAAGCGGTGGATAGTTGAATCCATGGATAAAGAACTCGTGGATATGCGGGAGCCAATTGTATTCCCAATTTCTATTTATGGTTGTGAAAGCTGTACAGTGAAAAAAGCTGATAGGAAGAAAATCAACTAATTTGAAATGTCGTGCTGGAGAAGAGTTTTGTGGATACCTTGGATTGCCAAAAAGTCAAATAAATGAGTCTTAGAGTGAATTAAGCCTAACTCTCCCTAGAAGTGAAGCTAAGTAAACAGACTTTTGTACTCTGGACATGACCTGAGAAGATATGCCTCACTAAAAAAGACAATAATGCTTTGTAAAGGACAAGGCAGTAGGAAAAGAGGAAGACCTAATTATAGATGGATTATTCAACCAAGGAAGTCACAGCGCTTAGTGTATATGATCTATTAAATATAGGGTGGCCTGGTGGTCTGTTGTTCATAGCATTGCCATAAGTTACCAGCAAAACCACTCTGGCAGCTGTTCCTGCTGAAAGGTAGAGTGTAAGTAAACTAAATAACTAAATGCAGTAACACATGACTAGGTGTTCCTGAAAGATAGGGTGGCATCCTCATGAGGAGGACATCTACATGTGTGACTTTCTCTTATGTGTTCAGATGTCCTTTTTTGAATACTACAGCGGTGGGTATTTATTTCCTCCCTTCCACATCACTTAAAGGTCACCTCTCCCCCTTTCTTTTCTGCAAATTTGAATAATAATGTTGCCAGATCTCAAGGCCTGGCCCTGAGTCTCTAGTTTTCATCAGTCCTCTCCAGGCAGGAGATGAGGGTGCAAATTCTTCAGTTTTGGAGGAATCAGCTCCAGACAAGAGGAGTGGGCTGGGTGCAGATTTCCAGTTCAACTTGCTACAATGTGCAAGGCTTAATTGATCTGTTGCTGCAACTTACAAAGATTCCCCAAAGAGTCTATGGAGTTTATCATACGACTGAATTTGGGGGTATAATGCAATGGCAATCCGAACACAATCATGGGGTTTCACGTAATTGTGTATGAGTGTATCTCACGCGATTTCGGGCAATGGGAAGTCATTCCGAACGCAATCATGGGGTTTCACGTAATTACGTATTAGAGTATCTCATGCAATTTTGGGCAATGGGGGAGTCATTTTCAGGCAATGGGAAGTCATTCTGAACGCATTCAGAATGCAATTAGATTTCACGTAAATTCACTAAACTAGCGAATTTATGTGAATTCGAATTGGCTCCATTCAAAATTGAGAGAAATTCCTCCCATGTGATAAATTTCTATTTCTTTACTTAGTTAGCTTACTCCTTGCCTCCTAGTCACTGTGATGCAAGGGCTCACCCTCCATTACGCTCTAAATTCACTTTATGGCTAGAAGCAAGGAGGCTAGATTTAATGTTCTTACTTCATCTCTAAATTTAATCTCCTTAATTCTGTCTTTTTAAATTATTGTAATCTGCCTTAAATCCCACGGTGGGAGAAAGTTGGGATATAAATCCTTGAAATAAATGAATAAATAAATGAGAAGGGGAATCATTTCACCTTGCTGAGGGAAAAGACATATTCATGAGGGACTAATCTGCACTGCAGAATTAATGCTGTGTGACATACCTTTATCTACCATGGCTCAGTGCTATGGAATTCTAGGGTTTGTAGTTTTGTGAGAGAACAAACTATAAATCCCAGGATTCCTTTCTGTGCTGGAGAGCAAACTATAAACCCTAGGATTCCATAGCATTGAGCCATGGCAGTTAAAGCAGTGTCAAAGTGCAAACTATAAACTCCAGGAATCCATAGCATTGAGCCATGGCAGTTAAAGTGGTGTCAAACTGCTTTATTTCTGCAGTGCAAATGCAGCCTCTCATGTTCTCTCTCTCTCTCTCTCTCTCTCTCTCTCTCGGACAAGCTGTGAGCATCACTCCTGAGGTTAAAATGTTAAAAATGATGGGATAACTTGGAGATGAGACCCAAGTCTAAACATAATTTAATGCATGTTTCATATACATTTTATAGACATATCTTGCAAGTAATTTTATACATAATATCGTTTGTGTATACTGAACCATCAGAAAGTAAAGGTATTACGATCTTAGCCATTAAATGTGGACAATTTTGGGTTCTGGAATATTTTAGATTTCAGAATTCCAGATAAGGGAGGCTCAACCTGTACCCCCACAATAAGAAATGTTGACATTTCAATGTAGTAAGTAATTTTGGAAATACTTCATATCTATCTTTTTTTGGTATGTTGTGTGGCCTTCCCTGAAGTTGCTCACCTGTGTGGATTCCCACATGTCTTACAAGGTTTTCTCTCCGAGTGAAGCTTCGACCACAGACTTTACATAAGTGTGATTTCTCCCCTGTGTGGAGTTGCTGGTGCCGAAAAACGTTTGCTCTTCGTGTGAAACTTTGCCCACATACTGTGCATATATACAGCTTTGGTCCTGGATGAATTCTCTGATGTCTCTTAGGGTTGGTCTTCTGGGTCAGGTTTTTCCTGAAGATACTGAAGGTATTTTTTCTGATTCCCAGTTGTGGGATTGTGATTTCAGGGTGCCCCTCCGAAAAATCAAGCACAGATTTATTCCAGTTTTCTGTTTGGCTTTGCTCTACATGCTTTCCCAGTTCACCTGAATTGACAAAGTTGTCTTCCATCTCTTGTCTTGTCACATCATATTCAATCAGCAACTCATCACTTCCTGCAACAGAGAGAAATATTACTTTCAGAAGTAGGAGTCCACCATCTCTGGTCTTGGGAAGAAAGCGGGATTATTAATAGACATTTCTCCCCACAAGATCTGGGAAAATCTACTTTTAGCACTACAACTCCCAGCATTCCAAGAGTTGTAGTAAAAAGACCCTCACTATCTCAAGCTCCTCTGCCTGAAAGTCAGAGACTCTAAATAAGAGCCAGTCTAGGTGTAAGGGCAAACCAAGCCTGAGCTCTCCCTAGAAGCCAAAATGCCTAAAATGAGGCTGTCATATTTTGGACCCATCATGAGACATGACTCCCTGGGAAAGATAATGCTGGAAAAAAATGGAAGGCTGTTGGAAAAGTGGAAGGTTGCACTACAAGTGGATTGATAGTATATTATTATTTTAGTATTTTAGCATTTTATAGGGTTGTATATTATTGTTTGTTTTTGATTATATATGTTTAATGTTTTGTCCTTTGTTAAAAAGGGTGTTATTAATAAAAGTTATTATTTTTATTATATTATTAATCAAGGGAGCAATAGCCCTGAACTTGCAAGGCCTGATCAGGACAATTGATGGCTGGGACTCTTGGAGGTCTCTTATGATCACCATTAAGTTGCAATTGACCTGATGGCAAACAACAAAACCATAGAATCATCATCGATAGTATTTTGTGGGTTTTTTGGGCTATATGGAACATGAGAGACAGTGCAGCTTGGGTCAATCAAAAAAAACCCAGCAGCAGCGGTTATAAACCATCCTGCTATTGCAATTTAAAAACACTGAAATTCTGGACCATGCCAACAGCGATCAGGTCAGAATGCACAGGGAAGCCATTGAAATCCACAAACACCAAGACAACTTCAACAGGAAAGAAGAAACCCTTAAAGTTTGCAAAGTTTGGCTACCAGTCCTGAAAAACATTAAAATCAAGACCCAGCAAAATACAAATGAAAAAAATCCAGCCAGGGTCAGGGATTTCCCGGCAGACAATGATCACTAACTAAACAGACACTAATCCTCTTTGCATATCCTCCCACCCTGAGGCCTTGTCATTCAAAAAGAGAACAATACACAGATCAACATGGAAATAACTCCTCCCATTCCAGGGTCAAACAGTGTGTGTGTGTGTGTACCCCATTCTCTTCCATGCCAACATTCTCTAAAGATGCCAGCCACAGATGCTGGCAAAACGTCAGGAATAAACTCTTCTAGAACATGGCCACATAGCCCGAATAACCCACCAAAAAAAAAAAAAAATCTAGGTCATATTCATCTAAGGTTAAAAACAAAAATAAGGCCCTGGCATGACTAGGTAAACATTCTTATTCTACTCACAATACAGAAGGAGATGTGCTTTGATACAGATCTGGTTCTTAGATGTTCATGGGGGAAGCTGGAGGTCTGGGTGCCTTTGCCCAGCCTGCAACCAGATTCCCCTAAGTGAGGCAGACGCCTCTATCTACCTCCTTCTCTGTTTCACTGAGTAGCATCTCAAAGTTTCACTCCATTCTGCCCAGCTGGCCATCCTCATTGGGCAATTTCTCTCCTGATCTTTGTTGTTGGTGTGTTGCTCAGCCCCAATAAATGTAACTTGAACCAACACTCTCTTAAATCTCTGTTTACCTGGAGGGGTGATCATACTTCTCAGTGTGTTGTCCAGCTTAGAGATGTGACAAAAGCCTTGTTGCTGTTCATTACGCATACAGCGTTTTTGGTTTTCTCAATGCTTGGCTCAAGTATTTATGAGCTCTGAAATTTGGACATGCAATAGGTGTGAGAATTTGCAGACATTTCATTTGCAAAAGAAGCAAGGGGGCACAGACTTCAGTGAGACTAGAGGTTTCATGTTTGGCTCAAGTGATAAAATTAACAACACCTCAATCATTCATTTTAATTGTGTGAATCTCAGTCAAGGCAATTTGAGGGGAAGGGGAGAGGGAATTCCACTGTGAAGATAAACACAGGTCATCCTTCCTCATTAGATACTGGGAAAGGAGTTTTGTGGTACACATCACTAATTCTGAATGTTTTATAACCCTAATTTCT
The DNA here is from genome assembly GCA_034509955.1 of Urosaurus nigricauda. Lineage (NCBI taxonomy): Eukaryota > Metazoa > Chordata > Lepidosauria > Squamata > Phrynosomatidae > Urosaurus > Urosaurus nigricauda. Next base: position 321,570,772 of record JAOEGL010000002.1, on the reverse strand, counting down.
TCAGGAATTTGTTAGCACTAGTTCACTTGTCTGTGAGGGGTGACCAAGATGAAATATCTTGTTCAGTACAGAGAAGTAAAATGACTAACATTTCCTAACCTACTTCATAGCCAGGAAAAATAAAGACATACATATACATCACTAGACCAGAGAATGTGAGAGCCCCATTATCACAGGAGCGGTGCAAAAGGGACTTTTGCAATGCGCTGTACTTTGTACCAAGTTTGGAAACTTTAGTTAGTTCAGAACACAGCAGCCAGACTGATCACTGGTACATCTAACATTGAGCATATCACACCAATATTAAAATCACTCCACTGGCTGCCAGTTAGTTCCTGAGCAAAGTAGAAAGTGTTGGTTCTTACCTGTAAATCCCTACATGGTTTGGCTCTAAGTTACCTACAGGATCTCTTCCTCCTGTATCATCTGCCCTGTACACTCAGGTCCTCTAGCCAGGACTAGACTGGCAACTCTCACTCAGAAGATCTTCTTGTTGGCCACCCTTAGACTGAGGACTGAACTAACAGGAGAGATTTAACAGCTGAACATCTGCCTTAATTTAAAGCAGTATTAAAGACCTACCGTATCTCTTCTGGCAGGCCTTCCCAGTCAATTTTAAAAGATGAGTTTAAACTAGTATATTCTCTCACTGGATGATTTTAATGGGCAATGGTAATCTTAAACTATGTTTGTGTGTTTTAACCTATGTGTTTAAATGGTTTCATGTTATGGTTATATAGTTTTCATCTGTATTGTACCCTGCCTCAAGCCTTGGGGAGAGCAGGATAAGAAATACATTTATTATCACTGTTGTTAGTATTAATATTAATGTTATTCCATTATATAGTCCTTACCCCCCTATTCTGACTTCCTTCCCCACTCCCATACAGTTGGTTTCTTCAGCACTAAAGATTTCTTGTGCTTCTGTCAACATCACATTTCTCTCAAGCTTGCTAATGATATCTCCTTCTGCTGTATGGAGAGTACCATATGGGCAACATGAGGATCGGCACTCATAGCTGGGATGCTGGAAATAGAAGGATGGTTCCCTACCAAGCAAATTAGCACTGTCCACGCTGCCACTTTCTTGTTTGACCTTTGTGTAGAGCTCAGAAGAAGCTTTGTCTGTTGTGAAAAAACTGACAGGCACTTCTACAGGTGTTGGCAGAACCTAGAAGAAGAAAAGGATTGGCCATAAGGGGAGAAAGAGAAAGGCACACTTGGAAAAGTTACTACAGCAGTCTCCATTCCCCAGATTCTTTATCCATGGATTCAACCATCCACAGCTTGAAAATATTTTAAAAAATGTATAAATTCCAAAAAGCAAACCTTGATTTTAGATAGGGAACACCATTTTACTATGCATTTAATGGGACTTGAGCATCCACAGATTTTGGTATCCATAGAGGCAGGGGATCTTGGAACCGACCATCAGCAGATACCAAAGACCCATTGTATTACAGGTTAACAAGTCTCTGGATGGGGCTTCTGCTCAGTTAACTCAGTTAACAAGCCTCTGACAAAGAAGGTACTTTTCACAAAGACTTTTGACACCGATCAGCTCCCCCTGTTCCTCTTTGTCCTCTGTTTTGCAGGAATTTTTTATCAGCATTAGCTGATGGTGAAGGAGCCTTGGAGAAATAGATTGTCAGTATCAGGTTGCAGCAGCACTTCGAATTGTACTCAGAAACATACCAGCAGCCAGCGAAGCTGTTGCAACAATGGAGTTGCGTGCACTTATAGCCAGCCCCATTTAACAATCGGGCTGGACTCTTTCGACAGGCTGAAGTTTCTGAATACCCTCCAAACAAAGGATGATGGAAGTTGTATGCCAAAAACATCTGGAAATTCAAATCTGCCACTGCTGGTCTAAAAAAATCTACCCAAGGATCTCAGGTTCATTCCCAATCTTGGTATCCTTCTGAACAATTACAGAGTAAAACCCTTGGCTCACCTGGCCTTCCCATCCTTCAGGCTCTCGCTGTCTCTTCAGGAAATCCTCAGCCAGGGCCACTGCCTGGTAGCAGGACTCTGGGCTGCCTTCCCGGACCCAGCTCTGCATCTCCAATGGGAGGATGACAAGAAACTGCTCCAGGATCAGCTGTTCCAGAATCTGTTCTTTCGTGCAACTCTCTGGGGTCAGCCACTGATAGCAGAGGTTGTGGAGGTGGCTGCAAACCTCTCCGGGCCCCTCAGCCTCTGGGTAGCGGAAAAGCCGGAAGCGTTGGCGTCGCACCTCCGCACAGTCAACATTCTCACCCGGCATTTCTTTGTTCACTCTTCCATCATTCCCATTCTCCCCAGAGTCTTGCTTATGCAATGTCTCCAGGACGGTCGGAGAGAGCGTGACGGCCACCTCTCCTTGAGACACAGGGCTGAAATTGGTGGCCATTTCGGAAGGAACCAGAGCGGACTTGGTCACTTCCCACCGCATGGTTTTTGGCAGTTCTGAAGTTTCCCACTGAGAGAGGTGCACAACCTTCAGGGAATCCTGCAACTGCCAACTCTGAGTCGATCCCTCCTCAGCTTCCAGCCTCACTTGTCCCAATGCAGTCCAACTCAGAGACTCTTCAATAGGTCCCAGCTGGGTAAGGCAAAGGGTCCGTACTCCATTTCTTCTCCCTTCTCCTTCCTCCAATGCCTCGATACAGAGGCCCAGTTGAGCCAAGGACTCTGGCTCAGCCTGCATTGCCTCCTGCAACCGATGACCTTAAGCCAATCTGGGCCGCATACCAGGAAAACTTCATTTACCTTCTACACACAAAACAGGACGGAAAGATGCTCAGGCTCCAACTCTGGACCAGTATTGGCCCACTTTGACCTATCAGTTTTAGTGTGTGCTCCTTTAGGACCGAAGTGTTATCCTGAGAAAAATGTGGCTCTGTAGAAACTCACTGTCAACTCACCTCCCATGGATGAGCAAGACGACTTCTTCCTAAAACAAAGAAACAGCAGTGAACCTTGGTATCAACCATCTTCTTGTTCTTCCCAATAAGGCTAAACCATCTCCTGTTTAACTGATCAGACAGTAGACAGCAGAAGCAGGTGGCATCTATATCAACTGCTTTAGCCTGAACTTTTTTATGTAAAATATTTTTATTAACACAATCACAAACAAACATACATGTTTACATCAATTTTCTATAACTAAAAAGTATACACTTCTTCTTCCTTGTCTTATCATTTCTTCTGTTTTTCTTTTTAACTAATTTTACTTCAGATTTTATTCTCTTCTAATTTGACCCCACATATTGATTCCACATAAAGTTTTATATATTTCTAAACTTTAAATTAATAGACATCCAAGAAGCCTTTCTTTTTGTTAATTATTTATTCCAAACCAAGGATGAAATCTGTACCCCACTTTCCTCTCATATATGTGGTTCCCATTCTTTCTTAAATTTACTTCATGATCTCATTCTCAGAAATTTTGTTGATTTATCCATTTCCATATAGTTATATAATTTCCTTAACCAGTATTTAAAGTCTAGACTATCTATCTAGTTTAATCCTATTTTAGGGGGAGAGGTTGGGATGGAATTCTTGAATTATTTTAATCTGTAATCTGTTTTTTAACCTTGTTGTACCCCGCCTCGATTGTTTTGGGCGGGTAAGAAATAAACATCATCATCATCATCATCATTATTATTATTATTATTATTAGACATTCTTTTTAGAATGCTTTAGCTTGAATCCTTTTTAAAAGTTTCAATATGCTGAAACTGTTTGGAAAATAGGGTTTTTCAGCACCTCAAATAGCTATTTTAAAGCTCAAATAGAAACCGAGAATAGATTTGTCATGAGCAAGGAAATCCTCCAGAGCAACTCTGCGGTCAACATTTGTGACATTGACCAGAGAATCACACTGGAGGACCTACAAATGCCTAGAAAAATGTTTTCTCTAGGAATTTCTTGGTTCTCCAGTGCAATCCATGGTCAACTTCCAGCAGTGTTAAGCTGGAGGACCTAGAACTTCCTAGAGAGACCACATTAATTGAATCCGCAAATTATCAAAGCCACAAGAGTCAAAGTCACAAATATAGAGGGCTGACAGTAATTAGTTTAACAAACTGTTTAATTGCTTTTTAACACGTTGTACAGTATCTACATTTTTAACATTATTGTATTGTTTTTTAAGTTGTACTGTTTTAAAATTTTTAATTGAAATCCCTATAGTGAGAGAAAGGCAGCAGCAACAACTGTTTCTACCCCGCCTTTCCTTCATTGAGCTCAAGGTGGTCCTACCTATCCCCCCCCTTTGCACAACAGCCCTGCAGAGAAGGCCAGGCCCTACCCAGTGTCTTTTCTGGCTCAATAGGGACTTGACACCAGGGCCTCACAAGTGCCAGGCAAACCCTCTCATCACTGCACCATAGCAGGGATGCATCTACACTGTTGAAATAATGCAGTTTGGCATCACTTTTAAGTAATGTAGCTCCATCCTATGAAACTCTTGGGTTTGTGGTTGTGCAAGTTCTTTACCCTTCTCTACTAGAGAGCCAGTGTGGTGTAGTGTTGGGGTGTTGGACTATGATTCTGGAGACCAGGGTTCAATTTCTAGGTCAATGATGAAACCCACTGGATGATCTTGGGCAAGTCACACTATCTCAGCCTCAGGGGAAGGCAATGGCAAGCCCACCAGGGGTTGCCTTAAGCTTTCTGGACCATGCTGGGGGGATAACAGTGATTCCACATTTGGCCATGGTGGTGTCTCCTTATTTGGAGGTCTTTAAGCAGAGGCTGGATGGCCATCTCTCGGGGATGCTTTGATTGGGAGTTCCTGCATGGCAGGGGTTTAGACTGGATGGCCTTGGGGATCTCTTCCAACTCTATGATTCTATGATTCCATACCATGATTTCTTACACATTTTTAACGAGAAATCTGTAAACCCCTCCCCCTACCACGTTCTTCTGCTTATCATTTTGGATTAAATATTCTTTACAGCAATCTTTTATTGTAATTCTCTCTTAAATTCTCCTGCCACCTTCATCTAAAAAGCATTTGAAAACTCTTGTTGTTATTTGTTCTCTATCCTGGACTTTTTCCTTTATTTCTCCCTGTTTTTTCTACCGCTACTTCTGCTTATTTATACGCCTATATTGTTTTCTGATCTCTAAGATCTCTCTCTTGTTGTTGTTAATATTTATGACCATTTTTCTTTACAATAACTCATTCATGGTTCCCAAATGTCCTCCTTCTCACTAGTTGACGTATCCTTTAGATATATAGTTAACCTGCCCATTTCCATTCTGTCCAGTGTTCTTAATAACCGGTTGCCTACAGTTGGTATCTCTGGGTTTTTCCATCTTTTCCAAAGACAATGCGTTATTTTTACAATCTAGCGTTGGTCCCAAAATTTGGCCCTCCAGGTGTTTTGGACTTCAACTCTCAGAAGCCCCAGCCAGTTTGGTCAGCAGTCAGAAACATCTGGAGGACCAAAGTTTGGGAATCACTGATAGAAGCACCCTAGGCCTTTTATTCTGCAACAAAAATTTAATTCAATAAAAACAGTCCCTATTGGGAAGCCTAAAACCCAGAATGCAATGCAGTGCAGTACAGTGCAGTGCAATGCAATGCAGTACAAAGTACAATGCAGTGCAAATGCAACTACAAATCCCTTCCACTTTCCTCCTTTCTCCTCTCAGTTCCCTCATTTTTTGAGCCAGGATGGTGTGTAGTAGTTTCAGCATTGGAATAGGACTCTGGAGACCAGGCTCTGCTTTTATGGAAACCCACTGAGTGACCTTGGGCCAGTCACACTCTCTCAGCCTCTAGTAACACTCAGCCTCAGGGGAAGAAGGCAATGGCAAGCAAAGTTGCCAAGAAAACCCCATGAAAGGTTGTTGGAAAAAAAAGGACTTGAAGGCACACAATAATAGCAAAAGAGAAGGAAAACAGATGCACCCAAAAAAAAAAAAAATTGGAGTGGTGGTGGTGGAATGATATTCCTCATAATCCTAATCCTGTTTTTGGAGGGTATCTCCTTCCCATAATCTGATTCCCTTAAACCAAACCAACCCACTAATTCCTACTCACACACCAGCAAAGGTCCCTAAGCAGGGTTTTTCCAGAGAGATTCAAAAATAAAACCCACTTTTCTGGGGAAGAGGAGGAGCCTGGCTGGAGGACCATCTTGCAGCAAAAAGTCCTCCTAGTCCTCCAAAACCAGGCCTCTCTAGGAGATCCTCCAAGCAGCTTTCACTTTAACCCTTGGCTGCCCAGCAGGAGTGGAACAGAGAATGTATTATTTCCCCCCAATTGTTGTCCAAAAACACACACACACTGCAGAAATAACCCAGTTTGAGACTGCTTTAACTGCCCTGGCTCAATGCTAGGGAATCCTAGGAACTACAGTTTTGTGAGACATTGGAGCTTTCTCTGTCAGAAAGAGCTCTGGGGCTACAATAAACTATAATTCCCAGGATTCCCTAGCACTGACTCCCAGGGCAGTTAAATCAGTCTCAAACTGGGTTATTTCTGCAGTGTGTTTTGGCACTGTGTCTCTCTTCCTTTCTGCCTACACAACAACCCTGTGAGGGTGGCCAACTTGAGGCTGCTGCCACATTGCAAAAATAACACAGTTTGATGCCACTTTAACTCTCATGTCTTACTGCTATGTAGAGATCTGTAGTTTGGTGGAGCACCAGAGCTGATAGAAAATGCTCACAAACTACAATTTTTTACTAAACTACACATCCCAAAATCCCATAACATTGAGCCATGGCCATTAAAGTAGAGTCAAACTGCTTTATTTCTGCAGTGTGGATGCACTCTGAGAGAAGGAGAATGACTTACCCAGTAAGCAGCATGGGTTCTTCCAGGTTTGAACCTAAGGCCAAACCACACTGCAGAAACAAACTAGTTTCAGACTGCTTTAACTGACCTAGCTCAATGCTAAGTAATCCTGGGAAGTTTAGTTTTGTGAGATATTTAGCCTTTTCTTTCAGAGCATTCCGGTGCCACAACAATTTGCAGTTCCCACTGAGCCAGGGCAGTTAAAGCGGTGTCAAACTGGATTATTTCTGCAGTGTGTTTTGGACCTAGGTCTTTCAGGACTGTTTTCACACTGGAGAAATAAACCAGTTTAAGTGCCATGGCTCCATGCTGTGAAATTCTGGGAATTGTAGTTTGTTGTGGGCCCAGAGCGGAGCGGAGCTCCGCTCTGGGCCCCACAACAAACTACAATTCCCAGAATTTCACAGCATTGAGCCATGGCACTTAAACTGGTTTATTTCTCCAGTGTGAATGCAGCCCAGGTCTCAGTCCCAAATGGAGGGCTGCAAAACTCATACTTCTCCTTCCAGTTTCCTTGGAGGGAACTGCTCAGTCTCAGCCTCCCAAGAGGATGTTTCAGAGTTTCATATCCTCCTTTAGGAAAACCACAGAAAAAAATCCCACAGATGACTTACCAGTAAGAGCTCTTTGTAGGCCTCCCATATGTCGACGCGTCTGTCAATTTAAGTGTTGATATATTGCCTTTTTAAGGGTCACTGCAAAAATCAAGATCAACCGCTTCTGAAAGCAACCACAAAACAAGAAAATGTCACCAGTTGGAACATTATTGGTTTTAATGCTTTCTTCACTGAGTATTTAGCATTTAAAAAAAACCGATCTAGCATGGCATCGTAGTTTGAATTTTGGACGGTGACTCTGGGAGACCAGGGTTCGATTCCCAGCTCGGCCGTGGAAACCTGCTGGGTGACCTTAGGCAAGTCACACTCTCTCAGCCTCAGTGGACGGCAATGGCAGACCTCCTCTGAACTAATCTCGCCAAGAGAACCAAAGGATAGGTTCTCCATAAGTTGGAATGACTTAAAGGCACACATCAATTTAGTATTAAAGCATATAGCAAAGCCTTTCACTTTAAAGCAATGGAACGCTCTTAAGGACATGGGAGTGCCAACATGTCCAGGAGTCTTATATGTTTTATAGTGTTTTAACTTGGACTGTTTTAAGGTAACTGTTAGAACAGAATATGGAGAAACAGAACGGTTCCCAAGGCAAAGGGGTCAAGGAAGGCTGCATTTTATCATCCTACTCGTATGCAGAAAATATAATGAGAAGCGCAGGCAGGCAAAAGAAGGAGGAATGAAGATTTAAGGAATGAACATCAACCATCTAAGATATGTAGATGACACCATACTACTAACAGAAAACATTCCTAAGGACGGTCAAAGAAGAAAGTGAAAAGGCAGGCTTAATCCTGAACACAAGAAAACCAAAATTACCATGGCGCAGCTGCCTCTGCACTGCAGAAATCATCCAAGTTGACACCGCTTTAACTGCCGTGGCTCAATGTTATGGAATTCTGGGATTTGTAGTATGCTATAGCACCAGAGCTCTCTAACCAAAAAGGCTAAATTTGTCTCACAAAAACTACATTTTTTAAAAGATATACGGATTACCCCATATTACTAGAGGAAAACATTTCCCAAAACTACTAAGCAAGGTCAAAGAGGAAAGTGGAAAGGCAGACTTAATGCTGAACTTCAAGAAAACAAAAATGACTAGGGAAGAAATACCTAGATAATGAGGAAAGTAGTCAAAGAGTTCCTCTCCCTTGGATCAAACATTGATCAGAATGGAAACTGGCGTCAAGAAATCAGAAGGCTAGGAATGGAAAGGGCAGCCATGAAAGAACTACGCAAAAGCCTAACACTTTATCACACTAAACTGTTACGGTGCTATTGTTCCGGTTTAACTGCTATGGCTGCCTCTGGTGGCATTCTGAGATTTGTAGTTCAGTGAGGCCCAAGTACTCCCTGGTTGCGAAGTCTAAATGCCCTTCCTTAAATCCCAAATCCCAGGATTCCACAGGAGGCAGCCATAGCAGTTAAAGTGGAATAATAGCACTGTAACAGTCTAGTATGTATGGTATGGTCTGCAAGACCTGAGTAGAGTGTTGTGTTGTGGAAGGATCACCATGAGTTGAGGTCTATTTGAAGGTGGTTAACAACAAGAAGTATGTATTTATTCAAGACATAGGAGTTTATCAGACGGGAGGAATTTCTCTCTACTTCGAATGGAGCCAATTCGAATTCATGTGAATTCGCTAGTTTAGCGAATTCACGTGAAATCCCATTGCGTTCGGAAGGCGTTCGGAATGACTTCATATTAGCCAAAAATGACCCCCCATTGCCTGAAATTGCGTGAGATGCTTTAATTCGCAATAACATTAAACCAATGATTGCATTCGAAATGACTTCCCTTTTATGTTTTTGTAAAAACATCCATGAAATACAATAATCACTTCTACCATTGTATTCCAAACCATTTTAAGTAATGAAAGAATATGCTACTGATTACTTTCCTTCTCTGGGTCTGCCTCTGCATTGCAGGAATAATCCAGTTTGACACCACTTTATCTGCAATGGCTCAGTGCTATGGAATCATGGGATTTGTAGTTTGCTGGGGGCACCAGAGTGCTCGCACAAAGAAGGGTAAATACCTCACAAAACTACCAGTCCCAGAATTCCATAGCATTCAGCCATGGCAGTTAAAGCGGTGTCAAATTGTATTATTGCTGCAGTGCGATAGGTTTGCCATAAATTGGAAATTACTTGGTGGCACACAACAACAACAACAACAACAACAACCACCACCAAAAGAACTTGCCCATTTGGGACGGTACACACTTGTTTTGGGTAGGCGTGGAGTAGTGATGGCAATTTGGCCTCAGGCAGTGAAATATATTAGGCCAGCCCTGTCTGTAAAACTTTATTTGGAAATCTTGAGCTGCATCAGCCTTAAAATATGTTTGGGTTTATCTTCATTCATTAATTGATTTATTAATTAGGCATCCTCTGTGTCAGGGGAGCAGTGGCTCTGCTTTGAGTTCAATCCGAACTTTGAAGGAGTGACCCAGAGGGATGAATTTATTTGAAAGATAGATCCTTTTCATGGATTAAAATCCCAGGATATACAAATACAAATCCTAAGATTTTGTAGCATGGAGCCACTGGCATTAAAAGCAGCGTCAAACTGCATTCTTTTTCCAGCACAGATCCAGCCAAAGAGACCAACCAAAGGTCGCCAAGTGGAGACTCAAACCTGGATCTCTCCAGCCACACTGGGTCGACTGTGAAGAAGGCCGCATCCACATGGCAGAATCAACACAGTTTGACACCACTTTAACTACCATGGCTCAGTGCTATGATAGCCTGGGATTTGCAACCAGCATGTTTTAGTGGTTTGAGCATTGGCTATGACTCTGGAGACCAGGGTTCAAATCTCTGGTGAGACATGGAAACGCAGTGTGTGACCTTGAGCAAGTTACACTCTCTCAGCCTCAGAGTTTGGCAATGTCAAACCCCCTCTGAACAAAATAATTGCCAACAAAAACCCATGATAGGTTTGCCTTAGGGCCTCCATAAATCAGGAATGACTTGAAGGCATACAGCAACAGCAGAACTCTTGGAGAGAAGAGGCTAAATAACTCACAAAACGACACCTTCCTAGAATTCGAGTGGTGTTAAACTGCATTAATTCTGCAGTTCGGATCCAGCCATATTGTGCAGGGTGACCAAATGCCCTCAACGCAAAGGGGGAGAAGACACTGCGAAAATGTAGGACATTAAAGAAAAAGGTAGCACGTAACCAAATAACATAGAAATGTCAATGCATGCTTCTTAGTCATACTCCAAATGGAGAACATTTGGGAGACAGAAGGCTGAAATGGAAGACATGTCTTGGAAAAGGAGAATGTCTGGTCACCCTGGTTAGGAAGGTCATCTTCCAAGGCTGAAAGAATGTGACTTGCCCAAGGTCACCCAGTGGGTTTCCATGGCGGAGCCAGGATTCGAATCCTGGTCTCCAGAGTCCTAGACCTAGTCCAACATTCAAACCACACTTGGTTTGAACGTTGAGTTTTGAATGCTGTGTATTGAATGTTGCAAAGCCATCCTCTGCAGTATTGCTACTACTAATATTGTTGTTCTTGTGTGCCTCCAAGTCATTTTTGACTTATGGGGACCTTAAGGCCAACTTGTCATGGGGTTTTCTTGGCAAGATTTGTTCAGAATAATAATAATTATTATTATTATCCCATGTCTCCAAACAGATCGAAGCGGCTAACAATAAAAGCATCAGTAAAATATAATAACAACTTATCATCGTTGTACCCCGAACCCACCCAAAGCCTCCCATCCACAATAAAATTAAATTAAATTATGAAACACTTATTAAAACAGTTATTAAAAATAGGGCAGTTAAAGCAATTGTTGAACAACCGATTAAATTAATAAGGGATCGCTGGAATGTTAATCCGGAAAGGCCCGTCGGAAGAGGTCTGTCTTGGTTGTCTTTTTAAAGCAAGCAAGACTGGTAACATGCTGGTTCTCTTTTCCGGCACACTGTGCCATGGCCATCCTCTGAGGCTGAGAGAGTGGGCTTCATGGCCCAGCCAGGATTTGCACCCTGGTCTCCAGAGTCCTGGTCCAACATTCAAAGCAGTTTTGAGTTTGTAGTTTTCTGAGTTTTTTTATGGGCCACCATAAGCTCCAGATAGGCTGGAACCATGGCAAGTTACATTGGTATCAAGCTGGATTAATTCTGCAGTGCAGATGCAGCCTTAGAGAGGAAGGGGAAGAAAAGGCATGATGTTTTCTTCCCCCATGTGGCTGTGCAAAGGTTAAAACCAGAGAGTTTGTGGCTTCCTAGAAAGGCGTGGGAAATTTTTTAGGGGGGAATGGAGGCCAAGGAGGTGGTGCATAATGGTTAGAGGGAGGAGGAGGAGGAGAAGGGGATCCGCCTGTTCCTTCTTCTCTTGCTTCTGCTTCTCCTTCTTCTTCTTCCTCTTTCTCTGATCCTCCAAAGCAGGACTTTGGAGCCTCCCCTGGAAAACAGTGAGTTTCAAGCCCTGAGTTCAAATTTGGAGAGGGATCTGGAAAGGTGGGAAGAAGGGGGCAAAAAAGAAATGCCAAAAGGGAGGAAGAGAGGGAGATGATACCTTTCTGCCATCATCAGCTGTGCAAAAAAAATGGAGCAAGGTTGCAATACCATCCTCTGCAGTAATGCTACTACTACTAACACTGTTGGTGTTGTTGGTGTTGTGTGCCTCCAAGCCATTTTTGACTGATGGTGACCCTAAGGCCAACCCAACCTGGGGTTTTCTTGACAGGGGGGGGGGTTGCCACTGAGGCTGAGAGAGTGTGACTTGCTCAAGGTCACCCCAGTGGGCAAGGAGAAGGGTGGGAGAGCCCAGCTGGCCACCAGACCTCTCTGTGGCTGCTGTGTGCCTTCAAGTCCTTTCCCATTGGTGACAACCCTTGCTTGAACCTATCCTGGGGTTTTCATGGCAAGTTTCTTCAGAGAGGGGTTTGCCACTGCCATCCTCTGAGGCTGAGAGAGTGTGAGACCTGCTCAAGGTCACCCCTGTGGGCTTTGTGTGGCTGAGCCAGGATTTGAACCCTGGTCTTCAAGAGCCATGGTCCAGCACTCCAGCCACTACATCACACTGGGTCCTGGAGTATTACTATTACTAATACCGCTGTTGTTGTGTGGCTTCAAGTCATTTCCCATTTACTACAGCCCATAAGGTGAAGCTAACCTGAGGTTCTTCTGGCAAGATTTATTCCGAGAGAGTTTGCACTTGCCGTCCTCTGAGGCTGAGAGAGTGTGACTTGCCCAAGGTCATCGAATGGGTTTGTATGCTTAAGATGGGATTCGAACCCTGCTCTCCAGAGTCTTAGTCCAACACTCAAACTGCTACACCACATCGGCTAAACCTCCTTTTAAAAAAAATCTTCATTCATTTTACTGAGTCTTCACCAATCTTTAAGAAAGCTTTTCTAAGAGCTGAGGCTGGCTCTGCAGTATTACTATGAATAATACTGTTGTTGTTGCGTGCCTTCAAGTTGTTGCCAACTTATGGTAAACCTACTGTGTTTTTTTTTCCAGAGGAGATTTGCCATTGCTTCCCCTGAGGCTGAGAGAGTGTGACTTCCCAAGGTCACTCTGGGTTTTATGGCCAAGCACGAAATCAAACTCTGGTCTCCGGAGTCCAACATTTAAACCACTGTGCCAGGCTGGCTTTCGCTAATAATATTACAAAATGGTAATATAGAATAGTACTACAGTAGTAGTATGTAGGTAGTACTAGACCTACGAGAACCATTGTGATGCAGATCAATACTGTATTCAAAACTATAAACCAAGTATGGTGTAGTGGACTCAGAGCGTTAGACTGGAGAGCAGGGTTCAAATCCCAGCTTGGCCATGGAAATCCACTGGATGACCTTGGGCAAGTCACACTCTCTCATCCTCAGAGGAAGGCAAGGGCAAACGTCCTCCGAAGAAGTCAAAGACTTTCATGGCTGGAATTCATAGTTTTTTGTGGGGCTTTTGGGCTATGTGGCCATGTTCTAGAAGAGTTCCTTTCTGATGTTTCGCCAGCATCTGTGGATGGTATTTTCAAGCTGAAGATGCCAGCCACAGATGCTGGCAAAACGTCAGAAAGGAACTCTTCTAGAACATGGCCACATAGCCCAAAAGCCCCACAAAAAACCCCTCTGAAAAAAAATGTCAAGAAAATCCTTTGATAGATTCACCTTAGGGTTGCCATAAGTTGAAAACGACTTGGAAGGCACACAACAACAACACTGCTTCTAATATTACTATCATCATCATAATCATCATCATAACCTTTCCAGTTATCAATGACTGGGGTTTTGGGTGATCAATGTGTTTTTTATTTGGGTTGTGTGTTTTATTTATGCCTTTTCACTTTTGCATTTTTGAAATGTCATTTTATACTGTTCAAACAAGATGATTTTAACTGTTTTTAAATTGTTGTTGTTATTTTTTTAACCAGCTTTATCTGAGCTGCCTTGGGTCTCACTCTGATATTAAATGAAGAAATAAATATGTCAAGATTGTTCTAAGAATCTAGGAATCAGTGAGGTATCTACAGAGAATGTGGCATTTTCCAAGCCGTACCAATTTTGGGAGTATATCTGCACCTTAGAAATAACGAAATTCAACACCACTTTAATATCTCTTGGTATTACAGTTGAATAAATGATTTGCTGTGCTTTCCATCAAAGGTCATGCTCCCATATAAATCAGTAAGTCTTTGCATCTACACTGCAGAACTAATGCAGTTTGACACCACTTTAACTGCCATGGCTCCATCCTACAGAGTTCTGGGATTTGTAGATTAGTGAGGCACGAATTCTTTTTCAGAGAAGGCTAAAAACCATGTAAAACTACAAATCCCAGGATTCCATAGGATGGAGCGATAAAGTGGTGTAAGACTGTGTATTTGTAATGGCGCATCGGTGAATCTGTCTATAGCCATTTCCTTCAGATGTTTATCAGTTTGTTTCAAATTGCTCTCAGAAGACCTGTCTCATCCTGAAACCAGAGTTGTTGTTTTTTTTCCAGAATTGCAGTTTGCAGCTTTTTCTATTTCATCCTCTTTCCCCACTCTTTGCCTTCAGTTCTGTTGAACAAGAAATCATAGAATCATAGGTTATGGAAGGTGTCCCTACTGGGTGACCTTAAGCAAGTCACACTATCTCAGAGGGTTGTTTTTGTCAACTGCCTTTGAGCCAACATCAAGTCATGGTCGCCCTGTAGATGACACATCTTCAAGAACCACTGTCCTCTATCACTTTGCTCAGGTCCTGCAGGTTTAGGGCCGTGGCCTCCCTGACTGAGTCTATCCATCTCTCTTTCTTCTGTCTTCCACCTTTCGTAGCATTGTTGTCTTTTCTAGTGAACCATGCCTTCTCATGATGTGACCAAACTATGACAGCCTCAGTTTTGTCATCCTGGCTTCCAGGCAGAGTTCAAGCCTGATCTGTTCTAGGACCCATTTATTTGTCTTTTTACGCTCTCTACAGGATCCTCAACACTCTTCACCACCACCACATCTCAAAATAATTTATTTTCTTTCTATCCACTTTGTTCCTTATCTGACTCCCACATCTGAAGATGGTGAGCTGGAATATCATGGTTTGGACAATCCTAACTTTAGTGTTCAGTGTCATATCTTTGCACTTTAGGGTCTAGTTCTTTCATAGCTGCCCTTCCTATTCTTGGTCTTCCTCTGATTTCTTGACTGCAGGGCCAAAACACACTGCAGAAATAATCCAGTTCGAGACCACTTTAACTGCCCTGGCTGAACACTAGGGAATCCTGGGAATTGTCATTTATAATAATAATAGTAGTAATAGTAATAATAATTATTTTTATTTTTATTCCGCCTGTCCCGATGGAGCAAGGCGGGTTACAAGAGATAAAAAAATACATAACATAATCAAAACTACACAACCCCAACCCTCCACCACCAACAACAACCAAAAAAACCCCCATAATTATAAAACAGTTAAAAGATGAGTGAATGGAGTAGAACAACTAGGAGCAGATGGGGTTATCTTTTTAATGGGAGGTCAGTCTGGGAAGGCCTGCCGGAAGAGATCTGTCTTGACAGCCTTTTGAAGGGTGGTAACATGACGGATCTCCTCTGGCAGGTCATTCCACAGTTTATTGTGGCACCAGAGCTCTCTGACAGAGAAGGCTAAATGTCTCATAAAACTAGTTCGCAGAATTCCCTAGCATTGAACCAGGACAGTTAAAGCAGTCTCAAACTGGATTATTTCTGCAGTGTGTTTTGGCCCTGAAGTCTCAGTTCTGGTCGGATGTTTGATTCAAAGTATGGAAAACCTTTTGACTGTTCTGGTTTCCTTATCATCTAGGATGGATTCATGTAGATTTTCCACAGTCCTTATTTTCCACAGTCCCCCTCTGAACAAATCATGCCAAGAATCTGTGAAAGGCCTTAGGATCACCATGAGATGGATTAGAAGGCACACAACAACAACACAAAAAAAGAAGAGTTCACTCCTTCCCCAGCAGCCTTGCCCACTGTCCAACAGGACTTAAAGGAACAAAGTTCTTCCTCTTTAAAATATTCTTCCTTTTAGTTTGAATCCTTTGCTTCCTGTCCCAGTTTCTGGAACAGCAGAAAACAGGCTTGCTCCATCCTCAATATGACACCCATCATATATTTAAATTACATCATTTTGTCTCTCATTTTTCTCTTCTCCAAGCTAAACATCTCCAGTCCTTAACACAAATGTTCTTCCCTTCTCCTCTTCCTTTCCTTTATTTACACCACCTTTCCCCCAAAAACTCTCAATGGAGAACTTTGCATGCCACCTTCTAGTTTTATTTTAATTTTTTCGCACCTTGAGTAACTGTTTGTATGTCTGTGACTGTACTTTTACTGTACTCAGAGGGAGGAAATTGGTTGTGCGGCTGGTCCAAGACTTTTTGCTGCCTGAAGCAATGGCAAACAGTGCCCCTTCCAACAAATCTCCTAAAGCCACCTCTCACCCCATCCCTAGAAGCAAAAATGACACAAAAACCATCTTCATTGACCAGCAGTGGGTCTCTGGGGTTTCCGGGTCCATCTACACTGTAAAAATAATACAGTTTGATATCACTTTAAATGCTGTTGCTTCATTCTATGGAATCCTGGGATTTGTAGTTTTACATCTTTCACCTTCTCTGTCCAAGAGTGCTGGTGCCTCTCCAAACTACAAATCCTAGGATTCTGTAGGATGGAGCCACGGCAGTTAAAGTGGTGTCAAGTGACATTATTTCTATACCGTAGGCGAACCTTCAGTTGTTGTTGTTGTGTGCCTTCAAGTAGTTTCCACAGTACAACAACCCTATCAAAGAGTTTTCATGGCAAATTTCTTTAGTGGGAATTTGGCATTGTTTTCCTCTGAGGCTGAGAGAGTGTGATTTGCCCAAGGTCACCGAGTGGGTTTCCATGGATGAGTCGGACTTTGAACCCTGATCTCCAGAGTCATAGTCCAATGCTCAAACTACTATACCTCACTCAGACACAGGGTTTTTTCTCGGTCCTTCTGAGACATACTATGGGTCAAACTAGGGAACTTCCTTCTGTGCATAAAGGAGAAGTTACTTCTACCATGAATTCTGCTACTTCTTCAAAAGGGGGAAATTTGGCACAAAAGAGATTCCCATCCTCTGTTGTGCTGTGACCCAATTTGAACCCTCTTATAAGTGGTATTGGGCTGAGAAGGGGCAAGCAAAAATGGGTTTTCTCTGGCAGGCTTTTAATACATAATCTTGGGATGGCTTTTATATTGCAAGTGTTGTAGTTTTTAATGTTTGCAATTTTATAATTACTTCTTATGTGATGTTCTTAACTGTTTTGATTGTGGAGTCTTCTAGAATGTTCTTATTTGTGAGCCACTTTGGGTCCCTTTCTGGGAGGAAGGCAGCATAAAAATGAAATAAAACAAATCTTGCCAAGAAAACTCTGCAATAGGGCTGCCCTAGGGTCATTGTAAGTTGGAAATGACTGGGAAAGCACACAACAACAAGACTCCCCTTATTCCCTTGCCCGCTTTATCCTCATGACAACAACATCCTTATGAGGTAGCTCAGACTTGAGAGGTCACGGGAGGCCTGAGTTCATTGATAACTTTTGGCTCAGTGGGGAATCCAGAACTTACTATCAGCTTCAGCTTTTTTGCCAGCTGCATTCCTTCCAGGAACTGGAGGATCTAAAGATTGTAGCGTGCATTTTAGGTAAGCTACCTTTGTACAGTTTGAGTGTTCTTTATCTGCAGTTCTGAAATCCAAAATATTACAAAATCCAAAATCGTGAGTGGCCGAGATAGGGACACTTTTACTTTCTGATGGTCCAATGTATCCAAACTTTGTTTCATGTACAAAATTATCTTAAAATATTATTTATAAAATTACCTTCAGGCTATGTATATAGGTACATCTGTTGTTGTTTCTGCCTTCAAGTCGTAAGGCAAACCTATTGTGGGGTTTTCTTGGCATGTTCCTTCAGCTTGGGGGTCATTCTCTGAGGTTGAGAGGGTGTGCCTTGTCCAGGGTCACCCAGTGGGTTTCCATGGCTTAGCAGAGATTTGAACCCTGGTCTCCAGAGTCCTAATCCAACCCTCAAACCACTACACCACACTGGCTCTCACCTTATATGTGTATAAAGTGTGTGTAAACCATAAAATGAATTGTTTGTTTAGACTTTGGTCCCATCTCCAAGATACTCTCATTATGAACATACTGTATATGCAAATTCAAATATCTCCAAATTTAAAAACAATATATTCAAAATCCAAAACATTGCTGGTCTCAAGCATTTTGGATAAGGGAGATGCAACCTGTACCAAGTTTGGAAATGTAGCTCAAATTAGCTCAAAGCATAGACAGAAAGATTGGCAACAGAAATATCTAGGTGTGATCCTTATTATTGAAATGTTGTTGTTGCTGTTGTGTATCTTCAAGCCATTTCTGAGACTAGACCCAAACCATGTAGGGCTTTAAAAGGAAGAAGCAACACTGTGCCTCTTGCCCACAAATGATTTGGCAGCCAGTGGAGTGATTTTAATAATTAAAGGTAAAGGTAAAGGTAGTCCCTTGACATTAATGTCTAGTCGTCATAGGTGACTGTAGTGGGCAGTGCTCATGTCCATTACTAAGCTGAAGAGCCATTTTTTCCAAGGACTACCTGTTGTAATCCGCTTTGATTCCCCACCCGGAAAAGGCGGAAAATAAATTATTATTATTATTATTATTATTATTATTATTATTACTTCGGTGATCATGTAGCCAGCATAGCTGCACCGAATGCTGTTATGTTCCCACCTAGAAGCGGTACCTATTTATCTACCTGTATTTGCATGCTTTTGAACTGCTAGGTTGGCTGAAGCTGAGACTAGTGACAGGAGCTCATATTATTATGTGGCGCTTGCGCCTCGAACTGCCAAACTTCTGATCTTCCAATCCTCAGAATTGGCATCTTAACCACTAAGCCACTGGATCCAATGTAATATACCGTGCTTCCCCGAAAATAAGACAGTGTCTTATAATAATTTTTACTCCCAAAGCTGTGCTAGGTCTTATTTTAGGGGATGTCTTATTTTTCCATGAAGTAAAATTCACATTTATTGTTGAACAAAAAAATTGAACATTTATTATATACTGTATATATATTTATATACAAAAACTTTGCTAGGTCTATATTTAGCAATTCAGCAAAACCTCTGCTAGGTTTTATTTTATGGGGATGTCTTATTTTCCGGGAAACAGGGTATTAAAATATTACCATTATTAAAATCACCCCACAGTCTGCCAAGTTGTTTCTGGTCAAGGTGTTGATTGTTTCTTTTAAAACCATACATGGTTTGGATCCAATCTACCAACAGGATCACATTATCCCATATAATCTGTTCCATACAGTCAGGTCTTTTAGGAAATATCTCCTTCAGTCAGTTAAGACCAGGCTGACAATTGTTATCGAGATAATATTTTTTCTTTAGCTACCCCCAAATTGTGGAATGACCTGCTGGAAGAGATTTGTAAGCTAGATATCTTGTCTGTATTTAAAACCGGTCTTTTCCAGCAGGCCTATCCAGATGATTTTTAGTAAAGACCCATCTCATTCAGCAGGCCTATGCAGATGATTTTTAAATAATGAATTTTAAAATGTTTATTGATTGATTTTAATATATATTGGTTTTCCAATATGGTCTTTTATCTGATGCTATGTAGTCATTTGTTGTTCCATGCTTCGATTCAGTGGAAGAGATGGGTATTTTCAAAGAAGCAACACAGAGTGCTGAACCTATTTTGGGGGGACAGGGTCTAAAATCTGGAAGGATTTTCCACTCTGCAGATGTGACCTTTCATTTTGTTTTAAATTTTATTGTTTAAAATTTGTTGTGGGCCACTTTGAGTCTCTGTATTGAGAGAAAAGCAGAATATAAGATGATGATGAGGATGAGGATGACGACGATGACGACGACGTTGTTGTTGATGTGGTCCCTCAACATTCACTGGGGTTAGGGGTGAAGGACACCGTAATGTGAAAAAATGTGGAATGTGGAAACTACTTTGTTGTTATTGTTGTTCTTATTTTCAATCAGATTACTTGACAGGTGTACTACATTGAAGCCAAAAGCAAAGCAAGGTGCATGGGGTGACAGAGGAAAGCTAAACTGGTATTTCGGTTCCCATGAGCCCCAGTTAACATGCTAATTTGTAAGGGAACATGGGATCTGTCAGCCACAACAAAAGCCCCCCCCCTCCCTCCCTTCCTTTCATAAATCCTGCCTCTTTTAGCTCATTCTTACATTATTTATTTTACCGTTTAACATTATTTTACCGATGATGCAGCCACACTGCAGTATTAATGTAGTTTGACACTGCTTTAACTGTCAGGGTTCTAACCTATGGGATTCTGGGATTTGTAGTTTTCTGTGGCACCAGAGCTCTCTGATAGAGAAGGCTAAATACCCTGTTTCCCCGAAAATAAGACATCCCCATAAAATAAGACCTAGTAGAGGTTTTGCTGAATTGCTAAATATAAGGCCTCCCCTAAAAGTAAGACCTAGCAAAGTTTTTGTATATAAATATATATACAGTATATAATAAATGTGTTGGGGGGGTTGTTCAACAATAAATGTGAATTCTTCTTCATGGAAAAATAAGACATTCCCTGAAAATAAGACCTAGTGCATCTTTGGGAACAAAAATTAATGTAAGACACTGTCTTATTTTCGGGGAAACAAGGTATCTCACAAAACTACAAATCCCAGGATTCCACAGCACTGAGAAATGGCAGCTAAAGTGGTGTTGAACTGAATTACTTCTGCAGTGTAGATATAGCCAAATACAATAATTAAAATAATTCTTCCAACAGATGGGTTGGGTTAGGGAAATCATTAGTCCTTTACTTCAGGCAACAAATAATATTGGACAGGACTGGTTGTTGGTTCAGGTTTGGTTGGCTTGAAATGAAAATAGTTTTAGATATGGGATATGTGAGGACTTTTTAAATACACACATTTTACTTGTCTATATCTCTGTTTCTTCTTCAAGGACACATCTTATGTGAGCAGTGGCCTGTTACCATCTTTTATATAACCAAGAGACTCTGAAACATCTTCTTCTCTGTCCAGTCAGTCTCCCGAAACTGTCCAAAGTTTGGTGGTTGAGCGTTTTTGTCATGAACTCAGAAAGTGGCAGGGATCATGAAAAGAAGGTGAGTTGGTTTTGCTGAACCAGAGGACAAAATGGCTGCTGACCGACAGGAAGTAGGCTTTTTGGCTTGCCACCAGTACAACATTGCGCCGACGAAGGGAGTGAAAACTGAAGAGCCGGAGACGGGAGGCCCTGTGAAATTACCCAGAAAGACGCCTTACCGTGGCCATGCCAAAACCATTGGAGAACGCCTGAGCTGGGCAGTGGCGAAACAAGCTGAATGTCAGCTGGACAATGGCTTGTTGTCCCAATGCTGGGAAGGCCAGTGGCAAGACTTCCTCAAGACTGTGCAGCCTCCTTATTCGGGGTGGAATAACCCACAACTTCCAAGGACCCCTCTCCTGGCTCCTTCCGAATGTTCGGCCAGTGTTTACCGCGAGCCTGTGCAAGAGGTGGCGAGCGGATTCCTGTTAGGCCTGCGAGAAAGCTCCCTCAAGGGCAATCTCAGCGCAGATTGTGGAACAAGGGCAAATTGCAAAGAGGTGAAGCGAGAAATCCCGCCGGAAGAGGACCTCACCACCGAGATGCACCGGCAGCGCTTTCGATGGTTCTGCTACCAAGAGGGCGAGGGGCCCCGGGAGATTTGCACCCAGCTCCGGGAACTCTGTCTCAAGTGGCTGAGGCCAGAGCTCAACCCAAAGGAACAGATTGTGGAGCTGATTGTCCTGGAACAATTCCTGGCCATCTTGCCAGAGGAAATCCAAAGCTGGGTTGGAGAAGCAGGACCCGAGACCTGCACCCAAGCGGTGGCCCTGGTGGAAGAATTCCTGCTGCGGCAGCAGGAAGCAGAGGTGACGGCATGTACCTTGCCTTGCAGTCGGAGGAAATCTAAAGTGCTGCATTTGCAGGCTTTCTGCCAAAGCTGCCCTTGCTTGGAATGAGCAACTTGTTTTCCTCCTGATTCACAAGTTTTGAGCAAGCAGTTGCTTTCCTTGAGCAAATACAGTGGGCCCTTGGTATCCACTGGGGTTTGGTTCCTGGACCCCCATGGATACCAAAATCCATGGATATTCAAGTCTTGTTAAATACAATGGATAGTAAAATAGTGTCCCTTATATAAAATGGCAAAATCAAGTTTTTTTCCTTTTTGTAATGTATATATTTTTTGGAATATTTTCAAGCCATGGATGCTTGAATCTGTGGATAAAGAATCTGTAAATATGGAGGACTGACTGTACATAAGTGTGTGGGTGGGTGGTGGGGAGTATTTAGCAGAGGTCTGTGTGATATTTATATGGTCTAATTTTTTAAAACAAAATATTTATATCCCACCCTGTATTTGATGATTTCAGAGCAGCATACAATAAAATCAATTCAAAATAATAATAATAATAATAATAATAATAATAATAATTTAAAAATATATAATTACATCATTTACTAGTTTAAAAAAAAAGAAATTTAAAACTGTTTAAAACAATTGAAAACAGGGGAAACATAGCACACGCAAAGTTTGGATAAAATCAGTTAGGCCAGAGATCTTGATTAAAAAGCCAGGTTTTGACTTGGCACCAAAATGATTCCTACATTAGTGCCAACTGGTTTTCTAGGGGCAGGGTGTTCTACAGCTCAGGAGCCACCATGTCCTCCCACAATGTATTTTCCCTACTGGTGGGAAACAGTAAAATCCTAAAAGTGGGATGAAAGGGTGTATACAAAAAGCATGTCTATGGACAAAGAGTGTGCTACATGGATTTTTGTGGGCTTTTCAGGCTATATGGCCATGTTCTAGAAGAGTTTCTTCCTGGCGTTTCTCTAGCATTGTCAGGAAGAAATCACCTAGAACATGGCCATATAGCCCAAAAACACATAAAAAACCTATGGATTCTGGCTATGAATGCCTTTGATTTCACATTGTGCTTCATATTCTGGGAGGGGGGCTAAGAAAACATACGAAAGAAAAATATACTTGTTCCTCCACATTTGCTGGGGTTAGGGGCACAGAACCCTTGTGAATGTAGAAAACACATATTTTAAAATCGCTCCACTGGCTGCCCATTAGTTTCCAGATGCAGTACAAGGTGTTGGTTATGACCTTTAAAGCCATAAATGGCTTGGGTCCATCCTATCTTCAGGACCGCCTCCTTCCGTATAATCCACCCCTCACACTCAAGTCCTCTGAGAGGAATCTGTTGCAGCCTATGAAAACTAGGCTGTCTGCAACCACCCAGAGGACCTTTTTGGCAACTGCTCCCAGATTATGGAACGGCCTGTTGGAGGAGATCCATCACATTACCTGCTTAAACAGCTTTTAAAAAGCTGTTAAGACGGATCTCTTCTCTCAGGCCTTTCCCAAATAGATAACCAGCCACCAAAGATCAGAACCCATTACACTTCTGAATCTGCTATAGCCAGTGTTTGATCGTTTATTGTAAGATATGTTTTAAACTGTGAATTTTTTGTTATTTTAGGGCTGGGTGGGATATTGTGATTTGGGATTGCACTGTTTTAACTTGTAAACCGTCTCAGTTGTCTTGGACAGAGGGGTGGGATATAAATATTTTTTTTAAAAAATGCAATTAACAAAAACACGTAAGGTATGCACCAGCATACAATCGCTAATGATGCTGGATATATTCCACCTACCCCAAGTCCATGTCAACAAGGATTGCTAGAAAGCTCTCTATCAAGGGAGAGTTAACAGGCCCTGCGACAAGGACAGAGACTGCTGGTATCCTCCACTCATGTGGTGACAGTTAATCTGTTCTGGGTTTTAAGGTTTTTAATTTTAAAGGTGCTATCTATGGTGCTGCACTGATCCCTTAGACCAGGGGTTCCCAACCTTTTTGACTCACAGAGCCCTTATTCCTATGGCGGAGGCCCTAAGAGGCCTACCCTATGTCTTACAAGTTAATGGTGTTTAGGAGTATATATAAGAATACACATGTCTTTCCACATTCGCTAGGGTTAGGGGCACAGCACCCCTGTGAATGTGGAAAAAAGACAAATAACAAAAACACTGTGTTTTTGACTGAGAGAACACCTCTCTGGGAATCTCTAGGTCCTGCAGTGCAACTCTGTGGTCAGCATCTGCCAAACATTGACCTGAGAGTTGAGCTGGAGGAGCTACAAATGCCTAGTGGAGTGTTCCCTCTAGGAATCTCTAGGTCTTTCAGTGCAACCTTTGGTTAAAGTTGACCCTACAGTTGCACTGGAGGACCTAGATATTCCTAGAGAGCGCATATGAATAAAATTCATGAATAATCAAATCCTCAAAAGTCAAAGCTGCAAATGTGGAGGGACAGTGTACATTCTATTCCTCAGGAGGACACAGCTGGCTAACTCAAATAGACTTTGTAGTTCAACACTTTGTTGCAGGTCCTACCTCTCCCTTTCCCTTACATCTTTTTGGCTTCTCACCTTTCAGGTATTGGGGGAATTTGAGGAAGTGGCCATGCGTTTCTCACGAGAAGATGATATTGGCGAGAGACAACCTTCCCGAGAGATCAAGCAGGAGAGAGTCAGGATTCTAGGTAAGAACATTTACAACATTGGAGTGAACTTGGCCAGTAGTGGCTGGTGTCTTCCATGCCAGTGGAAGCAGTGAATTTGCTCTGGGCTTTAGCTAGAAATTTAAAGGCACTGTCCAGGGTGTCAAACCCTTTCCCCCAAAAGGTAAGCATACCTGTAAAGTGGATTCACTGTCTCATTAACACGATAGCAACTGACTTGATTTTGGAGGCCTACAGATAGAAAATATAGAACAACAGAGTACCTCAGCAGCCATGGAGGTCAGTGTTTGTAAAAGGTACTTTCTGAACTACAACTTCCAGCATCCTCAGCCAGCTTGGCCAGTGACCTTGCAAGATGGAAGTAAGAGTGTTCTGGAAGTTGCAGTTTAAAACTTCAAAATCATTTCACCTTCTCTAAACAATGAACAGTTCTAAACAATTCTCTAAACAATGCTTAAAAAAGATAGGAAACAAGAAGTTATAATTGTAATAAAAGTTCATTGGTTCTGAAGGGGAGAATAAAGGTTTCAAAAACTCAGTATATATTAGCAAACAGCATTAGAATATCGTGAAAGATAATATGTGTTATCAAACCAGGTTGGCTTTTCACAACCCTATGACTCCCAAGAAACCCTGTTCTCAACAGCCCTCCTCGGGTCTTGAAAACTCAGAATCATGGCTTCTTGCCTTGTTTGAATCACCCCACCTCTAATGTGATCCTCCCTTTTTCTTACTGACTTCCACTGTATTGAGCATAATATTTTTTTTCTGGCCCAGGGTCTGAGATTATCAGACAAGGACCATTTCTCTGTCCCGCCAACATCACAAGTACAATTGGTGAGGGCATAAGAGAAGGCCTCTTGGGTGGCTGCCCCTGGAATCTATAACTCCCCCTCCTTGTTGTCTTTCCATCGACAGATTTTTATTTCAACAGGCTTTTAATACAAAACGTTTTGAAAGAACGGTCTAAAGGGTGCTGTATTGTTTTACACTCAACTGGTGTTTTTTTTAAAATAGTTTTTAAAATATTTTTAATTGCATTTTTTTCCCTTTTCAGTATAGCTCTGAACTGTTTTAATACTATGGTTAGTTTAATTGCATTTTAATGACCACTTTTTGTATGCCACCTCAAATCCCATTTTGGGAGAAAGGTGAGATAGGTATCTAATAAATAGATAAAATAAAATATACTTTAGAATGGTAAGCTGCCTTTAGTCCCACTTTTGGGGGAAAGACAGGATGATGATGATGATGATGATGATGATGATGATGATGCCTGTCCAATTTTTTAAAAATATATGAATATACAGGTGTAGTGAGCAGGCCGAGGAAACAGCCAATTGGAGAGCACCAGGAGTCCAGCCAATGAGAAGCTGGCTGGGCAGGGCTATAAAAGAGCCTCGACAGGGAGCGAAAGGGGGTTTATTTTGTTGGGGTTTTGAGGGGAAGAGGCACCTCGGAGGGATGGTGTGCTCTTAGGGTTCCTGTGGGAACATTTATGGGCTAGTTAGAGACCAGGGAAGGGTCTGAGGAGTCCAGTAGGGACTAGATAGGCTTGAGGGAGTCTAGGAAAGGGAGGCTCAGAACAAGCCAGAGGTTTTAAGGAAGATTTTGGCCTTAATACTGGAAATAATGTTGCCTGAGTGGCTGTAGTGTTATTGTTTTAAGGAACTTCTGTAACCAAGGAAATAAGACAACAAAGCGTTAACCATATTTCATAATTTATTTCAAAGATATTAGTGCCTCTGAGGAGATAGGTGGTGGGCGAACAAGAGAGGGTTATCACGTTCAGTTCGCACCGCATAATAAAGTGGTGGCAGCAGTGGGATGAAAAGGCCCGGGGTGCTGTCATCCAGAAATGTAGGAGTGAACAAGAAAGTGTTCCCTACAACAGGTTGAATCTCTTTTATCTGAAATTCCAAAATAAGCCAAAATCCAACATTTTCCGCACGGCCTGCCAAATCATGGAAAGCACAGACATAAGTAATCAATCTTTTTTATGGAAGTGTGTTCCATAGCATGGGAGTAGCAACCAAGAAGGCCTTCTCATGTGTCCTTACTAGGTGTGCCTGTGATCGTTGTTAAATTATTTTTATCTTTTGGGGGTTATTAAAACCTAACATTTGTTGTTTATGTATTTTTCCTTAAGAACTTAAATGTACATTAAACGTACAGAAAAAGGATACTAGACTGAAGCTAGACTTGTTTATACCAAGAGTAGGACCACTGACATTCATAGGACTTATGTTATTTTTCTGTATGTTAATGTACATTAAACATACAGAAGAAGGATACTAGACTGGAGCTAGACTTGGTTATACTAAGAGTAGGACCACTGACATTCATGGGACTTATGTTAGCCATGATTAATATATATAGATTTATTTTTATTTATTTTTTATTATTATTTTTATTTATAGATTAACACAAGCCCTATTGATTTCATTTTCGGCAGCAATATATCTGATGTTTTCCTTATTTTCATTTTCATTTCTAAAAACGTTATCCTTTTTTATCTTGGCAGATGATGGATGGGAAAGTGAGGATGAAGGAGAATCATTTGAACCACCGTTAGAAAGAATCGAGCCTCAAAACCCTGAAGAAAATTTTGAGGATCAAGATAGGCCAAGCTGGGAACAGAGAATACAAATAGACAAGAGGGGTCAATCCATTATTTGCCAAAATGGTGACTTGGATGATACTGAGCTCCATCAAAGAATATATGCAGGAAAACGAAGGCATGTGTGCAATATCTGTGGGAAAGCGTTCACTCAAAAATCAAATCTCAACAGGCACCAGAGAACCCACCTAGGAGGGAAAAAATTTCAGTGCTTTATATGTGGGAAAAGCTTTAATTGGGAAACAAGCTTTATTAGGCACCAGAGATTCCATACTGGTGAAAAGCCATATCCATGCTTAGACTGTGGGAAGAGCTTTAGTCGGAGTGCAAACCTTATTATTCATCAGAGAATTCACACGGGGGAGAAACCACATCGGTGTTTAGACTGTGGGCAAAGCTTTAGTCAGATCTCCAACCTTGTTAGACATCATAGAGTCCACACGGGAGAGAAGCCTTATAAATGCACAGAATGTGAAAAAAGCTTCACTCAAAAGTCAAATCTTATCAAACATCAAAGTGTCCACTCAAGCGACAAACCAAACAGGCACTTGGCTTATGGGGAAAGACTCAATCAGAGGTCAAACTGCAATAGACTTGAGACAATTTCCTTTGGTGAAAACCCATGTAAATGCTTCAAGTGTGGGAAAATCTTTTCCAGAAGAGGAAACCTCCTTCGACATCACAGCATTCATACAAAAGATAAGCCACATAAGTGTACAGAGTGTGGGAAACGTTTCAACCAGAGAACAAATCTTAATGCTCATCAGAGAATCCACACTGGAGAGAAACCTTATAGATGTCCAGACTGTGGGAAAAGTTTCAGATGGAGGGCACATCTCATCATTCACAAGAGGTTGCACACCGGAGAAAAACCACACAGGTGTGCAGATTGTGGACAGAGCTTCAGCCAGAGATCCAACCTTGTGAGACATCTCCGAATCCACACTGGAGAGAAGCCATATAAATGCTCAGACTGTGAGAAGAGCTTTGGTCAGAAATCAAACCTCATTAAGCACCAGAGGATTCACACAGGAGAGAATGAATTGGATATGGGGCTAAATGGTATTAGCTACAACAAAATTATTATAGGAGAGGATCCATATAAATGCTTCCGTTGCGAGAAAATATTTTCTCGGAGAGGGAACCTTCTTAGACATCAGAGTATTCACACCAGGGAGAAACCGCACAAATGCTCCGACTGTGGGAAAAGGTTCAACCAGAGAACTAACCTCATCAGTCATCAGAGGATTCACACAGGTGAGAAACCTTTTCAGTGTCTGGAATGTGGGAAGAGCTTTCGACAGAGCCCACATCTTATTAAACATCAGAAAGTGCATACAGAAGAGAAGACATCATATAGCATTTTGGATTACGGAGAAAATTTCAATCAAGATTCAAACTATGGTGGGCATGAGAGGATCCGCATGGGAGGAAACCCATATCAATGCCTTATATGTGGGAAAATCTTCAATTGGCAATCAAACTTTATCAGACATCAGAAAATCCATGCTAGAGAAGAGCCCCATAATTGCTCTGAATGTGGGAAACAATTCAATAGGAGAAGAAGCCTAATTGCCCATCAGAGAATCCACATGAGAGAGAAGCCTTACAAATGTACAGATTGCGGGCAGGGCTTCACATGGGAAGCACACCTGGTCATCCATCAAAGAATCCACACAGGAGAGAAGCCTCATATATGCACAGAATGTGGGCAGAGCTTCAGCCAAAGGTCCAACCTTATCCGACATCAGAGAATCCACACAGGTGAGAAGCCTTACAAATGCTCAGACTGTGGTCAGAGTTTCAGTCAAAGAACACACCTTGTTGTACATGAAAGGATCCACACAGGGGAGAAACCGCATAAATGTTTGGAGTGCGGGCAAGGCTTCAGTCAACGGGCACATCTTATTGTGCATCAGAGAATCCACACGGGAGAAAAGCCACATAGATGCATGGACTGTGGGCAAGGTTTCTGCCAAAGGTCTAATCTAATCAGGCATCAGAGGACCCACGCCTGCGAGAAGATGGAACAGAGATTCTGATGTTTCAGGAAAGCGTATGCTGTCTCAGTCAGCCAAAGATAGATGAGGAAAAGAATTGTGACTGTTTGGACTGCAGGGAAAACTTGGACTTCTCTTGGTGAAAGAACCCTACAAGGATGGGACCAAAATCATTAAATATACAAGTTAAATGAGACCAGAGCAAGGGAGTTATACCTGTAACTAGTTACATTTGGAGGGGACAAGGGAATAATGTAACTACATCTGAAAAGTAACATAACAAGTAGGAGTGAAGTTACTTTACTGTTACAATGACTTACTTTCAAAATTTAAGGAGCATCTTGAAAGGAATTGTTTAAATCTTTATGGTGTTCTCTTATCAATCCTAAGGGTTTTTTTTTTTTTTTTCAAAAAAAGGCAACAAAAAGTAATAGTCAATGTCAATGTGAGTTACTTTTCCAACATTGTCATGGAATGGGATAATAGGTTATGTGGAAGTAATGGGGACCAAGTTACTTTTAAAAAGGAACTTTCCAAGCACTGAGGGAGACCTTTGTGAAAAATAGTCTTATGTGGCACCCACTCTGTCAGTGGAGGAGAAAAACCAGGAGACCAAAAGCTGTGAAACTGGAGGGAGACCCTAATGTTTTCATGGCACTTAGCTGTGCCCCCTTCCTCAGTGAAAGATGGTGCCTTCCATGCCAGCAGGACAGTGAATCCATTGTGTTAGCATGAACTTTAATGAAGCTGTCTAAGGCAGGGGTTCCCAGCTTGTGCTCCAAGGGGCCCTTAGGGCTCTGCGACCTCTTCAGGAAAATGAAAGAAATAAACATTGAATGAAATTAAAGAATAAGAATATACACTTGTCCTTCCACATTTGCGGCTTTGACTTTGGAAGATTTGATTACTCATGGATTTTAATTACTTGTGGAATCTAAGTCTTCCAGTGCAACTCTATGGTAAACTTTAACCAAAAGTCACACGGAAGGACCTAGAGATTCCTAGAGAGAACACTCCACTAGGCCTTTGTAGCTCCTCCAGCACAACTCTATGGTCAGTGTCTGGCAGATGTTGACCACAGAGTTGCACTGGAGGACCTAGAGATTCCTAGAGAAGTGTTCTCTCAGGTAAACATAGTGTTTTTGTTATTTGTAAAAAAAAATTCACATTTATGGGTGTCCTGTGCCCCTAACCCCAGCAAATGTGGAGGGATGAGCATATTCTTATATATACTCTTAAACACCATTAATTTGTAAGACATAAGGTAGGCCTCTTAGCACCTCCGCCATAGAAATAAGGGCTTTGCAAGTCAAAAAGGTTGGGCACCCCTTGTCTAAGGGATCATTGCAGCACGGTGGATAGCACCTTTAAAATTAAAAAACCTTAAAACCCAGAACAGAGTCACTGTCACTACATTAGTGGAGGACACCAGCAGTCCCTGTCCCTCTCCCAGGGCATGCCACCTCTCCCTTGGATAGAGAGCTTTCCTTAGCAACCCTTTTTGACGTGGACTTGGGGTAGGTGGAATATATCCAGCATCACTGAGAGATGGTGTGCTGGCGCATTCCTTAAGTAATCTTCTGGGTGCTCTTCGATTTGCATTCTCCACAGTTTGGCTATTTCCATTGTCCCTCTCTGTCTTCTTGTTTTCCATTTCTTGGATTGACTCTATATCCTGCTGGCACAACCAGCAAAGCCTAAAATGTCTCGCCTTCTTCCTCATCTAGCTTTGTGTTCCATCTTGCTTGCTTCCAAAATTTGGGAAGGCCCAGGCATTTCCCCATCCAGTTCTGTTTCCTTCTGTCTCCATTTTCCAATGTCTCCACTGTCAAATGCTTTCTTTCTTAGGGCTTGTCTTCACTGGGCAGAATACTCCAGGCTTCCCCTTGAGTATCCGGGCACCACATCCACCCATTGCCTTTGCTGTCTCTGCTGCGATGGCAGTGGCTGCCTTCCCAAATAATCCCTTTCTGTTGCCTGACACTGCTGCTGAGGTCACAGTGAGGTGCCTAGCAATGGTTTCAAATCTGGGCACCTCATTCTCACCTCAAAGTGATTCATGCCCACCGTATTGGCACCAGGCGGCTCAAGGGGAGTACATAGGAAGGCAGTCCCTATCATTGCTGCAGAGAGAGCTGGTAACCGAGGGGAAGGTAAGTTTTTACTGCCAACAACAGTTAAGTTTTTAAAATGTGGGTTACAGGGAGGAAAGTCCAAATTGGGTGAGGATGTTGTGAATACAGTCTGCACCCGATTTGGGATTTTAGCCCTGCACCATGTAAACACGATGCAGTGAGCCCAGCGGGAATTCAAACTAAGCCAGGCCTTTCACTGAATACTCCCTTTCTAGATCTGGGGAAAGTTACTTTTGTTGGATTACACTCCAAAATTCTTGGCTGGGCTTTCATCCAGCAAAAGTAGCTTTTCCCAGCAATCTTCCTTTCCATTTTTCCCTTCCTATCTTCTATTCAACCCCCTCCAATGTGTCCTTTTACTAGCCTGTAAGCCTGTGGGCAGGGGTCTCTCTTTTTACCATTGTAACACAGCATCTAACACATAATACCAATAAATGAATCATAAACACCTAAAAGGCTTTTCAACAACAGTGAATTGGATTGAGTGCTTCGGGTTGGACTATAGCTGGTTCGACAACAGCTGTGTTAATCCCGGATATATGACCACGCTTCTTGGGGCTCTTGGGAGTTGGAGTTCAACACTATCTTGGGAGCTGTAGGTTTGCCAGCTCGACCCTGTGGTTGAAGCATTGAACAAGCTTGTATTGCAAATGTATGTTTGCCACTGAAAAGAACAGTGAGTAATATAGGACAATGTTCCCTTCCTGAAATGAATAATATAACATTTTCAGTATGTCTTTTGTAGTGCTTCGCCTGGGGGGAGCCAGTATTTAACCATGAGGAAAAGGAGCAAATACTTTTTTTTTCATAATTCAGTTTCTTCCCTTACTTATGTTCAAGCTCTTGACCTGTCTAGTCTTACTGGGTTTTTTTTTTTTAGTTTTTACATATATCTGAAAAAAGGGTCTACTTCAGAGGGATAGGAGAGGTTAGAAGGCCACCTGGCAGGGTTATTTTAGGCAGGATCTGGACTGCAGAAATAATGCAATTTGACACTGCTTTAGCTACCATGGCTCCATACTATGGTATCCTGGGATTTGTAGTTTGTTGTGGTACCAGAGATCTCTGCGAGAGAGGGCGGCATATCTCACAAAACTATAAATCCCAAGATCCTGTAGCATTGAGCTGTGGCAGTTAAAGCAGTTGCACTATTTCCACAGTGCAGATACAGCCCTGGATTAGTAGGGGGAGTTGGACTAAATGATGGTTGGCATCCTTTCCAACCAGAGATGTGGTAAAGTTAGTAGGAAAAGAAGGGTGAATGTATTTAGGTGATTGTTAATCTGCTAAAAAAAATTAACCGCTTTTATATTAAAAGGAGAAAATTTAATTTATTAATGATTGAAATTGCTATTTCAGTTTAAATTACATGCCTGTAGGAAAAGCCTAGGAAGCCAAAAACGTACCATCTGAAATATCACTCTTCCACTTTTTCTTACCTCTATTTTGAACATGGGAGAGAAGACAACCATTGCCTGAATTTCTGAAAACCCCATTACCTCACCTAAAAATCTTCTTCTTGCTTCTTCATCTCTTTACTCTCCATCGTTCTTTAGCATACTGATTCCCACATTGAGCTCATTAAAACTCTGAAGGGCAAGAGTTCCAAAATGCAGTTTCCTGTGAGAGCCGAAGAACCTATGGCTGCATCCACACTGAAGAATCATCCAGTTTGACCCCACGTTAACCACCATGGCTCAATGCTGTTGAATCCTGAGAACTGTAGTTTATTGTGACACCACAGTTTTCTGACAGTTCCCAGAATTCCATAGCATTGAACCATGGCAGTTAAAGTGGGGTCAAACTGGATTACTTCTGCAGTGCAGATGTAGCGTCTGTGCAGTGCCTGATGTTGAACACAGGAGGCTCAGCTGGATGCAAAGAAGATCACCCCCTCTTCTGCGCTGCTGCCCTTATTGCTTGTCGATTTAAAAATCTTTTAACCTTGGAATTACCAAAAATATAATCTAATCATGCACTAATATAAGTGATTTGAACCCTGTGGCTTTTAAATTATATTGTTTTATACTTGTTTGCCGCCATGAGTCCCTATATTGGGAGAAAGGTGGGATATAATAGATGATGATGATGATGATGATGACGACGATGACTGGAACACCCTAATTCCCTAGTCCTTGAGAAACAACTATCTAGGAATCACTGTGTTGTAAAGGATTTGAGATGGGTGCATCTACAATGTAAAAATAATGCAGTTTGACACTTGCTCTACCTTATGAAATTCTTGGATTTGTAATTTTGCAAGGTCTTTTGCCTTTCCTGCCAAAGAGTACTTGGTGCCTCACAAAACTTAAAATTCTTTGGAATTTTTAAAACAGAGGTTGGATGGCCTTCTGTCAGAAGTGCTTTGATTCTGTGTTCCTGCATGGCGGAAGAGAGTTGGCCTTGTGGTCTCTTTCAATTGAAGAATAGGATTTTATGGTTGTAGTAGGATGGAGTCCTGGCAGTTAAAGTGGAGTCAAATTACATTATCTCCACAGTGTAGATGCACCTTAGGACATCTGCAACCTCCGTTCAATGGCTAAAGCTTTAGACCACTAGTTCCCAAACTTTGGTCCTCCAGGTATAATTTTGACTTCAACTCGCAAAAGCCCCAGCCAGGAATGGTCAGGAATTCTGGGAATTGAAGTCCAAAATGCCCAGATGACCAAATTTTGACAACCGCTGCTGTAGTCCATGCTGCTGTAAAGCTGGGTCTCCTCATGTATTTTGGACGATAATTCTCTTTAGATCCAGCCAACATGGCCAAGGGTCAGGGGATGGGAAGAAAAGTAGGCCACAACATCTCAAAGAAAGGTGGACTACTATGGCCTTCTAGATATTTTGGTTTTACAGGGGGCCCTTAGTATCTGCTAAAATTTGGTTCCAGGAACACCCCCCTAGATGCTCAAACCCCATTATATACAATAGGGTAGTAACATGGTTTCCTTTATATAAAATGGCAAAATCAAGGTTTGCTTTTTTGGAATTTATATTTTTTTCAAAAATATTTTCAAGCCATGGATACTTGCATCTGTGGATAAAGCATCCGCGGATACAGAGGACAGACCATACTATTCCAACTATTCAAAGTCAGGACTCGACTGTCCCACAAAACCTGAGACCTGGGTCCTGTCCTCACACTACACAACAATAGTTCTACTAACTGCCATGTCTTTAGAAATCATGCTTATAACATTAACTAACTTGGGCCTCATAGAACCACAGAGTTGGAAGAGACCCCAAAGGCCACCCAGTCATGCCATGCAGGAACTCCCAATCAAAGCATCTCTGACAGATGGCCATCCAGCCTCTGTTTAAAGACCTCCAATGGAAGAGAACCCACTACTTTCTGAGGAAGTGTCTTCCATTCTCAAACAGCGCTTACTGTCAGGAAGTTCCTCCTAATGTTTAGGTCGACTTTCTATTCCTTTAGTTTGTTCTGTTTCCCAGTCTCTGGATCAGCAGAAAACAAGCTTGCTCCCTCCTCAATATGACATCCCTTCAAATGCTTAAACAGGGCTATCATATCACCTCTTAACCTTCTCTTCTCCAGAATTATAACCTTAAATATATATTTTTTAAAAAAGAGTAACTTTTCCACCTTTATCGAAGGTCCTAAATTACCTTTTGGTCAGGGTAGCTGGATGCAGACTTTTGCATGGGCCCACCCACACACCGCACAAATAGAGTGCTATAATTCCACTTTAACTGCCATGGCAACATCCTATGGGATCCTGGGAGTTGCAGTTTAGAGAAAGCCATTTATAATTAATAAAAGAGCTTCAACGTCTAACTCCTGGATTCGATAGGATGGAGCCATGATGGTTAAAGTGGAACAACAGAGCTATATTTGTCTAATGTAAATGGACCCTTGAAGATAACTCCCGGTGATTTCACAGGATGCCTGCCCTAGATATTGCCAGGGTTTTGTTGCAAGGGGCATCCCCTGGTGATGCCAGTAAGCACCATAAATTAAGCATCAACCACAACTATACAGGGTATTGTTGTGTCCCTTCAAGATATTTCTAATTGTGACAACCTTAATACTATTAATTTGTTTTTAAAAAAACCTGAAGCACACTTGAGAATGTCAGAAGAAATTGAGTGCACAGCTTTTGGGGACAATTAGCAAACACATTGTAAACTGTGTGCAGATTGCTGAGTTCGCTATTAAACGGTATAGAAAGTTACTTGCTATGAAAGAAATTAGTGTGCCACAACATTTAATTGTCCTGATGCATAACCTGCACTCAGGAGAAGAACGGTCTGGAAACCATGCCCTACGAGGAATGCCTTAGGGAACTGGGGATGTTTAGCCTGGAGAAGAGAAGGTTAAGAGGTGATATGATAGCCCTGTTTAAATACTTGAAGGGATTTCAGAATGAGGAGGGAGCAAGCTTGTTTTCTGCTGCTCCAGAGAACAGGGCCTGGAATAATGGATGCAAGCTGCAGGAAAAGAGATTCCACCTCAACATTAGGAGGAACTTCCTGACCGTAAGGGCTGTTCGACAGTGGAAGACATTCCCTCGGAGGGTGGTGGAGTCTTCCTCCCTGGAAGTCTTTAAGCAGAGGCTTGATGGCCATCTGTAAGGGATGCTTTGATTTGGAGTTCCTGCATGGCAGGCGGTTGGACTGGATGGCCCTTGTGGCCTCTTCCAACTCTGCGATTCTCTGATTCTCTGATTCTAAGGTACCTATTATGAGGACAGAATACCGAGAAATTTAAAGGTTTCCAGTTGGCAAAGGAATCAGGGAAGGCTGCATCCTATCTCCCTATTCGTTCAGCTTATATGCAGAAAACATCATACAACGAACAGGTTTAGACTAGGAAGAAGGAGGAATGAAGACTGGAGGAAAGAACGTTAACAATCTAAGATATGTAGTAATGACACCATTACTACTAGCAGAAAACACCGTGGATTTGGAATGATTACTAAAGAAGGTCAAAGAAGTATGAGCAAAGGCAGGCTTAGGAGTTTGTCAGACGGGAGGAATTTCTCTCTATTTCAAATGGAGCCAATGCGAATTCACGTAAATTCGCTAGTTTAGCGAATTTACATGAATTCAATTGCATTTGGAATGCATTCAGAATGAATTCCCATTGCCTGAAAATTACTTCCCACTGCCCAAAATTGCGTGAGATACTCTAATATGCAATAACATTAAACCCCATGATTGCGTTCGGATTGCCATTGGATTATACTTCCAATTTCCGTCGTCTGATAAACTCCTTAGTGCTGAACAGAAATAAAAATGCCCATGGAAGGGCTGCATCTGCACTGCAAAAATATTCTAGGTTGATACTGCTTTAACTGCCCTGGCTCCATGCTATGGAATTCTGGGAAATGCAGTTTGTTGTGGCACCATATTTCTTCTAAATTCTATAGCATTGAGCCATGGCAGTTAAAGTGGTGTCGGCCCAGATTATTTCTGCAGCGTGGACAATGAGGAAATTGAAATGGTGAAAGAGGCCTCCTATCTTGAATCCAGCATCAGTCAGAATGGAGACAGCAGTCAGGAAATCAGAAGAAGACACACGGCAGAGATAATCCACTTTGAGACCGCTTCTGATTCAATGTTGGAAACTGTAGTTTTGGGAGAGATTTTGCCTTCTCTGTCAGAGAGCTCTGGTCCGACAATATACTACAATTCCCAGGATTGAGCCAGGGCAATTAAAGTGGTCTCAAACTGGGTTATTTCTGCAGTGTGTTTTGGGCCTGCTTCTCCACCAAAAAACTGATGGAAATGTCCATTTGGACATCCTTCGATCCCTCTCAAAATGGCCTTCCTTCTCCCCATACAACAGATGGCTGGTAAAATGTGATATCAGAGCCATTGGCAATAATCTTTGAGAACTCCTGGAGAACAGGAGAAGTCCCAGCAGACTGGAGGAGGGCAAACATCGTCCCAATCTTCAAAAAGGGGAAAAAAGAGGATCCCAACAATTATCGCCCAGTTAGTCTGACATCAATTCCAGGGAAGATTCTGGAACAGATTATTAAACAGAGAGTCTGTGAACACTTAGAGGCCAATGCCATAATCACAAAAAGCCAACATGGGTTTCAGAGAAACAAGTCATGCCAAACGAACCTGATCTCTTTTTTTGATCAAATTACCAGCTTGGTAGATGAAGGGAATGCTGTGGATATAGTATACCTCGATTTCAGTAAGGCCTTTGACAAGGTTTCCCATGACATTCTTGCAAACAAGCTTGCAAAATGTGGGATAGACAAGTTAACTGTTACATGGATTTGTAATTGGTTGAGTGGCCGAACTCAAAGGGTGCTCAACAATGGCTCCTTTTCATCCTGGAGAGAAGTGACCAGTGGGGTCCCACAGGGTTCTGTCCTGGGCCCAGTGCTATTCAACATCTTTCTTAATGACTTGGATGACAGAATTGGGGGCATACTTATCAAATTTGCAGATGACACTAAACTAGGGGGAGTAGCCAATACTCCAGAAGACAGGATTGAAATTCAGAATGAACTGAATAGACTAGAAAGCTGGGCCAATGTTAACAAAATGAAATTCAATGCGGAGAAATGTAAGGCACTGCACTTAGGGCAGAAAAATGAAATGAATCATAGATTTGGAAGAGACCACAAGGGCCATCCAGTCCAACCCCATTCTGCCATGCAGGAACTCTCCATCAAAGCATTCCCATTGACAGATGGCCATAAAGACTCTGCTTAAAGACCTCCAAGGACGGAGACTCCACTACACTCCAAAGGAGTGTGTTCCACCGTCGAACAGCCCTTACTGTCAGGAAGTTCCTCCTAATGTTGAGGTGGAATCTCTTTTCCTGCAGCTTGCATCCATTGTTCCGCGTTCTAGTCTCTGGAGCAGCAGAAAACAAGCTTGCTCCCTCCTCAATGTGACATCCCTTCAAATATTTGAACAGGGCTATCATATCACCTCTTAACTTCTCTTCTCCAGGCTAAACACCCCCAGTTCCCTCAGGGGTTCTGCATAGGGCTTTATGGTGTCCAGACCCTTCAGCTTTGGTCTCCAGAGCCCAATAACCATCTGCCACTGTATTATATTATTATTATTAATTTCATTATTTATCCTATTTATTATTATTATTATTATTATTATTTATCTATTATAATATTTATTATTCTTATTTATTCCACTGAGAGAGCGTGTCTTAACCGAGCCTCGAACCCGGGTCCTCCGGAGTCCCAGCCCAACGCTCAGCCCACTGACCCACAGGAGGGTCCTCCCCCTGGAGAGCGTGAAACCGTGGCTCCTATATGTGGGCGTGGCCACTTCGAAGGGAGGAGGAGGACGTTTATTATAGCAGAAGCAGCGTTAAAACCACCGAGCGCTACATTCCTAGAGCGCTGCTGACCCAACAACAACGGCTCTAAGCCGCGGGCGTTCCTTCCGGTCCGGGCGAGGCTCCGCCCACTCAGAGAGGGCTCGGAGGCCAGGAGGACGCCATTTGGGAGCCGGGAGGAGAAGAAAGAAGAAGAAGAAGAAGAAGGCGGCGTCGGTGTCTGGGGTGGGGGAGCACACAGGGCTCTCTTCTATGTCTATAATGGTGGGAGGGCGGGGCCATGACTTGAGCCCTGGCCTGGGGCGTTTGGACTCCAACTCCCACAATCCCCTCCCATTGCCCGGGCTGGCGGGGGCTTCTGGGAGTTGGAGTCCGAAGGGCCTCAAAGGAGGCCAAAGGGAAGGGATTGGCAGCATCAGGAGAAGAAGGAGAAGAAGCAGGAGCCCCATTGTGTCTCCCTCCTTCGCCTTCCTCGCCCTCAAGACAGACTCTGGATCTCTCTCTCTCTCTCTCTCTGTAATAGATACATACATAGATGTATGGATGTACAGTGTATATAGTATATATATACAGTATATATATATATATACACAGTGTGTATATATATATATATATATAGTGTGTTTGTGTGTGTGTGTGTAACATATATATGTTATGTATATATGAATCTGTATGCAATATATATATGTGTAAGGTATGTGTGTGTATATATATATATATATATATATACAGCGTGTATATATGTATATATATATGTGTGTGTAATATAGATTGTGTCATATATGTGTGTGTTTGTGTGTGTATATATATATATATACACACACACATCTATATTACACACGCATATGTACATATACATATATACACGCTGTACATATATGTGTGTGTGTATATATATATATATATACATACCTTACACATATATATTGCACACAGATTCATATATACATAGCATATATATGTGTGTGTGTGTGTGTCATATATATGTGTATTTGTATATATATGTCTGTGTATGAATGTACAGTGTGTGTGTGTATATGAATATGTAATTTAGATGTATATATGTTTATGTATATACATATATGTATTTATGTGTGTGTGTCATATGTATGTATGTGTTGATGTGTATATATATAAATATATGTATGGACAGCATGTGTGCATATATGTGTGTGTGTGTGTGTAATATTGATGTATATATGTTTATATATATGTAATATATCTGGGTTTGTGTGTGTATATATATATATATAAAAATGTGTGTGTGTTCATATATATATATATATATGTACACAGTGTATGTGTATGTATGTGTGTAATATAAATGTATATATGTTTATATACACACACACATACATATGTGTTGATGTGTGTATATATGTACACTGTGTGTATATATGTGTGTGTGTAATATATATGTTTATATATATATATATACACACACAAACCCAGATATATTACATATATATAAACATATATACATCAATATTACACACACACACACTTTTGGACCGGCTAAGGGAGTTGGGGATCGGAGGCACCGCACTCCGGTGGTTCTGGTCCTTTCTCTCCGGCAGATCCCAAAGGGTGAGGCTCGGGGACAGCTGCTCTTCCAAGATTGAGCTTAATTGTGGTGTCCCTCAGGGTGCCATCCTGTCCCCGATGCTGTTCAATATTTATATGAAGCCGCTGGGTGAGATCATTCGGAGGCATGGAGCTCAGTGTCTTCAGTATGCTGATGACACTCAGATATACCTCTCCATGACAAGATCATCGGCTCAGACTTCAGATGGCGTCTCCCCTCTTAATGACTGTCTTGCGGCAGTAATGGATTGGATGAGGGAAAACAGATTGAAGCTCAATCCAGACAAAACGGAGGTACTCACAGTCACAGGACCAAAGCCAGGTCTGGGAATACATCTTCCGGTCCTAGATGGAGTCACACTCTCCTCGACGGACCCTGTTCGCAGTCTGGGGGTACTCCTAGACTCGTCGCTTCACATGACTAGTCAGGTGAATGCGACGGTCAGGAGTGCTTGTTATCAGCTTCGGCTGATACGCCAGCTGCGCCCTTTCCTGGATCAGAAGGACCTAGAGTCTGTGGTACACGCTTTGGTAACCTCACGATTGGATTTCTGCAATGCGCTCTACTTGGGGCTACCCTTGTGCCTAACTCGGAAACTTCAACTAGTCCAAAACATGGCAGCCAGGCTTATTACTGGTACAGCGAGGTGCGAGCACATAACACCAGTGCTTAAGTCCCTCCACTGGCTACCCATTAGTTTCCGGGCGCAGTACAAGGTGTTGGTCTTAACCTTTAAAGCCCTACAGGGCTCGGGTCCATCTTATCTTAGGGACCGCCTCTCCCCGTACAGTCCCCCCCGCACACTCCGGTCCTCCGGGAGAAATTTATTACAGCCTGTGAAAACGAGGCTGTTGCGGACCTCCCGGGGGACTTTCTCTGCTGCCGCTCCCAGGCTATGGAATGACCTGCCGGATGAGATGCGTCTTATTACATCCCTGGATAGCTTTAAAAAAGCCTTAAAGACGCATCTCTTCCGGCAGGCCTTCCCTGAAACATCTTAACTCCTGGTCCCGACACTGGCTTACGACAATGGGACGTGCGCTCCTACAAGTTCCCATCACTTTATCTAGGAAGTTTACATCTACAGTGTCTATAGAATTGACTGGCTGCTTGTTATGTTCTATGTTCTATGTTGTATGTATGCAATTTTATTTTTATTTTTTATTTTTTGGATTTTAATCTGATATTGGTTTAATTTATTTTTAAGGGGTGGGAGGTGGGGTTATGGGTTATTGGGATTGTTTTATCTTGATGTCTTTTAATTATTGTAACCCGCTCCGATTGATGACAGAGGAGCGGGCTATAAATAAAATTATTATTATTATTATTATTATTATTATTATTTCTGCGTGTGTATATATATATATATATAGTGTGCGTGTAATACACACACACATACACACACACACATATATATATATATTACATATGTATATTGTACACCATTGGCAGGTTATATGGTGTTTTGGCAATGCCTGTAAAGTACCACATAAATTTATGGTACTATATAAATAAACATTAGTAATATGAGCATGTGTGTGTGTGATATATATGTGTTTATGAGTGTGTGTGTGTATATGAGTGTGTGTGTAAATGTGTGTGCATATATATATATAAAAATATGTTTGTGTGTGTGTGTGTGTGTGTGTGTGTATATATATACACACACACACACAAACAGCTATAGAGTGTGTGACTTACCCAAGACAACCCAGTAGGTTTCTCCATGGCTGAGCAGGGAATCAAACCCAGGCTGCATCCACACTGGGGATATAACCCAGTTTGGCACCACTTTAACTGCCCTGGCTCAAGGCTATGGAATTCTGGGAGTTGGAGTTTGTTGTGGGGCGCAGAGCAGAGCTCTGGGCCCACAACAAACTCCAACTCCCAGAATTCCATAGCCTTGAGCCAGGGCAGTTAAAGTGGTGCCAAACTGGGTTATATCCCCAGTGTGGATGCAGCCCCTGATTCCAGAGTCATGGTCGAAAACTCAAACCACTGCACCACGCTGGCTCTCCAGTATATATCTCCATGTATATAATACATTTAATACATATATATTATTAAACTGATTATATCTCCACGTAGACGCTAAATATATTATATATATTTCAATATATATCACAAATATATATATATATATATATACACAAATATATATATATATATAAGACCTATTAAATACATTATATCTCCATGCAGATGTTAGATGGGATGCAGTGGCTTAGTGGTTAAGAGGCCAGTTCTAATGATCGTTAAGGTCAGAAAGTTGGCATTATGTTATATTCTATCACAATATATGTGTGTGTGTGTGTATATATATATAAAATGGTTTTTATCAATATCTTTTTGTCTTTTTCAGCTGAGAGGCCGCAGGGGAAAGACGGCAGAGAAAAACAGGTGAGTGTGTTGGTGTTTGGGTGTGGAAAGAGAAGAGGAGACTTGCCATCTCGGTGACGTTGCTTTGGTAAGTCGGTGGCATTGCTTTGGTCTTTTTCTTTTCCTGTAGCGTTGCCACAATAACCCACGGTTCCCAGAATTCCATAGCATTGGGGCATGGCAGTTAAAGCGGTGTCAGACTAGATTTATTTCTGCAGTGCGGATGGAGCCTCACCGTAGAAAAGCTAGGAAGTCCCAAGTGTCTTCCCCCAAACCGGTGCAGTATCTTAGAGAGTGTACTTGCCTTGGCTTATAATGCCAAGAATTCACTCAGGCAGAGAAATCTGTTACAGTAAACAAACAGTAACTTTATTAAGTAACCTAAAGCAAGAAAGTGTCTCAGGTACGTTGCTCCAATTTAGTGCGGTTACATTAACATAACAATTGCAGGCTTTTCATAGTCCCCCTCTGGAGTTTCCTAAGTGATTCCCTCTCCCAGAAGTTTGTTTTACTTTTATGGAAAACTAATAAAAGATTTTTTTAAAAAAAGTTTATCACACAAAGGAGATTGGGAGTTTATCCCGTGGATATCCCGGAAAAATAGCATAACTACACAAAACAATTCTACATGATGTCGCATTAAAGTGGTCACAAAGAAGCATTAACATGCGTCTTTTTACTTTTGGGATTTCAGTGACAATGCATTTCCGATATCACTTTATTTGCTCAATTGCATGTGATAATCATTTGCGCAGTTACTTGAGTTTTTGCCTTTTGTGTGTGTGTGTGGGATGCTTTAAACATGCTTTAATCTCTCTCTTATGCTGAAATTATCCCCAGTGTGATAAACCTCTGAGTCAGATACCTTATCTGACTTGTCACTGAAGAACTTTTCTCGGTCACTTTTGCTTTTATTCGTTCTCGTTCCCCTGCAGCCCCCATCACAGTTTGTGTCTAAGGTGTGTCTAAACTGGGAGTGACTCCACCACAGGTATAATAATACACTTGTCCCTCCGACCGCCATGAATATGGTAAAACTGCGAATAACAAAAACAGCATGTTTTTAACCTGAGAGGACACATCTCTAGGAATCTCTGGGTCCTCCAGTGCAACTCTGTGGTCAATGTCCGACAGACACTGATCATAGAACTGCACTGGAGGAACTACAAAGGCCTAGTAGAGTATTCTCTCTAGGAATCTCTAGGTCTTTCAGTGCAACTTTTAGTTAAAGTTGACCATACAGTTGCACTGGAGGACCTAGATATTCCTAGAGAGAACATATTAATCAAATCCGTGAATAATCAAATCTGCAAATATCAAAGCCACAAATATGGAGGGATGAGCGTAATTACATTCAGACTGTGCAGATGTCATGTATATGAAATATATATGAATTTCATACAGTCACACCTTGGAATATTTGCAGTTTGAACTGCAACTTCTAAAATTCCCCCCAGTCAGCATGACCAGTGGCTGAGGATTTGGGGGTATTTTAAGACTTAATCTAATTTCTGTTCTTGGTAAAGTGCTGTGTTCTGTGTCTTCAAGTCTTTTCCGACTTATGGCAACCCGAAGGTAACTTTATCACAAGGTTCTTTTGGCAGAATTGGTTCAAGGGTGGGTTTGCCGCCATTGCCTTCCTCTGAGGCTGAGAGAATGTGACTTGTCCAAAGTCACCCAGTAGGTTCCCATGGCCCTGTGACAGGGCTGGGAAAAAACATTTTGAGGGGGGGACTACAAAAACAACACTTTTTTTGTTTAAACCAGTTTTATGCATCAATGTTTAAATTAAAAAATCCTGCTAATTATATTAATACTGTGAAACATTATGTATTAGTTTGATGAACTATGTTTTAATGCTTTCTAACATTAATAATCCAAAGTTATTGGCTTTGTTATGATGTGTATACTGTATTTCAATGAGATTTTGGGGAATTATACACTTGTCCCTCCACATTTGCAGATTTGACTTTTGCAGATTTGATTATTCATGGGTTTTATTAGTATGTTCTCTCTGGGAATATCTACCATAGGTCCTCCAGCACAACTCTATGCTCAGTTTTAACCAAAAGTTGCACTGAAGGGCCTAGAGATTCCTAGAGAGAACACTCCACTAGGCATTTGTAGCTCCTCCAATGCATTTCTATGGTCAATGTCTGGCAGATGTTGACCACAGAGTTGCACTGGAAGACCTAGAGATTCCTACAGAGGTATCCTCTCAGGTAAAAACATGGTGTTTTTGTTATTTGCAGTTTTTCCACATTCACAGAGGTCCTGTGCCCCTAACCCCAGCAAATGTGGAAGGGTAAGTGTATTGACAAGTTGGTGGGATATAGGAGTATAGAACTGCATCAGTATAGGACTACATCAGAAAATTAAGTAGCAAAATGCAGTTCAGATGTTATGGCCACT
Organism: Urosaurus nigricauda; assembly: GCA_034509955.1. Lineage (NCBI taxonomy): Eukaryota > Metazoa > Chordata > Lepidosauria > Squamata > Phrynosomatidae > Urosaurus > Urosaurus nigricauda. The sequence goes on along the minus strand of JAOEGL010000002.1, from coordinate 321,525,855 downwards.
CACTGAAATGATAATTTTTTAAAAAAAAATGCTCTTTAAAATAAAGTAATTTTGGTAGAATGTACGGTGGTTGAAGGATTTGTTTCTGAATAGCATTTTGAGTGCTTTTTTGTTTTGTTTTGTTTGTAAAAAGTCAATTGGTTTAAACCAGCTGAGCAGGGATTCGAACCCTGGTCTCCAGAGTCGTAGTCAAGCACTCAGACCACCACACCATGTTGGCTCCTCTTGGTACAGTAGACCCACAGATTCCAATGTGGGATCAAAACTTATATCCTATTCAGTGGTCTTCTCAATTTTAAACTTTACTGCAGAGGGTAACTTTCCCATGTTTTGGGGGCAGGTATGAGTGGTTTTAATTGCCTTGGAATGCCCCCCCCCCCCCCCCGGCATCTGATAGACGGCTGTTTAATTTGGAGATTCCTCTAGCAGTGATGCCTGACAATTTTGGTCCTCCTTCAGTGAATTTTTCTACTGACTTTGAATACCTACTCGACAAGAACATACCAATAAAGACTTGCCTGGGGCTGATAGGAGATGTAGCTCAGCACCTCTGGAGAGCACCAAGTTTCAAGAGGCAGATCTAACACCAGCTCAGGTATTAGCTTCCCTACCTCATGTGGCAGTGAATCGGACAAATTAAATTAAGTCAAAAGAGTATTTACCTTTTTGGAGGAAATCCATTTTATTCTGTGATTTGTTTCCCTTTCTTGTCTTTAAAAAGGCAAATAGAAGCCTCTGTCTGGCCTGTTCCTTAGTACATTGCTGAGTTTTATAAACTCCTGATGTGAAATTTTTAAATTATTGTTTTGATATTACATCAAAAACAAACAGACAAGCCAACAAATAAATGTAGATATAGTATTAACTAAGAAGGAGGTACCTACAAATTAACTTATCTTCTTGCATATAACTTTTCTTATCTATCTATTATATACATTCACTTATCAATCTATTATATACATTCCATAATCTCTAATCCTTAATTGTTTTGTTATGACCAAAAATTTAACCATCACTCTAATTCTGGCCTGATAATTTTGACACTTCCCCCCATTTCTTTTCATACTGTTGAATTGACTTTCCTGCAATAAACATAGACAGTCTGTCCATGACCACAAGATCCATTTAATTTTACTGTCCATTCCTCTAGCATTGGTATTTTATCCGTTTTTGAGTACCTTGCATACACCATACATGCAGCAGTTATCATGTAGAAATGTAAACTTGTTTCAGGCCCCACCTGGAATACTGTGTCCAGTTCTGGGCCCTACAATTCAAAAAGGATGTTCAAAAAACGAGCGTGTCCAAAGGATATCGACCAAAATGGTGAAGGGTCATGCCTTCTGAGGAGAGAAGGGGGCATGGACAGTTGTAAAAAGGAGCTTTGCTGTTGGAAGCTTTGTTAACTGAGATAACACCTGTATGTTAAATTAGGATTTGCTGCCCCAATGTGTATTTCTTACCATTGTGTTTGTTCTCATAAGCAGTGTTGGTTCAGACTGAGGGCCTGTCTGTTACCAGACTTCCAGCCCAGGGCAGACCAGATGCCCATGGATATGGCACCTTCCCACTCATGCTCCCTAGCAGCTGGTATTCCTAAGCACACTGCCACCAATACTGGGGATGCTGTGTAGAGACATCCCGACTAGTAGTCAGTGCCGGCCCTAAGCTCCATGAATTTATCCAGCTCTTTTTAAAATTGTCCAAATTGGCAGCCATTACTTGCCATCTTGTGGTAGTGAGTTGCACAGCTGAACTCCATGCTGTGTGTGGGAGAGGGGGAATGGCAGCCATTGCTAGTCATCTTGTGCTAGTGAGTTCCACCATTGAACTACATGCCTTTTCTCCTCTTTTCCTTTGTTGCACAGAAATCTTGGAAAGACACCAGAGTTGTCCTAACAAGATGAAAGTGAAGGAGGCAACTGCAGGAGGCCCTGATCCTTTGGGGGCACCCAACGAATCTGGGAACAGCCTCCAGTCTAAGATCAGCAGAGGGAGTCAGTGTGAGGTGACAGCACCCCAGATTAAATCAGAGCCAGAGGAAGCGGAGTTACAACTCTGGGAGGGCCAGTGGCAGGACTTCCTGAAGACAGAAGAGCCCTCTTGCTCTGGGTGGGGAAATGTACCCCCGTCAGAAGCCAAGTCCTCTTTGGTTCTCTCTGAGGCCCAGCCCAAAGTGGAAGAAGAGATCTCCTCCATGAGCCTGAAAACTGAAGAGCAAGAAAGCCACATGGATGAGAAGGAAGAGACCCTGAGTGAGAGAAAGACAAGCGTCGAACTCCAGCGTAAGCGTTTCCGGGGTTTCCTCTACAAGGAGGCTGAGGGGCCCCGGGCAGCTTATCTTCAACTAGAGGAACTCTGCTATGGGTGGCTGGAGCCAGAAAGACGCACCAAAGAAGAGATCCTGGAGCTCTTGGTCCTGGAACAGTTCTTGACTATCCTTCCACGAAAAATGGAGAGATGGGTTAGGGAACGTTGCCCAGAAACCTGCGACTGGGCAGTGGAATTGGCAGAGGATTTCCTGCAGTGGCAAGAAGAGGCAGAAGAGTGGGAAGAGAAGGTGAGGTCATTTTGTCCTATCAGATTTTAAGGGATCAAGTAGCTGATGAGGAAGAACAAAATGTTGCCTTCCTCCTTCCAGCCTTTATTTGTTCTTTCTCCCATTCCTAGCCCAGTGTGTGAGCATGAACTTTTCATGCTGAATGTTCCCTGGTTTAGCTCTTGATGTATCAGGTTATGATTTTTCTAAGGTCTGTATTACTCTGACATGATGTAAACCTTGAGTTCTGCCTAACAGATTCCTCTTTTTCTGTTTTTAGGATATGGGAAGGGTTCAGGAGTTTGGTGTGACTTTCTCCAAAGTCAACCAGACTCTGCTGAACACTGGAAAGAAGGGCTTTGGCAGAGCAGTGAAGCGGGAGAGTGACAGAGATTCTGAGATACTTGGTAAGGGATTTCTTGTCTCGGTAAGGGATTTCTCATCTCTCTGTTAACCTGTTCAAGGCAAAGCTCAGAACAGTGGCCTTCTCTGAGAATAGTCCAGTCACCATGGGTGTAGATACTGTGAGTTTTCATTTAGGAAAAGTAGAAATTCTTGCTAGCTGAAACCACTAGGACACCATTAGGCTAGAGTATGAAGCTCCTACACCTTTGGTCCAAGGACCATATGGATTCTGGGCAAGCACATCCAGGGCTGCATGCCAGCACTATGTGAAGTCATATTCTTGGGTGGGCACAGACAACTCCTTAAAATGGATAGGATCATCCACTGATTTCAAGAGCCTGTGCCTATTTCCCCATTCCCCATCCCCTCTGCAAGTCATTTCCCCATCCCCTCTGCAAGTCGCATGGTATCATTAAAGAACACCAAAAATAATATCACATTGCCTATGCTTGACATTTTCAATGGTTTTAAGGCTTTTGTTTTTCTTTTTCTTTTTTCCTTTTTCTTTTTTTCCTTTTTCTTTTTCCCCCCTTTTTATGTATTGGTTTATGGGATTTTGAGAAGTCTGTGGAAGCAACAAAAACAAAAAACAAACAGCTTCATTTATATACCGCTTCATACCCTTAAGGAGTGTCTAAGCGGTTTACAATTGTAAGCTATTTGCCCCCCAACAATCTGGGTACTCATTTTAGCGACCTCGGAAGGATGCAAGCCTGAGACGAGCTTCAGCCCTTATGCTGGTCTTGAACTCACCACCTTATGGTTTTGAGTGAGTGGCTGCAGTACAGGCATTTAACCACTGCGCCACCAGGGCTGATTGGTTAGCTACTGAAGCAGAGACCTAAATTGCTGTCCTTGTGTGAGATTTGCGATTCTCCACCTTAATTTAGAATTAAGGAAAACTGCGGAAGGTATTGGAGTCAGTTTTCTGGCTGTGGGATTCCTCGGAGGGGTGCAAAAACTACCAAAGAAGCCAAAACAAACACACACAGAAATGCCCAGAAGTCACTTCTGATTTTGAAAATTGTGTTGTTGTTGTTTTTGTAAAACTTGAACAGTAGAGGGGAGTCAGCAAACAAATTAAAGGGTGAATTGGTGCTCTTGGAAGCTCTCCAGGGGCATAAAAACAATTTTTTGAGGCCCCCTTACATCCCTAAAGCCATGTTTAGCCCTTTGATGTAGAACTGGGATTCTTTTTCAACAAAGCAGAACATAAAGCTCCACAAGAGGTTTGAGATGGTCAAAGATGCTTCTTTCCACCCTCAATTATACAGTATAACTGTAACTCTATGGTGCTGGATGCACTCCTGCAGCCAGAGAAGAGACTGCCCCAGGCACTTTCTGGCTGTCATTGCACAGAGGACAAAAATGTTGTGCAAGGAGGTATAGAATACCTCCTTGTACAGTGTCTCTGAATGGGTACCCATACAGGTTGAGTATCCCCTCAGGAGTTCCAAAAATATTCTAAAATTGACCATATATGTGGCTGTTTGCTTTATCCTGGTTCAGTGTACACAGACTTTACATGCACCAAATTATTTAAAACATTATGTATAAAATTACTTTCAAGCTATGTTTATAAGCTATATATGTAACGTAAATGAATTTAATCTTAAAACTTGTGTCCTATCTCCACGATATCTCATATGTTCTAAATTTTCAAAAATCCAAAACACTAGTGGTCTCAAGCATTTTGGATAAGGGGCACTCATTCTGTAATAGGATATAATACTAATATAATAACACTGCTTCAGCAGTGTAAGTTGCAAAAAAATTAAAATAAATAAAATAAAATTCCAGCTTGTCTTTGCAACTACAGATCAAAGGTATGTGGTCCTCAAGGCTATTTTTATAGCCTTTTCTCTTAGAATCATAGAATCATAGAGTTGGAAGAGACCACAAGGGCCATCCAGTCCAACCCCCTGCCATGCAGGAACTCCCAATCAAAGCATACCCGACAGATGGCCATCCAGACCTCTAAGAAAGGAGACGCCACTACACTCCGAGGGAATGTGTTCCATTGTTCAACAGCCCTTACTGTCAGGAAGTTCTTCTTAATGTCTAGGTGGAATCTCTTTTCCTGCAGTTTGCTTCCATTGTTCCACATTTTAGTCTCTGGAGCAGCAGAAAACAAGCTTGCTCCCTCCTCAATATGACATCCCTTCAAATACTTAAACAGGGCTATCATATCACCTCTTAACCTTCTCTTCTCCAGGCTAAACATCCCCAGCTCCCTAAGGCATTCCTCATAGGGCACGGTTTCCAGACCCTTAGTTGCCCTCCTTTGGACATGTTCCAGTTTCTCCAGTTTCTCTTCCTAGCCGAAAAAGAGAATTGCCATTGCTGGAAGTCTTCAGGGGTGTTGTTCCTTTTAAACAAGGCACGTGGGACATCAAATGGCATTTGCACAACTGGAAGTGAACATTGGGCCCACATTGGGCCCTGACTGTCCAAAATTTGGTCTGTCCCTGACAAGAGGTCTCTGAACAGAGTGTGGGACAGGTGTCTTGATGGAATTGTTTCAGTTCTAGAGTTCCTGCCCCCAGCAATAGCAATTGGACTAGGTGTGGGTGTGGGTGTGTGTGCTACAGCCCTCTAAGCTCCAGCAAACTAACATTCCCATCATGCCTCACTAACCAATCTGAAAAAAGTTTTAGCCAGGTTCATGAGGGTTTGGTTGAAGCTCCTCCCCTTACAGTGATGCTGCATGTAAGTTCCCACCTCTGGACTAGATGATGTACAAGGTCCCCTCTAACTGTGATTCTCTGGTTCTCCAGGAGATGATCGACAGATGGATGAGGACATGGAGGAATCACAGGGATCACCTTCTACGGGATATGAGGAAGACCAAATGGAGGAGTGGAAGACAAATTCCATTTCAGAACTGCAAGACGATATTTACAAAATTACCATTCCTGATGACATGCACCCAGGGACGCAGAGGAATGCATGCCCTGCCTGTGGGAAGATGTTTACTCGACTGTCACACCTGAAAAGGCATCTGGTGATTCACACTGGAGAGAAGCCCTATAAATGTTCAGCGTGCGGGAAAGGTTTTACTCAGAAAACAAACCTTGCTGCCCATGAGGTGATCCACAGGGAAGGGATATGCTCAGATTGTGGGAAAAGCTTCAAGCTGAAATGGGGCCTTACACCACATCGTGTGGGAGAGATGTGGTACAAATGCTCAGCTTGTAAGAAGAGCTGCAACCAGGAGAAGGGTGATCTTGTGAGACCTAGCCCAGTAGATGAGCCTGGTGAGAGTGTCCAGGGAATGTCCTTTGAAATGCCCAAGCGGGTAAAGGTGGAAGACCTCTCTAGTCATCAAGAAGGACCTTCAGGTAACCTGGTGGAAAACGAAGTGGAGGAGTGGATGTGTAGATCTCTTAAAGTCCCAGGTGGTGTCCTTTGCAAAGTTAAAAGCACACCAAAATCGCCAGGAAATTACAAAGGGAAGAAGAGGAGCCCTTGCCCTGTGTGTGGGAAGATCTTTGCCACTCGGTCGAGCCTTAATAGACACCAGAGAATCCATACGGGGGAGAAGCCATACAAATGCTCTATTTGTGGAAAGAGCTTTAACCAGAAGACGAGCCTTCTTACCCATTCATTTATTCACACCGAACAGAAACCATACCATTGCTCCGAGTGTGGGAAGAGCTTCCGACATTCCACTGGCCTTCTGGTGCATCAGAGAATGCACACTGGTGAGAAACCTTATAAGTGCTCCATCTGTCAGAAGAACTTCAGTCAAAGCAGCCATGTTGTCAAACACATTTCAAGGAAACATGCAAAAGAGAAAGAGAAACTCCGTGCTGCTTATGCTGCGGCGAATAGCTGAAGTCCGCTCTTTTATTTTTCCTGAATTAGAGTTTGGAAGGGGCAATTCACTCTGACCTTTGGGAAAGATTCCTTTCAAGAATGCATGTGTGTAGGAAAAAAAAAACCTGGCCAAAATGATGGACTGCATTGTTTCTGTACAAGACACTGTGTTCGAAGTGAAGCCCACCTCCTGACTGAAAGAAGAAATTACCAGAGCAGTCACTCAGTTTGATGTAGTTGATCCAGCAGTCACACTTCAAAATTTTTAGTTAGCTGTTGGTAATGCTGAAGCTCTCATCATTCAGCTTCATTGAATGACTCTGGGTTCCACTGCCATGAATGAAAAAGAAAATCTTTTCTCTATTCACCTGTTCTACACCATGCATATTTTAATACATCTCTGTTATGTCTTTCCTTGTTTGTCTTTTTTTTTTGTCTCTCCCTTAAATGAAATTGCTCCAGACAGTGCAATGTTTCCTCAGAGGAGAGTTATTCTAGCCCCCTGATCATTTGGTTTGCCCATCTCTGCACCTTTTCCACCTCTACAATAGTGGTCTTCACAATAAAGAAAGTGGCAAAGCATTATTTTCTTTGTCCCCAGAAAATGCTACAGATTGTGTAAGTACAAGGAACAGTTAGATCAGTAGTTCCCAAATCTTGGTCCTCCCAATGTTTTGGACTTCATCTCCCAGAATTTCTGACTGCTGGCTAAGCTGACTGGGGTATCTGGGAGTTGAAGTCCAAAGGAGGACCAACATTTGGGAATCACTGAAAAATAGAGCCAGTGATCAGATGGGGTGGGAGGTGGGCTTTGGACTCTAGCTCAGACTTTCCTGCAGGGAATTGGACTAAATGGGGGGAACTATGGTCCATACACAACCCCAGAGCCATTCTGTGGGCCATGAGTTCCCCAGATCCTTCATGCTGGGTGGCAGGAATCAGCAACACGGGTGAATGGCCACAACTGAATGCCTTTGGGGGCAGTGAATTGCCTTTAAAATGCGTCACAGGGCCCCTGCTCATGCCACTTTATTTTGTTTTTTTAAATTTCAAACCAGAAGTCGATTGCCTGCCATTTTGGATTTAATATTCCCAGGGTTTTTGTTTTGGCATCCAAGGATCTGTATGAGCCTTGGAGTGGTCCAGGGGCAGACAGAGGCTCCCTAGATTCCCAGAATTTGCCCACTCCTGGACTAGATAGTACACAACAACCCATTTAACTGCAATACCAAGCTGCAACCCCTGCTTCCAAAAGGTACAAAATACAGGTAGAGCAGTCTTCTGTATGAGACCAAGGAGATCCCTTCTCTTTAGCATACAGCTGAACACAAAGCCAGAGTCATGTTAGTGGCTAATGCGGGTATAAGGCCAGGTCAGACAATCCTAAGAGAGGCTTCTTTTACACACACTGTGTGTAAAACTTCTAGGACCATCTTGTGCAATGGCTTTTCCCCAGATAAAGTTGGCACTATTGACTGGCCATAGGGTTGTATTGGGGAACCATCTGGTGGAAATCCTCATTCTGTCCCTGGGCAGAGAAGAGTTTCCTTAAAGGGCTGGGTTGGCAGCTTTGGAAAATGGGAGGGGTGGATGAATCTAACTAAATGTTAAGCATTTTGCAATAAATAGCAGGGCTGGACTTTGTGCAGCCTTCCGTATGTTGGTCTACAGCTCCCAACAGAACCTGCTCAAGCAACCAATGATGAAGAATGCTAGGAGTTCCAATCGAACTACTATTCAGTGGCTCCCAAACTCTGGCCCTCCAGATGTTTTGGACTTCATCTCCCACACACCTCAGCCAATCACCAGCCACATGCAAATTTCCCTCCTACCTCAGAATGCCCTCCTTGCCAGCTTGGCCAATGGTTTGGGATTCTGGGAGCTGAAGTCCAAAACATCTGGAGGGCCGGAGTTTGGGGACCACCATAGTATTAAGTCAACCTCATGTATAAGTTGAGGGTAGGTTTGGGGGCCAACATTATGGATTTTGATATGACCTGTGGATAAGTCGAGGGTAAAAATAAAGGCCTGTAACAATGGATCGAAATTATGAATGATAGAATCATAAGAGTTGGAAGAGACCACAAGGGCCATCCAGTCCAACCCCCTGCCATGCAGGAACTCCCAAGAAACAGAAAATTATGCTAATGAATTTATAAAATTCCAACAGCCATAACTGTTTGTGCTCATATTAAAGGCTGGATGGATGAGAGAGTTGAGGGGGTTCCGTGCTTCCAAGACAGATTATGCTCTTGCCTTTCACCAAAGGATGGCTCCTTTTAAAATAACAGTTAAAAGTACAGTACTTATTATGGATAAGTTGACTCAGTTTTGGGGGGTCAATTTTTGACTAAAATTTCTAGACATATACATGAGGATATACAGTACCTCTGGGGAACTCAAGCAATTCCACCACCACAAACCTTCTGATGCCCTAGCAGAAACAAAGCGTTGAAAATTTATCATGAACCAGGTTAGGGGTGGGGGGTATGTTTGAACAGTAGCTGTTTTGGCAGTCCCAAGTTTGCTGAGGCCATGCACGTGCACAAAGTTGCCAGAGCAAAAACTGGAGAGGGCTCCTGTACCTTTTAATGAGTGCGTAGAAGAGGGAATGTCAGTAGGTGCTGCTTGTTGCACAGACGGGTAACACTGAGGAAAGTGATTCAGACCATGAAGCTGCTCCGGGCTCCTGGAGGAAGGGAAAGGAGAGTGCTTTCCATCTGCAAGCAGACCTTCATTTCTCTTCCTTGGTGAGCCAAGTCCAGCTTTTCCCTTATAGTCTGAATTGCCTCTTCCCTCCAGCTTTCTTGAGGCTTGTGGGAACTGTCTGCTGAACTATGCTGTAATGTAGGATCTCACCCAAGCAGGATTGTTCTTGGGATGGATGGATGGACTTGGAAGGAGTTCTGCCTGAAGTCCTTAAGAGCACAGGATTTTGAATCAAGGGTCTAACTTGTTGTAAGGCAAGGCAGCATTACCTTGTTCCTGAATTAAGGTATATTTCTAAATACAGGTGGTGGTGTGTGCATTCAAGTCATTTCTGACTTACGGTGACCCTAAGGTGATCCCATCATGGAGCTTTCTTGTCAGGATTTGTTCAGAGTGGGTTTGCCATTGCCTTCTCCTGAGTCTGAGAGAGTGTGACTTGGCCACTTTACATCACCAAGCGACAATCAAACCTTTGTCTCCAGAGTGATAGTCCAACACTCAAACCACTACGCTATGCCTCACTCCCTAAAAGTATGTATGTTTCTGGGCACATGTTTAGCAGAACATTTGGCAACATAGCAAGAAATAACCTATAAAGAATAGGTATGGGTTCTGACACCACAAAAAGAAGAACAGTTCCATTCTTTTTACTTATTCAAAGCTAACAAATATACGTGTGAAATAAAACAACTAGGGCAGATCTTGCAGAAAACACTGAAGAAAACAAAAATACACTGCGCCTTCTAGAGACCATTTGAAAGCTTCTGCAATGCCTCCAAGGTTGCTTTTTCTTTTTGCCAGTGTCCACTTGTCTTACTACAGTGGTCCCCCCGGCTTACGAATCCCCCGGGTTGCGAAAACCCCAGGATCCGAAAGCGGCGGGACCGATACTGTATCCCCCGGGATACGAAAGATCCCCCGGGATACGAAATAAAAAACCGTGCGGCCCCTTTAAATCGGCCGCGCGGTCCGTTGGCGAAAGCGGTCCCCCGGGAAACGAAAGCTTCCGGGTTACGAAGGTTATCCCGGAACGGATTACCTTCGTAACCCGGGGGACCACTGTATTTCCATTTTGGTAGCCATACTTTAATGTTCTGGGAGTAGCTGGTGAATCAGACGTATCTGCTTTCCCTGCTTCCCTGTTTCTCTGCACAGGATTCTGGAGGCACCTGCTGTTTACCTTGCCTGTTGTAGGCAGGCAGTGGCACACACAACTGTAGTGGTGCTTGTGTGCCTTCGACTAGTTTCCAATGTACAATACCCCTAATGCAAACCCATCCCGGGGTTTGCTTGGCAAAGTTTGTTGATGGGGGTGGGTGGGTTGGCTTTGCCTTCCTCTGAGCTTGAGAGTGAGAGTGACTTTTTTCCAAGGTCACTCTGTGGGTTTCCATGGCTGAGCAGGACTTGAAACCATGGTTGTTAACTGCCCAGACTGATGGTGGCCCTGTGGATGAGACCTCTCCAAGCCCCGCTGCCCTCCCTTGCTCTGCTTAAGTCCTGTAGATTCAATAGGATCAGCTAAAGTAGAATCCCACTCTTTTTCAGCTCAAGTTTTATTGCACTGTTTATTGCAGGCACACTGCTATAAACCAGCACTGAAATCTTTCTGCAGCCCTCCTCCTCCTATTGCCAATGCCGCTTTAAAAAAAAATTCCAGCTGGACAGAGGAAAGAGGTCTAGGTAGACATAAAAAGACTTCATTAAAGGGAACTTCTTTGTCAGAGGTTTTGCTAACAGCTATGCCTGAGAATCGTTGGTGTGGCGTAAACCAATGCTACACAGCTTGTCTGATGTGAGGCTCTGAATTCTCCCCCCTCAAAATGCACCAAGATCATAGCTGCATCCATTGGCTACCGTTTCTTTATGGAAATGTCCTAGTTTTGCAGGGACGGTGTTTCTTAACCTCCTCCTTCCGTGCTTTCAAGTCGTTTCTGACTTCTGGCACCCAAAGGCTAACCTTTCATGGGATTTTCTTGGCAAGTTTCTTCAGAAGGGGTTTGCCATTGCCTTCCTCTGAGGCTGAGAATATGTGACCTGCCCAAGGTCAATAGCGGAGCAGAAATTCGAACCCTGGTCTCCTAGTGTCCTAGCTCAACACTGGGACTACCTTGCCACACTGGCCCTCCCTCCGATCACTGGCAGAATGGGCTTCCTTCTTGTGCAGCCGAAGCCTGGTAAAGTAGGTTGCAAGAGGGTAACAATCGTGGCAATAGTGTCACAGTTGTGACTAAGTAGGACTTGTAAATATGGAACAGCTGCCTAGATTTACTCAACCATAACAGTTCTGTAGTCACAATTGCTACTTAGCTACTGTTGTGACACTATTGCTGTAATTGTAACTCCCTACAAAATGTAAAGATCCTTCCTGGGCAAACAGTTCACTCCATGCACCTGAGGAGATAAACCAAGTATACGAAAGCTGGTGCTACAACTTGTGTTTCTACAACTTCTTTTGCACAGTTAGTCTCTGCACGTCTTTAAGCAGAGGCTGGATGGCCATCTGTCAACGGGGATGCTTTGATTGGGATTTCCTGCATGGCAGAATGGGGTTGGACTGGATGGTCCTTGTGGTCTCTTCCAACTCTATGATTCTATGATTTGGTGGGAAATTGCCAGAAAATAATGTAGATTTGTTTTTTTAAAACTTATTTAGGTGGGGTGGGTAATTAGGGGGACTGGTGGAAATATTCAGGGGGCAGAAAAGTGGGATCCGTGGGTTACTACAAAGATTGTTGATGCAAAACGTCAGGGAAATGTCTCAACATGCTCTTGCAATTCGAATCTTTTCCTTTTTAATCCAAGACACAAAAGAACAGTCATTCCTGTTTCTGTGTATGTGTGTGTGTGTGTGCTGTGCCTTCAAGTAATTTTTGAATTACAGTGATTCTAAGGCGAACCTATCATGAGGTTTTCTTGGAGAGATTTGTTCCGAGGAGGCTTACCATTGCCATCCTCTGAGGCTGAGAGAGTGTGACTTGCCCAAGGCCACCTACAAGAACGAAAGAAAAATAACACAAAATACATAGACTATTTAGACTACAACACAAACAGACACAATACTACTGCAAACAGCTAACCCTTCAGTTTCTTCTTACAGGAAGAAATTAAAATCCCTTTGCCTAATTCAAGGTGATCAAGGATTAGTTTCTGGTCCTGAAGAAAGCACATCTGCTTTCTGGTTTTCTCTCAATAAAATATTGGCAAGCACAAGCCGCTCTTCAAGATTTTCTACCTGCTGAGCTCAGCTAGTTAGGACAGGCATCTGGGCAAATGACTCCTCCTCATCTTGGAGAGAAGTGAACAGTGGAGTGCAACAGATTCTGTCCTGGGCCCAGTGCTATTCAACCTCTTTATCAATGACTTGATGGTGGAATAGAGGGCATGCTTATCAAATTTACAGATGACACCAAATTAGGAGGAGTAGCTAATACCCAGAGGATAGGATCAGGATTTCAAAATTACCTTAATAGATTAGACAGCTGGGCCAAAGCTAACAAAATGACTTTCAACAGGGAGAAATGTAAGGTACTCCACTTTGGCAAGAAAAATGAAAGGCACAGATATAGGATGGGTAAAACCTGGCTTGACAACAGTATGTGCAAAAGGGATCTAGGTGTTGTAGTAGACCCCAAGCTAAACATGAGTCAACAGTGTGATGCAGCTGATATAAAGGCCAATATGATCCTAGGCTGCATCAATAGGAGTGTAGTGTCCAGATCGAGGGAAGTAATAATATCACTCTATTCCTCTTTGGTCAGGCCCCACCTGGAATACTGTGTCCAGTTCTGGGCACCACAATTCAAAAAGGATGTGGAGAAACTGGAGCGGGTCCAAAGGAGGGCAACTAAAATGGTGAAGGGTCTGGAAGCCATGTCCTATGAGGAATGCCTTAGGGAACTGGGGATGTTTAGCCTGGAGAAGAGAAGGTTAAGAGGAGATATGATGATAGCCCTGTTTAAATATTTGAAGGGATGTCATATTGAGGAGGGAGCAAGCTTGTTTTCTGCTGCTCCAGAGAACAGGACCCGGAACAATGGATGCAAGCTCCAAGAAAAGAGATTCCACCTCAACAGTAGGAGGAACTGTAAGGGTAAGGGCTGTTTGACAGTGGAAGACACTCCCTCGGAGGGTGGTAGAGTCTTCTTCCTTGGAGGTTTTTAAGCAGAGGCTGGATGGCCATCTGTCAGGGATGCTTTGACTGGGAGTTCCTGCATGGCAGGGGGTTGGACTGGATGGCCCTTGGGGTCTCTTCCAACTCTATGATTCTATCATTCTATAAGAGAAGGTTAAGAAGATGAAGATGGCCACCTTTCCTGTTCTGGCTGCCTCCTGTTGCATTCTGAGGTTTGTAGTTCAGTGAGGCCTAAGAGCTTTCCGGCTGAGAGTTCTAAATGCCTTTCCCTAAACTGCAAACCCCAGAATGCAACAGGAGACAGCCAGAGCAGTAAAAGTGGAACAGCAGCACTATAAGAGTGTCGTGTGGTAATCTCCTAGGGACTTTATCACACAGGGACCTATGTTCTTCTATCCCAAAAAGTGGTTAAAAGTGCTGGCATCCCAGAAAAGCAAGCAAATTTGCTAACGATTATCACACATACAGCGCAACAACAGGTTAAAAGCACATTATTTAGGCAAGAAAGTGGGCCGAAAGCGAATTTGGGTTTCAGACGTATAAGGACAAATCCCTTTGCTAGCTTGGAAATAACTTTTTTGCACATGCTCCAAACTGTCATTTCCACAAGCGCACACATGCTCCAGAGAGGGAAGGGAAACCTCTTTGCCCCAGAAGCTGTTTCAGAGGAAAGAAGGCTGAGGTTTCCCTTTGCAAACTCCTATTATATATCCCTTTACAAACAAGGCTGCCTCCCTCTCCTCGGCACAGCAAAAGAACCATGGGAAATCTGGGAACAGGGAGAATCCGGCACATGGTTTTCAGGCTGCTGCAATTACTCGAAGGGAGTGAATTTGTGAATGAACTGGACATGAAAACACAGTATTTTTGTGAAACTGCTTATTCCCTGATTCACCTCACTTTCTGTCTGGATTCTGACCGGTTTGTGCCCAGCGCCATCTGAAAAGCAATTGCAAAATTGTCCCTAATGTCCTGGATGACCCTGCATTGCAACCTGTTTAAACTTCCAGTTTTCACCAAATGATAAGGTCCTAGGACACAGAGCAATGGGTGCAAACTGCAGGGAAAGAGATTCCACCTCAACATTAGGAGGGACTTCCTGGCAGGTTGCCCAAAGACTATGCAGAACAAGGAGGTCAGGTTGCCAGATTTAAAACTGGAGAAGGTTCTTCTGTCTTTCTGGGCTGGGAAGAAAAGGGCATTTCAGCAGGACTTTTTGCAGTCACACGTCAGAATGAATGTAGTTTAACCCCTTTGAGACACAGTGTACAAAGTCCAGACTGCTTATGCAGAGTGTGGGTTGCCAGATTTAAAACTGGAGAGGGCTCTTCTGCCTTTCCAAGCTGGGAAGAAGAGAGCATTTCAGCAGGTCTTGCTGCTGCCACAGTGCAAAATTAATGCATTTTAATAAATTTGGGATATTTAGCATGCAAAGTCCAGGTTTTTCTGAAGACTATGCAGAGCTCGGGTTGCCATCATCATCATCATCATCATCAATTTGTATAGCACCATAAATTTACATGGCTCTTTACAGATACAATAAATTCAAAACAATAAGTCTTGCCAGAGGCATACAATCTAAGGACTGCCAGATTTAAAACTGGAAAGGGCTCCTCTGCTTTTATCATCTGTGAAGAAAGCAAGTATTTCAGCAGAATGGATGCAGTTTAACCCTTTGGGAACACTTAAGGCTGCATCTGCACTGCAGAATTAATCCAGTTTGATACTGCTTTAGCCGTCACGGTACAATGCTATGGATTTATAGGAATTGTAGTTTCTTGTGGAACCAGAGCTTCTCTGTCAGAGAAGGCGAAATGTCTCACAGAACTACAGATCCCAGGATCCCATAGCATGGAGTCCTGGCAGTTAAAGCGGGGTCAGACTGCATTTAATTGGATAGTGGTTTGAGCGTTGGACTATGGAGTTTATCACACGAAGCAGATCGGGAGTTTATCCCAGGAATATCCCAGAAAAAAAAATTGTGTAATTGCGCAAAACAATTCCACACGACGTCGCACAAAACCCACCATTAAAATGGTCACAAAGAAGCAATAACGCACATCTTTTTACTTTCTGAATTTCAGCGACAGTGCATTTCTGATATTGCTTTATTGGCACAATTGTGCATGATAATCATTTGCGCAGTTACTCGCCATTTTCACTTTATTTGTAGGATGCTTTAAATGCGCTTTAATCTCTCTTTAATGCCGAAATTAGCCCCGGTGTGATAAACTCCTATGCCTCTGGATACCAAAGTCCAAATCCTGGCTTGGCCATGGAAGCCCACTGAGTGACCTTGGGCAAGATGTCACACTCTCTCAGCCTCAGAAGATGGCCATGGCGAACCTCCTCTGAACAAATCTTGCCAAGAAAACCCCAGGATAGGTTCGCCTTAGGGTAGCCATAAGACTTGAAGGCATAAAATATAACAACAGAAAAATGCAGCCTTGGATTTTCTTTCTATCTCAAAAAGAGAGAGAGAGAAGGGGTTAACGAAAATAAAAATACGTAAAGGCATTTTTGGTTTTGGGTGGAGCTGGGTTGAGTGGGCACGCAATTCTTTCCTCATCATTTTTTCCCGCTCAAACAAGGACTGAGAAGAAGAAGGAAGAAGAAAAAGAGAAAAGGCGGATAAGAAAAAGCAAAAAGAGGTGTACGTATCCACTTTTTCCAAAAAAAGTACTGCGCAGTGTAAGTATAAATTCATTGTAAGTATATATATATACAGTATTCAGTGCTTGCCGCATTTTGTCCTGCTTTTTCTATGGTTGTTTTAATGTTTAATGCTTTTAACTGTCTCTGTTAGTTTTTATTGTATTATAATCATGTGTGGTGTTTTATTTTATTTGTGTTATATGTTGTCTATGTACAACATATATGTTGTATGTACATTGTACATTGTATGCACAAGAGACAGAAGGAAAAGGGAAAGGTGGTGGGGAACAAATCTTGGCAAGATTTGTTCAGAGGAGGTTTGCCCTTGCCTTCCTCTGAAGCTGAGAGAGCGTGACATCTTGCCCAAGGTCCCCCAGTGGGTTTACATGGGATTTGAACCCAGGTCTCCAGAGTTAGAGTCCAACACTCAAACTGGCACTCAAAATATCTAGCCTAAAGAAGAAGGCCCTTCCTCCGGTCCATCTGCCATGGTCCTGGCCTCAGAGGGAGAGAAGATCCGCTGGACTTGGTCCCTTTCCCCACCACCTTTCCCTTCTCCTTCTGTCTCTTGTCTTTTTAGATTGTAAGCCTGAGAGCAAGGAACCGTCTATTTCAATTGTCTGTATGTACCAACTAATAATAATAATAATAATAATAATAATAATAATAATAAACTACCACAGACACAGTTTTCCCCACCCAACAGACCCACCCTGAAAACACATACCGTATATACTCGACTATAAGTCGACCTCATGTATAAGTCGAGGGTAAAATTTAGGGGCATATAGGAAAGGATCTAAAGGATGAAGCAAAGCAAAATGATGTCAAATAACTTCAAAAAGTCCATCAGACATAACTCTTTGTGCTTATTCTTAAGACTGGATGGTTGAGAGAGTAAAGGGGGTCAGTGCTTCCAGGATCGATTATATTCTCGCTTTTCACCAGGGGGTGGTTCCTTCTTTTAAATAAGAGTTAAGATACAGTACTTAATTGACCTGTAGATTAGTCGACTCAGGTTTTTTTGGGTCAATTTTTTGACCTAAATTTCTAGACTTATTCATGAGTATATACAGTAATCCTTAGAGAACAGGAAGAGACTAAAGTTTGGGGGGAAAGTGTCTGCCTCCCTCCAGAATACATATCCAGCCCTTGGATTTGAGACCAACTGGATCTCAAAGGCAGTAGCTTTTTATCTCGCAATAAATGGGATTTTAAGTTTATTTCCTGGACTGAAGCTCCCAGCAGCCACATGGCTGGAAAGGAGGGTCTGGTCTGTGTTAATAACCCATCCGTACCATCTGGACTGAGAACAACAACAACAACAAAACGCAGGTCTATGGCTAACAATTTCAATATTTAACCACACACACACACACACACACCTGTATGGTTTTTAACACCTTTGTCTGATGAAGAAGCCAGTGGAGCTTTGAAAGCGAGCATTATGTATACTGTACATTATGGTTGGGCCAAGAAAGGGATCCCTGTTTGGTGGGTTTTGGATGATGCAGTACTTTCCTCCAGAATGGACAAATACGCTTGATCCTAAGTCGGCCCACTCCAAAGCCAAATTAGTTGAATTTGCTAGGATTTATTCTGTAGGCCCAAACTAAAGCTGCATCTGCACTGCAGAATTAATGCGGTTTGACACTGCTTTAAATGCCATCGCTCCATGCTATCCTGGGATTTGTAGTTTTGTGAGCTATTCTACTTTCTCCGTAAGAACGCTCTGGCACCACAACAAAACTACAGATCCCAGGATTCAATAGAATGGAGCTATTGCACAATTTAGTAACCCCTGCTAATCTGGTAGAAAAAGAAAATCCCTGAAGTCTAGACTTTCCTACTCAGAAGAACATCCAATTCTTTCAATCAGATTTACCCGTGTATACTCGACTATAAGTCGACCTCATGTATAAATCGAGGGCAAGTTTTAGGGCCAAAATTATGGATTTTGCTATGACCCATGGATAAGTCGAGGGTAAAATTTAGGGGAATATAGGAATGAAGGATGAAGCAAAGCAAAACAATGTCAAATAGCTCCCAAAAGTCCATCAGACATAACTCTTTGTGCTTATTCTTAAGACTGGATGGATGAGAGAGTAAAGGGGGTCAGTGCTTCCAGGACAGATTATACTCTTGCTTTTCACCAGGGGATGGGTCCTTCTTTTAACTAAGAGTTAAGATGCAGTACTTACATTGACCCGTGGATAAGTCGACTCAGGTTTTTGGGTCAATTTTTGACCTTAATTTCTAGACTTATACATGAGTATATACAGTACTCAAAAGTAAGGGGAGATGCTCCACTTTGTTGTTGTGCCTTCAAGTAATTTCTGATTTATGGCGACCCTAAGGAGACCCTATCATAGGGTTTTCTTGGCAAGATTTGTTAAGAGGAGGTTTGCCATTGCCTTCCCCTGAGGCTGAGAGAGTGTGACTTGCCCAGGGTCACCCCACACCTTGAAATGAATCCCATTAAATCCAATGGCCTGAGTAGCCAGCTTATATTTTGAAAAAGAGGACCACCAAAAATGTAATGTTGAGTCTTCCTTATCCAAATGTTTGGGACCAGATGTTTTGTACATGTGTGCGTAACAAACTATCATGGGCTGTGTCAGCACTGCAAATAATAATCCAGGTTGACACCACATTAACTGCCATGGCCCAGTGCTATGGAATTCTGGGAACTATAGTTTTGTGAGGCATTTAGCCTTCTCTATCAAAGAGCTCTGGTGCCACCGCAAACCACAATTCCCAGAATTCCATAGCATTGAGCCATGGCAGTTAAAGTGATGTAAACTGGATTCTTTCTGCAGTGTAGATGCAGCCTTAGAGATGGGACTCAAGTCTAAACATGAAAGTCATTTTATGTTTCCTATACATTTTATACACATCATCTTAAGGTAATTTTATACAAGATTTTAAATAATTTTGGGCATCAAACATCACTAGAAAGCAAAGTTCGAATCCCGGCTTGGCCACATAAAACCCTTTGGTTGCCGTTGGCCGTTGGCCAAGTCACATTCTCTCAACCTCAGAGGATAGCCTTAGGGCTACCATAAGGGAAACAACTTGAAGAAGGCACACAATAACAGCAACAATAACAACATGGAAATGACGTTCTCAATTACGGTAAGAGCTGCCAATAATAGTATTAGGATAAAAATAAATAACATTGGGACCCCCTAAAAGAGGAATTTATTACATTGCATAATATCTTTTATTTGTTTTCTTTTTTTAAGGGAGATAAAAGGAAAATATGATGAAGTAAAGGAAATGATCTGGTGGGATAAGTGGGATTTTTTGGACTGAGAAAGTCAAAGGTAAAAAAAGGTATAAAGAAATGAGAAACACTATTAATAAGATGTTTCACATTATAGGTACGGTTTACTAAAATATTTATTATTATACCCATTGGAGGGGGGGTTGAAATGTTTGTGGTGTAAAAATTGAACTATTTAGTAATGATACAAGTAGTAATGATTCATTATACAAATTGTATGGTATTACTGAGCATAAAATCAATAAATAAAGCTGGGAGGGAGAGAACTGCAGGTGACGATGAGTAGTGGTCTTTTGTTTTCTCTTGTGTGTTTTTCCTATAATTAATAGAATATCTGACTGTACCAGTTTGTTCTCCCCCTTCCTACATCTATACCTTTATTTATATAGCGCTGTAAATTTGCACAGTGCTGTACATACAATCTTATAATTAGACGGATCCCTGCCCTCAGGCTTACAGTCTAAGAGACAACACAAAAGGAAAAGGGAAAGGTGTTGGGAAGGGGATGATGTCCGGTGGTTCTTCTCTCCCTCTGGGGCCTGGACCAAGGCAGATGGACAGGAGGGAGGGCTTGGCTTCTTAATACATAGTTATAAGGAGGCATCCTGGGGCAAATGGGACAATCCTGGGAACACTTCCCTGAACAATATAGTCTTTAACTTAATTTTTACTAGTCCTTCCTCAGCCCAAAGTTACAGCCAGAATTGTAAAATATATCTGTTAATGGCAGA
The DNA here is from genome assembly GCA_034509955.1 of Urosaurus nigricauda. Classification (NCBI taxonomy): domain Eukaryota; kingdom Metazoa; phylum Chordata; class Lepidosauria; order Squamata; family Phrynosomatidae; genus Urosaurus; species Urosaurus nigricauda. The sequence goes on along the minus strand of JAOEGL010000002.1, from coordinate 321,505,579 downwards.
CGATGGCCACGAAACGGAAGATCACATTTAAAGAAGAATGCCCTCAAGAATTCCCATCAGCAAAAAGAGGAAGCGTACGATTTGAAGCAGCACGCCAATTACGCAAGTAAGTTTATCGTAAGATGAAAACGTTTAATACCTGAAAAAATACTATATATATATTTATACTGTAGCTAAGGAAAGAATACAAGAATGATACGAAGTTAAGTATTATTTGTTAAAATAGAAATAATCCTGTATTTTCTGTGTAGATCTGTAAATTAAGAATATATAGAAAGATGTAGAATATTGTGAATAAATATCTTAAGGGAGGTGTAAAGTTCAGAGATAAATGGGAATGTTTAAATATTTAAAGGGAGGTCATATTGAGGTTGGAACCAACTTGTTTTCTGCTGCTCCAGAGAAAGAGCTCCAAAACACTCCATATGGCAGAAATAATCCAGTTTGAGACTGCTTTAACTGCCCTGGCTCAGTGCTAGGAAATTCTGGGAATATCGTTTTGTGAGATGTTTAGCCTTCTCTGTCAGAGACCTCCAGTGCCACAATAAACTACAGTTCCCGGGATTCCCTAGCACTGAGCCAGAGAAGTTTAATGTGGTCTCAACTTGGATTATTTCTGCTATGTGCTTTGGATCTAGGACATGGAGCAATGGATTCAAACTACAGGAAAAAAGATTTCATTTTAACATTAAGAGCTGTTTGAAGGTGGAATACGCTGCCTTGAAGTCTCCTTCTTTGGAGCTTTTTAAACAGAGGCTGGATGGCCATCGGTCGGGGGTGCTTTGATTGTGTCTTCCTGCATGGCAGTATGGGACTGGATAGACCTTGGAGTCTCTTTTCTATGAATGCAGGACTCTGACCGAAATAATAAGGAGAGGTCGATAGGAAGTAGATTGGTATAAATGTGGAAATGAAGAATATAATTTTAAAAACGTTAATAAAAAGCCAGAGCAGAATAGTGGTTTGAGTGTTGGACTGGGACTCTGGGGGACCAGGGTTCAATTCCCAGCTCAGCCATGAAATCCCTTGGGCAAGTCACACTCTCTCAGCCTTGGAGAAAAGCACTGGGGAACCTCTTCTGAACAAATCTTGCCAAGAAACTCCCGTGAAAGGTTCACCTTAGGGTCACCCTAAGATGGAAACGGCGCACAGTACAGTACAACAAATTTAAATTGTTAGATCGATTAATAAAAAATAATTAAAAAGTAAAAAATACTAAACATTGCTGTCTTTCCAAAATGTCATTATTATGTTCACAGTTACCTTTCGGTCAATCAGGGAGAAAGGAGTGACCTAAAAGACAATGATACTTCTGTGAAACACCCAAATGCCGTGAGGTCTACTTCGCCATGGAAACGAATTACAAGTTTTTTCATGACAAACAAATCCAAAGAAAGCAAAGTAGCTGCAGCCAAGGCAATGTTTGTTTTCCATTCAGTAAAACATCACCATCCATACAAGTCCGTGACATGTACCAGCAAATTGTTCCCTGAATTGTTTGGAGACTCCGAAATTGCACAGATATTTTCGACTGCAAAGACCAACTCTGAGGCTGTAGTGAATAATGTGATTTCTCCTTGCATTCAATCGCATTTGAAGGAAAGTCTTGACAAATGTCAATATATTGGGGTTAGTACAGAGGCTGGAAACCATCTGCACCTTAAGATATTTCCAGTGATCGTACAGTACTTTGACAAAGAAGAAGGTGTTCAGTCAAAACTTTTAGAATTGGCAGAATTTAAAAATGAGGATCCTGACACTGTTTCAGCATATCTTCATGGTGTTCTCATAGATAAGGGAATTGATGGGAAAATTAGTTCATTTGGGGGAGACAATACAAATACCAATTTTGAAAGCTTGGCAAGAAAGGAGGAAAATAAAATTTTCAACAAATTACAATGCCAACTGGGTAGGTCAATGGTAAAGGTTGGGTGTCCTGCCCATATTTTGCACAACTCCATCCAGGCTGGTGTTGACAACCTTTCAGTCGATGTTGAATCTGTTATACTGAAAGTGTACGATTATTTGTCTATATACACTGTCAGAGTTGCATCACTCATGGAATATTGTGAATTTGTAAATGAAACATACGAGGATCTCCTGAGTCATGTAAAAACTAAATGGTTGCATATGTTCCCAGCAATTGAAAAGTTCATACAGATGTTTGAACCACTGAAATCCTACTTTTTCTCCTTGGATAAATGTCCAGTTTACTTGAAATCCTTTTTCTCTGATGAAGCTGGGGAGGCCTATCTTTGGTTCTTCCATGCACAGATAAGTCTGTTTCAAAAGGCTTTAAGGAGAATTGAGAAAAATTACATTTCAGTGAATGAGGTTAGAATGGTTTTATTGGATGTAAGTAACACTTTGAGAGAAAGGCAGAAGCTAGGTTTTGCTAGCTTGAAAGTAAAGAGTTTGTTAGCAGATCTCCCTAAAAAAAGAGGTGTCCAATTTCAAGATGAATGTATGTCATTTTATGAAAACGCTGTAAGTTACTTGGCAAAATGGAGTGAGTCTCTCTCTCACCTCAAACATTTTGACTGGGTACTTTTGCAGACACCGATTTCATGGGATGAGGTAGAATGTACTTTTACTTGGCTAAGTGAAAACAGCAATTGTGAACTCTGTGAGGCTTCTTTGTTTGATCAGATTGTAAAACTGAAATCATTTGTAACTGAGAATCAAACAGATGCTGACTTTAATGTTTTGTTGGCCCACAAAAAGTGGGTCCACTTTTTTAAAAGCTGTTCTTCGGAAGACCAATATTCCGAGCTTCTGAAGATCGCCCAGTTTTACTTCTCTCTTCCAGGGCATAATGCCAATGTGGAGAGAGTGTTTTCATTGATGAATGCCCAATGGACCAATGAGAGAGATCAGTTGACTCTGCCGTCCATGAGGGCAATGCTTGACATTCAGTACAACATGGCTGATGTAAGTTGCACTGAATTTTACAAACTGTTGTGCAGTGAGAGGAAATCAAAATACCTTGATCAAGTACAGATTTTGGAAAAGTAGTAGTAGTACAAGAAACATTGCACTACCTAAATATGTAATAAAACTATATTAAATGACAAAACGTATGGTCTATAGCAGGGTTTTTTGTTGATAACGTGCCCAATCTAGTCCTGTATACTGTACTTTTGTCCCAATTTTTTTTTTTTTTTTTGGAAGAGAATTCTGGCAACCTCATATGGATAGAGCCAGAGTGATGTAGTGGTTTGAGCACTGGACTAGGAATCTGGAGACTGGAGTTCGAGTCCTGGTTCAGGCATGGAAACCCACTGGGTGACCTTGCATGAGTCTCTCAGCCTCAGAGGATGCCAATGGCAAACCTCCGAAGAAACTTGCCAAGAAAACTCTATGGTAGGTTCGCCGTAGGGTTACTATATGATGGAAATGATTTGAAAGCACACAACCACAACAAAAAGTATGGATCAACAAGGTCTGTCTTACCCTCCACTCCCCCAGTTGTCCTCTCAGCTATGGATGAGGGCAGACAAAACATTTAGTCTTGTTAAATTACACATTTTTGATTAGCAGAGACGAAAAGCATTGAGAAATCTATCCATCAGGGTGAAGCAGAGTTATTCTCAGGTTAGGGAGCGTATGTTTAAAGCCTAACAGCAAGCAACTCTCTTACAGACTCCCTCCCTAAACACACACACAGAACTGGTGTGGTGTAGTGGTTTGAACACTGGACTTTTTAAAATAGTATATCTAAGCAAATGACTGAACGGATATGCCCCAAAGAAGACACATTTCATATTGCACAGTTGAATAACCTACTGGTTTGAGATACGACATGATGGAGGATATAGCAGGGTCTTAATAAATGCTTTATTGATATAAAGATTAACAGGGTATGGAGGATATATTAAATAACAGGTCGCATCTAGTCCATGGCAAACATCTGGTGGTTTCTAGATCAGTAGGGCAATGATGTTGCTGATGAACTTTAAATGGGCCGTCCAGTTCTTGATCCTATTTTGTGGATAAGAGTCAGCACCTTGGATGGTATGGATTGAAACCTGGAGTAAATTAACCACCAAACACCAATGCAACTGGATCAACCTCATCAGATAATAGCAAGACGATGATGCGTATACAAACAGGCCCAATTTTCAGGCCATTATTGCTGCAAACATGTTATGGCCCCTAGCTTTTTCCTTTTCCAGTAGCTGCAGAAATACTTTTGATTTTGTGACTGCTTGAAAGAAACATTTGCAAACACATCAAAAACAGATGCTCCCTCTGTTGAAAATCTGGTCCAGGGATGCCTACTTCAATGGGGGAAGCTTCTCCCGTATGTGTGTGCTTTGGGGCAGAAGGATTTCCGGTGAAAGGTAGACTTTTATCCCATGGAGCATTTTTTTCTGGCCTTTGGTTCCAGAGCTTAGAAACGTTACTTTTTGGAACTCCATTTCCCTGAATCCTGCAGCCATTATGCCAGGGGATTCTGGGAATTGGAAGTGAAAATATCCAGGGTTGGGGAGAAAAAAAGGTTTTAAAAAAACACCAAAAGGGGGGAGGGGTTTGGTTTAAATCAGGCTTTTTTGTGTTTTGTTTAAAACATTAAAAAAATATTTTTTTGCCTTACTGTTTAGGACTACACCAATATAAGGCTCAAATGGAAAATTAATTAGCAAAATGCAGTCCAGATGTTATGCCCCCCTATCTTAAATAATAACCTTTCTGGGGGGAAAATGCTCTTTTAAAGCAAGTTGTTTGACCTGAACTTACATTAAGTTTGTTTCTGGATGGCATTTCTTGCCCTTTAAAATAAAATGATTAGAAAGAAGCAACTGACAGTGGCTACTGTTCTAATAAGGAACAAGTGCCAATGCAGTTAAAGTTAAAATGTTTATATTCAAACAGTTGTGTCAGTAAGAGGGATGGAAAATAGTAATAATAGTCACTTTGTTTAGAAAAATATATATGAATAATAACTTAAAAAAACAACAATAGGATTTTTTTAAAAAAGTCATTGGTTTAAACCAAAGCTTAAACTATGATTTAAACCAACTGGTTTTAAATCAGCCAACCCTGAATATGTCACTTCTCCAAAGCCTGCTCCAATAATCTCCGATGGCTGATCAGCCCTGCTGGAAATTCTTGACTGATTCCTAAACCAGAGTGTTTAATCCTAACTTTGAAGAATCAGATTCGAGATGAGCCAACTAACCTGTGAACAAACCAAGAGTGACCATTTCTGGTTGGGTCACCACAATCCCACACCCAACCATCCTCTCGTCACATTTACCAATGAAATACATTTAAAGACCAGTATTCAGGACGAAGAAAAATATTTGTTCCCTGAGTGACAATACGAGACGCTTTGTGGCTTCTCTTGGCTAAGGATTGACAAGAGGAACTTCTTGTGGGGAGGAACTTGGTTTAATAGTTTCCAAAGCCATATGCAAATAACCAGTTTGGACTTCTGGCAAGGCTTACCTGTCCTTTGCTTAGCAATCCACTGGCAAGTAGTAAGGAGACGGAGAGAAAAGGGGAGTGGATTGAAGAAAGAAAGAGAGGGAAGGAAAAGAGAAAGAGGTGGCAGAAAAGGATGTGGCATAAACAAGTAAAAGAAAAAAAGATTGGCAGAAAAAGAGAAAGAAAGGAGGAAGAGTGAGAGGAGGACAGTAGCAGAAAAAAAGAGAAAGAGAGCAAGCACAGGAATTATAAATAAAGTGGCTGCAGAAAAGCAGCAGAAGAAAAAGCAAGGGGGGAAAGGGATTGGCAGGGGGAAAAAGAGAAGGGTTTTTAAAAATAAAGTGATTGCAGAAAAGAAATAGCAGAAAAACAGGAGGAGAAAAGACATTGGCAGAAAAAAGGAAGAAATGAACTGGTGGCAGAAAAAGAAGAGAAAAGGGGATAGCGAAAAAGACTTGGAAATGGCAGAAAGAAAAACAGAATGAAAAGGTGTCAGCAGACAAATAAAATGAGAGAAAGAAAGGGTAGCAGAGAAAATAAAATGAGAGAAAGAAAGTGTAGCAGACGGGAGAAAGACACATGGAGAAAACGTTTCTTTTGGCCCCACACACTACTGGCTTCAGTGCTGACTACTGCCAGCACGTTACCCTTGAGACATGTTACCCACCGACACCAGAAAAAGAAAAGTTCCCCATTTCTACCCCATACAGAAATGGATTCTCTCCTGCGCATTTTTTCATCTCCTTTTGAAAAAAATAAAGCTTAGGTCTGAACTTTCTGCACAGGGAACACTTCTCTTGCCTCTACCCGGTGTGGGTTCTCTCATGTTTAATAAGGAGCCACTTCTGGCTAAAATGTCTCCAACAGTGAGTGCATCTGTACGGTTTCTCCCCTGTGTGAGTTCTCTCATGTCTGAGAAGGTCTGACCGCTCAAAGAACGTTTTCCCGCAGGCGGAACACTGGTGCGGTTTTTCGCCTGTGTGCTTCTTTTTGTGCTTAATCAGGTTCCAGCTATAGACAAAGCTCTTCCCGCACGTCAGACAAGTATAGGGTTTTTCTCCCCTATGGGTCCTTTCATGCTTCAAGAGAAGCGAGTTCCGACTGAAACACTTCCCGCAAGTCGAGCACTGGAAGGGTTTCTTCTCAGCATGCATTCCCTCCTGGAAAATTGGACAGGAGGCTTTCCCGCCATAAGAACATTTACGTGGTTTTTCCAAAGCGTGCATGTTTCGCTGTTGTTTTATAAGCGGATCTCTGTAGAGACTGAGGTTTTTGCTGCACTTGGCATGCTGAAGGGTTTCCCCCCGATTATGGGCTGCTTCACATTCAAAAATTCCTGAGTCCTCTCGGAAACTTTCTGGAAGTCTAGTTTTTTCTAAGAGATGCTCACTGAAAGTCTTGTTTTCCTCACCAGGAATAGAATCTCTTGTACAGTTCTTTGGATGGTTCCTTTGCTGCCTCCTTGAACTATGATGATCCCTAGAGATTTTGCCACCTTCATTGATTTGGGAAACGTTTTTGGGAGTCCTCATTTGAGGTACCACATCTGGCTTCACTAGCTTGGAACAGACCAAACTCTTTTCTCGACCCACGCTCAGCTCAGAATATTCCAGAAATTCTTCTCTACTCTCATTCAGCTTGGGATGATCTACAGTGTTCTCTTCACACTCTTTCGCCGGCATGAAACCTTTAGGAATATAAAGGTTAAAAAAAAGTCATCCTTTTTTGGGTAAAGGATCTTACCTTTATGACTTCACTTTTGTGTTTATGTGTTAAAACATATCTGTTACATTTATACAGCTACATATTCACCAATACAATTGAAGGCCAGCAAATTGTAAAATAATTATAATCATAATAATTCATTAACGTTCCAGCTTTTCCCAGATATTGGAACTTAGGCTGGCTTACAAAATTAAAACAAATACAGTTAAAAGCACATAAGTAAGTTATTGTTAAAATGCAATTTAACTATCCATGAAATTATAGCCATTCAAAACAAATCCATTAAAACATTAGGAGCTAACAACCAGCAAAACAACACATCATTAAATGCCATTGAAGTCAATTCATTAAAGTCTGACTGAACAGAAAAGTTTTCATATGCTGAGGGAAAGATGGCAAGGAGGGAGGAATTCTAGCTTTCCTATAGGGGAGTTCGAAAGCCTGGGAGCAGCCACCAAGAATGCCTCCTCCTGTGTTTCCATCATATATACCTGGGAAGGTAGTGGGATGAAGAGAAGAAAATGGTCTCCCCTGAAGGTGTTGGAGCTACACTTTAGAATTAATGCAATTTGACACCACTATAACTGTCATGGCTCCATCCTATAGAATCCTGGGATCTGTAGTTTGTTTTGGTACCAGAGCTCTTTCATGGAAAAAGCTAAATGTCTCACAAAACTACAAATTCCAGTATTCCATAGCATTGAGCCACAACAGTTAAAATAGTCTCAAACTGCATTCATTCCACAGGATAGATGCAGCCATGGTCCTTCAGACTACCTAGACCTGAGTTGTACTTTATAAGTCATAACTAGCACACATCAGTCGCACATAGCAGAATACAGCAGTCATAAAGCATCACATACACAAAAACAATAGAAGAGAATTAATTGAAGATAAATGTAAAACAGAGAATGGCAGAGATAGAGAGCAAAGAGAAAGCGTTCAGATGAAAAACTTTCATATCCGTTTATCAATAGCTGAGGAGACCCATAAACTCTAAGTATAATGTGCGCACTTTGAATCCTGTTTTGGGCGAAAGGTAGGATATAAGTCCAATAAATAAATAAATAAACAAACTTGCATGAGCTTTCATGTACAAAAAAATGTACAGTCGGATCTCCACATTTGCAGCTTTGACTTTTGTGGATTTGATTAATATGTTCTCTCTAGGAATCTCTAGTTCCTCCAGCACAATTTCATGGTCAACGTCTGGCAGATCTTGACCACAGAATTGCCCTGGAGGACCAAGAGATTCCTACAGAGTTGTTCTCTCAAATAATAATAATAATAATAATAATAACTTTTCCAGTTTTTCCTCTTTCACAAGGGTCCTGTACCCCTGACCCCAGTGAACATGGAGGGCCCACTGTAACTCTTCGGGTGCAGTAGAGAGGCCAAACTAGTGTTCCACTATGTGGAAATTAAGACGATCAATAAACTACAGAGCATCTAATCTTACCCATTAGACTGGCATCCAGTTTATGCTTGGCCTCAGTCTCCTTCCTCAGCTGTGTCTCCCCTGTGTCAAATGGAGCTGCTTCTGCCTTCATGGAACTCACGGCTGGCTCCACCAGCTTAGTCAACATCTGAAAAAGTGGTCAAGATCACTTTTGGAAGAAAGAAACAAGAATACTAGGCAGACTGAGTGCCAAAGTAAGCAAAACGTGGAGAAGTGCCTGTGCTTTGAGGCTGGATGGCCATCCGTGGGGAGTGCTTTGATAGTGTATTCCTGCAAGCAGGGGATTGTACTTGATAGCCCTTGGGAAGGTCCTGCCTTGGTGGTGCAGTGGTTAAATGCCTGTACTGCAGCCACTCACTCATTAAACCACCAGGTTGTGAGCTCAATACCAGCCAGGGGCTCAGGGTCCACTTTGCCTTGTATCCTTCCGTAAGTTGCTAAAATGAGTATCCAGCTTGTTGGGGGCAATTTGCTTATAGTTGTAAATTGCTTAGGAAGTGCTTAAGTGCACTGATAAATGGTATAGAAATGTACTTGTTATTGCTATGGTCACATTCCATTGGAAATATAGGGTTCATCATTATCCCTAATAGTGGTCTGCGTGTTGGACTCTGGATTCCCTGCTCAGTCACGAAACCCACTGGATGACTTTGGGCAAGTCGCGTGCTCTCAGTCTCAGGAGACAGCCATGGCAAGGATGTGAAGAAATCTTGCCCAAAAAAAACCCATAACAGGTTCACCTTAGGCCTGGCTTGGAGGCACACAATGACAACTGTACAAGTAACTAGGGTAGTCATGGCAAACCTTTCAGAGACGGAGTGCCCAAACTGCAACCCAAAATCCACTTATTTATTGCAAAGTGCTAAGTCCCTCTAGCGAACAATGTGATGGGGTAATGGCACGCATGCCCACAGAGAGGGCTCTGAGTGCGCCCTTTGGCACCCATGCCATAGGTTCACCACCACCGAACTAGGGGTTTTTGTTTTGTTTTTATAATTTTCAAGCTGTTTCTAGTACAAAAATGATCCATCTGCTGCTCCCTTTCACTCTGCATGTCACTACCAACTTTGGGTCCCTCTTGATGATCAGGATGACTCCTCTCACCTGCTGCTCCCACCTATTCGCCTCTTGCTGCCTCTGTAGGAAATCCTCCGCCAGGGCCACCGCCTCCGGGCAGCTCCTTGGCCCACGTTCCCTCACCCAGCATTGGACCTCTGGGGGCAGGATGGTCAGGAGCTGCTCCAGGACCAGGTCTTCCAGGATCTGCTCCTTGGTGTGCTTCTCAACTTTCAGCCACCGGTGGCAAAGTTCCTGGAGCTGGCTGTAAGCCCCTCTCGGCCCCTCGTCCTCCCGGTAGCAGAAACGCCGAAAATGCTGACGGTTCTTCTCCTTCCGCAGGACATCTCCTTGCAAGATGGCTGCCTTCACTTTCCCATAATCCTCTCTGTCCGTCACCTTCAGCCGGATGAAGACCCGCTCGGCCTCCCCTTGGAGGGCTGGCAGGAGTCGGGTCGCCCACACCTCTTTGGGCCATCGACACGCTTCGGCCACTTGTTCGAAGGAGGTTAGGAAGGCCTGAGTGTCATCCCACGGCGGGGGCTCCTCCGGCAACTGTGCGGCCGTCCAACGTGTCTGCGGAGCCTCCACAGTCTCCAGGAACGTCTGCCACTGGGTCTCCCATTGCTGAAGTTGCCCTTCCACCGGTTCTTGTTTGACCTGTGCGACTGGTATTCTCTGCAAGTCGTCCCCAATGATCACGGCCTGGAGGACATGAGGAGCTCTTCGGAGAGGTCGCTGGCCTTCCTCTGAGCCTTGGTCTTCCATTTTCAATCCAGCCTAAAACCCGACTGAGGATCTCTTGCACGGAAACCTCTGGAATAAAACGAAGAACACACAAAAAGTTAATCAGGGTTCTGCCCATCTACCATGATCTGAGTAGAGGGAGAAGAATGGAATGAGGAATACAGCGGTCCCTCCACATTTGCTGGGGTTAGGGGTGAAGGACCCCCGTGAATGTAGGGAAAATGCAAATAAAAAAAAACAACACTATTATTTTTAACCGAAGATAACACCTCTCTAGGAATCTTCAGGTCCTCCAGTGCAACTCTATGGTCAACATCTGCCAGAGTTTGATCATAGATTAATGCTGGAGGACCTACAAATCCATAGAGAAGTGTTCCCTCTAGGTTCTCCAGAGATTCCTAAAGAGGACATATTAATCAAAACCTCAAATCATCAAATCCACAAAAGTCAAAGCTGCAAATCTGTACAAGAAAACAAACATCAATGTTCAGAAAAATGTTCTGCTGGGAGGCTTCCAGAGGTTTTTTTGACTGTATCCTAGTGCAACACAAGGAGGCACAATAAGGCATGCAAGCTTTCATGTCCATCAGGTCTCTTCATCAGTCAACTACGTCAGATTTATAGAAAGGGGGCAGAGGAGTGGAATTTAGGATCTTCTGACTCCCAGGGCAACACAAGAAAGTATGCAAGCTTTCAAGTCCATCAGGTCTCTTCATCAGGCAAAGATGCTACAGAAAGGGGGCAGAGGAATGAAATTTGTATCTCTCAAACCCCAGTCCAACACAAAGGGGCACAAGAAAGTGTTCAAGCTTTCAAGACTGTTGGGTCTCTTCATCAGGCAAATAGGTTACACTTACAGAAAGGAGGCAGAGGAATGGAATTTGTATCTTCCAAATCCTAGTCCAACACAAGGAAACCCAAGAAAGTATGCAAGCTTTCAAGACTATTGGGTCTCTTCATCAGGCAAAGATATTACAGAAAGGGGGTAGAGGAATGAGATTTGGATCTAACTCAAGTGCATCACAAAGGGTCACAAGAAATCATGCAAGCTTTCAAGACTATCAGGTCTCTTCTTCAAATAAAGATGTTGTAAAAAAAAAAAAGAGGGCAAAGGAATAAGAGGAAATGATTTGAATCTGAGTGAAAAGTCCCCAGATCAGTCTTGAGATGCTGTAAAAAGATGGCCCTGCAGACTCTCCAACTGGGCACCCCAGAGTTTCACCCTTGAAGCTGCTGGGGATGATGGGTGTTTCTCCCTTTCCCATGCCAGACATACAAGTCCTTAATTTGGGCAATGCAGGTGGTTCCCTTTAGTTTTTTGCAACTCACCTCCCTCTCTCTTGCAGATGATCCTCTTTTTCTCCCCCTTCTTTATTTTTTTGCTGCAGGGAAATTCAAACCCACAACTCTTCCCCTGCCAGCCAGGAAAGCACCCTCCTCCAGGGTTTGAGCCTCCCCCAGCTCCACCTTCAGCCTCTCTCTCTTCTAGGCAATTCTTCCTCTATGGCTTTAACCTCTTTTTTGCACCCCTTAAAGGCCAAGGATGAATACTGCACCTTCTGGCTCATCTGGCTTGCTTTTGTGCCTTCAAATTGTTTATTAATAAGGACAACCCTATTATGGGGATTTTTATTTTATTTTATTTTTCCTTTTTTCATTTTTCATTTTTTTTCTTTCTTAATTATTTTATATTGTTGTTTTATATTATTTTATAAATTATATTGCTCATTTTATATTCTTATTGGTTTTAGTTTGCTACTTTTTATGATTGGGAGGGAGGTTGGGGTAGAGGTATTATTTAGAAATGTAGATTTTTTAATTGTATATTGTATATTTTATTATTATTCTTGCTTGCGGTCGATCCGCAGGGAGAGGAGGGCTATAAATAAAATGTATTATTATTATTATTATTATTATTATTTCCTTGGCAAGATTTATTCAGAGGGAGAGAGATTACTTTCCCTTCCTCTTTTTTTTTTACTCCTGTTTATGGCCTCTTCTATTTCTGCCCTTGTAATTTCCATTTCTAGATTTGCTTTCTATTATTACTATTATTATTATTATTATTATTATTATTATTAAGTTTTATGTATATAGCGCTGTAAATTTACACAGCGCTGTACATAGAATCAATTAAAACAGATAAAATAAACCTGCCTAATGGCATACATTCTGCGAAAATAGTTAAACATAATACATATTAGTACATGTTATCATTCAATAAAATAAGGCAGACAACAAATTAAAATAACATTAGATTTATGTTCCTCGTCTAATTTTGAAACCTCTTATTCCCCCCCCCTGCTAATAATCCATTCATTTTACATTTTGCTCCAATCTTTTTGTACACGTATTTGTAAAATATTTGCAAAAATCTTCTTTTGTTGAGTACTGTATATACTCATTTATAAGTCTAGAAATTTAGGTCAAAAAATTGACTCAAAAACATAAGTCAATTTATCCATGGGTCAATGTAAGTAATGTATCTGAACTCTTATCTAAAAGAAGGAACCATCTCCTGATGAAAAGCAAGAGTATAATATGTGAAGCACCAACCCCTTCTACTCTCTCATCCATCCAGTCTTAAGAGTAAACACAAAGAGTTATGTGTGCTGTAATTTTGTAAGTTCTTTGACATTGTTTTGCTTTGCTTCATCCTTTAGATCCTTTGCTATATGCCCCTAAGTTTTGCCCTCGACTTATCCACAGGTCATAGCAAAATCCATAATTTTGGCCCTAAAACTTGCCCTCGACTTATACATGAGGTCGACTTATAGTCGAGTATATACTGTAAATTGTATTGTTTAAAATTGTATTGATTTACCAGTTTTTAAATTTTCCCCCTAATTCATTTACCATTTCCAATGATATTTGTTTCTCTAAGAATTTCATCTCCTTGTTTTCTGGGTTCGTATTGAGATAATTTTATTTGGCATTTTATTGAACAGTTCTAACCCCTGATTCCTTTTTTTCCATCAAATCGTATTTTGTTGAATAAGTAAGCCTCTGATGATAGCCTTTCCTCTATCTCATATGTAGCTATTTCATATACCTTTATTCAAGTTTTCTTTTAAAAAATACTACAGTTAATTTAGTTCTTTTAATCACTTCGGGGTCCTTTAATAGATCATCATTTGGTCTCAATTTAAATATTCTCTTTCTGTCATTTATACTTCCTTTAAAAAAAATTATTATAACAAAACGTTAAAAATTTACAGCTCTTACTTTCATCATACTACAAAGTTATGTACATCCTTTACAATGCAAACTTCCTTTTTACTGCAATATTAAGTGCCTTGCTTTTAACTATTATTATACATTAGTTTTGTTTGATTCCCGTCAGATCATTGTCTCTCTCATTATTATCTTCCGTTTTATCCCATAGAAAATTAATTAAAGTTCATATTTCTTTTCTTGTTTTAAATATTTGCTTGCCTACTTACTGCCATCTTTTTAAATAATATTCTTGAATTGGGGACCACCCTTTGTTTACTTTCTCCATAACTCCTTGGTTTAGTAAAGTCGTTAGTCTATCTATCTCTGACATTACATTAAGTTATACTTCTCAAGTGAAGTATTTGCCTTCCTAAGATTCTGTGAGGCTGAGAGAGTGTGACTTGCCCAAGGCCACCCAGTGGGTTTCAATGGTTGAGTGGAATCTCAAATCCGGGCCTCCGGAGTCACAGTCCAACACTCAAATTCCCAAACTTTGGTCCTCCAAGTGTTTTTTTGGCTTTGACTCCCAGAATCCCCAGCAGCCAGGAATTCTGGGATCTGAAGTTTAAAAAAAAAAAAATCTGGAGGACCACAGTTTGGGAACCATTGCACAACTACACCATGCTGGCTCTACCTTAAGGAACTGTGTCTGACCTTGGGCATGAATCAATAAATTAATTCATTCATTTGACCTTGGGCAAGTCACACTCTCTCAGCCTCAGGGGAAGGCAATGGCAAATCTCCTCTGAACAAATTTTGACAATGAGAAGTGCCCCCCAATGATAGGAGTTGTCGTAAGTCAAAAACGACTTGAAGGAACACGACACATACAAATAATGTTGGGGAGTACAGTTCCCATCATTAGTTAGGTGGGCTAGGAGTGCTGGGAGCTGCAGTGCAATAGTACCTGGAGCATTGGACCAAAACTAGTTTTTTAGATCGTTTTGTCGTTGAGTGCCCTCAAGTCATTTCCAGTTTATAGCGACTCTTAAGGCAAACTAATCATAGAGGTTTCTTAAGATTTGTTTGGATTGTTTGCCTTTGCTTCTCTCTCTCAGAGGCTGAGAGAGTATGACTCGCCCAAGGTCACCCAGTGGGTTTCAATGGCTGAATGGAGGGTTCAAACCCTGGTCTCCTGATTCATAATCCAATGCTCAAACCACTGCACCACATTGGGTCTTTCTTAACGAATATTTGGGTCTAAATAATACTACCTCCAGTGTACAGCTCTCATTATTGCTCTTGGACTAAGACTGCTGGGAGCTGCAGTACATCACCATGGAACTAAAGCTAGTTTCTTTTAGATCATTTTGTTGCTGTGTGCTCCTTCAAGTTATTTCCAAGTTGTGGTGACCCTAAGGTGGCCCTATCCCAGGGTTTTGTTGTCAAGATTCGTTGAGAGGGATTATTATTAATTATTATTATTATTATTATTTGCCATTGCCTTCCCCTGAAGTTGAGAGAGTGTGACTCACCCAAGGTCACCCAGTGAGTTTCCATGGCCAAGCAGGGGATTCGAACTCTGGTCAAATCACTATACAGTGGCACTCCTAGTCTTATCCTGTTGCAGGAATAATTTGGAAGACAATATATTTATTATGCATTGGCAAAGTACTGTCCAAACAGTCATAGATACCCCAGATGTATTTTTCAACCAATACATGGTTAAGCCATGGAGTTTGCTGCTGCAAAATGTATTGTGAACCAATGGCATTTTCCAGTCAAAGGTAACCCACAGGTAATATAGGAATGTCCCAGTTCACAAAGCCTTTGATAAAGAAGCTCCTTTTTACAAAGTCTTTTTATGAAACCTGCTCAGCCCTCCTTTTCCGCCACATCTAGCTGGAATGTTTTTTAGCAGCATCAGCACCGGCGGAATAGTAAAGGCAGGCAAGAAAGATAAAAAGCAGCTGCTTCCAGAATCCATCAGTGGAGACTAAAATATAGAATAAAAGGGGAAAGCAGATTAAGCATAGCTATATAGACCAAAAATGGAAATCCTCAGCAAAATGGAGGGTGGTATAATAAAAAACAACCTTGGATGCATTTGCGCAGAAACCTTCAAGCAGTCTCTTGAAGTTTCCAAATATTTGCGTTCCCAGATAGTACTTGATTGTTACATGAAGTTTATTTTAATCTGTTGTATTTTTTTGTAGTTGTTGTTGAATGATATTGTGTATTAATTTTTATAATATTCCATTTTCTAGAACGTACACCACTGGCAGGTCCATTTTATTTTATTCTATTTTATGTGCAGCACTGTGTAAATCTACAGCACTTTATACATAAAGTTTAATAATAATAATAATAATAATAATAATTATTATTATTATTATTATTATTATTATTATTTTGCTTACTTTTACAAGACTTACCTGATCTAGTGGTCTCCTTTCACACATGCCTGCTGTTAAGTTTTGAATGTTTGCTGATACACTGAACTGCTTTTCTTTTGTGTGGTATAGGAACCCATCCCTATTCTTTCCATGCTATTCCTACCTCTGGCACCAAAGTTTCTATTGAAGAAGGAACGACTAGGACCACATTGACATGGTAAACTGAGGAACATCTCTATCTGAAAAGACTACACTCTTATTGCGGAGAATATTGTTGTCGTGTGCCTTCAAGTCCTTTCCGATGTACAGCTTATCTTTCTATCTTTATATATGCTTTACTTATCTATCTATCTATCTATCTATCTATCTATTTATCTATTATTCATCTACAGTGTATTTATATCTATTTATTTATATTTATCTATTTAGATAGTTTGTGTATGGTTTATCTTTTTATCTGTAAGTCACCTTGGGTCCCTTCTGGGAGAAAGGCGGCATACAAATGAAATGAAATACATTTTTAAAATGGAGAACCTATAATGGGGTTTTCTTGGCATGTTTCTTCCGAGGAGGTTTGCCATTGCCATCCTGAGGTTGAGAAAGTGTGACTTGCCCTGGGTTTACATGACAGAACTGGCATTCGAACCCTGGTCTCCAGAGTCCTAGTCCAACACTGGAACGACCATAGCACAGTGGTTTTCACTTCTTAGAATACCTTATAACTTGATTGTATTTTTGTTTTTTATTTGTGACCTGCAATATTCTATGTTAATATGTATTAATGTGTATTATTTTATAGAATGTATACCATAGGCACGCTTATTTTATTTTATTTAACTGTATGTACAGTGCTATGTAAATTTACAGTGCTTTATAAATAAAGCTTAATAATAATAGTCTAATGCAGTGCTTCTCATGCTATCTGATGTACAGTTCCCCATCCATTATATACCAGAGAATAGTATCACATTTATGCCCATTGGCATAAATTACATTTATGCAGCTTTTTCTTTCTTTTCTAATAACTCTTTGCAAACCAGAAGCCAATACATTGGTGATAGCACTGGTCCACAGACCACCATGTTGAGTAGCATGGCGTAATTGTGGCAACTACGGTAGTATTGACAAGCAGATGTAATGAACCAATTGAGAAACATACAGATACAAATAACACCAAGTTTTCTTTAATGGGGTGACTGTCTTGCATCAAAAGTTTTAATTTTGCAGTCAGAATTGTATTATGGAGACCAGCACATTAAACAGTGTGTTGATCGCAGTATACTAGAGTCAAAGTTTTTAAAATTCTGGCTCTTCCAGCCAACTGGTTGCTTCTGCCAAATGGATAACTGCATGCTCTTATACTGCCAACTTAAACATGATGTTTTGATAGACCTTGTGGTTTCTCTATTTTATGCGGTCTTTCCCATCTTTCTAAGGAATAAGCTCTAAAAAATAGTTTTTCCCCAAATCAGATTTTGTCTGTGGTTTCCTTCAACCATCCAGCTTCTGATATTGTCACCTGGTAACAAATACCTTGGCACAGTCTTGGATCAAAATGGAGGCTGTAATCAAAAAAATTAAAGACTCGGGCTGCATCCACACTGTAGAAACCATCCAGTTTGACATCACTTTAACTGCCATGGTTCAGTGCTATGGAGTTATTGGAATTGTTTGTTTGCTATGGCACCAGAGCTCTCTGACAGAGAAAGCTAAATGTCTGAAAAAAACCCTAAAATTTCGATAATTCCATAGCATTGAGCCATGGCAGTTAAAGTGGTATCAAACTGGATTATTTCTGCAGCACAGATGCAGCTAGGCTTGGAAGGGCTACTATGCAGAAATCAGATTATGTTTAAAAATATAGTATTAAAGACCAAAGTTAGAATCATTAAATATCAAAATTAGAGTCATTCATGCCATAGCATTTCTGGTTTCTATGTATGGTTTTGAACGCTGGACAGTGAAGAAAGTTGACAGAGGTCCAAAACTTACTGCAGAAATAATCCAGTTTGAGACTTCTTTAACTTCCCTGGCTCAATGCTAGGTAGAGATTTCTGGGAATTGTAGTTTTGTGTGATATTTACCCTTCTTTGTCTGAGAGCTCTGGTGCCACGCCACAATAAACTGCAGTTCCCAGGATTCCCTAGCACTGAGCCAGGGCAGTTAAAGCAGTCTCAAACTGGATTATTTCTGCAGTGTGTTTCGATTCAGAAAGAGAATCAACTCATTTGGAATACAGTGCTAAAACGGACTTCTGCAGATAACAGGACTTCCAAAAAAGACATAAATAATAGAACAAATTGAGCCTGAACTCTCACTAGAAGCCAAAATGTCTAAACTGAATTTATCATAATTTGGACATATCAGGGATGCCATGACTCATTTGCAAAGACAATAATGCTTGACATAATTGAAGACAGTAGGAAAAGAGGCAGATATTACAAGTGGATAGAATTGGTGAGACCCTGTTTACAATATTTTAGGAAGAATGTTAAGAACAGGGTATTTTTCAGAGGTATCTCAGTCACAGGCTCCCCACAGGATGCAGCTGACTTGATGGTACATTAAAAAGGAACAGCAACGTATGATATCAATGGGAAAAGCTGTGCGCTTTATGGTTTTTCTCCCACATGGGTTCTTTGATGTGCGCTAAGAAACAAATTCTGAGAAAAGCTCTTTTCGCATGTAGTGCAACGATAGGGTTTCTCCCCTGTATGAATTCTCCTGTGGCGGATGAGGTGGGTACTCTGAGTGAATGTTTTGCCACAGTAGGAGCATTTATGGGGTTTTTCTCCTGTGTGGATTCTCCTGTGTTTAATAAGGTTTGCATTGTCACTGAAGCTCTTCCTGCAGTAAAAGCAACGGTGAGGTTTCTCTCCCGTGTGGGTCCTCTGGTGCGTCACCAGGTGTGAATTTTGATGGAAGCTCTTCTCGCAGACGGAACACTTGTATTGTTCATTTCGCACGGGGAGTCTCAAAAGGCTGTCTTTGTGACTGAGTCTTTTCTCAGATACAACGCATTGAGACGCTGCTTCATCTATCTTTTCGTGTTTTGGGATGTCTGAGCCTTCCCTAGATACCGTGGTTGACTTCGTGCTGTATGACAATGTGGTTTCATGGCAGGCCTTGTTTCCCCCATTGGACAAATATTTACAAGTCCCGTTTCTTGCCTGTCTCTTTGGCCTGCCAGGATCATCAAAAGTGACTCTCTGCTCCTGACTATGGAAATTGTTCTTTGTGGTACTTTTCCAGAACCTGTAATCTCGTTCCACTTTTGGCTGGCTTCCCAGTAAGCTGTCTTTCTTTTCACATCCGTAGGCTTGTCCGTCATCTGTCAAGAATGAAAAAGACCAATTCTGATGTCAGGGATGGATTAATAGAAGAAAATCAATACTGCATCAGACTGAAAACCTAACTAGTCCAACAACATACTTTACTCACTCAGTGCCAACCAAGCTGAGTATGAAGGAAGTATAAGTTGAGGGCAGATTTTGGGGCCAAAATTATGGGTTTTTGATATGGATAAGTCAAGGGTAAAAGATAGGGGCATGTAACAAAATATCTAAAAGATGAAGCAAAGGAAAACAATGCTAAAAGGCTTACAAAATTCCAGCGGATTTAACTGTTTGTGTTCACACTAAAGGCAGGACGGATGAGCTAACAGAAGGGGGTCAGTGCTTCCAGGTCAGATTATACTCTTGTTTTTCACCTGGGGATGGTTCCCTTTTTTATAAGAGTTAAAATATAGGACTTACATTGACCTGTGGATAAGTCGATCCAGGTTTTTGGAGTCAATTTGTAACTAAAATTTCTAGACGTATACATGAGTATATATAGTGTATAGAAGGACCATTGGTATTGTGATATATATTACAGTAGTAGCCAATGATGGGCTTAACCTCCATGAATTTATCTTAGTCCCCCTAAAACTAGCCACGTCGGCAGCTAGAGCTCTACTTTATTGCCATGAATTCCACAGGACTGATCTAGAGACCAGGTCTAAGTGATGCTGGAGAATGGAAGTGAGCCTTCCTCCATTCTGGTGCTCTCCAGATATGTCTAGCTATAACTCCCATGATCCCCAGTTCAATAAATTTGGAGAATACCAGAGTAGGGGTGGTTGATGTAATGTATGCTCTGCTTTGCTCACTTCTTGAACAGAGCCTGGAAAAAGTTACTTTGGGAAACTGCAACTCCCAGATCCCACCATTCTGACTTTGAGATTTAGGGAGTGGCATTGCCAAGAAGTAACCCTTGGCTTTGGAAAGGTTGAAATAGCCAAGAAGTGGAATCTCAAGAACAGCCAACTCAAAATACCTAAAGGATTTCCTGATTGTCACCAACATCTCAAATTAGGATCTAGAAACTAGTTAGGGGAATTACTTTTTTCTTGAGGTTCTGGACCACTGAGTCAGTAATACTGAGTGAAGTGAACAATATTTCTTACCAGAATATAAGACAATGTGTTCCTAATACAAACAGCTGTGGCTTTCTTGTGGCCCCTCTCTATATATGTAGCAATCATTTTTAAGTTTAGTAGAATTCAAATGGCATTCTAACAAAATTGAAGAATTACTTTTCAGTAATTAATGAGTGAATTAATATGGAGGTCCAACACATTATAGCATAGCAGTTTGAGCGCAGGACTTGGATTCTGGAGACACACACTCTCAGCCCCAGAAAACCCTAATTAAAAGCTTACTGTCTCTGCGTTTAATCAGCCCTTATTCACCCTTGTTGGACAATGAGTGACATTACAATTAATGATGTCATTACAATTAATGACATAAATGGGTTCCTGGACAATAACAGAAAATTTGGTACCAGAGGTAGAAATAGCATGGAAAGAATAGAATTAAAAGATATAGCCATGTTAGTCTGTAGAATCAGTGCGTAGAGATCTTGTAGCACCTTTCTTATTGAAAAAAATTGGCAGCATGAGCTTTCTTAGACTTCAGTCTACTTCCTCAGATACTGCCAATTTCTTTCTTTCAGTTAGTCTCAAAGGCGCTCTATGGAAAGATCTCTCTATGGAAAGAATAGGGATAGGTTACTTCACCACAGAGTTCAACTTTTTTTTAAAAAAAATCTAAACAAATATACCTATGTCATGAAATAACCAGATCAGGTAAGCCTTGCAAAATACACAAAAGTTGTTAAAACCTTCTAGAAGCCACTTTAAGGCTTATTCCAAAATGGGTCTAGGGATTTTTCCTCCATCTTCCTCCACTTTTCTTATGATTTCCACGTAGGTGGCCAAATGTATAGCTCTGTGCTTCAAAGACTTTGTTAAGAAAGCTATGTCTGTAGTCAGTTTCTATTGTCAACACAATTAAGAAGGATGTGGACAAGCTGGAGCGTGTCCAGAGGACTGCAACCAAAATAGTAAAGGGTCCGGAAACTATGCCTTTTGAGGAGAGACTTAGGGAGCTGGGTATGTTTAGCCGGGAGAAGGTTAAGAGGTGATACGATAGCCTTGTTACAAGCTTGTTTTCTGCTGCTCCAGAGAATACGACACAGAGCAATGGATTCAAACTACAGGAAAAGAGATTTTACCTAAACATAAGTAAGAACCTTCTAATGGTGAGTTGTTTGACAGTGAAACACGCTCCCTCAACAGGTCTTACTGTCAGGAAGTTCCTCCTAATGGTTAGGTGGAATCTCTTTTCCTGTAGTTTGAATCCATTGCCCCATGTCCTATTATCTGGAGCAGCAGAAAACAAGCTTGCTGTGTCTGAATCAGAGGTTGGAAATGTTTATTTTGTAAACTGCAGCTTCCAGAATCTTAGCAGCTAGGATGGTAACTGGCAGAAACCACAAGTAGAAAGAGCCTCTTTTCCTCATGTCCTGATGATGGGTTTCTTCCTGTAAGCCTCCAGTCAGTCACTGTGGAAAGAGAACGCTGGGCAGGACGAGTTCCTGGTCTGATCCAGATGGGTTCTGCCTTAGAACATGGAGGTTTCACATATACAACTATCACGGCTGTTAAAAGACCTTGGAGCTACAGTATTTAAATGTAGCTGTTCCTTCTTTTTTAAAAGAAATCAAGGTCTGATTCCTATTGTGTGATCCCCACTGACTGGCAATACCTAGGTAAGCCTCATTGATTCAATGGCTTCAATCTAGTTTAGAATAACAATATGATTTGAAGCCCATACACTTTCTTAAATGTTGAGAACAAACAGAAAACTCAAACTTTGGATGGCACATGTTCTGAAATCTCTAGGTTGGGATTCACAGGAAGCACTGAAAAGCAATCAGTCCACCATGCTTCAGCTATTCTGGAAATCTAATTTCCATCATCCCTGGCCAGTAATCATATTGGCTGGGGCTACTAGGAACTGGAATCCACAAATATCTGAAGGTTATCAGGTTATCTAAAGCTAGAACAAAAACATGTAGCCCTCCAAATATGGACTGTGACCCCCATCATCGTTCATTACAGGCTCAGTTGGCAGGGGCTGATGGGAGCTGAAACTACCAGGTAGCAGCTGTTGCTGGTTTCCAGGTCAATGGGGCATTTGCAACCCCCATCAGCTCAACTACTGGGCTTGACTTTGAAAGAGCAATCCAAAGAGCCAAAAGAGGCTTAGTGCCTTGGCTAGCTCATTTCAAAACTAAAACTTGGAGCAGATTCCAAAGCTTTTGGCATTTCAGTTTAAAATATTGTTTTATAATCTTGATTTCGGCTATCTGTATTTGTCAATTCTCTTTACTGTATTTTATACTGCATTAAAAAAAATCCACCTGATTAATTTGTTTTTAGAATTGCATTGGATAATTATATTACTTCCTTCCCCATGTGTGTGTGTTTATGTGCACACGTGCATACACAATGGGCTCTTGGTTTCCTCTGGATACCAAAATTCATGAATGCTCAAGTCCCATTAAATACAATATCATAGTAAAATGGCTTCCCTTATAAAAAAATGGCAAAATCAAGGTTTGCTTTTTGGATTTTTTATTTTTAAATGTTTTCAAACTGTGTATCCATGGATGCAGAATTGGATGATAGTACGTGTATTTTAGACTGTGGTAGGGCTGGCTGGTGGTTTTTTTAACATGTAAAGCTCCATGTATACTGATGCTGCTATATAAATCAATGATGATGATGTTAGTGGTGATAATCCATTACCCAAATAACATGGGAGCAACCAGTGGTTTCCACCTAGAAAGATAAACATTTCCCTTAGGACAGGCCCAAGCCCTGTTTCAAGACCAACAGGCTGATAGAATCATCTTCCATATTTTTTTCCTATATTCAGTACAGTTTTGCCTCGCCAGCCTCTCTTAGGGGAGGTGTATCCTGGCCCATGAAGATCTCCCTGGCACTGAGAGAGGTTTCATGTCATGATAAAGCTTTCGTAGTGTTCAGAGCAGCTGTATGGATTCTCGTCTGCCCCGTGGGTCTGACGGTGTCTGTTGAGATTGAACCGCTGCCAGAATCTTTTCCCACATTCTGGGCACTCGTAGGGCTTCTCTTCTGTATGAGTCCGCTGGTGTCTGTTCCGCTCTGAGCCACGGCTGAAGGTCTTGCCACACTCGCAGCAGACATAGGGCTTCTCCCCGGTGTGGATACGCAGATGTGTGGCCAGCTCTGACCTGTAAAGAAAGCACTTCCCACACTCTGAACATTTCTGCGACTTCCCTCTCCTGTGCATCCGCTTGTATTTTGTGGAGTTTGGACTATGGACAAAGACTTTCCCATAAGCGCTGTAGGAATTTTGTCTCTTACCAGTGTGAATCCTTTGCTGGGTAGCAGTTCCTCCAAGATTGGTATAACTTCCTCTGTGTGGAGAAGACTCATCTTCTCTCTCTCCTGAGCAGGTTTCCTGTTGGATCTCCACACTGCGCTGACACTCAGGGGAATTTTTTGGCCCACAGACATGGAAGATGGCTCCTTCTGCATCTTGTCTCACTTGCTGTGAATCTTCTGGTATGTCCTTTCGCCCAGCATCTCCAGTCAACCAGCTTTGGTCTCCTAGAGAAATGAAAAAATGACAACATGATCCCAATTTATTTCCTGGACTTCTGCATACAAGAGAACTTGAAAGCAGGAAATGAAAAGGGCATCCAGTAACTATAAGAAAGTAAGAGGAGCCATACTGGGTCAGACCAAAGGGGCCAATCTAGTATAGCATTCTCTCTGGCAAGCAGAAACCCATGGGAAGTCCCTATGTCCATAAAAACTGAGGGTAACTGCACCTTTCCACTTTACCTCCCCAGGAACAAATTCACAGCAGCTTGTTCTCTCTGCTACTGGAGGGAATATCTGGTGGTGGTGGTGGTGTTCTCTGCAGTCACATCAACTTATGGCGAGCCAATGAATGAGAGACTCCAAGTCACCCTGTCACCCACTTCCCTGCTTAGGTCCCCATGTTAGGTGTCCCCCAGGTGTCTATGCATTTCATTTTTCCGCCCTAAGTGCAGTACCTTACATTTCTCCATGTTGAATTTCATTTTGTTAGCTTTGACCCAGCTTTCTAGTTTATTCAGGTCATTTTGAATTTTGTTTATGTCCTCTGGGGTATTAGCTACGACACCAAATTAGGAGGAGTAGCTACGAGTAATAACCCAAAGGATAGGATCAAAATTCAAAATGACCTGAATAGACTGCAAAGCTGGGCCGAAGCTAACAAAATGACATTCAACAGAGAAATGTACTGCACTTAGGGCGGAAAAATGAAATGCACAGATGGGGGACACCTGGCTAAACGAAACTATGTATGAAAGGGATCTAGGAGTCCAAGTAGACCACAGGTTGAACAGGAGTCAACAGTGTGATTCAGCAGCTAAAAAGGCCAATGCAATTTTAGGCTGCATCAATAGATGTATAGTGTCTAGATCAAGGGAAGTAATAGTGCCACTCTATTCTGCTTTGATCAGGCTCACTGGAATCCTGTGTCCAGTTCTGGGCACCACAATTCAAAAAGGATGTTGATAAACTGGAGTGTGCCCATAGGAGGGCGGCTAAAATGGTGAAGGTTGTGGAAACCACGCCCTATGAGGAATGACATAGGGAGCTAGGGACGTTTAGCCTGGAGAAGAGAAGGTTAAGAAGTGATACGATAGCCCTGTTTAAATATTTGAAGGGATGTCATATTGAAGAGGGAGCAAGCTTGTTTTCTGCTGCTCCAGAGAATAGGACCCAGAACAATGGATGCAAGCTCCAGGAAAAGAGATTCCACCTAAACATTAGGAGGAACATCTTGACAGTAAAGGCAGTACAATGTGGAGACACTCCCTCGGAGTGTAGTGGAGTCTCCTTCCATAGAAGTCTTTAAACAGAGGCTGGATGGCCATCTGTTGGGGATGCTTTGATGGAGAGTTCTTGCATGGCAGTGGGTTGGACTGGATGGCCCTTATGGTCTCTTCCAAATGATTCTGGTCTTGCAGACCTGAGGCTATGGTTTCCTTGATTCTATTCACCTGAAAGATCATCTGCCTCTTTTCCTGCTGCTTTCTGGCTTACCAAGCATTATTGACTTTTCAAGTGAGTTGTGTTTTTTCATGATATGTCCAAAGTACGACAATCTCAGTTTAGTCATCTTGGCTTCTCGGGGGAACTCAGGCTCTAGGGCCCATTTAGAAGTCCACAATATCCATAGAACAATATCCAAGGGTCTTTTTAGCAGTCCACAGTATCCACAGGACTCTTCTCCAGCACCTCATTCCAAACAAGTTGACTTTCTTATCAGCTTTCTTCACTGTCCAGCATTCACAACAATACACAGAAATGGGAAATATGATGGCAAACTGGAAGAATTATTTTTCTGCAAGACCTGAGCTGGACTCTTGATAGTGTGACTTGGAGATCTCTCATTCATGGGGTTGCCATAAGTCAAAGTCAACTTTACAGCAGTTAACAACAAACCCCAAACAAGAGATTATTTCCCTGCCCCTAAGAAAGGCAGAAATTCCTTGTCAGAAAACCCCAAACTTTCAATCATCAATGATACCTGGAGGGCAACACAATTTTCACTTCTGCCCTAGTTAAAGGAAAAAAAGAATTAACTAAAATAAGTAGTTATTTGTCACTTGTTGGTCCCAAATTTTGCCTCTGATCTCTTTGAGTGAAGGAACAGAGAAGTGTTAATTTGGCCTACAAAGGCCCTTGAGAGCATCTAAGAATTCAAGTACAAAAGGCATTTTCTTACCCAACAGGCCAGACTGTCCATCACTGTCACTTTCCTGTTTGGTCTCCAAACACAGGTGCCTCTGCTCAAACGTGGATGGAACCTGGCTTGCTACAGAGTAATCCATAGCCTCCTCCTGAAAGGAGACAGAAAAGGAACTGAGTCAGAATAAAGCAATATTTCAAGATCCTCCATGTTCCCCATCACCCCAGTAAGCCAAACGTTTCCCTTCTTCAGTGGAAAGCACAGAAGAGCCAAAGAGGTTTCTATCAATTTTGGAGAACTTATTTTACAGTCAGCCCCGCAGATCCACAGATTTTTCTATCCATGGATTCAAGCATCTATAGCTTGAAAATATTTTTAAAAATCAAAATTCCAAAAAGCAAACCTTGATTTTGCCATTTCATACAAGAGACACCATTTCACTCTGTCACTGTATTTAATGGGACTATCATGGGGTGTTCTTGGCAAATTTCTTCAGAGGGGGTTTGTCACTGCCATCATCTGAGGTTGAGAAAGTGTGCATTGTGCAGCGTCACCCAGTGGGTCTCCATGGCTGAGCCACAATTCTACCCCTGATCTCCAGATTCATAGCCCAACGTTCAGCCCACTACACCATGCTGGCTCACTACACAAACAAGACAAATGGCCTCACCCGTTTCTCTCGTCTCTTGGCCTCTCGTTGCTGTTGCAGGAAATCCTCAGCCAGGGCCACAGCATGGAGACACGTCTCTGGCCCTCGTTCCCTCACCCAATTCTGGGTTTCCAGGGGTAGGATGGCCAGAAGTTGCTCCAGGATCAGCTGCTCCAGGATCTGCTCCTTGGAGTGCTTCTCAACCTTCAGCCACCGGCGACAAAGTTTCTGGAGGTGGCTGTAAGCCCCTCTCGGCCCCTCTTCTTCCTGGTAGCAGAAACACCGAAAATGTAGACGCCGCTTCTCCCGACTAATGGTGTCTCCTCGTAATATGGCCGCCTTCACTTTCCAATAGTCCTCTCTGTCTCCAGCTTCCATGCTTCTAAAAGCCTGCTCAGCTTCTCCACTGAGAGCCGGCAGGAGCCGCATGACCCACTCTTTCTGGGGCCACTGACAGGCTTTGCCCACTTGCTCAAAGGAGGCCAGGAACCCCTTTGGGTCTGCCCAGGGTGTGGGTTCCTCTAGCGGCTGGTCATACTGAGGAGACTCCATATTCTTCAGGAATTCCTGCCATTGGGTTTCCCAGTGCTGTAGAAGACTTTCATCTGGTTCTTGTTTAACTGGACCTTGGGGTAGCTTTTGTAAAAATCCTTTGATATTCCCAGTCTGGTTTGCAGAGACTTTCCCTTCCACATGTGATATTTGTCCTGACACGAGGCATACTGGGGTATGTACATCCATTTTCGTTTGATGATCAACGTGCTGGATAGGATTCTAGGATAAAAGGATACACAGGAGGCTACAGCCTTCTATATTTGGACCCATGGACTTCTTCCTAGGGAAGAGAAATGTAAAGACAGTGGTGATAACCTACACAAGAAAACATTCTGCCTCTCATAACCATGACATTTTTACATCTAACCAAAACAAAATATTGCTGCTGCAGTGTGAACTACTTCTTTCTAAACCCCCATTAGTCAATATTCTCCACAACCACCCCACTTTTCAATCTTAATTGATTTCCTTTCGGTCCCAACGGTTCTCCTTCTCCAATGAAGCCCGTTCTCCATGGATCCAAGGAAGATTTTCTCTCTGCCAGCAGGCAAAGACCTTTTTATTTGAGAGAGGTCTTTGCCATTAACTGGAAGGGCCTTTTATTAAGGCTGCAATACTTTTATCATCCTTAGTATATTTTAAACATGAATCAAATCATTGTAAACCAGACTGCTTACTCAATGGCTTAAATAATAATAAATTATTAAAACAATTTACTTGGAAAATGAGCCACTAAAAACCTATCTGTGCCCCAAAGACGTTCTAAAGCCCATTTTAACTTTGGCCCTACCTACTGCCAAGTCGTGCTGGTTAGTACTAAGCCAAGTGGGAGCATGTACAAGTCAGAGCAGCCAGCTTTCATTTCCCACAATGCCACGGAACAATGCACCACTGTGACAGTATTGTGGAATGTTAAAATGAAAACTCTCAGACTCAACTGTACAGTGTGGAATGAACAGGTTTCACCCTTCCGTCATCAGAGACTCACAGGCATAAGAGACCTAGGAAGAGGTATATTAATGGATTCTCTATCTGTGGGTTCAATCATCCACAGCTTGAAAATATTTTTAAAAATATAAATTCAAAGAAGCAAACCTTGATTTTGCCATGTTAAAAGTTTTGCCATGTTATATATCATTTTACAACACCACTGCATATAATAGGACTTAATTATGGATTTTGGTATCTACCGAGGGTCCTGGAATGAAAGCCCAGTGGATACCAAACGCCCACTGTATTTAGGCAAGTCCCACACCACAACTAACCCTGCTGTGTAAATTTACAGCACTATATAAATAAAGGTTTATAATAATAATAGTTCTTCAAACTTTGGAGCTGGTTCTGAGTATAGTACTGTACATGCTTTGCATTTCAGTTAGACAACCATCTTGCCCAGCTGAAGTCAGTAGACAAATGATTTGCCTATTTACTGAGTCCACAAAACAACAATACAGTACCTTGATGGCCAACACTGCTATCTTTGAATAACTTTCCTATTTAGCAAGGTGGTTAACTTTTTTTTTTTTTTTTGGTTAACAGACCCCTTATAAAACCTGATGAAAGCTATCGGTTCTGTTCTTTGAAAAATGAACACAAATTCGTTTTCTGAGTAACAGGAACAATACTAAGGAGAGCATCTTCCAAGATTAAAAAAGGCTTTCTATAACAAAAATGAGTTATGTGACCTCCAGTGCTAGGCCTGGACTTTGATTTTGTCTGAGCTGTTAATACTTCTGGAGAATGGTGTAGAAATTTTGGTATTTTCTTGCACTAGGAAACTACAGAAACAATCTTGCATGAGAGGATGAAGGAAGCAAAAAATTGGATAATATAGCTGATTTTATAAACCTATACAATCATCCATCTAGATGGAGAGTCATGTATCAGCAGGCTAAGGTAAACACTAATATGTACTTAAAATGGTTGTTGACTACCACCAAGTCAATGTCAATGTAAAGCAACTTTGTGAATGGAAGACCTTCAGTGCACCTTCTCACCTGCAACACCGCTCAGGTCTTGCAAACTAAGGGCTGTGGCTTCCTTGATCGAATCTATTCACCTGTAATGTGGTCTCCCTCGTTTCCTGCTGCCTTTTACCTTGCCAGGCATTGTTGTCTTTTCTATGAAGTCACTTCTTCTCATGCGTCCAAAGTCCAATATGACGTAGTCTCTCACAAAAAGTTCATGGTGTGGTCTTGCTTAAGTTGTCTCCCACAAAAAACTTTAAGGGAATTCCAAAAGATTGAAGGGGTGGGGGAAATCTCAAAAACCTAATGAAAACTGATCATGCTCAAATGGATTGATGCATAGGTGGATGGGGGAATGGGAGACTAGGAGGAAGTAAGGAAGAGGGCATAGGCAGCTGGTTGGCACCATGTTTAGACATGTTCTATGTTGCATTCTACTCAACTAAAACCAAATAAAAAACAAATGAACATCAGTTTCCTGCCCCTTGGGTCATGGTATTTGATTGTTTGTGGTTAGAGCTGCTCATGTGGCCGCACTACTTGTGGAGTGCACAACTATGCTTCTGGTAGTGGAGACCCAAAACATGTAGGTTACAAGACCTGATCTTCTAAGGGTGGAGATGTAGCCCTTCTTGCCCTTGGATCAAGACTGAAATGTGACAAATAAGGTGTCAAAGGATTAGAAGCTGCTAGTCCTCTTCAGGTAGATGAGGATGGCTCCGCAAACATCCAGGGTGTGCTAGATCTTTTCCAGTTCCTTGGTTGGCCAACGGTAAAAGGATGGAAGAATCACCTCCTGTGCCCTATGGAAGGCCGAATTCACCTTAGAGATGACGGTTGGGGTGCAAAGAAAGAACCACAGAGTCAGGTCTGATGAAACAGAGCTCCTTTTGTGATGACAGGTACTTCATGACTTTCCACAGGGGCTTGAAGGGTGGACCTGTCAGTGCTTTTAGGACAATATGGAGGTCCCAAGATGGGAAGCAATTATTTTCGGGGGGGGGGGGGGGATATAGTCGAAGACCCACTGGAGATGGCTGATTGTACCAAATCTTACTTTGACTATACTTTCAGACTGTGAAAATATAGTCAAAATATTTCTCCCCACTCACCTGCAGCAGGGGAGGAATATTTTTTTCCAGACCATGAGTAAGTGAAATCTGTGGATAAGGGAGTCTTACTGTATTGTAGGCCGGCTAAGCAGTCACAGATTCCTCAGGAATCTCCGCACATGTGGATGTGAGGCAATCCTGGTTCCCTGTGGGTGTGGAAGGACTGAAGTGATGGCTGCCTTTTGAGTGTGCTCGGTTTGAGGCCAAGCTTGAAGCCATCCAGGAGGAATTCCAGCAAGGACGAGATGGAGAAATTAAGAAAGTCAATGCACTTACGCCTGCACCATCTGCGGAAGGCTCTGAAGGAGTATTCATAAATCCTGTTGGTGGAGGCCCGTCTGGAAGCCAAAATGGTGTTCACCACCGCCTCAGAATAACCACAGTTGAGCAACATGATCCGCTCAGTTTCCAAGCGTGAAGCTGTAGCTAGTTCAGGTCGGGAAGAAAGATTCGGCCCAGGCAGGCTGGCAGCGGTGTGGAGTCCAGGGCCCTGCGTAGCATTTTGGGGAACTGGATTCTCCTGGGCCACAAGCGGGCAACAAGGAACACGAAGGCTTTCTCCCTGCAAATCTTCCTCAGGAGATTTGAGCAGCACCGCAGGGAGGAAAGTGTACAGAAGTCCCCTTGGCCGAAGAGCAAAGGGAGTGTTTATGCCCTTGGCTCCTTTTGTCTGGTGTCTTGATATGAACCTTTCCACCTTGAGGTTTGGTGGGAAGACAAAGAGGTCCATCTCTGGGTGGCTGAACCTTTTTGCAAGCAGTCGAAAGACTTCCCGACGTAGATGCCATTCTCCCTGGTTCATGTCTGCTTGGCTTAGCCAGTCCGCCTGTGTGTTTACGCTGGGACTTCTGGTCTCTCCACTTAAGCCTGTAACTTTTAGGATCTTTAGACTGAAAAGAAGGACTAAAGGAGGAGGTAGAGCGGGTTCTGGAAGCAGCAAAGGACAGGGAGCCTTGCCTACTGTTTCTTCTATCCTCCCTCCTCCCCACTGGTGCTAGGGCCTTCTTTTTACCCTTGTTTTCAACCAGGACTGGCTTAAGCGAATCCGCGAAGAGTTTGCTTCCCAAAAAAGGGGCGGACGCCAGGGTCTCCTTGGAACGTGCGTCCACCTTCCAACTCTTAAGCCAGAGCTGGTGCCTCGCAACCATGTCCAAAGGAGGGCAACTAAGATGGTGAAGGGTCTGGAAACCATGCCCTATGAGAACTGCCTTAGGGAACTGGGGATGTTTAGCCTGGAGAAGAGAAGGTTAAGAGGTGATATGATAGCCCTGTTTAAATATTTGAAGGGATGTCATATTGAAGAGGGAGCAAGCTTGTTTTCTGCTGCTGCAGAGACTAGAACGCGGAACAATGGATGCAAACTGCAGGAAGAGATTCCACCTCAACATTAGGAGAAACTTCCTGACAGTAAGGGCTGTTCGACAGTGGATCACACTCCCTCGGAGCGTAGTGGAGTCTCCTTCCTTAGAGGTCTTTAAGCAGAGGCTGGATGGTCATCTGTCAGAAATGCTTTGACTGGGAGTTCCTGCATGGCAGAATGGGGTTGGACTGGATGGCCCTTGTGGTCTCTTCCAATTCTATGATTCTATGATTCCTCTGCCTGGAAGAGAACATCATTGGGTCTACTGAGTCTCCCTCAGAGGAGGCCCCACAGGGACTCCCCAAAGCTGGCCTTCCAGATGTGTTGGACTCCATCCCCCAGAATCCCTGGCCCTTGGCAGAGCTGGCTGGGGATTCTGGGAGCTGTAGTTCACAAAGTTTGGGGTTAACAGAAGAACAGCCTCCCCAGAGGCTGCACCACACACAAAGAAACAGTGCTTTGTTGTTTGCTTTTTTCCCTGCTGCGGCCTAGTCCTTTCTCAGTAGGCCTCCTCCTCAGAGTTGGAGGTTGACGCCACTTCCGCCCTCACTAGGCCTCCCTTTGCCCTCATCTCGGCGTTTATTAATGCCCGAGGCCTAGTCACTTCCACATAAGCCTCCTTTGAAGCCGAGGCCTCCACTTCCGCCCTCAGCTTGCCTTCTTCTTCTATCTTCTCCCAACCCATGTGGTCAAGGTGGCGGCCGGAAGTGGAGGCCTCTTGCTCCTCCCACGTGGCCCCAGCGCGGGAAATTTGAAAAGGATTGGCGCCACTGGGCTCCTCTGCCTCCAGGGCTGCAAAGCAATCCTTCCCAATGGCTGCTGGGCAAACCCTCTCCCCAGGCAGACTCAGCCCTTCCTTCCTGGGCTGTCTGCAGAGTCAGGGTCTCCCCCACTGGCCCAGTCCTCCCACCATTAGAATCCTAGGCTGCATTCACACTGGAGAAATAAACCGGTTTAAGTGCCATGGCTCAATGCTGTGAAATTCTGGGAATTGTAGTTTGTTGTGGGGCCCAGAGCGGAGCGGAGCTCCGCTCTGGACCCCACAACAAACTACAATTCCCAGAATTTCACAGCATTGAGCCATGGCACTTAAACCGGTTTATTTCTCCAGTGTGAACGCAGCCCCAGATTGGGAAAGTATCCCCAAACTAAGGTCATGCAATTCAAATCCCATTTTTTCTGCCATGCAGGAACTCTCCATCAAAGCACTCCACACAGATGGCCCTCCAGCCTCTGCTTAAAAGCCTCCAAAGAAAGAGACTCCACCACAATCTCCAAGGGAGTGTGTTCCACTATAGTTGGAAGGGGTCTCCAATGGTCACCCAGTCCAACTCCATTTTGCCATGCAGGAACTCACAATCAAAGCAACCCCCCCCCCCCAAAAAAAAACCACAAGTGGCCTTCTAGCTTCTTTTTAAAAACCTCCAAAGGAGGAGAGGAGACTTCACCTCACTCTGAGTCAGTTTATTATTCCACCTGTTCCACTATATCAATTCAAGGAGCTCTTACTGCCAGAAAGTTCCTCCTAATGTTGAGGTGGAATCTCTTTTCCTCTAAAAAATAAAATCTCTTTTCCCTGCTCCCTTTTTGAACTCCTTGTTACTCCTAGTCCTACCTTGCTGAAAGTAGAAGAAAGAAGGAGGGAGTAGAAGGAAGGAAGGAGAGAAGGATAGGAAGTGAAGATGTTAATTGGTTTCAGGATGGAAAGGGAGAGGAATGGAGAGGAGAATGATGAAGCAGAAAGGAGGAGGGTTGGCTGGATCCCAAATTCCATCCCAATTCCCAAAACAATTTAGGCCTTTCTCTTCTCTGCCAATGGGGGCGAGGGGAAGGAGCCATCCAACAGAGGATGGTCCCCTCCTACCTTCTTTACTGGAAAGTTACTTTGGGAGGGAGGGGGTTGATTAGTACAGTACTGCACTAATACAGTGGTCCCTCCACATTTGCTGGGGTTAAGGGTGAAGGACAAACTGCAGGAAAAGAGATTCCACCTCAACATCAGGAGGAACTTCCTGACAGTAAGGGCTGTTCGACAGTGGAACACACTCCCTCGGAGTGTAGTGGAGTCTCCTTCCTTGGAGGTCTTTAAGCAGAGGCTGGATGGCCATCTGTCGGGAATGCTTTGATTGGGAGTTCCTGCATGGCAGGGGGTTGGACTGGATGGCCCTTGTGGTCTCTTCCAACTCTAAATTTCTATGATTCTATGATTCTATGACTGTGGGAAAAAACCCCAAATAACAAAAACAGCAACACTATTCTTTTTACCTGAGAGAAAGAACCCCTCTCTAGGAATCTCCAGGTCCTCCAGTGCAACTCTATGGTCAATATTTGCCAGAAGCTGATCATAGATTCATGCTGTAGGTAGGACCTACACATGCCTAAGACAACTTCTGGCAGAGTTGTGCTGGAGGACCTCGAGATTCCTAGAGAGGACATCTTAATCAAAACCGCATGTAATCAAAGCCACAAAAAGAGCCACAAATGTGGAGGGTCCCTCCATATTTACTAGGGTTAGGGGTACAAGACCCTCGCGAATATGGAAAAAACACAAATAACAAAAACATGTTTTTACCTGAGAGGGCACCTCTCTGGACATCTCTAGGTCCTCCAGTGCAACTCTGTGGTCAGCGTCCGATAGACATTGACCATAGAAGTGTGCTGGAGGAGCTACAAAAGCCTAGTAGAGTATTCTCTCTAGGAATCTCTAGGACTTTCAGTTCAACTTTTAAAGTTTACCGTAGAGTTGCACTGGAGGACCTAGAGATTCCCAGAGAGAACATATTAATCAAATCCATGAATAATCAAAGCCGCAAATATCAAAGCCGCAAATATGGAGGGATGACTGTAATTCAGGCAACTGGAAAACTATTTCCCTCGAGTTTTTCATGGCTGTGCTCTGGAAGAGTTTGTTCTTGACATTTCGCCAGCAGCAGTGACTGGCAAAACATGTGGAACAAACTCTTCCAGAACACAGCCACATAGCCCCAAAAAACCACAAAAAGCTATGGATTCTGGCCGTGAAAGTCTTCACATATTTCCCTCATAATTTCCCATCCCACATAATTCTGCGATCTGTAGTATTACAAGGTCTTTAGCATTCCTTGCCAAAGAGTGCTGGTGATGCCTCAGCAAATTACACATCCCAAGATTTGATAGGACAGAGTCATGGCAACTAAAGTGCTGTTAAAATGCATTGTTTCCACAGTGTAGATGCACCCTGTATCTTTTACCTGACTGGAGACTACAATCAAGAAATCAGAAGAATAACAGGACTTGGAAGGGCAGCCATGAAGGAACTAGATGAGATCCTGAAGTGCCAAGACAGCTCATTGAATGCTAAGGTCAGGATGGGCCATGCCATCAGATTTCCCATTTCTACGTCTGGTTGGGAAAGCCAGTAAAGAAAACTGATAGGAAGAAAACAACTCATTTGAAACATCTAGGGGTAGCTGTTTTGGCCATATAGCAAATCCAGTAACATCCAAACAATTATACCTTTATTGGCCCAACCAAAATGCACAATTATATGTTGCACACTTTTGAAGTCACACTGGCTTCATCAGAAAAAAACCGGAATCCTCAAGAGAGAGCCAGTGCACTGGGACCTTACCATCAGAGGCGTCTGCCTCCAACAGAGGTAAAGAATTTTTTCTAATATTGGGACTGGATTGGCATGCTTTATCTCTACACCACCTAAAGTTTTCCTTATGCAAAACATGAAGACTTATTGAGAAATTCAGTGTTCTCTACCTACATAGGAGCCTGTGGCTTCACAAAGGAAGGAGACATGCTGGATTTCAAGGAAACATCTTTGTGTTGCAAATGGGCATGATTTTCCTTGATTTTTGAAAATCTCCCAGTGACCACATGGCCAAAGAGGGAGATGCCAACCTGTGGAGAGCCCTCCAGACCATCTGAATTAAGACAAGAAACAGATAATGCAGGCCTATGACTAACATCTTCAATTTCTATCTTCTGTTTGCCTGATGAAGAAGCCAGTGTGACTTTCGAAAGCTTGCAACATTGTGCATTTTGTAATTGTGCATTTTGGTTCGCCCAATAAAGATATCATTGTTTGGATGCCATTTGAAATGTGGTGCTGGAGAAGAGTACTACAGACAGGGGACTGCTAGAAAGACAAATAAATGGGTCCTAGAGCAAATAAAGTCTCCCTACACTAAACTGAGACTGTCCCACTTTGGACATATTATGAGAAGACATGACCTAATGCTTGGTAACAGAAGGTATATGTGGATAGATTCGGGCTGCATCTACACTGCAGAATAATTAATACCAGTTTAACTGCCACCATTCAGTGCTATGTAACTGGTGGTGGTGATGGTGGTGTGCCTTCAAGACATTTCCGACTTATGGAAACCATGGGGCTTTCTTATGGGACTTACCATGGGGCTTTATTGGCAAGATTTATTCAGGGGAGGTTTTGCCACAGCCTTCCCCTGAGGCTGAGAGTATGTGACTTGCCCAAGGTCATCTCAATGGGTTTCATGGCCATGCTGGGAATCGAATTCTGGTCTCCAGATTCACAGTCCAACACTCAAACCATTACATAACTTTGTAATTTTGTAAGATATTTAGCCTTCTGTGCCAGTGAGCAATCATGACACAACAAACTACAAATCCTAGGATTCCATAGGATCATGGAACCATGAAGGCAGTGTCAAACTGCATTAATTCCACTGTGTGTGGCAGCAGGATTCTGCAAGGCCTGAGCAGGGCTGTTGACAGGATGACTTGGACATCTCTCATTCATGAGTTCACCATAAGTTAAAGTTGACAACAGTTAACAACAACAACAAGAAATCTCCCAGAATTCCTTGGTCATTGTGGCAATGGATGCAGCTCTATTCCTCAAAGCAGTTTAAAGGATTTTTGGGGTGTATTTTTGTTAAGGAAGTATTAAGGATTTTGAGACCCAGCATGGCATAGTGGTTTGAATATTGGACTATGACTCTGGGTTCGAATCCCAGCTCAGCTATGAAACCCACTGAGTGACCTTGGGCAAGTGTCTCTCAGCCTCAGGGGAAGGCAATGGCAAACCTTCTCTGAACAAATCTTGCCAAGAAAACCCCAGGATAGGGTCACTATAAGTCCGGAAATAACTTGAAGGCACACACGATGACAACAACATTAAGGATTATGCTCTCCCTTACAACGCATGGAAGTCTGAGCTTGTGGCTTGCAGGGCCCTCACTATGACACCTGTCAATCTTAGCCAGCATGCCAATAGACAAGGATGATGGGAACTGCAGTCCAATAGTCATAGGGCCCCTACCGCTGACTTGGCCTTAAAATCCTTCTGAAGGCCTGCTGATGCCCAGCTTGCCTCTCCTCATTATCAATGTTCACTAGCTTGATGCTTGCTGGTTGTGAGTTGGCTGGGAGTTGCAGTCCAACCACTGCTTGCTTTGTTATTAAATTCATTTCAATTATCTTTGGTTGCTTTAAAGTGATTTTATCAATTGTCATAAACAATAACCATTGTGGTGTAGTGGTCTGAGTGTTGGACTACAACTCTGGAGATCAGGGTTTGATTCTCTGCTCAGCCGTGGAAACCTACTGGGTGACTATGGTACGTCACACACTCTCAGCCCCCAAAAAACCAAACCCTGCGATATGGTCTCCATAACTGAAAAATGACTTGAAGACACACAACACCACCATAAGATAGAGCTGGGAGAAGAGAGCAACAGCAACAAGTTATCAAACAGAAAAATATGAAATGCAGAAGAGTCCTGCTGGCTTAAGCCAAAGGCCTGCCTATGTTTTGAGATCTTCTGGGGAGACCTTTCTCTCTGTCCCACCATCATCATGTTTAATTGGAGAGGGCCTTCTTGGTGGCTGCCCCCACATTCTGGGATATCCTTCCTAGAGAGGTGTCCTCCAGTAAGATTATATGAGATAATGTTTCTCCTATGGTTTATACTGGCATTAGGTGTCAATATAAAATCATGGTCAGTCTGCAAGATTAAGTTAAATGAGCTTTATGGATATCAGTATTATAATTCTACATAGCAATATGGTTGTTTATTAAACTTTGATGTTTGCTACAAGTGGTTTCAGCCATGTCTAGGATTTCAATTTATGGGAGATTTAGTTTATACAAGGAGCGTCTGGAGCATAGAAAAGGTAATGCTCCTTTAAGGTATTTAAGTGGTATTTGTTCCATCTGAAAACTATTGCTAATCGGTTGGATAAAGCTGCTCGCAAAAGGTAGCATACACAAAGTATGTTTATATCCAACGGGGAACAGCTTATTTCTTAGAATAGCTCATCTCTTAGAGAGGTAAGAATTCATTATTATGTACCATATATACTTGACTATAAGTTGACCTCATATATAATTTGGGGGGCAAAATTATGGATTTTGATATGACCCATGGATAAGTCGAGTTTAAAACTTGTAATGAAAGATGTAAAGGACGAAGTAAAGGAAAAGAACTTACACAACTATTTGTGTACATACTAAAGGCTGGATGGCTGAAAGAGTAGAAGGGGATCAATGCTTCCAGAGCAGATTAACTCTTGCCTTTCACTATATGTGCATTAAAATACGGTACTTACATGACCCATGGACAAGTCAACTCGGTTTTCTTGTGTCAATTTTTTAACCTAAATTTCTAGACTTATATATGAGTATATACAGTAGCTTTTTGGGGGGGGGGGGGGAGAATGGGTATTTCATAATAAATACAATTAAAATCTAAGAGTAATTTTTCTAAGTTCCAAATACCACCAGGAGTTCTTACCTCCTCCCCAAGATTTCCAAAGCGGGGCAAAGATATTGGGGGTGGGGGGATGCTTTCACCTCTTTGCCCATCCACCCCATTTCTGCTTCAGTGCAAAGGAGGTCAAGGCCCTGTGAAATGTAGGCCATGCCAGAGACATGGGGGGCATGGAAACATTAAAAAATAGCAACACTCATATAAAGATAAATAAAGGAGGGCATGCCTGGCCACATTGCTTTTCCAGGCTTACCTTTGCAGGCCTCTCCTTCCATCTATCTCCAAATCCAACCATCCCAAATCAGGTCCTCCAACATCCCACCAACCATCATCTTTTTGTCATCTGGCCGCTCTAGAGAGTCATAACATCTCTTTCACTTTAACCCAATAATTTCCATAGCAATGATCCTCTATCCAGGCCACAGGAAGGTTGCTTTCCCCATCTACAATTGTTCTTGGATTTTGTTGTTGTTGTTATGTGCTTCCTAGTCATTTTTGACCTAAGGCAACCCTATCATGGGGTTTTCTCGTCAAGTTTCTTTAGGGATTTTTTTTTTTTTGCCATTTCCCCCTGCCTCTTGAGGCTGAGAAAGTGTGACCTGCCCAAAGTCAGCCAGTGGCAGGGTGACCAGATATCATCACTGTGAAGGAGAGCAAGAAGGCACTGTGAAAATGTAGGGCGTTCAAGAAGAACGGAGGGCATGACCAAACAAAAGCTAAAAGCCATCATTATAAACACTCAATATAAATAGAAAACCCATGCTTCTTGGTCCTGTCCAAAATGGAGGGCATTTGGGAATTCCTCCTGGACAAAAGGTTTAAATGGAGGACATGTCCTGGAAAAAAAAGGATGTGTCTGGTCCCCCTGCTCAATGGGTTTCTATAGCCAAGCTGGGATTCAAAGCCCAGTCTCCAGAGTGAGAGTCCAGTGCTCAAACCACTATACTATGGCTTGGACTACAGGGCCCATTATCCAAAGAACAGCCACAAATACAGATGGGATTTGCATCTGAATGTCATTGCAGGACATCTCCCCCTTCCTCTCCCCATTATTAGGAGAGCCAAAAAAGAATGAAGGAGAGTCTATCTCTAACCTTTCTTGGTTGGGGTTTCTTCTTTCTTGAAGGGGACATCTACACTATGGAAATAATCCTTTACAACACATGGAAGTCTGATGGTTGTAGCCTGCAGGGCCCTCACTCTGACACCTTGTCAGTCTTCGGAATGCATTCAGAATGACTTCCCATTGCCCAAAAATGACTTTCCATTGCCCGAAATTGCTTAAGATACTCTAATACGCAATTACGTGAAACCGACTTCCCTTTTGCCCGAAATTGTGCGAGATACACTCATACGCGATAATGTGAAACCTCATGATTGCATTCAGATTGCCGTTGGATTATACTTCCAATTTCCGTCATCTGATAAACTCCTTAGCCAGAATGCCAAGGAAGATGGGAATTGTAATCAAATAGTCTAAAGGCCTGTTTCTTCTTTCTTGAAGGGGACATCTACACTGCGGAAATGTCTGCCATGGCTCAATGGTATGGAAATATGGGATTTGTAGTTTTGTTGAGGCACTCTTTGGCAGAGAAGGGTAAAGAAATCGTACAATTACAAATCCCAGGATTCCAGAGGCTGGAGCTCAAGCACTTAAAGTGCTGCCAAGCTGCAGGATTTCTACAGTGTAGATGCACCCTGAGTCACAACTGTGTCATGAGGATGATGGTGATGATGATGGTGATGATAACCACAATCATCATTTCCCCTCTCCCAACCTACTTTACAGGGTATTGGCCTCACGCACAGAAGGGATCCAGTCTCTTGGCAATGGTTTCCTTCAGGTTTTTGGGAGTCTCAAACCAGGAGAGTTTGCTTAAAGTTAAGTATACTTGACTAAGGCTGCATCCACACGGCAGAAATAATTTAAAAACATTTTAATACTTTAATCTAGCCTACAACATCAGAGGTATGAAGTTGGCTGGAATCCACGAAGGCTTACACTAAATAAAACATATGCTGGCCAGTATTCCATTTCAGCTATTAGGGCTGCATCCGCACTTCAGAAATCATGCAGTTTGACACCACTTTAACTCTCATGGCTCAGTGCTATGAAATTCTGGGAACTGTAGTTTGTTGTGGTGCCAGAGCTCTCTGACAGAGAAGGCTAAATGTCTCACAAAACTGCAGTTCCCAGAATTCCATAACACTGAGCCATGACAGTTCAAGTGGTGTCAAACTGCATTATTATATTTTTAATTTTAAAAAATGCACCTGAATGCCCTCAAAGGCCCTCTAGGATCTGGTCATTATGTTTTGGAGGACCAAGGCTATTTGAAGTTCATGATAACACTTTTGTAAAATGCAGGATGTTAACCAGAAGTGACATCTGAATTTCTTGTAAAAATAACTCCTCCTGTGGGCCTAAAGTGGAACAGGGCCCCCAACAACATGCAAAATGCCCCCCACATCTGCTTGAGAGTAGGGATATTTGAACTAATAGAATCCTAGAGTTGGAAGAGACCACAAAGGCCATCCAGTTCGACCCCATTCTGCCATGCAGGAACTCACAATCAAAGAACCCCCAAGAGATGGCCCTCCAACCTCTGCTTAAAGACCTTCAAAGGAGGAGACTCCATCACTCTCCCAGGGAGTGTCTTCCGCTGTCAAACAGCCCTATATGTCAGGAAGTTCCTCCTAATTTTGAGGTGAAATGTCTTTTCCTGTAGCTTGCATTCATTGTTCCAGGTCCTATTCTCTGGAGCAGAAAACAAGTTTGCTCCACTCTCAATATGACTTCCCTTCAAATATTTAAACAGGGCTATCATATCATCTCTTAACCGGCTCTTCTGCAGGCTGCACATACCCAGCTCCCTAAGTCTCTCCTCATAAGGCATGGTTTCTAGACCCTTCACCATTTTGGTCGCCAGCCTTTGGACATGCTCCAGTTTGAAAGCAATTTTATTTATGTATTATTTAGGGGGATGTGGTGATGGCTCTCCAAGGTCTTCTGGGGACACAATGTGCCCCCCCCAACCTCTAGCAGCTACCCACTCCTGATCTAGCCACTTCCACCAACATGGGTTTTCTGGTGGCATGTCAGATTGGAGCTCTGGCTGAAGCTTTTCCCGCACACAAAGCATTTGTACGGCTTCTCCCCAGTGTGGACTCTCTGGTGAGTAGTAAGATCGGAGCTCTGGCAAAAGCTCTTTCCACAGTCCAAGCATTTGTACGGCTTCTCTCCTGTGTGGGTTCTCTCATGTGCTAAGAGGCCGGAGCTCCCACGGAATTTTTTGCCACAGATTGAACATTCATATGGTTTCTCTCCAGTGTGGATTCTCTGATGTCTGCTGAGGTTTGACCGAGTACCAAATGCTTTTTCACAGAGTGAACACTTGTGGGGTTTTTCTCCTCTGTGGGTTCTCAAGTGAGCATGGAGGCGTGAGCTTACACTAAAGCTTTCCCCACATACCGGGCACTGGAAAGGTTTCTCTCCTGTATGGATTCTCTGGTGTTTCTTAAAGCAGGAGCTCACTCGGAAAGTTTTGCCACATTCGGAGCACGCATAGGGCCTCTCACCGGTGTGAATTCTCTTATGATTATTAAGGTACGAGCTCTGACTGAAGCTCTTCCCACATTCAGAGCACGTATATGGTTTCTCACCTGTGTGGATTCTGTAATGTGTAATGAGCTTTGATGTTTCACCAAAATGCATCCCGCAGACAGAACACTGGTAAGGTTTCTCACCTGCATGTCTACTCTGGTGAACAAAAAGTTCTGAACTCCGACGGAAGTTTTTGCCACACTCTGAACATTTGTAGGGCTTCTCTCCAGTGTGTATTCTCTCATGGGCTACAAGGCTTGATCTCACACTGAAGCGTCTTCCGCAATGTGAGCATTTGTACGGCTTTTCCCCTGTGTGAGTTCTCACATGAACATTGAGGCTCGATTTCAACCGGAAGGCTTTCCCACAATCTGAGCACACATACGGCTTCTCCCCAGTGTGGATCCTCTGATGGAGGATAAGGAGTGAACTCACCTGAAATGACTTCCCACATTCAAAGCAGGTAAATGGCGTCTCTCTGGTGTGGATTCTCTGGTGGTTATTGAGACATGATTTCTTATTAAAACTCTTCTCACAGTTTGTGCATTTGTACATCTTGTTTTCTGCATGAGTTCTCGAGTGTGCCAGAAGCCGGGATCTCACAGTGAAGGTTTTCCCACAGTCTGAACATGTATATGGATTCTTTCCCACATATGGGTTTTGACAAATCCTTTCCTTTGAATCTGTGTTTATTACTTGA
Organism: Urosaurus nigricauda; assembly: GCA_034509955.1. NCBI lineage: Eukaryota > Metazoa > Chordata > Lepidosauria > Squamata > Phrynosomatidae > Urosaurus > Urosaurus nigricauda. The sequence continues at coordinate 321,462,799 of JAOEGL010000002.1, read as the reverse complement.
TTGTTTTGGGGGATCTTGTCCTCATTCATATTCACAACAAGGAAGGGTTGGCTTCCTTGGTGCTCCTGTGAGGCTTCTTCCCCATTATAACTTCTGGATCCATCCTGGATCTCTCTTCCAAACAATATCCCTGGTGGATCCATTTCCTCAGGCTTCAGGGGATGATACTTCTCCTTCTCACTCACCCAAACATTTCTTTCTGAAAGTGAAAAAGAGAGAAAGAATTATGACACTGGACAGTTAAAGAAAAAAATGACAGAAATAAGCAGAACTACAATGAAATTTTTCAGTATGGAGTGTTCCTTGTTCAGGATTACAGCCATTCCATTAACTTTCCTGGCCAGCTGGCAGCCTCCATAACAGTTGTCACAGCATTCCACTGTTTGTGTGTGAGGGAGTGTATCTGATAAATTCAACCCAGACAATGAGGAAATAGAAATAGTAAAAGAGTTTTCATACCTGGGATCAAACATTGATAGAATAAGGACCGCAGCCAGGAAATCAAAAGATTAAGAATGGGGAGACTGGCTATGAAGGAACTAGAAAAGATCCTAAAATGCAGAGATACACATCATTCAAGCCACTGTGTTACCTATTACCATGTATAGATGTGAGAACTGGACAATAAAGAAAAAGAATAGGAAGAAAATAAATTAATCTGAGATGTGGTGGATTCCATGGACAGCCAAAAAGAGAAAATAGGTCCTAGAGCAGATGAAGCCAAAGATTTCCCTGGAAGCCAAAATGACATAACTGAGGCTGTTGTACTTCAGACACATCATGAGAAGGCATGAATCCTTGGGGGGGAAATAATGCTAGGAAAGGTGAAGGGAAACAGAAAGAGAAGAAAGCCGTATGTTAGATAGATGGACTCTATTAGGAAGGTCACAGGTATAACATTGCAGGAACTAAGCAGAACAGTGGAGGACAGGGAGTCTTGGAGATGTCTCATCCACAGGGTCACCATGGGTTGAGATCTACTCAAGCACGGTTAAAAACAACAACTGTCTTGAAGGTGTCCTCTCTCTGCCCAGGATTTATGTATTTCTAGAAACCATGGTATTCCCAAGTTTTCTAACAGATCTAAGGTGAAGGATGTGCCACAATTTTTGGTTACATCAGCCATGGCATTTGCCAGTGGAACTGGTGACTTTGACATCACTAGGTTGGTGTCTCCACTCCACCTTAGTCTGAACATCCTACCAGAGCAATCCAAAGGGCTGAAGTCCCCAGATGTGTAGTCTTTCAGGCATGTCTACAAGGGCTATTTTCATCAGTCCCTCCTCTCCACCGTTGTGTTGCCCTGTCCACACAAAGCCAGCCAAAGTCCCAATTCAAGTGTAGACTGGCTTCAGGTTGGAAAGACTGTTCTGCACCAAATCCAGACCATCCCTTCCTTACTCTGGTTTTTAAAAGCTCACAATATGCTCCAGATCTTTCAGGAAAATTCAGAGCACTCCAGAGTGACGCTGGGCAACTGTTTATACAGCATCCCACTGTGAAGTTGCTCCTTCTGAGGTCACAACAACAACAAAGTGATTGATACAAGGTGCCTTGTTTTTGACTTCAGAGGGACAATTCATGCCTCCCCAGCAGCCTACAAAGCAGGACACATGTGTACCAGCTGCCCAGTGGAGCATCAATGGTGGGAATTTGGAGTAGGTTTGAGGCCAGAATACTCTGGGAGCAGCCTGGACTATTCTGGCCAGTGTAGATCCACTGTCAGACAGTGGCTTTAAAAGTCACGACTTAAAGCTTGCAATGTCACTGGGTCAGTGTGTCACTGCTCCGTGTTTTAATTTGAACTTCCCATGGGTTATCCAAAGGGTTTAAACCTATCTTTCAATATGTTCAGCACTCCAGATATCTCTTCGAAAGTTGAGATTAATACCTACAACATAACAGGGACGGTGCCTCTGCTCCCTCTTTTAGTCTGACCTTCCCAGAAGAGCTGTCTAAGGCACTGAAGCCTATCCCCCAATATGTTCAGCAGCTCAGGTGGTTCCTTGAAAGTTCAGGAACTTTCAAGAAAGGCAGATTTTTGTAAAGAAGCCAGTGTGGTGCCGTGGTTTGAATGTTAGACAGGCTCTGGAGACCACAGTTTGAATTCTGGCTCTACCATAAGAACCCACTGGTTGACCTTGGGCAAGTGACATTCTCTCAGCCTCAGAGGATGGCAAGCTTGCCAATAAAAACCTGTGATAGGTTCACTTTAGGATTTGTCGTAAGTTGTAAATGACTTGAATGCACACAACAACAATGTACATATAGCACCAGGGTACCAAAAAACAAAAACAAAGTGGATATAAATATAATGTACTCTACGTATATAAAGAGATGTAGTTGGACCAAAAAAAGTATACAGATAATAGGGGCTGCATCTGAACTGCAGAAACTGCAGAAAGCATTTTGAAACTGCTTTAATGTCAGCAAAACTTCAGGAATAAACTCTTCTAGAACATGGCCATATAGCCCAAAAGACCCACAAAAAACTATAGACACATGGTTATTTCTCTCCCTCTGCATCATGTCATTTTCTTTCGTTCTCATCTGGTTGAGGATGACCTTTGGCATGTTTTATCAAAACAGCACTGGAAAAGAAGGCTTCCTAATTAAAAAGCATAGGGGGTTTCTTTAGAAATTTAGTACTCTCTACTCAACAAAGGAGCATGTAGCTTCACAAAGGATGGAGGCAATTTGGATCTCAAGAGCACCATCTGAAAACATGAATTTTATATTCAATTATTGTTCTAGGTATTGTAATATAAATATTGTGCATATGTGTATTTCATACAGCTTAATATAACTATGTTGTAACCTGCCTCGAGCTGTCAGAGGACGGGTAAGAAATATAATAATAATAATATCTCTTTTTGTCTTACTAATGGAACTTAATGTGGAGAGATCTTGTAGCACTGTGAAGTCGAAGGCTTTCATTGCCAGCATCCGTGTTTTTTGTGGGTTTTTCGAGCTATGTGGCATCTTCCTGGCATCTTCAGATCTTCTCTGAAGATGCCAGTCACAGATGCTGGCGAAACGTCAGGAATAAATTCTTCTAGAACATAGCCACATAGCCCCCAAAACCCACAAAAAAACTATTTTGTAGCACCTTTGAGACTAACTGGGGGGGAAAAATTGTCAGCATGAGCTTTCATAGACTTCAGTCTACTTTCTCAGGTGCTGCCAACTTCTTTCTTTCAGTGAGTCCCAAAGGTGCTAAAAGATCTCTCCACATACTGATTCTACAGCCTAACATGGCTGTATCTTTGAATTCTATCATAATGGAACTTACATTTTAGTTCCTGGAGTACCTACATGACCAGAAGGAAGCAGGTATTGCATGCATGGATGTCCCTTCAGTAGGACCTGAACTGAGGACAGCCACATCCTTGACCAAATTCAGGCTTGGGACTGTCATCGTCATATTTTTTTCTCCCTCCTGTATGATTTTGCAACACCAACAGGAGTTGGGGTAGCTTTGAAAACTTGCAACATATATTTTGTGCATGTTGGTTGTTCCAATAAAGATATTACTGTTGTGTGGGTTTTGGATGTTATTCTACTTCAAATGGGATACAACTTTTTTGTAGGGGGACAAACATTAATCAAACATTTCCTAGGGGTGCAGGACATAGAAAAAGGATAAGAGACACTGATCTATTGTCTGTGGTAACTGCCTCATTCTGCCTAGTGGCAGGGCTGGTTGTGTTACTGGTGGAAGCAGGGCTGACCATCTTGTTGGTTGGCATAACTTAGCAGTGGCAAGGGTAAAATGACCACCGTCATCATGTTAGGAAGAAGGATGACATAGGAAGCCATCAAGTAAGAAATAAAGCTGTCTTGCCAGCAATTTAATCACAGAAGAGTTGGAAGAGGCCACAAGGGCCATCCAGTCCAACCCCATTCTGCCATGCAGAGAAATGGCAATCCAGCCTCTGTTTAAAGACCTCAAAAGATGGAGACTCCACCACGGTCCGAGGGAGTGAGTTCCACTGTCGAACAGCCCTTACTGTCAGGAAGTTTCTCCTGATTAAGGTGGAATCTCTTTTCCTACAATTAGCATCCACTGTTCCATATTCTATTCTCTGGAGCAGCAGAAAACAAGTTTGTTCCATCCTCAATCTGACACCCCTTCAAATATTTAAACTGGGCTATCATATCACCTCGTAACTGTCTCTTCTCCAGGCTAAACATCTCCAGCTCCCTACATTTCTCCTGATAAGGCATGATTTACAGACCCTTCATCATTTTGGTGGCCTTCCTCTGGACATGCTTAAGCTTCTCAACATCCCTTTTGAATGGTGGTGCCCAGAACTGGACACAGTATTCCAGGTGGGACCTGACCAAAGCAGAATAGAGTGGCACTATTAATTCCCTTGATCTAGACACTATACTTCTATTGATGCAGGCTAAAATCACATTGGCGTTTTTAGCTACCGCATCACACTGTTGACGTATGTTCAACTTGAGAACTACTAGGATTCCTAGATCCCTTACATACATAGTTTCATTAAGCCAGGTGTCCCCCATCCTATATCTATGCATTTCATTTTTCCACTCTAAGTGCAATACCTTATATTTTTCTGTGGAGACTGCCTTCTCTGTCTTCTCCTCACCACCAGTGCACACTACTCCAAAAACTGTCCTACCCACTGGTTTTACATGTGTTTGCCACCAGGAGAATTTCGTCCTCTCCTCCAGCCTGCAGGGTGAGATGGGGGAATCTCAGGGTGAAAACATAGCTTTGAAACATGTGGGTACATTGTTGTTGTGTGCCTTCAAGTCATTTCCAGTTTATGGTAACCCTAAAGTGACCCTATCATGGGATTTTCTTGACAAATGTCTTCACAGGATGTTTGCCATTGCCTTTCCTTGAGGCTGAGAGAGTGTGACTTCTCCAAGATCACCCAGTGGGTTTAATGGCTCAGCAGGGATTTGAACTGTGGTCTCCAGAGTCATAGTCCAACACTCAAACCAGTGTATATGTGTAATTTTTTAGACTTCTTGTTTTTAGTTTTAGTTTTTAATGGCATACCCCGTATGACTGTATTTGGCACTTAATGTATCATGCATAATGCTCCTGGTGTCACCCTTCTAACACTGCCAGGACTTGCTTCCGCTGGCGTCACATGGCCCCTATATCTGTGGCTTTGCCATTTCAGAGACTGGGATAACCCTGGCCTGGGCAACCCTAATTCCTTCCAAAATGCTTGGTTAGGTTGTATCTGCACTGCAGAAATAGTCCAGATTGATACTGCTTTAACTGCCATGGTTCCATGCTATGGAATTCTGGAAAGTGTAGTTTTGTGAGACATTTAGCCTTCCCTGCTGGAGGGTTCTAGTGTCACAACAAACTATGGTAGAAAATTTTTTTACACTACAAAGGCAGCTCGTAAAATTATATTGTGGTTGGGAACCCTCAACCCTCCCAAAAAACACATCCAGCTACTTAAGAGTATTGCAGCTAACCCTGGAGGGAACATGAAATCTGAAAGATGTGGCAAAAAATGAAATTATCATCCATGTGAATCAAACAATCCCAGGGCCTTGACCCAGCAAGACCAGAATCCACTACACCTCTGGTTATGCCTCTTCTTGTGGATGGAGAATTCATGCTTTGAATTATGTTGCTCAGAACAGTTTACATTTTTAATGAACACAACCCTCTTGTGCTTTTAAAGGGGATTTGGCCATCCAAAGTACCCAGGCTGTTACAGAAATATGATTTATTCAAACCCAGGACACTCCATGTGCCTTGATGGTGATTTGCACAGACACTTCCAGGAGAGAGTTGATGTATAGTATGTAAGAATGTGAAGTTTGAAAATCTTCCCCCCCCCCTTGAAACTGGTAGCTTTTATCCATTACACATTTACCTTGAGGCCACCACCCCCATCCATAATTAAATGATTTATCTAAAAGTTGAAATCACAGTTTCCAGATTCCTTTTTAGTTGGGGCCAGACTAGATGCTCTCAAGGCCTGGCTTTCTACAGATGAAGAAATTTCCACATTTAAAGCCCTAAAGTCAATGATCATTAGCAAACCAGAGTTCATCCATATTGACGGTGGGGGTGAGGATAACAGTGAGAACTGACCTGGATCAGTTTGTTTAATACCATTGCAGATGTTGTGAAATTGCTAGGAATGACTGCTCCCACCACTCATTGTATTATCTACTGTTACATTTGTGCAACATGGACTAACCAGTGCTGATTAAATGAATACCCTTTTATTGTTAAAACTAATTGTGAACGCACACTTTTTGCCCAATGAAGACATGAGACCCTTTCTACTGTATACATCGGTTTATAGCTTTCTGTAGTAGCACAATGCAAGCTTGTAAGTTTTTGGTTTGTGCTAATAAAGCTGTTCTTCTTTGCTCCTGGTACAGAGAGGAAGGAATTTATTTGGCCAAAGATAACAATCCTTCCATACAGATCCAGGATCTGATCTGCAGTTTGTGTACAGTGCAGGTGGTCGTGGTACGTACTGATATCTCAGTTCTCTCCACTGCTTATAACTGTGCATATGTGGAGCTGCATCATAGGATCGCTACTGTATATACTCATACATAAGTCTAGAAATTTTAGTCAAAAAATTGACCAAAAACTCTTGAGTTGTCTTATCCACAGGTCAAAGTAAATGCTGTACTTTGACTCTTATTTTAAAAAGGATTCATCCCCTGGTAAAAGGCAAGAGTGTAATCTATCCTGGAAACACTGACCCCCCCCCCCACTCTTTCATTCATCCAGCCTTTAGGGTGAGCACAAACAGTTATGCTTCCTGGAATTTTGTGGGTTCTTTGCCATTGTTTTCCTTTGCTTCATCATTTGGATCCTTTGCTACATGCTGCTAAGTTTTGCAATCCATTTATTCATGGGTCATATCAAAATCTGTAATTTTGGCCCCAAAACCTGCCTTCGACTTATACATGAGGTCGACCCATAGTCAAATATATATGGTAAATGTTTGTGCATCATCCCTCTAATTCCATATTCCAATGAGCAACAGCTCTCCAGGGTCTTAGAGAGAGTCTGGGCCCCCAAACTGGATGCCTAGCATAAATTTATTGAAGTCCACAACTGAAACTGAGACCTGTGAAACTGAAAAGCGCAGAATCATAGAATCATAGAGTTGGAAGAGGCCACAAGGGCCATCCAGTTCAACACCCTGCCATGCAGGAACTCACAATCAAAGTTCCTTTGACAGATAGCCACCCAGCCTCTATTTAAAGACCTCCAAAGAAGGAGTCTCCATCTCTCTCTGAGCGAATGTGTCCCACTGTCAAACAGCTCTTACTGTTGGGACGTTCCTCCTAATGTTGAGGTGGAATCTCTTTTCCTGTAGTTTGCATCCATTGCTCCATGTCCTATACTCTGGAGCAGCAGGAAACAAGCTTGCTCCCTCCTCAGTATGACACCCCTTCAAATACCTAAACAGGGCTATCATATAACCTCTTAACCTTCTCTTCTCCAGGCTAAATATACCCAGTTTCCTAAATCTCTCCTCACAGGGCATGGTTTTCAGACCCTTCGCCATTTTGCTGGCCCTCCTCTGGACATGCTCCAGTTTCTCAATATCCTTTTTTGAAATGTGGTGCCCAGAACTGGACACAGGATTGCAGGTGAGACCTGACCAAGGTAGAATAGAGGGACATTATTACTTCCCAACAATGCAGACACTATATTTTGATTGATGCACCCTAAAATCGCATTGGCCATTTTGCTGCCGCATCACACTGTTGACTCATGTTCAACTTACGGTCTACTTCTACTAGGACTCCTAGATCCCTTTCACACGTAGTCTCTTTAAGCCTGGTGTCCTCCATCCTATATCTATACATTTCATTTTTCCACCCTAAGTGCAGTATCTTACATTTTCCATGTTGAAATGCATTTCATTAGCTTTGGTCCAGCTTTCTAATCTATTAGGGTCATTTTGAATATTGATCCGGTCCTCTGGGGCACTGGTTGAGTAGTACTCAACCAACACTAGGTAAATAAATATCTGCTTGTTCTACTTTTTTACACAAGAACAGATTCAAAACTTCCATTCCCGCTGGGTACACTCATGGGAATTGTTGTGCATTTTTTCTGGTTTTTCCTGCTTTTGGATATTTTTGTAATTTGTTGTTGATGTTGAGTGCCTTTGTTTCCAACTTACAGCGACCCTAAGTCAAACTTATCATGGGGTTTTCTTGGCAAGTTTCTTCCGAGAGGGGTTTGCCACTGGCATCCTGAGGCTGTCCTGTCCCTTGCTCAAGGTGACCCAGAGGGTTTACATGGCCAAGCCATGGTTTGAATCCTGGTCTCCTGAGTCATAGTCCAATACTGAAGCCACTACACCACTTGCACAAAATAATTTTTTTGCTTAAAATGACAGGGTTTTACACACAACCCAAATTCATTGCACCTATTTTATTTTTATTTTTTGCAAAAAAAATGCCAAAAATGGTCTCTTTTCTGGATGGTGTGCCTTGATGGACTGAAACACTTTTTATTGGCTATGATAAGAAAAAAAGGTGAATATTAATAATAGAATACCCTATGCAGAGTAACATTTGATACTTGAAAACCCACAGCAAAAAGAGTGAAAGCAGGAGGGAAATTTGGGACCAGAATACCTCAGGCACAATTCTGTATTCTGGTAAGTGAAGACAAGAGTCCCTGTGAGTTAGGTTGCCCTAAAAGCATGTTACTAGTGGAAAAGGAAGCTTACATGCTTCAGTTGGGACTCAAACCTGGAGCTCCCAGTTCCCTTATTCAACTGGTCTGCTGCACCAATGCCATACTTGCTGGGATCTTCTCAAACTACAGTTACAATTTTAGTTCCACAATAATCCAAACCAAGATAAGTGTAGTGGTTTGAGTGTAGGACTATGACTCTGGAGACCAGAGTTCAAGTCCCAGCTCAGCCATGGAAACCCACTGGGTGACCTTGGGCAAGTCAAATGCTCTCAGCCTCAGGGGAAGTCAACAGTGCATCTCCTCTGAACAAATCTTGCCAAGAAAACATCATAGCAGGTTCATTTTAGGGTTGCCATAAATCAGAAACAGCTTGAAGGCACACAACAACAACGTTTAAGAAATCTGATCTGCTGTTGCATAAAAAAAATATTACAACAGCAGAAACAAGGATGCTGGAATAATGGAACTGAAAATAGCAGGTCTAGGAAAGATTAATCCATTTCTCTCACATCCCCTTCCCCAAGGGAAATTCTTCCCATCTGCTGTTTATAACATGTGACAAAATACAGAGGCCTTCCCCAGTTCTGCTGCAGCAATTAAAACTTTAAAAACCAGGGAGATCTTTTATCTCCAGCTATTTGGCCCTGGGTCATAATGGTCTGGTCTTAAAAATGATCCACAATTTAGATAATTGTTCAAAAATTAAGTTATGCAGCCAGAGGTTGAACCAAAAAGTTCATCCTTTCTTAAGCTGTGCAGCAACAGCTGTAGAACCTCCAGATGCACCCCAACAAATACCTACCAGTGTAATTCCCGGTTACACTACCATAGTTTATCAACAGAATTCTGACCAATTATAAAAAAGGAGAAAATTAAACAATGAGGGCCTGTCCATCTAATAACAAATGGAAGAGCTTGGCCTGTTGACATATAAACTTTCTCCTTACTTTCAGTGTGTTCCAAAAAGCCACAGGCAATGACGTTTCCACGTGTGGTCACAAAATTGGATGGGACATCCTATCAAGATGTCTGCATAGCTGCCTTGAGCAAGTGAGCACAGCCATGTGCTACAACACACAGGCCAAGAATTCCTAAAGCCAGAGTTATTACCTCAGTGGTAGACAACATCTGGATCCAGCAGGTATTTTTGTGGAGGTTGTCCTGAGTTCCTGCTGCTACTTCAGCCTCTACTATTGAATTAGCTGTTGCAGCAGCAATACTGGGTGTGTGTGTGTGTGAGCCTTTCCTCCCTTTAAAATAATGTACAAAATATGTTTTCTTGTAAACAAGGCACAAAGAAAGAATGCATCTAGTTTAAAAGGAAAAACAACAGATATTTTGCTGTTGCTGCCAAAGCAAATTTCATAGTAGCCATACTGGTGGTGCCAGCAATGACATTAGTGGGGAATATTGCCCAGCCCTGTGCCAGCCAATCTGAATACTTACCCACAAATACTGTGATCTGTCTTCCATCATCCCTAAAAAAATTATATGGAGAAACTGTTTCAAGATTAACCTCCAGGCAAGAAAAACACAGAATGTGTGGTCTCAAGTACGGACAGGGCATGCACCTCCTTCCTACACATTCTCCAAGGCCCCTAGCACCAAAGGAAAGGAAACACACACCAACAGCCACAACAGCCTTCTACTGAAAGGAGAATTTATTGTGAGAAATAAGTGCTAATGATTTGATCTCGAACTTCCACCCCACGAGGATCTTGTTCTATAATGTCATCGGTTTCCAGGTATGGAGGCACGGGGACCTCGGTGTCCACCCCTTGTCCTCCATTGATGATGGGCAACTGACGCCGCAGGGCCATGTTGTGCAACATGGCACAAACCACAAAGACCTTGGCCACTTTCTCTGGGCGAAGCATCAGCCGGCCCCCAGTAGAGTGGAGACACCGGAACCTCATCTTGAGTTGCCCGAAGGCCCTCTCCACCACCATGCGCGTCGTCTCGTGTGTGGCATTGTAACGTGCCACTGGTTCGGGCCCCTCATCAGGGTGTGGTGTCATAAGGAAAGGGCGCAAGGGATAGCCACTGTCACCTGTGGGGAAAAGGACACATTGTGAGCACAACAAACACATATGCTGTTTTTGTGGGTGGACAACCTGTTTTGTATTGCACAAGGGGCTCTCCTGCACCCTTCCCAACAAAACACTCACCCAAGAGCCATCCCTTCCCATCGGGCCATGACTCCAGGAGCCTTTGCAGCTGGGAGAGCTGGAATATCCGGGCATCGTGAACGCTCCCAGGGAACTTGGCTAACACGTGGGTGAAGCACCCCGAGGCGTCGCAGGTGGCCTGGACATTCAGGCTGTGGAAGTTGTGGCAGTTGCGGTAGAGGGCCGGCATGTCTGCTGGCGCTATGATGGGCACATGGGTACAGTCCACGATCCCAATGACGTTGGGGAAGCCTGCGATGTCGAAGAAAGCTTCCCGGGTGCGGCGAAGTTCCGAGTCGGTGGTAGGGAAGGTGATATGTTCATGGACATGGCGGAGCATGGCCTCCAAGAAGGCATCCAAGCAGCGGCTGACGGAGGACTGGGAGACTCGGAGGTTGTCGCCCGTCATCCGCTGGAAGGACCCCGTCCCGAGGACCTGCAGGGCTATCAGAACCTTCTGTAATGTGGGGATGTGCCTGCGGCTGGCAGATGCACCGTCCAGGTATGGCGCCAGCAGCGTGCACAGGTCTTGGATGGCCTGGCGGTCCAGTCGGAAGCGGGTCAGGCATTCCTCGTCGGACACCTGGAGCTCGTGGGTGCGCATCCGGATGAGGCGGGTCCGTCGGGGTGGCCGCCTGCTGTGAATCTCAAGGTTGGCGGCATAGACAAGGTCCAAGAGGCCCTCATCGTCAGAGCTGCCCTCCTCTGGGTAGAGGGGAAGGGGGCCACGTGCCCGCGGTTCCACCTGCCCAAGGCTCCCTGTAGGATCAAGCGGGGGGGAGAGATCCTGATTACACTCGGAGTTGGGGAGCTGAGTAGGACCTCTTTTGCGTACATATTTACAGCCAGCCCTGCACATTTGTGAATTTGACTTTTGTGGATTTGATTATTCATGGATTTGATTAATATGTTATCTCTAGGAATCTCTAGGTCCTCCAGCATGACTGTATGGTCAACGTCCACCAGAAGTTGACCACAGAGTCATGCTGGAGTACCTACAGACTCCTAGAGAGAACACTTCTCTAGGCATTTGTAGGTCGCTCCAGTGTGATTCTGTAGTCAAGGTGTGGTTGAAGTTGACCAGAAAGTTGTGCTGGAGGACCCAGAAGTTAATAGAGATGTGTTCTCTGAACTGAAACCACGTATCTATTAATTTCAGTTTTCTTATTTCTTATTTGCAATTTCCCTATGCATGGGGACCCAACAAATATGGAGGGCTCAATGTACATATCCTATTTAAGAAGATCAGGCTTCCTCTTTGAGGCCTTTGGACTCAAGAAGCACAAAGCGGGCTGCTGATGCCATTTTTCACTATTTACAGAAAGTGCCGTGACATTATTTTATTCTCTCACCACTTTTCCAAAAGATCCCAAAGAATGAACACTGTTCCCTACTTTCCTGAACAAATGTAACTATTACAAGATCACCATTATAAGATCATGCCCCTTTGCTTACCTACCATTTAATAATGGTAATAATCCTGCTTCTAGACATTTGACTGTGTATTAGTATTTAATTTGTTTGTTTTTCATATCAAAGGTCTATTTTTTATTTTTAATAACTGTTTAACAATTGTTCATTTAAAAAAACCCAATAAAATAACAGCTTGACCAAGTAAATGGTGACTGAATACCTTAGCACGGCTCAAAGTACCACCCAACCATTTTTGTCTAAATCTCAGAGCAAAATCATTCAGATACATATGAAGCAGCCAGGGATGCGATGAATATCCTCTCCCCCCCTCCCTCCCCGGTTATCAAACATCCTGAAGTAATCCTGGCAAAGTATTCTATGGAGGAATATACATGGCTATGTATTTCTCCATAGATTAATACCTTGGGAGATTTGAATACTGGGGAAATACCTTCATTTTCTCCTGTAGCAGGGGAAAAGCTATAATTAGTCATCTTTACTTGTGAGGATGAAATAGTGGAACATTTAACATTGCCTAGAAGTAGCCAGATATTAAGCCTATCTACTACCTACCTACGACTCTACCACAGAGCCCTGGTGGTGCAGTGGCTAAATGCCAGTATGGCAGCCACAACTTTGTGATATCGATCCCAGGGCTCCAAGATTGACTTAGCCCTCTATCCTTTCATAGGTTGGTAAAATTAGCCAGTGGTGTAGTAAAGTAGTGTCACTTATATAAAATGGCAAAATCAAGATTTGTTTTTTGGATTTTTAAAAAATGTTTTCAAACTGTAGATGGTTGAATCCATGGATTCAGAATCTATGGATATGGAGGAATGACCGTTTAAGTAACGTTTATTGCATTTTTGGTATTATTTTTAAACTGCACTATTTTTATTAAGTTGTGTTGTTGTTTTGACAACAACAACAGGAGGGAACCATAGCAGTTTAAAGCAGTGTCAAACTGCAATATTTCTACAGTGTAGATGTTTCCAAGTTGTGGCAATCTTAACTTGGAGTTTTGGCAAGTTTTGTTTAAAGGAGGTTTCCAATTGCCTTCTCCAGAGTCCACCATTAATCCCATTACTGGGAGAAAGCAGTGATATAATTGAATATATTCATAACAATGACAATGATAGGTAGTGCCAGAGCCAAAAGGTGGTAAAGCCAATCCCCCTTTCTCTCTCTCTCTCTCTCTCTTTCTGCCACTTTTCTCCCATCACTCTATCTCTTGCCTACCCACTCATTTTTTTTCATTGTCACCCTCTTTCACTTTCTCACTGTCCAGTAGACTATATGTTGAACTCTTGTAGCAGAGGTCTGAACTCATCACAGGGTTCTGAAACTAAGCCCAGGAAAGAATTCCATTCTTGTTCCACCTAGAATCATAGAATCTTAAAGGTGGAAGGGATCACAAAGGCCATCTAATTTAACCCCCTGCCATTCAAAGAGACCTTGCAGCAACTTTGTGATTGACTGGACAAAAGAAGCTGTAGCATCAGCTTTTGTAGACTTGCTCTAATTCCTCAGATGCACGGAGTGAACTGTTGCCCAGGAAGGATCTTTATAATCAGACTGTATGAACAGCCATAGAAATGCCAAACTTGTGGGAACCATGATGAGGTGACAAGTTCATAAAGGTCCTGAGGAAGTAGACCAAGTCTACGAAAGCTTATGTTACAACTACTTTTTCACAGTTAGTTACAATGGTGCTACAAGATCCCTTGGCATACTGATATGCCAGACTAATACAGCTATGTCTCTGAATCCTATCCCCATGCCATACATGAATACACAACCAAATCACTCCGTAAAGCTGCCCATTTAACCTAGCCTTGGACCGGTTCAGGGTCTCAGACAGAAACAGATTAATTCTCAAACCCTTTTCTTGGATATGCAAGCTTTTGGATGTTGGGAATGACTGCAGGTTCTGATAAAACTACCTCAGAACAGTAGCTAATCCCATTTCAACAGGAGTGTGCAATTTGAAGGTAATTATGAAATGCAGTAGCCCATTTACCAATACAGCACAATGGGCCACAAATTTCCAGTCTGTCCAACTGGCACAACTACAGGCCAAGTGTGCTCATGATGATGGGAGCTGTAGTCCAACACACCTTGCAGACAACTCTTGGCTTGTGCAAGTTGGAAGTATGGGGTGCTATCAAAGCTTCTGAAAAGTCTGAAAGCTCACATTTCGGATGTGACACATATACCTTTTAGTAATCCAGCTAGCCTTCCTGGCAATGTCTTTCTCATATTTGTTTTAACAGGTACATTCAACTGTATACAAGGTGAAACATACGCTTAGCTATCACTCTACAGACTTTACTACAGCCAGTCCAACCCCCCTGCCATGCAGGAACTCACAATCAAAGCATTCCTGACAGATGGCCATCCAGCCTCTGTTCAAAGACCTCCAAGGAAGGGGACTCCACCACCCTCCAAGGCAGTGTGTTCCACTGTCCAACAGCTCTTACTGTCCAGAAGTTCCTCCTAATGTTTAGGAGGAATCTCTTTTCCTGTAGCTTCCATCCATTGTTCTGTGTCCTATTCTCTGGAGAACCAGAAAACAAGCTTGCTCCATCTTCTGTATGACACCCCTTCAAATACTTAAACAGGGCTATCTTATCTTAATCTTCTCTTATCCAGACTAAACATACCCAGCTCCCTACATCTCTCCTCAGAGGGCATAGTTTCCAGACTGTTCACTGTCGCCCTCCTTTGGACATGTTCCAGCTTACCAACATTCCCTTTTGAACTGGGGTGCCCAGAACTGGACACAGTGTTATTCCAAGTGAGGCCTGACCAAAGCAGAATAGAGTGGTGCTACTGCTTCTCTTGATCTACGCATTATACTTCTTTTGATTCAGCCTAGAATCACATTGGCCTTTTTAGCTGCTGCATCGTACTATTGACTCATGTTAAACTTGTGGTCTACTAGGATTCCTAGATCCCTTTCACATGTAGTCTCATTATGCTAGGTGTCCCCCATCATATATCTTGCATTTCTTTTTTTTTCCTTTTTGTTTGTTTGTTTGTTTGTTTGTTTTGCCCTAAGTGCAGTATCTTACATTTCTCCATATTCAAATTCATTTTGTTAGCTTTGGCCCAACTTTCTAATCTATTAAGGTCATTTTGAATTTTGATCCTCTCCTCTGGGGTATTAGTTATCCCTCCTAATTTGGTGTCATCTGCAAATTTGATAGACATGCCCCCTATTATTTCATTTAAGTCATTGATAAAGATGTTGAATAGCACTAGGCCCAGGACAAAACCCTTTGGCACCCCACTGGTCACTTCTCTCCAGGATGAAATGGAGCACCCTTTGGGTTTAGCCCGTCAGCCAATTACTAATCCATTTAAGAGTTGCATTGTCTCACCCTCATTTTACAAGCTTAGTTTTTTGTGGGGTTTTCAGGCTATGTAGCCATGTTCTAGAACAATTCCTTTCTGATGTTTCGCCAGCATCTGTGGCTTGCATTTTCAGAGAATGTTTGCCTGGAAAAGGATTGGGTATATATATCCTGTGTGACCCTGGGAAGGGAGGAGTGATTTGCATGTGTATTGTTCTGTTGCTAATGGCAGTCTCCAGGGTGGGAGGATATGCAAACATGGATTAATGTCTGCTAATTAGAGATCATTTTCTGCTGGGAATCCCCTGCCCTAGGCTGTTTTCCCTTTGCAAGCTTGTTTGCAAGGATGTCATGGGGAACCTTGTCAAATGCCTTACTGAAATCAAGATATGCTATATCTATAGCATTCCCTTCATCTACCAAGCTAGTAATTTTATCAAAAAAGATTAGTCTGGCATGATTTGTTTCTCTGAAACCCATGCTGACTATTTGTGATTATAGCATTCACTTCTAAATGTGCACTGACTCTTTGTCAGAAGGAGGCTGGTTCCCTCAGGACAGAGATATTCTGCCTCTCAGAGGACATTTCTTTTTCTGTTGCCAATGGGACTTTAAATTTGATTTTCTGGACTTTACTAATGTAGGCCTGTGACTCCAACATCATCACTTCCCCCTCCCCTTTTCTTCTGTTTGCTTTTGCAATACCTTTGCTTGATGAAGAAACCAGTGGAGCTTTAAAAGCTCAAGTATTTTTTGCATTTTGGTTGATCCAATATAGGTATTGGTGTTTTGTGGATTTTGGATGTTGTTGTACTTTGAGGATTTTAAGTTCATGAGAAGATGATGGTATAGATATGCTTGCTGCAAATCCCACTCCCAAAACATTTCAATTTTTTTTTTAAAAAAAGATAAAACAATGAAGTGTACTGACTAACACACTTTAGCAGCCTTTCAAGGTATGCTCCAAGATGTGGATTTTGCATTAGCAGCAAAAGTATTCAACCTATTCCAGCAAGTGATGTTGGTTATTCACAAACTGAATAATGGAACAAATACATATCCTATTCGTGCATGACAAAAAATGAGAGGTTTTCAAAAGCATAAGTTTCCATTCATATGCTACAAAATCAGAGGAGGCTTCAGAGGCTTCAGAGGACAATATGCCAAAGAAAAAGTTGAAGAAAAGTATCTCTAGGGCAAGCTTAGAACCTGATACCAAAGCCTGGTCTATTCAATGGGCTCAAAAACTCTCTGTCTTGTGCATACATTGGGCTAAAGAGTTTATATTACAAAGGCTGAAAAGACACCTCCAGATCTTAGGCACCTGGGATCACCCCAAGAATCGAAAATGATTTGACAAACTGATACACAGATCAATAACTAAATCAAGTTCTTACCCAAATTGCTGGCCTCTTCCTCATCAGCCTCTTGCTTGGCTTCCCTGAATAATGGTTTCGGCACAGCGTCCGATGAAGTTTGCTCAGCCTCAGCTTCGGGAGAATCCGTGTTGTCCATCTCAAAGAGTCCCAGCACCTAAAAATGACACCAAAGATCCTGCTCAGAATCCAAATTGCAAGGTTCAGGAAATAATGGGAAAATATGAGCACAGCTCAAGGGGAAAAAAAGGTTCCTCCTCCTCCAGTTTGAGTCTCCCTTATATGAAATGCTGGGGACCAGAAGTGTTTTGGATTTCGGATTTTTGCTGATTTTGGAATATTTGCATATACATAATGAGATATCTTGGAGATGGAACCCAAGTCTAAACATGAAATAAACTCTTCCAGAACATAGCTACATGGCCTGAAACCCCCACAAAAAATGATGACTTACTAAGCTGTTTTCTTATGTTTTTACTGGGGGGGGGGGGGGGAGGGTGGCTGGTTCTCAAATTGGCAAAGCCAAAGAGGTTCCTTATAGCTTAGGTGCTCCTCACAGTTCTGGAACATGTAGCTCTATTTCTAGTAAAACATATTTTAAAAAAGAAGTCCATTCAACTTGGAATTATATCCTGAATAAACAGTACTTCCCATATAATAAACATGTTAATTTTATGTCAAGCAAAGTTATACATAAAGAATGTTAATTTATTAAAGTAACTAAATTACTTTCTGTAAAGAGGGGTTAATATTGCATTTTATTCATACTTTCTGAACATTTCCATTCATTCCCAAGAAAGAGGGAAAAACCAGGAAAGGGAGGCAGGGGAAGGAAAGAAAAATCCCCAGAAAAAAGTGTTTTTTCTCCATGACTTGAAAATTCCTAGAAATGTTACATTTCTAGGTGGGTAGCAACATGGCGTAGTGGTGTGAGCGATGGACTGTGACTCCTGAGACCAGGGTTTAATTCCCAGCTCAGCCATAAAACCCACTGGGTGACTTTGGGCAAGTCACACACTCTCTGTCTCAGAGGATGACAATGTCAAACCACTTCTGAATAAATCTTGCAAAAAACAAAACATTATAGCCTTAGGGTTGCCATAAGTCGGAAACAACTTCAAGGCACACAACAACAAAGGAAGCAAGTGATAAATGCCTGAGTATCAAAATTAATATTACTTAATACTATTTTACAGAACCAGGTACAAAATAACAGGGCTCTTATGTGTGAGTGTATGTGCCTTCAAGTCACCTCTAAACTTACAGGAATTATCAGAAGTGGTTTAGCCATTTCCTTCATCTGAAACATAGCCTACTGCTCTTGGTATGCATTGGCAGTCTCCCATCCAACTACTAACTACAGTAGATCTGATTCTGCTTAGCTTCTAAGACCAGAAAGGGTCTGGTGCCTTTAGGGTTCTTAGAGAGTTTTATTAATCAAAAGTTCCCAGCTCTTGGGGAAAAGTGTTTGAACTCCAGCTCTCAGGATGTATTCACACTGCAGAAATAAAGCAGCTTGACATAGCTTTAATTTCCATGGCTCCATCCCATGGACTCCTGGCATCTGTAGTCTGGTGAGACATTCAGCCTTGTCTGCCAGAGAGCTCTGGTACCTCACCAAACTACAAATATCCCAGGATTCTGTAGGACAGAGTCATGGCAGTTATAGTGATGTCAAACTGCTTTATTTTTGCAATGTAGATACACCCTCATATTCCTCCAATTAACATTTATAACTCTTACTGTTGCTGTTGTGTGCCATCAAGTTGTTTCCAACTTACAGCAACCCTAAGGCAAACTTATCATGGGGTTTTCTTGACAGGATTTCTTCAGAGGGGTTTGCCTTTGCGTTCTCCTGTGGCTGAGAGAGTGTGACTTGCCTAAGTTCACCCAGTGGGTTTCATGGCTGAGCTGGGAATCAAACCCTAGTCTGCAGAGTAGTAGTCCAACACTCAAACCACTATGCCATGCTGGCTCTCTATAACAATCTTCACTTTCCAGAGCATGCTACCCAGGGAAGTCTGGGAACCTAAGTCCAAACAAGTCATTTCTCTTAAGCACTGGACATTACCTTCTTTGCCCACTTTCACAGGATGGTATTTCACTCAGGACTCTTTCATACAAGGCTAAATTGGAAGTATAATTTAAGGTCAATTCGAATGCAATCATGGGTTTTATGTTATTGCAAATTAACTCTTCGCACGCAAATTCGGGCAGGAGGGAAGCCAATTCGAATGCAATCATGGGTTTTACCTTATTGCGAATTAAAGCTTTGCATACAAATTCGGGCAGGAGGGGGTTATTTTCGGGTAATGGGAAGTAATTCCGAACGGAGCAGGGGTTCATGTAAATTCGCTAAAGAAGCGAATTTACATAAATCCGCATTGGCTCCATTCGGAGTTGGGAGAAATTCCTCCCCGTTTGAAAGAGTCCTCAGAGAGCAGGGTGGCATGGTGGCATAGTGGTTTAAGTGTTGCTCTATGACTCTGGAGACCAGGGTTTGATTTGCAGCTCGGCCATGAAATCTACTGTGTGACTTTGGGCAAGTCACACACTCTGCCTCAGGGAAAGGGAATGCCAAACCTCCTCTGAATAAATACTGCCAAGAAACCCAATGATAAGGTTGCCTTGGGGTTGCCATAAGTTGGAAACAACTTGAAGGCACTCAACAACATCAACAACAACAGGAGCTAAATGTTGGCTGGGGGAATCTGAGGATGTATCCATACTGCAAGAAACAAAGCAGTTTGACACTGCTTTAACTGTCATGACTCTATCCTACACAACCCTGGGATTAAGTGGTATTAACTTTGATTCTCAGGCATTTATCACAACTGTTTCCACAGCACTTGCCACCTACCCATCTAGAAATGATGACCATAGGGCTGCTGTAAATTGGAAACAGTTCAAAGACACACAGGTTGAACCATTTCACCCATACCTGCTGTTCCCTCCTGTCGGCTTCTCGCTGCATCTGTAGAAAATCCTCAGCCAAAGAAGCCGCCTGGGAGCAGCTCTCCGGCTCGTGTTCCTTCACCCAGCTCTGGATCTCCGGTGGCAAGATGGCCAGGAACTGCTCCAGGATCAGCAGCTCCAGGATCTGCTCCTTGGTGTGCCTCTCGGGCTTAAGCCACCGGTGGCAAAGGTACCAGAGTTGGCTACACACCTCACGGGGACCTTCAGCCTCCTGGTAGCGGAACTGCCGGAAACGCTGCCGCTTCATCTCCCGGCTGGCCGAGTCATCCCCCACGACCTCCTCCTTCATTTTCAACACCCCCGACTCACCAATCTCCCCCGAGTCCAGGATGTGGTGGACCTCTGCAACGTCATGGCCGTGGCTCAAGGGATGTCGGGCAGCCCGTCCACCCCTCGGCCACTGGCGGGCCACCGCTGGCCTCTCAGAGGAAGGCGAAAACGCCTGCCGCTCTTCCCACTCGGCCGAGCGCGAGACTGGTGGGTTCCTCCACCCCGAGCGAGGAGTGCGGGTCGCATTGAGGAGCTCTCTTTTTTGAGACATCCGGGCTCGGGGCAGCCTCCCGTCTTTTTCTCGGTGCCCCCCACGAGAGGCCTGCCCTTTCCCTCGCCACCTTTCTTCCAGTTCAGGGTTTTCGGCTTCTTCATCCTCCTCTTCTATTTTTGTCCCCCGCCGAACCACCTGCTCCAACACACCCTGGAAATGGAGGCTTGGGGCTGCTCCACGTTTGGCGGCCATTTTGGGACTGCCTCAGTATCACCGTCTTGTTATTTTTCCTTTTCCTTTCTCTTTCTTTCTTTCTCTCCACACACAAAAAGGTTTGGGGAGGCTTTGGTCTTTAGTCTGTAGAAATGGCTGTTAAGAAGTCTTCACCTCAGAAACACACGGAATCTTTCAAAACCAACAAGGTCAATGGCCTTCTACCTGAAGAATAGGAACAGAAGACCAAAATTAATTGAGAAGGCCAGCAGAAGGAGACAGAAGACCAAAATTCAGTGCAACACCAGCACAGTGGAATGGTTAGCATCTCAGGGTAGGACCTTGAACTGGGTTCAAATCTTCATTAGACCCCAAAACACATGAGGAAATTTTGGGCAAGTTGCTATCTTTTAGCTTAACCTTCCTCACAAATGCAAAGGGATCTTGTAGCACCTCGGATACCAACTGAGTGAAAGATGTTGCAGCATATGATTTCATAGACTTAGTCTACTTTCTCAGATGCTTCTTCAGACCAAGTCTACAAAAGTGGGTACTACAATGTCTTCAGCTCAGTCTCAAAGGTGCTACAAAATCCTTTTGAATGCTGATATTCTAGACTTTAATATAGCTATGGGGATTATCACACGGAGGCTTACTGTGCTTAAGTCACCAGCAAAATGCTCCCAAAGCACGGAGGTGTGATAGCCAGTTGTGCTTGTGAAGCATCCCCTCTCATTTCCCATCAGCAAAGCGTTAGCAGAGCAGCCATTTCTTCATAACGGAAGTCCTCCGTTATTGAAGAAATGGCTGCTCTGCAAACAGTTTTTCTACAGGAGAGGAGAGGGGATGCTTCAGTGATGCTTCAGAAGCATGATCAGCTATCACACCGCATGGTAAGCACCTCCATGTGATAATTCCCTATGTCTCTCAATTCTTATTTCACAACTTCTTGACCACAGAGTTGCTGGAGGACCTGGAGATTCCTAGAAAGGTGTTCTCCCAGGTAAAAAGAATGTTTTTTTATTTGCGCTTTTTCCATGTTTACAGGGTCCTTCACCCCTAACCCCAGAGAATGTGTGGGGAACCACCGTAGAATGTAAGAAAAAGAGCCAATGTGGTACAGTCGTTGGACTAAGACTTTAAGAGACCAAGGTTCAAATCCATTCGCCATTCTTGGGTGACCATGAGCAAGTCACTCTCTCAGCCTCAGAGAGAACCACTCTGAACCAGTCTTGCCAGGAAAACCTGCAACAGGTTCACCTTGAGACTACCATACATGGGAAATGACTCGAAAGCACACAACAAGAAGGATGTACGTGTTCAGCATGGTAACAACATGGCATTCGGAGAACAGCTAAGTTTCTAGCCCAACCTAGTTAAGGCTTGCAACTGTGTGAGCTGTACCTGATGAAATATCTTCAGCCAGAATATAGTGGATCATTGCAAGCAGAGGATCGTTGCAAATGATAATTTCAAAAGGCCGAGGTTTGGTGGCTTACATTGCCTGGTTACATCCTTTGTTCCTGTCTACAGTTAGTGGAGGATGGAAAACAAGGAAATACAATACAAAGTCTATTATCCCCTGCAAGTGAACTTAAAGGCAACAGATTGTTATTCTAGTCAGGCAGCAACACGTTGGTTATTTACTTTTGCTATTCTAGTTTAACAGTCAAGCATGAGAAGAAGCGTTGTTGTATGCCTTCAAGAAGTTTCTGATTTATGGTGACTCTATTTCTGCGGCTGAGCGTGTGTGATTCGGTCACCCGGTGGGTTTCCATGGCCAAATGAAGAATCGAACCCTGCTCTCCAGAGTTGTAGCCCAACATTCAAACCACTACACCATGCTGGCTCTCTATTTCATTATGTACATATAGTGGGTCCTTGGTATCCACTGGAGTTTCGATCCAGGGTCCACAAAGGATATCAAAATCCGTGGACGCTCAAATCCCAATACAATATATAAAATGGCATAGTAAAATGAGATCTCTTATATAAAACAACAAAATCAAAGTTTGTTTTTTGGAATGTATATTGTTTTTAGTATTCTCAAGCCATGAATGCTTGAATCCATGAATAGGGGAGAGCTGGCTGTACGTGCAAATACAGGTGTTCTGAAATTAAAAACAAAACAAAACAAACAAACAAAAAACCCGAAATCCAAAACACTTCTGGTCTCAATCATTTTGGATAAGGGAAACTATGTGTCAAAACACACTGCAGAAATAATCCAGTTTGACACTACTATAACTGCCCTGGCTCAATGCTAGGGAATCCTGGGAACTGCAGTTTATTCTGTGGCTCCAGAGCTCTCTGAAACAGAAGGCTAAATATCTCACAAAATTACAATTCCCAGAGTTTCCTAGTAATGAGCCAGGGCAGTTAAAACGGTCACAAACTAGATTATTTCTACTGTGTGTTTTGGACCTGTGTGAACAGAGTGCTGGACTAGAAAGGCTTTTAGTCTCATATCCAACATGGTCTTTACTAGGCTTAGTGTACTGTCTACACTGACTGCTATCTGCTCTCTAGGGTCTGTTCAGTCGTGGCTGGAGACCGTGAGGTCTGGACTTTGAACCTTTTGTGTACAAAGCATGTGCTCTAATGCAGAGTTATGGTCCTTTCCCAAAGGACTGGGAACATAAGAAGCTGCCATGGTCCCAAAAGTGGTTTGGGTTTTCTCATTTAAGTCTCAGACAGCAGTCCTTTTTACTCTGTGCCAGTGTGGTGTCGTGGTTTGAGTGTTAGACTACAACTCTGAAGACCAGGGTTCAAATCCTGGTACAGCCATTAATACCCACTAGGTGACCTTGGGCAGGTCACACTCTCTCAGCCTCAGAGGACAGAAATACACACACACACACCCAAAGGAATCTGCTAAGAAAACCCTGGGATCAGTTTGCCTTAGGATCACCATAATGACTTGAAGCATTTCTGAAACAAACCACTGCACTTGAATGCAATGTTAATTTCAATGTAAACTTGAAATGTAAATAAAATCATTACACTTACTAATAATAAATAAATAGAAGTTTTATTTTTACCCCACCTCTCTGTCAAGGAGACAATCTAAGGTTTCAATTCAACTCACATTCTCCCAGTCGAGAGCAGAGTACAGAAACAATTTTTGGGGACTCCAATTCAAGGATTCTGAGAGTTGTACTGTAGTCCAAAAGAGTTACATTTTCTAAGCTTTGGGCAACAGTGAAGTGGGGTAGGGAACTTGTGCCCCCCCCAAAACACTACTGGGTTCCAATTTCCATCAGCCCCTGTCAGCAGGGCCAATGGTCAGGGTGATGGGAATTGAAGTCCAACCATATCTAAAGGGACATTAATTCCCCACTCTTAGGGTGCATCTACACTGTCATATAGTTTGAGACCCCTTTAGATACTGAAGTTGCACCCTGCAGAATCTTGGGTTTTGTCATTTTGCAAGGTATTTAGGCTTCTCTGCAAAGAGGGCAGGGCCTCCCAAAATTACAAATCTCAGGATTCTGTAGGAGGAATCTCAGGATTCTGCTTTGATTGAGAGTTCCTGCATGGCAGGGGGTTGGACTTTTCCAACTCTGCGATTCTATGGACGTCATCTCACGGGAGGAAGTTCTCTCAATTTCGAAAGAAAGTGGGGCCAGATCGAAACTGAGTGAATCTGCTAGTTCAGCGAATGTATGTGATTTCATATTGATGCTGCATTGCATTCGAAACTGCCCGAAATTGCCTCCCAATGCCAGAAACTGCGTGTGATATTTTCTCACGCAATAACGTGAAACCCCACAATTGTGTTCAGAAGGACTTCCCATATCCGAAAATATATGTGATCAGCTTTCACACAATAACGCAAAACCCCATGATTGCATTCAGATTGCCACTGGATTATACTTCCAATTCCTGTCGTGTGATAAATTCCTATGATTCATATGGCAATATTTCTATAGTGTAGATACACCTTGGTGCACGAGGGGGGACACACATGGGGAGGAGGGGAGCCAATTCAGAATGAAAGTTATACAGTACAATGTATATGTTTGCTGGTGTTCAGGGTGAAGGATCCCCGTCAATGTAGAATAACCCAAATAAAAATATACTATTCTTTTTACCTGAGAGAACACCACCCTACGAATCTCCAGGTCCTCCATTGCAACTCTAGGTCCTGGTAGATGTTGATCATTGAATCACACTGGAGGACCTACAAATGCTAGCGAAGCGTTTTCTCTAAGAATTTCTAGGTTCTCCATCACAATTCTATGGCCAACCTCTGGCAGAGTTGCGCTGGAGGACCTAGAGATTCCTAGAGAGAACATATTAATCAAATACAAATAATAATAATAATAATAATAATAATATTTATAGCCCGCCAAATCACTAGAAACCCAGGCGGGTTACAACAGATTAAAATACATAAAATATAAAATTCAGAATTATCCCTTCTCACCCACCCCCTGTCCCAAACTAAAATGCAATTAAATCATCTCAATTAAAACAATAAAAATAGAATGGTGTTAAAATTAGGGGACAGGCTTGGTAAACAGAGCAATAAGATCATAATCGAATCCACAAAAGCCTAAACTGCAGATGTGGAGGGGCAGCTGTAGTTGCAGTTTTGAATACTGATCCTTCTTCATGGCTACTCTTTTCTAGGACAAAAGGAATTTGCCGGATTGTTAACCTGACCCAGATTTCTGCATCTTACATTGACTTATTCTGTTAATAACAACAAAAAGTTCTCTTAAAGTATGAACTGGAGCAATTAAATCAGCTAAACAGTGCAATCTTAACATACAGGTTTTCTCGAAAGGAAAGTCCACTGAGTTTAATAGGGGCAGAAATCGGCTTTCTTTGTATACCGAGTTCAAGAGGGTTTGCTTCTAGGCAACTAGGTCTAGATTCAGGGACATATAACTGTGTTAATCTGGAATATCAGGATGCAAAAGGATCCTGTAGCATCTTTGAGACCAACTGTGCCAAAGAAGTTGTAGCATCAGTTTTCGTTGACTTGGTCTACGTCTGAGGAAAGCTCATGCTACAACTTCTTTTATACAGTCTGTCTCTTTGCATATAGGTCTAGATTGATACCCTTGGCCTCCCAAGCGTGGGAATAATATTATCCTGGGAGTAAGCAATCCAGAACTGGACTGACTCCTGAATACACTTGTACAGGATTGGGAGTAAATGCTCCAGAACTGGATTGGCTTCTGAGTAGACATGCACAGGACTGGGAGTAAGCTCTACACAACTGGAGAGTTTCTTACATAGACATGTATGGGGAGTAAGCAGTCCAGAACTGGACTGACTCCTGAGTAGACATGCACAGGATTAGAAATAAATACTCCAGAACTGGACTGACTCCTGAGTAGACATTGCACAGGATTGGGAGTAAGCAATCCAGAACTGGACTGACTCCTGAACAGAAATGCATACGGCTGGGAATAAGCACTGCTGAACTATATTGATTCCTGAGTGGACATTGGACAGGATTAGAAGCAAGCATTCCAGAACTGGGCTGATTTCTAAGGAGACATGCAAGGGATTATGAGTAAAGTCTCCAGAACTGTACCGACTCCTGAGTAGATTTGCACAGGATTGAGAGTAAGGTCTCTAGAACTGAATTGACTCCTGAGTAGACATGCACAGGATTGGGAGTAGGCACTCCAGAACTGGACTAACTTCTGAGTTGATATTGCACAGGATTAAGAGTAGACACCCCAGGACTGAACTGACACCTGACTAAACATGCATAGGATTGGATCTCTAGAACTGGACTGACTCCAGAGTAGATAAGGAACATGCACAAGATTAGGAGTATGCACTCAAGAACTGGACTGACTCCTGAGTAGCCATTGCTCAAAACTGGGACTAAACACTCCTGAACTGGTTTATTCCTGAGTAGACATGCCTAGGGTTGGGATTACCTTCTCCAGAACTGGACTGACTCTAGGAGTAGAAATGCCTAAGATCAGGAGAAATTGCTCCAGAACTGGACTGACTCCTAAGTAGACATGCACAGGATTGGGACTGGGAGTAGGCTGGACTGACTCCTGAGTAGCCATTCCCAAAACTGGACTGATTCCTGAGTAGACTCTCCAGAACTGGACTGACTCCTGAATGGACACTCCAGCACTGGACTGACTCCTGAGTAAACATTCCCAAAACTGGACTGACTCCTGAGCAGACATTTCCAGGACTGCTTTACCCAGTTTCCCCCCCTTTTTAAAAAAAAATACAAAAAAATACATTTTTCTTTTTCACAGCTGATCACTTTTGCCCTTCATGCTCCATCTCTTTTTTTCCTTTTTGCAGCTGGACAATCTGCAAAAGAAAAAAAGAAGCAGAGTAGAAGGACTAGAAAAGGAGGGCAAGCTCTGTGTGTTCCAGTTTCAAAACCTTTTTTCCTGATCTTCTTGGGGGAGGCCACAAAAGAGGATGCCAATTCACCCAACCCTAAACTGGAAAAGAAGGGGAGAAAATAAAATAAAACCAAGCCCCAAAGTCTCCAGATCTGGAAGCAAGAGAGAACAAAGAAAAGGCAAAAGGCTTCCTTTCTCTGCCCCCCCTTCTTTGCCTTGTCCTTGTGTGGTGCCATTGTCCTGACCAGAGAGGCCATGCTGGAAAGGATCAGCCACACAAAGCCTTTTTTCCCCCACATCCTGTTTTTTGGGGGGGTTTTCCCCCCTCCAAAATCCTTCCCCCATCTCTCCTCTTTTTACTTTTCTTTGCAAAAAGAAGAGGGTGAACTTCATTTATTTCTTCTTCTTCTTCTTTGCATGATCCTCCCATCTTATTACCTACCATGCATCCTCCTGCACATTGCTTCCTTCTGCAAACTGCAAAGCTTTTCTCTGTCTTCTTGCATGCAAAAATAAAAGGGGGGAGGATAGAAAATGAACTCTAAATCCTCTTTATTTCTTTTTTTCTCTCTCTCCTTCACCTCTCTGGGGGGGAAAGGGCCTTGGGTATTAAGAGCCTCCTCTTAGCTCAAGTTTCAGATCCTCTCTGGGAAATGCAGGTCTCTATCAGTTTAACCCATCCAACCCCTTTTGCTGCTGCTGCTGAAAACAAAAAAAAAAATTAGGGATGCAAGAAGCAAAACAAAACAAAACAAAATGTCATTCCAAATCATTCCAACTCTGTTTTGTACCCTTGATCTGGGTGGATGCCTCCTAAGCCTTGCAAATCAAATCCTAGGAGAGAAAATATTGAATTTCCTTGCATGAATCCTTTAAAAAAGATCAGGGATGCAAGAAACAAAACAAAACAAAATTTCATTCCAAATCATTCCAACTGTGTTTGATCTGAGTTGATGCCCTAAGCCTTGCAAATCAAATCCTAGGAGATAAAATAATTGAATTTTCTTTTTTAAAGGATGCATGCAAGGATGATGGCAGAAAGGAGAGGGTTAAGTGGGAGAAATGAAGATAGATATATAAAATAGTCCTAGGCGGAAGGAGAGGGGTTTAAGGGAGGGATTTAAAAAGCTAGACAATGCCTTTCATTGGGGATTTTTTTTAAATAAATTCAATTTTGCAAGAATTGCCAAAGGTTGCATGCTTTCCTCCTCCTGGCTGGTTGCTGGAAGGGAAAAATGAATACATAGATATTAACACACAAAAATTCAAAATGATAAAAGAGACTTAGGGAGAAATGTTGCCAACCAGGCCTGCTCCTCTTACCTGCTTCCAACAGGTTGAGAACAAAAGAAGCAGGTGCCCCCCAAGGAACTACAAATCCCAGGGTTCCATAGACTGGAGCCATGGCAGTTATAGCAGTGTCAAACTGCATTATTTCTGCAGTGTAGATGCAGCCCAGGAGAAACAATACATTTTTCTGTGGGCATTAATTCTGTGTATTAAGAGGGAATTAAGAAGGTGGGCAATTATTATTATTAATTTTACCAGCTTCTCCCATGGATCGAGGAGAGGAACAACAATTAACAGACACGCCACATCAGTTAAAACACATCAATTAAAATACACATGAATTTTAAAGGAGAGGCGTACGATGTAAAAGGACAAGATATGCACATTTTAAAACAGTCCACATAACAACAACAACAACAACCTGTTCTAGGCAATCAGCCAACAGACAAATTTTCCACCCAGCACACTTGTGTTGTGAAGGAGGCGAGTTGCACCTTTTGAATTGCTGCCTGTGATAATATAGTTGTAATAATAATAATAATAATA
Source organism: Urosaurus nigricauda (assembly GCA_034509955.1). Lineage (NCBI taxonomy): Eukaryota > Metazoa > Chordata > Lepidosauria > Squamata > Phrynosomatidae > Urosaurus > Urosaurus nigricauda. Next base: position 321,433,947 of record JAOEGL010000002.1, on the reverse strand, counting down.
ATTTATTTATTTATTTATTTATATCCCGCCCTTCAGCTCTAAAGGCTCTCAGAACGGCTTACAATTATTATTTTTAATTAGACAGTTCCATGCACTCAGGCTTACAATCTAATAAAGACATGACACATAAGGAGAAGGGAATGGTGTTGAGGAAGGGGATCAGGTCCAGCAGTTTTTCTCTCCCTCTGAGGCCTGGACCAAGGCAGATGGACTGGAGGGAGGGCTCTTCTTCATAATCTAGGATAGGCTCGATGGAGTTTGGCCTGTCCTTTCACTCCCTCCTGGATAAGATGAAATAAGTTATAATGATGTCTTACTACTACTTTAGTGGAAACAGGCAGGCAAACAAAAACAAGGGGACTTAAAGCATAAAGGGTTATGCTGAGGTTGTTTTGGTGGTCCTTGGCTACTTTGGACTCCTTTTTCTGGCCAACAGAAAAGCGTATTAGCATCCTGGGCTGCACGTGTGCTGCAGAAATACTGCAATTTGACACCACTTTAACTGCTATGGCACGTTGGCACTATTCTTTTGAACCCTGATACTTGTAGTTTGTTGGGGTTCCAGAGCTCTCTGACAGAGAAGGCCGAAGAGCTCGCCAAACTACATATCCCGGAGTCCATAGCTGTGGCAGTTAAAGAGGTATCAAACTGCATTCATTCTGTAGTGTAGATGCAGCGTTGGGATCTTCGGCGAGCGATAATCTGTGAACTGTTACAGAAGCACTTTCCACAGTCTGGGCACTGGTAAGGTTTCCCCCTTGCATGTAATATTTCATGCCGGATGAAGTCCAAACTCACACTGAAACTTTTGCCACAATCCGAACACTTAAATGGCCTGTCGCCAGTGTGGATCCTTTGGTGATTTTTAAGGTGCAAGCTTTGACGGAAAGTCTGTCTGCACTCCATGCATTTGTATGGCTTTTCCCCTGAGTGAGTTTTCTTGTGTTTAGTAAGCTGTGAACTCTCACTAAAACCTTTGCCACATTGTTGACATCCATATGGTTTTCCCCGTTATGGGTCCTTCCATGCGCTATTAAGTTCGACCTCAATGTGAAGGATTTCCCGCAGTCCAAGCAGTTGTACGGTTTCCTACCGGTGTGGATTCTCTGGTGTGCTATTAGGCCAGTGCTCCGACTGAAGCTCTTTTCACACACACGGCATGTCCTCCTTTGCTTTGTGGAGGTATTAGTTGCTTCATGGTTCCACTCATAGTCTTTTCTTCAGGGCAATTTCCTATGTTTGTCACAGGATTAAAGAAGGCATTTAGGAGATCCCCACATTAATAGCAGAGGTGGGATAAGTGGAAACTCTTCCCAAGTTACATGCGGCATTTCCCATCTTAGAAAATGCAAGTAAAAAAGAAAGATGCTGTAAGCATATGAAACTATGGATGATATCGAGAAAGTGTCTAAGGCTGCCTCCCGACAACAGAAATGATTCGGTTTGACACTTTACCTGCCCTGGTTCAAGGCTATGGGATTCTGGGAAATGTAGTTTATTGTGGCACCAGAGCTCTTCATTTCCCAGCATTCCATAGCCTTGAGCCAGGGCAGCTAAAGTGGTGTCAAACCAGATTATTTCTGCCATGCGGAAGCAGCCTTTGAGAAAGTTCTGTCTCCCTCATATATACCACCAGAAACTGGGTCATCCCCTGAAACTAAATGGTAGGAGATAACAAATAGAATAAAGGAAGTATGGACTGTAGAACTCATTGCCACAAAATGCAGTTATGCCACAAACTTGGAACAATTTCAAAAACAGGGCTTGACAAATACATGGATGTTACAAGGTCACCACCACTGGCTTTGTTGTTGGTGTTGCATGCCTTCAAGTCATTTCAGACTTATCATGACCGTAGGGCAAACCTACTGTATCATAGGGTTTTCTTGGCAAGTTTCTACAGAGGGGGGTTGCCATCGCCAGTCTCTGAGGCTGAGAGTGTGTGACTTCCCTAAGGCTACCCAGTGGGTTTAAATGCTACTAATTACAGTAACTATCCCTCTAAGATCACAGGCAGTATGCTTACGGGCTTTCTGCCACTGTCAACTGAATGCACAGGCGTTTGATCTGAAGCCAGAACACCCCCCCAACAATGTCAGCACTTCTGGAAAGGTTGGATTGTTGCATCCAATCATTTCTCCATAACCCATTACTGTAGCACTAACAGGACAGTTGAAATCCACACTGTAGAAATGCTATTCCCCGCCACCAAAAAAACTGTATTTTTCATAAGGCAGGAAACTTGATGTCAAAATTATGTCAACTGCACTCTTCCTTTTCCGCAATAAAAACCTCAAGCATGTCCTGTGGGGCTTGGGGAAATTACTTTTTGGACAGTATCACTTGCAACCTCCCACCCAATGTGCCCAATGGCCAGAGGATTCTGGGGCTATCATCCAAAAAATGTAGCCTTTCCAAGATCTACTCTTAGGGTACAAAGAAAGCTGAGTATCCCAGTATTGTTGACGCTGACTGCAATGGAGACTGTGGCAGGGATGGGGATCCAATGGTCCTCTTGGTGCTATTGGACAGTGATGCCCAGAATTCTTCACCACTGCCTATTGCCATTGGTTAGAGCTGCTGGGAATTGCAGTACAGCATCTGGAGGGATATGCATTTCCCATCTGTACTCTACAACCACTCCAAGTCCAAGTTTTTGGGGTAAAGTGGAATAATAATAATAATAATAATAATAATATGGCCCCTCCACCACATTTCCTAGGGTTAGGGGTGCAGGACTCCTGTGAAAGTGGAAAACCACAAATTATGATCAGGGTTTGTTTTTTTAACATGAGAGAATATTGAACTTGAGGACCTAAAAGTGCCCAGAGAAGTTTTTTTTCTTCTAGGAATCTCTAGGTCTAACTGTCTACAGAGTTGTGCTGGAGAACCTAGAGATCCCTGGAGAGAGCGTAGTAATCAAATCCATGAATAATCAAATTTGCAAAAGTCAAAGCTGCAAACGTGGAGGGCTGACTGTAATAATTCTCTCCTAGACCCACTGGGGCTGGACTTGGGACCCTCTGCATGCCAAACAGGTATAATACCATCCAGCTATGCTTATCATCTATGGTCAAGCATCTTCCAAAACAGAAAAGCAACAGGCTTCAGGAGGCACAGAGCATATTTATTTGGATGGGCAACTGGACTGGCACTCTCATGAGTTTGGTTTAGTTAGAAGGCTGTCCCTTGCCAACTCCAGTCTATGCAGTGAGTGTGGGAACCTCTTTCCTCTTGAGGCTGTTCGATAGTGGGACATACTCCCTCGGAGAGTGGTGGAGTCTCCCTCCTTGGATGCTAGATGGCCATCTGTCGGGTATGCTTTGATTTGAGAGTTCCTGCAAACAAAACCAAAACACTCATACAAAAGTTGGGGGTAGAGGAGAGAATAAAATGATGGTGGTCATAGTAAAGGGTCTGTGGCCATGTGAGCAAGTCCAGCGGGACAGTTTCAGACCCAGGACTCCCAATTCCTGACCTAAGATTGCTTTCTGCATCTCTTCTTATTAGCAATGTTTATTATTGTTAGTTGCCCTCAACTCAACCTCGACACATGGTGACCCTGTATATGAGACATCTCCAAGCTCCCCTGACCTTCACTGTTCTGCTTAGGTCTTGTAGAATCAGGCCTGTGGCCTCCCTAATTGAATCTATCCATCTGGCATGCGATCTTCTTCTCTTTCTACTGCTTTCTACCTTTTCTAGCATTTTTGTCTTTTCTAATGAGTCATGCCTTTTCAATGTAATCATCATGGCTTCCAGGGAGAGTTCATGCTTGACCTGTTGAAGGACCCATTTTGTTTCTCATTTTAGCTGTCCACATTATCCTCAATACACAACCGCAGGCCAAAAGTTAAACATCAAAGATGCACCTTATCTTCTCACCAGGGTTCTTCTTCACTTCATGATTCCTCAGAAACCAAGTAACCTCTCTGTGTATACACACGGTCCTCTACTCTAAATATTCAGAACTTGCCAACCATACCAGAAGTCAGAAAATCACTACTGGGATATTACTTTTGCCAGGGTTCTTAAAGCAAAATCCTTGGTTCTCCCTGTCTCCTCTCCAATAGGGAATAATACAGTAGTAAATTACCTTGCAGAGTCATTTTTAAGAAATACAAGATAACTGGAAATGTATTCAGCATTTCAAAGCACTATATGAACGCTGGTTTGTAAAAATTGTTGTTGTTGAGTGCCTTCAAGTCATTTCCAACTTATGAGGACCCTAGAGCAACCCTATCATGGGATTTTCTTGGTAAGTTCTTCAGAAAGCGTTTGCCATTACCATCTTCTGAGGTTAAGAGAGTGTGACTTGCCCAAGGTCAACCATGGGTTTACATGCCCAAGCTGGGTTTCAAACCTTGGTCTCCATAGTCGTACTCCAATGCTCAAATCACTATACCACGCTGGCTTTTTAAAAAAAAATTAGTCTGGCATTATCTACCAATTCTTTTCGTGTGACTTTCATTACAGATCTGTCCTCACCCCAACTACACCCAGTCGTCATTTCTCTATTCTACTTTTCCTTCTGTGTGGATTTTCAGATGTGTAATAAGTGTGGAGCGCAGCTGGAAGGACTTCCCACACTCTGAGCACTCATATGGCTTCTCCCCTGTGTGGATTCTCAAATGTCCAGCAAGGAGGGTGCTCCCGCTAAACGTTTTCCCACATTCTAGGCACTGGAAAGGTTTGTCTCCTGTGTGGACAGACTGATGTCTGATGAGCTGTTGACTCACAGTGAACCCTTTCCCACATTCCATGCACTTGTAAGGCTTCTCTCCTGTGTGGACTCTCCGGTGTGTAATCACTTGCGAACTGTTACAGAACCGTTTGCCGCACTCTGGACACTGAAAGGGCTTTTCCCCCGTGTGGGCCCTCTCATGCCTTATGAGATCTGAGCTGATGCTGAAACTCTTCCCACAGTATGAACACTTGAATGGCTTGACACCTGTGTGGATCTTCTGGTGGTTCTTTAGGTGTGACCTCTGGCGAAAGGTCTGCCCACATTCCCCACACTTGTAGGGCTTTTCTCCCGAGTGGGTTCGTTCATGCTCAATGAGCTGTGTGGTCACTGGAAAGCCTTTGCCACATTCCTGGCACTGGTAGGGCTTCTCCCCTGTGTGAGTTCTCTGATGGACGACCAGCGTTGATTTCGACCGGAAGCTTCTCCCACAGTGAGAACACTTATAGGGTTTCTCTCCTGTGTGGACTCTTTCATGGGCCAGCAAACCTGCCCTCCGGCTGAAGCTTTTCCCACACATACTACATGTTGCCTCTTGCTTGTTCCTGGAAGCTTTCTGTGGCTTTGTGGATTCAGTGAGGTAGTTTGAGGCTTCTCTGGTCTCTTCCATATATTTTCCCAGTCTCTCCTCTGATTCATCCTGATTCAAAGGCATGTCTTCCTTGACTCCTGACAGAGTATATGTTCCTTCTCCCTTTCCACCCACTTCCACAGACTCCAGACATGTCACTTCTGGCTCCTCAGTCTCACTTGACTGCCCATCACCTGAAAGAAACAAACCAAGATATGGCATTACAAAATGAGAAGGGTGCCAGAGCTCACCGCCATATGATACCTGCCATGGGGGACCCCCTCATTCCTCCCCACACATAAAGACAACACACTGATGTTCTGAATAGCTTTAGAAGGCTGAACCTAGTCACCAATTTAATTTTCCACACTGCACTGACTAAGGTGGTTCTAAGGCAGGGGTGGGAACTATTTGGCTTATCGGCTGTGTGGATCCTTCCAAGCCCACTCTCCTTTTTCCCCGCTCTTCTGTTTTGTTTTGTTTTTGTTAGAATCATTCCATCCAGCTAGCCTTTATAAGAATTGGAGTTTGAACTCATTTTTTTCTCTTCCCTCCTTCTCTCTTATCCCTTGTGTGTCGTGACACTAGGTAACCACAAGTCAAAGCCAACACAAAAGCAAGTAACAAACATGTCTTATATTTAGAGTTTGTAGACCGCAAAAGCTTATGTTACAAATTTCTTTCTCTCAATTAGTCTCAAAGGTGCTATAACGTCCATTTCATACCATCCAGACTAACAGGCTTTTAGACTGCAAAGGGATACTGTAGCACCTTTGAGGCTAACTGAAAAAAAGAGGTTGGTAGAATGAGCTTTCATAGACTTCAACTACTTCCTTAAGGATCATTCAGGCGTATGCGAGTGACCTCACTCATGCATTCTAGGTTTGTTATTCACATTATGGAACTGCATTTGTGCGCATCTCTGTGAATTTGATTGCTCCCATGTGCAAGTGCCCAAAAAATAAGGAGTTAACAATGTGAATGCATTTGAAACACATTCAAGGCATGCAGAATTTAATCCTGAGTCTATTTTCATTGGTTATTAACACTGCTGATGATGCAAATCTTTCGGTATCGATTATCCCAGGTTAAGTGGGGGGTTTTGACAGCTTCGTGCCCCCCCCCCAAAAAAAACTTAATCAGATGCATTCAAGATGTATGTGAACAACAGAGATTCATCCCAGATTCATCCTGGATTATTTTCACCACCTGAATAGTGTCTCAGATGCATGTTTAGAATGGAGAATCCAGAGACAGACTTATATAAGCCATTTGTGTGTGATAATGCCAATTCAAATTCAAAACCTTGTATGGACAGAGATGAAGTGGCAAGTACATTTTTAAGACGTGGCAGGAAAAAAAACTATTATTTACAGCCAAGGAGATTAGATAACCATATGAATGAGTGTTGGTATGTAGTGTAGGAAACAGGGAGGGATGTGATGAATGAGTCAACGGTGCCCTGTAAGTCTGTAAATCTGAAAAGGTTAAAATGGCTAGGATGTTTATCTCTATAAACTGCTCAGGAATGAAAGGGTTTTTTAAGCAAATAAATATTATTGATTTTTTAAAGTCAAGGATATATGTAAGTCCCAGTAGAATTTCAAAGCATCTAACTCTGAGATAGGAGAAATACTTACCAATATAACTGGCATCCCCCTTGCCCTTCTCATTGACCTCCATATCAGAATCCTTCTCCCCAGCCTCTAAGGGAGGCTCTTCAGCTTCACAGGAATTCACTGGCACCTCTGAGTAAACCACCTGAAAAACAGAAACAGAGATTTGATTCAAAACGTTTGCAAGATCTGTTTGTATCTTGTGACCCAGATTTATTTCCACTTGGCTTCACAAATTCCTTTACAAGCCAATTCCACATTTACCTTAATCTTTTTTTTTAAATGGACAATGATCTACCTTATCGGGTTGTTGTCAGAAGATACCATTATTTTTCCAAGTTATTCATTTCTGTTAAGAGTATTCTATTCTTCTCTTATAGAAGCAAATCTCTCCCTCTCTCTCTCATTCTCTAAGAGCAATTAGGCAAGTGTCAAAAAAAAAAAATAGATGCAAAATCAGGACACTGAAAAAGAAAATGTGTCAATATTTATTTATTCACTAAAATATTTTACCACACTTTTCTGACAAAGCAGAATTTTTGTGTGAATGAACATATCTGAGGGAGAGAATAATCAAAAGAGCATTACTGAGTGTGAGACAAAGTTAGGAGGAGGAGGGATCAGGGCTTCCATCTCTTGCACTCCCCTTGAGCAACACTTGCATCTCCCTGGGGGTCCCACCACACAATTTGAGAACCACTGCTCTACAAGCAATGCACAGAAACTCGCCTCACCTGTTCATCCCAATGGTCAGCTTCCTGTTCCCGCCGCAGGAAGTCCTCAGCCAAGGCCACGGCCTCAGCGCAGCTCTCTGGATCATTTTCCTTGACCCAGCTGAGCATCTCTGGAGGCAGGATGGCCAGGAACTGCTCCAAAATCAGCAGCTCCAGAATTTCTTCCTTGGTGTGCCTCTCAGGCTTCAGCCACCGGTGGCAAAGATACCAGAGGTGGCTGCAAACCTCCCGGGGCCCCTCCGCCTCCTGGTAGTGGAACTGCCGGAAGTTAAGCCGCTGCCTTTCCATGGTGGTAGCATCCGTACCTGAGGGGTCCTCCCTCGTGTCTGTGTAGCCTCCTTGGAGGTCCAGACAGGTATAGTCAGGTTTGGGGTCCCTGCTGCGGCCTTCCGCCAGCTGATTTGGATATGCCGATCCTTCTGAGGAAGGCAGGGAAGCCTTGACATCATACCATGGAGACAGCATCACCAGCTGCGGGTTGCTCCATCCAGAATTTAGCATCAGCAACTTCACAGGGGAATCCCCTTTGCAATTGGGTCGATCCTCATTTTTCCTCCAGTTGTTGCCACAGTGGGGTTTATGAGGCCCTTCCAGTCTCTCCACAGGGTTGGTAACTGTCAAATCTGATGCCATTCTTTCAATTTCAGCTGGAACTCCATCCACCACTGACTGGAACTGATGAACTTTGGCTGCCGATACTTCTTGCCCATCAGTCATTTTTGTTCCTTCACGACCACTGCCACCAACAAGCGAGGAAAGATATCAGCCTATCTGTTTCCTGTCTGGTTCAGTCAAAGCCAATTACAATGCAAGCTTGGACCAGCTCTACTTCAGTGCAAGCTTGATCCAAGCCTACTCCATCACAGACATATCCCAGTGATGCTCAAACACTGGCCTTTCAGGTGTCTTGGACACCTCCCAGAATCCCAGACTATTGGCCAAGATGGCTGACCCTTCTGGGATCTGAAATCCAAATTACTAGGAAAACCAGAGTTTAGGGACCACTGGCCTATCCTAATGCAGGCCCAATCCAATGCTAACCATTGCAGCCTTAGCCCAGGTCTACCCTAGTGCTGGCCTAGTCCAAAGCAGGCTTACCAGTAGTCTTCAATACTTCAGTACTAAGAATACTACTTCAATACTCTCTATTACCTAGAGAGGCAATAAAAGCAACGAGGAGCTCCTCCTCGTCTGCTCACATTGCATCTGCAAAGTCCCATCTGGCAGAGCTGTTTACGGTGGTGAGGAAACTGACGGTGATGCCATCTACCCAGAACCCTCTACTTAACCCAACAACAGCCTGCTGTGACGCATTTAATAACTACTTTGCAGGAAAAATCTTTCAGATAAGAGCCCACTTGGATGCCAATGTTGGGATAAAGTCATCTGATGAAGTATCCAGTCAATCCATTTATGAGATTAGACTGGATCAATTTGAGCCTGTGAGTACCGATGATGTGGACAAGATCCTTGGAAAGATGAGGACGATGACATGCCCTCTTGATCCCTGCCCATCATGGCTGGCTGTCCAGGAGGGTGATGCCTTGATGAAATTTCTTAAGAGGTGTCATCAATGCATCCTTTAGGGAAGGTTGTGTACCATCTCCGTTAAAGCAAGCGGTTGTGAGACTGCTCCTGAAAAAACCTTCTCTGGACCCCCTGGACATGAAGAACTATAGGCCTGTGTCCCATCTGCCATTTTTGAGCAAGATGATCGAGAGGGCTGTCGCTCTTCAGCTCCAAGTGGTCTTGGATGAAACCAATTTTCTAGATCCATTTCAAACTGGCTTCAGAACCAGATATGTGGTGGAGACTGCCATGGTCTCCTTAACTGATGACCTGCGTCTAAGCATCGACAGAGGAAGCGTGACCCTATTAGTGCTATTGGGCCTCTCAGCGGCATTCAATACAATCGATCATGACATCCTCTTGCAACGCCTGAGAGAGTTAGGAATAGGAGGCACTGCTTTGCAGTGGTTCCGTTCCTTCCTCTTGGGTAGCTTCCAGTGGGTTGTGCTTGGGGACAGTTGCTCCTCAAAAACGGAGCTCAATTGTGGTGTCCCTCAGGGAGCCATCCTGTCCTCAATGCTTTATATGAAGCCGCTGGGGAAAATAATCCGTAGACAGGGGCGGGGTGTTATCAGTACGCTGAGACACCCAAATATACTTCTCCATGCCTCGATCATCAGCAACGATGACAGATGGCATTTCTCCCCTCAATCACTGTCTTGCAGCAGTAATGGACTGGATGAGGAAAAACAAGCTCAGGTTGAATCCAGACAAAATGGAGGCATTTACAGTAGGGGTTCCTAAACCAGGTATTGGGCTGCAACATCCGGTCCTAGAGGGGTTCACATTCCCCTCAAAGGACTGTGTTCGCAGTTTGTGGGTGCTTCTTGACTTGTCACTTCACATGAGGAATCAGGTGAATGCGACAGTCAAGAGTGCCTGTTATCAGCTGCGGTTGATACACCAACTGCGCCTTTTCCTGGAACCGGGAGACCTCTAAACCGTAGTACATGCGCTGGTAACTTCATGACTTGACTCTTGTAATGTGCTCTACATGGGACTACCCTTGTGCCTAGTGCGGAAACTTCAACTGGTACAGAATATGGCAGCTGGGCTGATTACAGGAACAACTAGGAGCGACCATATTACACCAATACTGAAATCGCTCCACTGGCTGCCTATTAGTTTCGGGGCAAAGTACAAGGTGTTGGTGATCACCTTTAAAGCTCTGCACGGCTTAGGCCCAACCTATCTAAGGAATCGCCTGCCTGCATATAATCCACCCCGTACATTCAGATCCTCTGGGATAAATTTATTACAACTAGCGAGGACTAGATTAGTTGTGACCTCCCAGAGGGCTTTTTCTGCTGGAATGATCTGCCGGATAAGAGCCGTCTAATATCCAACGTAGACCAGCTTCAAGAAAGCTGTTAAGACGGATCTCTTCCAGCAGGCCTTCCCAGAACAGCCCCCGGCCACATAAAGAATCCCATACTGCTTGTATTGGTGTAACTTCGGTTACAATAATTCTGCCCACCATTAATCGTTAATAGTTTTACTGTGATTTTAAACTAATGTTGGATCTTAATTGTATTACTGTTTAATTCAGCTTTAAGGGGCATATGGTGTATATTTGTATCTGTATTTTATCTTTGTAAGCCACTTTGATTGTTTCCACAAAGAGCGGGGTAGCAATTAAAGTTTTATTATTAGTCTATTCCAGTGCAGGCTTAGCCCAGGCCCACTCCAAAGCAGGCTTAGTCCAGTCCTATGCCAAATCTACTCCGATGCAGGCCTTTCCAATTTACCTGCTGCAAGTAAATTGTTTCACCTCAGAGCAATTATATTTTATTGTCCCAATGGGATATGGACAAGGCGATCTTTCACCAACACGTACCTCATGGGGCCTACGGGTCCCAAATTGCACAGAAGCGAGGGCTGCCTTGAGCCTCTGTGACTTATTCTTCTCTGAGAGGAGGAAGGCTGGAAGAAAATATATGTGAGAATTAAAAACCCAATAAGAAATCTTACCCACATCCAAACCCTGGTACAAAGTGAACCTGAAATTGCAAATGTGATTCACAGAATCACTGAGTGAGAGGATCCCTAAAAGTCAAACCCCATCCAGTCCACTCCTGCCAATGCAGGAAATTAGCCATTCAATCTCATTTTAAAATTTTCTAGTATTTTTGTATCAGTTAGTCTTTATTTACAATCAAAAGACCCATCGAGGTGCACAATAACTTAGATGGATCACATAAATGGAAAGGTTGCATAACATATAAACCCATATAAAATTAGAGAGATTACGTTAAAAATACAATAAATTCAAAAAGTTAAGAATAAAATTAAGTGATCCGATTAGATTACAACATTTGAGATTTGTTTATGAAATTATAGGTCTGGGATATAGATCAGTTAGTCAGACCCCTTTTTAATAATTCGTTCGCCAGCCAGTGACAAAAAAAATATTTTTCTGCTTTATTTTATATTAATATTAAATATTATATTATATTAATATTAAAATAAACTGTTCTGAATTATTTTATATCAAATTGTTGTTGGAAGACAATGAGTATTACCGTTTCGGTTGCAAATTTTTTTGTCACTGGCTGTCAAAATTAGAGCGAACAAATTATTTAAAAGGGGTCTGTTTTTCTTATCACAGCTGTTTTTATGGGAATGAGAGCACTTTATGTTGGCTTGGCATTTATGGAGAACTAGAGGAGACAAATAATTTTTATATTATTATTACTATTATATTTATTTATATCCCGCCCTTCTCCCAAGGCTGGAACTCAGGGCAGCTTGCCACATTAAAAACATTATACAGGTAAAAACATACGAAAATAGTATATTAAAATATAAATAAATTACTACAATAATGAAAACAAATTCAATGCTAAAATCAAGTTTAAAAAGTATGAAATGCTTAAAATACATAAAAACCATGTAACAACACCCCATCACATGCCTTACAAACTTTCTGTATTAAAAGCCTGTCTAAACAAGTCAGTCTTGCAAATATTACTAAAGTAAATGAAATAAAATAAAATAAAATAAAATTTCCCCTGGTTTTGTTGTTTGTCCACCTGCAGCATCTTGTAAACTAGCAAACCCAGAGAGATTCTTTACAGTTTAGGATCTTTTTGCTCTGTCTTCGGTATGTAATTTTAAAAAATTAAAATTGGAAGTATTTGGAGGCAAAATAATTTTCTTTCTTTACCAATAATTATAGTTTCTTCTTCTGTGTTTTTTCTTATGTGTACTTGTTGCTCATAAAGTGACAAAACCAGAAGACCCTTATTGCTCAGGTTTTCATCATAGCTGAGCTCCATTTTCACAAAAATGTATTTTTTACAAAATCAATTTGTAATTATTTTCTGATTAAACTGCACTTTTTATTACGGCAGACATGACGACGTTATGCCGAACTGTATTATACATAAGGTATTTTATGATCCTAGCAGAACAAAGTAACTTGCAATCTGGGTGCTAATAGTGCTGTAGCTTTTTTGCAATTTTTAAAAAATAATTATTTTCCTAAAATGAAAGGATTTTTTAAAATTCAACATTTATTTATTTATTAATGGAAACATTTCTAACCCACCCTCTGTTCTTAGGGCACCATAACATTAAGACAATATGAAGAATTTGAAACAATTTCAGATAAAAACAGCTAATTTATTTAAATCAGATTGAAATTTAGGCTCCATCCACACTGCAGGAATAATCCAGTTTGGCACCACTTTAACTGCCCTGGCTCAATGCAAGGGAATTCTGAAAAGTGTACTTTTGTGAGATATTTACCCTTCTTTGCCAGAGAGCTCTGGGGCCACAATAAACTACAATTCCCTGGATTCCTTAGCAGTGAGCCAGGGCAGTTAAAGTGGCCTCAAACTGGATTATTTCTGCAGGGTGTTTTAGACCTTAATGTCAAACAAAACAACAATTGTCAGAAATCCATTAGCACTGAGCCATGGCAGTTAAAGTGGTGTCAAACTGGATTATTTCTGCAGTGCAAATGCAGCCATTGAAAAGATAACTGCAAAGATGAAGACAGAGGCAATTCCTTCTTTTCTTTTTTGTCACCAAAAAGGCAGCAGCCACAAAAAAAAGAAAAGAAAAAAAATTAATCCTAATTATAATAATGATAATAATTCTATCTTTCTTTTGTTTTCCAGGGAGAATTCCAGATTCTAGCACAGTGATTGCCAAACTGGTCCTCCAGATGTTTTGGACTTCAGCTCCAAGACTTCTTGAACATTGACCAAAACACCTGGAAAGCCAAAGTTTGGGAACCACTGGTTTAGCTTTTTGCACCAGGTGCAAGGTGGCTTGATCCCTGCCTCAAATCCTGGGGAGAGGCAGGTAAAAGACAGGTAATAATAATATTAACAATATTAATATGTTGAAACTTCTTTTGCACAATTAGTCCCAAGGGTGCTACAAGATCCTCTTGCATACCAATTAACACAAACAACAATAATGTCATGCTACAACTTCTTTTGCACAATTAGTCTCAAAGGTGTTACAAAGGTGTTACACAAACAACAGCCACAACAACAATAATGAGAGGCAAGTAAAAGACAGGTAATAATAATATTAACAATATTAATATGTTGAAACTTCTTTTGCAGATTTAGTCTCAAATGTGCTACAAGATCCCCTTGCCTACCAATTAACACAAATAATAATATGCTACAACTTCTTTTGCAGAATTAAGAAAAGCAAGCAAGAAGAGCCAATGCAAGAGCCACTGGTGGACTCCACTTCTCCCTGGATAGCTTTGGAAATTGGGGTCCATGTTGCAAGCTTTGGAAGCTCCACTGGCTTCTTCATCAGGTAGAAGATTTGTACAAGAACAAAACCACACAACTTTTAAAATCACCTTTTGCCTGATGGAGAAGCCAGTGGAGCTTGGAAAGCCAAATGCATCATGCATTTTGGTGCATTTTGGCTGGACTCATCAGAGCAGGGCTGTTCTGTGGATTCTGGAGGTTGCTGTACTTTGGATTTGTCCTCCTTATTTTCTTCTTTCCCTTCCTGCAGTGTGTGTCTCTCTCAGTCTTTTTCCTTCTGCCTGATATATTTTTCCCACATCACAACAGGCACTCACCTCTGCAATGCCATGAGCCACAGACCATTTGCTCTAGACTAGCAGCAAGGAAGGGATCATCACTGTGCTTTTCCCCACCTCCACTTCCACCAAAAAAAGAAATAAAAATGTGGCTCCTTTCTGGCCCTCCAGACTCTATGAGCTTAACTCCATATGTGCCACACCAGACCACACAGGCTTTCTTAAAATTTAAATCCCCAGTAGCTAGGTTTTAACTAGCAATCTTGTTCAATGCAAACAAAACTCCAACACAAAAGCAAAAAGTAGCAACACTGAGAAATGTAATATACTGAGTGTAAATATGCTTAGGTTTGGGGGTTGGGAAATCAAGTATAGTTTGGGTTCATTGGTAAGCAAAGGGATCTTGTAGCACCTGTGAGACTAACTGTGCAAAAGAAGTTGTAACATAATAATTATTATTATTATTATTATTATTATTTGTGTTAATTGTTATGCAAGGGGATCTTGCAGCACCTTTGAGACTAACTGTGCAAGAGAAGCTGTAGCATATTTCATTATTAATATTATTATTTGTGTTAACTGGTGTGCAAGGAGATCTTGTAGACTAATTATGCACAAGAAGTTGTAGCATTATTATTATTATTATTATTTGTGTTAATAGGTATGCAAGGTGATCTTGAGACTAATTGTGCAGAAGAAGTTGTAGCATTATATTATTGTTGTTGTTGTTTTATTGTATTACGTTTTAAAACATAAAAACACGTAAAGCAAAATCACGAAATTACACACATAACACAAAAATCATAACCCTAAACTACAAAACCTAACCCTAAACTAAACTAAACTAAATTGCCTCAGACCACCTTGTCCCCACCCAACTCCCTCCTCCTCCTACCCCAACATATTACGATTAACACAATAAGCACAAACCCTATTAAGACACCCCTATTAGGTGGGAATATCAGTAAGATTTCATAATTTTGTACCTGAGGAAATCGACCAAATCTACCAAAGCTTATTAAAGACTCTCCTCTTCCAGCAGGCCCTACCCAGTTAATTTTAAACAATTAAATTTTAATTGGGATATTTTAATGTTATGCTGGATGATTATAATGTTCTATAATTGACACCACTCAATAGTGTCAAATTGCATTATTTCTACAATGTAGATGTAGATGTACCCTTTCTCTCTGCACTGCTAGAAATTTTGATACGTGAGGAAAATTTATTGTGGTCAACAGGGCTGATGAGGGGAGGTTTATCCATAACTGGTGTATCATAGAAATTCATAGCATAATTGAGCTGGAAGAGACTTCAAGGGCCATCCAGTCCAATTCCATTTTGTCATGCAGAAACCCACAATTAAAGCAACCCGACAGATCTAGACCTTATACTTCTATTGATGTAGCCTAGAACCACATTGGCCTTTTTAGCTGCTGCATCATATTGACTCATGTTGAACTTGTGGTCTGCTAGTGCTAGGACTCTTAGATCCCTTTCACTTGTAGTTGTGTTAAGCCAGGCGTCTCCCTATCCTATCTCTATGCATTTCATTTTTTTTCTGCCTAATTAAAACAACTGGAATTAGTTTATGTGTATTTCTGCAGCAAAAGAGAGGCAACCAGAAGAAATGGTGGAGATCTCTGTCTCAGGGAGGCAGGTTATTAGCAATAATATATCAAGTGGAGCTTTGGTATCTGCTGGGGTTTAGTGCCAGGACTCTCTGTGAATAACAACATCCATGTATCCTACTAAAGTGGTGTGGTGTCCCTTATATAAAATAGCAACATCAAGGTGTTGTTATTTTTAATGTATATACTTTTGGAATATTCTCAAGCCGTGGATAGTTGAATCTGTGGCTAAAGAATCCGTGGATACGGAGAGACAATTGAATACTCAGTTACAAGCAACCACAGGACAACTCACAGCTAAAACATTACAAGACCATACAAGGAAAAAGAAGCATTAGCTGTGGCATCCTTCCCTATTTTCTGTAAGGTTAACATAAAGAAAGACAATTGGATTGACATAATATGCACACAATTATTTTCTATCAGCCAGCCAAGTCTGTCTGAAGAAATGGCCTGACCACAATGACCACATCTTGTTCCTCTAACAATTTATTTTCTGTAAGTCTGAGAGCAGGGAACTGTCTATTTTAATTGATTATATGTACAGCGCTGTATAAATTTATAGCGCTATATAAATAAAGCTTAATAATAACACTAGCAGAAGCCAGGGGCATTGGTAAGGGAATGCGGGGACTACAATCCGTACCAGATAACTCACTGTGTGTGTGTGTGTGTGTGTGTTATACCACTGCTCCTCAAACATCTGCCTTTGGGCAGAAACGAGATGTGGCATTCACTTGCGTCCCTTTACAATGCTGAAGAAATGGTGTGAGTGGAGCAAGACTTAGTGGCAAGTGAAAGGAGAAGACCCAGGTTAAACAAAAACACACAACAATATGTTAGCGTTTAAATTTTAAAAAGAATTAATTTCAATTTTTAATATTATTGTAAACATTTATTTTAAAACATGACATCTTACCAAAGGTTCACTTAAACCGCATGAAACTATTTAAATATAAATGCATGTAGCAAGTTATAGAGTCATAGAGTTGGGAGAGACCTCAAGGTCATCCAGTCCAATCCTATTCTGCCAGGCAGAATCCCGGACAGATGACCATCCAGCCTCTATTTAAAGATCTCCAAGGAAAGAGAGGCCACCACTCCCCAAGGAATTTTTTTCCACTGTCGAACAGCTCTTACTGTCAGGAAGATCCTCCTAATATTTAGGTGGAATCTCTTATCCTCTAGCTTCCATCCATTGTTCTGTGTTCTAGTCTCTGGAGCAGCAGAAAACAAGCTTGCTCCATCCTCAATGTGACATACCTTCAAATACTTAATTAAGGCTATCATATAACCTCTTAACCTTCTCTTGTCCAGGCTAAACATACCCAGCTTCCTAAATCATAGGGCATGTTTTCCAGACCCTTTACCATTTTAGTCACCCTCCTCTGGACACATTCCAATTTGTCAACATCGCTTTTGAATTGTGATGCCCAGAACTGGACATGTATTATAGGGTGAGGCCTGACCAAGGCAGAATAGAGTGGCACTATTACTTCACTTGATCTAGACACTAGACCTCGATGCAGCCTAGATTTTAATTGGCCTTTTTAGCTGCCGCATCACACTGTTGACTCATGTTCAACTTGTGGTCTACTATGATGCCTAGATCCCTTTCACAGGTAGTCTCATTCAGCCAGGTGTCTTCCATCCTCTATCCATGCATTATTTTTTTTCCACCCTAAGTGCAGTACCTTACATTTCTTTATGTTGAAATTAATTTAATTTTGTTAGCTTTGGCCCAGCTTTCTATTCTATTAGGGTCATTTTGAGTTTCGATCCTGTCCTCTGGAGTATTAGCTATTCTCCCCAATTTGGTGTCACCTCCAGATTTGATAAGAATGTGATAAATGTGCGTATTATATTGATATTGTATTGCTCTGAGTTGATAGAGTATGATGGGCAGAGGTGGATTATTTGAATCAGTGTCCGGGTGTGGGGTGGGGGAGAGGGAGCTGATGTGTAAAATACCTATCAGTTACAGGGGGCTTTGACAAACCATATCTGGGTTTTGTGATGATAAGCTGGTTGACACATTCGTACCTTGAAACAGCCCCAGTTTGGCATGGTAAGTCTTCTGGGTTTAGTCCTCTGAATTTATTCCTCTGTAGTTCTACATTTTCAGCTGGTTTTAAAATGACCCAGGCTACATCTGCATTGCAGATATAATCCAGTTTGACACCACTGTAACTGCCATGGTCAGGAATGGGAATAAAGTGGCCCTGTTGAGGTTGCTGGACTGCAGCTCCCAGTATTCCTCAGCAGCGATTAGGGCTACTGGGAGCTACAATCCCACTACATTTGGACAGCCCCAAAATCACATCTTTGCTGTACTGATGGTATTGCAACTATGGTTGCATTGTAGAAGATGTGACCCCTTTGCTATTGACTGACACTCAGTTTTTATATGAATTTATCTGATCAAAATTGCAATGTATAATTGATACAGCAGTCTTAATTTGTTGTGAAAAATGCCTGTTGGATGAATGCACCTCTTTGTACCATGCACCTCAACGGGGCTTTCGTGGTATGTATGATGTTGCTGTGTGACTTCAAGTCCTTTCTGACTTATGGCAACCCTAAGGCCAAGCTATCATGGGGTATTTTTGGCAAGTTTCTTCAGAGGGCCTTGGCCATGGTCATCCCCTGAGGCTGAGACTGTGTGACTTGCAGAAGGCCACTCAGTGGGTATCCATTGCTGAGCCAGGATTCGGATCCTGGTCTCCAAAGTCCAATGTTCAAGCTACTTGACCACTCTATATATGTTATTTGTACCTTTGCAGTATTAGGTGTTGTATAAATTCTGCAATTTTAAACTATTGATTATATTTAATTTAATTTAATTTTTATTTAATTTTATTATGGATAGGAATCAAATTTATCCAATAGAGAAGTGCATCTTATTATACATCTTGAAATGATCGCTGTTGCAGATTTCGTCTTTTTTAAATCCTGTTTTGTCTTGGCTGGGTTTATTTTTATTTTGGCCCTTTTAAAAAAAGGTTTCTCTCCCTGCACCAAATGTGAATAACTTAAGAAACAACACTAGGGCTGCATATGCACTGCAGAAACAATCCAGTTCGACACCGCTTTAACTGCCATGGTGCAATGCTATGGGAGGGTGAGATTTGTTGTTTTGTGCTGCAGCAGCATTCTCTGGCAGAGAAGGCTCAATGTCTCAATTTCCAGAATTGCATGGCATTGAACCGTGAAGTGGTGTCAAACTGGATTGTTTCTGCAGTGCAGATGCAGCCTAGGGATCTTGTGGGTGAACACCATGCTTTTTGCTTGGCCCTCCAAGGGTTAAAAAAAAAAGAGCTGCACTGCCCAGAGAGGCTCAGGAAGATGAAAGGGGGATTCTGTGTTTGTGATTAAAAAAAAAATCAGAGGATAAAAAAAAGTGAAAGTTCCTTCCTGTTTGAATTTCCATCAAAAGGAGATGAATGGAGGAAGGAGCTGAAAAATTGCAAAAATCTGCAATCTGGGAGATGCATCTTGCAGGCCAGCAAGGATAACGGGTGCAATGATGATGAGCAAAGCACAGGTAAGGAGCCAGTCTCAATCCTGGACACTGTGTGCATTCAAAGATCTGGGCTCCAGGCAGAAATGCAACAGGGGTGGCTTTCCTGGTAACAGGCAGAGAGAGAAAGGCAGTGATGGGGAGAGCTTTCCCTGCTGGATTTCTGCCTGTTAAGTCTTTAAAGGCACATGGATCCAGGTCAGAGGAGGCCAAGAACACCTTCTTCTCTCCCAACCAAGGATCTTAAAGCCATGAAAAGAAAGACACTCTTGTTCTAAAGAAACCAGTTAAGCCAATTCCAAAAAATCAGCTTTGTGTCAATACCTTTTCTTAGGCCTGTCAAAAAGAGGCAAAAACAAATTCTGCAGACTTTCAGGGAATCTTGTTTGTTGTGTGCTGTTCATTTTGTTTCCAACTTATGGTGAACCAACCTGTTTTTTAAACTTGCATATTGCATGTTTTATAGTGTTTTAACTTAGACTGCTTCAGATTTGTAAGGAAGGTGGGATATAAATAAACATCATAATAGTAAAAGTAATAACAACGACGACAACAACAACAACGAATATCATGGGGTTTTCTTAAGATTTGTTCAGGGAAGCTCCTTCTGAGGCTGAGAGAGTGTGACTTGCTCATGGTCACCTTTTGGGGTTCCATAGCTGAGCGGGTCACCACTGTACTACATCACGCTGTCATTAGTACACCCACACTGTCAAAATAATGCAGTTTGACATAACTTTAACTGCCATGGCTCCATTTTCCAGAAAACTGAGATCTGCAGTTTTCTGAAGCATTGGTACACTTTGGCAGGGAAGACCCTGTAAACAACAAATTGCAGGCTTCCATAGGATGGAGCTACAGCATTTAAAGTGGTGTCAAACTACATTATTTCTATAGTGTAGATGCACCTTTCTCTTCCTCAGGTACCCCAAATCCAAGTCTGCCTGTTGTCTTAAAACAGAATGGGAGAAATAGTCTGTCACTTTTTCAAACTGGCCTCATTAGGTAGTTAAAAGTATGCCTTTAAGATCAAACTTTTCCTTTGCCTGATTTTTGTACTTCTCAACCTGGTCTTGAAGGTCTTAAATGCTTGTGCAGATTTTTGTGTCTGTCTTTTTGTTGAGTGTGATATGGATTGAGTCTCCCTTATCACAAATGCTAGGGAACAGAACTCTTGTATTTTGGATTTTGGGAATTCTGAAATATTTGCATATACATAATGAGATATCTTGGAGATGAGACCCACGTCTAAACATGAAATGAATTCATGTTTTATATACACCTTATAAGCATAACATGAAGGTAAATTTATGCACAATATTTTTAATAATATTGTGCATGAAACAAAGTCTGTGTACACTGAACCATCAGAAAGCAAAGGTTTCACTGTCATAGCAGCTCATGTGGATGATTTTGAATTTTGGAGTATTTTGCTATTTTATATTACTTGCTATAGCTATTTTGGATTTTTGGAACACAGTACTGTGGAAGGGATACTTATGGCCTGAACAGATAGGCCAAAATAAAGCTGCGTTGGTCACTTTGGAGGTATGCTGTTTAAATGATGCATGTGTTCTAAGACGCCAGACGCCGCACCAAAGCTGCGCTCCAGTTCTGAGGACTGGAGTGCAGCTTTGGCGCAGTTTCTGGCCTCTTTAAGATGTGTGTGTCATTTAAACAGCATACCTCTAAATTACCCGAAGCAATCTGCCTTAAGCAGTTTTAAATCAGGAGCTGAAAACTTGTACCCTTCCAAAGATTGTTGAACTGCAGTTACCAGCATTTCTCACAACTGGCTGGGCTGGCAGGGATTTCTGGAAATTGTAGTTCAACAGTGTTGACTGCATATACTCATATATACGTGGACAAATTTTAGTTAAAAACTGACCCCAAAAATCCTGAGTCAACTTATCAATGTAAGTCAATATAAGTATTATATTTTAACTCTTATTTTAAAAAGGAATCATCCTCTGGTGAAAGGCAAGAATATAATCTGCCCTGGAAGCACTGACTCCCCTATACTGTACTCTCTCATCCGTCCAACCTTTAAGGTAAGCGCAAACTGTTATTTCACCTGCTGGGATTTTGTAAGATCTTTCGCATTGTTTTCTGTTGCTTCATCCTTTACATCCTTTGTTACATTCCCCTAGGTTTTACCCTCAATTTGGCCCCCAAACCTGCCCATGACTTATACATGAAGTTGATATATAGTTGAGTATATTCGGTACACTCTCTCCTCCAACAGAGTCTGGAGGGCCACATGTCCTCTCTTCTTTTAACAGGAGACTGCAAAAACTCAGAGAGGAAAGGAGCATTGCTAGTTTTGATGAGAACTGCATGGAACTTCCATCTTCAAGAGCAGCAGGCTTTCCAGTGGAATCTGGCTTTTCAGATTGAGAAACAAGGGTACCCCCCAGATTCCTCCTTCCAAGAACAAAGACATATTTTATTGGGTAGTTCTTTGGCATGTAAGTAGATGTATCTGCACTACACAGTTATAGCACTATGATTCTACTTTAACTGCCATGACACCATCCTATGGAATATTGGGGCTCGTACTTTGGGCAGGGACTTACAAATCTCTGCTAAAGAACACTGGTGCTGTGGTTCTCAAACTCTCATCCTCCAGATGTTTTGGACTTGGATTTCTAGAAATATCAGCCAGTGTGGCCAGTGACTCTAGAATTCTGAGAACTGACGTTGCAAACATCTGGAGGCCAGAGTTTGAGAATAACTTTCCTAGTGTACTCTCTTAGACTTCATTTCTTACAAAGAAGAATTGAATATTAAATCAGGATACATTGGGAATTCTGTGTTAGGGGAGAAGACTCAAACTCTGTAGTAGAGAATGCTAAGTTGTTAATCAAACTACAAATCCCAGCATTCCATAGGATGGCAGTTAAAGTGGTATGAAACTGGTACAAATTTGCAGTGTGGCTACACCCTGTTGCTGAAGAGGGTTTAACTACTTGGAGCCTAGCTCCATCTTGTTGAATTGTTTGGTTGTAACCTTTCAGTCAAGGGGGGAAGCCTTCTACAAAAGTTCAGGAGACATATTGATCCTCAGATCTACTTTTAAAAGCAGAATTTCTCACAGGGAGAGTACACTGGAAAGGCATTATTTAATAATGTTATGACTATTATTATATAATATTGCCATTAATAATTAGCCATTTAAATGTTTTTTTCCAGAATAGTTACAGATCATTAGTATTTTGAACATTTTGGGGGGCAATTGGTTACTATTTTGGACATAGACATTCGGGCCACCTGATTATTTATTTGTTACATTTATATTTAATTTTTACTCCCATGAGCTCATGGCAGCATGCAGGGTTCATGTCCTCTTTTCCTTATCAACACAACCCTGTGGGGTAGATCAGGCTGGTGGATTAAGAGAGAAGGCGGGGAGGAAGACCTGCCTAAGATTATCCAGGTTATTCATGGCTCAGTGGACACTGGAACCTGGTTCTCCTATTCCAACACTTTAAATACTCCAAAATATGATTGGGAATTTTATTTATATATTTACACATGTGCATGCATACACAGACAGCCTTTCTGTTTTCATTATATTTATTATCCACATATAGGTTATATTTCTATCCTACCTTTCCTCCAGTAAGTTCATGGTGGTTTATGTCACTCTCTTCCTCCCCACTTTTATTCTCACAACAACTTTGTAAGGTAAGTCAGGATGAGAGAGCATGACTGGTCCAAGGTCACCTGCTGAATTTTATGGCTTAAGCCCAGATCTTCCAAATCCTAGCTAGGTTAACATGCTAACATGGGATGGCCAACAGAGCACACCCCATGATCCTCTCCATGGGAGGTTGCACTCTTGGTGCAACCAGAAGTGATCTCACCGCATTTCCAGTTCTGGTAAATGGCCCAAATATTACATTGTGAGGGGTGAATAGGGGTCAGCACGCCTGAAGTGCAATGGATGAGCCCCACCCTGGGAAAACTACCTTTGTGATCATGGTGTCTTCCCTTCCAGGTAAGAAACCCAAAATAACAGTTATTTATGGGAGCTGGGGAGGGGTGGAGTTTATAATGCTTTTTGGCCAACTTTTTCAAAAAAATTTCAATGCTTCATAGAGAGCTTCAAGGGCAGCCAAATGGGACCAGATATCTTGTCCAAAATGTCAAATACACAAACACACTCTGTGTGTGTGTATTATACATATAATATATATGGTCGTTTAATTTTTATTGTTCTAAGGTGTTTTAGTATTTTTAACTACAGTGGGACATTGTTATGTGCTGGGGTTTGGTTCCAGGATCCCCGCAGATAACCAAATCCGTGGATGCCCAAGTCCCATTAAATATAATGGCAGAGCCAAATGATGTCCCTTATATAAAATGGAAAATCAAGGTTTGCTATTTGAATTCATATTTCGTTTGAATATTTCCAAGCTGTTGCTGCTTGAATCCGTGGATAAAAAATCTGTGGATAAGGAGGGCAAACTATATTTTAATATATACTGTTTTTAAGTGCTTTTATCATTTTGATTGCATTTTATTATTTTAATGAGTGATGTTTATTTCTATTTTGATGTGCACTTGTGTGTTTTTAATTGTACTATTTTAATTTGTAAGCTGCTTTGTGTCCCAATTTTGGAAGAAAGCAGGATTTAATTAAATATAATAATAAATAATTTCTGTTTATCTTCCTCCACACCAGAGAGAGAAGCTGCTCACTCATTAGAACATCTACTTAACCATCTGTTGTTGTATAGACCCACTGAGAATTGCCCATCAACTTACACGGAAAGTTGTTCTGGAGTCCTACGAATAAGGGGGACAGTTGACAAAAGAGAAAGAAGGAGTAGAAAAGGAGGCTGACCTCATATTAGGTCAACCCAGGCCCAGAACAAAATGGCTACCAAGGAAGGAACACAGTCGGGCTTTGGCCTGCGGTTTCATGCAGAGCTTGAACAAGGGGTCCATCGGCGTATTAAAACAGAGGAAGAGGATCCATCGTATCCCCCGCCAGGGATGGGATGGGAGCAAGCTCCCCACATCACCCAGGTGGGAAGTATCCGGGAGTTCTTGGAAATGCCACGTGTGGATCAGGAAACCGAAGACAGACTCCAGCAGTGCTGGGAAACCCAGTGGCAGGAGTTTCTGACAACACTGGAATACCCTCCATTGCAGTTAGAGCCGTGTCTGCTCTTGGAAGACTCCACACCATGGGACAACACTAAAGCCTTCCTGACCTCTTTTGAGCAAGTGGCTGAGGCCTGCCGGTGGCCCCGAGAAGACTGGATGGCCCGCCTCCTGCCGGCCCTCAGTGGGGAAGCTGAACAGATATTCAGCAACCTAGATCCCCGAGAACGGATTGACTACGACAGGGTGAAGGCGGCCCTCTTGCGAGGGGATGCCATTGCCCGGGAGAGGCAACGCCAGAATTTCCGGTGTTTCTGCTACCAAGAGGACCAGGGACCCCGAAGGGTCTACAGCCAACTCCAGAAGTTCTGCCAACAGTGGCTGAAAGTGGATAGGTCAACCAAGGAGCAGATCCTGGAACTGGTGGTCCTGGAGCAGTTCCTGGCCATCCTGCCCCTGGAGATGCAGAGTTGGGTGAAGGAGCACAGCCCGGAAACCTCCTCCCAGGCAGTGGCCCTAGCTGAGGATTTCCTGCTGAGGCGGCAAGGGGAAGAGAATGGGGAAGAAGAGGTGAGAGCTGGTTGTCTCAACCTTTGACCCAGGGTGATATGGATATGGTTGATACCTTAGGTGGCTGTAAAGGGGGACAGAGATGGGACTACTAATGGCTATTGACCATCACAAGTATATCCTTCTAATCCAAGAGCCAGTGTTGGTCTTTGTATCCATTGCTGGGAGAGAAGTGTTGCACTCATCTCATGTTGCTGGGCTTCTTCCCATAGGTGACTGGTTGGCCACTGTGGGAAAAGAATGCTGGGGTATACAGTCCCTTGATCTGATCAAGCAGTTCTCTTTATATGTTCTTATATTCATATGATTCCTTAAGTGCTGGAGCAGCAGGTAGCATCTCTGTGTGTTTTGCCTCTGCTGTAGCTTTTGCTTCCCAAAAGTCCAGATCCTTTGACAGCACACTTGAAGTTCAAAGTAAAACCCAGAATGGAGGCACCATACCACTGAAATGGAAACCACCACCTTGCCACTTCTTGTCACATTTATTACCCTGGACAGGGAGGCCTGCTGAACCTGTTCAACTATAGCTAAAAACAAGCTGAAATTCTTCTATCACTTATGATAATTTTAATATTCCTTCTTCTCCCCACACTCCTCTACCCTCATCTTTCCCCTTAAGGGGTGGACAACCTGTGGGCTGTGAAGTTGAAGGCTTTGGGAGGAGTGATTTCCATGTTAATCTCTGTATTGTTCCATTGTTGAATGGCAAGGTCTCTGGATTGGAGGATATGCAAGGAAGATTTGTATCTGTTCAATTAGATGTGGATTGCTTGCTCTGACTCTGGCTGGTTTTCAATTGCATTTGCTGGGTCTTGATTTTAGTGATTTTCAGGACTGGTAGCTTGTGGACTGTTAGTTGCTTTTGTTGAGATTTCAGCTTTCTCCACATCCAAGTAAGATAACCAGTGGTCAGGGATGGTGAGATTTGTAGTTCAGTATCTGTAGGATCTCAGCTTCCTAATGAAAGAGAAAGAAAGACAGAGAGACAGACGGGGGACAGCTTATTTCCTGATTCTTTTTCTGTGGCAGTAAGCCACAGAACTCGGTGAAACTTACATTTGTATACTCAATAGGACTTCTGTCTGACTGGATTATATATTGTGAAGCATCTGCTTTGGGGAGTCTTGAAAGAACATCCAATATTACCAGTTACAGTAGGCCCGCTGCACCAGTAGACTACTGATCTATAGATTAGAGTGTCTATGGCTTGCCACAGCCCATATTATTCAGTGGTGGTGCATGCACGTGAATGTACTTATGTGAAATAATATGGGGTGCGACTGTCCATGTTTTTTTCCCATCTGCAGGGAGCCCTGGAAACAAACCTCTGCGAATGGAAAGGATCCAGCATATTTAATATACAGGTGAGTCTCCCTTATCCAAAATGCTTGGTACTAGAAGTGAATTTTTGATTTTATTTGGATTTTGGAATACCTTTATTTGCAAATACATAATGAGATATCTTGGAAATGGCACCCAAGTCTCAATAGAAAATTCATTTATGTTTCATATATACCTTATGCACATAGCCTGAATGTAATGTTACACAACATTTTTAATACTTTTGTGCATGAAACAAAGAGTGTGTACATTAAACCATCATAAAACAAAGGTTTCACTGTCTCAGCCAGTCATGAAAAATGTTTTGGTTTTTGGAATATTTCAGAATTCTGTAGGATAGAGTCATGGCAGTTAAAGTGGTGCCAAGCTGCTTTAATTTTGCAGTGTGGGTACATCCATAAACAACACAAGTACTGTAGCAAACAAATTAGATACAAGGCTGGAGAGAGATGAACAAGCAGGACTACTATAGCTACTACCTTGAAGGTGGAAGCAGGTGCCTGATGGCAAAAAGATGCAAGACTGGAGAGAGTCTGAGGATCTGTGGCTCTTCAGTGAAATGTTGGGAATCCAAGCATAGCGCTCAGTGCAAATCTATGCCATCCACCATTTCTCTCCAGCTTTGCTATAAAAGTAGATAAATTTTACACTACTTCCAAAATCCAAAAAAATATCAGTGAATTTGCTCCCAAGCATTTCAGAGAAGGGATTCTCAATTCATAGTAGTCCTTCTGCAGGGCTGGTGGATTAACTGTACTTCATAGCTTATAACTCTTAGAAGAGGCCCACTGGAATGGCTGACAATTGAAGGAACAACCTTCAGAGAGGAGTCTAGTCTTAGCCAGTCCTGCCTGGGGATGCCAGTCACAAAATCCAGTTGAAGAAAGGTATTACCATCCCATTCAAGGCTGTGTTTGACATTGCTTTTGAGGTCAACTTCACTTTCTCAAAGCCAGGGCACAGGGTGATAGGCAGCCGATTTGGGATGTCAGGAAAAGGTTGCTAACTGTTAGATGTGTATGCTGAGCACAGCTCAGGACCAGGTTATCTGAAAGATTGTATTCTCCCATATGAACCTGCCTATGTCTTGAAATCTTCAGGGAAAGCTCTTCTCTCTGTCTCACCACTGTCACAAGTGCATTTAGTGGGAACACAGGAGAGGGCCTCCACAGTGGCTTCCCCCAGGCTTTGGAACACCCTTCCTAAACAGGGTTGTCATTTATTAATTATTATTTTTATGTATATCCTGCCTCTCTCCCGATAATGGGACTCAAGGTGGCTAACACCGTTGTTTTGTTGTTAACTGCCCTCGAGTCAACTTTGACTCATGGTGACCCTGTGGATGAGACATCTCCAAGCCCTCTGTCCTTAACCTCTCTGCTCAGGTCCTATAGGCCCAGGCCCTTGTCTTCCCTGATCGAATCTACCCATCTGGCATGTGGTCTTCCTCTCTTTCTGTTGCCTTCTACTTTTCCTACAATTATTTTCTTTTTCTAATGAGTCCTGTCTTCTCATGATGTGGCCAAAGAAGGACAGCCTCAATTTAGTCATATTGGCTTCCAGGGACAGTTCTGGCTTAATGTATTCTGTGACCCATTTGTTTATCTTTTTGGCCTCAGCACTCTTCTCCAGCACATCTCAAATGATATTTTAAAACAATACAAACTAAAACTACTGTTGTTGTGGTTTTGTGCCTTCAAGTCATTTCTGACTTATGATGAGCCTAAGGCTATCCTATTCTTACCCTATCATGGGATTTTTTTGGCAGGTTTCTTCAGAGGGGTTTGCCATTGCCATACTTTGAGGCAAAGAGAGTATCACTTAACCAGGGTCACCGAGTGGGTTTCATGGCCAAGCAGAGAGTGGGTTTCATGACCAAGCAGATCTTGGTTTCCAGAGAGAGTTCTGGCCTGATGTATTCTATGACCCATTTGTTTGTCTTTTTGGCCATCCACAGTATCCTCAGCACTCTTCTCCAGCACCACATCTCAAACTACCACTATACCAAAGTCATTAATAAACGTATAAATAAAAGAGTTATTTTAAAAAGCTATTAAGCAGTTTATAAAGTTAAAACATTAAAAATTAAAAATCATTAAAAGAACATGCACAGACTTCAGAAGCAGCCCCACACAGCATTAAAACCCAACCCCAGTGAGTTTGTAAAAGCCTGATGGCATGAAAATGTTTGGACTTGCTGGCATAAGGAGAGCAGGGACAAATTATACAAATTGAAAAATGTCCATTAACATTGGAAAAGTAGGGGGAAAGGTTAGATCCATTGGATCTGTATCAACTCTGGTGTCCAAGTCAGAGCAAAGGACCTTTCATGATGTTCTGTGCTGTTTATTCCTAGCTTTCTTTTTGGCATTCATTCTTTTGACTGCTTTTAATTCTATTGTTAGTTCATGTTTCATGACAAGAATTTCCTAGTTGAATCTTAATATTTGTAAACTGCCTTGAGTTCCAGACAGGAAAAAGACAGGAAAGAAGAAGAAAAAGGAGAAACCATTGTTGGATTTTGATTGTCAGGGAACAAGGGAGATGTGCTTATGGGATTTTGGACCTTAGGTGACAAAGTAATTATACTGACTTTGGGTACTATGTACTTGGTTTAGGTCGGTGAATAGGCACCAGATACATGGTGGCCCTATACATCTCTACTTCCCAATCCTTCACTGGGACTTTAATCGTTTTCTTTCAGGATCTGGGACCCATTGAGGAGGTGGCTCTCTATTTCTCTGGGGATGAGGAATCTCCATCAAACAACGAACAGAAACAAGGCCTCAGAGAGAACAACCAGCTCACTGATGGAGACACTAGCTCTCTGGGTAAGGATTACTTGACTGTAGTCTCTGTTCTGATTAATGTTTGAATCAAGATATAAGAACTGTTTGACTATTTAAAATTTCTCATTATCTAGGATAAATTTTGTAGATCTTCCATGGTCATTATTTTGTTTTCTTAATGTTCAGCATCAAGCACTTTCCTCCTTGACCCTCAAACAAAGTCCTACTCCCACCCCTGGTGCCACTGTATGGGGAATGAAGGCTGAAACACTGAAGCAAAAAGCCTCAGTTAGAGTCCCTCTTGCCTCATGCACACATACACACACTGAAGGAGCCTCCAAGTTTTACTCTAAACTTATGCACGGATCATGGCAAAACCCATAATTTTGCCCCAAAACATGCCCTTGACTTATACATGAGGTCGACTTAGAATCATAGAATCATAGAGTTGGAAGAGACCACAAGGGCCATCCAGTCCAACCCCCTGCCATGCAAATACTCCCAGTCAAAGCATCCCCGACAGATGGCCATCCAGCCTCTGCTTAAAGACCTCCAAGGAAGGAGACTCCACCACACTCTGGGGGAGTGTGTTCCACTGTCGAACAGCCCTTACTGTCAGGAAGTTCTTCCTAATGTTGAGGTGGAATCTCTTTCCCTGGAGCTTGCATCCATTATTCTGGGTCCTGTTCTCTTGAGCAGCAGAAAACAAGCTTGCTCCCTCCTCAATGTGACATCCCTTCAAGTATTTAAACAGGGCTATCATATCACCTCTTAACCTTCTCTTCTCTAGGCTAAACATTCCCAGCTCCCTAAGGCGTTCCTCTTAGGTCATGGTTTCCAGACCCTTCACCATTTTAGTTGCCCTCCTTTGGACTCGCTCCAGTTTCTCCACGTCCTTTTTGAATTGTGGTGCCCAGAACTGGACACAGTATTCCATGTGGGGCCTGACCAAAGCAGAATAGAGTGGCACTATTACTTCCCTTGATCTAGACACCATACTTCTATTGATGCAACCTAAAATTGTATTGGCCTTTTTAGCTGCTGCATCACACTGTTGACTCATGTTCAACTTATGGTCTACTTGGACTGCTAGATCCTTTTCACATGTGGTCTCATTCAGCCAGATGTCCCCCATCCTATATCTGTGCATTTCATTTTTCCTCCCTAAGTGCAGAACCTTACATTTCTCTGTGTTGAATTTCATTTTGTTAGCTTTGGCCCAGCTTTCTAGTCTATTCAGGTCATTTTGAATTTTGATCCTGCCCTCTGAGGTATTAGCTACTCCTCCTAATTTGGTGTCGTCTGCAACTTATAGTTGAGTATCTACGGTAGACAATTGCAATGCACTCTAGGTGGAGCTGCCCTTGGAAGGCAACTCAGAAACTGCAGCTAGTGCCAAATGCAGTAGCTAGACTACTGGAACTCCATTCAGAAGCCAAATGACATCAGTTCTGAAACAATGCACTGGCTTCCAATACATTTTCACTCTGAATTCAGGGTGCTAGTGATAACATTTGAAGCCTTAAATGGCTTGAGACTTCGGTACTTGAGGGAGTGCCTCTTTATATGCCATATACACTCGTATGTAACTCAACTTCATGTATAAGTTTATGGCAGGTTTTGGAGCAAAAATTATTTCTGTTGATATGTTGTGGTTATTGTGTGCCTGACTTATGGTTGCCCTAAGGCAAACCTATCACTGTGTGTTTTCTTGGCAAGTTTCTTCAGATGGAGGTTACCATTGCCATCCTTTAAAGCTGAGAGAGTGTGACTTGCTCAAGGTCACCAAGTGAGTTTCCATGGTTGAGACGGGATTTGAACCCTTGTTTCCAGAGTCATACTCCAGTGCTCAAATCGCTACACCATGCTGGCTTTCTTTTGATATGACTTGCGGATAAGTTGATGGTAATACCCAGGGCCATGTGGCAAAAGATGTAAAAAACAAAGCTAAGGAAAATGATGTCAGAAACTTAGCGACTCCTGGCTAGCATAAACTGTGCTCCCCCTAAAGGCTGGATGGATGAGGGGGAATCTACGGTATGTGGTGTCTGTGTGATATTGGGGGAGATGATCAGGCACAGGTGGGACTAAGAAAATATGGGCATGTCAAAAAAAAAAGCAAGAGTTAAGGTATAGTATGAACTTTTATCAAAATACAAGAACCATTCCCTTCTCGGAGTAGAGTATCAAAAGGCAACAGCTTAGTCTGCCCAAGGAGAGACTAGAAGAAGAACCAACCCCTTCTACTCTCTTGGTGCTACTTTGAGGGGAAGCACCAAAGAGCTGCCACTATTTTCCTGCCTAGGCATTCAAAAATGCCAGAAAAAGTGGCATGGCATACAGGGGCTTGGTGTGTCTTCTAGGTTCTCCCAGGACAGACAAAGCTCTCGCCTTTCACCACTGTACTCAGAGTAAGGGATAACTTTCTTTTTTGATAAGAGTTAAGGTACAGTACTTATATTGACCTGTGGATAAGTCTACCCAGGTATTTTGGGATCAATTTTTAAACTAAAATTTCTAGACTTATACATGGGTATACACAATATATGCCTGCTCAAGAATTTAGGTCTTGAGAGTCCCTCCTATCTGCCCCACCAGTAGGGGAAATAGAATTTGGAGGATATGGGAGAGAGCCTTCTATGTAGTGCCACTCCAATTGTGGAGTACTCTTCCCCTGGATTGGTGTCAACCAATTATTTTGGTGCAAAGCAAAAACCTGGTTTTTATTTAAAGCCTTTGGACCTTTGGATGTATAGTAGAGCCAGTATGGTGTAGCGGTTTGATTGTTGGACTATGATTCTGGACATAGAAATTGAATCCCTACTCAACCTTGGAAACCCACTTGGTGACCTTGGGCAAGTCACACCCTCTCAGCTTCAGGAGAAGGCAAAGGCTCTCTGAACAAATCCTGCTAAGAAAACCCTGTGATAGATTTGCCTTAGGATCACCAAGTCGTATATTAAAGTATATGGAATTGTGACAGCTTATAGCTTTTAGCAATAATGTTTCATTTCACAACAACAGTAGGTATATTTCAGAGGAAGGAACTGACAAAACTATTGCTGAGTATTCCTTGCCTAAGAAAACCCTATGAAATTCATGGGGTTGCCATATGTTGACAGGCAACTTGAAGGGACATACAGAGATGTACGCACAGTCACCAAAAGATGAGCAGCTTTCCCAGATGGTTGGCTGATATGGGGAGCAGGAGGCTGGGCTAAATGTTTTGCTGGTCCAATCCAACAGGGATCTTGCTTATGTTCTTATATCATGCATAATGTTTCCTCTTTGTTTCAGAAGGTGAAGAAGACTGGATGACTGACAATGAAGAGGAGCCATCCCAGGCAGAAGGCTTAGCCCCAGTCTATCGAAACAGGTTCCCAAGGTTCGGGCCTCCAGAAGACAAGATTTCCAATTCTGATGAGCAGGAAGATACTTCTGAAGGTTTGCACCAAACAGAGAGTGAAAAGGAAAATAAAGTACCAGAGAAAGCAGAAATGTCTGTCCTTTGGGAGGGAGATGAAATCCTTCATGAGGCTAGAACAATACAGAGCATCCAGAAAGAGAAGAGAAAAGATGTATGGAAGGTTGATGGGTGGAACTTCAGGGAGAGGTCTGGCGTTATTAAATGTGAAACAGCCAACATGTATAAATGCTCTGATGGTGGTCAGAGCTTCAGTGTGATTTCCCATAAAGTAAATAATGGAGAAGAGAAGCCACACAGTTGCTCAGAGTGTGGGAAGGCCTTTATTGCCAAAGCACACCTTATTATTCATCAGAGAATCCATACTGGAGAGAAGCCGTTTAAATGTTTGGCCTGTGGGAAGACTTTTGCTCAGCGTTCTAACCTTACCGTCCATCAAAGAATTCATACAGGAGCGAAGCCGTTCCAGTGTTCTGACTGTGGGAAGAGTTTCTGTTCTAGCACCAACCTTGCCAAACATCAGAGCATCCATGTTCAGGGGAACCCCTATACATGCTTAGATTGTGATAAAACCTTCAAGATATACTCTCATTTTATCGCCCATAAGAAGATGCATGCAAAAAGAACACATAAATGTTCACACTGTGGTAAATGTTTCCTTGCTGCTTCACACTTGATAATTCATCAGCGAATTCACACTGGAGAGAAACCTTTCAAATGCTTGGAATGTGGGAAAAGATTCAGTCAGAATGCTCACCTTAGTGTTCATAAGCAAATTCACAAAAGAGTAAAGTCATTCAAGTGTTCCAGCTGTGGAGAAAGCTTCGGTTCCAGGGTGACTCTAATACAACATCAAAGAAGTCACAAAAGGGAGCATCCTTATCAGTGCTCTGAGTGTGGGAAAACCTTCAGAACGAATGCCCATCTCACTGCTCATAAGAGGAACCACATTGCCAGGAAACCAAATAAGTGCTCATACTGTGGAAAGTCTTTCTTTACCAAATCCTACCTTATCATCCACCAGAGGATCCACACTGGAGAGAGACCATATAAATGCTTGACCTGTGGGAAAGGCTTCAGCCAGAGTTCACACCTGAGTGCTCACGAACGAACACACAAAGGACAAAGTTTCAATTCTACCACAGACCTTATTAAACATCAAAGGATTAATAAAGGAGAGGAGTCTTATATATGTACTGAGTGTGGGAAGAGCTTCAGAGTGCATTCTCACCTTATTGCTCACAAAAGAATCCATGAAACAAAGAAGCCACATAAGTGTTCATATTGTGGGAAAGTCTTCATTGCTAAATCGTACCTTATTGTCCACCTGAGAATTCACACTGGAGAAAGACCATTCAAATGCCTAACCTGCGGGAAGAGATTCATACAGAGTGCACACCTTACAGTTCATGAAAGAACCCACACAAGGAAAAAACCATTTCAGTGTTCAGACTGCGGGAAAAGCTTCCGAGTGAAGTCCCGCCTTATCTCACACAAAAGAATCCATGAAACAAAGAAACCCCAGAAACCCCAGAAACCCCATACGTGTTCCTACTGCAATAAATCTTTTATTTTTAGATCTTATCTTATCATACATGAGAGGATGCACACAGGTGAGAGACCCTTCAAATGTCTTGCCTGTGGCAAAAGCTTTACTCAGCGTTCACACCTTAATGTTCATCAAAGAACTCATGTGGGAAAGAAGCCATTCCAGTGCCATACATGTGGCAAAAGCTTTACTCAGCATTCACACCTTAATGTTCATCAAAAAACTCATGTGGGAAAGAAGCCATTCCAGTGCTCTGAATGCGGGAAAAGCTTTCGAGTAAACTCTCAGCTTATTGCCCACAAAAAAATCCACACAGTAAACGATCCAAATAATAATAAATGCTTGGACTGTGGAAAGACTTTCATTTCCAAATCATACCTTGTCATTCATCAAAGAATCCACACAGGGGAGAGACCCTACAAATGTACAGTCTGCGGGAAA
This sequence comes from Urosaurus nigricauda, assembly GCA_034509955.1. Taxonomy (NCBI): domain Eukaryota; kingdom Metazoa; phylum Chordata; class Lepidosauria; order Squamata; family Phrynosomatidae; genus Urosaurus; species Urosaurus nigricauda. The sequence goes on along the minus strand of JAOEGL010000002.1, from coordinate 321,399,316 downwards.
TCTTTCAACCAGAGTTCTCACCTAACAGTCCATCAAAAAACACATCAGGGAATGAAGTTGTTTCAGTGTTCTAACTGTGGTGAAAATTTCACTTCTCAGCTGAAGCTTCTCAAGCATCAGAGAATCCATATGAAAGAGGACCAATTTCCATGCCTGGAGTGTGGGAAATCCTTTGTCACCAAGTCCCAGTTTGAGATACATCAGAGATGCCACACTGGGGAGAGACCATATAAATGCTTGGATTGTGGGAAGGGATTCAGCCAGAGTTCAAACCTCATTAGGCATCAAAGGATTCACTCAGGGGACAATCCTTTTAAATGTTCAGACTGTGGGAAAAGCTTCTGTTCATCTGAGAATCTTATTAAGCATCAGAGAATCCACTCATAAATGAATGAGATTCTATTTGTGCTCAAACACTTAAGGAAGGCTATTGAAGTGACTTCTTCAGCAAATTACATTTTATCATGCATAGGGAAAGGAGAAACTATACATGAGGAAACATCCCAATGCTGCTTTGAGAGTTTCTGCCATGACTTGAGAATTAGCTACTCATCAGAGAATCCATGAAGGAGACAACTGACAGAGATGTTCCAACGCAACAAAACCTCCTACAGGAGCACAGAAAGATCTCCTGAGATATTCACAGTCAAAACTTGAACCCACAGCACCTAGGAACTGAGGGATGTCAGGGTGGTTCAGTCTTTGACCAGGAGAGAAAACTAGAAGGAAACCACGTAAACCAGCATGGATACCTCTTGACAACAGGATGCAGAAAAAGTTACAAGGAACTTCCTGGCCTCTGTAAAAAAAATTCCAGGTCACTCACACGCAGACACACACACACTTTTCTCATAGTGACAGAACTGCCTTTGCTTGTGTGTTGTGCTCTTTTATTGCCATCTTGACAAAAGGCTGTGTCCAAACTCCTACACAGGTGGTAAACCTGCAACACTTTTTTGGACTGCAATCCCTAGAATCCGTCACCCGGCCTAGTGCTAGGGGGATCCTGGGAGTTAGAGGAGTCTGTGAATTGTAGGTTTTTTTTAAAAAGGGAAAAAAATCAGTTCTGGGAAACACAAGAACTTTGGGCCATGAAAATTGTCTCTCTAACCCAGGGCTAGACTTATAGTTCGTCAATGTCTTGCTTTCTAAGGCAGAGAAAGGTCTTTCATGACATCTGCTGTCTGATCCCCATTTTTTGTACCTGGTACCTTTAGTACAGAAACCATCTGCTGTACCGTTAAGTTCTGAAATTTTCTATGACAGCTGAAACCTGTAACACTGCGCACAAAGGAAAGATTGACTCAGATTGTTGAAACCACCACCACCAGAAACTCTACACAGGAGAGAAGCCATATTATCACTTAGGATGTCGCAACAGCTCTAGTTTTAGTAACTAAGTGAGGACCTACACACCTGAGTGAAACCATTCCAGTGTTGTTCTTTACCTAGATGAGGAACTCTTGGTCCTCCACAGCCCTTTCATACTCCATAATGATACCACTGCAATTCCACTTTAACTGCCATGGTTCTACCCTACAGGATCCTGGGACTGGTTGTTTCCATGAGGTCTTCTGAATTCTCAGCCTGAGAGCACTAGCATTTCCCGGACCTAGAAATCTCCAAATTCCTGTGGATGTTGCCATGACCGTTAAAGTGGAATCATGGTATTATATCTGTGGATCATAAAAGGGACCCAGCTTTTTTTTCCCTCCCCTAAGTCCCACTTGCTCCATCCCCTGCTGCCAATGTGAAGGGTCTATGGGAGTTACCAAGCATTAAATATTTGGAGGTTCGTAGGTTATATTTTGATGGCCTGTTAGATGTCATAAACACCAGACAGAACTCGTATGCTGCATAAGGAGCTGAACACTTTGTTTAAGATGAGAGAAACGTCTTTTGTTTAAATACCACTTGTCCGATCAACAGAGGGCTATTAGTCCCCAAGATAATATTGGGGGTGAAAATAGGTAATGTTTTTCATGGTTTGCTGATGAGGAGGACTTTTGTTTGACTGAATGATACATGCACATTCTTAGTAGCTGAGAGGACTGTTCCCAGACAAAGCTCACAGATGTGCTACCCGACTAGAGGATAAATTCTGTAGGAAGATTTGTTTCTCGGATGGTGAAGCGGGTAGATCTTCCTATTTCTACAATTCTTGATGGCAAATCCCTTCTTCTTTAGTCTTTAATATCAGAGTTTGATACCAGAGCTTGGTACTGATACTTTCCAACTGTCCTGATTTGGCAGGGAAAGTCCCAGTTACTTCTCTGCCATCCCACTATTTCCAGCTGCTTTTACGGTAAAAGGTCACAGTTTCTCTTTCTCCTTCCCAGTGTCCCAGTTTTAATCTGTAATATGTTGGAGGGTATGGATACTTCACCATTCACTTTCATCAAGGCAAGGCAAGATGGCTGTGCAGGGCCAGTGCACTTCCATCTTGGTTTCTTGATCTGGGTCTTATGGTTGGTTACCTAGGTTGCTGCCCATTTGGTGTGTGTCCCTGCATGGAACATAACGCATAGATGATGGAATTGCAAAACTGGTTGAAGAAAAAAATATGAAAAGACAGGGTATATAGGAAAACTATTATGGCCACTTCTAGGCCAAGAGTATCATCTCAGACTGTAGCTTCACAGCCAACCCTTCCTTTTTGCCATGTTATACCCTGTCCTTTCCTATAGAATGAATATGGAGAAGTCTCTTGTTGCCTCTTTAAGAAAGCCTTTCTATACAGAGGCTCGTCTTTTCTGCACTTCTCATTTTAAGTGTCAGAATTTATATTCGGTGGTGGTGGGGGGGACCAAGATTGGGGAGAGTCTGTGCTTTCCAAACTTGGCAATGCCATCTGGAGTTGGGTGGAAGGAATTAGATGTCAGGTTGAACTATGTTCCTGGATATAAGGTCAGACCATCAATGTGATATGAAGGCCATGGATCTTGACTAAAAGTCAGCCCTTTTTTCTCAAAATAGGGAATGGGTTGCCTTAACCTTGCGTGGGACAGTCAGCACCATAGAAAGTGTCCGCTGTATTACCAAGTACAGTGGCCTCTTCACATTTGCTAGCGTTAGGGGTGCAAGATCCCTGTGAAATTGAGGCAAATAAAGACCACTATTTTTTTTTTAAATCATGGAGAACATCTCTCTAGGAATCTCTAGGTCCTCCAGAAAGACTCTGTGGCTAATATCTGGCAGATGTTGGCCACAGAATTGCTCTGGAGGACCTACAGATGCCTAGAGAAGTGTTCTCCTTAGGAACTTCTAGGTATTCCAGAGTAACTCTATGGCCAACATCTGGCAGAGTCACACTGGAGGATCTAGAGATTCCTAGAGAGAACATATTAATTAAATCTGTCAATAATTAAATCCCACAAAAGTTAAAGTGGTGAATGTTGAGGGCCATGGAAGTAGATCTGAGTGCAAAAAATGAAATGGAAGCAAAGGTCTGGACTGTCCCACCCATACAATGGCACAGAGGTCTCCTCTATGACTTGGGAATATAGACGGCAAAATCCAACACATCTACATAGAGTAAATCCACTGGAATGAATGGGGCTTGTTCATCACAGCTGTATCTGCACTGCAGTTTGGTATCACTTTAACCACTATGACTCAGTGCTATGGAATTCTGGACAAAAGTACAAATCCCAGAATTTCATAACCTCGAGCCATGGCAGTTAAAGCGGTGTCACACCGCATTATTTCTACATTAGTTGGGAAGAAGGTTATATTAGCCCCTGTGGGACAGTATTTCCCGTACAGAGTGTTAAAAACGTTTAATTACGGTTGGGTTAATCTTGTTTATTGATAGTTTCAAGAGTGAGGGTGGCATTCATGGAGAAAGTTACCAAAAACTTTTAAAAGTTCTGGGAGGGAGAGATCAAATTAGAAGAATGACATTGATAAGACCATAGCCTCAACAGCAGCAAAAGAAACTGAATTCTAGCATTGCGCAGAATGGGAAAAACTTTGGCCAAGGTATGGGTAAAATTGCTCGACTTAGAGAGATCAGCATATTTTGGAAGTACAATTTATTATCATATGTATTAATTTGGAAGATGCTTGTTACAAAGAGTTAACCTGTGGTTTATCCTGAAATGGGAAATATACCAAACCTGGTTTCTGTGTTTGACGTTATATTAGACACATAGCATAGCAAGTCTCAACTATGGAATTCTTTGTGTGATTCCATTATAAGGAAATACAGAAAAACGTCAAAAGAACCAAGGAAATTCTATTTGGAAAAGAAATATTTTTCCTCTTTGATCTGTTGTTGTTTTTCTCCTAGATGTGCAGGGAAATATTGGGGAAAAATAAAATACACTCTTTTACATGTCAGGCAATGTACTAAGTACATAACGATACAGTCTGAATGGGCAGAGCAATGTTGAGGATGTGCCAGTCTTTTAAAAATAACTGGTTTATGTTCAAATGTAGAAAGTGTTGTTGTTGTTTTTTAAACTGATGTATTAAATTTCAGATGAACCTAACTTCTTGCCCTCCAGTGAAGAAAGGAGAATGTACAGTTGGGGCTCCTTTTTTATTCAATATAGTGCCCACAAGAAAATCCACACAGGTGAGAAGACTTGTTATGAGTTTGCCAAATTAAAACGAACTAGAGTGTCTTTTTTCATTTCTTCCGGGAGATGTAGTAGATATATACAGTAGCTGTGTAAAATAAAGACATGGATTTTACTGAGGTATCCGTGTGTGGGAATGCTTTTTAATTCACTGTTCTTGGACAGTCTCTTTCAATGTGAAGTCAGCCAGCATCCATAGTTTTTCTGGATTTTTCGGGCTATGAGGCCATGTTCTAGAAGAGTTTCTTCCTGACATTTCTCCAGCATCTGTGGCTGGCATCTTCCAAGAATGCTGGCATGGAAGAGAGTGGGGTATATATCCTGTTGGTTGAGAGGAGGTGATTTGTATGTTGATCTGTGTATTGTTCTGTTGAATGGCAAGGCCTCAGGGTGTCCATTTACTTAATGATACATTGTCTGCTGGGAAACCTCCCTGACCCTGGGCGGTTTGCATTTGCATTTGCTGGGTCTTGATTTTGGTGTTTTTCAGGACTGGTAGCCAAACTTTGTTTACTTTAAGGGTTGTGAAGTTGTCCAGGTGATTATTTTTGCTTCATTATGCAATACAGTCACCACCATATATATACATATACGTTACAAAGAGTACCCAGAACAACGAGTCACGTATCCCACAAAGACAAACATTACAAAATATACAATTGTTATACAGTCTCTCTGGCTTTTCTTCGCTAACAAAGATTCAGGAAAGACTCATCCCACGCTTTCTAGAAGCTCGTTGATGACTAAAAAGGCCGATCCGAGATAAACAAGTCCGGTTACAGAAAGCACAGCAGAAAGTCTCCTTGGGTGATCTTTCCAAGTTGTGGTTCTTCTTTCTGCATTGTTGTTTCTCTTCGAGACTCATTCGGCGTGAGTTCTCAAACAACACAAAAGGTACAAAAAGAGACTTCCCGCTTTTTTATTAGATGCATTAAGTGCATATTTACGCTAAATTCACTCCACTGCGTATTTACTAAACCACCAATTTACTCAGTGAATTTATCTTATTTAAATAATTAGTTTGTTTTTTTAAATCTAAATCTCAAAAGACTTCTGATGCAAGTCTTATATTTTAGACATGTAAGCCACCTTGATTGCTGCAGCAGAAAGGCAGGGTATAAGAATAAAGTTTATTATTCATTAGTATTAGAAATTAATTGTTTCCCTTGAGCTCAGTGGCTTCACCTGTTCAACTGAATTCTTAAGCAATTAAAATAATGCCAAGTAATAAGAGAAATATAATGGAAACATAGGACCTTATCAGACGTCGGAAAATGGAAGTATAATCTAATGGCAATCCGAACGCAATCATGGGGTTTCATGTTATTGCGAATTAAAGTATCTCATGCAATTTCGGGCAAAAGGGAAGTCATTTTAAACACAATCATGGGTTTTACATTATTGCAAATTAAATCATCTCACACAATTTCAGGCAATGGGGGGGGTCATTTTTGGGTAATGGGAAGTCATTCTGAATGCATTCTGAACGCAATGCAATTCCGAACTAGCGAATTCACATGAGTTCGAATTGGCTCCAATTGGCTCCATTTGAAATAAAGAGAAATTCCTCCCGTCTGATAAGGTCCATAGGCTGCATCTACACTGCAGGATTAATTCACTTTGACACCGCTTTAACTGTGTCATCATGTACTTAAAAGGCAGAAATTCTGTGATATTGACCATTTCCTTGGACAATTTCCCCAAATTTTTGCTTTATTTTTTTTTTGAAAGTGGAGGTAATTAAAGGAGACAAAGGCTGCATCTCCACTGCAGGATTATTAATACAGTCCAATGCTATGGAATTCTGGGATTTGTACTTTGTTGTGGTACCAGAGCTCGCTCTCTCACACACACAGAGGTAAATAAGGCTAAATATCCCACAAAAATACAAATCCCAGGATTCCATAGCATGGAGCCATGGCAATAATAATAATAGTAATAGTAATAATAATAATAATAATAATGTTGAATTTATTTATTATTTATTGTTGAGTGAGGTTGAACATTTAAGTGCTTCCTGATTGGCTGCAGCCGCCAGCCAATTGTGGCCGCGCTGGAGGTGAAACGGCGCCTGGCAACTCAGCAAAACTCGGGCACCGCCCTTAGAAGCTCATTGGCCAACTGGGTTCGGGAGCGTCCAATCAAATAAAAAGAACGGCCAGTTCGTGATTTAAAACCAACCAATAGAAATGCGGTTGGGCGCCTCGGGCGGTTTTATGTGCTGCGCTCGCGCTTACTCCGAATGACGTCACTCCTCCTTGTCTGTTCTAACGGTTTTTTTGTTCCAGTCAGAGAGAGACTGAGGGAGAATTAGTCACACACACAAATTCAAATATATATATGTTTCCCACATCGTGACAAGTTACTGTGTTGAAAGAAGGCGTCAAATATGGCTTCTTAGGCTCTTTCCCCTCCCTACACGTGTTGCCATGTTTGAGAAAGAGCCTTTTCAGACGTTCACTGAGATATACGTGTTTGTGTGTAAAAAAATAAACGTCGACAGGCCTTAAAAATAAAGCAACCAGAGTCCATGTTCATGACATATGTAGGGTTGGCTATCTAAGCAAAGAAAAATAAACTGCATCCACACTGTAGAAATAACCCAGTTTGGGACCGCTTTAACTGCCCTGGCTCAAGGCTAGGGGATTCTGGGAGTTGGAGTTTGTTGTGGGCCCAGAGCGGAGCTCCGCTCCGCTCTGGGCCCCACAACATACTCCAACTCCCAGAATCCCCTAGCCTTGAGCCAGGGCAGTTAAAGCGGTCCCAAACCGGGTTATTTCTCCAGTGTGGATGCAGCCTGACAGACTTCAGGCCCAAAACACACTGCAGAAATAATCCAGTTTGAAACCGCTTTTAACTACCTTGGCTCAATGCAAGGGAATTCTGGGAACTGTAGTTTTGTGAGACATTTTGCCTTCTCTGTCAGAGAGCTGCGGTGCCGCAATAAACTACAGTTCCCCATAATCCCCTAGCACTGAGCCAGGGCAGTTAAAGCGGTCTCAGACTCGATTATTTCTGCGGTGTGTGGTTTGGACCCATGTAAAACTAAAAATCCCAGGGTACAGCACTTCAAGTGGGGTTGAACTGCGTTATTTCTACAGTGTAGACGCACCCCAAGCATTGTATTCCTCTGAAAATTAACCTCCACAAACATATATACCTTCCTGAATGGGAACATGCGCCAAAAGACAGGACTTTTTTTGGCTTCGGTCTACTGTATTGAAATGTGCTTCATCCGTTTTTGACTTTGCTTTTAATAACGTTGATGTGTAACTCCTTTTTAATTTTTATGAATTAACATAGACCTTTTTACAAAAATGTTGTAAGCTGCCTTGGATCCCATTTCGGGAGAAAGGTGGGCTGTGAGTGCAATAAATAATAAAAGGACACAGCTTGATAATGCTCAGAGAAGGCTATAGTGGCTTCAGGATGGGATACAAAGTGGAGACTGCTATGGTTGCCTTAGTGGATGATGACCTCCGCCTGAGTATCGATGGGAATGTGACCCTCTTGGTGCTTTTGGACCTCTCAGCGGCCTTCGATAGTGAGAGGGTTAATGAAAATAATTAACTAAGAGAGCCTGCCAAAAGAGATAACTTCAGAAGCTAAGCTAGATCCAGGTGGTCGGCCTTGAAGACTGCCAAAAACGATAAGCAGAAGGACAGGCTGTAAACAAGACAGAAAGACCCAGATATGCGTTGACTCCCTTAAAATAGATATGCTTACTGCAGGTGTTATGAAAATAGAATTTAGGAGAAGAAGAAGAAAAATGAAATTTACATGCGTAGTTGCTTTCTCCTGATAACAAACTGTTATAAAAGCACTCCCTTTTGAGTTGCTATCTGACACAGATTGGCGAAACTATTCCCTCTGTTTCCTATTGCATTCATCCAATAAAGCCATCTTGACTTTGGACCTTGTCTTGATTCTGTTCACTCTGTTCATCGAACCTTAACAATACCATCCTTCTGGAACGCCTGGGAGATTTAGGAATCAGGGGACTGCATTGCAGTGGTTCCAGTCCTATCTCTCAGGTAGATCCCAGATGGTGATGCTTGGGGACAGTTGCTCCTCTAAAAGGGAGCTTGGATTTGGCATCCTTCAAGGTGCCATCTTATCCTCAATGCTATTTAACATCCACATGAAACCGCAGGGAGAGATCATCTGGTGACATGGGGTGGGGTGCTATCAGTACACTGATGACACCCAAATATATCTCTCCATGCTTTGGACTACGGTGTCAACTAAGGATGGCATCTCCCCTCTGAATGAATGCCACTTTGGAGGTATGCTGTTTAAATGCTGCATGCATCCTAACAGGCTGGAAGCCACGCCAAAGCCACCCTCCAATCCTAAGGACTGGAGCGCAGCTTTGGTGCAGCTTCTGGCCTCTTAAGATGCGTGTCCCATTTAAACAGCATACCTCCAAACTGACCCGAAGCTGAAGCAGCCTTATTTTGCCCTGTCTGTTCAGGCCCTGAATCCAGATAAGACAGAGCTGCTCACTGTTGGGGGTCCTAATCCGGAACAAAAGTTTGTCAACTGATCCTGGACGGGGTCACACTTCCCCTAAAGGACTGTGTTCACAGCTTGGGGATGCTCCTGAATCCGTCGCTCCAGATGTCAGCTCAGATAGATGCGATGGCCAGGATTTCCTTGTTATCAGCTTCGGCTGACATGTCAACCGTGCCCCCTCCCTGGAATATGAGGACCTAAAAACTGTGGTGCACACACTAGTAACCTCACAACTTGGCTTTTGCAATGTGATCTACCTAGGCCTGCCCTTGCACCTAGTCCGGAAATGTCAATTAATTCAAAATATGGCAGCCAGATTGGTCACCGGGAGATCTAGGGGTGACCATATAACACCTATATTAAAATATCTACACTGACTGCCTATTAGCTTCCGTACAGTACAGTACAGTACAAGGTGTTGGTTATAACCTTTAAAGCCCTTCATGGCTTGGGCCCAGCTTACTTATGGGATCGCCTTCTCCCATACAATCCGCCCCACACACTGAGGTTCTCTGTTAAAAACTTACTACAGCCAGCAAAAACGAGGCTGGCAATGGTTACTCTAAGAACCCTTTCTTCTGCGGCTCCCAAGTTATGGAATAGCCTTCTGGAGGAGATCTGACATTGTCAGTCTTGACTGCTTTAAAAAGTTGGTCAAGATGTATCTCTTCCGGTAGGCTTTCTGAGACTAGCCTCTCGGTGGCCTCCCTCCCGTCAATTGCCCCTCAATTGTCTCTTCTTAGTTTATAATTAACATGTAATTATATTGCGGATGGGAGGGTTTATGGGTTATGATGTTTCACTGTATTTTAATGTTGTTTTATTATTGCTAGCTGCTTCGATCTGCTTGGAGAGGTGGAATATAAATACATTTTATTATTGTTGTTATTGTTGTTGTTGTTATTATTATTATCATCATCATCATCTCACAAAACTACAAACCCCAGAATCCCATAGGATTGAGCCATGGCAGTTAAAGCAGTGTCAAACTGCATTAATTCTGCAGTGTAGATGCAGCCCTAGACCACCACACTGTGTCTCGTTGCTGAGTCTGCTAATTGGATATTATGCCACGGCACAATGGTTTGGCACAATGGTTTGAGTGTTGGACTATGACTTTGGAGACCAGGGTTTGAATCCCAGATCATCCATGAAACCGACTGGGTGAACTTTGGCAGTTAAAGCAGTCTCAGACTGAATTATTTTTGCAGTATGGTTTTGAACCGTTAAGGCTGCACCGCTAAGCTTTAACTGTACCCCACTGAATCCCACTGTGGGATATAAATCTTGGAAATAAATAAAAAATAAACAAATAAATGAAATGGCTCCATATGCTGTGGAATGCCTTTTAACTTCCATTATTTATTTTTAATGTAATTTTTATATCGTTTTGTAGGTCACTTTCATTGTTTTAAATTTTATTGTAATGTGTTGGTTTTTTTTCAAATCTGAGAGCCGCCTTGGGTCCTTTTCAGGAAGAAAGGTGGCATATAAATTAAATAAATGGAATAAATAAATAAATAAATATTATAATAACAATAGCAAGCGGTTTACAAAGCATAAGCTGATGATGATGATGATGATGATAATAATAATAATAATAATAATAATAAATCATTCTGTGATTTGTATTTTTGTGTGACATTTAGCCTCCTCTGTCAAGAGAGCTCTAGGGCCACAACAAACTACAAACCCCAGAATCCCATGGCGTGGCAGCCAAAGTGGTATCAAACTGCATTATTTCTGCAGTGCAGATGCAGCTTAAATGAAAGGGAAAAAAGCTGATAAGACTGAGCTTTCCTAAACTTGAGGCTACTTCCATCCTCAGATGCAGGTTTTGCACCAGGAGGGGAAACTCTGTTTGCATTTTCCATTTAATGCTCAAAAACCCTGGACAAATGTGGATGTCCTCCCCCACATATACTTTCTATAGGGACTGTATAGGGTTAAATCTACAGAGTGAGGTTTGCCTAGAGAGAAAGAAAAGCCTTTCCGGCTGGAGGTGGAAGGAAGGAAGTGATCCCTTTTTTAAAAAAACAATTTTGCAAGAAGCAGCAGCTCTCATTGTCAAAGAAGGAGCCCTCAATCCTCTCCATTCACTTTGCAGGAGAAATATATAGGTGAGCTCTGTCTTCTTGACTTGTTTATTTGGCACAACAGCAAGGCCTCTGCCAAACCTCCCATCTGCACTGCAGAAACAATCCGCTTTGATACCACTTTAACTGCCATGGCTCCATGCTGAGAACTATACAACAGATTTCTAGGGAGGATTCATTCAGTCTCTGGGGCTGAATTTATTCATTTTTTAAAAAATTTATTTTTGTGGGGTATATTATTATTGGGGTATTCTGGGGATGGTTGCATGTTAAGTCTTGCAGGTTGAATTTGGTTTTTATGGGGTGTATTATTATTAGGTACTAAACGGGTGGTTGTTTAATAATACACCAATAATAATTAATAATAATAATAATAATACATTTTATTTCTTTCCCCCCACTCCTCAAGGTGGGTTATCAAGGCTCTGAGGCTAAACTTGGTTTTTGTGTGTGGGGGGGGTATATTATTGGGTATTCTATGGGTGGTTATTAATTCAATCTCTAAGTATGAATTTGGTTTTTTGTGGGGTACATTATTGGGTATTATTATTGGGTATTCTAGGGTATATTATTGGGTATTCTGGAGGTGGTTCATTCAGTCTCTGAGGCTGAATTTGGTTTCTATGGGGTATATTATTGGTACAGTATATTATTCAGTATTCTAGAGGTGGTTATTAACTCAATCTCTAAGTATGAATTTGGTTTTTGTGGGGTATATTACGGGGTATTTCAGGGGCGGTTGTTCATTCAGTCTCTGAGGCTGAATTAGTTTTTGTGGGGTACATTATTGGATATTCTAGAGGCAGTTATTAATTCAATCTCTTAAGTATGAATTTGGTTTTTGAGGGATATATTATTGGGCATTTTAGGCGTGGTTGTTCATTCAGTCCCTGGGGCCGCATATGGTTTTTGTGGGACATATTATTGGGTATTGTAGGGATATGTAATTTGAAATATGTCCCACTCCATGTCATATGTTTAACAAACCTCTCTGGGTTCATCTATATTGTTGAAATAATGCAGTTTAACATCACTTTTAAGTGCTGTAGCTCCATTTGATGGGATCCTGGGATTGGTAGTTTTACAAGGTCTTTGGCCTTTGCTGTCAAAGAGTGCTGGTGCCTCACCAAACTATAGATCCCAGGATTCTGTAAGATGGAGCCCTGGCAGTTAAAGTGGTGTCGGACCGAATTATTGTTTATCTGCACTGTAGAAATAATGCACTTTGGCACCACGTGTAGCTCCATCCTTTGGGACCCAGGAATTTATAATTTTGACAAGGTCTTTGGCCTTCTCTGTCAAAGAGTGCTGGTGTTTCACATAACTATAGATCCCAGGATTCTTTAGGATGGAGCCAATGCAGTTAAAGCGGTGTCAAAGTGCATTATTTCTACAGTGTAGATGCACCTTTGGTTCTGTTGTTACATGAAGTTAACAATTTGTGAGCTGCTCTGAGAGCCTGTGTGGCTTAGGCCAACAGTCAAGAGTTCTGGGACCTGAAGTCCAAAACATCTGGAATATCAAAGTTTGGGAACCACTTCTCGAAAGAAAGAAAGAAAGAAAGAAAGAAGTGGATTCCCCATCTTGTTCTTCTTCAATGAATTAGATATGAGAGCAACCTCTATTTAACAAAGTCTGTCTCTCTGCCCCTTTTTACAATGTCTTTTTATGCCCATGCAGGATCCTGCCCCCTCTTTGTTTGTTTTTTAGCAGCATCTGCATTTGGAGGATGTTGTTGATTGAAGGAGGGCTTCATCAGAAACAGAGACATCCGGTGTCAGGTTGCAGCAGCATGTCAGCAGTAAACAATAGAAGCTGGAACTAGGAAAGAGCAAGATACTACTTTAATTGAAAGGAAATTATATGATAAGTGGGGGTAGGTGATGGTGGGGAAGTATTATCCCTGGATGCATTTTGGAAGAATTTTGGGTGTGTTTTGGAACCAAGCAATAGAAACCTGAACTATGAAAGAACAGGATTCTGCTTTAACTGAATGGAAAGTATAAGAAAAGTGGGGGTAGATGGAGGGAAATATCACCCCTGGATGTATTTTTTGGGGAAAATTAGATATATTTTGGAACAACGCAATAGATGGGAAAGAGCAAAATTTTGCTTTAAGTGGATGGAGATTATAAGAAAAGTGAAGGGTAGGTGATGGCGGGGAAATATCATCCCTGGGACCCTGGATGTATTTTGGAAGAATTTGGGGTGTATTTTGGAACAATGCAATAGAAACTTGAACTGGGAAAGAGCAGGATTCTGCTTTAGCTGAATAGAAAGTATAAGAAAAGTGGAAGTAGATGGGGGAAATCGTCATGTATTTTGGAAGAATTTTGGATGTATTTTAGAACAACACAATAGAAATTTGAACTGGGAAAGAGCAGGATTCTACTTTAGCTGAATGGAAAGTATAGGAAAGTGGAGGTAGATGGAGTCAAATATCATCCCTGGATATATTTTTTAAAATTCTGATATATTTTGGAACACCGCAATAGAAACTTGAACTGGGAAGGAGCAAGGTTCTATTTTAATTGAATGGAAATTATAAGATAAGAAGCGGTAGGCGATGGTGGGGAAATATCATCCCTGGATGTATTTTGGAAGAATTGGGGTTGTATTTTGAGAAAATGCAGTAGAAACCTGAACTGGGAAAGAGCAAGATTCTGCTTTAACTGAATGGAAAGTATAAGAAAAGTGGAGGTAGATTGGGGGCAGGGGGATATTTTGGAAGAATTTTAGATATATTTTGGAACAGGGCAATCAAAGTTTGGAAAGATCAGGATTCTACTCTAGTTGATTGTTGTAGTAGAATCTACTGTAGCCAGTTGTGTCTGCCTAAAACAGGCTAAGAATAAAAAGCATCTGCCTTCATAATTGTTTACAGATCATGCATGAACAGCAAAACAGAGAGGAAAGAGGGGAACCTGACTCACCTGTTACCCCCCAGCATGCTAAAAAAAGCATGGTTCTATAACTTTGGCCACTAAAGTGGAAATTATAAGAGAAATGGAGTTAGATAGGAAGGCTCAACATGCTTTTGTTTACTTATGGAGGACTTGCCTGACATGGCTCTTTTGTTTCACATGGGCACATAGTTGGTTTTGGATTAGAGGTTTGCTGAAACGTGTTGAATTGCTCATCTTTTTATGGTGTAGGAAACTATTCTTTTTCTTTTTATGTTATTTCTGCCTCTGGTACCTTTTTTTTGTTTGTTTGTTAAAGCAGTAATGCACCAGGAGTCACACATCCGTTTTGTTAACTGAGGTATACCTGTAAATGCCTTGTCTAATACCGTATGATAAATGACCCTAGCTTGGGCCATGTTGGCTAGGAAAGTTGGGGAGTTTCAATGCAAACAAGTGACTTTTTAAAGCTCTGGGTTCAGCTGTTTCCACCCACCCACATCCTTTAGCAAGACTGCGTCTGTGGAGATGATATATTTCTATGCTCTGATCTCTAATTTCTTTTTAAAATCATTGCTGTCAACCTGTGGGTTTCTTTTCTTCTCTCTTTTGGGTTTACGGTGGGCCCTTTGTATCAGCTAGGGTTCCAGGACCCCATATGAATACAAAAATCTGTGGATGCTCAAGTCCCGCTACAATGGTGTGGTAGAATGGTGTCCCTTATATAAAATGGCAAAATCAAGATTTGCTTTTTTGGAGTAAAAAAAACGAAAACATTTTCAAGCTGTGGATGGTGATGCAAAATCAATGGGTAAGGAAGATTGTACATGCAACGATCCTGGTTGGCTAGCCTGTAATAAATGGATTTTATCTGACTCAATGCTACAAAAACAGTGTCTGTATTTAGAAATTGCCAGGAACAGAAAGGTTTTAAATATGAGTATTAGTTTTATCTTTACATTGAAACTGCTGGTTCCAGCTCAGTTACCTTGCAAGGAGTTGGGTCTTCTAGTTTTAAACAAAACAAACAAACACAAAACTATGGATGCCGTCCATGAAAGCCTTCGACTCCACAAACAAACAAGCTTCATTTATATACCGCTTCATACTGCCTAAGCAGTGTCTAAGCGGTTTACAACTATAAGCTAATTTGCCCCCAACAGTCTGGGTACTACTCATTTTAGCGACCTCGGAAGGATGCAAGACTGAGTCAAGCTTGAGCCCTTTTGCTGGTCTTGAACTCGCAAACTTATGGTTTTGAGTGAGTGGCTGCAGTACAGGCATTTAACCACTGTGCCACCAGGGCATCCCTATTGGTCTGGCAACCCATGTGTTGAACAACAAGTGGTGGAGTGGAGCAGGGTCTGGGCTGAAGCATCAGGACTTTTTGATCTGCAGACTATTTTGTCTTCTGATCATACAGCAGTTGAAGGGTAGGGAATGAATTTTCTGAGTAATTTCTCCTTTGCCATTTTAACATTTTTGCCTGATGAAGAACCCAGCAATCTTTGAACACTAGCATAAGGTGTTTTGCACCTTTGGTTGGCTTAATAAAGGTCTCACCAAAATATGTAGTTTGGATTTTGTTGTGTTTTTCTGCGCAGCCAGCATCGCTACCCCTGAACAGGTTTTCTGGATATGAAGATACCAAATATAGCTGCAGTGAGGGAATCCAATGCTCAAACCACTGCACCATCCTGACTCTAAAATCTGCTTTAATCCCTAATTTAAAGTTACTGAAAGCAGAGAGATTTCTTAGCTCTGCCATTTTAGATACAGTTGGCCCTTCATATCTACGGATTCAAGCATCCATGGCTTGAAAATATTTTAGAAATATATGTCACAAAAAGCAATAATTGGTTTTGTGGAGTCGAAGGCTTTCATGGCTGGCATCCATAGTTTTTTGTGGAGCTTTCGGGCTATGTGGCCATGTTCTGGAAGAGTTCTAGAACTCTTCTAGAACATGGCCACATAGCCCAAAAGCTCCACAAAAAACTAATAATTGGTTTTGTCATTTTATATAAGGGACACTATTTTACTATACCATTATATTTAATGGGACTTGAGCATCTACAGAT
Source organism: Urosaurus nigricauda (assembly GCA_034509955.1). NCBI lineage: Eukaryota > Metazoa > Chordata > Lepidosauria > Squamata > Phrynosomatidae > Urosaurus > Urosaurus nigricauda. Next base: position 321,383,141 of record JAOEGL010000002.1, on the reverse strand, counting down.
GTTGGTATCCATGGGAGAGGGGAGTGTCCTGGAACAAAACCTCAGCAGATATCAAGGGCCCACTATACTTTAACAGGGATTAAGCTCTGTGGAAACTTTAAACCAGGACTTTGCCAAATCAGAGTAACCAGTATTAAACTCAATGGGCCTATCAGCCAACTTTGCAGTTGTCTCTACTATCTGGCTATTACTTGAAAACCATCAAGGATCTCTAGGCAAGGCTATGAAAGAGTCCTGCCTGAAATTCTGGAGAGATGTTACATCCTGGATTCTTCAGCAGAAGTTGGTACAGCCAGCCCTCTGTATCCATGGATTATTTATCACAGCTTCCACCATCCATGGCTTGAAAATATTTTTAAAATGTATCAGTTCCAAAAGGCAAACCTTGATTTTTTGCCATTCTTTATATATAAGGGACACTATTTTACTATGGCATTGTATTTAACGGGATTTAAGCATTAATGGATTTTGGTATCCACGGGGGAGCCTGGAACCAAACCCCAGCAGATACCGAGGATCTACTGTACTATGGTCACTTGACTATTTCTTTCCTCCATAGAAACATATGGGAAATCTTAAGCACAGGAAATCCTTGCTGTTGTAAGTGTTTCCAAATTTGGTTCCCGAAGGACTGTATTCTCCCACATGAGCCCTCCTGGGCTTTGAGTTTTTAAAAGAAATCTCTTTTCTTGAGGCCATTTCACACTACACCCTTGATCTGAGGAATTCAGGGACTTGTAGTCTGGGCAGGCACTAGAGCTCCCTATCTGAGAAGTTCAACAGCCCTTCAACCGCCAATTCCAGGATTCCATAGAGTTGCTTTGACAGTTAAAATGGGCTCTGAAACAGTATGAACGGGTCCTTGTGCTGCCATCCTCACAACCACATTGGATAGGGACAGACAGGATCTTCTTGTTGGCTGCTCTTGAGGTACTCACTGCAAAGGGAGATTAGGCTGGGTTCTCTCCTTGTTAAACTTCCACTGACAGCACTTTTATTCCCTTCTCCCTTTTGCACTTGGTCGCAAAGAAAGGAGCTTATAACAAGTTGATGTTCTGCTTTTTAAAACAATGTGCTTTTACATCGCCTTTGGGATTGAACAGATGGGCTCAGGCCGATGTTATTCTGGCCCCAGTGCTCACCTGGGTTTGTCCCCAGGAATAGACAGGTACTTACATGGCCATCCCTGTGCCAGCCTGGGATCTGGTATGAGCACATGCTCCTTACCTTGCTGTTCCATCACTGGTAATGAGAAACCTCCTGAGAAGCCATGTCTGATGTGGAAACGGATCATGTGGCCAGCCCCCCCCCCCCCCCCATTTCTGCATCAGATGTAGCAATGGGGGGTTTCTCAGTACCAGCAATGGTGTGGTAAGGTAAGAAGTATTGAGGGGGGGGCATGTAAACAGGTAGGGATTGCCACTGAATTTCCAAGAAACTCTGTGGCAAACCAAGGTCAAATTGACCCAGGATCAGGTCAAATCCATTGGTCCAGTCTACCAGGATCGGGCCAAATCCTGACCCCGGAGTTTTGATCCGCATCGTCTGAACTAGATAACTCAAGCCTGGAGGGGAAACACAGGCCTTTTGGCCTGTGTGGACAACCCCCTTCGATTCATAGTGTATTAGTATTATAACTTGTTTAACATTGTTTTAATATGATTCATGTGCTTATCTGTCCCTTTCTAAATGAATCCTGATAGGAACTGCATGGAGTCCCAGTTGTGGGCATGATGTACAGGTTTCGCTTCCCTTATCCAGAATTGTGAAATGCTCCAAAATCCAAAATTATCCACCTGGGTAGCAGAGATGGTGACACCTTAGCTATCTGATGGTTCAGTGGACACAAACTTTATTTCATGCACAAAATTATTTATTGTGTATAAAATTATGAAAATGAATGAATTTCATGTTTAGACTTTGGTCCCATCTCCAAGAAGCCAACATGCAAAAAAATCAAAAATCCAAACCACTTCTGATCCCAAACATTTCAGATAAGGGAGACTCAACCTGTACTGCAAATAAGTAAAATTATTATCTTGGTACAACCTTAGTACAGTGCCTTTTATCTATCTTCCTTTCTAACAGGAGCATACCTTTCTCCAAATACCAATACCTCACTGTCCAAATAACCTGGAATAATTTATAGCATTACTGGAACGACCCTTGTAGTTCAGGTCTCAGGCCTGATACTTCTTACATGCACAAGGCAAAAGAGAGAGGCCCACAGACAGTAAGAAGCTAGGCCAACTTTGCTACAAGGCTACTCTGGGCTGGAAGCGATAAAATGGCTGCCGAGCGAGCAACAGCCACCAAAGTGGCCCTCCAGTTCCAAAATGTGCAGGAGCAAGGTCTGCCATTGCAAATAAAAATGGATGAGGGCAACAAACAAGGCGGAAGACCGAAAAGGTCTGACATCATCAAACCTGGGAAGCTGACAAACATTTTGGGACGGATGAGGTCGGAGCAGAAGAAGCAGGAGCCTGATGAGGAGCTGCCCCAATGCTGGGACCACCTGAAGCTGGTCCAGTCTCCGATTTTGGGATGGGCGAATCCCCAGCAGCCGAACGAATTCACGCTGAAGCAACAAGAAGTCAAGAGACAGGAGCAGCAGGTGAAAACTGGGATGCTGGTGGGAAAGTGGGTGGCCTGTGGCCAGCAGTACAGGAGTCCTTGGTATCCGCTGGGATTTGGTTCCAGGACCCCCCATGGATACCAGAATCTATGGCTGCTTAAGTCCCATTAAATGGAATGGCATAATAATATATTGTATATAAAATAGGAAAATCAAGGTGTGCTTTTTGGAATTCATATATTTTTCAAATATTTTCAGGCTGTGGATGCTTGAATCTGTGGATAAAGAATCCATGGATATGGAGGGCTAACTATTTTTAGGAATGAATGAATGCTGGTGGCCACCTGTCAGAGCTGCTTTAGATGAAGGATGCCTGTGGGATGCAGCTTCAGAGCCATCTGGGTGGAGCAGAGAGCTGTATTCCAGTGGTGGTCTGAGCCAAAGGAAAAAGGATGAGATTAAAAAATGCAGTCATATTTTAGCTTGAAGCTTTTACAGCAGGAGTGAAAATCATATGGCCTTCTAAGTGTTGCTGGACTGAAGTTCCCAGCAATTCTTATTCATGGCTACACTGGCTATGTCTAATTGAAGTTGCAGTGCAATAGTGTTTGAAAGTAATTGCAAGTAATTAAGCCTTAGGAAAGGCTTTTTGAACTGGGAGAATAGAGTAAAATGTGGGGAAGTGAATGTGACTCTCAGAGAATCCCCAGGTGGCCGGATGTGGATCCAGGTCTTAAGGTCCCTGTCCCTGCAGTAGCTGGATCCTGCATGCAATCCAGTAGCAAGCAGGGCAATTTGATTATTCTGTGTAGTAGTGTCCAGGGTTCCCAAAAAAACTCTTTTAAGTGGCCCTGGCCATGAAAGTACTTTGCCAGAAACCTATTTGGTCCAAAAGCCTGATCCCAAAGCCAGATCCAGCTGGTAGCTTCAAGCAATCATGATGACATTGTGGTGATGCAGTGGTTAAATACTGGTGCTGCAGCCACAACACTGAATTTGATCCCAGGACTCCAAGCTTGATTCAGCCTTCCATCCTTTCATAGGTTGGTAAAATGAGTACCCAGCTTGTTGGGGGCAATTGGCTTACAGATTGTAAACTGCTTAGAGAGTGCTGAGCTCACTATGAAGCAGTATAGAAACGTAAAGCACTATGGTTTGGTAGGATATGCAAGTTCTAATCTGGAAGCCATGCCCTATGAGGTTAAGAATTAATTTCATTTATTAACGGCAAATAGCCATCGTGTGCCCTATAATGAGTGACTTAGGGAACTGGGTATCTTTAGCCTGGGGAAGAGAAATGACATGATAGCCATGTTTAAATATTTGAAGGGGTGTCATATTGAAGATGGAGCAAGCTTGTTTTCTGCTGTTCCAGAGAATAGGACATGAAGCAATGACTTCAAATTACAAGAAAAGAGATTCCATGTCAGCATTAGGAAGAACAGCCTGACAGTAAGAGCTGTTCGAGTGTGAAAGACACTCCCTCGGAAACTGGTGGAGTCTCCTCCTTTGGAGGTCTTTAAACAGAGGCTGGATGGCCATCTGTTGGGAGTGTTTTGATTGTGTATTCCTGCATGGCAGAATGGAGTTGGACTGGATGACCCTTGGGGGTCTCTTCCAACTTTATGATTCTGTGATTCTATAGTAATCAAGAAAATATACATTGCTCCCATAAAGATGTCCTTTTCTCACTTTTCCCAGGTGCCAGTTCTGTTTGAAGATATGGACGTCCAGTCTCCTGAGGCAGAGCATGCCTTACTGGACAGGCAGCAGCAGCAGCTCCTCAGGGAGGCCCAGGCAGGGCTGGAGAGGGATGCCAATTCGCTTGGTAAGGCAGTGGGTTGGAAAACTTCCATGGGGAATCAGGGCCACTTTTCAAATTGGGAGTATGCTGAAGTGGTGCCCACCCAGTGGGAAGGATGGAGCTTAGTTGATTCTTTATTGGGGGGGGGGGGGTATTGAGATGAATATAGACTACTTTTTCATTTATGTTTAATTTATATTTAAATGTAATTTTTTTAACAACAAAATCATAAATGAGCCTTGATTAATTATTGAGCCTCAAATGGTACTGTATATACTCAGCTATATAATAGAATTTTTATTATAGTCATAGACCAACACATATAAAAAGGAGATACAGAATAAAAGAAGGTAAGAACATGATGTAAGCACATATCCTGATAAACTAAAAGTATACTCAGCTATAAGTCAGACTCATGTATAAGTCGAGGACAGGTTTTTGAGGCCAAAATTATGCATTTTGATGAGACCTGTGGTTAAATTGAGGATAAAACTTGAGGGTACATAACAAAGGCTCTAAAGGAAAGCAAAGGAAAACGATGCCAAAGAACTTACTAAATTCCAGCAGGCATAACTGTTTGTGCTCATACTAAAGGTTGGATGAATGAGAGAATAGAGGGGGATCAGTGCTTCCAGGATAGAGCATATTCTTACCTTTCACCAGATGATGGTTCCTTATTTTATATAAGAGTTAAGGCACAGCAGTTACACTGAACTGTGGATAAGTTGACACTGGTTTGGGGGGGCATTTTTTTACTAAAATATCTAGACGTATACATGAGTATATACAGTACTAAGGTTGATATTAATTAATACAGTATTAGTCATGATATTGACTATTGAATATAATAATTGACTGATACAGACTGTCCCGTGTCTCTGGTTCCTTTTTACCATTTACAGTCTTGCATTTAAAAGTTTGGATATCAGTAGAAAAACTGTGATGTTAATATTTTAACACTTGGGAGAGGAGTTCTTAGAGGCATAAAAAGGGGCTTGCAGAGCCACACATGGCCTGAGGATTAAATTGGGCCTATGGGTTCATTCTGTCCCAAGATAAGGTAGCAGAACGTATATTTTGCTTGAGTGTGGGAAAAGCTCTGCGTTGTGCACCCCATACACCATCCACATCCCAAATACCTCATTCATCATTATCATTCCTGGTCTACAGCATGGAAAAGTTTATATTTTTCAGACTACGGTATTGAGAACCCACAAGCCAGCATGGCCAATAGCAATGCTGGTTAGATGGGGGATTGTGGCATTTATATTCCAAAAAGTAGCTTTTCCAAGCTCTTCTGCTCTTTTAACATATGGGAAATATGTGTGGGCTTTTGGATGTTGTTGGACCAAAGTTCCCATGATCTCTTACCATACACCTTGTTGGGTAGGACTGTTAGGAGGCACAATCCAACAATATCTGGAAGATCACAATGTTTTCTCTTCTTGGTCTGATTATCCATTTTTACACTCTAGTAGTAAACATGAGGGATTTTGTGGGTATTTTTAGCTTGAAAAAGAGAAGGTTAAGAGGTGACATGATAGCCCTGTTTAAATGTTTGAAGAGAAGTCAGGTCCCTTCAGAGGATGGGGCCAGCTTGTTTTTAGCTGCTCCAGCGACTAGGACACAGAGCACTGGGTTCAAGCTACAGGAAAAGAGATTCCACCTAAACATTAGAAAGAGCTTCCTGATGGTAGAAGCATTTCGACAGTGAAACAGGCTGCCGCGGAGAGTAATGGAGCCTCCTTCTTTGGACGTTTTTAAACAGAGGCTGGGTGGCCATCTGACGTGAGTGTTTTGATTGTGTATTTCTACACTGCAAGAGGTTGGACTGGTTGGCCCTTGTAGTTCCTTCAGTTTCTATGATTCTATAGCCCTCTTCATTTTTCCAATAATGGCCCTTTCCAAAGAATGTGCTAGGGCTGACCTAACCACAGGGGTGCTACCAGGTGGTTGCAAGCAGTGAATCCTTCACATGATGTCGGATGAAGGCCTTAAAAGGGTGTGAGAATCAAATTTTTAAAAGTGGCTACCTTGTATTTGAAAAGTAAGGCATATACATTCCATAGCAGGAGTGGCCAATTCCTCTGGGCTCAAGGGCCCAATTTTATTGCCTAGGGATCCTGTCACAAGCCTCACTCCCTCAAAAACAGGGAATGTTTTTCCTTTCCCCCCCAAAATGAAAGTGAACGAAAGATAGGGACCCAAAACCTACACACCAGTACCCCTACATCCCCTATGCTTTGATGTACGATACAACTCCTGTATCTGTGGGACAGGTACCCACAATTTCACTTACCCATGCCTGAAAATTTTTTTTCTCTGTAGGCATTTTCTACATCCTCCAGCACAATTCTATGGTGTGCTTCTGGCAGAAGTTGATCATGCTGGAGGACCTGGAAATGCCTAGAGATATGTTCGCTCAAGAAATCTCTAGGTTGTCCAGCATGGTTATGGTCAACTTCCTCCAGAAGTCATTTGTTTCAGTAGGGTTCACTATTATCTGTGCTTTCTTGTTTCTATGGTAAATCCAGGAACTTACGGGATTATACTGTACTACAAAATGGCTTTTACTAGAAGTTTCCTTTTTTTAATACACCTTTCCTCAGAAAGGGAGCATTACTTTCGAGGAGAGTCCTGGCACTGCAAGCAGCTTGTGAATGTCACTTTACATACCCCCATCTTAGTGTTTTGCCCTTCAAGAAGTTTCCCCTTTTGAGAGGGGGGAGTATTTTAATTTTAGTAAAAAACTTTCCCCCCCAATTTAGCCTTTGAAAATCAACATTTAATACCCATCACTCCTGTTCTTGCATATTTTGATGTTCTGTTTTTGTGGTTAAAATTGTTGGGGGGAAGCCCTCCATCTGTTATTGAAACTAGTCCCATCAACCAAGACTCCGAAGATTAACATATTAAGTGTATTAATATATTAATTGGTTAATCTGTTATATAGTGATGTGTTTTAGGGACCCCAGTATATATAGTTTTGAATACATAAATGTGTAACTGAGGCTTTTTACCCCTTGGAAGAATGTTAAGAAAGAAAATATACATTTATTGTATAAGGAGGAAACAATTTTCCTGGTATGTGTTCTGGGAAAAATAAAACACTTAATGAACCTGTTTGAACCTCAGCTTTTGGATAATTTATTTTATAAATTTCATTAATTAATTAAATTATAATAAATCTATGTTTATTCATACTTACATTTTTTGTAAATGCATAAAGATTCATTTATAAATGTGTAATACATTTATTTCAACTTTATTTATAAATTAAATAAATATGTACATTTTAAATTGAGAATTCAGGTTTAGTCTACCATGAGATGGACTTTTAAAAATAAGGTGTCTGTTCCATGCACCCTTCTTCTGTTCTTCTTGGTAGTTGTTGGCTCCATCACGCCCATACACAACTTCCACAAAATGAGCCGCCGGGGTACCAACTGGTCACACGGTGAAGTGATTGACCTCCTGGATATTTGGGGGGAGCAAAGGATCCAGCAAGCTCTTCTGACCAGCCATCGAAACATGGACACTTTCCAAGTCATTGCCAACGAGATGGCCAAGAGGGGGCATGAGCGGACGCCCCAGGAATGCCGGACAAAGACCAAAACACTGCGTCGGGACTACAAGAAAGTCAAGGAGAATAACTTGGCTGGGAAAGAGCCTATGACATGCCCCTTCTACGATGAGCTGGATCGTATAATGGAGTCAGTTTTACCATCACTTCCTGAGAGGATACCAAATTTCATGTACCAGGAAGAGCCAGGAGGAGACAATCCCCTTCCCTATGCTCCAGGGGAGGGAGGTCCCCACAAAGAGTCTGAGGATTGTCACCAGACTCAAGACCAATGCGATCCACCTGCACAGTTTTCCACTGAACTTGCCGATTCAGTGGACTCTAGTGCTGTTGTGTCTAAAGCACAGAACACCTTTGAGGAACCAGAAGGCACCCCTCAGCTGACCGTTGGTGGGTATCCCATTTTTGTGGTTCCAGTGGCAAAAGGTCAGTTTCAGCACACACATATCTGTATAGTTAATCACTTCCCAGGGAAATGTACACATTTTGAAATCTGAAATCATAAAAATATACAAGTTCCAGAGGAGTTGGTGAGGTACACGTCTCAAGTTGCAGCCATCAATGGTATATATGAAACTTACTGTACATTAATTTCAGACAAAGGGATCTTGTAGCACCTTTGAGACTAAGTAAAAGAAAGAAGCTAGTAGCATGAGCTTTTGTAGAATCAAGTCTATGAAAGTTCATACTACCAGTTTCTTTTTTTCACTTAATCTCAAAGGTGCTACAAGATCCTGACTAACAGGGCTATTTCTTTTGAATTCTACCACCATGAATTTCATATTTAAACTTTGGTCCCATCTCCAAGATATCTCATGTATATGCAGATATTCCAAAACCTGAAAAATATCCAGCATCCAAGATGCTTCTGGTCCCAAGCATTTTGAATTAAGGGAGACTCAACCTGTATTATTATTATTATTATTATTATTATTATTATTATTATTATTGATGGGGGGAAAGTGCCTGCTTTGCGCTGCTTTGGAGGCATGGTATGCAAATGACACATGACCCTGGATCAGCCAGAAGCCGCAGCAAGGGCAGCTAATGTGGCCCAAACCTGGCTGCAAAAAGAATGGTAAAAAACTGCTCCTTGCTGGTGGTCTGTCCCACGTTGCTTAGGGCTGCAAATCTGTTTGACCCCATAGTTCTCCCAAAGGACTTTTCCCAGCCAAAACCCAGCTGGGGATGATGACTAGAGAAGTGATGGGCTGCTACTTCTGGTGTGCTGGAATGTGCCAGTGTCACCTGCAGAGGAGGTCTGCGGTTGAAGAAGTGGTCTGTGCACAATGTCTCACTCCTGCTCTACCCACACAGCTGTTCCAGAAAGCTTCACGAACTGCTTTCTGGCTGTGGTAAACCCCATACCTAGAATGTGGACAGCCTGGTTCTCCAGAGCAAAAGATTGAGAGCCAGTGTTCCCATAGCCACTATTTTGGGAGCCACTTGTTTGAGAACCACTATTCCTAACAAGTCTCCAGAACCTTAGCAAGGAGGGGGGTGTTGGAGGTAACTTGAGAGCTTGGAGAAATTACTTTTTGGACTACAACTCCCAGAATTATCTAGCCAACATGACTAGCAGCTCTGGCCTTGTAGAATATGACAGAAATTCATCTGACGCATTGCTTGAGTCAGGCAGTCTTGATGACATGAGACTAGGAAACCCACATCTGAGCTTATTTTTATAGCTGTTAAGTTGAATTGATCCAAAAAAGTTTTATTTATGATTTATCTGTTTAAGATACCTTTTTAATTGGGCAATTCATCCTTAAAAAGGCTCTTAGAGCAGATCAGAAGAGAAGCAACACAAAAGGAAAAGAGAATGAGGAAATCAGCAATTTCAGGCACTTGATTCTTGGTTGCAAAGTACAACAGTGTGATGTAAGCACCACGGAAATACTGTTCCTGACACTTTGATAGCTACACTGGGTAGTCTGTCACTGGGTGGTGATGATGGCAAACATCAATTAAAAAACAACAACAAGCCACAGCAAAATCAGAAAACTTTATTCAATAAACTGAATTGATCTCAGCATAACAGTGTTGTTAGGACAGAAGCATTTTTGATTACACAGTATATTAAAAGCATGTAGCAATTCAAAGATTTTTTTTGTGAGCTTACAGTCTTTAGTCTAGAACCTAATGATTCAAAGATTTTTCATGGGCTTACATCCCATTAGTCTAGGACTACCCTTCATTTCCCCTCAAGTGTTCTTGATAGCTCACAACTCATTTTTCTTCCATACACATCTGCTCATTCACCTGTGCCATAAATGCTCAGTCCAGCATCAACAGTCATGTAGCACATCCCATCATCCAGTATTACAAAGCATATACAAAATGTATGACTAATAAGCATGACAGGACCTATGATCCTGACAGTAGGAGGGAAATTCTGAACTGTGGGCACCCAGGCAGTGTTTGGAGTTTGTTTGTTTTATGCTGTAACTGAAAGGATTTCTCTTCATCTTTAGAAGCTGATCCTGTGCCTAACCCTGGGTCCCCTGCCCCCCAGAGTATCCCTGGCAGCCCTGACACTGTCAGCTCCACAGCAGGTAATTCAGACTCTTGACTGTCTTTTTTGGGGGGAAAACTTGTTTGGATACTTCCTAAATAATTTCTGCATAAGTATATTGGTTAAAAGGTAGGTTCTGAAGACTTGCGCCTAAAGTACACTGCAAAAATAATCCAGTTTGAGATTGCTAACTGCCCTGGCTCAGTGCTAAGAAATCCTGGGAACTGTAGTTTATTGTGGCACCAGCACTTTGACAGAGAAGGATAAATATCTCACAAAACTACAGCTCCCAGAATTCCTTGGCACTGAGTCAGAGCAGTTAAACAATATCAGACAGGATTGTTTCTGCAGTGTGTTTTGAACCTTGGTCTCCTTTCCACAGTTTTTTTATAATGTTATTTTATTTATATGCCAAGACAACTCACTGATGAAATTGGTGAAAGATTGAACAGTAACAGTGTAAAAACAGATTAAAGTTATCTCTTTGAAATAGTATAAATTATATTAAAAATACAAAAGTTAAAAATAAATAAATAAATAGAGTAACAACACACACACACACACAATATAAAAGCCTATCTAACAAAGAATATACAGTGGTCCCCCGGGTTACAAAGGTAATCCGTTCCGGATTACCTTTCGTAACCCGGAAGCTTTCGTTTCCCGGGGGACCGCTATTTTCAATGGACCGCGCGGCCATTTAAAGGGGCCGCGCGGCTTTTTTTTTCCGTATCCCGGGGGATCTTTCGGATCCCGGGGGATACAATCGCGGTCCCGCCGGTTTCGTACCCCGAGGTTTTCGTACCCCGGGGGATTCGTAACCTGGGGGACCACTGTATACGAAAAGCCTGCTTGAATAAAAACGTCTTTGCCTGCCAGTGAAAACAAATCAGGGAGGGGGCCAGCCTAACCTCCTGCGGAAGGGAGTTCCAAGGAGTGGGAGCAGCCACCAAGAAGGTCCTCTCATATGTCCTCACCAAGCAAGCCTGCAATGGTGGCGGGACTTGAAAGAGCTTCTCACCAAAGATAAGGGCAGGGGAACCGTTAACCCTCCAAATTCCCCCAATCGAAATTCCATCTGTCCAGTCAGCCTGGAAAAAATGTTTTGGTCCAAAAATGGTCCCCTACATCTCCTGGGGGCTGTGGAGGGCAATTCTTTTTGTGGGAAGGAGGTTGTAAGGCCTTTTTTGAACCAGACTATTCTTTCAAAAAATGCCTGTCTAGGAATCCCAGGGGTCATGCCATGTGACTCTGTTGTCAACTTCTGCCAAAAGTCATGCTGGAGGATGTAGAGATTCCTAAAGAGAAATGTTAGGCATTTGCAGGCCTCCAGCACAATTTAATGGTTAACCTCTGGCATATCTTGACTACAGAATTGCCTAGGAGAACCTAGAGCTTCCTAGAGAGGTGTTTTTTCATATTAAAAAAGTGGTTTTTTTACTTGCCATTTTTCCACTTTCATGGGGGTCCTCTAACCCCAGCGAATGTTGGGGACCCACTGTACTATAAAACTAATTTGATAATCTAGAGCAGGCCTTCCTATCTATCTTTATAGTGTGTTCCTTGTGTCAGAATCCTGTCTAATCTTTCAATTTCCTCCATTCTTCCTTTTGCCCACCCCATATACAAATGGTTGGCTCTTAGATGCCCATGTGAGCCCTCCTCACAGTCCTTTGCCTGGCCCTACGGGCCTGTCCGCTGCCGAGCGTCTTGCCAACCTCAGAAGCCGGCACAAGAAGACCCGGAATGATTTGGCCATGGATTTGGCAAAAGCAGCTGACCAGCGGATGCGGATGGCCACTGAAAAGATCCTTTTGGCTCTTGAAGATTATGCCAAAGCGGACCAGGAGGACCGCGAGAAACACCGAGTGGGTACCGAGCAGATTATTTCCATCATGAACCGCCAGACGGAACTTTTAGAGCTCCTTGTACGGCAGCGGCATCCCACCCCAGCAGCTGGGTCCTCCTCCCGGCATGCTTGGTCTCCCCGGGTTGGGCAAGCAAGCCTCCGGCCTGCAGGCTCCTCTTCCTCTCGCTTTGGGATCTCTCGCCGGTTGCTGATGGCAAGGGCACGGAATAGGAGGAGGCCTCAAAACCTCAACCCTTGAAAGTTGCTCGTGTGCTCATAGCTTGCGGTTGGGAGAGTTGCAGTTTTTATTTTTGGCCATTTTAGATTAAGGGGAGTCCTTTCTTTCTTGCTTTCTTTTTTCTTTTTCTTTTTAGAAATAGGAAGATAACCAAATCCTAATTACCCCCACAGATAGTCCGTGCTGAAAACTATGACAACCATTATTTCTTGTTTTCCTTTTGTTTAAAATAAAATAAATAAAATAATAAAATAATTATTGTCATGTCCTGACATTTCAGCATTTAAAAAAACCCCAGAGAACTGCGGGTGGTTGTCATTGTTGTGGAAAGCTTTTTCTTTTTGAAGCAGCCAAGTCTTAGTGCTTGTCAGCCATGGCTCCATCATTAGCATTACCTCCATCTCCATTTTTAAAAGATAATTTGGCCTGAAATCTGGTATTTAATAGAAAACATGGCTCAAAATATGAAAAGCCAGAGTTTTTCCATACATGTCTGGATTGAGAGGGATGGGTTTGCTGGTCAGAAAGTGCAAATTTTGGATAGGTTTGAGGCCTGCTACCTTGGTGGAAATTTTATGTTTTATGGATATGATTATCCCATGTTCACAGAATTCTCCATTTTCTCAGCACGTATTCCCAGAGAGCTGTTAAGATCTGGCCCCAAACTAGAAAGCTAACCTTCCGTTGTTGTGTGCTTTCAAGTCATTTCTGACTTATGGCAACCCCAAGGCAAACGTACCTCAGGGTTTGCTTGGTAATTTTTTTTCCAAAGAGATTGTGCCATTTCCATCTCTTGAGGCTGACAGAGTATGACTTGCCCAATGTCACGCAGTGGGCTTACATGGCCAAGCCAGGATTTGAACCCTGATCTCTAGAGTCATAGTCCAACACTCTAAAACAAACAAACAAACAAACCAAATAAAACACTCAAACCACCATACCATGCTGGCTGTCAGCCTTCTGGTAGCCTCCCTTTTTTCTAAGTTTACCTGGCTGGATTTGAATCGGGGTGGAGGCTGATTTTCTCCAAGAGGTAGACACACACAAAATGAAACTAAAAGTGATGTGACACCTTTTTCCATTTTGCTCCCTGGATTTGGAGGATCAGAGAGAATGTGGAGAGCAAAACGGCTGTATTTTGTGATTTCTGGGCCCAAATATGGCTTTGGGGTTGGTTGGTTGGTTGGTTGGTTTTTTCAAATTACGGGAGCTTTTAGGAGTGTCATGGAAGGCATGGTAGATGGACAGCAGTGACATCAGATCACTAGGTCCATCTGCCATTTTACTTGTTGGGTTTGCTCCAAAGGACCTGCTTCTGTGGAGTCGAAGGCTTTCATGGCCGGCATCCATAGTTTTTTGTGGGGCTTTCGGACTATGTGGCCATGTTTTAGAAGAGTTCCTTTCTGAAGTTTCGTCAGCATAGAGGATTAATGTCTGCTAAATAGTGCTCATTGTCGCTGGGAATCCCCTGACCCTAGGCTGTTTCTCATTTGCACTGGTTGAGTTTTAACGTTGCTGTTCTTCAGGACTAGTAGCAAAGCCATCATTTGCAAATCACTCCTCCCTTCTCAGGGTCACACAGGATATATATATCCAATCCTTTTCCAGGCAAACATTCTCTGAAAATGCCAACCACAGATGCTGGCGAAACATCAGAAAGGAACTCTTCTAGAACATGGCCACATAGCCCGAAAGCCCCACAAAAAAATTATGGACCTGCTTCTATTTGGAAGGTCACCCAAATGGCAGCTGTGTTGGACCAGAGGCACCCAAAATTGGTTGGTATTGCCCCCCAGCTCTGGAGCCTGTTCTCTTTTGCTGTACAATAAAAGGCTAGCTCGATCCCTTCACAAAGTATTAAGGGATGTAGATATGGAAGACTTCCTTGCAAAGACAGCCAATAATAGGATCTGGCATAGAAAGTGCATTTTTTGTGTCCCGTGTTTGGGACTTTCCAGTTTTTAACCAGTGACTATCAAGCCATGCCATGGCAAGAGCCTGCTGGATGTCTACAGATAGCACCTTAGTGTGGCATAATCCTAAGAATTGGAAGAGATCCCAAGGGCTATCCAGTCCAGCCCCTTGCCATTCAGGAAAACAAATCAAAACACACCATCCAGTCTCTGTTTAAAAAACTCGAAGAGAGACTCCACCACTCTCTGAGGGAGTGTCTTCCACTGTGAAGCAGATCTTACTGTCAGGAAGTCCTTCCTAATGTTGAGGTGGAATTTCTTATCCTGTAGTTTGAATTCATCGTTCTGTGTCCTAGTCTCTGGAGCAACAGAAAACAAGCTTGCTCACTATGAGCTCTCTTCAAATATTTAAACATAGCTATCATATACATCTTAAATTATGTTCTCCAGGCTATATACCCAGCTCCTTAAGCCGCTGTCATAGGGCAAATTTCCCATTTGTTGTTGCTGTGCCTTCAAGTCCTTTCTGACTTAATGGCAAACCTATCACAGGCAACATTCCTCAAAGGGGTTTGCCATTGTCATACTTTGAGGCTGAGAGTGTGTAAGTTGCCCTAGGTCACCAAGTTAGGTTTACATGGCTGGAGACCAGGGATCCAAACCCTGGTCTCTGGAGTGACCCTATGTTTTCACCATTTTGCTCATCCTCCTCTGGAGATGCTCCAGTTTGTCCACATCTCTCATGAATTGTGATGCCCAGAACTGGTCACAGTATTATTCCAGGTGAGGCCTGACCAAAGCAGAATAGAATGCTACTATTACCTCCCTCAATCTAGACACTACACTCCTATCGATGCACACTAGAATCACATTAGTTTTTTTAGCTGCCACATCACTCTGTTGTCTCATGTTCAACCTGTGGTCCATTAAGACTCCTAGATCCCTTTCCCATGGGCTATGGTCAGCCATGTGATAATGCTGGTAATTCTTTAGGCAGTGAGTTTGCACCTGCAAAACAAGCCACAGGAAGGGCTGTAGCTCAATGGTGGAACCCTTCCTTTCCACTCAAATATGACAACCTATTTCAATGTATTGGAATACAAAGTCCTTCAAGTTCTTCCCATTTTTACTCCCAAGGATGCCAAAGGTCAAAGGAGAAGGAAAACCAGTGAAAAGTACGGTGAAGGCAGGCAGCATTGTGCCATTTTAAGGGAGCCATGGAGAAGGGACTGTAGCCGTATCTGGGCACTGTTCTGCTTCTGTTACGTAGCCCTTCAAAATGATTACCCAAGGAACTGTTGTATAAGGAGGCATTGTGAGGAAAGTGATTTTGGAGTAAGTGGCAGTTACACTTTGCCACTCGAGTCGATTTTGACCCATGGCGACCCTGCTGATGAGACATCTCCAAGACCCTGTCCTCTACTGCTCTGCCCAACTCTTGCAAACCCATATTCGTGATCCCTTTAATAATAATAATAATAATTATTATTATTATTATTTATATACCGCCTTTCCAAAAAAGATCAAAGCGGTTTACAAAAGTGGATACTCTTTATTATAGAGTCCATCCATCTTGCATGCGGCCTTCCTCTCTTTCTACTTTCCTCTACCTTTCCTAGCATTATTGGTTTTTCCAACAATTCATGCCTTCTTCTGATGTGTCCAAAGGACGACAGCCTCTGTTTGGTCATATTGGCTTCTAGGAAGATTTCTGGCTTGATCTGCTCTAGAACCCATTTGTTTGTCCTTTTGACTGTCCATGGGATCCTCAGCACTCTTCTCCAGCACCACATCTTGAACAAGTCGATTTTCCTCTTATCTGCTTTATTAACTGTCCAGTTTTCACATCCATATATTATGCAATGTTTCTCCAGGTCTTTGAGGTTTTCTGGTAGTATGGTGTCCTCTGCATATCCTACACTGTTGATATTCTTTCCTATTTTCACTCCTCCTCCTGTATCCAAGCCTGCTTTTCTTAGAATATGTTCTGTATATAAGTTGAACAAGTAGGTTGAGAAGATGCAGCCTTGTCTGACTCCTTTTCCAACTGGGAATCATTCTGTTTCTCCATATTCTGTTTTGACTGTAGTCTCCTGTCCTGAGTACAGATTCCTCATCAAGACTATCAAATGCGTTAGCACTCCCATGTCTTTTAGGACATTCCACAGCCTTTCATGATCTATGCAGTCAAAGACTTACACTAGCTTCACCAAAAGGATTCCACCCAAGGCCCAGGAGAAAAGAAAAACATAAAAATTTAAAAGTAGCACCTTTCAGACTCACTGAAAGAAGTTGGCAGCATTAGCTTTCATACACTTTTATTTCAGTGAGTCTCAAAGGTGCTACAAGATCTCTCTACATACTGATTCTACAGACTAAAGTGGCTATATCTTTGAATTCTACCACTCTGAAAAATGTAGATTACAGAATATTTTTAGAATGATGGTTAAAATGATTCAGCCATTTTTACTTCCCCAAGACTATATACAATATCAAATTATTGCAACTTCTGGTCTTGGCTTGATTTTTTCTATTCTTTGATTGGGAATGAGAGTGTTAGGTGAGCATGACAGCTTGGAGGACTAGGGGCACACACAAATAATTAATTGTTTACTAATATAGAAAAGGTCACCTGCCCTGGTTTTGTAGTTTGTTTACGCACATCTCATAAACTCGAGCATCTCCAGCAAAGCCAGATAAATTCCTGGGA
Organism: Urosaurus nigricauda; assembly: GCA_034509955.1. Classification (NCBI taxonomy): domain Eukaryota; kingdom Metazoa; phylum Chordata; class Lepidosauria; order Squamata; family Phrynosomatidae; genus Urosaurus; species Urosaurus nigricauda. The sequence continues at coordinate 321,365,954 of JAOEGL010000002.1, read as the reverse complement.
TCCACTTGCAACAAAAAATGTAAAAGTAACTTAAATTTGGAAGTACTGTATATACTCGACTATAAGTCGACCTCATGTATAAGTCGAGGGCAGGTTTTGGGGCCAAAATTATGGATTTTGCTATGACCCGTGGATAAGTCAAGGGTAAAACTTAGGGCCATGTAACAAAGGATGTAAAAGATGAAGCAAAGGAAAATAATGCCAAAGAACTTACAAAATTCCTACAGCCATCACTGCTGAGATAGTGATACCTTTCCTTTCTGATGGTTCAGTGTATACAAATTTTGTTTCATGCACCATATTATTTTTAAAATATTCTATAAAGGCTGGATGCATATGAAAGTAGAGATGGTTGGGGCATCTTTTTAGGTACTTCCAGGATGGACAAAGCGCGTGCATTTTGCCTCTCAGAAAAAGGAGGTGACCATATATATGAGTTAAAGTACAAGACTTACATTGACCCATGGATAAGTCAACCCTTGTTTTTTTGGGTCAATTTTTTGACCAAAATTTCTAGACTTATACATGAGTATATGCAGTATTCTCTGAATGAACAATATTTTTAATATGCCATACATGAGTATGTGCCAAACTAAAGTTATACATAATAGGTTTTATGGGGCTAAAGTAACAAAATGACTTTCCATTTGTCAAGGATGCTAATGGTCACTTCTTTTTTAAAATTCTTTTGAATATTTCCATTCCCCCCCCCCCCGGGGCTGGGGAATGGGGAAAATACATCCTCCCATTATTTCAAAATTTCCAGAAAGCTAATTTCTCTGTCCGTCCCAAACCCACTAGAAAACGCTTCTGGCCTGCCAGTCATATTTATATCAAAATACACAAAATTGGGCTTCAGAGGGTCTGGAGGCCAGTTTTCCACATATACACCTGGGATCTCTCTCTCCACACACCCACTCTCACTCAAAAACAGAAGTGGTGAGAAATTCACTTTTCCCTTCACAGGTGGTGATGGACTTTTTATATTCAGAACCATGAGGACTAGGACCTTTCTTCACTCTTTGGGAAAAGAGCTGCAGTTTGGGGTCAAAGCATGTGCATTTCCTTCAGAGGTTTCAGGCCCAACAAAGGTTGAGAAGGACCCATGTCTGCTGTCCAACAGTGCTGAAAATTGCTGTCTTAGAAAACTGCTGTCCAAGAGCATAAGAGAATGAGAGAAATCTCTAGCCCATGGGTCTCATTTGGCTAGCTGAAATCCACTAACACAACACAGATGTTGGGAGGGAAGGTCAGATTAGAATAATAGAATCACATAGTTGGAAGAGACCCCAAGGGCCATCCAGTCCAACCCCCTGCCATGCAGGAATTCTCCATCAGTGCATCCCCGACAGGAGACTCCATCTCTCTCTGAGAGAATGTGTTCCTCCTAATGTTGAGGTGGAATCTCTTTTCCTGAAGCCTGCATCCGTTGCTCCATGTCCTAATCTCTGGATCAGCAGAAAACAAGCTTGCTCAATGTGAAATCCCTTCAAATACTTAAAAGGGGTACCATATCACCTTTTAACCTTCAGTAGGGGGTGAAGCTTGCAGTGGAATACTTGTGATAAGTGAAATACCAAAAAATGTAAGGAGAACTGGGGCACGGCCTTCTAGGGGAAACAATAGGGCTCACCTGGGATCACAGATGTCATTACAGGGCCTGAGATTCTCAACCCCTGAACTACAGAAACAAGGTAGGTATCTGTTCTAGGTCTGGCCCAGTGCACATCCCAAGGAGGGGAGGGAGTCACACCTTCAATGATCAACTTTATTGCTTCAACATTGATCTGCAACAGCTAAGTATCAACATGCCAAATGTAATACTAAAGACATATCCAGGGATAGCTTATGTTGGCCATATAGCAGAGTACAGTTATCACCCAAAATCCACAAAACAGTGATGACTTTATTGGGCCAACCAATAACCAACATGTTGCTTCCAATGTGCATTTTGGTTGGCCCAAGAAAGGAGCCACTGTTTTGTGACTTTTGGATGATCCTTTATAATACTGAAGAGCCAGCCCTGCCATGAGGCAGAATGGGACAACAGCCTCGGGTGGCAAATGCTGGGGACAGCCCATCCAGTCTCTCGACTTTTCCTTCTAAATATTTCAGCTGTCACCATCTGCTGGAGGACAGCTGTGTGTTTTATGTCACACAGCCTTCCTAGAGCCCCTTGAATCTTACAGTCTCAGGTGAATGTCCCAAATTCATCATTCGAGGTGGAGTAAGATTCAACTATCAGTCCAGTCAGCTTATGTTCATGGACGGAGGAAGTGTCATCTTGTCCTCTGCCTCAAGCAGGAAAATGTCTTGGGCTGGCCCTGACCATACTACTTGATCTTCTTTCCTAAACTTCCCTAATTCTCTCTAGCATCTAAATGGGAATGTTAGCAAATAAATATCAAAAGAGATAGATGGTGGGGGATAGGATTAGAAGGAAAGTTCATTGTTCCAACTGGTTTCAGCTCTTGAGGAAATGCTCCTAGGCTTTCTCACCACTGTGGATTCTCATGTGCGCCATAAGATTTGAGCTTGACCCAAAGCTTTTCCCACAGTCCATGCACAAATAAGGCTTTTCCCCAGTGTGGATCCTCTGATGGCCAATGAGGTGGGATTTCTGACTGAAACTTTTCCCACAGTCGGAACATTTGAAAGGTCTCACACCTGTGTGGGTGCGCTCATGCGTATTGAGGTTGGAGCTCACGCTGAAGCCCTTCCCACAGTGTGAACAAACGTACGGTTTTTCTCCTGTGTGGGTCCTCTGGTGGCTAGTGAGGTGTTGCTTCTGACTAAAGCCTTTCCCGCATTCTGGACATTTGTATGGTTTGTGTCCAGTGTGAATTCTTTCATGTGCAATAAGGTCTGAGTTCATGCAGAAGCTTTTCCCACACACCAAGCACTTAAATAACTTCTCTCCTGTGTGGATTCTTTGGTGCCTATTGAGATGGGACCTCCCACTAAAAGTTTTCCCGCAATCTGTGCACTTATACGGTTTCTCAATCGAATGGATTCTCTGGTGTCCAAGAAGGTGTGAGCTCCTGCTGAAGATTTTCCCACACTCGAGGCATTTAAATGGTTTATCTCCCGTGTGGATTCTCCGGTGAGTGATCAACTGTGAGCTCTGGCAGAAACTTCTCCCACAATCTGAGCACTTGTACGGCTTCTCGCCTGCATGGGATCTCTCGTGCCTGACCAGGTCTGAGTGGGTGCCAAAGCTTTTCCCACATCCTAAGCACTGAAACGGCTTCTCTCCCATGTGGTTTCTCAGATGACTGGTGAAGGAGAAAGTATGGCGGAAGCATTTCCCACATTCAGAACATTTGAAAATTTTCACCCCAGTGTGGGTTCTTAGATGCTGAATGAAGTCTGAGCCTGTGCGAAAACCTTTCCCACAGTGTAAACAAGAATAGAGCTTCTCTCCTATGTGCATCCTCTCATGCTCTATGAGACTGGATTCTGAAGGGAAGGCTTTTGCACAAACCAAGCATTTGTGTGACTTTTCTCCTGTAAGGATTCTCTTGTCAGAAATAAAGCCTGTGGTCTGATTATGAGTCTCCTCATCTGCAGGCCATGAGTTTTGTTCCTTGCTATTAGGGATCTCCTCTGTTTCACTGAAGTCCTCATCATTTCCCGCAGAAGAAACAGAGGTACTCTCTTGATTTTCAGGTTGGCTTAGTGCTTCTGTTTCAGGTGGATTTGCAGAAAATTCTCCATCTTCCACACACCAGGAAAGGCTTTTGGTAGACAACCCCTGCAGTCCCACTTGGTCCGGGATTTCCAGCTGTGGATTTGCCTCCATCTCCTGTTCCTCTTCCTCCTCCTCACTGATTGGCGTCCATTCTGCACCTGGAGGAAATAAATAGGCAAACCCAACATGAATTATTACAGGGCTAAGGAAAGCCTAGTCTATGGACCACACGTGTACCCTAAAGCTGTTTTTGAGGCTGTTGTGGCCCCTATTCACCCCAAAACAAGCAGGAAGCTTCTGGCTGTCTTCCTATTCTAAAAAGGGTCCACTCGTGAGCCTTAAACCATCTATGGTGTGTGGAGGGCCAATGTTGGGGAGAAAATTATTTTTATTAATTTTTGCGAAACAGTACAGTGGGCCCTTGGTATCAGCTAGGATTTGGTTCCAGGACCGCCCAATGTGCAAGACCCATTATATACAATATACAACTATGCTTAGCTACTTGGGTGCTGTGCACAGCCACTGTCTGGTTCAAACTTACAGAAACATTTGTTGTTGTTTTGCTGTAGAGAAAATGCAAATTTGACAACAATGGGCTGAAAGTGCACCCAAAAATGTCTCTACTAAACAAGCATCCTCTACAGACATAATTATGTACCTTCAACCCGTTTCCGGCTTATGTTGACCCTAAGGCGGATTTATCATTGCCTCCTCCTGAGGCTGAGACTTGCCCAAGGTCACCCAGTGGGCTTCATGGGCAAGCCAGGAATCGAACCCTGGTCTCCAGAGTTGTAGTCCAACGCTCAAACCGCTACGCCACGTACTTCCCAATATATCTGAATTCTATAAGATGATGAACACCATAACAGGAGCCTTACCCACAATGACGGCATCTTCTGTGTCTTCCTGCTTTGGTTCTCCATAAAGCTGTTTGGGCTCAATAGTCAAAGATTCCTGTTCAGCGTCAGGGGGATTCACAGATGGTTGATGGATCAGGACCTGAAAACAGATGTGAGGAGCCAAACAGTCATGCAGCAGAGCCAAGATTTCCAGGATCAAAGTTGCTACAGGGTTTTTTTCAGTAGCTGCCCCTGGCCTACAGAATTCCCTTCTAAAGGCTATCTCCTCTGCTCACCTTCTGCTGGCAGCCAAAGACCTTCTCATTTAAAGGATGTTTCAGCTAGTAACTGGCTTGTGCTTGGTGTGTGCTTTAAGTGCTTAGTGTATGGAAGGACATTTTATAATGTAGATGAGGTGTGGTTCCTTTTATCTTCACTGTTATGTCCAGTTAAAAAGCTGGCTGTTGCTCTTTGGGCCAGCTCACATTTCTGAGCACTTTTGAAATGCAACTTGATGTAGAGTGCATTACAGTAATCGAAATGAGATGTACCACCGTGGTACCTGTTCCTGGCCAGATGTGACTTTTCCAGGAACAGCGCAGTTGGCGCACTGACTTTTACTGTGCAAATGCACAGTTGTAACCAAAACCTGGACTTCCAGGTTCATTAGGTAATATCATAATATATTATATATATAATATATTTTTAATTCTGGGCATCACAACTCAAGAAGGATGTTGACAAGTGTACCCAGAGGAGGGTGAGCAAAATGTTGAAGGGTCTGGAAACCATGCCTTATGACAAGAGAGGCGTAGGGAGCTGGGTCTGTTTACCAGGAGAAGAGACGGTTAAGAGGTGATATGATAGCCCTGTATAAGTTTTTGAAGGGATGTCACATTGAGGAGGGAGCAAGCTTGTTTTCTACTGCTCCAGAAAACAGGACACGGTGCAATGGATGCAAACTAAAGAACAGAGATTCCACCACAACATTAGGAGGAACTTCCTGACTGTAAAAGATGTTCGACAGTGAAACATACTCCCTCGAAGAGTAGTTGAGTCTCCTTCTTTGGGAGTCTTGAAACAGAGGTTGGATGGCCATCTGTCGGGGGGGGGGGTGCTTTGATTGTGAGTTCCTGCATGGTGGAATGGAGTTGGACTGGATGGCCATTGGGGGTCTCTTCCAATTCTATGATTCCAACAATTTTGTGCATGAATCTGTTTGTGTACAGTGAACCATCTGAAAGCAAGGGTGTCACTATCTCAGCCACCCTAGTAGAGAATTTTGGATTTTGGAATATTTTGTATTTGAATTCTAGATAAGTGAGACTCATCCTTATTTTCATCTATACTGGAAGCTGCCTTGAGTTCATACTAGAAGAAAAGAGGAAGAAAAGAAAAGAAAAGAAAAGACAGGCAGGCAGGCAGGCAGATAGACAGACAGATCCATGACCTTCTCCAGGCTTTTGTCTCCTCTGAGCTTAGCAGGCATCCTTAAAACAGCTGGTGAAGGAAGAATGGCAGGATATGGATTTCATCGGTGACAACACTGCTGTGAGTTCTCTCTCTCGTAATGCAATGTGTTTTCTGGCAGATTGCTCCTCCGTGGTCATTTTATATGTAGTAACTCTACAGAAAGAACTGCTGCTAGTGAAAATGCTATTCACTGTATCACATTATGCAGGGAATGGGGACAACCTGTCTTGTCATTCTCAGAGGCACATCTGGTAAGAAACTATACAGGACCTTCCCAGTGGTGCTCCAAAATTGTGACTGACCTTTTTATTCAGGCAAATTTGGGGAAACAATGTTTACTGTCAAAGCTTTGAATATGTGAATATGAATTTCTGAGAGCTAGTGTGTATAGTAGTTTGAACACTGAACTAAGATTCTTAAGAGCAGGGTTCAGATCCCTGCTCAGCCATGGAAATCCACTGGGCGACTTTGGAGAAATCACACTATCTCACCCTCAGAAGAAGGCAAATGCAAACCCTGTTGAAAAAATCTTGCCAAGAAAAATCCATGATAGAGTCACCTTTTGCCATAAGTCAGAAGCAACTTGAAGGGACAGGACAACAATATTAATGTTTGTTTGTTTGTTTGTTTGTTGTAACACACTGAAGACAAACTGAAGTCATAAGCTTTTATAGACTATGAAAGCTCATGCTGCCAACTTCTTTATTTCAGGTAGTCTCAAAGGTGCTACAAGATCTCTCTAGCTACTGATCCCATAGAGTGACGCGCCTATAATGCTACTTTTTATTGTTTTCCTTTTAAAATTGCTTCTCATTCTGATTGCATTTTAATACAGGAACTTTTGCAACTGAATATTAGCATCATTGCAGTTTGATTTTGGACCTTTTAAAGCATCTTGCCACAATCCACCTTTCATCCCAGTTTTGAGACAAAGGCAGGATGTAAGTCAAGAGATGTTCAGTAAACATCAAGAGATGTTAAAGATTGTACCAGCATCTTCTATACCAGACATGGGCAACAATGGCAGATCTGGTAGACCACTGCCTGCTTCAGCGACCCTCTGGGAGCAGCACAGGGTCCTGAAACCTCCCAAATTTTAGCATCCTGGGGAAGATCTGGAAGGTCAAAGGCCACATTTTGACCAACCTGGTTCTCCATGGCAAGTTCATACGTACTGTATCTTCATCACCATCTTTATTTATATTCTTCTCATTTCCCAGTTTGAGACTCAAGCTACAAAGGTTAAAACAGACACAGCTTTAAAATCCATGTAACGACAAAACTGTGTTCCTTCAAATCATTTACAACTTATGGCAACACTAATACAAACCTACCACTGGGTTTTCTGGGACTGAGAGAGTGTGACTCGGCCATGGTCACCCAGTGGGATTCCATGGCTGAGCTGGGAATCGAACCCTGATCGTACATAGCCCAACGCTCAACACACACCACCACACTGGCGCTCGACAATCAAATTAAATTAATCAAATTAAAGGAGGTTAAAAGGGAGATCATCAAAATAAAAACAACAGCTAAATAGCAAAGTGTGTTGTGAAAATGTCCCCCAGCAATAACAAATAATCCTTCACCTGGATAAAAAAGGAAGGCAGGAAGGGCACCAATACAACCTCTCCAGGTAAGGCATTCCAGAGCTTGGAGCAACCACCAAGAAGGCCAGCAATCATCCCCATCTGTGATGGTGGTGGGATGGAGAGAAGGGCCTCCCCAGCAGATCTCAAGGGAGAATATGGTCCTTCAGATAACTTGAACCTGAGCCATATGGGGCATTATAAGTCATAGAATCATGGAGTTGGAAGAGACTCCAAGAGCCATCCAGTCCACACCTCATTGTGCCATGCAGCAAAACACAATCAAAGCACTCCTGACAGAAAACTATCCAGCCTCTGTTTAAAAATCTCCAAAGAAGGAGACTCCACTACTCTCCAAAGCAGCCTATTTCATTGCTCTTAACCTCAGGAAGTTCTTCCTAATGTTGAGGTGGAATCTCTTTTCCTGGAGTTATAATCCATTACTCCATGTCCTAATCTCTGAAGCAGCAGAAAAGAAGCTCACTCCTATTTCAATAAAACATTCCTTCAAATATTTAAACATGGCTATCATTAACCTTCTCTTTTCCAGGATAAACATACCGAGTTCCCTCAGCTGTTCTGCATAAGGTCTGGTTTCCACATTTTTCACCATTTTGGTTGCCCTCCTCTGGATACGCTCCAACTTGTCAATATCCTTTTTAAATTGTGGTACCCAGAACTGGACACAGTATTCCAGGCAAGGTCTGACCAAAGCAGAATAGTGTGGCACTATTACTTTCCTTGATTGAGATACTATACTTCTATAAACACAGCCTAGGATCATGTTGGCTTTTTTAGCTGCCACATCATACTGTTGACTCATGTTTAGCTTATGGTCTACTAAGACTCCTAGATCCCTTTTGCATGTACTATTGTCAAACCATCTTATATGTGGGCATTTCATTTCTTCTGCTTAAGTGTAGCATCCTGTTGAAATTCATTTTGTTATTTCTGGCCCAGCTCTCCAATCTGTTAAGGTCATTTTGAATTCTGATCCTTTTCCTCTGGGGTATGAGCTAATTTTGTGCTGTCTGCAAATTTGATAAGCATGCCATCTATCCCATCATCCAAGTCAGTCATAACTAGTCATAACCAGCACTCTGTCATACTGAGGATGGAGCAAGCTTGTTTTCTGCTGCTCCAGAGAATAGGACATGGAAAAATGGATGCAAGCTACAGGAAAAGAAATTCCACCTAAACATAGGAGGAATTTTCTAACAATAAGAGCTGTTTGACAGCAGAGCACACTCTCTCAGAGAGTGGTGGAGTCTCCTCTTTGGAGGTCTTTAAACAGAGGCTGGATGGCCATCTGTTAGGGGTGCTTTGATGGGGAGTTCCTGCATGGCAGGTGGTTGGACTGGATGGCCCTTGGGGGACTTTTCCAACTCTATAATTCTAAAAAGCTCTTTCCCTAATCCTTATCCTCCACAAAGGGCTACCAGTCGTCTCCTCACCTCCTTTTCTTGCCTCTCCTTGGTCTCTTGCTGCCTCAGTAGGAAATCCTCAGCCAGGGCCACTGCCTGGGAGCAGGTCTCTGGGCCACCTTCCCTTACCCAGTCCTGGATCTCTGGCGGAAGGATGGCCAGAAATTGCTCCAAGACCACCAACTCTAGGATCTGTTCCTTGGTGTTCCTCTCTGGTTGCAACCATTGCTGGCAAAGGTTCCAAAGACGCTGGCAGACCTCCCTTGGCTCCCCGGCTTCCCCGTAGTGGAAGATCCGGAAATGTTGGCGTTGGGTCTCTCTTTCAAGGGCGGCATCGTGAGATATCTCTTCCTTCACGGACTCATATTGTTCATGGAGACCCAGGCCCCTGTAGGCTTGTGGTGCCACTCCGCCAGTGTCTGGACCAATGCATGCCAATGGGGCTTCTCTGTTGAGGGCCGGTAAGCCCACCATCATTTGTTGCCTCCTGGACCACTGGCCAGAGGCAACCGGGTCTTCAAACAGAGCATTGGTCTCATCCCACAGAGCTTGTGGATAGCCAAGTCCTGCTTCAGGAACACGGACCACTTTTAAGAGCTCCTGAGAGCCCCAGCAGTGGGGCGACCGCTCCTCAGGTTCCTGTTTCACCCGACATTGTTGCACCTTAGACTGGAGGTGGCAAGTCTGCATGGGCGGCACGCACTGCTCAGCTGCCATTGCGTCCTGCCAAGAAATCAAAGACATGGCAGTGAGTAAAAAGTGACATTCCAGACTACAGAGTTGGCTGAACTGAACAAATAAATCCAATTTGTATAACGGGGCACATTACTGTTATTGGTGGTAGTGGTTTCACAGTCTAACTGGTCCTACCAGCTGAGTTTTTGGACTATCAAGGATTCAACTTCCCTTAAAGAACGTAGGTACCAGTGAGTATATCATCAGATATGGGAATGTTTTTTTCCCCTTTTTTAAAATTATTTTTTGATCAAATTTTAATATATCCAGCAAGGACCAAGACAATAAACACATACTGACACATAATATGAAAAGAAAATATGAAAATGTGAAAAGAAGACCTAGTGTTGAGCTGTGCCATTAAAGTGCTGTCAAGCTGCCTTGCTTCTTCAGGGTAGATGCAGCTGGCACGACTTGTTTCTGAGAAACAGATTTTTTGTGATTATGGCATTCCTTTCAGTTATTCAATCATGAATCGACAGACGGGTAAATCCCATTGATTCAACGTGTCTACTTTAGTTAGAACTAGCAACAGAATGCAGGCCAATATTTCACTTTCACAGTCTATCTGGCGTTACAAATTGGAGTTCTGGACCATCAAGGATGCTATTCAAAGATCTAGGAATCAAGGAAATTTCCTTTGAAAATGTGGTACACTCCAAATGGTGGTGGTATCATCATCATCGTCATCTATTTATGATGATCTATAGATTGGTTTCACCATTTACTAAGTATTAATGACGGGTGGTCTGGACCTCAATAATATCGATTTTTTCAGAGAATCTAGGAATCAGGGAAGGTATTCCTGGATAATGTTGCACGTTATTGTTATTATTTTTTTCTAAAAACTCATCCTTGAAAGTCCTGGAGCTTTGGGTTCTTTCAATTGCCATCCTCATGCGGCCTTTTCTCAGAGCTGAACTGTATTAATAGGAATTATTTCAGAGGAAGCCATCCAAAACTGGACTGTGAGCATTACCAATTTGGAAAATACAAATTAAAAATAAATAAACAAAAATAAAGATCAAGCCTATATCAGTACCTCCAATGAATGCAGAGTGTTAGCTTTACAAATTTGGAAAATGCAAAAAAAAAAAAGTTTTTAATAAACAAAAATAAACATCAAACCTATACCAACATGGCTGCAAAGAATGCAAAGTGTTATTTATTAATTTTAAAAATTATTTTTTTTTTAAAAAAGAGCAAACCTGTATCAATACCCCAGAGGAATGCAAAGTGTAAGCTTTGCAAATTTGGAAAATTCAATTTTAAAAAATAAATCAAAATAAAATGATTTTCCAAAAATAAAAAGCAAACCTGTATCAGTATCTCAGAGGAATACAAAGTGTGAGCTTTACAAATTTGGAAAATTCAATTTTAAAAAATAAATCAAAATAAAAGGCAAAGTTGTATCAATACCTTTAAGAAATACAAAGTGTGAGCTTTACAAATTCGATAAATTCCAAGTTTAAAAAAACCAAACAAATCAAAATAAAATGCAAAGCTGTATCGATACCTTTGAGGGATGCAAAGTGTAAGCTTTACAAATCTGGAAAGTTCAAATTTAAAATACAAAAAATTAAAAAACAAACCTGTACCAATACCTCTGAGGCACACAAAGTGGCAGCTTCGCCAATTTGGAAAATGCAAATTTAAAAGATATGATTGATAGATAGATAGATAGATAGTAAAGAGCAAACCTGTGACTGCAAACAAGTGTGAGCTTCACAAATTGGAAAATGCATATATATATATATATATATATATATTAGATATATATTAAAGAACAAACCTGTGAATGCAAAGTGTGAGCTTCACACATTTGGAAAATGCATTTTTAAAAGGGAAACAAAAACATTCAAAAGCAAACCTGTGTCATCACTACCTCTGAGGAATGCAAAGATCAGCTCCCTTTCATGATGTCTCAAGCCACATTTTCTGATCCTGATTTTGTTGCATTAAACAAGGGGGGCTTTTTGCTTTCCCACCCACTAAAATAAATCCCTTCCAAAAAAAGGGCTGGTTAGGAAGCTGCAGCCAGCTGAAATGCCTGGGCTTCTCTAGGAATCCAGACTCTGATATTTAACCCTTATTTTTCCTGTTGCAAACCCAAGGCACACAAAGAGCAGGAGCATCTCTCCACTGGGGTTGCCAGATCCAAAACTGGAGAGGGCTCCTCTGCTTTTGGTGGCTGTGAAGGAGACAGAATTTCCCCAGGGGTTGCACAGCAAGCAAGCCCTGCTGAAATTATCACTTTCTACACAACCCCTAAGGGCACAGGAGCCCTCTCCAGTTTTGAATTTGGCAACCCTACCATACTTTTTGTTCTCCTCCTGGTTTTTGGACACAGTCCTTGAGTACTGAACAGAGATGTTAAATAGACATGTGCCAACTTGGACTCTCTCTCATTGAAGAAACTCTTATTTTAGGTTGTTAATCTGCTGCTTACTTTGTCTTTATTGTATACTGTACTATTTAGTATTATTTTAGAGATATTTTAATCATGTCATGTTGTTGTTTTAGACTGTGCGCAGCTTGGCGGGTTTTTATTCTTTTTCTTTATTATCTTATTTGACCTTTACTACGTAAAGTGCATAGTGCAAACTTTACAGCGCTCTATAAATAAATGTTAATAATCATAATCATAAAAATACCGCATATACTCGGTTATAAATCGACCTCATGCAAAATTATAGATGTTGATATGACCCACGGATAAGTCAAGGGTAAAACCTAGAGGCATTTTAACAAAAAATCTTAAGGATGAAGCAAAGGAAAGCAATGCCAGCAGACATAACTGTCTGTGCTCACACTAAAGGTTGGATGGATGAGAGAATCTACAAGAATAATCATAATTCCCTGTTGTTGTTTTTGTTGTTGTGTGCATTCAAGTCATTTCCAACTTAAGGGAACTCTCTAAGATGAACATGTCGTAGGGTTTTCTCGCCATGTTTCTTCAGTGCGGGTTTGCCATGGCCATCCTCTGAGGCTGAGACTTGCCTAAGGTCACCCAATGGGTTTACACTGCCAAGCGGGGATTCGAACCCTGGTCTCCAGAGTCATCGTCCAATGCTCAAACACTGCACCACGCTGGCTCATTCCCTGCTGATCTGCATTTCTTAACTCTCTGCTGGTACGCTTGCCAAGGTATATGCTCACTCTCGCTTTCTGGCTGCATCTACACTGTAGAAGTAATGCAGTTTGACCCCACTTTAACTGCTCTGGCTCCATCTGATAACATTGTGGGATTTTAAGTTGTATGAAGCACCGTCACTCTTTGGCAGAGAAGGCAAAAGACTTTGCAAAACTACAGATCCCATACAATGGAGCGACAGCACTAATGCATTATTTCTACAGTGCAGATGCACCTCCCTCTCTCTTCTCTTCTGCTTACCCATCCTGCACAGTTGCTCCATGGTGTCTATTCAAGGGCAGCTATATAGACAAGTTACTGTCTTGCTTCTGGTCCTGCGTATTTCACAGCCACAGAAAAACGAGGTTGCCAACTTGCTCCCCAACTCCTGTTCTTGTGCTCTTAACGGTTTCTTTGTAAATTTGCCAACTTAATTCTTGTCTTCTGCTTCTGTGGACGGGACAGAAAAACCAAATGCACAGATATAGGATAAGGGATAAGTACCTCTGGAGTGGCCTCTGTGAAAAGGACTTTGGGATTATCGTTGAGCATAAATTAAACATTGTGATGCCACAACAAAGAAGGTGGACGCTATCATAGGAATTTATCACACTGGGGCTGATTACAACATTAAAGAGAGATTAAAGCGCATTTAAAGCATCCCGAAAATGAAGCTGAATTGGCAATTATTGCACAAATGATTATCACATGCAATTGCACAAATAAAGCAATATTGGAAATACATTGTAGCTGAAATCCAGAAAGTAAAAAGATGCACATTAATGCTTCTTTGTGACCACTTTAATGGCGGGTTTTGTGCGACATCGTGTGAAATCATTACACGTATTTACGTGATTTTTCTGGGATATTTACGGTATAAACTCCCGATCTTCATGTGATAAACTCCTTAGACTGTATTCATAGAAACATAGTGAAGGGAAGCAATAGTCCCCCTATAGTCTGCACTGGTCAGGCATAATCTGGAGTACAATATGAGAGCTCAATATGACACCCTTTCAAATATTTAAACAGGGCTCTCCTATCACCTCTTAACCGTCTCTTCTCCAGGCTAAACATCCCCAGCTCCCTAAGGCGTTCTTCATAGGGCAAGGTTTCCAGACCCTTCACCATCTTAGTTGCCCTCCTTTGGACATGCTCCAGTTTCTCCACATCTTTTTTGAATTGTGGTGCCCAGAACTGGACACAGTATTCCAGGTAAGGCTTGACCAAAGCAGAATAGAGTGGTACTCTTGTTTCCCTTGATCTAGAGACCATACTTCTATTGATGCAGCCTAGGCATTGGCCTTTTTAGCTGCCGCACCACACTGGTGACTCATGTTCAACTTGTGATCCACTAGGACTCCTAGATCCTTTTCACATGTAGTCTTGTTAAGACCAAGTATATTTTGTCCTTGATTGTTAAACTTACTCTTTCCCCATGTTGTTGTTGCTGCTGTTCTGTGCATGCATCTCACTTCCAACTTATGGAAACCCGAAGGCAATCCTATCACAGGCTGCTCTGGGACAGAAAGTGTGAGCCTCGCCCAAGTTACCCAACGGGTTTCCTTGGCCAAGCAGGGAATCAAACCCAGACTTCCAGTGTCCTCGAATGTACTAGGATCAATGATTTTTGGAATGCAATACTGATGCAGATATTTGATATTAGAGAACAACCACTGAAATTTTGTCTGGCCTTATTATTGTTATCGATCTTCAGCAAAGCCAATCATAAACTAAAACACCAGAGACTCATCAAATTCCTAATCTCTGCAGCTAGAACTGAAATTGTGAGATGCTGGAAGATAGGGAATTTGGGGGAAAAGTCTGGGACACATGGTTATCAGAAAAATGTCCTTTTCCTTCAAGAACCAGATCAAGACCAAAAATAGAAACACACAATCAATGAGGATTGGTCTGTTTTTAGTGATTATGTCAATACCGATATATTTAATTTTGCTCCACCTTCGCACCAAGCTGGTTTTTGGACGAACATCTTGGACACTGACCACCCAACTGTGGCAAAATGATCTATGATTTCCATTTGATTGTTTTACAACTCTGAAAGAATGTATTTTTGGATGGAAATTCTTTTTGCTCATTCTCAAGGTCTGTTATTTTATTGTTTATAAGTTTGGTATTTGATAAAATTTAATTAAAAAAATAATAATTAGTAAATAAAAAATCCGGACTTCCAGCCATACTACAACACTCAAACCACAATATCACACCGGATCCCCCATATAGATTATATAGTCAGTCCTCCACATTTGTGGCTTTGATCATTCAATGGATTTGTGTTATCCTTAGGAATTTCTAAGCCTTCCTGTGTGACTCTGCCAGGAATTCACCATAGAGTCACAATGGAGAACCTAAACATTCCTAGGGAAAAAAATTATTTAGGCATTTGTAGGCTCTCCAGTGCAATTCTATGGTTCTAGATCCTTTCCAGTGGATGTTAACTAGAGAGTTGCATTGTGGAACCTAGAGATTCCTAGATATGTGTTCTCTCAGTTTTAAAAATAGTGTTTTTCTATTTGAAGTTTTCCCACTTTCATGGGGGTCTTGAGCCCTGAACCTCAGCAAATGTGGAGGGACCACTGTATAAACAACTTTATACTTGTATAAACAACTTGAAATGTATAATTATATACAATGATAAACAATGAAGAAAGAAAGAAAGAAAGAAAGAAAGAAAGCAAGCAAGCAAGCAAGCAATTACTAAATTTTAGAGTAAGAAATTCCCCATCTTCCAGCATCTCACAATTTCAGTTCTAGCTGCAGAGATTAGGAATATGACGAATCTCTGGTGTTTTAGATGACTATTGGCTTTGCTGAAGATGAATATCAATAATAAGGCCGGATAAAATTTCACTGGTTATTTTATAATGTCAGATACCTGCATCAGTTAAAGAAAAAAATTACTAATTTTTCTCTGCTTTCAAAGCATCTTCACCTACAACAGGGGTAATAACTCTGCAGCCCTCCAAATGTTGTTGGACTATTTCTTTATTGAATTTATTTACTACAACTTACTACAAACTCAACTTTATTGAAATTATTTACTTTGCAAAACATCGAATCAGGTGCATTGGAGAAACAATGCACTATGTGCCTTATGACATTCGTAGAGTTGATCATTTTCACCCCCTCCTTTCTCCATTCTTTTCTAACTTCCTGTTTGCTGCCAGTTTTGCTCACATGTCAAGACATCGCCAACTTTCTCACTTATCTCTCTCACATGGCTTAATTCATGCCTGTGAAGTTCGGATTTAGACCTGAGGTTTTTCCCACAGTCCCTGCATTGGAATGGCTTAGCACCCGTGTGGATCCTTTGGTGTGAAATAAGACTCGAGTTCCGGTTGAAGCTTTTACCGCAATCCGGACAGATGTACGGCTTCTCTCCTGTGTGGATCTTCTGATGTCTGGTGAGGCCGGTGTTATCACAGAAGCTTTTCCCACAGACCTCACAGGTATACGGGTTAGTCCCAGTGTGGACTCTCTGATGCCTCACAAGTCTCATGTTGGAATAAAAGCTCTTCCCGCACTCTGCACACTCAAACGGTTTCACCCCCATGTGGGTTTTCCGATGTGTGATGAGATTTGCGTTCCAACGGAAGCCTTTCCCACACTCGGAGCACCTGTAGGGCATCTCTCCAGTCTTTCCCTGGTGAACGACGGAGTGCCGGATTAAGTGCGACTTCACACGGAAACTTTTCTCACAGTCCAGGCATTGATAAGCTTTCTCCCCGGTGTGGATTCTCTGGTGTATTGTGAGGCCTGATCTTTGGCGGAAACACTTCCCACAGTCCAAGCATTTGTACGGCTTCTCACCCGTGTGGATTCGCTGATGTCTGACAAGGCTGGTGCTGTAATTGAAGCTCTTCCCACAGTCCAAGCATTTGTAGGACATGCTGCCACTGTGGGTCACCTGAAACTCAATGATCTCTGAGTTGTCTGGGAAACTGCCATTGCCACCCTCACTCTTCACCATCTGGATTCTCTTTTGGCTTGTAATACAAAGGGGCTTGTTGTCATTGTGAGGAATATTGTTTTCTACCTTCTCCCCCAAGGAAGAACTCTGAAGCTCCTTAAGTGCCGGCCAAATTTTCGAATTTTCCTCTTGCACATCATGCTTGGAAGCTTTTTCTTTCATGCTGTTTATATCTATCTGGCTTGCTTTTCCATCATTGTGTTCTGGCTGATTTCTGTTACCTATACTCATCAGGTCTTGGCCTGAAAAAGGGAAGAATAACAAAAAGATGAAGGATTTTAACTATTCAGTCACACGCAATTCAGTTTCTGACTCAATACTGTCAAAAAAACCAATTCTCCAGTTACATTCATGTGACTTGCACGCATAAAATAACATCAACAAACAATTTATTGTTGCCACTATTTAAAAATCCCGGGAGCAGAAACCTTTTCCAATGTGGTAGTAGTAGTAATAATAATAATAATAATAATAATAAACTGTTATCTATATCCCACCTACTCCAACTGGGACCGAATACTGTGTATCATCTACAGATCTACAAGTGCATATATCTCTTTGTCTCTTTGTGCTTGGTACAGAAAAATTAGATACCCTCTCCGTCAAAAACATTTGGTCAGACTATGACACAACCCTCCTCGGATAAAATAAACATTTATATCACATGAATTTATTTAGAAAACAAAAATCCTCACCCCAAAAATTAGCGTTTTCAGCATTCTTCTCCTGGAAGACAGTTTTCTGTTCACAGACTAAAGGAATCTGTTCAGCCACAGAGAAATTCAGGGATACCTCTTCCACTGGCATCTGAAACAGAAACAAAGACCCTGTTGGCCACAGAGGGATAGAACAAGAAAAGGGGTGTTGAGTATATCATAGATTTGAGTTCTTGGAAGAAACCCCAGAGGCCATACAGTCTAACCCCTTTCCAACAATTGAAATCCCTGATAGGTATTTCTTGGAGTCTTATTGCGTTAGTAAAAAAACCTAGCGAGTAAACAAAAAGACACGTTCCTCTCCATGGCTCTCCTTCTCTTCAGGTTGTAAAAGCGTGGGACAGATTGTAAAAGAGTCATTTTTGCCAAACAGATTATTTCAGCTTGGCAAATGGGATGCTTTTATGACCATCTCCCAAGGTTTTACAACTGAAAGAGAACTACGGTGAAAGAAGAAGTCATGCGGAGGGAGAAAAAACACACAATCTTTTTGTTTGCCTGCCAAATTTGTTTAATAATGCGCCAAGGCTCTTGGTCTTGCAGTCACACTGCACAGCATCTGCAGTAGCACTGCCCACCCATTCAGGATCATCATAAGTCGGAAATGACTTGGAGACACAGAACAACAACATCTGAAAAATACTGAGGAAGGTGCTTCACCTTCGTCATGAGATCAGTTAACCTACCTGTTGCTCCGGTATCTCAGCCTTGCAGCGCCTGGCTAGAAAATCCTCTGCCAGGGCCACCGCCTGGTAAGAGGTCCTTGGCCCATGGTCCCTCACCCAGCTCTGCATCTCCAAGGGCAGGATGGCCAGGAACTGCTCCAGGATCAGGTCTTCCAGGATCTCCTCCTTGGTTTGCCTCTCAGCCTTCAGCCACCGACAACCCAGTTCCTGGAGGTGGCCATAAACCATCCTCGGTCCCTCGGCTGCTTGGTAGCAGAAGCCCCGGAAATCTCGACGCTGCTCCTCTCTCCGCATGGCGTCCCTCCACAAAATGGTTGCCTTCACCTTCCCATAATCCGCTCTGTCTTTGGCATCCATTTTCTCAAAGGCTTGCTTGGCGTCTCCTTGGAGGGCTGGCTGGAGCCAGGCCACCCATTCTTCCTTGGGCCACCGACAGGCCTTGGCCACTTGCTCAAAGGCAGCCAGGAAGGCCTGAGCGTCATCCCAGGGTACCGACTCTTCCAGGGATGGCGGGTTTCCTGGTTCAGAGGGTGGTGATTCCATCGTCTTCAGAAAAGTCTGCCACTGTCCATCCCAGCGCTGGAGCATCCTTTTACCCGGCTCCTGCTTAACATCTTCCACTGACACTCGGGGCAAGATTCCCCTAGTATTTTCACCACAAATGGCATGTGGGGCTTCTTCTTCCCATCTTTCACACTGCATAGTGCTTGGCAAATGTTCCTCCTCCATTTTGATCCCTTGTTTCCCTTCTATCGTAGTCTGAAAGGGAAAGCCAAAGATGGATTCCATTCCCGTCCCGGTGGCCATCTTGTCTTGAGATAAGGGCCACCTTACTTATTCCTTCCCCCTTTGACCCTAGATCTTTCCGAGGGGAAAATGTCCAATGTTTTATGGGTCCTTCTAAATAGTCAGGCCCCAAATTATTGGGCGTTCCACAGTTCTTCTTAAATTTATTGGGGTCTCCAATTTATTGGAGTCTCAGCCCAATTTATCGGGTTCTCCAGTTTATTGTCTAGGTTATTGGCTTCTCCAGTTTATTGTCCAGTTTATTGGGTCCTTCAATTCACTGTCCAGTTTGTTGGGATCTCCAATTTATTGGTGTCTCAGTCAAAGACAAACAACAGCCATGCCAGATTGACAGCACAGAATTCTCCTTGAGGGGGAACAATAAGCAGAAATTAGGGGGGGGGGATAGACCTCTCCCTTTCTCATTTTAATAATGAGAATACATTTTATTTCTTACTTGCCTCTCCCCAAGGCTCAAGGCGGGGTACAACATAGATTAAAACACGCTAAACCACTATAAAATGTATAAACATAAGAGCACTTTCATTCTCTTCTACTTGTAAAACCATCCAACATCCGTTTGGCTAAAGGGACGGTTTTACAACCATGTCCCATGCAGAGAACCAAACGGTGTGTTGATAAATAGTTTAAAATCAACTATTTTAGCTAACTTTCCATATCTCAGCTAAAGGACCCATCTGAGTTTTATGGGCCCAAGGGTACCCGTGGAACATTATATATTGGAAGGCAGTAGTTTTCTAACAATATGGCAACTTAATGGAAAATCCAGGCTCTAGCTGAACAGTTATTTCTGTTAGAAATCATTGCAAAGAGACCTATGGCTGCATTGCAGAAATAAAGCAGTTGGGCACCGCTGTGCCATGACTCAATGCTATGGCATTCTGGGTTCTGTAGTTTTAGGAGGGAGGTAGTGAACATAAAGTGGTGTGAAACTGCATTATTTGTACCATGTAGATGCACCCGGAGAAATTGGGAGAGGGGCCAAAATTATGTAGTCAAGTTTGCCTAAGGCAAACCTATCAAGGGGTTTTCTTGGCAAGATCTGTTCAGGGCAGGTTTGCTCTTGCCTTCCCCTGAGGCTGAGAGAGTGTGAGTGTTGTGGTCCCATACTCAAACCATGATGCCATGCTATAACAACAACAACAAGAAGCTGTAATGTGGAAAATTGCAAACAAGAAAATCTAACCCATGGTAACACAGCTTTTTTCTTAAGAATCAGGGCAAAAAGCCCTGGCAAGTCCTAGTGGTGCCAAACTGCATTATTTCTACAGTGTGGATGCACCCCTCAGTCATTTAATTGAGCAGCCTTGTTGCATGAAGCACAAATGATCCTTGCAAGTTCAACACACACACACACGCCATCCCTTTGCTAATAAAAAGAGGGTGTTTGCCCCAAAGCTGCAGGGGAAGCAGACCTAAAAAGAATAATCTATCACCCTTTCCCTGAAAATTACAAAAAGACCATTGCAAAAATCTAATTGCAATTGTCCTGAAAATTGCAACAAGACAATTGCAAAAATGTAATTGCAATGTCCCTGAAAATTGCAACAAGACAATTGCAAAAATCTAATTGCAATTGTCCTGAAAATTGCAAAAAGACAATTGTAATTTCCCTGAAAATTGCAAAAAGAGAAGAAAAATCACTCCTGCATGCATCATGCTCACCCACTTTGTGCTATTGTGTGCATTTGCATTTCCTTTTTTTGGAGGGTGGATAATATTGCAAGCAAAGCCAGCCCACAGGAAGAAGAGTGGCTCCAACTACTAGTAGCAACTACACCTCCCATAGTTCTTGCCCTAGTTACTCTGAGCCTCTCTAGGAAAAAGAAACTTAGTGAGTTTAACTACTTCTGGTGTGGAGGATGCAGGGGGAATAAGGGGGAGAATTGATCCCCTGGAATTCTTGCCCAAAGGAGGAGTTGGAGGTGCATCTGCACTGTAGAAATAACACAGTTTGATACCGGTTTCAGTGCAAGGTGACCAAGAAATGCAATGGAAGGCATTCAACAAAAATGGAGGACATGCCCACATCAAATCTGGAAACAGATGTCAATGCATGCTTCTTTGCTATGCTCAAAATGGAAGACAGTCTAAAAAATGGAGGACATGACTAAATCAAAGCTCCAAACACTCAGCTATGTGTCAATGCATGCTTCTTGGCCATGCTCAACATGGAGGACATTCAATAAAAATGGAGGACAGGCTTGCTAGAGAGGTTAAGAACAATAAAAAGGGCTTTTTTGGATATGTCTGCAGCAAAAGGAAGAAGAAGGAAATGGTAGGACCACTGCGTGCAGAAGATGGCAAAATGCTAACAGGGGACAGAGAAAAGGCAGAATTACTCAACACCTTCTTTGCTTCAGTCTTCTCAGAAAAGGCAAAAGGTGCTCAACCTGAGGACAGTGAAGAAGGGGACAGAGTGGGGGAATTTCAGCACAGAATAAGTAAAGAGACAGTACAGGAATACCTGGTTACTCTAAATGAATACAAATCTCCAGGACCAGATGAACTACATCCAAGGGTATTAAAAGAACTGGCAAATGTAATATCAGAGCCATTGGCAATAATCTTTGAGAACTCCTGGAGAACAGGAGAAGTCCCAGCAGACTGGAGGAGGGCAAACTTTGTCCCCATCTTCAAAAAGGGAAAAAAAGAGGATCCCAACAATTATCGTCCAGTTAGTCTGACATCAATTCCAGGAAAGATTCTAGAGCAGATCATTAAGCAGAGAGTCTGTGAACATTTAGAAGCCAATGCCATAATCACAAAAAGTCAACATGGGTTTCAGAGAAACAAGTCATGCCAAACGAACCTGATCTCTTTTTTTGATCAAATTACCAGCTTGGTAGATGAAGGGAATGCTGTGGATATAGTATACCTCGATTTCAGTAAGGCCTTTGACAAGGTTCCCCATGACATTCTTGCAAACAAGCTTGCAAAATGTGGGATAGACACGTTAACTGTTACATGGATTTGTAATTGGTTGAGTGGCCGAACTCAAAGGGTGCTCAACAATGGCTCCTTTTCATCCTGGAGAGAAGTGACCAGTGGGGTCCCACAGGGTTCTGTCCTGGGCCCAGTGCTGTTCAACATCTTTATTAATGATTTGGATGACAGAATTGGGGGCATACTTATCAAATTTGCAGATGACACTAAACTAGGAGGAGTAGCTAATGCCTCAGAGGACAGGATCAAAATTCAAAATGACCTGAATAGACTAGAAAGGTGGGCCAATGCTAACAAGATGAAATTCAACACAGAGAAATGTAAGGTTCTGCACTTAGGGAGGAAAAATGAAATGCACAGATATAAAATGGGGGACACCTGGCTGAATGAGACCACATGTGAAAGGGATCTAGGAGTCCAAGTAGACCATAAGCTGAACATGAGTCAACAGTGCAATGCGGCAGCTAAAAAGGCCAATGCAATTTTAGGCTGCATCAATAGAAGTATAGTGTCTAGATCAAGGGAAGTAATAGTGCCACTCTATTCTGCTTTGGTCAGGCCCCACCTGGAATACTGTGTCCAGTTCTGGGCACCACATTTCAAAAAAGATGTGGAGAAACTGGAGCAGGTCCAAAGGAGGGCAACTAAGATGGTGAAGGGTCTGGAAACCTTGCCCTATGAAGAACGCCTTAGGGAACTGGGGATGTTCAGCCTGGAGAAGAGAAGGTTAAGAGGTGATATGATAGCCCTGTTTAAATATTTGAAGAGATGTCATGTTGAGGAGGGAGCAAGCTTGTTTTCTGCTGCTGCAGAGACTAGGACGCGGAATAATGGATATAAATTGCAGGAAAAGAGATTCCACCTCAACATTAGGAGGAACTTCCTGACAGTAAGGGCTGTTCGACAGTGGAACACACTCCCTCGGAGCGTAGTGGAGTCTCCTTCCTTGGAGGCCTTTAAACAGAGGCTGGATGGCCATCTGTCAGGGATGCTTTGACTTGGAGTTCCTGCATGGCAGGGGGTTGGACTGGATGGCCCTTGTGGTCTCTTCCAACTCTATGATTCTATGATTCTATGATTCTATGATTCTATGACCAAAACAAAGCTTATAACAGTCAGATGGATGTCAATGCATGCCTCTTAGCTATGCTCTAAAATCATAGAATCCTAGAGTTGGAAGAGACCACAAGGGCCATCTAGTCCAACCCCCTGCCATGCAGGAACTCCCAATCGAAGCATCCCTGACAGATGGCCATCCAGCCTCTGTTTAAAGACCTCCAAGGATGGAGACTATCTTCTGCGGTATTGGCTACTCCTCCTAGTTTAGTGTCATCTGCAAATTTGATAAGTATGCCCCCAATTCTGTCATCCAAATCATTAAGAAAGATGTTGAATAGCACTGGGCCCAGGACAGAGCCCTGTGGGACCCCACTGGTCACTTCTCTCCAGGATGAAAAGGAGCCATTGTTGAGCACCCTTTGAGTTCGGCCACTCAACCAATTACAAATCCATGTAACAGTTAACTTGTCTAGCCCACATTTTGCAAGCTTGTTTGCAAGAATGTCATGGGGAACCTTGTCAAAGGCCTTACTGAAATCGAGGTATACTATATCCACAGCATTCCCTTCATCTACCAAGCTGGTAATTTTATCAAAAAAAGAGATCAGGTTCGTTTGGCATGACTTGTTTCTCTGAAACCCATGTTGGCTTTTTGTGATTATGGCATTGGCCTCTAAGTGTTCACAGACTCTCTGCTTAATGATCTGCTCTAGAACCTTTCCTGGAATTGATGTCAGACTAACTGGATGATAATTTTTGGGATCCTCTTTTTTTCCCTTTTTGAAGATGGGGACAAAGTTTGCCCTCCTCCAGTCTGCTGGGACTTCTCCTGTTCTCCAGGAGTTCTCAAAGATTATTGCCAATGGCTCTGATATTACATTTGCCAGTTCTTTTAATACCCTTGGATGTAGTTCATCTGGTCCTGGAGACTTATATCCATTTAGGTTAACCAAGTATTCCTGTACTATCTCTTTACTTATCCTGTGCTGAAATTCCTCTATTCTGTCTTCTTCCCCATTATCCTTAGGTTGGGCACCCTTTGCCTTTTCTGAGAAGACTGAAGCAAAGAAGGTGTTGAGTAATTCTGCCTTTTCTCTGTCCCCTGTTAGCATTTTGCCATCTTCTGCACACAGTGGCCCTACTGTTTCCTTCTTCTTCCTTTTGCTTCGGACATATCCAAAAAAGCCCGTTTTATTGTTCTTAACCTCTCTAGCAAGCCTGAGTTCATTCTGCGCTTTAGCTTTTCTGACTGGAGGACATTTAAATGGAAGGCATGTCCAAATAAAAACTTTAAATACTCAGCTAGATGTAAATTAATGCTTCTTGGCCACGCTCAGAATGGAGGGCATTGGGAAAAATGGAGGACATTACTAACTCAAAGCTCAAAACACTCAGATAGATGTCAATATACGCTTCTTAGCCATGCTGAAAATGGAGGACACTGGAAAAAATGTAGGACATGACTAAATTGAAGCTCGGAACACTCAGATAGATGTCATTGCATGTTTCTTAGCCATTCTCAAAATGGAGGACATTTGTGAATTCCTCCTGGAAAGAAGGTTCAAATGTAGGACATGTCCTGGAAAAGGAGGATGCCTGGTCACCCTGTTTAAGTGCAGTAGCTCCATATAATGATGATGATTTATGTCTATTCTGCCTTTTCCAAGTGGGAATCAAAGCAGTTTACAGCAAATTCCATCATGTGGAATCCTGGGATTTGTAGATTTATCAAACTACAAATCCCAGAATTATGGAGGATTGGAGCCATGGCATTTCACGCAGTGTCAAACTACAATATAGATGCATCCTTGTGTTGTTGCATAATCTCTTCAAACATTCTGTTCAAATCATGCCTTATGAGGAGAGACTTGGGGATGTTTAGCCTGGAGAAGTTTAAGAGGTGATATAATAGCCCTCTTTAAGTATTTGAAGGGGTGTCATATTGAGGATGGAGCAAACTTGTTTTCTGCTGCTCCAGAGAACAGGGCCCGGAACAATGGATGCAAACTGCAGGAAAAGAGATTCCACCTCAACATTAGGAAGAACTTCCTGACAGTAAGAGCTGTTCAACGGTAGAACACATTCCTTTAGAGAGTACAGTATTAGTCTCCTGCTTTGGAGGTTTTCAAACAGAGCCTGGATGGGCATCTGTCGGGGACGCTTTGATTGTGAGTTCCTGCATGGCAAGATGGGGTTGGACTGGATGACCCTTGCGGTCTCTTCCAACTTTATGATTCTGTAATTCTACTATTCAAACATGGCTATCATGCCATCTCTTAACCTTCTCTTCTCCAGGTTAAACATACCCACAAGACCAACCAAGTTTGTTACCAGAGTTGATGTGGACACCTTGACTTAGGAGAGAAAAAGGTAGGGAGGATGAGCCAGTCCCCAGGCAGCATAGAGATGGTGGCGGCACCCATCAGAAAAGGGCTCCAAGGGCAATCCCAAATGCTACCAGCTTTAGGCTCAAGGCCTCTCCATCCTCTACATGGCATCCCTTCAAATATTTAAAGATAGCTATTATGTCCTTGGGAGCCCGCATAGTGTAGTGGTTTGAGCACTGGACTAAGACTCTGGTGACCAGGGTTAAAACCTCGGCTTGGCCATGTAATCCACTGGGTGACCTTGGCCAAGTCACATTCTCTCAGCTTCTTTGGAAGGTCAAGGGCAAACCCCTTCTGAAGACACTTGCCAAGAAAAAACCAACGAGAGGTTCACCTTAGAGTCACCATAAGTTGGAAATGACTTGAAGGCACACAACAACAAAGATCATGTCCCCACTCAGATCCCAAGATCTCCTACAAAAGCAGTGTGGTGTCCGAACCCCTGATGTAACTTAACTTACAGCAAAATATAAATCCAGCCTAAAAATATGACACTATTATTCCATCTGTCACTCTAGAATAATAGAATCATAGAGTTGGAAGAGACCCCAAGGGCCATCCAGTCCAACCCCTTTCTGCCATGCAGGAACTCCCAATCAAAGCATCCCTGACAGATGGCCATCCAGCCTCTGCTTAAAGACCTCCAAGGAAAAAGACTCCAGTACACTCCAAGTGTGTCCCACTGTAGAACAGCCCTTACTGTCAGGAAGTTCCTCCTAATGTTGAGGTGGAATCTCTTTTCCTGCAGTTTGCATCCATTGTTCCACATTCTAATCTCTGGAGCAGCAGAAAACAAGCTTGCTCCCTCCTCAATATGACATTGGCCTTTTTAGCTGCCAGATCGCACTGTTGACTCATGTTCAACTTGTGGTCTAGACTTCATCTGGCAATAAAAACATAATATTTAGGATGTTGTGACCCAGAAAATAGGAAGAATCACAGTAGGAAGGGTTCTTCAATAAACTTTACTGAATAATGTGTTCAAAACATGTAGGTATTGGGAGGGATAGCTTTCCATCTAGGGCCCATCATGCCAGATGTATTATTAAGTTAACATTCTTTAATGTTTTGGATGCAAAGACTATAGTGTTCAGGGGTGGGGGTGGGGGTGGGGGAGTGGGAAATCTTACAGAATAGTGTTAGGAGACATTGACCTAGCAGAACAAAGAGGAAAGAAAGCTTGATCTTAAACAAACCATTATTATTATTATTGTGAGCTCAGGCCTTCAAAATTAGCACACAAGTACCACAAAAATAAAATGACATGATTTAAATAGGGGTTTCAGCCAGATGTCACTGCTACACAATATACCATTGAAAGAAGGATGTATCCAAGTAGCTAAACTCATGTGATGATTTACAGTATTAAAGGCCCTTGAAAGAACATGAAGGAAACCATAAATTCTCCTGTGAAGTCTCCACGGTGAAGGATATCAACAAAGTATTAAGTCTTGGGTGGGAAGCTGTGGCCCTCCAGATGCTGTTGAATTCCAACTTCCATCAGCCTCACCCAGTATGAACAATGGTCATGGATAATGGGAAACAGAGTCCCTAAAAGCTTTGGGAGGATCACAGATGCCCACCACTAAGGACTGAGGGTGCATCTACACTGTAGAAATAATGCAATCCTATGGTGCTATAGCTCCATCTTATGGCATAAATATGGCATAGGGAATCCTTGGATCTGTAGTTTTACAAGGTCTTTAGCCTTCTCTGTCAGAGTGCTGGTGCCTCACCTCACCAAACTATAAACCCCCAAACCTGCAAATTAGATTATTTCTACAGTGTAGATGCACCCTGAGTTCCCATGTCAAGGGGCTCTTTCATACTACACAATTAATAGTGCTATGATTCTTCTTTAATTGCCACAGCAATATCCTTGGGAATCCTGGAACTGGCACTTTAGGGAGGGACATTTTAGAATTCTCAGCAAGAGAGCTCTAGTGCTTCACCAGACTAAGTATCCCAGGTTTCCATATGATGTAGCTCCAGCAGTTAAGGTAGAATCATAGTGCTGCAATTGTGTAGTGTGAAAGGGCCCAAGGTGCAGAAACAATCAGCCCAAGAGTCCTTTCCCACCGCACAATTATAGTGCTATGATTCCACTTCACCTTCCCGCCTTGCATCCTATACAAGGAGAAAGGCAAGATATAAATTAAATCAATGAAAAATTAAATAAAGCAGCAATGATAATATCCTGTCCAATCCTGGGATTTATAATTTGTTGAGGCACTAGAGTTTTCTAACTGAGAACTCTAAATACCTCTCCCTAGAAATCCCAAGATTCCATAGCATGTGGCCACAAGAGTTAAAAGTGGAATCATCGCACTATAACTGTGCAGTGGGAATGGGTGCAAGTACACAAGCAAATGGACTAGGCACATTCCAGGCCCAGAAATAGAATTTAATTCAAGTGCCTTATAGAAAAAAGTCCTCTTCCCTACAATAAAAAAGGGGGTGTCTTACAAAGGTTAGTGTCTTAAAAACAAAACACACACAGAACACACACTGGGATTGTATCAAACACCACCAGAGAGAAAGCCCCATCAGTAGGGTAATACAGGATCCCATCCTGCTTCCCACAGGATGAAAAGAGTTACCACAAGGAACACATGACTTTCATTTGGGCAAGCAGGTTCAGCATGCTTCTGTGTCCAAAAGGTCCATTGTGCGAGTGGCAGTTTGAAAGAACGGAAAGCTGGCCGTAGAGTATTGAGTTCACGTTTCAAATCATGCAAGGATCACAAACTTTTGATCTCATAAACACACAATACAATACACTGGCTTGAAAGTAGCTTTTTAACAATGATTTCCCCTGAACAAAACCAGGGAAGAGAAGGGAATAGGTTTGCTTTGACCTGTGCTATTCTACTTTTCCATGGCAAAGTATCCGAGCAAGGATCACGTTTCTTCATAAAAAAATAATTTCGTATTTTAGAGATCCTGGTCATTTATTCCAATCAAAGTATCAGAGCAAACAGACTGGAGGAATAAGGTATTGTGTGCCTAGAGCTAATGGATTTCCTCCCTTCTCTCGCTATTCATTTCTAACTTCCAGTTTGCTGTCCGTTTTCACATGGGCAGATGCCTCATCACCAGTCAAGATCTTTTCACTTTTCTCTCCCACATGGACCGTGTAATGCCTGTGAAGTTCTGATTTGGATCTGAAGTTTTTCCCACAGTCTGCGCACAGGAATGGCTTGGCTCCCGTGTGGGTTCTCTGGTGTGAAATGAGATTTGAGTTCCGGTTGAAACTTTTCCCACAGTCCATACAGACGTATGGCTTCTCCCCTGTGTGGATTTTCTGATGTCTGGTAAGACTGGTGCTATCACAAAAGCTTTTCCCACAGTCGGAGCATATATAGGGGGTACCCCCTGTGTGGACTCTCTGATGTCTCACGAGGCTCATGTTGGAGTAGTAGCTCTTCCCACATTCAGCACACTCAAAAGGTTTTACCCCCGTGTGGGTTTTCTGATGTGTAATGAGGTTTGAGCTCCAACGGAAGCCCTTGCCACATTCCAAGCACGTGTATGGCATCTCTCCCGTGTGGATTCTCTGATGAAGTGTGAGATCAGCCTTCCTGCAAAAGTTTTTCCCACAGTCGGCACAGTTGTATGGTTTCTCTCCTGTGTGGATCCTCTGATGGATTCTAAGCTCCGACCTTTCGCAGAAGCTGACACCACATTCTGCGCATTTGTAAGGTTTCTCCCCCTTATGGATGATGGAGTGCCTGATTAAATGCGACTTCACCCGGAAACTTTTCCCACAGTCCAGGCACTGATAGGCTTTCTCCCCGGCATGGATTCTCTGATGAATTGTGAGGCCTGAACTTTGGCAGAAACATTTGCCACAGTCCAAGCATTTGTATGGCTTCTCACCCGTGTGGATTCGCTGATGTCTGACAAGGCTGGTGCTGTAATTGAAGCTCTTCCCACAGTCCAAGCATTTATAGGGCATGCTGCCAGTGTGGGTCACCTGAAATTCAATGATCTCTGAGTTCTCTGGGAAATTGTTATCATCAACTGCACCAGTACTGTCACTCTTCACCGTCTGGATTCTCTGTTGGTTTGTGGTTTCACTGATGGCATTGTTGCCTTCGCAAGGAAAGGGTTTTCCTATCTTCTCCCCAGAGGCACTTCTTGGAAGCTCCTTGGATCCCTGCCAGTCCCTGGAAAAGTCTTCTGGCGCAGAACATGGTGAACGCACCTCTTCTGGACTGTCCATTTCTACACTATTTGGTGCTACTTTTCCTTCTTCAAGTCCTTCAGGTTGGCCTGTCTCATTTGTAGACACAAGATCTTCACCTACATAGGAGAATAAGGAGGAAAATATTAAATTTTACTTTTTTTGGTCTGATCTCACCATATGCTATGGTATCTTCAAGTTTCGATTGCCATGCATTCTAGGTGGGACTGTCCACGAAACATGATTGTTTAGGTAAGAGCCAGAGTGGTGCAGCACTTTACAAGCAGAGATCTACTCAACAGCTACATAGATACAATGGATTATGATACACAGGCGTTGTACTACATGTCACATCTGTGCAACTATTCAAATGGCAAGCAGTCCCCACTTGCACAATCATGGCCAGAATAGAATCCTGCTTTACCTCCTAGAAGGAAAACTGCTTCTCTAATGGTATGTATGCCTGTGTAAATCACCTATAGGATTCTAGCTGGTGTGTTAAACTATAACTAAATTCCCTTCTGTAGGAAGTCCACTTGGCTTTTTCCTTGCACTCTTTTCTCTCTTTCAGCAGGTTGAGAACTTTTTTTATTAAGGAAGACCTTTGAAAAAATATTTTATTAGTAATTATCTTTTAAATGTCTTTTGAACTATTTTAATCATTTTTTTAAATAATGCTGTTCTTTTAATTCTTTTTTAACTTTTGTAAAAGTTAAGGCTGCTGCCACACTACAGAAATAAAGGAGCTTGACATCTCCATGGCTCAATGCTATGAAATCCTGGGTTTGGTGGGACACCAGAGCTCTCTGACAGGGAAGACAAAATATCTCACAAAACTACAAATCCCAAAATCCCATAGCACTGAGTCATGGCAGTTAAAGTGTTGTCAAACTGCTTTATCTTCTTTTATATTCCTGTAAACAACTTTGGATCCCATCCCAGGAGAGTGGCAGGATACAAAATTCAATAAACAAATAATAAATTTATGGTGATCCTATCGCACACTCCATTTCAAAGAAAGAACACACACACACACACAATAATCACTGAGAACACTTGTTACTCTTACTCAGAGAACTGGCAACGGCAGCATTACTCTCCTGGAATATCTGATTTTGCTTGCAGTCCAACAGAATCTGCTTGGCCCCAGGGAAATTCAAGGCCCTCTCTTTAACTGGCACCTGAAACAAAAATGAAGACCTCATTTGGCACAGATGGACAGAATTGAAGTGGTCTGGTCACGGCTATACTCAAAACACAAGTCCAACCCAAGTGGTCATTTGAAATTTTGGACTGCCAGCTAAGAAATTCCAGGAATTTTATTCCCTTACTTTCCCCTCATGCTATTAGAGAGGTCAGACCCAGAACAAACAGGTAAAGGTGCATCTGTTTCGACAGCCTTTTGAGGACTGCTTAAGTGGGATGGCCCTTGTACAATGTGCTGGGTTTTCTATTTATTTTTGTTGTGCTGCTGTGTTTGTTTACGTTTTTAACAGGTTTTAATGGTTTATATGTTTTAATTGCTTTTTAACTTTAGCATTTTGTGAATATTTTCTTTTTTAATCAGTTGCAAACTGCCTTGAGTCCCAAACTTGGAAAAAGGTGGGATATAAATATAATAACAATTACCATCATCATCATGATGTAAGGGACTGACAGTTGTGTCAGGGACCAGCACCATATTTACACCTATTGGCTACAATTTTTTTATGTGTGTATGTTTTTTTCAAATTAGTTTTTAACACAAACAATCTAATTAATATACATTCAGAAAATAAAAGCCAGAAAGAAGAAAAAATGGGGTGTGGGTGAGAGGATCTATAACTGATATAGAATGGGACTCTGACCTTCCCAATCCTTACAGTAATATAAATAAAAATAAAAGTGATTTTAAAAAAAGTTACAGATCCGGAAAAATAATCCTACTAAAATTATGAAAAAACATAACCACGGATTATTACATCATTTAATTTGTTATTGTTCAAAAAAAATCCATAAATGGTTTCCAGTTGTTCAGAAAAACTTAGTTTATCCTTTAAACCCCATATTAATTTGACCATTTGTGCTAACCCTACAGCCTTAACTATCCATTCTTCAGTCCATTTCCATGTTTGAGCAAACAATATCCTTGGTGCTGTCGTCATAAATCGAAGAAGTGATCCATATTTATTCCCCAGTGCTGTGTTCATAATACCAACACAAACATTTCTCGTAGCATTACAAAATCTGCCTTTAAATTTTTTTTGGATTAACCTCTCATTCTTGGGGTGCATAGAAATAGTACAATTTGCCACCACTGTAATTGACATGGCTCCATCCTACAGAACCCCTGGGATTTGTAGCTTTACAAGGTCTCTAGCCTTCTCTGCCAAAAAGGACTGGTGCCTTGGAAAACTCCAAATCCCAAGATTCTGTAGGATGGAGCCCTGGCAGTTAAAGTGGTGTCAAACTGCATTATGTCTGCAATGTAAGTGTCCGAATAATCTTTCTTTCTTTCCTGAAAACTCTCTGTTGAATGGTTCACAGACCAGCGCTGATCTAGGGACCAAAACTTTTGACTTGCATTGTTCTAGACCAGGATATCTTAACCATGGTTCCCTGAAACCCAATTGTTCTGTGAGAATGGATTCCACGAGAAATTGCGATTGGGAAAAAAAAATCCACACAATTTTTGAGCTGTAGATATAATTATTTTTATGCAGGGATTTCTTGAGAGTTGATAATTATTTCAAGGGCTCCTCCAGAAAATTAAAAAAGACTGCTCTAGGCTATCCTCAGCTACTCAGCATTGCTAAAAACAGCAGGCTGAGGACATTTTTATTTTAAAAAGAGACCAGCCAAGACATGTATGCCTCTTCGTCTGTCCTCAGGCCAAAAGGGAGAAATCTCATGGAGAGAGTGCGGTCTTAGTAAAATGAGTGATGTTGCTGTGTGCCTTCAAGTCGTTTCCAACCTATGATGGCCCTAAGGAGAATCTCTTACAGTATTTTTTTGGCAAGATTTGTGCAAAAGGGATTCATCCTTGCCTTCTCCTGAGGCTGAGAGAGTATGACTTCCCAAAGTCACCCAATGGGTTCCCATGGCCAACTGGCTCTTTAACCCTGATCCCCAGAGTTATAATCCAATGCACAACCACTACACCATGGTGGCTTTCTACACTATGCATGTAAATGTATGGATATATATTGTACGTACATACACTTAGGTTTCCACTTTCATGTGGTTAGGGCACAGGACCCCGGCAAAACAATGAAAAAACACTGTTTTTACCTGAGAGAACACTTCTCAAGGAATCCCTAGGTCTTCCAGTGTAACTCTGTGGTCAACATCTGGCAGATGCTGGCCATCAAATCATGCTGGAGGTCCTACAAATGCCTAGAGAAATGTTTTCTCTAGGAACTTCTAGGTTCTCCAGTACAACTCTATGGTCAATTTCCAAAAGACTTGCACTGGAAGAGATTCCTGGAGAGAACATATTAATCTAATCTGCAAATAATCAAATCCGCAAAAGTCAAATCCGCAAATGAGGAGGGCCAACTGTGTATATTCCTCATCTGCCGGGCTTTGTGTTTTTTAATCTGAATGATGCCTGTCATGTTAGAGTGGTTGATGCTTAATGTATCATGATTAATGCCTTCATGGGAGCTCCTCAAACAGCATCACCACGGCATACAAGGGACTGTCTCTAGTCTCAGGTGTAGTCTCATATCAGGACCTGGGACACTTCAGTTTTAGCAATCCTAGGCTACATCTGCACTGCAGC
The DNA here is from genome assembly GCA_034509955.1 of Urosaurus nigricauda. Lineage (NCBI taxonomy): Eukaryota > Metazoa > Chordata > Lepidosauria > Squamata > Phrynosomatidae > Urosaurus > Urosaurus nigricauda. The sequence goes on along the minus strand of JAOEGL010000002.1, from coordinate 321,332,529 downwards.
ATGATTGTGGTTTGACATCACTTTAACTGCCATGGCTCAATGCTCTGGATTTCTGGGATTTGTAATTTTCTGAGATATTTAGCCTTCCATGTCAGAGAGCTCTGGTGCCACAGCAAACAACATATCCTGGATTCCACAACAATGATCTATCGCAGTTAAAGCAGTATCAAACTGCATTATTTCTGCAGTGCAGATGCAGCCATAAATGGGACTCCTCTCTAAGCAAATATGCTTACAGCGGCCACTTTGGATTCATTGTGAGAGGGCTTCATCCTTACTTGCACCTCTGGCTTCTCCGGATTACACTTCTTCGGCTGGAATCCCTCCGCCAGGGCCACCGCCTGGGCACAGCTCTTTGGGCATCCCTCTACGACCCAGTTCTGGATCTCCGGAGGCAAGATGGCCAGAAACTGCTCCAGGACCACCAGTTCCAGGATCTGTTCCTTGGTATGCCTTTCAGGCTTCAGCCACCGGCAGCAAAGGAACCAGAGGCGGCTGCAGGCTTCTTGGGGACCCTCGGCCTCTTGGTAGCGGAACTGCCGGAAGTTCTGTCGCTGGATCTCCGAGACCACCGAGTCCTCGGCCGGGACCTCTTCATGCAACTGTTCTGGCAAATTCAGGGTTTTGGAGGCCTCTTGGAGTTCTCCAGAGAAACCCAGTTGGGTTTGGGTCTCCCGCTCTTCTGTGGGACACTGGCTACCCTCTGCCTTGACTTTGAAAGACACTGGAGAGGTCTGGTCCCCAATCTGGTGAGAGGACCCCATTGTATCTGGGGCTGAGACATTAGAGCTTGGACAGTCCTCCGCCTTTGGAAATTCTCGCCAATGGGTCTCTCCATGCGTGAGCTCATGATCCAGCTCATGTTTCACTTGTGTGTCCGAGGTGCCATCCATGCACCCAGCCAGAGCAACATGGGGGCCATTCGCCCCTTCCTTCTCCACCGTGGAGCCACTGGTCTTCTCCATTTTGACCTCCAGTGGCACTTTCTGTTCTGGCTTGACCTGAACCGCAGCGCCTATATTTGACAAGACTCCCTGCTCGGTGGTCATTTTGTGCGAGGCAAATGCGTTCCCCCAGGCTAGCGTCCTGGGGCTTCTCCTTGGACTACGGAGAATCCCCAGCCAAGATGTGGTTAAAAAGAAGAGACAATAACATTCTAGGTGGCTTCTTCCTAAAGAAAAAGAAACAGAAGTGGTTGGGATGAGAAAGACTGAGAGTGACACGTTCATACAACTTCCTACCTTATTTCATTTCTTCTTAAAGCTCCATGTTTTAAATTGGGGGCATTCTGTTTAGTCAAAATTGGCCAAAAGCTACCCAAACTGGCCGAAAAACGCAGCAATTTGTTTCCTCTACTTCCTCCCAGAGCTTCCCAATCCTCTCCAAAGAAACCTCCAGAATTCAAGACGGATCTAGAAAAGGGTGACCAAACTGGTGAAAGGTCTAGAAACCATAAAGCCCTAAGAGGAGAGACTTAGGGAGCTGGGTACGTTCAGCCTGGAGAAGAGAAGGTTGAGAGGTGATAGGACAGCCCTGTTTCGATATTTGAAGGGGTGTCATATTGAGGAGGGAGCAAGCTTGTTTTCTGCTGCTCCAGAGAATATGTCATGGAGCAATGGATGCAAGCTACGGGAAAAGAGATTCCGCCTCAACATCAGGAGGAACTTCCTGACAGTAAGAGCTGTTTGACAGTGGAAGACATTCCCACGGAGAGTGGTGGAGTCGTCTTTAAGCAGAGGCTGGATGGCCATCTGTCAATGGAGATGCTTTGATTGGGAGTTCCTGCATGGCAGGGGGTTGGACTGGATGGCCCTTGGTTGTCTCTTCCAACTCTAGGATTCTCTCAGGCTCAAGGCTATGGGATTCTGGGAGTTGGAGTATGTTGTGGGGCCCAGAGCGGAGCGGAGCTCCGCTCTGGGCCCCACAACATACTCCAACTCCCAGAATCCCATAGCCTTGAGCCAGGCCATTTAAAGCGGTTCCAAACCGGGTTATTCCTCTAGTGTGGATGCAGCCCTAACCTGATTTGTTTCTTTACAGTCGTGTACAATATTCACCCTGATTCTTGGGTCTTGAGAGATCAGTCCTTCTCGGTCTTTGGTCCTCTACATATTTGGGTCTTGCAGTGGGGCAGCCGCTCCTGGACCGTGTCTCTTCTCTGCCGAAGAGCGCCGGTGCTGCACGAAACTACAAATCCCTGTAGGATGGAGCCAGGGCAGTTAAAAGGGGTGTCAAACCACATTATTTCTACATTGTAGACGCGCCCCTCCGAGCGCCTGTTTACACCACGCGGACCTAATCCTCAATCTTTCTTGTTCTCGAGTCCTTTGCAGCCTTTATAAACAGTTTGCCAAACTACAAATCCCAGGATTCCACAGAATGGAGCCATGTCAAAGTCAGTGTCAAACTCCAGAATCATTTTACAGCGCGGCAAGCCCTTGGTTTCTCAGCCAGCTTCATCTTTGCCTTGGGATTTATAGTTTGGAGGGGGGGCAGTACTAGAGCTCTCTGGCCCAATCTCTGAACTGCACATCCCAGGAGTCTATGGCAGTCAAAGTGAACCAATGAAGAGGCAAGGCACAAAGTCTGGCTCAAGAGTCCTGGGATTTGTAGGTTTTTTTGGGACCTCCAGTGCCACCATGAACTCCAACTCCCAGAATTCCACACAGCACTGAGCCAGGGCAGTTAAAAGTGGGTGCCAAAACAGATGATTCCTGCACTGTGGGGTTTATAGGGGGCTCCACTGGTTGCTGCTGCCCCCCTGAATCCCTTGGCTGAAAAAAATCCCCCTTTGAAACAGCCAGAAACCCCAAACACGCATTTAGGGCGCATTCACACGTTCATCTTGCGTGTCTGGGTCTTACCATGCGGAGCAGCTGCTGCTGCTGAAGCTGAACGTTCCAACCGGAAGGAGCGCCTCCCCCCTCCCCTCCGCAGCAAAATGGCCGCCGACTGTGTGCATTGGCCTCTCTAGGAAGACCCTTCTCAGGGAAACTCTATCGCCTCCACTCAGTGTTCTTTGAATGGACTTTAATTAGGACTTCAGCTCCCAGAATCCCTAGCTATTGGCCAACGTGGCTGAGGCTTCTGGGAGTTGAAGTCCAAATTTTTTTTAAAGGGCACAGTTTGTTGGCCTATCTACACTATAGAAGCAATGCCATTCTTCTTATTCTTTGACTAGGTTTCCATCTGCACTGCAGAATTAATCCAGTTTGATACCCACTTTAACAGCCCATGACTCCCAATGCTATGGGGTTTTCTGTGACTTGTAGTTTTGTGAGCCTTCCCTGTCAGAAAGCTCTGTTGCCACAGCAAACTACAAATCCCAGGGTGGTGCATTCAGCCAAGGCAGTTAAAGCGGTGTCAAACTGGATTATTTTCTGCAGTGTGAATGCAGCCTCAGAGCAGCCCACAGTCTTAAAAGAGCAGTGCAGTCAAAACATACAAAAGTGTTCCTTTAAAACTTATTATATTATTCTAATTAATTATAAAATTACAATATTATGTAAATATAGTACATTATATACATTTATATATTATTATGATGATTATTATATTTAATTATATATCATATACATCTTAATTATAATATACATAATATATAATTAATATAATATATATAGTTATATATATAATTATATTATTACATATATTATTATAATATTACAATTATATATCATATATATCATAATTATAATATTTATAGTGTATATTATATACATATATATAATTATATATCTATTATACTATAATTAGTTTTATATATATAATTAGTTTTATAACATATAGTGTATATTATATACATATATAATTATATTATTATATATATTATAATAATGATATATATAATAATATAATTATATATGTATATAATATATTATATTATAATTTTATACCATATATATCATAATTATAATATATATATTTATTACAATATATATAGTGTATATTATATTAAAATATATATAATATAATATATATAGTTAATATTATATAGTATATTATATACATAAATATTATTAATTATAAATTCTATATTATATTATTATCATTATTACTATTTTATATATATATATATATATATATATATAAAATCATAATATATATTTAATATTATAATATATTGTATATTATAAATATATATAATTAATATAATTATATAGTATTATTATATTATATATTATGATTATATATATAATATCGTATATGTAATTAATATTACAATATCTATTGTAATATATATATATATATATATTTAATATTTAATGTATAATATTACAATAAATAGATAGCTCCTTGAAAGAATAAAACCATCTTAAACTACCATGAATATAATAAATCAGTGAAATTAATAAAAACTGGAAGAATAGGCTTAATATATCTACTATTTCTCTTTGCAGTTTTGAAACCCAAGTTTTCCTTTCCCAAGAAAAAAATAATAATTCCTTTTTTTTATTTTGGCTTGCAACTACATTTCCCAGAAGCCCTTGGAGACCCAAAATAACCTCCCACGTGCAAAAAAATAAAAATAAAAAATAGAGTATCTTTATTTTAAAAAAAGAATTATAAATAGTAATCAAGTTGTTTTAAAAAATAAAGAAACAGCAAAGCAAAGCAAACACATTTTGCAAAGTTTTGCAGGCAATTTTGGGTAGAGGAAAACCCTTCCAAACCAAACCAGAGCTTGGATTTCTTAGAAATCATAGAGTTGGGGTGGAAATTGTTCAATTTAAATTATTATTTCAGCAAAACCCCTTCCGGTTCTGATCCATTCCCCCGGAAACAGCTTTTTAAAAATATATTATTTAATATATATTTCAGTTGCATGGGAGTCCAAAGAAGAGGCTGATTGCAAGATTGTAAGTGACAGATTTGGGGGCATTTTAGTTATTTATAATTATTTCATAACTAAAGAAAATATTAGCTTGCAGTTATTAAAAAGGAGGAAGAATTTTTTTAATTATTTTTTTGCATTGCAGATCTACTCTGCAGCAAAACCCACTGGGTTCAACGTGACTTTAATCAGAAAGGCTGCATCTGCACTGCAGAATTAATCCAGTTTGATACTGCTTTGAGTGCCATGGCTCCATGCTATGGAATCCTGGGATTTGTTGTGGCTCCAGTCCAGAGCTTTGTGAAAGGGAAGTCTCTGGACACCTTTCACCCAGCTATAAATCCTTCAATTCCAGGAGCATATGACAGTTAAAGCGGTGTCAAACTGCATTAATTCTGCCAGTGCAGATGCAGCCTGCAATTGCAAGCCTCCTGCCAGGGTTGGCTGCTGCTGCCATCACAATGCAGAATATTAAATGTTGCTGCTCCTCCATCCTATAAGTTTCTTAGGATTTTAATTTTTTAAAAATATTTTCAAGCCGTGGATGCTTGAATCCGTGGATAACAAAAATCTGCGGAGGGGCCGACTGTAATGGCATGACATTATTATTTTTTAACCTATGGGTTTAAATGGTTTCGTGTGTTTTAATCTATGTTGTACCCTGCCTGCCTCAACCCTTGCGGAGAGGTGGTTAAGAATAATAATAATAATAATTATTATTATTATTATTATTATTATTATTATTTTAAGATGTATGTTTTTAATTGTTGGGAAATAAATACAAACAACAACAACAACAATAATAGGAGGTTGGACTGGATGGCTCTTGTGGTCTCTTCCAATTCTATGATTCTATGATTAATTGTAATGTATTATTGTATTATATTATTATTATATTTATTTTATATATAATATACACTCATCCCTTCACATTTGTGGCTTTGACTTTTGCGGATGTAATTATTCACATTTGTAGCTCCAGCGCAATTCTACGGTCAATGTCTGGCAGATGTTGACCGCAGAGTTGCACTGGAGGACCTAGAGATTCCTAGAGAAGTGTTCTTTCAGGTAACACAGTGTTTTTGTTATTCACGGAGGTCTTGTGCCCCTAATCCCAGTGAAGGTGGAGAGACAAGTGTATTATATTACTGTATATACTCATGTATAAGAAATTTAGGTCAAAAAATTGACCCAAAAAAACTGAGTCGACTTATCCACGGGTCAATGTAAGTACTGTATTTTAACTCTTATTTAAAAGAAGGAACCATCCCCTGGTGAAAAGCAAGAGTATAATCTGTCCTGGAAGCACTGACCCCCTGTACTCTCTCATCCATCCAGTCTTAAGAATAAGCACAAAGAGTTATGTCTGATTGACTTTTGGAAGTTCTTTGACATTGTTTTCCTTTGCTTCATCTTTTAGATCCTTTTTTATATTCCCCTAAATTTTACCCTCGACTTATCCATGGATCTTAGCAAAATCCATTATTTTGGCCCCAAAACTTGCCCTCGACTTATACATGAGGTCAACTTATAGTCGAGCATATACGAGTATATTATTATTATTATTAATAATAATAATAATAATAATAATAATATTTTTTCCCTTTTTATGACAGCTAGCCAAGGTGACCACCTCTCCTCTTCTTCACTAGAGAACCTGCTCTATCCACCTGTGTATTTTCTACTTTAGTTCCTGAAATTTATCGTTATTTCTTTCCCCATTACAAGGAGGATCTCCTTCCATCGACCTCAAATACTGGTCCTGTTGTGCTCACCTATTCTACTAACTCTGGGGGATCCAAGCATCTCCAAACCATCCGGGAACCCATCACTTGTGGCATCCCTGCGTCAGGATCCCGCTGTCTTTTTGTGGGGAAACAAGATGGCTACCGAACCAGCGCCTAAGGCGGGATTCAGCCTCCAGTTCCAGGCAGCTTTGGAGAACTGGATGTTGCCAGGGTTCAAAATTCAGGAGCAAGGCTTTGCGAGTCCCAATGCTGGGGAGGAACTAGGGGGAGCAGAGAAGCCCTCGTGGACACTTCACACCTTGAGAGTCAGGGGTTCAAGTGAAAGGACACGGGTGCCATCGGTGAAACAGGAGCAAGGTGACCTGCTCCTTCAGCAATGGGAAAGCCAATGGCAGGAGTTCTTGAAAATGGTGGAGTCCCCCCAGTCAAAATGGGGGGCACCGCAGGAGCTGGAGGAGCCCTCGCCGTGGGACGACGCACAGGCCTTCTTGGCCGCTTTCGAGCAAGTGGCCAAAGCGTGCCGGTGGCCCAAGGATGAGTGGGTGGCCCGACTCCTGCCGGCCCTCCGAGGAGACGCCGAACGAGCCTTTGAGAAGATGGATGCCGGAGAGAGAGAGGATTATGGGAAGGTGAAGGCAGCCATTTTGGAAGATGATGCCCTGAGCCGGGAGCAGAAGCGACAGCACTTCCGGCGCTTCTCCTACGAGGAAGCCGAGGGACCCCGAGGGGCTTATGGCCGACTCCAAGAGCTTTGCCAAGGGTGGCTGAAGGTGGAGAGGCACACCAAGGAGCAGATCCTGGAGCTGCTGATCCTTGAGCAATTTTTGACTGTCCTTCCCCCAGAGATTCAAGGCTGGGTCAGGGGAAAGAGCCCAGAGACCTGCTCCCAGGCAGTGGTCCTGGCAGAGGGTTTCCTGCAGATGCAAGAACAGGCTCAGAGGCAGGGGCAGGAGGTGAGGGGATTTCATCCCTTGCCATCAGTGGGACATTTTGCATCTTGTTAACATCGGGTCACGGTTCTCCAAATGTTGTTCAACTGCAGCTCCCAGCATTCATCACCACTGGCTATACTGACCCAGGGCTGTTGGGAGTTGCAGTTCAATCACGTCTGGAGGGCTGCACGGTTTCCACCATTGGCCTCAGTCTAATTTCTGTTTTTGTTGTTCTTGTGTGCCTTCAAGTCATTTCCAACATATGGCAACTCTAATGCGAACCTATCATGGAGTTTCCTTGGTAGGTTTCTTCAGAGGGGGTTTGCCATTGCCATCCTCTGAAGCTGAGAGAGTGTGAATTGCCCAAGGTCACCCAGTGGGTTTCATGGCCAAGCTGGGAATTGAACCCTGATCCAACATTCAGACCACTACACCACACTGGCTTCTCCACCAGTAATACTACATTACAGATGTTCAGATGGGGTTTGTAATTGCCATCCTCTGAGACTGAGAGTGTGTGACTTGCCCATGATCACCCAGTGCGTTTCATGGCCAAGCTGGGAATATAACCTTCATTTCCAGAGCTGTAGTCAAACGCTCAAACCACTACACCACACTGGCTCTTGTACACGTAATTGATTCAGAAAGCCAGTATGGTATTGTGTTTGGAATTTTGGACTAGGAGTCTAGGGTCTCAGCCCTTGGCTGCTGCCATACTACTGATTTAATGCGTTTTGACACTGTTTTAACTGTCATGGCTTCATCCTTTGGAATGGCTTCATCCTAGGACTTGTCATGGCTTCATTCTGGGAATTGTACTTTGTTCTCTCACAGAAGTAGCCATCCCAGAATTCCATAGCCTTGAGCCATGGTGGCTAAAGTGGTATCAAACAGCATTAATTCTGCAAAGCAGATGCAGCCCTTGCTTAGCAGTAGGAACCCACTGGGTAATGTGGCAAGTCATCCTCTCTCAGCCATAAAGGAAAACAATGGCAAGAAAACCCTATGTTAGATTCACCCTAGGATTTCCATAAATCAGAAACAATTTGAAGGCATGCAGCAGTTGATTAACTGGGTCTAATCTGGATAACAATAGAAATTGGATTTTGGCCTAAGGTTGGGAAGATCTGGGTTCAGGTCCTCACTGGGTGCAAGTCACTTTAGGCATGGCCTACCTTAGAGGGTTTATTTGTTTATTTATTTAAGGGATTTATCTCCCACTTTTCTTCTAAAATTGGAGTCATACAATTTTATACAACATTTTAAATACTTGTGTGTGTGAAATAAAGTTTGTGCACGTTGAACCATCAGAACACAAAGGTATCACTGTCTCAGCCACCCATGAAAAAAAGTTTTGGGTTTTGAAATATTTCAGAATTTTGGAATTCCGATAAGGGAAGTTTGACCTGTATGGAATTATCTCTGTTACTTCCAGTTTTGAAAACAACAGCAAAAGCCAGCAATCTTGATATGTCTAGGTTAATATCCAACCCTACATGTGTTTTAGATAATGTAGAAGAATCGGGGAGGGCAGCAAAGTTGTGTTGTGGGTTTGGTTGTTGAGGGTTGTCATTCTAAGGATAAAATGCCGGGGAGCATAAGATCTTGAACCCCTTGGGAAATAATACCCATAAAGAAAGAGAATACATACAGTGGGCCCTTGGTATCTGCTGGCATTAGGTTCCAAAACCCCCCATGGATCCCAAGTTCCATGGATGCTCAAGTCCTGTTAAACACAATGACATAGTAAAATTGTGTCCCTTATATAAAATTGCAAAATCAAGGTTTGCTTTTTAGAAGTTATATTTTGAGGAATATTTTCAAGCCATGGAATCTTGAATCTGTGGATAAAGAAACCGTGGATATAGAGGATGCAGAGGGCTGAAAGGGATTTTGTCTGCTTTTTCTAGATGCTGATACCATTTGAGGAGAGAGAGGCTGTCCCTGTCTCTGAGGCAGAGCAGGTGCCATTTGACAGTGGAAATGAGCAGCTACGCTGGGATGCCAAGCTTGAGAAGAATGGGGGACATGTTGGCTCCGCAGGTGAGTGTGATGCCACAGAGATGGATGTGGGAGTTCCCTGGCACCTCAGCATTTGAGTGCTCTGTAGCTCCTTCGGGCAGCTCTTAACTTGTGGCTCATTCCATCCTCACCCATCCTTGAGTCTGAAACTTTGATTCTCTCAGTAAAGCTGAAAAGTCACATTAGCCTTTTCTGACACTGTATCATGCTATGGCTCATGTTCAGTTTGTGACTGACAGTATCATTTCTATAGATACCCTTTATTGATACAGATATAGATATTTCTATATACTGTAAATAGCCAGTGCGGTATAGTGGTTTGAGCATTGGACTATGACTCTGGAGATCAGGGTTCAAATCCCAGCTCAGCCATGGAAACCCACTGGGTAACCTTGGAAAAGTCAAACTCTCAGTCTCAGAGCAAGGCCAAGGCAAACCTCCTCTGAACAAATTTTCCATGGTTGCCATAAGTCAGAAATGACACAAAACAACAATAGATACTGTTGCCAACCATGATAATCCTCATCCTGTATCTGTTTGCTGCTTGTTGTTGTTGTTGTTGTTAATATTTATACATTCCACACACCCATCAATAGAAACAACAACAAACAAAAATTGTATAATATCCGGTGGGATACAGTTTAACATTCCATAAACACAATAAAACTTTTTAGAAATGGTGGCCAATTTTAGGAGCATCCTTTTGGCTAATTTTAATTACCAAAACAGGAATTTGGTAACCAACAGATTGACATTAGAAGCATAGACCCAAAGAATCCTAGAGTTGGAAGAGTCCTGATGTGTCAAAATTAGCTCCCAGTTTTTGCATCATGTAGAAGAATTGGAGAAGGTAGCAACGATATGTAGCGAGATTGAAAGAGTTAATTGCCTTCATCAAGCATGCTTTTCTGGGACTGAGTTTCTGTTTCAGATTTTCTCTTTCCCCCTTGTCTCCACAGAGCAAATTAAGTCTAGCAAGACGAAAAAATACAGGCCAGAAATTTCAGAGCGAGAAGGTCCATGTGAGGTATCGACTCAGAATGCAAAAGAAATCCCTTCTCCGTTTCAAGACCAAGAAAGCACTTCAGAGAATCAGAGTGGACCAGAGTGTCCAGAGAAAACTCTGTCAGGAGAGAGAAGGGATGAATCTCTTCCTTGTATGAGAGGTTACAAGGATCAAAACCACCAAACACTCCACACTGGTAAGGGACTATAAAACATCAGAGTTTGTGAGAAGAGTTTCTATCATGGATCAGATCTCATTACAGATTGAGTCTCAGTTATCTGAAATTCTGAAATCTGAAATGCTTCAAAGTCCGGAAACATTTGGAGCTACAACACAAACTGTACAATATGTAAATTTGTGAGACTGGAGATACATGTAAACAAATGACTAGAGTTCCCAGTGGCATTAGTAAAAGGTGCAGGGAGTGCAGACTGTACCAGGTGACACCCCAGAGGATCCTGTCTCCAAGATATCACATTATGTTCATATATGTAAATACACGTGTTTCGAAATATAAAAAAATCCAAAACACCTCTGGGTCCCAAGCATTTCAAATATGGGAGATTCAACTTGTAATAACTATTTTTTGGGAAAAAAAAACATGATAATACACTTCCATATTTCTTTAAGTAATCTTATTTTTGCTTACTTAGCAGCAGCATTTTAACTTAACTCTTTTTCTTTTGATGCTAACAGGTCATTGGCCACAGAGGGAGACCAGAGTGATGGAGAAACCCAGAAGTCTCTCAGAGCATCCAGAACCTATCCGAATTATTCTAGGAGCAGCAAGGGAGGATATTTTTCAGCTTTATAAAACGGGAGACCGTTTTTGTAGAAGGTGGCAGGAAAGAAACATCACAAGGAGAAGAATGGGAAATCCCATTTCCTCAAGGGCAGAGGAGAAGCTGACCAGTGAAGAGCCGCTATGGCAGAAGCGAAAGGTTCTTGCCACATCTGAGAAAGTCTTGAAGCTGGGATCAGGCCGCTACAAATGTGAGAGACGTCATATGGGAGAGGCACCTCACCGGTGTGGCGAGTGTGGGAAGATCTTCATTCACCAGAGGAGCCTTCATACGCACCAGAGGTTACACACCGGTGAGAAGCTGTATGAGTGTTCAGAGTGTGGGAAGAAATTCCTCAGCAAATCCAAGCTCATCCGCCACCAGAGACTCCATACTGGGGAGCGGCCCTACAAGTGTGCCTACTGCTGGCGGAGCTTCAGCCAGAGTTACAACCGAACAGAGCATGAACGAAGCCACACTGGGGAGAAGCGAAACAACTGGCCCGTGCGGATGAGGAACTTTGACAGTAGTTCCTGTATTACGGCACACGAAGGAACGCGGAAAGGCGAGAAGTTGCTTAAATGTTCATATTGGGGGAACAGCCTTCCTTCAGCTTCTGTGGAAACTTAACATGATCCATGCGGAAGAGGACTTGTGGCGTGTCGGGAATGCGGTTGAAACTTTAAGTAATGGTCACCTTCATCTGATTGGCTGAGGACATGCTAGTGTCAGAGATGGGTGGAGCAAGCAGGACGGATATCTGGCCAGACCTCTGGAAAAGCATACAAGGTGAAGAAAAGAGCCTCATGAAGGAACAGTATGGGTAGAAATGCACTGCCAGTATGTGCTGCCTCGAGTCCCTATATTGGGGGAAAGGCGGGATATAAGTAAATAAAATAAAATAAATAATAATAATAGAAAGACTTATGGAAGGAAAAGGCTGCACGGCAAGGACGGGGCTAGGGCAAGATGCACTTTCTGCTGGAGGTGAAGAACAAGATGGTGCCTCTTCTGATTCTATGCAGAAAAGGCAACCGATATTAGCAGGTGAATCTTATTTCAGTGCTGCTGATGGGGCAGCATTTCCTATTGTACCTCTGAACAACAGCTTGGCCGTGGGGACAAAGTTTAACTAATGGAGTAAAGGTTGAGTAACATTGCATGCACAAGACTCCACACCCCTCTGGATTGGCCACTTGAGGCAGCTACTTCATTGGGTTTACAGCTTACCTGGCCAAGAAACACTGAGGAATTAGGGAAGAGGAGAAGGCCACCGGGGGAAGGATTGGAGTGAGGAAGGACAACAGGCGGCATATGCACTATAGACATAATCTAGTTTGATACTGATTTAACTGGCAGGGTTCAATGCTATAGGATTCTGGTAACTAGTTTTTGAGACACTGAGCTCTCTGTGTCAGAGGGCTCTGGTGTCCCAACAAACTACATTTCCCAGGATTCCATAGCATTGAGCCATGGCAGTTAAAGTGATGTCAAACTGGATTACTTTTGCAGTGTGAAAGCAGCCTGAGAGGCACACAACGGGCAGAGAAGAGTGATGTGATCCAGGACTAACATGGCTATGTCTTTGAATTCTGCCCAAGCCATCGTATTTCACAGGCTGCTGGGAGTTGCATTCAGTAAAATCTGGAGAGCTAAACCCAGTGTTTGCCCTACGTGGAATTAGTGGGACTTGACTGTCACAACTAAAATCCCATTGAATTTGATGGATCTAGCCTAGAATTCAACCTAAGCAGTGCGAATCATGCCCTTCAGAGGTTTTTGAACTGCAGCTGTCAGTGTTGCTCACCAGAAGCTGAACTGCTGAGATGACCAGTCCAACAGAAGGACTATGATTCCCATCCCGATTTAGTCCATACCTGAAATCAGGGTTGGGCAACTATGTAGAGGGGGTAGTGAATTACCCCCAAACCCCAAGCAGGCAATACCGCCCCACATATAGTAAGCCCAAATGTCACCCATTATCCTGTAAAGACTTTAAAAATGGTGATGCGGGAGTGACATTGCATCATTTCAATGTGATATTTTCAGAGGGATATCAATAAAAACAGGTTAGTGGAGTGTTTCTAGAGTGTGAGGGAATGAGACTGTTTTTTTGTATGTGCTTTTCTATGTTTAGATGAATTTCTGCATGGTTTCGAGAAGCGGATTGTCTGATTTTTATTTTATTTTTTTTAATTGAGGGGTTGGAGGGACTGATGATGAACCTTCAAGGGCCACATGCATTCCATGAACCACAATCTTCCCCCTAAATGCATTTTTATACACTATACAAGGAACAGGTGGGGTCTCAGTTTAAGTCGGGGTTGCATTCCTGAACTCGTGATGTAAATTGAGCTTGACGGGGGGAGTTGTTTCCCTATGGAGTCATTGGAGACCAGAGAAATGCATACCCTCCAACATGTTCATACATAAAAACCTAAAGATGTGCAGCCAAGCACCATCACAGTGTTATGAAGATGGCCAAAGTTATCCAATCCCTTGCTACACCACCCAGACAGAAACAGGAACCCCACTGGAGCATGTATCGAAGCGAGACCAGGGATATTGCAGCAAATCATAACTGCATGAACGAGACAAGAGATATTTCTTTTCCACTATAATGGTATAACTAGTTCTGCTGTCTTTAATCCAGTCTTCTTAAATATAGGATGAGGTTAAAAAAAACATTAAATTAATGGGGTCACCATAAGTTGACAGACAACTTGAAAACATATGTACATACAAATATTTTAATGATCCTGAACATTAAAAGATACCAGTGAGTTTATACTGTACATGTGTGTGTTTAAAATTATTATGAACAACGCCTTGCCTTGCTGGGGACCTGGGATTTTGGATATTTGAACCCTTTTCCAAACTGGTGCCCTCCAATTGTGTTGGTTAGGAAGGAATGCATGAAGATTAGTTTAAGGAATGAATGAATGAATGAAAATTATAACTAAATGAATGAATGACTGAATGCATTAAAATTAAATGAAAGGAATGAATGAATGAAAATTAAACTAAAGGAATGAATGAAGGAATGCATGCATGAAAATTAAAGTAAAGGAACAAATGCATGCATGCATGAAAATTATAACAAGGAATGAATGAATGCATGCATAAAAATTAAACGAACAAATGAATGGAAATTAAACTAAAGGATGGAATTAATTAATGCATGAAAATTAAACTGAATGAATGAATGAATGCATGAAAATTAAACTAAAGAAATGAATGAATGGATGGATGCATGCATGAAAACAAGGAGCCAACTGAAGGCTCCCTTAGCCACTCCAATGGTCCTTCAGTATCCCCTTCTCCCAGGGATTTCCTGTTGCTCTTGGAATCAGAGCTTGGTAGCTTGGCCTGGATTCAGGCAAAAGATGCCATTTCTGCCCATTGTTTCCCTAACTTCCTCTTCCCTCCACCTAGTCCCAGGCCTCTCTAGAAATCAGGGCTTGTTGGGTTTAACCCTTAATCAGCCTCTATGGTTAGTTTTTTGTTGTTGTGGTTTGTAATGAAACACACTGGCAGCTTTGATTCATATGTTGATATTATCTTTGATAGAGAGGCTGGATATTAATAATAATAATAATTATTATTATTATTATTATTATTACTATTATGTTCTCTCTAGAAAATAATGCTCAAAGTTCTGCCGCATAGACTGAGAAACCAATAAAATTAATTTCTAGAGGTAACCAATACATATAGCCAATACGTCAATAGTTAGAAGGCCTGGACATGAAATAAGGGCAAAGGACTGTTCTGAGATAGGACCTTATCAGACAGGAGGAATTTCTCTTTATTGCGAATGGAGCCAATTGGAGCCAGTTCGAATTCACGTGAGTTAACTAGTTTAGCGAATTTACATGAATTCCAGTTGCATTCGGAATGCATTCAGAATGACCTCCCATTGCCCGAAATTGCGTGAGATGCTTTAATTCACAATAACGTAAAACCCATGATTGCGTTCGGAATGACTTCCCTTTTGCCCGAAATTGGGTGAGATATTTTAATTCGCAATAACGTGAAACCCCATGATTGCGTTCGGATTGCCATTAGATTATACTTCCAATTTCCGACGTCTGATAAGGTCCATAGATAACTGAGCAGGTCAAAGAGATATCTTTCTTGTATCTCTAGCACCTGAATGTCTACATAAAGCCAAAATAAGGAATGTTTAAAACGCCAGGCTAGGACAGTGAGTTAAGGCAGGCCTGATAAGTGGGAGATTGAAGGGTTCAAAATGTATACTTTTTCTGTAACCAGTGAGTGAATGAAATATGCCATGTTTAATTTTCTGAAGCCAATCAATGTATAGATTGGAGATTCTTTCTGTGAATCCATATAAAAAGGTGAACCATCGAATGGGGGTTTTGGGAAATGATTTCCTCCTGAAGCAGAGCTGTCTAATAAATTTGCTGACTTTCTTGCTATTTTATTTCTAACTGTTTTGTGGGAAATTTGCACTCCAACCACACATGGAGAGAGAAATCCCAGAGGTGCAAGAAAGATTCAGGAAAGAAAGGGGCGCTAGGGTCTACATTGCAAACATACGATGGCTAATGGAGTGCACCAAGGAATTCCAAAAAAGAATCAGCATGTGTTTCATAGACTACAGCAAAGCATTTGATTGTATAGGTCATGAAAAACTATGAAATGCACTGAAAGACATGGGGGTGCCACTAAATCTGATAGTCCTGATGAGGAATCTGTACCAAGAACAAGAGGCCACCGTCATAACAGAATTTGGGGAAACAGAGTGGTTCCCAATAGGCAGAAGGGTCAGACAAGGCTGTATCCTTTCACTCTACCTGTTCAGCTCGTATGCAGAACATATGAGAACAATAGGCCTGGACACAGAAGAAGGAGGAGTGAAAATAGGAGGAAGGAATATCAACAATCTAAGATACGCAGACCTGGAACATCTACTGAGGGAGATCAAGGATGAACGTGCAAAAGCAGGCCTAATGTTGAACATAAAGAAAAAATAATAATGACCATAGGGAATCTACACAAATTTAACCTAGATAATGAAGAAATAGAAATAGTAAAAGAATTCCCAAACTTGGAATCAAACATTGATAGAAATGTTCTGCTGGAGGATTTAGAGATTCCTAGAGAGGTGATTTCTTGGGTTAAAAAAGTGCTGTTTACACATGTTTATACACGTTCGAGAACTGCTCATTTATTTCTTCTCTCACTAAAGTAAACTCCTTATCCAGAGCTTGAAAATGCTAATTTTGGACATTTTGATTCATTGACTTCCTCAGAGATTCTTGATATTGTGATCCAAAATAAGTAATGTTTCCAAGCTCAGTGATGGCTAAATGGAAAATAAATACTGAATTACATCTTGCAAAAACTACAAACTCCATTGTGTTCGCATTTTACAGAGCGTGTCCAGAGGAAGGCAACTAAAAATGGTAAAAGGTCTGGAAACCATGCCTTATGAGGAGAGACTTAGGGAGCTGGGCATGTTTAGCCTGGAGAAGAGAAGGTTAAAGGATGACACGATATTCCTTTTAATTATTTGAAGGGATGTCATATTGTGGGTGAAGCAAACTTGTTTTCTGCTGCTCCAGTGAACAGGACATGGAACAATGGATGCAAGCTACAGGAAAAGAGATTCCACCTAAATATTAGGAAGAACCTCCTGACAGTAAGGACTGTTCGACAGCGGAACGCACTTCCTCGGAGGGTGGTGGAGTCTCCTTTTTTGGATGTTTTTAAACAGAGGCTGGATGGCCATCTGTTGGGGGTGCTTTGATTGCGAGTTCCTGCATGGCAGAATGGATACTGGACTGGATGGCCCTTTGGGTCTCTTCCACCTTTGTGATTCTATGATTAGGAAGAACATTGTGACAGTAATAGAGCCTAAATGGCCAGCTCTGTTTTCCTGCATGGCAGAATGGGGTTGGACTGGATAGCATTTGTGGCCTCTTTCAACTCTGTTACTGTGTGATATGGAATATGATTAAAAAAAATATTTTATTCTTATCTGCTAATTATTAGCACAGTAAAAAAAATTAGAAAGAAAAACACAGAGTCCCAAACCTCTGCCGTACCCTGACTTCCAGGGAATCTTAACCAGCCACCAAACATTTGCTTCTAAGGTTTAATGCAGACACTGTACAAGTATCTTGCATCCAGTATGGATTAGAAACAAGCACTTTTACAAATGGAAAGCCGAGTCTTTCCAGGAGTCAAGTCCTTGCCTCAGATAAAAGATTCAGCACTGCTGTGGGATTCTCTCGCCTCTTTTGTGGAATTCAGTCTTGCCTTCATGGGCTGTTTCTTTGTCATGAGTTTCTAGAGTGCAAGAGAAGGGACTAGCCACAATTGAAGTGAGTCTTCCGGTGCCGGATGAGTTGGAGGCTCTGGCTGAAGCATTTGCTGCAGTCCGAGCACTTGTATGGCTTCTCTCCCGTGTGGATCCGCTGGTGTCGGATGCGGTTGGTGGCCTGGTTGAACCCCTCTCCACAGTAAGAGCATCTGTATGGCTTCTCGCCTGTGTGGGTTCTCCAGTGCCTCTTGAGGTTTGAGTTGTAGCTGAAGCTTTTCCCGCACAGGTTGCAGGTCTTCCTGCTTTTGGCCTTTCGGGTTCTTTGCGGGGCCAAGATTTTGGGAAGGTTACTTCCATGACAGGGAGGGGAACCCTGCTTCACACTCTTTGCAAGCTTGGCATCCAAACAATTTACATGGTCTTGGCTGGTAATATTTATGACTGTGTCCTGGAGTCTGGTTCTTTCTGGTGGTATGAGCTCCCACTTATCTTTCGCTCCTGGAATAAAAGGAAATAAGCTGATATTTTTCATGCTGAGCTGGGGCCTGAAGTCACCAATTCAAATCTTTCTTTTATTGCTGTGAACCTGGGTTTACACCAACTCCACAAGTGGGAATCATGTGGCTTGCCAGAGATTGTTGGGTTTCAAGTCACAGCAATCTTAGGCTGCATCTGCACTGCAGAAATTATGCAGTTTGACACCACTTTAATTGCCATGGTTCAGTGCTATGGAATTCTGAGAATTGTAGTTTGTGGTGGCACCAGAGCTCTCTGACAGAGAAGGCTGAATATTTCACAAAACTATAAATCCTGAGACTCCATGTCATTTAGCCATGGCAGTTAAAGTGGTGTCAAACTGGATTATTTTTGCAGTGCAGATGCAGTCTTAGCCAGCAAAATCAACAGTGATGAATGCTTGGAGCTGAAGTCCAACAACATCCAGAGAGCCTCACAACTCCCATCCCTGGCTAACAAACAACAAAGTGTGTATAATAAATGGATAAGATGTGGGGGGGTGGGGGGTGGGGAGTGGGGTTGTGTTTGTGTGTGCAAGAGAGAGAGAGAGAGAGAGAGAGAGAGAGAGAGATGATCATCTGGGGATTTGGAGAACTATAATCCAAAAAGGATAGCTAGACTCTTTCCTTGTCTTTTATCCATTGGTAGATGTATATATATATTTGAAATTAAAATATAGGTATATAAAATATAAAATATAGGTATATAAAATATAGACTTGTGTTTCAAATTTTACTTGCAGTCACTCCATCCCCTGCAACTTTTTTATGGGTGTGGTTGTTTGCCATCAAGTTGGCTTTGACTTCTATCAAACGTATGAATGAAAGACATCCAACGTCACCAACAGCCCTGCTCAGATCTTGCAAATTCATGCCTGCCATGGCTTTCTTGATAAAATCAATCTATCTGCATAGGATTTGGGACACCTGGCTATGTGTGAAAGGAATCAGGACTTCTTAGAAAAGAAAATAATGCTAGGAAAGGTAGAAGGTAGTAGAAAGAGAGTACGATTGCAATTCAGATGGCTAGACTCGATCAGGGAGGTCATGGGCTTTAATTTGCAGGACCTGAGTAGATCAGTTGAGGACAGGGGGTCTTGGAGGTGTCTCATCCACAGGGTCACCGTGAGTCAGTGTTGACTTGAGGGCAGTTAACAACAACAAAATACTTTGATATACATGTCTTCATAACTCTAAAAATCTTATAGAGTGAAATCTGGGCTAGTGAGAGAAACCTCTTTCTATGTCACGGGGTTTTCCTGAGGATATGGAGAAAAACATATGCTTCTCTGACCATCTTGGAGGAAGAGTAGGCTAAAAATGTGCAGACAGATATGAAGGAGAGGGTTAGAAATGCAGTAATGAAGCCAGGGCTCCCAAGTTTGACACCTGGGACTTTCTTATTAACAGGGCCAAAGACATTATCCCTGGTGGTACAGTGGTTAAATGCCAGTCCTGAAGCCACAACGTTGTGAATTCAGTCCTGAGGAGCTCCAAGGTTTACTCAGCCTTGCATCCTTTTGTAGGTCAGAAAAATGAGTTATTGGGGGCAATTGGCTTACACCTTATAAACAGCCTGGAGACTGTTTACTTCAGTATGAAGCAGTTCAGAAATGTAAATGCCATTGCTATTGCTATAACCACCCACCTCTCTCAGATCTCCCTCTTCCCGTTCAAGTGCAGTTACCCCCCAAAATCACTAGAGAAAAGTATATTTTCCCTAGGAACAACAAATGTGATGGATCTGCTCCTTCAGCTTGAATAGGTCAATACAGCCAAAGACATTTTGCCAGAATTCAAAGATATAGCTGTCTTAGTCTGTAGAATCAGTACGTAGAGAGATCTTGTAGTACCTTTGAAATTAACTGAAAGAAAGAAATTGGCAACATGAGCTTTCGTAGACTACTGTCTACTGCATCTGAGGAAGTAGACTGAAGTCTACAAAAGCTCATGGTATCAATTTCTTTCTTTCAGTTAGTCTCAAAGATGCTATAAGATCTCTCTACGTCCTGGAATTTCAGCACTCTCCTTTGGAGAGTTGTCCATGGGGACTGTTTAGATAAGTGCCAGCACTTCCACAACAGTACTAAGGGTTAGAAAATCTGGGGTTCTTACCCAGTGAGTTATCAGTATGCCCTTTCCCATCCGTCCCAAGCTCTATATCTGTGCTCCTCTGTTTGTTCGCAGAAGGAGTCTTCTCAGCAACAGGGAGGTTCACGGCCAACAGGTGAAACAGCACTGGTACCTTAGAGGGGGAAAGCAGAAAGGGTATTTTAATTTGTAAGAAAATGCATATAAATATACATGAGGAGATTATTAGAACAATGGTCTTAAATACTGATGCCAAGGAAATGCTGCATTTTCCAACAACCTGCTTCTTCTGGGTTTATCACAAGGGAAAACAAAAAGCATGAGATTGATTACAATAGCCTGACTGCTGCTTATGGCAGTATGCTATCTGAAAACTGCATCCTCCCATCTGAGCCTGTCTAGGTGTTATGGTCTTTGGAGGAGGGCTTTCTCTTGGTCCAGCCACCCTCCGAAATATATTTACTGAAGATGTGATATGACAGAAGTCCTTCTTGTTGGGTGCTTCCAAGACCAAAGAACTCTCCAACAGTAGGCACAAACCTTTTTATCCAGGCATGTCTTTGACATTTATTGCGTATACTCATGCATAAATCTAGAAATTTTAGTCAAAACTTTGATCCCAAAAAACCAAGTGAACTTATCCATGGGTCAATCTAAGTACTGTACTTTAACTCGTATTAAAAAAGGACCTATTCCCTGGTGAAAGGCAAGAGTGTCATTTGCCCTGACCTCCTCAACTCTCTTATCCAACCAAAGTTTAGGGTGAGCACCTTTGTTTCATCTTTTAGAGCCTTTGCTACATTCCCCTATGTTTTACCATCAACTTATTCATGGCTCATATCAAAATCCATAATGTTGATCCCAAAACCTGCCCTCAACTTATACATGAGGTCAACTTATAGTTGAGTATAAATGGTACCTAAGTTGTCACGGAAGGAGCTATTAACCAAGTTCACGATGCTCCTTCTTTTTATGAATGCAGTTTAGTTGAATTTCTAATCTGTGTTATGTTTGAATTGTTCTCAACATATTTTATTCTTAGCATTGTTGGATGTTTTGAATGCCATTCTCAGGGAGAAAGGTGGGGTACAGAGCCAGTAAATATAAGAAACACATCCCTAGCCTTGGGGAAAGTTCCCTTTTGCACAACAACTCCCAGAATCCCTTGCCAGCATATGGTTGTGTCCCGACTGAAGGATTCTGGGAGCTAGTGCTCAAGGAAATAATTTGTCTGACCTCTGTGCATCCATTGTTGTGGCTATTGTGTGCCTTCGAGTTGTTTCCAACTTACGGCAACCCTAAGGCAAACCTGTCACAGGGTTTTCTTGGCAAGATTTGTTCACAGCAGGTTTGCCTTTGCCTTCCTCTAAAACTGAGAGTGTGTGAGTTGCCCTAGATCACCCAGCATTTCAATGGCCTAGCAATGGTCTCCAAAGTCCTAGGAATTATTCAGACATTTCTTTTTTCAGCACGACTGTGCAAATAATCTCATGCACGCATTCTGATTTTGTTTTTCACACTATTTTCTTTTTTATCGGAACCGCATCTGTGCACATCTTCCTGAGTTCTGTTGTTCACATATACTCAAATAAAGAAGGAGTCCATGATACGGAAGTATTCAAAACACGTTTGAAGCATGCAGAGTTTTATCCTGATTTATCCCTGGTCTATTTGTATCAGTTATTCACACAGCTGAGTGTGTGAATCATTTAGGAAAGCTCGGTGGTTATTCCCACAATGAAAATAATCCAGGATGAATTCAGGATGAATCTTTATTGTTCACAAACATCCCAAATGCACTTGGTTAAGTTTTTTTGGCATGGGGCTGCCAAAAAACCCACTTCCCCCAGGATAATCGATATCGGGCTTTTTCCTGAGTTTTTACAAAAAAAATTAACATTGTCGGCTGTGTGAACAATGATGCGAATAGACCTGAACACACACAGAACAAAATTCTCCATGCCTTTAAGGGATTTCAAATTCATTTGTATCATCGATGGCCCAGACAGTTGAGAAAGCACCGACCCTTCCCCAGTGGAACAAGCCACCACTGGGGAGAAAAGAGGAAAGAGAGAGGAAAAGGGGGGAGAGAAAAAGGGATGCTGATCCCCACCTGTCTGGTTGAGGGGTGCCAGTGGGTGCAGGGACAATGTAAGGGTGCCCATGTGTGTGAGCTACCAAACCCACAGAGATGCGGAGTGATGTGGTTCCCAGAAAGATGCAGTTCCATGGTGTGAATAACAAACCTGGATACATTTGAAATGCATGTGACCAACAAAGATTCAACCTACCTCCTACCAGTATTATTTTCACCATCTGAATAACTCCATAGTCCAGTGCTCAAACCCTTACCGTTTGGGCTTGCCTCTCGGCCACCTGCTGCCTCCGAAGGAAATCTTCTGCCAAGGCTACAGCTTGGGAACAGCTCTTGGGATGGTTTTCTTTCACCCAGCTCTGCATCTCCACAGGCAAGATGCTCAGGAAATGCTCCAAGATCAGGAGATCCAAGATCTGTTCTTTCGTATTCCTCTCTGGCTTCAGCCACTGGTGGCAAAGGTCCCAAAGGCAGCAAAAGGCCTCCCGGGGACCTTCAGCCTCCTGGTAGCAGAACTGGCGGAAGCATTGGCGCTGGGTGTCCACATTCCACGTTTCTTCCTCCTTGACAACCGCTTTCTCTTTGGTGTTGGTCCTGTCTCTTCCGTTCTCCTTGCCACTGTCCTCTTGTTCCATTCCATTGATTACTGAAGAAGCCTGAGTCTGTTGACATGTGTCTAGCTGCTGACTGGTACCTTTGCCAAAGGGTACAGAAATCTTGCCATGCGACACAATGTTTGCGGAGAGCAAAGTTGAGTTTCCACAAGTAGAGCGAGAAGACTGTAGTGTCCTGAGGAACTCCTGCCACTGGGCTTCCCACCGCTCTGACAAAGCCTTGTCCGCCTCTTCTTTGGCTGGCCATTTTAAATACTCTCTGATGGTCCCATCTTGGACAAGGCAACAAGTATCTCCATCCCTCTCCAACCCTTCCATCAACTGGGACCTGGCTTCTTCTTGTTCTTCCATTTTTATAACCGTCTTCATCATCGCCGCTTTTAGCATAGGCTGAACCTCCTGACCTGGGAAAGATGTATCTTCCTGTTGGGTAGCTATTTTCCCTCGTAGGGACACTTTTGGGAGGTTTTGTCTCTTTGAACAAACAGGGGGACAGCATCCAGGCAGCAACTGTTAGCCCTGAATTATATTTCGCAGCAAGAGAGCATTCCTAGTTTTCATAGCAACTGCATCTGGAAGAATGTGGTACATGAAGAAACCAATATCTTTGTTGAAAGGCACATCTGTCTGTGTAAGAAATAAAACACAAGTAAGAGTTTAGGATGAAGATATTCAAAGGGTCATTTTCTTTTGTATGATTGAAAACATACTGTCAGTGTGGGATAGCGGTTTAAGTGTCAGACTGCACCTCTGGAGACCAACGTTTGGTTCCCTGCTTGACCATGAAATCCACTGGGTGACCTTGGGCAAATCACACTCTCTCAGCCTCAAGGAAAGGCCATGGCAAGCCTTCTCTGAAGAAATCTTGCCTTGAAAACCCCATAATAGGGTTGCCTTAGGGTCGCCATAAGTCGGGAACAACTTGAAGGCACACAACAACCCCTGCTGAAATTCCCCAGGTGCAGGAGGTTGTAGTCCAACATTCAAACAACTATGCCACACTGGCTCATAAGACTAAAATATGCTCGTGTTTTTGGTCCTACGCCTTTTCTTTTGGGCCAACACCCACCAATGAAATACACCCTCTATTTCAAATTATCTAAAATATGAGAATCTTATAGTTGGAAGGGACCACAAGGGCCATTGAGTCTGACCCCCATGCCATGCAGGAAGGCACAACTCAGGCACTCCTGAGAGTTGTCTACCCAACCTCTGATTAAAAATCTCCAAAGATTAATACTTCATCACCCTCCTAGGAAGTCCATTACAGCATCGAACAGTTCTTACGATCAAGAATTTCTTCCTAATGTTTAGATGGAATTGCTTGTCTTGTTATTTGAATCCTTTGGTTCCTGTTCTGAAGCAGCATCTTGAGTTATCTAAAATAATACAGGTTGAGTCTCTCTTATCCTGAAGTCCAAAATCCGACATCCTCTAAACACCAAATAC
Source organism: Urosaurus nigricauda (assembly GCA_034509955.1). Taxonomy (NCBI): domain Eukaryota; kingdom Metazoa; phylum Chordata; class Lepidosauria; order Squamata; family Phrynosomatidae; genus Urosaurus; species Urosaurus nigricauda. Next base: position 321,308,149 of record JAOEGL010000002.1, on the reverse strand, counting down.
TTTTTCATGGGTGCCTGTGAACCTTGTTTCATGCACAAAATTGTTAACAATATTTTGTATAAAATTATAGCCTATGGGTATAAGGTGCATATGAAACATAAATAAGGTGTGTGTTTTTTTGTTTAGATTTGGGCCCCATCTCCAAGATATCTCATTGTGTATAGGCAAATATTCCAAAAATCTGGGAGAAAATTCAAAATCCAAAACACTTCTGGCCCCAAACATTTCACATAAGGGAGATTCAGCCTGTGTGGACATTATAAAGTCCTGGGACTTGTACTATATGAAGGAGTAGACTCTGCAACTCAAGTGAGGTGATATACATTTTGGGCCACTAAAAATCCAGAAGGGTTGCCAGGTGAAATAAGGAGCAAATGGCATAGTGGTTGGAGGGTTGGAGACCAGGATTTGAATCCCCGCTTGACAACCCTATTTGATGCAGAGGGGTGCATCTACACTGTAGAAACAATGCGGTGTGACACCACGTTAATTGCTATGGCCCCATCCTACAGCTATGTATACCCGCTGGGTGACCTTGGACAAGTCACACACTCTCAGCCTCAGAGGATAGCAATGGCAAACCCTCTCTGAAGAAACTTGCCAAGAAAATCCAATGACAGGGTCACCGTAAGTTGGAATCGACGCAAAGGCACACAACAACAACAACGTGAGATCTTGCAAAACTACACATCCCAGGCTTCCATAAGATGGAGCAACTGGTCTTGCTTTCAAACAGCATTTTCTCTGGATGCTTTTATTCTTCCTGAGCGAAGTGGCAGAGGAGTTTATCAGACGGGAGGAATTTCTCTCTATTTCGAGTGGAGCCATTCGAATTTATGAATATGAATGAATGAGTTTAGCGAATTTATATGAATTCTAATTACGTTCGAGATGCGTTCAGAATGACTTCCCATTACCTAAAAATGACTGCCCACAGCCCGAAATTGCGTGAGATACTCTAATCCGCAATTACGTGAAACCCCATGATTGCGTTTGGATTGCCATTGGATTATACTTCCAATATCCCACGTCTGATAACGTCCAGAGATTGCTTGCCACCCAGCTCTAAAAACTTGGAAGGATTCACTGCAAGGGAGAGAAGTGGAGACAGCATTACCCTCCAACAAGGACTAACAAGGTTTATTTCTACAATCTGCACCTTCTTTTCTAATGCAATCCCAACCCCTTTTCTAATATATATATATATATATATACACACACACACATATATATATATTAGAAAAGAGAGTGGGGATTGCAATCTCTCTGTACACACACACACACACACACACCATATACTGTATTAGAAAAGGGGGTGAAGATTGTCACATCTATCTATCTATCTAGTTAAGAAAAGGGGGTGGGGATTACTATATATATATATATATATTTACTGTATATTTTAGAAAAGGGATTGGGGATTGCAATATATATATATTAGAAAAGGGGGTGGGGATTGCAATATATATATATACAGTATATTAGAAAAGGGGTTGCAGATTGCAATATATATATATATATATATAAGAAAAGGGGTGGGGATTGCAATATGTATATATATATATATATATATGAGAAAAGGTGGGGATATATATATATATACACACACACATGCAATGTATATATATATATATATATATATATTAAAAGAGAGTGGGAATTGCAATATATATATATGCACTTTATGTGTGAGTGTGTGTGTGTGTATATATATATGCAATATATATATATGCAATATATATATATATATATATTAGAAACGGGGTGAGGATTGCTATATATATATAAGAAAAGGGGTGGGGATTGCTCTATATATATATTAGAAAAGGGGTGGAGATTGCAATATATATATATATATATATGAAAAAGATGGGGATTTCAATATATATATATATATATACATATATGAAAAGGGATGGGGGATTGATATATATATATATATATATATATTAGAGAAGTTGGTGGGGATTCTCTCTCTCTCTCTCTCTCTATATATATATATATATACATATATATATACAGACACACATACATTGCACTTTTCTACCTTGAGCCCCCAGTTCCTTCTGCAGCTTCTCTTCCCAGCCAGCTCCCCTTTGCTTTGACCCTTTTCTCCCCAAGAGAGAGACAGGAAAGACAGTAATAGAAGACCCTCACTATTATGGACACCACACTCTTTCCTCTTTTCCAATTTTCCTTTCTCCTTCCTTCCTTCCTTCCTTCTTCCTCTCCTCCACTTCTCTGGGAGGCAAAGCTCTGCCTGGACTTCAAGGGAGGCTAGCCTTGGCCTTCTTAGGGTTAAACCCTCAGAGATCTCCTTCCTAGAAAGGAAGAAAAAAGAAGAGAGAGAAAAAATTGGGATTTTGACCCAAGAGTGCCTGCCTTTTGCCTACCCAGTCCCTGCTGCTGGAAGGAAGGCTTTGCATTTCCATCTGGAGGGAGGCTGGAAGCTGAAAGCTGAATTAAAAGGTTTATTTTAGTGCACTTGTATTTATACTGTGTATATTATATTATATTATATTTGGTGCATTTAGGGAAGGAGGTATTTCTGGGAGAAGGGCAGGAGGTTTCTTTAGGGGGAATGGGCTGGAAAAACATCCTTTATAAATCCTTTCCCCTTCTTATTTTAATGCTCCCCAATAACCAAATACTGTACCCTTAGATTGCATTTGGGCTTGGAAATCATGCAATAGGAAGGAGAATTTGAGGGGTTTAGAATATATTATTATTATTATTATTATTATTCCACCTATGGACTAAAAACAGTTTAAAAACACAGAAAAGTGTGACATGAAAACAGAAATTGTGACAATATTTTTAAAAATTAGCATGCCCTGCAACTATATTTAATCCTCTGCTGTCCCATTTATCCAGCTGCTTTTGAAATGTCCCAGTTTCTCTCTCTTTCCTTTTCCCCACTTTCCTCCTTGGTCCTCAGCTTGCATCAGTTGCTGCATCCGCACTGCAGAAATAATGCAATTTTGACACCCACTTTAATTGCCATGACTTCGTGTTATGAGGTTTGGGATCTGTACTTTGGTGAAATATTTAGCCTGCTCTGTCCGGGAACTCTGGTGTAGTTATTCCCAAACCTTGGTCCTCCAAATATTTTGGACTTCAGCTCTTAGAAACTCCAGCCAGCTTGGCCACTTGTCATGGATTTGGGGAGATGAAGTCCAAAAGATCTGAATCATAGAATCATAGAATCATAGAGATGGAAGAGACCCCAAGGGCCATCCAGTCCAACCCCCTGCCGTGCAAGAACTCCCAATCAAAGCATACCCGAAAGATGGCCATCCAGCCTCTGCTTAAAGACCTCCAAGGAAGGAGACTCCACCACCCTCCGAGGGAGTGTGTTCCACCGTCGAACAGCCCTTACTGTCAGGAAGTTCTTCCTAATGTTGAGGTGGAATCTCTTTTCCTGCAATTTATATCCATTGTTCCGCGTTCTAATCTCTGCAGCAGCAGAAAACAAGCTTGCTCCCTCCTCAATATGACATCCCTTCAAGTATTTAAACAGGGCGATCATATCACCTCTTAACCTTCTCTTCTCCAGGCTAAACATCCCCAGCTCCCTAAGGCGTTCTTCATAGGGCATGGTTTCCAGACCCTTCACCATTTTAGTCGCCCTCCTTTGGACATGCTCCAGTTTCTCCACATCCTTTTTGAATTGTGGGGCCCAGAACTGGACACAGTATTCCAGGTGGGGCCTGACCAAAGCAGAATAGAGCGGCACTATTACTTCCCTTGATCTAGACACTATACTTCTATTGATGCAGCCTAAAATTGCATTGGCCTTTTTAGCTGCTGCATCGCACTGTTGACTCATGTTTAACTTATGGTCTACTTGGACTCCTTTCACATGTGCCAAATGTCCCCATCCTATATCTGTGCATTTCATTTTTCCTCCCTAAATGCAGAACCTTACATTTGTCTGTGTTGCATTTCATGTTGTTAGCTTTGGCCCAGTTTTCTAGTCTATTCAGGTCATTTTGAATTTTGATCCTGTCCTTTGGGGTGTTAGCTACTCCTCCCAATTTGGTGTCATCTGCAAATTTGATAACTAGGCTCTCAATACTGTCATCCAAGACATTAATAAAGATGTTGAATAGCACTGGGCCCAGGACAGAACCCTGTGGCACCCCACTGGTCACTTCTTTCCAGGATGAAAAGGAACCGTTGGTGAGCACCCTTTGGGTTTGGTCAGTCAACCAGTTACAAATCCATGTAACGGTTACCTTGTCTAGTCCACATTTTACAAGCTTGTTTGCAAGGATGTCATGGGGAACCTTGTCAAATGCCTTACTGAAGTCAAGATATACTATATCCACAGCATTCCCTTCATCTACCAAGCTGGTAATTTTATCAAAAAAAGAGATCAGATTTGTCTGGCATGACTTGTTTCTCTGAAACCCATGTTGGCTTTTTGTGATTATGGAATTATCTTCCAGATATTCACAGACTCTCTGAAGTATTGGAGGTTGGGAACCACTGGCAACAAACTACACATCCCAGGATTCCGTAGTATTGAGCCCTAGCAGTTAAAGTGGTGTCAAGCTGCCTAAGAAAATCCTATGAAATTCATGGGTTTGCCATACAGAAACACATGCATACATACGCACTCCTGTTAATATAGATCATTTAGTTAATAGACATTAAGCTTGATCCAAAAGAGTTTTCTGTGTGGAGCAAAATGGCAAATGAGCCCAAACTGCCATCCCAACACAGAGGTCAAAGCCAGCAAATATGCTTTGGTTATTAATCTCAGTAGTGCCTCGTATTTCTATGTTTGGTGGGAAGGAAAAATAAAGGAACCACAAGGCAAACGACTTACTGCTTTTGATGGCACCCCAAACCTGCTGTTAAGGACCTTATCAGATGTTGGAAATTGGAAGTAGAATCTAATGGCAATCCAAACACAATCATGGGGTTTCGCGTTATTGTGAATTAAAGTATCTCACACAATTTTGGGCAAAAGGGAAGTCATTCCGAACGCAATCGTGGATTTTACGTTATTGCGAATTAAAGCATCTTACGCAATTTCGGGAAATGGGGGGTCATTTTTGGGTAATGGGAAGTCATTCTGAATGCATTCCAAATGTAATAAGAATTCACGTAAATTCAGGTACTTGGTTCCTTTTGTTATAATATGTGTTTGTGTGTGTATTTGTTGTTGCTGTGTGCATTTAAGTTGTTTCCTGATAGAGACCCAGTGGCATGAAAATGCAGATATTCCAAAATCCGAAATCCAAAACACATCTGGTCCCAATCATTTCGGATAAGGGAGACTCAACTCGTATGTGTACACTCATTTAAAAGTGCCTTGAAATAAGCGATTGTGCCTCTTTATTTCAGTATTACCTCCGTGTATATTTTTGTTTCCAGGTTTTTAAGGCAGAAAACGTTTTGGGAAGGAAAGATTGAAAGGATGAAAACTGTTCCCCTCTTGGTATTTTCTGCTCATGTGAAGCATTATTATTGCAAAGACTAAACCGATGGAATAAAACCCCTTTAAAAACAGTGGCAGCCCCAGACCTGGGTGTCCGGAGATTTGCAACAGAGGTTTGCCCAACGTTTCCAGAATCTTCTCCCAGTCCTGCCAAGAGAAAATGGCTGTCCAGTTTGGAGAGACCTCAGCTTTGAGCCTCCAGCCTGAAGGAAGTCCAAGCGTGAAAGCAGAGGAGCAGGATCATGTAGGCATCAAACTGAAGGCAATATCCGTGGGGGCACAGGTGACCCCATGCGTTGTCCGCGTGGGGACCCTCACACAGTGTTTGAGCTGGGAAGCACCAACGACCACCATAAAGCAGGAACCCAACGACAGTCTCTTGTCTCCAGGCTGGGACACCTCATGGCGGGAGTTTCTGGAGGGCGCAGAGTACCCTCACTCAACGCGAGGAAACGGGCAACTGCTGGAGCCAACGCTTCTGCCACCCTTTGAGGAAATGGAGACTGAACACTACCAGCCCATAAAAGAACCATTGAGCCAATCCTCATTAGATCTCAATGGTTTGGACCAGTTGGCCAGTGGTAGGCCAGACACTGGAGAGATGGGCAACAGCGAGACCATGAAAGAAGAGAAGATGGAGGCTGAGGAGAGCACCAACGCATATATCCAATGTCAGAGGTTCAGGCAGTTTTGCTACCTGGAGGCTGAAGGGCCTCGGGAGGTTTACGGCCATCTTTGGGATCTGTGCCACCTGTGGCTGCAGCCCGAGAGACGTACCAAAGAGCAGATCCTGGATCTTTTGGTCTTAGAGCAGTTCCTGACCATCCTTCCCATGGAAATGCAGAACTGGGTGAAGGAGAGAGGTGCAGAAACATGCGCACAGGCGGTAGCCCTGGCAGAAAATTTCCTGGAGGAGCAGCAAGAGGGTGAGAGCCAAGTGAAGCAGGTGAGAACACAGCCCCCTTTGCCTCCTTTGCCTGGTTTTATAAATTAAGGTTTTTCAATTCTGCTATTTCCATTTATCACACTAAGGGTTATTCAGATGGTGAAAATAAACCAGGTAGAATCTGGGTTGATTCTTTGTTGGTCACATGAATTTCAAATGCATTCGATTAAGATTGGAGGGGGGGCTTGGCAAAAACAAAACAAAACCCAAGTAACCCGGGAGAATCGATCTCATTTTTTCCCCTGGGTTTTTCTAAAAGGTTTGCATTCTCGGCTGTGTGAATAACCGATGCGAATAGATCCGGGATAAAAGTGAATTCTTTGAACAGGCTTCAAATACATTTACTCGACTCTGTCTTTATTCAAGTGCAGGCACTTGTGAGCAGCTGAACGCACAGAGATGCAGTTCCATAGGACTTTATCAGACTGGCAAAATAGATGTAAGCATAGCATTATCGTGCAATAATGCTAAGATTTTCACACTTCTTCATGCAACGTCGAAGTTATCACATGATTATCCCGTGAATAAAGAGGCATTCTAGCACCGCCTTTTATTCACCAGAAAATCTCAGTGATAACTGCAATGTCATGTAATGTTGTGTGAAAATATTAGCATTATTGCGCGATATTGATGGGAGCATAGCGCTATGCTCCCATCTTTTTTGCCAGTCTGATAAAGTCCATCGTGTGCATAACAAACCTGGAATGCGTAAAGGAGATTATTTACATAGTTGTGCTAAAAAAATAATCAAAGATATATCTGTAGTCTGTAAAATCAGTATGTAAAGAGCTCTTGTAGCACCTCTGAGTCTAACTGGAAGAAAAAAGTTGGCAGCATGAGCTTTTGTAGACTTACATCTGAGGAAGTAGACTTAAGTCTACAAAAGCTCATGTTGCCAACTTCTTTCAGTTAGTCTCAAATGTGCTACAAGATCTCTCTAAAAAAATAATGTCTGAATGATCCCTCAGAGTGCTGTTATTTTTCTTCTTCTTATTTTTTGTGAGCTGCATGTGGCACTTGGGACCCATAAGTACGGTTCCAGAATCCCCCCTTTGTTAGTTTGGACTTTTTGACTTATTGCTTTGTGTATAAACCCAACCAAAGTATACCAAAACCAAAGCAGTTTGCTTCCCCTAATCCACCAAAGCTGCCTAAATGGTAGAGAAGTAAAAAAATAAAACAAAACCCTCAGCCCAAAATTGGCCAAAATAGCAACTTGAAGTGAAAAAGATTGTCACTGTCATTTCAGGTGCCTGGGCTGCTCCGCGTAGTAACCACAAATTTCTCGGATGATGAGCCACTTTCATCAGGCAGCGCACAGAGACCTCCTGCCAGGAAGGTGAAGGAGGAGGAGGGAGAGACAGAGCCGCGGCACATCAGTTCAATGGGTAAGGTCTTGATAGTGGTGGCAACCGATGGTGTGGGTGGTTTTATAAAAGGAGCATGTTCAAGGCATTAATGGAGGAAATAATGCGCTAGTTGCATTTCCACCCACTCACTCATGTTTCCATGGACTGGTAGTAGAATCTTTCTTTGGTCCTGGTGATGGAATGAGAATATTTCCCCACATCCAAGGATGGAGCTACCCTGCAGAAAAAAAGGCAGTTCAACCCCACTTTAAGGCTGTATGCATCCTACGGAGTCCTGGGACTTATAGTTCTAGAAGGTCTTTAGCCTTTTCTGCCAAAGAGGGCATTCTAGTGGTTCTTATAGGAGCAAGGACAGAGTTCTCCCTGTGTGCTGTTAACGCTGAGGCTGAAGGGGAGGAAATGCGTATGTAAGGGAAATTGTTGTTATTTTTGCATGCCTTCAAGTCGTTTCTGACTTATGGCGACCCTATCATGGGTTTTTCTTGGCAAGATTTGTTCAGAGGAGGTTTGCCATTGCCTTCCCCTGAGGCTGAGAGTATAGAGTTTATCACACAGGAGGGAAGAGGCCAAATCCTGTGCAAAAACAGCGTTTAAATCCAGAAAATTCCCACAAAAGCGGGATTGTTTTCAGATGACGTCATGCACACTGAGCATCCAGAAAGTAAAAAGCGGCCAATTTTGTCCACTTTCTGCACGGGTTAATGTTGGGTTAATGCTCAATTAACCCAACGTCATCTGAAAACAATCCTACTTTTGCGGGATTTTACCAGGATTTAAATCCACTTTATCCACGGGATTTAGGCACTTTGCCTCCCCTGTGATAAGGTCCTTAGTGACTTGCCCAATCTCACCCTGGGGGTTTCATGGCCAAGATGGGATTCAAACCCTGGTCTCCATGGTCCTGGCCCAGCATTCAGACCATTACATTACGCTGGCTTATATGGGGTCATATTACAAGAAAAGATATTCCACCTGAATATTCCCTGCATACTACAGTGGTGTCAAACTGCATTATTTCTGTAGTATAGGTGCATCCTTTGGAAACCTAGTAAGTTCATGACAAATGTAAGTTTCCAATACACTTCTTTCACTGTGTTTCTTATTTGATGCTGTACTTGGACCTTATCATGCTTCTCTTTCAATTCTATTAGATAATGGCCCGGTGAGTAATAATGAAAGAAAACTATGTGACAGGTCCTTAGAAAGAACAATCTATCAAGACATGGAAAAGAAACTGAGGGGTCAAGATGAGCTAGCGATGCAAGAGACAATCCAAAATCAGAAGTGGAGGAATAAATCCAACACATTCCAGGTTATTAGCTATCACGAAATTGCCATGCAGCAAAGACTGCACAAAGGCAAAAGGCGAAACCGGTGCAGCGTGTGTGGGAAAAACTTCAGGAACGAATCCAACCTGATTAGACATTGGAGAACCCACCCAGGAGAAAAACCCTACAGATGTTCAGACTGCGGGAAGATCTTCTGCTGGATCTCACAGCTTGATAGACATCGGAGAACCCACACAGGCGAGAGACCATATAAATGTTTGGAGTGTGGGAAAACCTTCACTTGGAGCTCCCATCTGAAGAGTCACAGGAGAATCCACACAGGGGAGAGGCCTTACGAATGCTCCCTCTGCAACAAAACGTTCCTTAGCAGCTCGGGTATGGTCCGGCATCAGAGGACCCACACGGGGGAGAAACCTTTCGAATGCTCTGACTGTAGCAAAAGCTTTGGTGCCAAATCGAGCCTGGTCAGCCATCAGGCCATCCACACAGGGGAGAGATCCTATCGGTGCTTAGAGTGTGGGAAAAGCTTCAACCGGAGCCACACGCTGGTTAGGCACCAGAGGATCCACGACACGGAGAAGCCGTACAAGTGCTCCGAATGTGGAAAGAGCTTCACCCTGGTCCAGCATCTCCTGAGGCACCAGAGGAACCACACAGGAGAGAAGCCCCATCGATGCTCAGACTGTAGCAAAAGTTTCCTCGACAAATCGAGCCTCGTGAAACATCAGAGGATCCACACGGGCGAGAAACCCTACGCTTGTTCGGGCCATGGGAAAAGCTTCAGTCAGGGCCAGCATCTTCTAAGGCATCAAGTTGTTCACACAGGAGAGAGCCTTTAGGACTCTTCCATTGTTCCAGGCAACTGCAGAAAAACCTTTTGGATATAGCGTTAGCTGTGTTTCATAGAATCCCTGCTTCGATGTTTTTTGTGTGGTTTAAATCCAAGTTTCTAGCCCTTGAGACTGCAAGAGCAGTGTGCTCTAAAGTGTCTGAGCAATGCCTAGTGAAATCTCGCAGGTCCAAGGGGAACCAAATGGCAAGGTATTCAAGAAAAGCATGAATTTTTTCCATAACACTTGCTGCAGGCAGGAACTCTTTAAGAAAAGTTTACTGTCTTGTCGGGGATGCTTTGATTGGGAATTCATGCACGTCAGGGGATTGGACTGGATGGCCCTTGTGGTCTCTTCCAACTCTTTGATTCTATGATTCTATGTCTCTGAATAGAAAGATTCAGTAGAGCCACTGTGGGTAACAAACACCTCTTGATAAACCTATCCTCTTTTAGGGCATTATAGACTAAATCTACACTACCCAGTGATATTTGATACCACTTTTATTACCATGGAGTTCTGTGAACTGTGCTTTGGTAAAGGATCTAGATTTCTCTGCTAAGATAGCTCTAGTGCTGGGGATCAAGAGAGTGGATCACAGAGGTTGTGTTATTCGTATGCCTCTTCAAGTCAGAAACACACTGCAGAAATAATCCAGTTTGAGACTGCTGTAACTGCCCTTGCTCAGTGCTAGGGAATCCTGGGAATTGTAGTTTATTACGACACCAGAGCTCACTAACAGAGAAGGCTAAATGTCTGACAAAACTACATTTTCCAGGATTCCCTAGCATTGAGCCAGGGGCAGTTAAAACCATCTCACGCTGCGTTATTTCTGTAGTGTGTTTTGCATCCAAAACAAAAATTAAAAAATTTGGTTTTTCTTTATCGTATGTAAGGATGTTATCACACAAAGTAATAAATCAGAATTAAAGCAAGGCATTAGAGTATGTGGCCAGTACTTATCCCACAAGGCTGGTGTCTGTTCAATTGCTGCTTTGCACTCCCTTTGATTAGACGTATTTTACCAATCCCTTCCCTAATACAATTGTTGATGGACATTTATGTATATATCTTATCTTTGTCCTCCCTGAAACGCTTATTTCTGTGCAATAGTGACCTGGTCAGCCAATGCGCTTTCTATTCACCATCAAAATACTCGCATTTTTCCCATTAAAGAAAGAAAGAAAAAGAATTTGAACTGTGCCTCCAAGCCATATTCTTTGGTGGTTGTTTTGAAAGGAAAATTTCGAGATGGTGGGCCAAAGGCTGACGCTTCTGTGGGAGCCCTGCTTGTTGAAAATACCTCTAATTGTTTTCGAGAGTCTGTCCACACTGCAGAAATAATCCAGTTTGACACCACTTTAACTTCCATTATAGTCCATTGCTCAAAACACAACATCGCAGTGGCTCGTGTTATTTCTACACTGTAGATGCCCCCTCCGATTCCACTTTATCGCGCCATGGCTCCATCCTATGGGATCCCGGGATCTGTAGTTTTGCAAGGCACCAACCACACAGTGCCACTATGGGTGAATCTCCTCTGTAGAAAGAAATGCAGTGTGACGCCACTTTAATCTTGCCTGGGGTTTCTAGTTTTCTGTGAGGCACCAGCCTTCTTTGGCAGAGAAAGCCAAAGACCTCGTAAAACTACACATCCCAGGATTGCGCAGAGTGGAGCTACGGCCCTTAAAAGTGGTGTCAAACTGCATGGTTTCTACAGTGTAAAGAGGCACCCTCTGATTCCACTTTTAACTGCCATGCCCATGGCAAACCATCCTATATGGATCCCTGGGATTTGTAGTTTGGTGAGGCACCTGCAGTCTCTTGGCCAGAGAAGGCCAAAGGCCTTGTAAAACTACACATCCCAGGATTGCACAGAGTGGAGCTGGAGCCCTTAAAGCTGGAGCCCAAGCTGCATTATTTCTACAGTGTAGATGCAACAACAACAACAATAATAATTTGTATTATTATATTATATTATTATATAAAATAATAATTATAATTATAATTATAATAATTTTAATATAATAATAAAATATAATAAATATAATAATACAAATTATTGTTTATTATTGTGTTTGCATCTACACTAGAAATAATATTTGTAATAATATACTATGATAATAATATTTTATTATATAAAATTATTATTATTATTATTTTATATTTTATATTATAAATATTATAGTATATTATTAGAAATATTATATTATTATATATTACATTATTATAAAATAATAATAGTTATTTTTATATAATAATAAAATATAATTAATATAATATAATATAATAATACAGAATAATATAAGAAATAATATAAAAATAATAATTATTTTATATAATAATAAAATATAATAAGTATAATAAATAATATATAATAATACAGAATAATATAAGAAATAACAAAATAATAATTATTTTATATAATAATAAAATATAATTAATATAATAAATATAATAATACAAAATAATAAAATAATATAAAAATAATAATTATTTATATATAATAATAAAATACAATAAATATAATACAAAATAATATAATAAATAATATAAAATAATTATTTTTATATAATAATATAATATAATAATACAAAATAATATAATAAATAATATAAAAACAATAGAACTATAATAAAATAAAATAAAATAATGATCTTATGCAAGCTAATGGATAAGTCTACTGGCTTCTGAATTCAGTTTCTGCAGCTCCAGTGAGGCTCTTGAAGGGTTAAAACTACAACCATAGAGAGCTGACTGGGATTCCTAGAGCGGAACAGGAAGTTGCCAGGAAGGACATCCGCTTCCTGTCCCGCCCACAAAGGGGGGGGGGTCTATTATATATTGAATATATATTGAATTTGAATATAATCCCAGCCTTTGCTTTTAAACGTTTTCCAGAAGGAGGAGGAGGAGCTGCCTTGAGTTCGAATCCTGGGAGGGAAAAGGTAAATAAATAAGGTTAATTAATTAATTGATTGATTAATTAATTAGGTAAGTAAATAAATTAATGAATAAACAATGCAAGTAAATAAATAAATAAATAAGGTTAATAAATAAGTTAATAAATAAATTTATAAATAAACAACGTAAATAAAATAAAAATAACGAATAAATTAAGGTAAATTAATTAGCAACGTAAATAAAATGAAATAACAAATAAATAAGGTTAATTAATTAATTAGCAACGTAAATAAATAAAATAACGAATTAATAAGGTAAACAAATAAATAATGTAAATAAAATAAAATATCGAATTAATACGGTTAATTAATTAATAAACAACGTAAATAAAATAAATAAATAAGGATAATTAATAAACAAGGGAAATAAAACAACGAATAAATAAGATAAATTAATTAGCAACGTAAATAAAATAAAATAACAAATAGATAAGGTTAATTAATTAATAAACAACGTAAATAAAATAAAACAATGAATTAATAAGGCAAATAAACAAATAATGTAAATAAAATAAAATAACAAATTAATGAGGTTAATTAATTAATCAATAAACAACGTAAATAAAATAATGAATTAATAAGGTAAGTTAATTAATTAATTAACAACATAAATAAAATGAATAAATAAGGTAAATTAACTAACAAGGTAAATAAAATAAAGAATTAACAAGGTTAATTAATTAATTAATTAATAAGGCAAATAAAAATAAATAAAGTCAATAAATAAACCAATAAATAAATAAGGTAAATAAATTAATAAGTAGGATAAATAAATAAATAAATAAATAAGGGAAATAAATAAATAAAGTAAATAAATGAAATAATAAATAAGGCAAGTAAAAAAGCTAATAAGGTAAATAATTTTTTTTTAAAAAATAAATAAATAAATAAAAGGGGAAGGTTTGGTTGGTTTGAGTGTTGGACTGTGACTCTGGAGAGCTGGGTTCGAATCCTTGTGCGAGAAGTCACACTCTCTCAGCCTCAGAGGAAGGCAACGGCAAGCCTCCTCTGGACAAATCTTTCCAAGGCTGCGTTCACACTGGAGAAATAAACCGGTTTAAGTGCCATGGCTCAATGCTGTGAAATTCTGGGAATTGTAGTTTGTTGTGGGGCCCAGAGCGGAGCTCCGCTCCGCTCTGGGCCCCACAACAAACTACAATTCCCAGAATTTCACAGCATTGAGCCATGGCACTTAAACCGGTTTATTTCTCCAGTGTGAACGCAGCCCAAGGAAACCTAGAGATTAAGAGGTGATATAGTAGTAGCCCTGTTCAAATATTTGAAGGGATGTCATATTGAAGAGGGAGCAAGCTTGTTTTCTGCTGCTCCAGAGAACAGGATTCAGAACAATGGAAAAGAGGTTCCACCTCAACATTAGGAGGAACTTCCTGACAGTAAGGGCTGTTCGATGAGGCACCAAACCGCATTTGTTAAACAGTTAACCCACTCACCCCTTCTTTTTCTGGGGTTTGTGGATGCAACCGGGTATTTTTCTCCCTTCAAAGAGCTGGATAGGGCTGAGTTGGAAAGAAGAGCGATCTAACAGAGCATAAGGCAGCTTGATGAATTGTTTTTTTTCTTGCAAGGAAGACACTGGGATTTGAGACGGAGCTGGAAGAAGGCATACTCTGGATGAAAGGCAACAGAAAACCCCTTCTTGCCTTCACTTCCATAGACACAACAATGTCGACAGGTGAGTGTTTACATTTAGTAGGCCAGAAGTGGCTGTGTGTCTTGAAACCGCAGCTGAGCGTTGAATTGAGGAGGATATTTCACTCCGTTTCTCATAGCTTCACATTCATCCTTTCAATGGCAGATAAAGACATTCTTGTGCTGTCAGGCCTTTGCAAATTGATACAGCCTTGGGAATGTCGTGCTATTTAATTTTTAAGGTTGGTATTTTTTTTTAACATATTCTGTTTTAATTCATTACCGTTTTATCTTTTAAAATGGTTGAGTTGTTTTTTTAAATTTTATGTTCATGCGCTTTAATGTTGTACTGCTTTTAGATTGTATTTTTAAAAATCTACTGTATGCCGCCTTGAGTTCCTATATTGGAAGAAAGCTGGGATATAAGAAAATAATAATAATAATACCGTGTTTCCCCCAAAATAAGACAGTGTCTTATATTAATTTTTGCTCCCAAAGATGCACTAGGTCTTATTTTCAGGGGATGTCTTATTTTTCCTTGAAGAAGAATTCACATTTATTGTTGAACAACAAAAAATGAACATTTATTATATACGGTATATATATTTATACACAAAAACTTTGCTAGGTCTTACTTTCAGGGGAGGCCTTAGTATATTTAGCAGTTCAGCAAAACCTCTACTAGGTCTTATTTTCAGGGGATGTCTTGTTTTTGGGGAAACAGGGTAATAATAATAATAATAATAAAGCTATGTGCCTGCCATTTGAAATCAGACCCTCATTTCTTTCCCCAACCAAGCTGAGACAAACTGCTTCTCTATAGTCTAAATTGTCTTCCTTTCTCACCAGTAAGTGTCAACAGCAGGATGGCTACTTGAACCCGGTGCCAGTAGTATCAGGCTAGCAGTCCTTCTCTCTTTGCCTTTGCCCTTGTAGAATTTTCTGTCTTTCTGAAATAGGGACAGAGTTTTCAGGGATTTCTCAGTCTCGTTTCTCTCCTGAAGGTGGTGGGATTGCGAATGTGATCAAGCTGGAACGTTTCCCTCATAAAGTCTCGGTGCCAAAAGAAGAGCAGGAGATCCTGCCAGACTCGCATGAAGAGATTATTCCCTTCCCTATAAAAGAAGCGGGTGAGAGTGAGTACCAGTGCCGGAGACGATAATGAGGAATATTCAGAATACGTTAGTTGTAAAGGGGGAATTATCTACACATCTGTTGTGGCCAAATAGTAGGGCAAACAGACATAATACTAAAATGCATGAACAACTGCATATAATTTAATTTGTTTTTTTAGACATTGTGCTAATAGGTTCCCTGTGCATTGCATTCATCTTGCACAAACCTGTTGCATATATGTGACAGAAATTCCATAGCCTGGCATGCCACATCTAAGAAGGCACTGCCTTGTTGTTAACACTCCAGACCACACTTCTTTGTACCACAAGCAGAACTGTTGCAATCCACCTTAAATCTTAGATTAGTCAATATTGGTGAAGCCCATCTTCCCTATACAGGTGCACCTCAATTAACAAAGCCTCTGACTCCATTTCACAAAGTCTTTTTCCCCTACCCGGTCCTCACCTTCCCTCCTTGCGCTTTGTCTTGTTGGAAGTTTTTCAGCCACATCAGCATGGTGAGGATGGTAAAGAGGTCTAGGGATGCACAGTTCCTCAGTATTGGGTACTAGCAGCAGCAGTAGAAATTGCCATAAAGCTTGAGCTGGGAAAGAGCAGGATTCTGTTGTAGCTGTGAGTGTGTGCCCACAACAGACAAGTTGCCTCTAGAATCCCTCACTGAACATGTGTGCACAAGAAAACAAAGAAAGAGGAAAAGTGAAAGCAGGTGAGCCTCCCACCATGCCAGCGACACTCAGCAAATTTAAAAAACATCAATTTAGCCACCAGAATGGAAATTCTAAGAAAATTGAAGTTCACTGAAAGAAAGAAAAAAATCACCCCAGATTCCTTTTGGCTGAGATAGTGACACCTTTTCTTTCTGATGCTTCAGTGTACACAAACTTTGCTTCATGCACAAAATTATCTAAAAATATAAAATTACCTTCAGGCTATATTAATAAGGTGTATATGAAACATAAATGATTTTCATGTTTACCCGTGGGTGCCATTACAAAATCTGAAATAATCTGAAGTCCAAAAGCATTTTGGATAAGGGAAACACAGCCTGGATTAATATCTTGAATTGGGAATTTAGTGTTTCTGGTTAAAAGCAATGGTAGTTATGGAAAGGATTCCCTACCTGATATCTTGAATGGCTGCTGTCTTTCAGTCTAGCCTATGATCTGGCACAGAGCTTTCTATCTCAAGTAGAAAATCTGAATACCAGACATGTCTTTATTTCCTGTCTCAAGAGAAGACAGAAGGGATTTCTTTGCCCAGGATTCAGCGAAAGAAGTGAGGTGGCTAGAAGCAATATTCAATTTTTATACTATATAATCAATATTAAATATCCCTAAATGCATAGTAGAAGAAGACCCAAAAGGGAGAACTTAGCCTCAGTAAAAGGGTTGTTGAATCAGGGATTTTAACAAGATGGGTAAAGAGGACAGAGTGACATCTTTGAAGGATGTCCGATGGTGCCTGGTTCTGCTTTTGAGTCATAATAAAATAAGTGATAATTGCCTGGTAGAAGTTTGAACCAAAGGCTTACAGAAACATCAACTGATAAGATAGAATGGAATGTAGAAGAAAGGTCTCTAATGCATAAATAATTGAGTTTTAATGTATGCAAGAATCTTTACTGTGATTGAAGGATTTTCTATATGTTTAAACTGTTTGTATCCAGTAGAATTTGCCACACAGTTGTCTTTGTTTGCTACCTATAAAAAGGAGGACTTTACTTTTATTCAGGGTCTCAGGTATTGATTGGGATAGCAAACAGATCTTGCTAGCAATAAACTGTTTCCCTATCAAACTGGGTCTTCTTTGGTTTATTTTCTGTTCTGTTCAAGAAGCCACCCTTTGAATTGGATTATTAATATAACAGAAGAGATATCAGCAAGTGCTATCTGCTGCATTTGCTTCTGTGCATTCATGGTGGCTGACTTGTACAGTTGTATGTTTCCTCACATTTCTGCTTTCCTCACCCAGGAAAGTCTGGCCTCCCTGCGTTCTCCTTTCAATCCTGCAGTCCTGCTCAGCACTGGTTGCTTTTCTTCTTTTGTACTTCCTGGGGATTTTCTTTCCTTTTTTGACATTGAACTAACTTTTCAAGATTTTCTCTGACTTTCTCCCAAAGGTGTTGGACTTGTGAAAGAGACCAAGGTGGAACAGCGTCAGCAGAAGATCCACGTGTCAGAAAAAGAGCAGGAGGTCATTCCAGAAAGATGCCAAGAGGATAAGACTTCCTTTCCAACAGGCACAGGTGATCAGAGGAACTGTGAAGGTGGCAAAGCTGAGAGAATTGTGGTTGGCCAACCACCCCAGCTGACTGTGGCTGCATCCACACTGCAGAAACTATCCAATTTAACACCACTTTAACTGCCTTGGGTCAATGCTGTGTCATTCTGGGAATTGTAGTTTGTTGTGGCACCAGAGCTCTCTGGCAGAGAAGGATAAAATAGCTCACAAAACTACAGTTCCCAGAATTTCTTAGAATTGAATAATACCGTAACAGTTAAATTGGTATCAAACTGGATTATTTCTGCAGTGCGGATGCATCCTGTCTGGCAGAATCAAGGTCGAATCCAGGGGTGGGCAACTGCCAGAGCTGGGACAAGGGTGCATTGGAGTGCATTAGAAACTGCACTTCTCAGCTGTGCCCAAATTTTAAAAGTTACTACTACAATTATTATAAAGATTACAATTGAAAACGTACAAAAGTCAACATTAAAACAAAATTAAATTGTAGCCTGAGACTCCTTTATCCAAAATTTCAAAATCTGAAATACTCTAAAATCCAAAATTGTTCACATGTGGGGAAAAGGTTGTAGCGTAAGCTTTCATAGACTTATGTCTACTTCCTCAGATGCATGGAGGGAAGTGGTGATCAAATCTATAAAAGCTTATGCTACAACTTCTTTCACACAGTTTGCTCAAAGATGCTATAAGATCCTTTGCATACTAATATTCCAGACTAACATGGTTATGTCTTTCAATTTGAAATACAGAGAGAGAGAGACACACACACAAAATAAAAACCATTTGTGACCTGGTATTTAGAGGAGGGAACATGAAAAACCATTTCTTCAGTATTCCTTGTCCAAGAAAACCCTATGAAATTCATAGAGTCTCCATAGTTGATGGATGACTTGAAGTCACGTACACACACGACTGAAAAAATCATGTAGAAATTATTTTTGCCAAGATGTGAATATAATTTCCTTCATTAAGGCATGTGAACACACGCACACACAGAGGCACTTGTGAAATAATCTCTTTCGTTCAGTTTATTGTGACGGGATTAAAGGACTGTGCCTAAATGTGCCTTTCAATTAGTAGCAAATTCTTCATACCTTAGTTAGTCAGAATAGTCTAAATAAGTTGGTTTTTCCTTGCCTAACAGAAGTTTGAACTCAGCTGTAGTAAAGGATATCCATTCCATTTCAGCTTGTCTCCTGGAGTAGGTGGTGGATAGCCTGAAAGAGTATCACATTCTTAATCACCATAAAGAAGGAATTTCACACAAGCAGCACTTGCTGAAGTTCCTTGTTGTGTCTGACTACTAAAAGTTTAGAAGTCTTCCTCCTAAAAGTTGTCCTGTTGGAGTCCAACTGTCAAGAAATCTTATGGTTTCAGCAATGGCTTCTCTGCAACAGAGCTGGAAATCATGCATCTGTAGTGTAGAATTAATGCTTTTTGGTGTTAACATTTTTAGAAGAAAGCGCGGGAACGCTGGCAACTTTGGGACTTAAATATGTATAAATTGACAGCTCTAAAAGTTGCAAATCCAAATAGATATATCTCAGGGGGGGGGGGAAGGGATATTACAAAATTAATTTACCAGCTATAAATAAGTAAATACAGTGTTTGTTTCAATGAGGAAAGAGGAGCAACAGAGTCTTAATAACATAACATGAAAATGATTATAGGAGGAAAATGGACAGATTTGACAAGAAGGATGTTGGTGTGGATGGTGAGATATGTGCTTATGTGAGAGCAAGTGAAGAAGTAGATGAAATGAAAGGGGAGAAGATGAAAGGCAGAGGTGTGGAATATAAAAAATAAGGTATAGGAAAGAAGATTAAAGGAGTGATTAAATTGCTAGAATGTGAGGTATGACATGAGAAGATTGAGAAGAATGTTTTATTGTTTAAAATAGTTACATATAGATAATAGAATTGTTCAGATTTATGGATGTTCAAATGAATGTGTATACATATGTTAATATTCTGTCAATAAAATTATATATAGATGTAGGTGTGTGTGTGTGTGTATACTGTATATATGAGAGAGACTAAGATTTTCTTACTCTGTTAGGTTTCAAATCTTTCTTATCTCCCCCTTTTCCACAGGAGGATCCAGCTTTCCACCTCAGGGAAGAGCACAGCCAAATTTCAATTGGAGTGGAAATTTTCCTTCTCGTCCGAGAATTCACTCCAGGGAGAAACCATATCAGTGTTCAGACTGTGGGAAGAGCTTTTCTTTCAGGTCCCATTTTGCTTCCCATCAGAGAACACACACGGGGGAAACACCGTATAAATGTTTGGATTGTGGAAGGGGCTTCAAGCGGCGTGACACCCTTACTCTGCATCAAAGAATTCACACTGGAGAAAAACCTTATAAATGCTTGGAATGTGGCATGGACTTCATTAGGAAGACAACATTTAATTTGCACCAGACAGTACACACAGGGGAGAAACTATATAAATGTTTGGAGTGTGGCAAGAGTTTCAGCCGGCATTACACCCTAACGTTGCATCAAAGAATCCACACAGGGGAAAAGCCGTATAAATGCTTGGAGTGTGGGAAAAGTTTCCGGCAGAGTGATTCCCTTTCTTTGCATCAAACAATGCATACTGGAGAGACACCATACAAATGTATGAAATGCGGAAAGAACTTCAGCTGCAACAGAACCCTTGTTGCACATCAGATCATTCACACTGTGGGAAAACAGCATAAATGCTCTGAGTGTGGGAAAAGTTTTCTCCATAGCAAAAGCCTGATTTTGCATCAAAAGAAGCACACTGGAGAAAAACCATATAAGTGCTTAGAGTGTGGAAAGAGCTTTTTTGACAACGGCACCCTTACGTCGCATCAGAGAAGTCACACAGGAGAGAAGCCTTATAAATGCTCAGAGTGTGGCATGGCGTTTCCTTACACTGGATCCCTCGCTTTACATCGGAGGATTCACACAGGAGAAAAACCGTATCAGTGCTCAGAGTGCGGAAAGAGCTTTTCTCAGCATGGATCTCTCATTTCACATCAAAGGATCCACACAGGAGAGAAGCCTTATAAATGTTCCGAGTGTGGAAAGAGCTTCAGGGACTGCACATACCTGGCTTCGCATCTTAAAATACATACAGGGGAGAAACCGTATAAATGTTTGGAGTGTGGAAAGAGCTTCATTGAGAGTCGTTACCTTATAAGACATCAAAAAACTCATATGAAGGAGGAGCACTATAAATACTTACCTTGAGAACCAAACTTTGCTTTTGTACCTTCATTTCTCAGTATATTCTCTTTTTTAAAAATCCACTAAAAGGAGATCTTGATAAAGGCTTCCAATACAACGAAGGTTTTGGTGGAGAAATCACAATTCTCTTCACTGAAGTTATTTAAGACCTTCCCACAGAAAGGTTCTAGACAACATAAGTGCTGGATGCAAGAGTCAACTTTCCATTATATATATATATATATATTGGTCTCCCTGCACTCCTAACCCCAATAAGAGCAACAGCTGGGGTGCAGCTCAAGTACCTTCACTGTGACGGTATTAGGACGGCGGGCTTTTTTTGTGTTAGTGATATGTTTAAGCCACAATACACATTCCGCATATACTCAACTATAAGTCAACCCCATATATAAGTCAAGGAAAGGTTTTTGGGCCAAAATTATGGATTTTGATATGACCCATAGATAAGTCGAGGGTAAAACTTAGGCGCATGTAATGGAGGATATAAAGGATGAAGTAAAGGAAAATAATGCCAAAGAGCTTACAAAATTCCAGCAGGCATGACTATTTGTGCACATACTAAAGGCTGAATGTATGGAGGGTAGAAGGGGGTCAGTGTTTCCAGTGCAGATTAAACTCTTGCCTTTCACCATACACACACACACACTCTCACACTGTGTGTTTATATATGTGTGTGTGTGTGCATGTTAAAATACAGTACTTACATTGACCCATGGATAAGTCAACTCAAGTTTTTTGGGTCAATTTTTTAACCTAAATTTCTAGACTTATACATGAGTATATACAATATTTAAACGTAATCCACGACACTATGTCAGACTCTGTCCCTTGTCAGTGTGCTAAAAGGAATAAAATTAGAAAGGTTGGGGGGAGAGGTTTTAAACTGTGGGGTGTTTTGTTTTGTTTTTTTGGTTCAGTTTGGTTTAAACCATTTTTTTCTTACGTCGGACTAAACCTATATATCGGAAAAGTAAGCAGCAAAAGGCAGTTCAGATGCTGTGGCCGGTAGCTTAAATAAGAATTGTCCTTTTAAAAAGTGCTCTTTTAAAACAGGTTTTTCTGAATGGCATTTCTTGCACTCTAAAATAAAAGAAGCAACTGACATTGGAGAGAGTGGTCTAACAACGAACAAGTGCTAATAAACTGTTAAAATGTTGAAATTCCAACATGTGTTGATGTTTCGGGAAGAGGGTTGGAAAATAATAATAACAGCCAGACTTTTAAAAAAGAGAATAATCAATTTTGGGGGAAATTGACTTTTATCTGAAAAAGGTAGGTATAACTCAGAGCAAAAAGTACACGTGTTCCTGGGCTTTCCTTCTTCAACAGAAAATTTGGTACCAGAGTCAGAAGAAACATGGAAAGAATAGGGATACGTTTCTACACCACAAAAAAAATGTTTTCAGCAGACTTTTTATTAAAAATTAACAAATATGCAGCCTCAGTATCATCATCTTGGCTTTCTGGAAATCTCCCTGGAAGCCAAGATGATGAAACTGAGGCTGTCATACTTTGGCCACATCATGAGAAGGCACAACTCACTAGAAAGTACAATAATGCTAGGAAAGGTGGAAGGCAGTAGAAAGAGTGATAGACCAGATGGATGGACGCTGTTAAAGAGATAATGAGGATGAGTTTGCAGGAGTTGGGCAAGCAATGGAGGACGGGGAGGTCTTGGGGATGTCTCATCCGCAGGATTGCCATGCATTGAGATCTGTTATATCATATTCAGTTTGTTGTGCTAGGAGTTCAAGTTCATCTCGTTTATTTCCTATGCTCTGTGCATTAGTGTAGAGACTTGCTGTCTGCGCAAAGACCAAGAAGAAACCGCTTGAAAACACACGAAAACAACCACAGAAATCAGAGGACCAAGAGAAGAAAGAGTCTGGGGAGGCATTAAATCTCTTTGTAAAAAGGAGCTTCAATGTCAGAGGTTTTGTTTGCTGAGGAATGCCTGTATTTTGGTTTGAGATACGATATCTACGCTGTTACACCAGGAATGGTCTACCGTACGAAAATCACTCAACATGGCAGACTATCAAGCAGATCAGTATTGAAATTAAATTTTGATGAAAACCAGCCTGGCGTAGTGGTTTGAGCGTTGGACTATGACTAGAGACCAGGGTTCAAATCCCCGCTTGGCCATTGAAACCCACTGTGGGACTTTGGCTAAGTCTCACTATCTCAGGCAAAGGCAAACCTTCCTCTGAACAAATCTGGCCTAGAAAACCTTGTGATAAGTTCATCTTAAGGTTGCCATAAGTCGGAAATGACTTGACGGCACCCAAAACTAAGACTGAGTCTACCAAAGCTTGCACGTCGAGCTTCTTTCTTCCAGTTAGTCTCAAAGTTGGTACAAGATTTTTGGGTATGGTGATACAGGCTCACATGGCTGTGTTTTTTTAACCTTAAAATCATCGTAATGCACAAATGTTTTGGGATAAAATAAACTTGAGTGTAAAAGTGCCGTAGGTCTCACCATCCTTTCTTCCTAACTCCTCCCTTTCTTTTTGTACGGAAACAGGCTTAATGGGCTATTTCCAGGCGTTTGGGGAAAAAGTGAGCTCAAAGGAGTTGGGACTGAAAAGCGAGAGGTATTCAGAGAGAGAGAGAGAGAGATCAGCTGCCTCACCAAACTACAAATCCCAATATTCCACAGGACAGAGTCGTGGCAGTTAAAGTGGAGTGGAAACTGCTTTATTTCTATAGGTAAATAGGGACATGAAACTGTAGGTCACTGAAACACTATTTAACCCAGTTGCTGCTCATGCTAAGGCTGCATCCACACTGCAGAACCAATTGCAGACTGACACCACTTTAAACTGTAGGCTCTAATTCTGCAAAATCCTGGGACGTGTAGTTTTGCGAGGTGCCACCCACCACTTTTGGGCAGAGAAGGCCTTGTAAAACTACGTATCTCAGGATTCCATAAGCTAGAGGAACAGGAAAGTGGTGCCAAAACCACCTTAGGTCTACAGTGTAGTTGCAGAATAATGCAATTGGTCACCACTTTAAGTGCCATGGCTCCGATCCTACAGAATCCCGGGATTTGTAGTTTTGTAGCGCAGCACCGCTTTTGCCCAGCGAAGGCCAAAAAGTCCTTGCAAAGCTACAGACAGTGGTGGCAAAATACTTTATGTCTACAGTGTAGATACAGAACAAATGCAGTTTGTTACCACTTTAACTACCCGGGGTCCAAAATCCTACAGAAATCCTGGGATTTATAGTTTGGTGAGAACTCACCACTCTGTGGCAGGGAAAGCCCAAGACCTTGCAAAACTACGAATCCTAGGATTTTCCTAGGATGGAGCGACAGCACTTCAAAGCGGTGCCAAAGCTGCATTAATGTTTGCATTGTAGATACAGAATAGTGCAGCTGGGAAGGCTCCAGACTTTGTAAAACTACAAATCCCAAGATTTATCTAGGATGGAGCTAGAGCACGTAAAAGTGGTGCCAAAGCTGCATTATGTCTACACTGTAGATACATAACAATGCAGTTGGTCTTGGGTAAGGAAGGCCCAAGGCCTTGGAAAACTACAAATCCCAGGATTTCCCTAGGATGGAGCTACAGCACTTAAAAGTGGTCCCAAACTACATCATGTCTACAGTACAGACACAGAATAATGCACCTGGTCTTGGGCTCAAGACCTTGGAAAACTGGAAATCCCAGGATTTCCATAGGATGGAGCAACAGCACTTAAAAGTGGTGACAAAGCTGCCTATAATGCAGATACAGAATAATGCAACTGGTCTTGGGCACTCAGGGAAGGCTCCTCCAGACCTTGCAAAAAAAAAACAACTACAAATCCCAAGGTTTCCCTAATCCTTAAAAGTGGTGTGGAACTGCATTATTATTCCTCCCATGTAGATGCACCCTGAGCCAAAAAGGTGGTGCAATTATTACAGCTGCCACACTTTTCCAGCTCCTGGTCTGTTGCAAGCAAGCAAGCAAGCCACTAGCAAAATAAAATAAAATAAAACCATGATGTCCCAGTATGTGGCTCTTTCAGGGTTAAAACTACAAAGCTGCAGGATATTCCTAGAAGGGGAGAGCAAGAGGAAGGGCATGAATGCAAAATGCAAAGTGAGCACATGACACACAGGATGACTTGAGTTCCCTGTTGCTTTGCAATTGCTTTAGGGATGCTGCAAGGTAAAAAAAAAAAGCCTCTCCCTTTGGAAAGCAAAGGAAGAGGATGGGCCAGGATCTTTGCACCCAAGTCCCAGGTGGACTACAACTCCCATCATCCCCTGCTGTGTTGTCTAGGGGGGGATGATGGGAGTTGCAGTCAGACTCTGGAGGAGTAGGGCCACCACAGGTTGCTCTTCCCTGGACTAGGGCTAGGCTAAAGTCCCTTAGTGCTTGTGCAAATGTTAATACATATTTTTTTGCATGCATAAACAAACAAAAAAAAAAAAACTGGCATGGTGGCAGCTGGAGCCAAAAGGTTAATTAATTCTGATTATCACTATTATATTTACTTTCATTTTTTAAAAAAAATTAAACTTTTTATTTTTATTTTATTTTAATGCATGGAGAGGAAAGTTGGGTGGTAAACATTGAACTAGTCTTGTTTTCTTTTATTATTTTAGTGTCCATTGATAATTGTTTAATTATACTTGTATTTGTAAGAGTCTTAAACTTTTTATTTTTATTTTATTTTAATGCATGGAGAGGAAGGTTGGATGGAAGCATTTGACTAGTGTTGTTTTATTTTATTTTATTTTATTTTATAATCAATTGTTTAATTATACTTATATTTGTATAAGAGTCTTAATTTTTATTTTATTTTAATGCATGGAGAGGAAGGTTGGATGGAAACATTGAACTAGTGATTTTTTAATTTTATTTTATTATTTTAATGTCAATTGATAATTGTTTAATTATACTTGCATTTGCAAGTCTTAATTTTTATTTTATTTTAATGCATGGAGAGGAAGGTTGGATGCAAACATTTAACTAGTGATTTTTATTTTATTATTTTATTTTATTATCAATTGATAATTGTTTAATTATACTTGTATTTGTAAGAGTCTTAATTTTTTATTTTATTTTAATGCATGGAGAGGAAGGTTGGATGGAAACATTTAACTGGTGTTTTTTAATTGTATTTTATTATTTTATTCATTGATGATTTTGTAAAATTTTGTGCAGTATCTTACTGTTTGTTGGTATCTGTACTTAGGGATATATAGTACATCCACACTTTGTTTTTCCATCTCCCCTTGGTTTGGACTAGTTTCAGTGAAAGCTTCCTGTTATGTTTGGATTAAAGAGATGCCAGTTTTCTTCTGGGTTTTGAAATGCTATGTGATAAAAAGAGTGAATTGCATGTTGTTGTTGTTGTTGTTGTTGTTAATTTTGGCTTGAAGGTACCCAAGGAGTGTACAAAAAGGTCTTGTAGCACCTTTGAGACTAACTGTGAGAAAAAGATTGTGGCATAAACCTTCAATGCATCTGAAGAAGTAGACTAAGGTTCAGTCCACAATGCAGAAACAATCCACTTTGAAACTTCCTTAACTGCCCTGGCTCAATGCTAGGAAATCCTGGGAATTGTAGTTTACTGTGGCACCAGTACTCTGATAGACAATTTTAAGTGTTTCACAAAACTACAATTCCTACAATTCCCTAGCACTGAGCCAGGGCAGTTAAAGTGGTTTCAAACTGGATTATTTCTGCAATGTGTTTTGGACCTAGGTCTACAAAAACTTATGCTACAACTTATTTTTCACATCCAGGATGGAAACATATGGCCATACAATAACATTGTCCGATAACATCCAAAATGCACAAGACAGTGACACCTTTAGAATCACAAATACTGTGACTTAGTTAAGTGGAACCAGCACGTCACTTAATTGTTTTGGTAATGAAGGAATGAAGGAATGTTTATTTGGAAATACAGTGTTATATTATACATTATATCACCAATAATGTCATTAGGAGATCTGTAGATACATGGACATTGCTATATTTCTTGGAACTTTTGTGTTTTACCTTTTATAGCAAGATAAATTCAATAAACATTATAGTATATTTAATTTAAATAAAAGGCAATGACACTTCAATTAGGCCAACCAAAATGCACAAAATAAGGTGCGTATTTTTAAATAAAATACAGTGACACTTATATTAGTCCAACCGAAATGCACAAAATAAGGATGAATCCGTATTTTGTGCATTTTGGTTGACCCAATGAAAGTACGGTTGATCTTCTGTATCCCCGAATTCCTTATCTATGAATTCAAACATTCATGGCATGATAGTATTTAAATATATACACACCCTGTTTCCCCGAAAATAAGATATCCCCTGAAAATAAGACCTTTTGTTGAATTGCTAAATATAAGGCCTCCCCCAAAAGTAAGACCTAGCCAAGTTTTTGTGTATAAATATATATACAGTATATAATAAATGCTCAATTTTTTTTGTTCAACAATAAATGTGAATTCTTCTTCATGGAAAAATAAGACATCCCCTGAGAATAAGACCTAGCACATCTTTGAGAGCAAAAATTAATATAAGACACTATCTTATTTTTGGGGAAACACAGTATATATCCCAAATATAAAACCTTGCACCATTTAATGGGGCTTGAGTACCCATGGATTTTAGTATCCACGGGGACCCAGCGTCACACCCCAGCAGATACCAAGGGCCCACTGTATCACAGTCTTGTTCACTTTGGATGTTATTGTACTTCTTTTGCACAGTTAGTTAAGGGATTCTGCATACTAGGGAAAGTTCAGTCTTGATTTTCTCTTGAACCCATTTGTTTGTCTTTTTGGCAGTCCACAATATCTGTAGTAATGAATGGAATGGGTTTCCACCCCTTGCAATTTTTTCCCCTATAATTTTTCCAGGCCCTCACATTTGTATGATCTCCTCAGCTTGTGTGTGTTGTGTGCCTTCGAGTCATTTCCAACTTAGGGCGTCCCTAAGGCGAACCTATCATAGGGTTTTCTTGGCATGACTTGTTCAGAGGAGCTTTGCTGTTGCTTTGCTCTGGGGCTGAGAGAGAGTGACTTGCCCAAGGTCACCAAGCAGGTTTCATGGTGGAGCTGGGAATCGAACCCTGGTCTCTGGAGTCGTAGTTCAGCACTCAAACTGCTACACCACACTGGCTCTCATTGATCATATAGCAAAGAGTACTTTATCATCCTTTATGATCATACTATATGATCCTTTATGAGACTAACCAAAGTGCACAAAATCCTTGCAAACCACTACATCATGCTGGCTTAGTTGTGTGCAAAAGATGTTAAATTACTCACTTTTTCACCTTTTCACTTTTCTCAGGTAGTGGAATGGATCTGTGTAGATGTCGTAAATCATCCGCTTTTTGTCTTGGAGTGGAAACAGCTGCTATATGGCCGGCAAAGGTACAGAAACAAAAGTATAGTTGGAGGGTTGGTCTGAGAGACTACAAAACCCATTTCACCTGGCCATTGGGTGTGCTGCCTGGGGATAAGCGTTGCTGTAGTCCCATCAGATGGGAGTCTGCAATTGGGAAGAGTGGTGTTAAACCCTGCAGGAAAATTGATTCAAAACTTCAGCTTATTCAGTAAAGGGAGGCATTTCATAAAAACGATCAAATACTCACACTTTGAATACTGTTTACAGTGCTGGTCACTACAGTCCAAAACGCACTGTAGAAATAATCCAGTTTGAGACCGCTTTAACTGCCCTGGCTCAGTGCTAGGGAACCCTGGAAATGGTAGTTTATTATGGCACCAGAGCTCTCTGACAGAGAAGGCTAAATGTCTCACAAAACTACAGTTTCCAGAATTCTCCAGCACTGAGCCAGGACAGTTAAAGCAGTATCAAACTGGATTATTTCTGCAGTGTGTTTTGGGCCTATATCCGAAGAACAGCTGGGGAGCAACTGTGGGAGACCAAGGGGATGTACCAGCCCCACAGGGAAACCTTGGAGATCTACACCCTCCATCACACTATATTGTTGCTGTTGTGTGCCTTCAAGTCGTTTCTGACTTATGGAGACTCCTTACATTTTTTTTGTTTTTGTTTTTGTTTGTGGCAAGATTTCTTCAGAGGGGTTTTGCCGTTGCCTTCCCCTGAGGCTGAGAGAGTGTGACTTGCCCAAGGGCACCCAATGGGTTTCATGGCTGAGCCAGGATATAATAATAACAAAAAAAGCCTTGCTGGATCAGATGAAACGGCTGTCTAGTAGTCCATCATCCTGTTCCCACAGTGGCTGACCAGCTGCCTCTGAGAAAACCCATCAGCAGAACATGACGGCATTTTGTGTTTTCTTTTCAAAATGGTTTTAATTGTGCTGTGTTTTTAACTTTTTAATAATACTTATTGCTTATACTAACATTACTTAGAACTTAACATTTTACTATTTAATATTACTATTATTATATACACATATTGTATTATTTTATACACGTTATTTTAATATGTGTATATCTTATTTTAACTGATGTGTTTCAACTGATACTGTTTATCCGTTAATTGTTTGTTGTTCCCCACCTCAATCCATGGGGACAGGTGGGTAAGAAAAAATAATAATAATAAATCATATCTGGGAGCATTAATAAGGAGCAAAACTGACTCAGGTGATTTCTAAATTGTAAATTTTAAATTATGAATTTTAAATGTGGATTGCTTTGCTACATATGTGTCTGTCTGTTCTTTTAAGTTGTGTATTTTTAACTGATGTTGTGTATTTGTTGGTCTGTTGTTCTCTCCATCCATGGAGAGCGGTGGATAATGATGATGATTATTTTCTTTCAGGAATCGGTGGCCTTTGAGGATGTGGCTGTATATTTCACCGATGAGGAATGGGGCCTACTTGATCCAAACCAAAAAACTCTTTATAGGAATGTGATGTTTGAGAATTATGAGACAGTGACTTCTTTAGGTAAGGATCCATTTCTTAAGTGATCTATTGGGAACAGGTGAGAGAGCCATCTAACCTCTGATTCAAGATCTCTACAGGAAGAGAGTTCATTGGGGCATCATTGGGTGTGTGTGTGTGTGTGTGTGTGGACTGCACCAGGTGACACCAATGCTCCCCAAACATTTTCCTTTGGGAGAAACAAGCTATTGTGTTTGCCGGAATCCCTTTAAAACAGTGGTTCCCAAAATTTGGCCTGCAGATGTTTTGGACTTCAGCTCCCAGAATTCCTGATGGCTGGCCAAGCTGGCTGGGGCTTCTGGGAACTGAAATCCAAAACACCTGGAGGACCAAACTTTGGGAATCACTGCTTTAAAACATTGGTGCTCAGCAGAAAAGATGGAGTGAGTGGATCAAGATTCTGTGGGTGGAGAAAGGAAAGGCCCCAGGTTTTGTTTTGTTTTTTAAATTTAAAATTCATTTTAAAAATATTCTTTTAAAGTTTTCTTTAGAAGAAATATCACAGCTTACCAAACTTTCACTTTAACCATGTGAAACTATGTACATGTAAATATATTTAGGCTGTGTGTATGATTTTGCAATTTAAAGGTATTACTATTACTACTATTACATTCAGTGATATATGGGAATTATGACTTAGGTGTAACATTAGCACAAAAACACATTACTAAAGATTCTGTATTGTGTGATACGGGAGGAAGTCATTGAGAGTGTGACCCTATGAGTCAGCCTAGATCACTCTTGAAAAGCACTTACATTCAAGAAGTTCTTCCTAATGTTTAGATGGGATCTCTTTTCTTGTAATTTGAAGCCACTGACTCATAGTCAGGTTTCTGCAGCAGCAGAAAACAAGCTTGTTTCATCACCTGCATCGACACCTGTGTCACCTCGCAGTCTTCTCTTTTCTAGGCTAAACATACCCAGTTTTCTAAGTTATTCCTCCTAGGACTTGGTATCCATGTGATGTGAGATATGACTTGTAGTTAAATTAGGGGTCAGTCGGGATTTAGATGTGCTAAATAAGTATTTCTTGACTGCATGTTGAATGTCTGTTTAATTAGTTTTTTTGTGTTATGCATTTGTGCCTCTGAGAAGGGTATAGTGATCTTATTGCTGTGGATAAGTTCACGCACACCATGTCTGTGGTTCAAAGATGATGGTTTCCAGTCCTGGGATTATAGAATAAAGTCTTGCACAGACACGACAAGGGCATTTAGAAGGTCCCCACATTTAGCGTTATAGTGTGGGACAGGTGGAGGTCCTCACATTTGGTTACAGAGAAAGAAAAGATGGCAGAAAGGAGAAAATGAAGACAATTGGCAGAGAAAGAATGAGAGAGACAGAAAGGATGGCACTGCCAACCTTTGACATGTAGCTTCTTGACAGATTATCCCAAAGAGAGCACAACTTCCTTATCCTTGGGGTAGAAAATATATGGGGACATGGTAACAGTGGGGTGATTCTTTACGAGATAGCTTCATCTGTTTATGCATGTTCATTTCCAGAGCGGCTGCTAAGTTTTAAACCGGTTCTTATCTCCTGGCTGGAAGAAGACCGAGACAAAGAGTGGCTTATCAAGAGCTCCGTGGAAGAGGAGAGATTAACAGGTAACAGATGTGCAATGGGTCCCTTCTTTGTCAAGGAGTTTTGACTTAATCATAGACTTGGAAGACCATAGACCATTTCAGTTTCTGTCTGTCTCAAAAGCACGAAAACAGCAGGTTCGGGGTTTTGTTATTTGTTTTCTCTCTTGATCTGATCGCCATCATACCTGCTTATATTTCCCTTTCCCTGTAAAGGATGGACAGTGGTGGTCCAAGTTGCCTGAGGCAGCTGGAGAAGCCCTCTCCATCTGCCTCACCCCCCGAGAATAAGGCAGGTTGAGCAGGCTCAGTGGAAAACAGTGCTGTCTGCACATGCCTATGGATGCTGTTCTCCAGAGATGCAGTCTGGCCCAAAAGCTTGGTTCTAAGAAGTCCTTCCTCAGAGCCAAGCATTGGGGGCAGTGTGTCTTGAGTGATCAATTTACAACAGTATACACAGTATAAAATGATTTTAAAAGGCTGAAAACATATTAAATAAGTTGACAAGTTAAAGATTTAAAACTAGGCACATGTGTGGACTTGTATAAAACCAATTCTAAAATCAACCGTGTTTTTACCTTGAACTAGAATGGCAGCAATGCTGGCACGTGTTCGGCCTCTATTTGGAGGGTATACCATAACCGGAGTGCTACAACCCTTGCTGCCACATCTTCCCGAGTGCTCCACCTGGCTTTGAAGACACCATTATGGTTTATGGAGAGCTACATGGCAGCCGTTTCTATTGCAGAGCTCAAGAATGCTATCCATTTTGGTCATTGTTGTTGATTAAAATATTTCTATCTCACCCCATATCAAAAGATCTTAGGGTGGGATACATGTAAAATCAATATAAACTACTAAAAATGGCTGAAGTCAATAAAAATAATATAAAAAAATCCCATTCTTGCTGACTGGAATTATGGGCTTTTGGGTTCAGTGCTGCTTCTCTCACCTAACTGTTAATACCATGTTACCCTTAGCCTGCCTCAATACACCTTTTCCCCCCTGTGTTTTTTGAATTAGGGTAGTATTTTGATGAAAAATTCTCCCCCTTCTCTCTCCCTTCCAAAGGTGATGGGACAGCAAATAAAATCAAGTGGGAGGATTGCTTTCAGCTGGAAGACTCCACATCAGAAGATGAAGACCAAGAGGGAGAGGGAGACAAAGAGATCGAGTCCCTATCACAAAAATGCCAAGAGAATATTTCCCTCCAAAACAACAGCAGTGAGCGTGAGTATTGGTTTGACGCATGGCTTAAACCAGTGGTTCCCAAAGTTTGGTCCTCCAGATGCTTTAGACTTCAGCTCCCAGAATGCCTTACTAAGCTTCATGGAGCTGAAGTCCAAAATACCGGTTTAAACCAACTTTTTCCATTTAAAAGGACCAGGCCGAAATTGGTCTGGTTTTTAATATTCTGTGGCAGGTGGAACAACTATAGGCGTTGTGCTTTTATGATATTTTTAATGTATTTTGAGCGAATGTGGAGGGACCAGTGTATATAAAAATGCACATTCTTTTCCCATATTTAAAAAAAACCCTTATTCTTAAACATCAAAACCTAAAATGGTACCACCTCCTTTTCTCACCTTAATAACTTCTGCAAAATGCTGCCTGGTCTGTGCATCAGATTTTTAATTTTCTTTTGTTTCTTTGTTTGTTTTAAGGATTGGAAGAGGGCCATTCCGAACTCCTTAAAGACCATTCCTATGACTCCCAAAGTGATTCCTTGCTCAAAATGGAACCTCATTCCCTTCTTCTGCTGAAATTCTACCTCCGGACGCTCTTTTCTGTGCTCCGTTCCACTCTTGCCTTGTGTAACGCTTATCTGGTGAGCATGCGAAGGCGGCAGAAGAGGAGAGCACACATAGGCTTGGCTTTTCAGGACCACTTTTTGAGACGTCACACGGTGAGCCGGGCACTGTGTAGGAGACGGACCAGAAAAAGGGCTGCTCTTGTCGCGCTGCTGGATAACAAGCCGCTCCCCCGACGTTGGTGGGTGTCCCCTGCGACCTGTCTCAACTGGTGGGAAAACTTTATGCGCGAAACCACCGACGATGCAAAATGGATTGAGCAGTTCCGTATGAGCCGGGGCACCCTCTTTGAGATTGCCGAGGTGCTCCGGCCTAAACTTGAGAGGCAGAGGACTATCATGAGGGAGGCCATCAGTGTGGAGAAACGTGTGGCCATCGTAGTGTGGTGGCTTTCGAATTTGGAACGCTACCGCGAGGTTGCCACACAATTCGGCATCGGGAGGTCCACGGTGGGAGACATTGTTCTGGAGGTTTGCTTTGCCATTGAGCTTCTCCTTGCTCCCCAGATGATCTGCATGAGTGACCACCAAAAGGTATGTTTGGAGGATTTCCTTTTGAAGCAGTAGGAGGTGCATTCCATTATTTGTTGTTTCTTGGTGTTTGCCTTAAAGTCATTTCCGACTTATGGTGACCCCTATCATGAGGTTTTTTGGGCAAGATTTGTTCAGAGGAGGTTTGCCATTGCCTTCCCTTGAGGCTGAGAGCATGTGACTTGCCCAAGGTCACCCAGTGGGTTTCATGGCCAAACGGTTAATCAAACCCTGGGACCAGAAGTGTTTTGAATTGTGGATTTTTTTCCTGAGTTTTGAAATACCTCTGTTTACATATACATATATAATGAAATATTTTGGAAATTTGACCCAGATCTCAACACAAAATTAATTTATGTTTCATATACAAAACCTGAAAGTAATTTTATATGCAATGTTTTAAACAATTTTGTGCATGAAACATTTTTGCATCCACTGAACCATCAGAAATCAAAGCAGTCACTATCTCATCCACCCATGTGGACAATTTTTGATTTTATAGTATTTTCAGTTTCAGAATTCTGGATAAGGGAGACAAAACCTTGTTGTTAAATGCATATTTCAGTACATTGGTCCCCTGGGTTTCGCGGACGGACCGCGTGGCCATTTAAAGGGGCCGCGCGGCTTTTTTTCCACTTTTTTTTCCGTATCCCGGGGGATATTTCGTATCCCGGGGGATACGAAGCCGGTCCGCCGCGTTTCGGATCCCGGGGTTTTCGCAACCCGGGGGATTCGTAAGGTGGGGGACCACTGTATTTTAGCCATGGTTTAGTGGTTTGAGTGTTGGAGACTAGAGTTTAAATCCTGCTCAGCCATGGAAGCCCATCATGTGATCCTGGGCAAGTCACACTCTCTTAGCCTCAAAGGATGACAATGGCATAACCCATCTGAAGAAACTTAATGAGAAAATCCCATGATAGGGTCACCATAAATCAGAAATGACTTGAAGGCACACCACAAGAACAACAACAACAACGTATGTGTATATGTGACCAAGAAACATCAGTGTGGTCAAGATGGCAGAAGTTATTATTGAGGAAGAACACAGAAGTTAGGAGAGGCTGCAGCAGTTTGCTTTTGCCTGAGCCTTCTGGGAAAGGAAGGATTTCTCTCTACAGAGTTAATTGAGTTTACATTACTTTTGCACTTGGAACTCAGTTTTCAGCAAACAAGGAAAGGTGGGGACAAAGGGGGAAGTATAGGAAAGAGAAAAAGAAAGAAACCAGGATATTTTAAAAGCAGCTGAAAAAGTAGGACGGCAGAGAAGTAATCAAAATTATCCTGCACAAATTGGGACATGGGGGGTGGGTATATTATTGTTGTTGTTGTTATATTTATTTGTATCTCGCTTCCCCCCTCAAAAATGGGGCACAAAGTGGCTTACAA
The DNA here is from genome assembly GCA_034509955.1 of Urosaurus nigricauda. Taxonomy (NCBI): domain Eukaryota; kingdom Metazoa; phylum Chordata; class Lepidosauria; order Squamata; family Phrynosomatidae; genus Urosaurus; species Urosaurus nigricauda. Next base: position 321,272,865 of record JAOEGL010000002.1, on the reverse strand, counting down.
TTTTTTTTTAAAAAAGTACAATTAAAAACACATAAAAGTGGGCATTAAAATTAATGAATTAAACTAGTATAATATTAAGCACCTCAGACATTTAAATAATTAAATGAAAGTGTGGGTGTGTTTACCAGAGAGTAAATGCCCTTTTGATTGGACTTTTTTAAACAAGCAACTTTTTGACCCACAAATTGTTATGAAATTACCATTTTATCTATTCCTTTGTCTATTGCAAAATTTGCCTTTCAAATTCATTGCTGTATTTTTTATCCCTTGTAGATAATGGAGGGGTTTCGGAGCTTGGGCTTTCCTCACTGCATTGGTGCCATGGACAGGACCCACGTGGCGATTGTTACTCTTGCCGGTCAGGCGGACGAGACAGTCAGCCGCAAGAAAGTCTTCCCCTTCCAGGTTCAAACAATCACGGATCATACTGGTCGATTTATTTATATTGAAGTAAATAAGAATGGGGAGAATGTCTTCTCCAACTCTGCACTGTGCCGGGCCATGGATGAGGGCACTTTTATTCCAGGAAACCCAATGGTTACCATGGGGGGTGTTCAAGTCCCGCCGCTGATCTTGGCGGATGACTCTTACCCTCTACGGAAATGGCTGATGACTCCCTACGAGGACCAAACAGATGAGAGGGAAAGGGTATACAACACAAATTTCAACAAATGCCGCAGTGTGGTAGAACAGGCCATGTACAGATTGAGGGGACGGTGGCAGTGCCTCACTGGAAGGCTCCCCTTGGCCGAGGAGAACGTGGTAGCGGTGGTCACCGCCTGCATTGTGCTGCACAACATTTGCGAGAGCAAGGGGCACGCGCTGCAGGAAGGTGTGAAGGTTCCCGATCAAGTGTCATTGCCCGAATGTGAGGAAGAGGTCCATCTCTATAATGAAAGGGATGTCGAAGAGGGAGAGGCCGTCCGGAAGGCCATCACAGATTTCATGGTTGATCAAACCAGAAGTTAGTTGATATGAGTCCCATATGGGAACAAAATGGAATGCACAGTCAGCCTTCCACATTTGTGGCTTTGACCTTTGTGGATTTGCTTATTTGTGGATTTGATTGGCATGTTCTCTCTAGGTATCTCATCCTCCAGTGCAACTCTGCCAGAAATTGACCTCAGAATTAAAATCATAGAATCACATAGAATCATAGAATCACAGAGTTGGAAGAGACCTCAACCCCCTGCCATGTAGGAACTCTCCATCAAAGCATCCCCGACAGATGGCCAGTTGTGCTGGAGGATTTAGAGATGACTAAAGAAAATGTTTCTCTAGGAATTTGTAGGTCCTCCAGCGTGATTCGGTGGTCAACGTTGACCATAGCATTGTGTTGGAGGACCTAGAGATTCCTAGAGATGGGTTCTCTCAGGTTAAAAACCTATTGGTTTTGTTATTTATGGTTTTTCTACTTTCACAGGGATCCTGTGCCCCTAACCCCAGAGAATGTGGAGGGCCCACTTTATATTCAATAAATAGATTGACTGTTGGGACTCTTACCATAGTTTTTGTCTGTCTGTCTACATGAGGTTGTTTTTTAAAATAAAATTTATTGGATGACACCGATATGTTTTCTTTGTATTTTGTGATGTGACTTCTTTTAAGTCTTAGCTTGATTCCACCTTCAAACCTCAGGAGGTACTCGGTCACTAACATTTTGCCTTACTCTCACCCTTTTAGCACTGTACTTAAATATAAAAAAAAGCCTAGGGTCCTAAATGTCTCCATAAACTAGTTCACTATTGTAGGTCACGTGTGCATGAAACAGCATTTGTGTACATTGAGACATCAGAAAGCAAAGGCTTCACTGTCTCAGCCACCCAGGTAAAAAGGCTTTGGTTTTTGGAGTATTTTGCATTTTGGAATTCTGGATAAGGGAGGCTCAGCCTTTGCCATTTATTAATATAATCATAAATAGAATTTATCATGAATCATACATAATTTGAAATGACATATCCAAGCTTTGGGTCAAGGGTGAAGCTTGTGAGGTGTCCTGAGTTCTGTCTTCTAAAGAAACCTTGGCCTGTTGAAACAAATGTCTTTGGAGTATGGCTCAATCACCACTGAAGTGGCCAGCTTGTATCCAGAACTTGGAAAAGGTACTTTTGTGGATGATGTCTCCTAGAGCTGTTTCCACCCCCCAGTGCATGACTAGTACCATGTTGGCTGTAGACTCTGGACTCTTTCATACAAGGCTAAATTGGAAGTATAATTTAAGGTCAATTCGAATGCAATCATGGGTTTTACGTTATTGCGAATTAACTCTTCGCACGCAAATTCGGGCAAGAGGGAAGCCAATTCGAATGCAATCATGGGTTTTACGTTATTGCGAATTAAAGCTTCGCATGCAAATTCGGGCAGGAGGGGGTTATTTTCGGGTAATGGGAAGTAATTCCGAACGGAGCAGGGGTTCATGTAAATTCGCTAAACAAGCGAATTTACATAAATCCGCATTGGCTCCATTCGGAGTTGGGAGAAATTCCTCCCCGTTTGAAAGAGTCCATTGTAGAAATAATCCGATTTTACACCCCTTTTAAGTGCCATGGAATTCTGGGCACCAGAATAGAGAAGGCAAAATACTCACCATGTTTGCAGTTCCCAGAATTCCCAAATGTCCTCCATTTTCAGCATGACTAAGAATGTGTGAAATGATATTTACTGTATATAGTTTTACTCTCTTATTTTCTGTCCATGAGGAAATCCCCAAATGCCCTCCCTTTTGAGCCTGACTAATAAGCCTGAGTTTACATTTCCATGAGTGTTTTTAGCTTTTATTTGATCGTGTTCTCCATTTTTTCCCCTTGAACCTCCTGGTAGTGCCTTGTCTTACTTGGGGGTTATGATTAACAATATGGTTATTAATTATTACAGTCGCCCCTCCAAGTCTGTGGACTTGAAATCTGCAGACTTGCAAATCCGCAGAGGGATGACCGCCATTAACCTCAATGGGGCTTGAATATGTGCAAGTTTTGTCTCTCACTCATGTACAAATCCCAGGACTGTCCTAGACCCTGTGCTATTGAACATTTTTTATCAGTGGCTTGGATGAAGGAATACAGGGTATGCTTATCAAATTTGCAGATGACACTAAACTAGGAGGAGTAGCTAATACCCCAGAGGACAGGATCAAAATTCAAAATGACCTGAATAGACTAGAAAGCTGGGCCGATGCTAACAAAATTAAATACAGAGAAATGTAAGGTACTGCACTTGGGGCCAAAATAAAAAAAAAATAAAAGAAATGCATAGATATAGGATGGGGGATACCTGGCTGAATGAGACCACGTGAAACAGATCTAGGAGTCCTAGTAGACCACAAGTTGAACATGAGTCAACATTGTAATGCAGCAGCTAAAAAGGCCAATGCGATTCTAGGCTGCATCAATAGAAGTATAGCGTCTAGATCAAGGGAAGTAATAGTGCCAGTCTATTCTGCTTTGGTCAGGCCCCACCTGGAAGACTGTGTCCAGTTCTGGGCACCACAATTCAAAAAGGATGTGCAGAAACTGGAGCATGTCCAAAGGAGGGCAACTAAGATGGTGAAGAGTCTGGAAATTGTGCCCTATGAGGAACGCCTAAGGGAGCTGGGGATGTTTAGCCTCGAGAAGAGAAGGTTGATATAGTAGTAGCCCTGTTTAAATATTTGAAGGGATGTCATATTGAGGAGGGAGCAAGCTTGTTTTCTGCTGCTCCAGAGACTAGAACTAGATGCAAGCTGCAGGAAAAGAGATTCCACCTCAACATTAGGAAGAACTTCCTGACAGTAAGGGCTGTTCGACAGTGGAACACACTTCCTCCCTTGGAGTGTAGTGGAGTCTCCTTCCTTGGAGGTCTTTAAGCAGAGGCTGGATGGCCATCTGTCAATGGGGATGCTTTGACTGGGAGTTCCTGCATGGCAGGGGTTGGACTGGATGGCCCTTGGAGTGTCTTCCAACTCTATGATTCTATGATGGCACAAAATGAACGCTGAAGTGAAACTATTGTGGTAAAATGGTTAAAAATCCAGAATTTTACTACCTATGCTCAGTCATTAAAAATTATAATGCTGAAACGAGAGCAAAGGATTGTTACTCCAGGTTGTGTCAAATGTTCTGTTTCGGAACGTAAACAATTTTGGAAAACGGCTCCTAACTCGAGATTCTAACCCAAACAAAAGGAAGCGCTGCATAAACAGTTTAAGGAGAGTGAAACAAAACCTACAGATAAAAGACTGACCGACGGGTACCACGGAGGGATAGGTGTAAACATCCAATGAATAGACAGGGTTGTAAATGTTTTTAATTCAACGTAACTAATGAAAATGTGATCTGTAGTTTTCCTTTGTTCAAAATACTATAAAAAAACTTGGTTCATTTTAGAATTCTGGTATGTTTCCTTGTCAACCATGACTCCTGGGTCTCTCTGAGGAAAAGAAATTTACAACAACACCACAACAATCTGCAACAACCCCACAAAATGGAAGCCAAAGTGAAACCACTACACTGTAACTGGACAGCAGTGTGAATGGGGCCTAAAGTAAGGGATGGAGGCAACAAGCCTTCCATCTTGTTTGGTGCTACTATTAAAGAGAGGCAGGAAGGGGAAGGGACTGTCTTATTTCTGCCTAGGAAGAAGGTGGATTTAGGAGGAGCAAGAAGGCAAAAGTAGGGAATTTGGGTAGAACAAGGTCTCCAATGGTGGAAGGATGGAGGAAGAGGCTGCCTGGAGCTCAGTGGGGGGCCTGTTTCAACCTTAGGGTTCCCCCATGTGAGCCAGGCTGCTGCCACACTGCAGAAACAAAGCAGTTTGAAGCCACTTTAGCTGCCATGGCTCCTTCCTATGGGATCTTGGGCTCTCTTGGATTTGTTTGTTTATTTGTTTTGTCTACAAATCATAGAGGCATAGAGTTGGAAGAGACTCACAGAAAAGCAGAACAGAGTGGCACTATTACTTCCCTGGAGCTAGACATTATATTTCTATCGATGCAGCCTAAAATTGCATTGGCCTTTTTAGCTGCTGCATCGCACTGTTGGCTCATGTTCAACTTGTGGTCTACTTGGACTCCTAGATCCCTTTCACATGTGGTCTCATTCAGCCAGGTGTCTCCCATCCTATATCTGAGACTGCATCTACACTGCAGTTAAATGAGCAATGCCTTAGAGAAATGGATATGTTTAGCCTGGAGAAGAGAAGGTTAAGAGGTGATATGATAGCCCTGTTCAAATATTTGAAGGGATGTCATATTGAGGAAGGAGCAAGCTTGTTTTCTGCTGCTGCAGAGACTAGAACGCAGAACAATGGATGCAAGCTCCAGGAAAAGAGATTCCACCTCAACATTAGGAGGAACTTCCTGAGAGTAAGGGCTGTTCAACAGTGGAACACTCCCTCAGAGATTGTAGTGGAGTCTCCTTCCTTGGAGGTCTTTACGCAGAGGCTGGATGGCCATCTATCAATGGGGATGCTTTGATTCGGAGTTCCTGCATGGCAGAATGCGGTTAGACAGGATGGCCCTTGGGGTCTCTTCCAACTATGTGATTCTTTGATTCTAAATGCAGTTTGAGCAGGGTGACCAGATGTCTTACAATACCTTAATAGTCTCAAAAAAGCCATCAAGACGGATCTCTTCTGGGAGGCCTTCCCTGACTGACTTTTGCACCTACGGTACGTTTTTAAAATCCCAATATGTGGCTTGCCCTCATCGTACCCCACGAAGCCCTGTCATGAATGTCCCGATGGTTTTAACAGATTTTAAAGTTTTTATTGTGTTAATTCTGTGGAATTTGAGTTATGGATTGTTTGGATATAGGGACAGAGAATTTAATTTATGCAACTGGTTATTTTATGAATTCTGTGTATGATGTAACATGTTTTATGTACGTGAGCTGTCGTTTATTTGTACCCCGCCTCTCGCTGTAGATTGAGGCAGCTCACATACTTAAAACATGTTACATAAAAACAATTATTGTTGTTGTTGTTGTTGTTGTTGTTGTTATTATTATTATTATTATTATATTACATAGGAGAACAAGGCACAGCAAAATGTAGGACGTTCAAGAAAACTGTAGGGCACAACCAAAGAAAAGCTAAAAACACTCATATCGATGTAAATTCATGCTTCTCAGTCGTGCTCAAAACGGAGGACATTTTGGAATGCCTCTTGGACACAAGATTGAAATGTAGGACATGGCTTGGAAAAGGAGGGCATCTAGTCACTCTGGACTCTTTCATACGAGGCTAAATTGGAAGTATAATTTAAGGTCAATTCGAATACAATCATGGGTTTTACGTTATTGCGAATTAACTCTTTGCACGCAAATTCGGGCAAGAGGGAAGCCAATTCGAATGCAATCATGGGTTTTACGTTATTGCGAATTAAAGCTTCGCATGCAAATTCGGGCAGGAGGGGGTTATTTTTGGGTAATGGGAAGTAATTCCGAACGGAGCAGGGGTTCTTCCGAACGGAGCAGGGGTTCATGTAAATTCGCTAAACAAGCGAATTTACATGAATCCGCATTGGCTCCATTCGGAGTTGGGAGAAATTCCTCCCGTTTGAAAGAGTCCACTGAGTTTGATACTGCTTTCTCTGCCATGGCTCAATGTGATGGGATTTTGGGGTTTGTAGTTATTATTATTAACCTTTATTTATATAGCGCTGTAAATTTACACAGTGCTGTACATATAGTCTTATAATTAGATGGTTCCTTGCCCTCAGGCTTACAATCTGAGAGAGACAACACAAAAAGAGAAGGAAAAGGTGGTGGGAAAGGGGGATGAGGTCCAGCGGTCCTTCTCTCCCTCTGGGGCCTGGACCAAGGCAGATGGACTGGAGGGATATTGTAGTTTTGTGCAATATTTAGCCTTCCTCTGTCAGAGAGTTCTGGTGCCGCAACATAGTACAAACCTCAGGGTTCCAAAGAATGGAGCTGTGACAGATAAGAAAAAATAATACACTAATTTAAAGTGGGTTCAAACTGCATTCATTCTGTAGTGTGGCAACAGCACAGTGTATTAGTCAGAACATTTTTGTCAGGCTCTGTGCCCGTTGGGTATGTTGGAGGACAACTCCCATCATCCCCAGCAGGGGCCTCTGATGACCACCTGGACTGGGAAGCATGGGTGGGAGTGGTGGACTAACATCAGGGAGGTCCAGTTTCCAAATCCCAGCTCAGTTATTATGTTCTCTGGGTGACATTGAGTTGGGGGAGTTGCTTAACCTCCCTGGCAGGGCTCTTGTGAGGATAAAAGGTGTGAGGAAAAACCATGCTTTTCAGTCAGGCAAAGGGATCTTGTAGCACATTTGAGACTAACAGATTAAAAGAGGTTGTAGCATAAGTTTTCGTAAACTGCCTCAGATGTAGCAAACCTTCAAGACCAATCCCTCTGCGTACTGAACTTTGAGACTAACACAGCTGTGACTCTAAAATTCTATCTCATGCTTTTCGTTGTTTGTGTTTTCATAGTGGGAGAATATCAGTGAAGCAGGATTATATTCAGAACTAAATATACGTAGAATCATAGAGACCCCAAAGGTTATCCAACCCTCTGCCACTCAGGAATACACAATCGAAGCCCACCCAACAGATGGCCATCCAACCTCTATTTAAAAAAGTTCAAAGGTGAAGACTCCTCTACAGTCGGGGGCAGCCTATTCCACTGTCAAACAGTTCTTACCATCAGGAAGGTCTTCCTAATGTTGAGGTGGAATCTCCTTTTTGCTAGTTAGCATCCACTGCACCAGGTCCTATTCTCTGGAGCAGTAGAAAACAAGTTTGCTCCAGCCTCAGTATGACATCCTTTCAAATACTGAGCATGGTTGTCATGCCACTTCTTAGCCTTCTCTTCCTTAGGCTCCCTATGCTGCTTTCTCATAGTGCATGGTTTCCAGACCTTTCATCAGCTCTGCTCTGGTGCCACAACCAACTACAGTTCCCAGAATTCCATAGCATGGAACTGTGGCAGTTAAGGTGGTTTCAAACAGGATTATTTTTGCCATGTGGATGCAGCCTAAGTAGAGCGGTGAAAGGCGAAAGCTTAGTCTGTCCTCCCAGGAGAACCTAAAAGAACCCCTCCACTCTCTCCAATGCGGTGCCACTTCTAGCCTTTTTGAATGCCTGGGTGGGAAAATGGTGGCTGCAGTGGCAGTTCTTTGGTGCTTCTCCTTAAAGAAGCATTGACAGAGTAGAAGGAGTTGGTGTTTTTAAGGTACTCTTGGGATGGTCTAAGCTCTGGCCTTTCGCCATCCTACTCAGAAAACAGGACGGGTCTCTTTTGATGAGAAATTAATACTGTACCTGGTTGTTTCCCCTACCCATTGCACAGCCTCCATTTACCATAGTTCTCTCCTCAACCATCGAGCTTTTAGGACCAATACAACCAGTTATGTCTGCAGGAATTTTGCAAATTTTTTGGCATTGTTGTCCTTTGCTTCGTCCTTTATATCCATCTAAGTTTTACCCTTGACCTATCCATGGGTTGTATCAAGATCTATAATTTTGGCCCCCAACCCTGCCCTTGATTTAAGCATGAGGCCATCTTAGACACAAATATATATGGATTACCCTAGGTATCTTTGTCCAGTGTATCTTTATTCTTCTTGAATTTCCTTTGTAGTCTGAGCAAGAGAAGCACTGTAATCGAGGATATGCAGAGCTGGGAGAAGAGACACAGGACTGATGTCTGTTCTCAGGTGGTAGCCCTGGCCGAAGACTTCCTCCTCAAGCACCAGGAGCCTGAGAAGAAGGATAAGAATGTAAGTGGTTGGTGTTCTGAGTTCTAATCAGATGCCCAGGGAAAGAGAGAGCAGAGTTGTTTGTTCCTCAGTAAAAAACAGAGAACCCACCTTAATACATTTTAGAAATAAAAGCAGCAATGCTGTAGCAATATGCAAAATCATCTTGTAGCACCTTTGAGACTAAGATCCAAAACATACTGGTGGATTCCCTGAGGCTGGCGGCGCTCCCGGTGCTGCTGCTGCTGTCCTGCCGCCACACGCCCCATTCTAATCAGCGCAACAGTAGCACTGGAGGCCCATCAGCCCCATCGGCTCCGGGAGAAGTGGCAGAGGCCTAACTGAAGCTTTCCCGGGGCTGGTGAGGCCTCCGGCACTATTGCCGGGCCTCCGCTGCTTCCCCGAGGTGGCAGCGCTTCTGGCATTGCTGCTGCTGTACTGCCGCCACTTGCCCCATGCTAGCCGGCGTGGCAGCAGTGCCGGAGGCCCATCGGCCCCAGAGAAGCAGTGGAGGCCCAGCTGAAGCGGCGGAGGCCCTGCCGGCCCTGGGACAAGTGACGGAGGCCTGGAAGCACCGCCACCAGCCCCGCCAGCCCCGGGAGAACGGGCTGATGGTAGGAAGGAAGGGAGCCGAGAGGAGGACGATGGAGGAGTTCTTTTTTGTTTGTTTTTAAATTAGAACAAGTGAGAGAATGGCTTAGCAGCTACTTGCCTTTGCGAGTAGCTGCTTTGCAGATCTATCACTTTTGTGATTAGTTTTAATTAAAACAAAAAAAGGACCCAAAGCAGCAGCAGAGGGGTACGTGTGACATCTCTGCTATTTGCCCACCCCCAAAACAAGAATCGATCCCGATCTGGTATTCCCATTTACTGGACGTGACTTGGGATCGATTCCAGCCAAAAGAAGCTGTTAAAAACAGCTCTTTAAATACCCCGGTCTTTTGGGGTTAGCCTACATTTTTCCCTCTGGAATCGATCCAATGAGGATTGAGATTGATTTCCAGTGGGAACTAGGGGCATATAGCTTGAATCTACATTTGAAGCTTTGGTAGTGGGAATGGGCCCTAAATGTCTCATAAAAGTACAGTCCCTAGCATTGAACCAGGGCAGTTAAAGCCCTCTCAAACTGGATTATTTCTGCAATGTGTTTTGGACTTAATTGAGTGAAAGAAGTTGTAGCATAAACATTCATAGACTTTGTCTACTTCCTCAGATGCATCTGAGGAAGTAGACCTAGTCAACGAAAGCCTATGCTACAGCATCTTTTGTGCAATTAGTATCAAAGATGCTACAAAATTCCTTTGCATACTGATATTCCAGATTAACATGGCTATGTCTCTGAATGCTGTAGCAAGTAAATTGAATAGTGGGGGCCAGTAGACAGGTAACCTAGATTTGTTCGGCTCTTTAAGGTAAGCCAGCATGGTGCAGTGGTTTGACTGCTGGACTATGACTCTGGAAAGCAGGGTTCAAGTCCTTGCTCAGCCATGGGGACCCACTGATGATAGGTTTGCATTAGTGTCACCATATGTTGGAAACAACTTGAAGACACACAACAACATCAAATAAAGCAGAGAACCCACCTTACGAGAGGATGCTGAAAAGTGCTCAACCTGATCCACTTCCAGAAAACAGCATAATTTGATACTGTAACTTGGGAGAGTGTTCTTTTGTATTGTAAACTGCAGGATCGTAGCTCTAATTTCTGGAATTTTTTCAGATCATTGATAGAACCATGTCAGTGAAAAGTGTGGAATTTTCAAATACAGTGGTCCCCCGGTTTACAAATCCCCCGGGGAACGAAATCCCCGGGATCTGAAACCGGCGGGACCAAAAATTATCCCCCGGGATCCGAATAAAAAAAACCGTGCGGCCCCTTTAAATTGGCCGCGCAGTCCGTCGGAAATAGCGGTCCCCCGGGAAACGAATGCTTCCGGGTTACGAAAGGTAATCCGGAACGGATTACCTTCGTAACCCGGGGGACCACTGTACTGAACTCCGGGCCATCATGAAGTTCCTGTTTCTTCAGAAGAAAACTCCAAAGGAAATCCATGAATGTATGATGCAAACATTGAGTGACAAGTGCCCATCATACTCAACTGTGAAGAAATGGTATGCCAACTTTCAGTGTGGGGATTTTGAGACCAGAGATGCAGCAAGGTCGAGGAGGCCTTCAACAATGTCAACTCCAGAAATTGTTGAACATGTTCATGACCTGATTTTGACAGATCAGCGAATCTCAGCTAAAACAATTGCTGAGAAACTAGAGATATCCCGGGAACGCATTGGTTTTATCATTCATGAGCAGTTGTCTATGCAAAAGCTGTTAGCCAAGTGGGTGCCAAAATTTCATGGAAGTGAAGCTATTAGTTGGTCTAGCCAAAAACAAGAGACTGCAACACTATCTGAACAGGAGCAGAGCAAGTTTTGCCATGAAGGCAAGCAGAGGGCTTGCATGGCTGCAAAAAAAATCTGCTGGAAGATTTTGGAATGGATGAGCCAAAGTCAATCTTATTTAATAAGGACAACCAGAGTTGCATTCAGTTGTCCAAGAGTGAAGGGACAAAGCCAAGAATGACTAAAAGCATCACTGTGTGTGATATATTTAAGATCAGGGGCTTGTGAAACTGAGTTAATGCTCTATTGTAGAGATGATGGAAGAACTGCTGACTAAGCTGCTACCCAGAGATTGCGTCCATACATTACAAGATGTGGTGGGACTGATGTGAAGATGCACAGATGCAGAACAGTGCATGAGCTGCTAAGAAGAGGTATTGGGAGAAACTGGAACATCTGCACTTGTCCTTGCTGCTCTCTTGTCCATTAGGGATGAGATGGCTTAGATACCGTATAAAGGGACTAGGAACTTTATCTTACTTTCCTGATTGTTTTTGCTTCCTCTGTCAGCCCCCATTCCAAAAGGGTTATGGGCAGTTAACATTGTCTGGTTTAGTAAGGAGTTAGTTAAATGACAGCCCTCAGTTGTAAAAGGAAAAGAACCCACCAAGATTGAACCTCTCCACTCCTCTTCCCGCCTGATGAGGAAGGTCATGCTATGACATGCTTCCCTCCCATCTTTTTATCTTTTAGATTAGAATTAAAAGATATAGCCATGTTACTCTGTAGAATCACTATGTAGAGAGATCTTGTAGCACCTTTGAGGCTAACTGAAAGAAAGAAATTGGCAGCATGAGTCTGTGTAGACTTAAATCCACTTCCAAACGCATCTGAGGAAGTAGAATTAAGTCTACTAAAGCTCATGGTGCCAACTTATTTCTTTCATTTTGTCTACAAGATCTCTCTTTTAGATAGTTTGCGAAGGATCAACAATGGGATACACTGCCGTGAAGTCTCCTCCTTTGGAGCTTTTTAAACAAGCTGGATGGCCATCTATAGGGGCGGTTTGATTCTGTGATCCTGCATGGCAGAATGGGGTTGGACTGAATGGCCCTAACGGCCTAAATCAAGTCCTCAGAGTGGACCCATTGAAGCAGTGGAATTTGCCTAAATGCTAACTTTAAAAGTTAGCTCAAAGAAGAGAAGACTTTAAGATGACATGAGAACCATGTTTAAATATTGGAAGGGATGACATATTGAGGATGGAGCAAACTTGTTTCCTGCTGCTTCAGAGAATAGAACCTGGAGCAGTGGATTCAAACTACAGGAGAAGAGATTGCACCTCAACATTAGGAGGTAAGAGGTGTTCGACTGTGGAACATGCTCCTTGGAAGAGTGGTGAAGTCTCCTTCTTGCAGGTGTTTAAACAGAGACTGGATGGGCGTCTGTCAGGGTTGCTTTGATTGTTAGTTCCTGCATGGCAGAATGGGGTTGGACTGGATAGCCCTTGTGGTTTCTTGCCACTCCAAGGATGCATCCATGCTGGCATGGAAATGAGTGGTGTATGTATATATACTATGTGACCCTTGGTTGAGAGGAAGTGTTGGTCTAATGTTGAACGGCAAGGCCCCAGGATGGAAACAGTGTAGTGGGAGGGGGCCATTTCTGGCATGGGTTACAGGACCACTCCTAGTATGACCAGAAGTGTTCCTTCTGCCACATTACCACTGGTGTTTATTTATGTAACTCCATTAGTGTACATGGTGCTTTACAAGTAAAACAACAACAAAACACAGCCAGTCCTGCCAAAGGCAAACAATCTCAAATGCGCACTTGTAAAGGAAGGACAGGAGTAATGCAATTAGAAAGCTATACAATACAATTAGAAAACTGGTCCATGTACTTATAAAAAGTTTGGAAGAAAGACTTCTGGAGCTGGGTATGTTCATCCTGGTGAAAAGAACTTTAAGAGGGGACATGATAGCCATGTTTAAATATCTGGAGGGATCTTCCTGTATAGTTTCCAAATACTTTTTTTTAAATCAAGCATTACACAGGGTGGCCTTGGTTAGTACTTGGATAGACAACCACCAATGAATACCAGGTGCTGTAAGTCTTTATTTCGGCAGAAGTTGTTGGCAGAAGCACCTCTGAGTACTCCTTGCCAAAGAAAACCCCATGAAATATGTGGGGTCACCATAGATGGACAGATAACTTGAAGGCACAGACATGCACACATGCATGGAACTCGTATAGCATGTATTGGGATGTTCATAGTGTCATAGAGTAGAAAGAAACCACAAAGACTGCACTACCCTCCAAGGCAGCATATTCCACTGTTCATAGAATCATAGAATCATAGAGTTGGAAGAGACCACAAGGGCCATCCAGTCCAACCCCCTGCCATGCAGGAACTCCCTATCAAAGCATACCCAACAGATGGCAATCCAGCCTCTGCTTAAAAACCTCCAAGGAAGGCGACTCCACTGCTCTCCGAGGGAGTATTTTCCACTGTTGAACAGCCCTTACTGTCAGGAAGTTCTTCCTAATGTTGAGGTGGAATCTCTTTTCCTGGAGCTTGCATCCATTGTTCCGAGTCCTGTTCTCTGGAGCATCAGAAAACAAGCTTGCTCCCTCCTCAATGTGACATCCCTTCAAATATTTAAACAGGGCTACTACTATATCACCTCTTAAACTTCTCTTCTCCAGGCTAAACATTCCCAGCTCCCTAAGGCGTTCCTCATAGGGCATGGTTTCCAGACCCTTCACCATCTTAGTTGCCCTCCTTTGGACACACTCCAGTTTCTCCGCATCCTTTTTTAATTGTGTTGCCCAGAACTGGACACAGTATTCCAGGTGGGGCCTGACCAAAGCAGAATAGAGTGGCACCATTACTTCCCTTGATCTAGACACTATACTTCTATTGATGCAGCCTAAAATTGCATTGGCCTTTTTAGCTGCCGCATCGCACTGTTGACTCATGTTCAACTTGTGGTCTACTTGGACTCCTAGATCCCTTTCACACATAGTTTCATTCAGCCACATGTCCCCCTTCCTATATCTGTGCATTTCATTTTTCCTCCTTAAGTGCAGAACCTTACATTTCTCTGTGTTAAATTTCATTTTGTTAGCTTTGATCCAGCTTTCTAGTCTATTCATTTCATTTTGAATTTTAATCCTGTCCAGCTTTTACTGTTCTTCCTAATACACAAGGCAGGAATACACAATCAAAGCACTCTCGAAAGATGGCCATCCAGCCTCTGTTTAAAAACCTCCAAAGAAGGAAACTCCACCACTCTCTGAGGGAGTGAGTTCCACTGTTAGGGTTTTTCCGAATGTTGAGGTGGAATCTCTTTTCCTCTAATTTGAATCCATTGCTCCATGTCCTAGTTGCTGGAGCAGCAGAAATCAAGTTCGCTCCATCCTCAATATGACATCCCTTCAAATATTGAAACAGGACTAGCATTTTACCCCTTAACCTTCCTCAAAGAGCTTGATGGTTTCCAGATATTTCACCATGTTGGTTACCCTCCTCTGTACACACTTCAGCTTCTCAACATCCTTCTTGAATCATGGTGCCCAGAACTGGACACAGCATTCCAGGTATTCTAATCTCTCTTCCCCATATTCCTGGAGTGCTGTGCATTGCACATTTCTTTGCCCAAATGACGTTTGACCAGGGAGAGACCATCTAGATTAGGGGGTAGGTATGCAGTACAGTCAGCTCACGTATCCACTGATTCTTTACCCATGGATTAAACCAACCACGGCTTGAAAATACTCAAAAAACATATAAATTCCAAAAAGCAAACCAGTCACACATCTGAATGAAAGACTGACGTCTCTGGTCCTTCTCTTTTCAGGTGCCCCTGTTTTTGGAAGAGAATTTATCAGTTAGCCCGAAACTACGAGAAGCCAAGCAGAAGGAAAGAAGAGATCCTGGTGAGGATTTGAGTCCCAAACTTAGGGGGGAAATGGGATGCAAATGTTTGATCTTTGGTGGGCTGCTTTTATGGCCTTCAGTGCTTCGAAGACTGCCTTTTTGTTGTCCTAAAATGAGTGATTGCCTTTCATGAAAGCAATGAGGGCTTATACTGTACCCTGCCTTTCACCAAAATGGGATATAGAGTGGCTTAAATGGGTTGCACACCCCACTTCATTAAAATTAAATATTAAATTATTTAACATTTTAAAAAATAAATATTAAATTTTTAAAAAAATACCTCTTCATTTTTCAATACCAGAAATTGATTTCTGGTAATTTCTTTGTTTGTTTGGCCTTTTTAGTTCTCAGAAGGTTGTGGCAAAAGAGAATTGGGCCCCAGATGCACCACAGTCTCTCAGTCCCTCTGTTAAAGCTTTATTCCTGTATCCAGTGGCAGGGAATTCCACAAGTGAGCTGTGTAACAAAGCTACTTTTTTGTGTCTTTGCTGGGAAGAGGAGGAAATCAGTGTCATATAGTAGTTAGGATGTTGGACTGGAAGATCCAGGTTCAAGTCCCCATTGTGCTCTGACAGTTCCTGAATGACTCTGATCAATCATTCTTCCTTTGCCTACCTATCTTGCAGGGTTTTTGTTATGGTAAAATGGGGGCAGGGGCAGAGTTGAACCATCAACACCAATGTGAATTCACTGAAGGAAAGAAACAAATAATTAATAATAACCTGCATTAGTCATAATCCATACCTAGTGTTTTGTGCCAACAGAACTTAGTCAATAGAGTACTGGAATTCACCCTGGGGCACTCAGGTGGCACATAATAAATCATCATCATCATCATCATCATCATCAATCGTATATAATCAAAAACTGATGAAAAAAAACACAACACTATCAAATGCTAAAATACTAAAAATACTAATATACCAAAAACAAACTCATCATGAAATTTGATTGATAAATTCAGGTATATTGCTGCTGAATGTGGATGTTCTGCATTTGCAGTTGATAGGTTAACTTTTTATTTTATTAGTCTCCAAGTTATAGAGGGCAAACATGCAACCTCTTCCAATACTGGACTGTAGCTCCCAGCATTCTTTACCATTGTCCATGCTGACCACGTTTATAGCCCATCAATACCTGATAGGCCACATATTCCCCACCTGTTATAACTGTTACTATATCTTGTGGTATTAAATTCCGCAAAGAATGCATTTTCTAGAGCAGGAATGGGCAAAGGAACGGGCAAAATAGCCCTCAAAACAAAATGTTTACACACTAGGGGCTCTGGTGGCATAGTGGCTAAATGCCTGTACTGCAACCACAACTTTGTAAATTTAATAGTAGAGGAGGGCTCCAAGGTTGATTCAGCCCTCCATCCTTTTGTAGGTCACTAAAATGAGTACCCAGCTTGTTGAGGGCAATTGGCTTACAGATTGTAAACTGCTTAGAGTGCTGAGTTCACTGATAAGCGGTGTAGAAATGTTATTGTTATTGCTGTTACACTTTTTTTGGCAAAATTTGTCTGATCTCTCGTAGGGGCAGATTGAAGCCCTCTAGCGGGGTGTTGGGGGCATTTCCACTACATTTTCAGCTCACCCTGGGCCAATTTATGCTCCAAAGAAGCCTTTTTTGAAACCGGTTATAAACCAGAAACTACAGTACTTTCACTCATTTCCAGTTGTTTCAGAAAAGCCTCTTGTGTACCTAAAATGACCCAGGAAGGCCCCAAAGCATGGTGAAATGCCCCCCTTCTTCCATCATGGGGATTTGGGCAAATAATTGGATTTTTTTGTGGGTGTGGCAGGGGCTATAGTCCTCCAAAGTCTCTTGGAGGAGCGTTAATGCAGCTTCCTACTCTTCCACAGTTACTCTCCCTTATCCTAAAGAATTGTTTTCTTTTGCTTGTTACTGCCCCTTTTGATTTGAGATTTTGACTCATCCTACAGTTTTCTGTTTTTCAGATAATGACTGGCTGGAAGTAGATGACAACGAAAAGGAGGTAGTAGCAACAATTCCACTGCAAACACCTGTATGTGTGAATGGCAGCAAAATATCCTTGAAAGAAGTCATTGGAAAGTTCTTTCAAATTCCTGATGAGAAAGAAGCAGCCGAAAATGGACAGAGGGAAAACTTTGTGATGGAGAAACCGTTCAGATGCTCTGACTGAGGGAAACACTTTGCCGCCAGCACTTACCTGATCAATCACAAACGGGTCCACACAGGGGAGAAGCCATATACATGTTTAAGCTGCGGAAAAAGCTTCACAGAGAATGGCAACCTCCTCAAACACCAGAGGACCCACACAGGTGAGAAACCATACAAATGCTCCGATTGCGGGAAGGCCTTTGGTATCAGCTCGCAGCTTATCAGTCACAAAAGAGTCCACACTGGCGAAAAACCATATGAGTGTTCAGATTGTGGGAAAGGTTTTTGCACGAGCTCCCAGCTTGTGCGTCACAACAGGGTTCACACAGGAGAGAAACCGAGTGCTCTGAGTGCGGGAAAACGTTCAGCCAGAGATCTTACCTCGTTGGACATGAAAGGACCCACACTGGAGAAAAACCATTTAAGTGCTCCCAGTGTGGGAAGTGGTTCTCGCACCGCTCCGACTGCCTGAGGCATGAGAAAATCCACACGGGTGAGAAGCCTTACAAGTGCTCTGACTGTGGGAAAGGCTTCAGTCAGAAAGGATCCCTCATCACACACCAGAGAATCCACACTGGGGAGAAGCCATTTGAATGCTCTGAGTGTGGGAAGAGCTTCAATGACCGGGGTTACCTCATTACACACCGAAGAACTCATACAGGTGAAAAGCCATACGAATGCACCGACTGTGGGAAGAGCTTCAGTCGAACTTCTCACTTGACTACACACAGAAAAACACACACAGGTGAGAAAGAGCCTGTACCATGATCTGGAGCCAAATATAGATTGAATCTTACTTATCTGGAATTCTGAAATATTCCAAAATTGTCCACATAGGTGGCTGAGATAGTGACACCTTTGCTGGCTGATGGTTCAGTGTACACACACTTTGTTTCATAAACAAAATTATTGAAAATACTGTCTATAAAACTATGTTCAGGCTCTGTGTATAAGGTGTATACAAAACATTAATAAATTTTGTGTTTCAACTAGGGTCCCATGTTCAAGATATCTCAGTATGCATATGCACATATTCAATTACCCGAAAAACTCTAAAATCCAAAACACTTCTGGTCCTGAACATTTTGGATAAAGGAGAGCTAACATTTATGTGGGGAATATGAAGTTGGAAAAAATCCACACAGGAGTGTAAAACATGAATATGCTTGGGACAGAGAAGCAGCCATGGAAACTAAAGCGATGTGAAAGTTCTCACCAGCTTTTCCTATCTGGTGCCTTTCAGCGGTGTTGGACTACAACTCCCATCACGTTGGCACAGTCTGGAATGATGAGAATTATACTAGATCAGAATAGGCTGGTTTAGATGAATGCAAAAAGGTTTACTTGGAATTGAAAATGAAGCTAGGCATCAGAAACACCATATGGAAGCCCAAAGTCTTCAAATACCTTCTGTTGAGTTGAACATTAGGGGCTAGTCAGCATGTATCTTTGGTGGTGTATTGGAATATTGGGAGAGAACCAGAACATGAAAGACAGGGCTTGTCTACATTATTTATAAACCCTGAAATCCCCCCGGAATCGTTGCATGCTGTTTACATTATGCAGGCCCAACATTACAGTTGGGTCCAGGCTAGTTTCACAACACCCGGACCTGATTCGGGGTTTCTACACTTTGTCCTGCATTTAAAAAGATACCTTTTGCTCCAGGTTTTCCAGAAAACTGGAACAAAACTGACAATGGGCAGCTGCCTCCCCATACATTCCCAGCTGAATTGCTTTGTGGGCATGAGTCTGAGATCAAACAACACTGGGCACCTCATTCAGAGCAACTTGTGCCCACAGCAGTGGTGCCAGCCAGCTCGCAGGAACCGGGTGGGAAGGCAGCTGCCTATTGTTGACTGAAAACCTATTGCAAGTGAGGGGGAGATTTGTGAGGAATTTCGGGCCAGAATACCCAGAGTATTCTGGCAAATGTAGACAAGCCCAGATTCTTATGATCTGAGTGTTGAAAGCAAGATGTACCACTGCATCAGACTGAGTGTACTCCAGTCCAGGAAGGGTCACAAGATGCCTTTAGTTGAGGGTGTTAAGCAACAAGTCCTTTGGTGATATTTCCTGCATCTGGATTTAGAGATGCCCTGTTCCTAAACAAGAACATTATCTTTTGCTGTCCTGGTTATGACTTTTGCTAGGTCTGTCATTTGTATTTTATTTAAGCCCTTTGTTCTCGACCTTGGTCTCTCCAGGTATTTTGGATTTCAACTCCTGTCTCAGATTTCAACTTGCTACCAGGAGCTGATGTTCAGACTATCCAGAGAGCCAAAATTTGAACACTACTTCTTAACCGCTCTTTTTCCAAACCTGCTAATTTAGTAGCCACAAGCCTATCGTGTAATAGAGGGGCAGCCATGTTGACCATGCAGTTAACCCCACATTTGCTGGGGATAGGGGTGAAGGACCTCCATGAATGTGGGAAAACCATAAATATAAAAACACTATTCTTTTTATCTGAGTGAACACCTCTCTAGATATCTTTAAGGCCCTCCAGTGTAACTCTATAGTCAACGTCTGACCATAGGATCATGCTGGAGGACCTACAAATGCCCAGATTAGTATTTTCTCTAAGAACTTCTAGGTTCTCCAGCACAACTCTATGGACAACTTCTGGCAGAGTTGTGCTGGAGGACCTAGAGATTCCTAGAGAGAACACCACTGCCACTGTTACTGGAAGTGGCTTGTATAAAATCATGGCATAAATGATATCCATTTATATGACCCCTAGATGAACCCTGGCTGCTGGTTTAATCCTGTAAGGAGAAGCAAGAGGTCACAGACTCACTGCCTCAAGGGGAATTCCCCTCTTAGCAAATATTGTGACCAGATAGTCTAGGAAGTCACAATGGGATCATCACCTAAGCCATTAGGAGAGGTAATGTTTGTCCTCCTTAATCCGCGGACTTCTCCCCTCAGGATCCTAGATTCCACGACTCAGGATGCCTCCACAATGGATTAATTCTTTTAAGACAATCAGACTTTATTGTCCAGACATTTAGTCCACCATTAAGCACCCTTGCCAGAAGGGACTTTTCCCCTATAAAAACTCGCAGTTTTAGGCACTCAGTGTGCCAGTCTACGAGGTCTCCATACTCCACGTCAGTCTGATCTCTGAACCTGGACACCGACAAGAGCCGCTCAAACCCACGTTGCGGAGTGAACTTGTCCCAGACCCAACTTCACTCATTCGGCTCCCAGAGGAGAATCTACACTTTGGTAAGCATCACCTTAGTCAAGCCTTGAACTATCCCCAACACTAACTACTGACTTTCCTGAGCCTTGTATGTATGTGTGTGTGTAAGTGCATTGTGTGACTGTCTTTCTCCCCTTCAATAATTTGGATATATATTAGACAAGCCTGTCCCTGCTCAATTTCTTGAACCCCCGGTCTTCTTGGTATGCACAATGGGAGGCGACCTTGCAAGGTTAGTGTAGCCGACCCATCTCACAACCTGAGCTAATAATAAAATTCCCCAAACCAGGCTCTTGGCTACACCACCAAGGAGAGTCTGCTGCATATAAGGGCAGCCTGTCCTCCTGCTAACCAGTTCACGCCATTATAAAAATACATTAAAGTATACTTCTTTTTATTTCTCAACCAATGGTCTTCAGTCTGTAGCAGGATTGCCTGCTTGAAGGTGGCAATAGTTTGTGCAGAACAAAACAGGGTTCTAAATGAATGGAGTTGTCATTAGGTGGGGTGAGAACACAAACATTCAAGTCTTGAAGCTTAATACTAGTCCACTGGTTCCCAACCTTTGGTCCTCCAAAGGTTTTGGACTTCAGATCCTCTCATTCCTGACTATTGGTCAAATTGGCTGGGGCTGCTGGCACCTGAAGCCCAAAACAAATGAAGGACCAAAGCTTGGGAACCACTGTACTAACATAACCCATAGTTACACAACTATCTTCTCTGATGTTGTGTAAGGAAGCGCCCTGTATCTCTTGGAGAATCTTAGCCTTTCTACCCATGAGGCCACAGATTAGAGGTGGAGGGGAGGTCCTGGGAAAGCTCCCATAAACCAAAACTCAGCTGATCTTTTTCAACTGAAAGCAGGGAACCGTCTTTTTCAATTTATATGTACAGCGCTGTGTAAATTTACAGTGCTATACAAAACAACAACAACAACAACAACAACAACAACAACTTTCTTTGGTGTTTAGAGGTCTATGGCATGAACACTGATAAAACCTTTTAACTTCACAGATCCTACTCGAAGCTAAAAGGTTTCACCAATGTTCATGCCATAAACCTCCAAATACCAGGGTGTGTGTACACATACTCTCCATGAATCCTAAGCAGAATCACATTTGAGGACAAGGTTAAAGCCCCTCTCCTTTGCAATCCTGAAAATATCATTGGAGAGGGATTGGGAAGATGAAACAGAGTACCATCACTACTGATTGTCTGCTGTGTTAGATGTCTGCAAACTTGATGCTCACCTTAGATTACTGTACAGTTGGCCCTTCGTAGCCACAGGGTCTGCATCCATGGATCCAACCATCCATGGCTTGAATTTTTTTTTTAAATCCAAAAAGGAAACCTTGATTTTGCCATTTTATATAAGGTACACCATTTTACTACCCGACTGTATATTATGGGACTTGAGCATCCATAGATCTTGGTATCCACAGGGAACCAAACCCCAGTGTCCACTGCACAAGGAAGAGTTTGGAAAATTAGGGAAATTAGCGATAGTTATCATTCCAAAATACTCCCCTTTAATTACACACACACATTATAGATTCAAAAGTGATTTCATTTTTCTTTTCTCATAAGAGAAATAATTAAAATTAGTTACAACTGGTTTATGCACATCCAGGCAGAGTAGATAAGGCAAAACAAATGCTATGGCAGCCCTGAACACGAAAAAATCAGTTTAACAAAGCAAGGAGATAGAATGCTTATTTCCAATGAATTTTATTTAGGTCTATATTCTTCAAAAAAACGGAAGAGAAGACAATGGATCATACATATATCTCAAAATCCAAGGAAAGTTTTCCAATGAATAATGGTAATTTTGAGAGAAAATAATTAAGGTGGAGTTGCAGTAATTTTGACAAGTAACTGAGTCACAGAAATGGAAAAATTTCAGACTTGACATTGCTTACAGAGATGCTGCTGGAGTGGCTTAGGTAAAAGCCTTTCATCAGGTTCAACAAGTGAATGGGATTCCAGAATCCTGTAAAGGAGCCCAAGATAAAATGACCATTAGTGTCCTCAAAAAGATCCATTTCAAAGTGGGCGTTCTTTACAAAAAGCAAGATCTGGAAATATTTGCAAAAATCCTTTCAGACAAAATAAAGCAACCCGATTTCTAGCACATTCTACAGCAGCATTTTACAGAGCTAAATAAATAAAGCCTAATAATAATAATAATAATAATAATAATAGCATTTCACAGTTGTGAATTCTCAGAGTTAAAAACAAAAACTACAGCACTTGCGCTGGATTTGTATGTAAGCATCAAATTTTGAGGGATCTTTGCATACCAAGTGTCCAAACAAGCAAACAAACAAACACTAAAATACCTCCCGTCAAAACCCAACAACATTTTAAAAACCTTCCAATTTGTTAGAGAGCAATATATTTTGGAAGAATTCCAAAATCCAAAATATTGCAAAAACCAATTTTTTTCTCAGGAGTGGCTGAGTAGGTTTAGCTTGCAGGGGATTTCGCTCTACACGGCAGTGGTCAAAATGATTGCATTGCAATCCAAGCTCATCTGGAACAATAAAAAGAGAATCAGAATGAGAAAACATTAAAAGCCACATTTCACTTTTCTGCTAAAAGGAAGTATAGTTATAGAATCATAGAATCATAGAATCATAGAATCATAGAGTTGGAAGAGACCACAAGGGCCATCCAGTCCAACCCCCTGCCATGCAGGAACTCCCAATCAAAGCATCCCTGACAGATGGCCATCCAGCCTCTGCTTAAAGACCCCTAAGGAAGGAGACTCCACTACGCTCCGAGGGAGTGTGTTCCACTGTCGAACGGCCCTTACTGTCAGGAAGTTCCTCTTAATGTTGAGGTGGAATCTCTTTTCCTGCAGTTTGCATCCATTGTTCCGCGTTCTAGTCTCTGCAGCAGCAGAAAACAAGCTTGCTCCCTCCTCAATATGACATCCCTTCAAATATTTAAACAGGGCTGTCATATCATCTCTTAACCTTCTCTTCTCCAGGCTGAACATCCCCAGTTCCCTAAGGCGTTCCTCATAGGGCATGGTTTCCAGACCCTTCACCATCTTAGTTGCCCTCCTTTGGACCTGCTCCAGTTTCTCCACATCTTTTTTGAATTGTGGTGCCCAGAACTGGACACAGTATTCCAGGTGGGGCCTGACCAAAGCAGAATAGAGCGGCACTATTACTTCCCTTGATCTAGACACTATACTTCTATTGATGCAGCCTAAAATTGCATTGGCTTTTTTAGCTGCCGCATCGCACTGTTGACTCATGTTCAGCTTATGGTCTACTTGGACTCCTAAATCCCTTTCACATGTGGTCTCATTCAGCCAGGTGTCCCCCATTTTATATCTGTGCATTTCATTTTTCCTCCCTAAGTGCAGAACCTTACATTTCTCTTACTGGACACAGTGAGGCATTTTCCCTAGACTGCCTTCCAGTGGTATCATTCTGTCCTGCTTCAAGTCACTCAGCTACATCCCATTACTCAGTAGCCTCTGTAGGAAGAACTGATGCAAAGTAGCTCAACGTAGCATAGGTCCACATAGAAATGGTTACCCCAAGGATGTAAGGATGTCAAGAGGATGTAAGACTGAGGTCAGGGGGTGTTGTGCTGCTGTGCCAAACAACTCAGATGGCTACTGAGTAATGGGACTTAATTTAGTGACCTGCGGCAAGAAGTACAAAGTAGGACCTGAGCACAGCCACCACCATTTGTCTGTCTGTCAAAGTGGAAACTAGGAACAGGACAAATCGTCCAGGGAATCCCCCCCCCAAATCCTTCAGGTAAACTAGCCAGTTTCAGACTTTTAAAAGTTAATTGCACTTTTAAAGGACTGGAAGTGAGTGCAGATGTTAAAGCACCAGTGTCATATGGCCATCCTTGAAGGACAAAAACCCTCTCCTCAGTTATTCCTAGCACCTCTTATGAAATGTCAAGCTGGCTGTGAATTCAGACCTGGCATATTAACTAAAAGATTCGTCTTAGGTCAGATGGCTAACTTCAGTAGTTCCCGGGGCTACTTTCCTTCCCTGGAACCCAGGGAGGGATTTCATATTGACTGCCAAAAATGGGGGAAAGAAAAATGCAAAATTTACCAAGCAAGAAAGCACCACTAAAACAATGGAACTTCCTTCTGAGCTGCCTTGTATCCCATTTTGGGAGCAAGGAGGAATATAAATCCAGTAAAAACATTAATAAGCCTAGGATTACTGACATAGGATCTCTCTTCCTTACCCCTATCTCCTTGCCTGGAATTCTTTGGCTTGAGTTTCTAAAGCAACTTACCCCCAGCCTGGCACTCTCTAGATGTCTTGGGACTGCAACTCCACCCATCCCTATCCCTGGCTAGCATAGTCTTGACAAGTTGAAGTCCAACACATCTGGAGTGTGCCAGGATGTTCTACAGATTGGCAAAGTTCAGCTCATAGATGCTGTGTTATCCCTGAACTGCTTTTGCAACCTACAAACCTTCACATTTTTCTCTCCCTCCCCACTTTTTTTAAATTATGAAGAATGTTTTTTCCCCCCCACTCCTTGAGTTGTTTTCCATCAAAGCACAATGCAGGGCCCACCAACCCATCTCCTGGGGGTTGCAAAAATCCCCAAATCTGTAAGTGAGTTTCCACTGATTTCTGCGCATGATTTCTAAAAAAGCATTTCTGGGTTTGGTGCAGTCTGCTCTGGACCTTGGAACTAAAAAGACCCAGGGCAGCTCTCAGATCATTTTAAGTTTCCTTCTTCTGTTAGAGAAAAAAAGAAAAAAAAAAAGAGGCAACATAAGATTATTAAGAGACCTTTTCTGTTGGTAAGGTGAAAAAAATCACAGGAGTTCTCTCTTACCACAGCTGTGCTGATTTCTTCCACGGTGAGTTCTGAAGTAACAGCAACAAACCCTAAAAGATAGGAAACAGTTCTAGGGGTGAATTTTAGCTCTAAAACAAACACACCCATATCTAGATGCACCCCTAGACTCTTCTGGGGACACAATACAAAGTTTCTAACACCACTCACTGGTGTGGAGAAACTGGTTGAGAGATGCCACTCTTCCATGCATGTAAGTGTGCAACCTGACAATCTTTCAATGAAATAAGTGGGCTATAGACTCACAGGAGCAAACAGAAAAGGTTTCTTCTGTAGAGCATTATGTCAATGCGTGAAGGTTACTGCAAAAAAGATGAAGTGACGGTGACCAAAAACAAAGGTAGTTTGAGAAGGGCATAAGGCAAATCTACAGAGACAAGGTCTGCTTCTTATTCTTAGTCATGATCAAAAATGTGAAGGCCTAGAAATAAACAAGAAAAACCTGGGGGGACACCTGTGTTTCTGCTCTCCCCCACACAAACATTTTTCAAGAAAAATTGGGGGAAAATTAATTCCTGTCTCAAAATTTCTAAAAACTATGTAAGAAGAAAAGACTATGCACAGAATCAGATAATTACAATGGTCCTAGTTTACTTATTATAGAAATGGGTGGGTTATGTCTGCCTGACATTATGGCTTGATTTCCAAATTGCTGGAAATCTTACAGCATCTCTGGTCATAATAGCTATGGGGGAATCTGTACAGGCCAAGAGAGAGGGACCTCAATTGCTGCTGTGGTGGTGGGGAAATCAAAGGGAAGGTGTGATGCCTCCATATTCTGCTCCTGGTTTTTTGGAGGCATCTGGCTGGATATTGTGAAAAAAGAATTTGGACTGGACTGATCTTTAGTTGGCTTCAGATGGTGCTCTAAGCTGCTTTTCTTCAAGTCAACAGCTACATATTTAGGGTTAGAGTCCTTCCAATGCTTTAGGGTTAAAGTTCTTCCAAAGTTGCGCTACTGACTGCAGGACAATTCCTGCAAGCCAGTGGACACTCCAGTGGACTCCCTTCTCTGTTGTCAGTGACAGCAGCAACCACCAGCATCATTGGATGACGGAGGAGCACCATTTCAATTTCCCCCAATGCTTTAGAGTCACAGTACATCAGATCCATTATGAATAATTAAAATGGAAGTGAGACTCCAGCCACTCGGTTCTGCTCCAAGCCTCAGGCTGACTTTAGGACTTTGGGAGGAATTATAGGATGAATACCAACAGTGTCCAGAACTTGGAAATCTTTTTTTCTTTTCCCAGAATCCCCCAGTTAATATGTCCCCATGGGAGCTGTTGTCCCCAAAAGTTATGTTCTCAGCCTCTGGCCCTGCCAGGATTCTAGGGCCCTGCTAGCTACCTAAGGAGGCCAAAGAACTGGTGGCAACCCTGCTGCTATCAGAGAACTTAACTAGGGATGCTGGGAACTGAAATTTGGGCCTTCTGTATGCACAGCAGATGCTCCCCTGCTGAGCTAGGTCCATTCTCCAAAGACCTCTCCTCTTGTTTCCTCTTTCTGAACCAAGTTTTCCACATCACTTTACTCACCTGTGTGAGTACTTTCATGTTCTGTCAGTTGGGAACGCCGGCTGAAGCTTTCTGTGCATTCAGAGCACTGATAGGGTTTCTTCCCCATGTGAGCAGCACTGTGCGTGATCAGGGATTTCTTCCAGCTGAAGCTCTTCCCACACTCAGAACATTTATATGGCTTCTCTCCTGTGTGAGTCCTCATGTGCACGATCAGGGCAACTTTCTGATTAAAGCTCTTGCCACAGTCAAAGCAGGCGTATGGCTTCTCTCCTGTGTGGATGATCTCATGCCGAGCAAGGTGGTCTTTTTTATGGAAGCTCTTCCCACATTCAGCACAAGCATATGGCTTCTCCCCGGTGTGAATCCTCATGTGGTTGATCAGACCGACTTTCCAGTTGAACCCTTTCCCACACTCTGAGCACTGGTAGGGTTTCTCTCCTGTGTGCGTCCTCTTGTGTGTCATTAGACGGTCTTTCTTATAGAAACTTTTCCCACACTCAGAGCAGTCAAAGGGCTTCTCTCCCGTGTGGGTCCTCATGTGTGCCATAAAATTGGCTTTCATGCTGTAGCTCTTCCCACACTCTGAGCACTCGTGCGGCTTCTCTCCTGTGTGAATTCGTTTGTGTGCAAAGAGTGATGACTTTGCATGGAAGCTTTTCCCACACTCAGGGCAGTCATAGGGCTTTTCACCTGTGTGGGTCCTCTTGTGCTGAATAAGGATCCATTTCCCACTGAAGGTTTTCCCACATTCAGAACACATGTAAGGTTTCTCCCCCGTGTGAGTCCTCATGTGGACATTCAAGGCGGATGACCAACTGAAGCTTTTGCCACAGATGGCGCATTCGTGGAGATTCTGCTCCCCTGTATGTTTTCTCATGTGCATGATGAGGGAACGTTTCCAATGGAAGTTTTGCCCACAGTCAGAGCATGTGTGCGATTGCTCTCCTGTGTGGGTTTTCTCATGCCGCAAAAGATAAGAGGAACATGAGAATCCCTTCCCACAGTGCGAGCACTGATAAGGCCTCTCTCCAGTATGGATTCTCTTATGTACATCAAGATATGATTTCAGGATGAAGCGTTTCCCACAGTCAGGACACTCATATGGTTTCTCTCCCGTGTGAATTCTCCGATGCGTAATAAGGCCTGAAATCTGCTTGAAGCTTTTCTCACACTCAGAACATTCATAAGGCTTCTCTCCTGTATGGGTCCTCTTATGAGTGACAAGAGTTGCACCATGATTGAAGCTTTTCCCACACACTGAGCACATGTAAGGCTTCTCCCCTGTGTGGATTCTCCGGTGCGTGATAAGGTAATCTTTGCGACCAAAGCTTTTCCCACAGTCAGGACAGTCATAGGATTTCAGGACTGGTCCTACTGCATGAGTCTTCTTGTGCCTCCTAAAAGATGCCTTGTAACGGAAACATTTCCCACACTCAGAGCATTGGAATGGTTTCTCTGATGTATGGCTTTGCTTGTGTATATTGAGGGTTCCTTTCTCACGGAAGCTCTTCCCACAATCCGAGCACTGGTAGGGTTTCTCTTTGGAATGAGTCCTCATGTGCACATTAAGAGCAGATTTGACAGTGAAGTTCTTCCCACAGTCCGAACATTTATATGGTTTTTCCCCTGTGTGAATTCTCCTATGTACAACAAGGTGTGGCTTCCGGTTGAAGCATTTCCCACAGTCTAGGCATCTGTACAGCTTCTCTCCAGTGTGCATTCTCTCATGCAAAATGAGGGATCCCCTTCGAAAGAAGCTCTTCCCACACTCGGAACATGTGTAGGGCCTCTCCCCCGTGTGGATTCTCTTGCGGTGAATAACATATGCTTTTTCACAGAAACTCTTCCCACAATCCAAACACTGGTATGGTTTCTCCTCTTCATGGCTTGCCTCATCACTGAGAAGATCTGGATTGGAAGAAAAGCACTGACCATGCTCAGAGCAAGCATACAACTTCTCTCTGGCATGATTCCTTTCATGAATAACCAACTGTGACCTCTTGTGGAAACCTTGTCCACAGTGCACACATTTGTATGGATTCTTCTTCGCTGATTTCCCCTGAACAGCTTCCTGGGGACCTTCTACATCTTGAATAATTCTGGGCATCTCTTCCATCTTACCAGCACAAACAGAATTTTCTCCTACTTTTCTAAACACTGCTCCCTCTTCTGGCTCAGGTGTTTCCAGTCGAGTATTGTCTTCTCTTTCTTGAACAGGGTCACTGCCTTCTGGAATAACAACAAAGAATGGTAAGTGGTAAAAAATGCTGAAGGGTATACATTCCTTTATCCTTTGCATTTAATTTCCCATCTCCCGATTGTGACAGCTCTCACACAACAGTTAGTATTCCATGATGCTTGAACATACTGTCTTTAATGGACTGTCTTTAGGATCCTGTCCTTATCTTCTAGGTTTTTGTACTTCTGCAAACCTTGTGATTCTTTTACGCTACTCAAAAGCTCCCCAATTGTGTGTGGGTGCTACTGTTTTGTCTATACAGGGGACAGCACACAAAGAAAGACAATGATTACAGCTGTAACTTCTCTGAAACTGATATTAACATTCATTCTTAAGTTTCACATCACATCGTGGCCACTGTAACGCATTCTGTCTGGGGCTATCCTGGAGATTTCTGGGAGATTCAGACTGTGCAAAATGCAGTAGCTAAGCTTCTAGTGTGTATTTAAAATGTCAGACGACTGTAACACCAAGACCTACATTGGCTGCCAATTGTTTTTCCAGATTCGATTCAACGTGTTGGCTTTTATTTTTATAGACCTACATGATTTAGATTTGAAGTACCTAAGGCAGTGCTTCTCAAACTTTGGTCCTTCAGGTGTTTTGGACCTTATTTCCCAGAAGCCCCAGCAAACATGGGCAGTAGTTAGGGATTTTTGGGACTTGAAGTCCAAACCTTTGAAGGACAAAAATTTGAGAAATTCTAAGAGATCATCTGTGTTATTATGAACCTGTTAAAATGTTCAGGAGACACCCTCCTGACACCTAGGAAGGCTTGCTGGAAAGGCATGTGGAAAAAGGGCTTTCTCCCACGCTGATCTGAGACTATGGGAAACTTATTTTCATGTTTATCTGCTTCAATGTTTTATTGTTTACTTTTTTTAACTTGACAATTTTAACAGTTTTATTGCTTATTTTGTTTTTTTGATCTAGGTTGCCCTGAGCACTATTTTTAGGGCAATGGTACAATACAAATGTAAATAAACCAAAAATAAATAAGGAAACAGGAATGTCAACAAGTTACTTATAGGTGCACTGTAAGTAAGCCTTAAGCGTGTTTTTGGCAGCTACCTGGACTGTGAATTCCAGAACAAAGTGGATTACTAAACCAAGGAGTTTGAGCAATTTCCAAAATACATTAACTGAGACCAGACCCATCTGATGTTCCTCTCTGTCTGAAGAAGGCTGAGCTGGCTCTGGCCACACATGCTTTTATTTAGGGATGGAAACTATGCACACCTCCAGGTATTCTTGAAGTGCAGCTTTCAGATTATCCACCGTCGGCTGTGCTAGGTAGGACTATCGGGAGTTGCAGTCCAACAGCATCTGCCCAATTCCTATCTCTAGCTTAGTGGCAACAAAATACAAGTACTGACTTGAAAATGCTGGTGCTTCACTTGGAACTAACTTGTGCAAGGAGGCAGGCTTTTTGGGGGGGGGCAGGGTTCACTTCAAGCAGCAAAATATCTTGATCTGCCCAGCAAAGGAGGGATGTCTTTCCTATGACCTACATTGGGATAGAAGAATAGTGTCTAGATCAAGGGAAGTAATAGTGCCACTCTGTTCTGCTTTGGTCAGGCCCCACCTGGAATATTGTGTCCAGTTCTGGGCACCACAATTCAAAAAGGATGTGGAGAAACTGGAGTGTGCCCAAATGAGGGCGACTAAAATAGTGAAGGGCCTGGAAACCATGCCCTATGAGGAACAATGTTTAGCCTGGAGAAGAGAAAGTTAAGAGATGATATGCTAGCCCTATTTAAATATGTGAAGGGATGTCATATTGAGAAGTGACCAAGCTTGTTTTCTGCTGCTCCAGAGAACAGGACTTGGAACAATGGATGAAAGCTACAGAAAAAGAGATTCCACCTAAACATTAGGAGGAACTTCCTGACAGTGAAGGCTGTTCAATAGTGGAACACAATCCCTCAGAGTGTGATGGAGTCTCCTTCTTTGGAAGTCTTTATTGGATGGCCATCTGTCAAAGGTGCTTTGATTGTGAGTTCCTGCATGGCAGAATGGGGTTAGACTGGATGGCCCTTGGAGTCTCTTCCAACTCTATGATCCTACTCACGAACCTATTTATGAAATAAATGCAATAAAATGAGTCATGTGTTTTAATACTGCATCCATCTTATTTTATTTTAATGTTCACTTCTGAATGTTTTAATTGTATTTTTTTAAAAATCATAAGCCGTGTTGAGTTCCAGATTTCTTGGGGGGAAGGAAAGTGAGATATAAATAAACATAATAATAATCTTGGAGGGCAAGGAAAATCTCCTTTAGTATTCTTCTTCGTTTTAAGGGGGGAAGGGTTTGTTTTAGGCTCATCAGGACCTATCTAAGGGACCGCCTCTCCCCGTATGAACCTTCCCGCACACTACGATTCTCTGGGAGGAATCTGTTACAGGCCAGGAAGACCAGGTTGGTGCAGACCTCCCAGAGGGCCTTTTTGGTGGTCACCCCCAAGCTTTGGAACAGCCTGCCGGATGAAATGCGTCTTATTCCATCTATTGACAGCTTTAAGAAAGCCTTGAAGAAACATTTCTTTTGACAGGCCTTCCCGGAAAATGCCTAACATTCCTGGCTCCAGACTTTCTGTTAGTTCCTAGTCTTCATCCTACCAAACAGCTCAGGGAGTTTTTAGCTTGACACTGTTGATTTTGTTTATTTGTGTTTGTTTTAACTTGTTCTGGTTTAATCCTTTTTTAAGGGGGGGGAGTTGGGAATGGGAATGGATATTTTAATGGTGATATTTTAACTTCTTTTGTACCCCACTTCAATTGCCCATTCAGAGGGGCAGGCTAGAAATAAACATCATCATCATCATCATCATCATCATCATCATCATCATTACAGTGCTGTGTAAATTTACAGCGCTATCTAAATAAAGCATAATAATAATAATAATAATAATAATAATTATTATTATTATTTCTGTGAACCAAAAGTGACCAGACTCTTTTGAAAAAGCCCCCATGAGCCTAAAACAGGCCTCCCCTCTCCCCACAGATATAGACCAACCATATTTCCTTGAGACAAAAATGGGACATTGGGATGGCAAAAACAGGACGAGGTGATGTAATATTCCATATTCATGGAAAAGTAAGACAAGAACAAAAGTTTTATTACATTAACATATTGAGGTAACAATTATTCTTTAGTGACAGAATTCATACAAAAGTTTAGGCAGACAAAGAGGGGAACTGTATTTCACTACGATGATACCATGAATATTTCTCCAATGAAGTAACCTTACGCAGTAAATTTCATTCTTTCAACACCTTATCATAAAACATCTCATACTCCATGACACAATTTTGTTTTAGTAGTTCCAAACGCTTCACTTTTTCTAGACTCTAAATTGTTTACAAGATTTTCAACAAGTGAAGCTGATGGCTGCTCAGTAGCTGAACTATCATCTTTCTCAACAAAACTAATGTATGTTTGGAACGTAGACCTTTGATCTCTTGCAAATGAGAACCACGATTTCAAACAGGGATCTTCAAACCATTTTTGTAATTTAACGAGGCATTTTTCTTGAGAACAGGACAAAACTGACATTTATATTAAAATAATGGGACAGTCTGGAAATGTGGGGAAAAATAATACTGTCCAGTTTAAAACAGTACATATGGCCAGCCTACCCAAAAGGGGCAAAATAGGCTGGACAAAGTGCTATGCAGCCTGCAGGGCATACTTTGCCAACTTTGGAATGGAACACATGGAAGAAACTTCCACGTTCCGTTGGGTGAGTGGGCGGTTGCATCTTCTCCCTTCCAAGCTCTGAAAAGAAACAGAAGGTGGTGTGGGAAAAAAAGAGAGAAAAGAATGGGTTTATGCTGTATGAGAATCACACCATATGTATTTTTCTTCTTCAACCACATTTTCTTTATCATGGGAACCCTGATGGTAGGCTGTGGGGTATGGATCTTGACTGAGAAAGCGCCCTTCACCTCATTTCTGCAGGCCTCCTCACCCACGGTCAAGGTGGGCATCTATGTCCTTATTGGAGTCGGGGGTATTATATTGCTGAAGGGGTTCCTGGGCTGTGCAGCCACTTTATTTGGCATCCAGTGTTTTTTGGGCCTGTATATCACCTGCCTGTTGCTCATCCTCGCAGCCCAGTTGGCAGCTGGGCTCTTTGTGTACTTTCAAGACATGACCCTCAGAACCAAAGTATCAGATACTTTCACACAGCTTCTTCAGACTTACAACCCGATGGACGAAGTGAATGAAAGCTTGGAAACCGCACTCGACTATGTCCAGTTCCAGTTCTCTTGCTGCGGCTGGACTGGACCAGAAAACTGGGGGGTCAACACAGCCCTTCAGGAGAGAAACTTGACCTACTACCCTTGCTCCTGTGACAATAACACCATGACGCATGAGGGCTTTTGCCCCCTGGAGAAGGCGGCAGCCTCTCGTAACGTCACGCTGAATGACTGGCCAGTTAAACAGCAGGGATGTGAGAGAGCTGTCCATACATGGATGGAGGAGAATTTTGACATTATTATTGGCATCTCCATAGGGTTGGTGCTTGCAGAGTTGTTGGGCATAGTCCTTGCTTTTTGCCTCTGCAAGAAGAGAAGCTGGAGACTCTAAAGATGGTGCATCCAACCCCATATGCACACTTCCCAAAACACAGACACGCCTGGTTTCAAAGCTACTTTAGAACAATCAGTATGACTGATTCCTTGGTCTTGGGACTGTGTTTATCACTGGCCATCTTTCCTGGAGTATCCAATGTTACTGTGCACGGATGGGACTGCTATACATTTCTGGAAGGATCAAAGGTTTGGGGCTTCCCCCCTGCTTTCTAATTCCTGTTAGGAAGGAATCCACTTCTTCTTCCTCCGTTTGCGTGGCACTGTTGGCCTTTGCCACCGGGACTATCTTAGACAGTCTCTTCCATATTTTGATCCACTTTGGATCTTCTGTGACAAAACTGGGAATGTTTCTCTACTATTATTGGTCTGTGCACACAATAAACCTTGCATTCTCTTTTATTGGGCAGAATCGTGGGAGCTTTGATCACCAAGCACTCTCTCTTTTTAAGCACACATGGCAAAGAAAAGAGCACCTTTTTTCCCATTCATCTGACAGGCTGGTGCCTTTCTTTGCTTCATGCCTCGCTCTACCACTGGGCAAAGTGCGGCAAATCTGCCTCAAGAAGTAGATTTGGAATGGTGCAGAAAGGCAGCAATTCCTTGGTTATCTCATCCATTATTCTCCGCAGATGGGGAAAGGTGTTTGTAGGAAAGGAAACTGAATGTGGCTCGACTCCAATTCGCACCAGCTCCAGCTACCACAGCTAACGGTCAAAGATGATAAGGAATCCAACATCATCTGGTAGGCCATAGGCTCCTCATGCACGCTGTGGGACTTTTCTGCCTCAGGAGCCAGACTATCTTGACTGATTTTGGGTACTATGCATCTTGACTTCATGTGTTTGTGTGGTCAGTTGCAGCTTTGATTCAGATATTAGTAAAATGGCTAATTTATCAGATTAAACACTCTTACTATGTTTCTATTATTTTTTAAAAAGGAAACGAAAGATTCCATTTCAATTACTCCACCTCTGGTAACCACCGAGGACAGGCCCTGATTTAATCTTCTAATTTAACCAGTTACTCTTCTGGATAACTTTGTATGTCAGGGGACAGCTTGGGAGAATCAACTGAATGTCTCTTAACTGAGAATGTGATATATAGCAGCAGTGGGAATACGCCATTTGATTGTCAACTTTTATAACAAGAGAGGACAAAGATAATGCTGTCGGTCACTCCAACCCTGTGTTCATTTCCTTCTTGAGTGGTGGCTTTGAAAGGTGACATGCAGCAATCAGCTATGTATAGGGTTATCTATCTCTTCTATTTTCCAGAACATTGGCTCTTTTTCAGAGCTAACATTCCCAACCTCCAATTTCCTGGACATGTCCTCTTTCAGAGCTAAAATTTCTGTCTGGGTGGATGTTTAAAATGTCTGGGTCTTCCTACAAGATCTGGGTTGGAGGAAGTGGGTGATCAGGTAGCAGAGCTCTAAGAAAAAGAGATTGAAGCCGCCACTGTGGTTGCTGGGACCATGATCTTCCTCCACCCTGAGAGAGATGCCCATTGGGGAGGGAAACAGTTGAGAGGAGAAAGGCGCTCCTTGCTGTTGCTGAAATGGTGCTCAGCTGTAAGGAAGGGTTGTCTTGTCTGTTGGACTGACCCAAATGAGGAGCGGCGACTCTTCACAGCTGCCAGGAGCTTATAGGGTATTTAATACAGGAGTTGTCATTGTTGTTGTTTACTGCCCTTGAGTTGAACCCAATTCATGGTAACCCTGTAAATGAGCCCCGCGCTGTCTTCAGCTTCTCTGCTCAGGTCCTGCAGATTCAGGCCTGTGATCTCCCTGATTGAGTTCATCCATCTTGTCTGTTGTCTTCCTTTCTTCTTAACTCTTAACCTTTCTCAGAATTATTGTCTTTTCTAGTGAGATGTGCCTCCTCATGATCCAAAAAGCTTCAATTTGATCATCTTGGCTTCTAGGGGTATTTCAGGCTTGATTTGTTCCAGGACAATCAGTTTGTCTTTTTGGCCATCCACAGTATCTTCAGGACTCTTCTCCAGCCCCAAATCTCAAATGAATTGATTTTATTGGCTTTCTTCACTATCTAGCTCTCACATCCATACACGATGGCATACAGTGGCTTGGACAATTCTAAGTGCTCAGTTGTATATCTTTGCTCTTTAGGATCTTTTCTAGCTCTTTCATGGCTGTCCTTCCCATTCCTCATCTTCTCCTTATCTCTTGACTGCAGTCTCCATTCTGTCCATGTCTGATTGATGGTATGGGAAATCTTTAACTACTTTGATTTCCTCATTGTCTTGGTTGAATTTATGCAAATCGTCCTTGGCCATTATTTTTGTTTTCTTTATGTCTGACAATTTGAAGTAGACAGTAAATGTGTCTTTTATTGCTTTTCAAAATGTGGTAACATTGGCTATGTAAACCGCTGCCTGCTGCCACAGAAGAATAGTGAACTTTCATTTAGAGCACAGCTGCTTTCCACAAAGGAAACCTACTCAGCGAGTGGATGAATGAAGAGAGTAACTAGGTAATGGCAGCATTTAGCAGCAGTATCACAAGCCTGGATGCCCAAAAGGGAGAAACGATGTAAACTAGAGATCCTCCATAGAATCCTAGAGTTGGAAGAGACCCCAAGGGTCACCCAGTCCAACTCCATTCTGCCAGGAAAACATTCACAACAGATGGCCATCCAGCCACTGTTTAAAAATCACCAAAGAAGATCTGACTCATATTTAGGATAAATATCAATTTCTTTAACTTTCATTAGTCATTAAAAATATGTCAATTCTAGAAGTGGACTTATGAACTTCTGAAAAAAAGGTACGACCTTTATCTGAGGGATATTAAAGTTCTCCAAACATCGCAAAGATTAATTTCATTTATCAAACCGAAGAAAACACTAGGAAGTTTCCCTTGTGTTTTCTTTATCTTCTTTTCAAAGGCTCTGTCTTTAGTAGGATCGATCACCCCGTTCCAGTCTCCTAGCAATGTAGCATAAGCATATTGAGGATAAATCCTAGGAACTGATATTAATGTATATGAAAAATCGATGTTGAAACTATGTTCTTTTTTGTGTAGGCTACTCTAGGGGAGGGGGAAGTTACTTGTACTAAAACTGTTAAGAGAGAACTTCATTTCAACTATATGGAATGAAACTCTCTGTAATTTGAAAAGTCTAAATTCGTGTAACTTTTTTAATTAGAAATTCAATAAAAAAAATTTAGAAACCCACCAAAGAAGGAGATTCTACCTCCAAGCAGCATGCTCTACTGCCAAACAGCTCTTCCCGTAAGGATGTTCTTCCTAATGTTAGGTGAAATTGCTTCTGTAGTTTGAGTCCATTGCTCCATATCTCTAGAGCAGCAGTAAACAATCTCGCTCCTTCTTCCATATGATTTTCTTTCAAATATTTAAACATGGCTATCTTGTCTCATCTTAATCTTTTCTTCTCCAGGCTAATCATACCCAGTTCCTTAAGATGCTCCTCACAGGACATAGATTTCAGAGCTTTCATTCAGAGACGATGAAGAGATGTTCTTCAACGCATCAGTTCACTGATCTCAAACCACATCAAAGCACTTACAAGGATGACTATTTATTTAAATACTTCTGTATTGCTTCCCAGGCCACAAGAGCTCCCAAGGCAATGACCAAATAAAAACCAATAAAAATCAATTAAAACAACACAAAGGTAAAAACATTTTAAAAATGCATAACAATACTCTTTAAAGACTCCTAAAAGCAGTCTAAAACAATCCTAAAATTCAGTTTTGAAATAGTTAAAACAGCAATTTCAAATGCTGAATGCCAAGCGCTGCTTTGGCTGCCTGCCGGAAGCTTAAAAGCAGTGGATTCAGCCTAGCTTACTTGGGTAGGGAATTCCACAGTCAAAGCGCTACCCAGAGAAAGACTTGTTATGAACACACACCATCTTAACTTCATGAGGCGTTGGGACACACAAATTTCTGGCAGGCTACACTGGAGGAAGTTGTATTTCAAATATCTTGCCTCCAACTTGTTTAGGGCTTTGTAGATCAACACCAGCACCTTGAATTGAGCTTGGAAGCAAATTGGAAGTCAGTGTAGTTCCTTCAGGACTGGTATTATATGGTCTCTAAAACTGTAAACCTGACACTAGTCTGGCTGCTGTATTTTACACTAGTTGCAGGTTTTGAACAACCCTTGTTCAAATTAACAAAGAAGGGAGGCGTTCTGCTCAAGCTCTAACATACACCAAGTATTGTTTCTGTCAAGCCTTTTGCCTCAAATGCAGGCCTGTCAGCTGTTTTTCTCCTATTCCTTAACATCTGGGCTTCTGTGCCAAAACAACAACCCACGCATTACAGCATACCACCTAGTAAGCAGAGACCAGGACTCTTTCCATTTGTAAACAAAGCCCTAGGTATGAAATGGTGCAGATTAGCTTCCATCCAATATTAAGGAAGGGATTTTTTTCTTGTGGGCCTTTGTTGTGTTCAAACTCATGGCAACCCTAAGGGGGACCTTTCATGGGGTTTTCTTTGCAAATTTCATCAGAGGGGATTCGTCATTGCCATCGTCTGAGGCTGAGAGAGCGCGACTTGCTCAAGGTCAACCAGTGTGTTTACATGGCTGTGCTGAGATTTGAACCCTGCTCTTGAGAGTCCTAGTCCAACACTCAAATCATTATGTCATGCTGGCTGCATTTTTAAATACTCTCTGGTTTAAAAGAACAATGTTTGACAGGGTGTATAGAAAAAGAAGACTGAAAAAGCAGGAAAACATCTCTGAACAGAAAGAACGTCACAGGGCCTGTGGCAGGCAAAGATTGTTTCACTATTTTTATGCTGCCCGAGCTTCTACTAAGGAAAGAGGAAAATAAGGAAGGATCCAAGGGGATGATATGATGCTGAAGAAAGGAAAAACAAAAATAACACAAGTCAAAAACATTCTGCAGCAATAATCCAGTTTGAGACCACTTTACCTGCCTTGGCTCAGTGCTAGGGAATTCTGGGAATTATAGTTCTGTGAGCTATTTTTCCTTTTCCATCCGAAAGCTTTGGTGCTACCATAAACTGCAATTGCCAGGATTCCCTAGCACTGAAGCAGGGCAGTTAAAGGGGTCTCAAATGAGATTATTTCTGCAGTGTGTTCTGGACCAGAGAGAAAAAAAATCTAGACTTGGAGTTGGGTAAAACTACTAGCCCTGCAAGGGGCCACTGTAATTCAAAGACAATAAATGGTCTGCCTTCAAGTTTTTCAGCCATTACCTGCTAGTTTCTCCCTCTTCTTTTCAGTTGTTTCGTTTCCCTCTTGAATCTCTGGTCCAGCTAGATCCCCAGAATTCTCTTCAGTGTCCAAACTCTTGCTTCCTTCCCATGAGGCCTCACCTGGTTCCCCATCATCATCATTCTTCCACATGTCAGCTGCTGAAAACAACAAAAAAGAAGTGTATGTGTGTTTATAGGAATAAGAGAAAGAGCCTCAGTACAAATCTCCTCATAGGTTGCAACTGCACTGTAGAAATAATCCAATTTGACCCGACTTTATCTGCCATGGCTCACTGCTATGGCATTCTGGGGATTGTAGTTTTGTGAAACATTTAGCTTTCTCTGTCAGAGAGCTCTGGTGCCACAACAAATTACAATTCCCAGAATTCCATAGCATGCCATAGTGTAGCTCTTGTAGGTCTTACTGCCCTCACCTCCCATCCTTTAGCCACAAGCCATTTACTACTAACCCTGCTCCTCTTTGAAAACACTATTTTTTGAGAGATATATCAATGAACTCTTAATACATATAAATGCCTCTGAGCATGTACAAAGCATCGTCGCTTCACCAGTAAGTAATGGCAGCCTCTCCCTCAACGGTCCGAAGAGAAAAGCAAGGCAGATGGCAGAGATCCAACCCATCATACCTATTTCTCTTTTCAGAAATAAAGTGCAGCACACTCTGCTTTTGTCACGATCATTCTCTCTAAGTGCATCTACACTGTAGAAATAATGCAGCTCAACACCACTTTAAGTGCTGTAGCTTCCTCCTATGAAATCCATGCATGTATACAAGGTCTACCTTCTCTGCCAAAGAATGCTGGTGCCTCACAAAACTACTAATCCCAGGATTTTGTAGGATGGAGCCGCAATAGTTAAACTGCATTTTTTTTTCCAATGGAGATGCTCTCTCTCTCACACAAACACACCATTTCTACACACTTTGCAGTAACCTGCAGCTGACCATACCTCCCCTCATTTATCATTGAATGAAGCAAATTCTGTCACATATTTATGGGCCAGCATCACCAGCAGAAATTGTGTGTGTTTTTCGGCTGTTTTCTTGCCTCCAAACAAGGCCACCAGGCCCCTCTAATGGAGGACAGGGCCTGCCAGAATGCACTTTGTCCAATGTAGAGTTCCCAGAGTGAAAACTACAGAGCATGCCTATACCTTTAATAGTTATATGGAGTAAGGAATTTCAGTTATTTTCTGTGATTTGTAGTTTGCTGAGGTGCCCAGCTTGCTCTGTGAGAGAACCCTGGTGCCTCACCAAACTACAAATCCCAGGATTCTGTAGGATAGAGTCGTGGCAGTTAAAATGGAGTCAAACTGCTTTAATACTGCAGTGCGAATACATCCAAGTATTTCAGTAAGAACTCAGTTCATACTTTTAAAAGACAACGCACAAAACTGCTTATCTCCAACCAACTTTTGAAGCCAATATCAAATAAACCATATGCTTTGCTCTTCTGGGGCCTTTTCTTATACGGATGTTTTCTGAACCTTTCTGCCCATGAGGTAAAAATCTGAGCTGATTTTGGGAACTGTAGTTTTGTGAGACATGTAGCCTTCTTTGTCAGAGAGCTCTGGTGTGACAATAAATTACAATTCCCAGGATTCCCTAGCACTGACCCAGGGCATATCAAGAAGTCTCAAACTTGATTATTTCCGCAGTGTGTTCTGGACCAGAATTAATATTTTTAAAATCAGTCAGTGAGTCAGTTCCAAAAATGTCAGTTCCAAATCCTGTGCCTTATTGCCTTCTCAAAAAGAAAATCAATATGATCATTTTTCAAGAGGGGGGGGGACACCCTAAAACAAATAAAAATGTTTTTCTGTAGAAATAAATGGGTGAGCCAGCATAGCATAGTGTGGTGGTTCCCAAACTGTGCCCTTTAAGAGATTTTGGACTTCAGTTCCCAGAAGCCTCAGCCATGTTGGCCAATAGTCTGGGATTCTGGGAACTGAAGTCCAAAATCCCTTAAAGGGAACAGTTTGGGGACAGTGGTTTGAGCATTGGACTATGGACTTTATCACACAGGGAAAATTGCGGGTTTAAACTGTCATTATCCTGTGAAAATTTTCACATGACGTTCCAATTAAAGAGGACTTATCCTGGGAATAACCAGGTAATAACCAGCAACAAATCATTCACGGGGAAATCCCGTGAATGATTTGTTGCTGGTTATTATCTGGTTATTCCCAGGATAAGTCCTCTGTAATCATGATGTGTGGGAAAATCTTCCCGCAAATCCCCAACTTTCCCAGGATAATGACAGTTTAAAGCTCCAATTTCCCCCCATGTGATAAAGTCTTATGACTCTGGGGACCAGGGTTTGATTCCCAGCTCGGCCATGAAACCCACTGGCTGACCATGGCCAAGTCACACTCTCTCAGCCTCAGGGATTGGTAATGGCAAAGCCGCTCCGAAGAAACTTGCCAAAAATAGAAAATCATGACAGGTTCATCTTAAGGTCACTATATGGGTCACTATATGTTAGGAACAACTTGAGCACAAAACAACAGCAATACATAAATAAATGCAGTACAGGTTCGTAAATAAATATAAAAATATAAGTACAGTAGGCTTAGATTATGCTATGCTATATACTTGTTCTCTTAACAAAGCCACAATACTTCTTGCTTCTTCTTCCTGCATGCCCCACATATCCAAAAACAGATACTCACTTTCAACAACCTCAATCACAGAAGAAATGTCTTCTGGGGATAAGACTTCCTCTGACACAGGTCCTTCTGTCTGAATGTTCTCTGTCTGATTCTCTATCACATTGTCATCTTCTGCTGCAAAGAACAGAAAAAGAAATGAATTATGAAAGGGGGAAACCATCTCACATCCAGAAAGCAGGAAACCACCTAAGTAGCTCTGGGACAAAGACTGACATTTTTTATTTATGTTTAAGGATTTCCAAACTCAAAGGGTTTTCCTATTAAACTGTAATCCCAAATCAAGGTGCAGGCATCGATCCAGAAAGTATCTTCAGTTTTCTATTTGACACCTAGCAATATGTGAACTGACCAAAAAGAGGAAGGAAGGAAGAAAGAAACTTATTTTTAAGAAAGTGATACCAGCCAGGACTGTTCTTCTAAGTTTTGCCTCTCACAGACTACTAGAAGATTATAAAAGCAAACTTCCAAATGTCAGCATTTATTTATTTATATCTTATCTCACTCCCTATATGGGACCCAAGAGCCTTATAGTATGACTCCAAAAAAAAAAAAAAAAAAAAAAAAAAAAAAAAAAAAGACAGCTATAGTAAGATAAACTACAGAGGTTTATTTTTTAAAGCAAACTAGCAATCAAATTAGAAATACAAATTTTGAACAATGTCTAAAAATGTTTAAAACCTAACAGTGAAGATAAAAATATAGCACACCCCCTTAAAAGACTCCTTTGCAATGGTCAGTTAACAGTCAAAATCCTGTCTGAACAAAAAAGTCTTTGCCTGGTGGTAAAAAGAGGGAATTTTGTCATCTAGGAGAAGCCACCAAGAAGGCCCCTTCCCGCTTTGGGAGAAAGCCAGGATATAAATCCCATAAATAATTAAATAAATAAGATAAAAAATGTCTCCACCAAATGTGCCCATGACCATGGTGAGACTGAGGGCTGGTCTCCATGTTTAAAATATTCCAGTCAAATAGAATGTGTTCTGGGCACACACAATTTGCAGGAGTTTGGGTTTTTTTATGGGGGCTTCCCCCCAAAATCCTTAAACTCTGTGTGAAAAGGCTTTGAGGTTTTTGCCAAAATATTTTCTGAAATGTACATTATCACATTGTGGCCATCTGTCCACTTTGGGTGCAGCTGCACATTTTCAGAAAGGGAGGGTGAATAGATGCAAACCAACATGAATTTGCACAGGAAAGTGAAGACTGATAACAGTCACTGAGAATGGGCAAAAATGCACACCAATTCTGCATAGTACATTCGCATGTAGACTAGCCATGAGAGAAAGCCCTCCACCAAGAATCTCAAACTTGAGTAGAAGGAGAAGTGAGAAAGCAGAAAGTAAATCTGTCATAAGAACAGCATTCTGCAACAGTGGCACAAAAAAGACCTACCCATTGGGTTGGTCATTCTGCCCTCAGTTTTGATGACTCCCTTAATCTGTGGGGAATGCTGAATGTTTAAGGACATCTCCTTGGACCTGGAGATATTGAGCACCACCTCTGTCAATGGCTGCTGCATCTAGAAAAATGAAAATGGGACAAAGGGACAAAGAAGAGAGTGCAAGAGAATTACTAACTGTTGTGCAATTCATAAGTCACGATCTGTGTACAGTTTTTAATACATTTTAATATTGTTAACATCCAATGTTTTAAATGTTTAAATGTTGTAATATGTCTTTTGTTCATGCTTTTGTATTGTTTTTAACTTGTACAGTGGACCCTTGTTATCTGCTGGGATTTGCTTCCAGGATCCCCCATGGATAACCAAATCCATGGATGCTCAAGTCCCATTAAATACACAGTAATGTCCCTTATATAAAATGGCAAAATCAAGATTTAGTTTTTGAACTTGTATATTTGTAAAATATTAAGCCACAGATGCTTGAATCCATGGATAAAAAACATCTGTGGATACAGAGGACTAACTGTACTGATTTAAATTTGTTGTTAGCTGCCTCGAGTCCCTATATCAAGAGAAAGGTGGCATATAAATAAATAAAAGAATAAAAATAATTAAAAACAATTCTATCAACCACATAAGATATGTTATGACAGCTATCATAGCACATCTCAGTCTTCCCCTCTCAACCATTCCTCCTTGGACTTTGTTTCCAGACATTTTATCATCTTGGTCTCCCTCCTCTGAACAGCTTGTCTTCTCTCCCTTCAGCATTTACTGACAGATGACATTCTTAAGTCCCAGATGTTCTTGGACCATTTAGTCACTCAGCTTCAGCACCCTAAAACTACCAAGAAGAAATGCTCTCACCTTCTCCCTTTGCTGACTCTTCAAAAAATCCTCTGCCAGGGCTATAGCCTGGTCACAATTTGCCGGCCCTCCTTCCTTGACATATTCTTGCATCTCCTGGGGCAGGATGGCCAGGAACTGTTCCAATATCACTAGCTCCAGCATTTGAAACTTGGAGTGCCTTCCAGGCTTCAGCCACCGGCGGCAAAGGTCTCTGAGATGACTGCAGACAGTGCGGGGAGCCTCACCCTCTTGGTAGCAGAAATCCCGAAAATGCTGGCGCTCTACATCTGAGTTGATCATGGGTTCCTCTGGGGCATATTGCCTTGTCTTTTCCCTGCATTCTCTCCAGGGCCTGCTCTGGAGAAGAGCTGGACCCTTGCCTGTTGCAGTTGGGCCCTGCTCCTGTGCAACAGCAAGATCTTTAAAGTTAAAGAGAAAAATGACAAGAATCAAAAAGGATACAGAGAACTTGAGGAGTAAGAAGCACTGTTTCTCCATAATAACAAAAAACTTTATTTTGGGTTCCCCCCCCATAACAACAACAACAACAACTTGTATTTCTTACCCACCTTTCCCCAAGGTTTGAGGCAAGGAACAACAACAAATCAACATACAACATATAACACACAACCTCAGTTAAAAATACACATCAGTTCAAAACACACCTTAATTTAAAAGAACAAATAAAACCACATTAAAACAATCCATAGTTTAAAATTCACAATTTAAATCATCTAGCTAGGCCTGTCAGAGAAGATTAGTCTTTAATACTGCTTTAAATTTTGGGGAGCATATTCAGCTGTCAAATTATGTAACAATGTCCTGGCCTTCTGGCTCAATAATAAACTAAATTCATTCTCTTACCAGATATCTGTGACCATGTGGAGTTAATTTGCTTAGGTTACCTGGACTTGTTGGGAGAGAGTAGGAATGTTCTAGACCAACAACATCACTTCCAAGAGAAGGGTCATCTGTGTCACTGTCTTTGGTTTTC
This sequence comes from Urosaurus nigricauda, assembly GCA_034509955.1. Lineage (NCBI taxonomy): Eukaryota > Metazoa > Chordata > Lepidosauria > Squamata > Phrynosomatidae > Urosaurus > Urosaurus nigricauda. The sequence continues at coordinate 321,228,152 of JAOEGL010000002.1, read as the reverse complement.
AATGGATGGTTTGGAGGTGGCTCTGGTGGCTTATGTCGGAGAAGGGAGCGTCTCTTTTTACCTCCCTGCAAGAGAAATTAAATTCAAGACACACGTGGTGACCAAACATGACACAATCAGGAACAAAGAAAATATTCCACTTTTAAAAACAGAATGTTTTCTCTGAAGGAAGTATGTGGAACCAAAACAGATACAGGTTGAGTCTCCCTTATTTGAAATGCTTGGGATTTTGGGAGCTTTTCAGATTTTGGAATATTTGCATATACATAATGAAATAACTTGGAGATGGGACCCATGTCTAAACATGACATTAGAAGAGATTCTGTTGTGTACTTACACTGGCATAATTATTCCAGTGCAGACAGCAGCATGGTGGCAGAATGGCAAGTGTTGCCATCATTGTTTTCACTGGCTTTCAGCAACTTATTTCCTATATCTGGCTTTTTTGGGGGACAGGCAGATTTTTGCAGGTGAGGTGTTTTGGCAGACTGTCACGGACAATAACATGACCCACGGCGTAGGTGACCATCCAGGCCAGCTGTCTAAAGCACTTTGCTCCTGAGGATCCCTCCAGAAGCCAGGTATCAGGAAATAGGTGACTTAGAGCCAACAGCCTTCTTCTCCCAATAATGAGATAGTGGTTTCCCCTTAATACTGTTGTGGCTGCTTACAACCACTATTGTAACAGACTATTACACTAGCAGACCCCATCAAGAAAATTCTGTCCTAAAGTTAGTTACATTGCAAAAGAAGTAATGGTATCCCTTGTTCAATTACAATCACAATGTCATTTAGTTACATATTTCTTATTAAGGGAACAATGTACAGAGGGTCCTCAGTATGGGATTTGGTTCCAGGACCACCACCACCACCCCAAGGGTGCCAAAATTTATGGATACTCAAATCCCATTATATACAATGACATAGTATATGTCCCATATATAAAATTGAAAAATCAAGGTTTGCTTTTTGGAATTTAAAAAATATATATTTTCAAGTCCTAGAATCCATGGACCTGTGGATACAGAGGACTGACTGTAATTACAAGAAAAGGATTATTGGTACTCGGTTACTTCCAAGTTATGATTTATATATGCAAAGGTACCATCCATAAGTATGGTTGACCCATGTTATTGTGTGGTCTGAACAAGATGCTTTCTATTAAGTATGCATATCAGTATGCGAAGGATCTTGTAGCACCTTTGAGACTAACTGGGCAAAAAAGTCGTAGCATAAGCTTTTATAGACTAGGTCTGCATCAGAGGAAGTAGACCTAGGATGTATCTACACTGTAGAAATAATGTCGTTTGACACTACTTTAACTACCATGGCTCTATGCTACAGAATCAAGGGATTTGAGGTTTTGTGAGTTATTGGCACTCCTTGTCAGAGAAGGCTAAATGCCTTGTAACTACAAATCCCAGGATTCCAACAAAGTGGAGGAACAGCACTGAAAGTGGTGTCAAACAGCATTATTTTTACAATGTAGATGCACCCCAGTCTACGAAAGCTGATGCTACAATTTTTTTCACATTTATTCTCAAAACTGCTACAAGATCTCTTGCCAGGAAGGACTGGTGATGGCAATAATTACCTTCTTCAGCCGTTCAGCTATATTAAACACTGTGGGAATCGCTTCAGGCTTCAAGTATCGCCTGCCAGAAGCCACATTTTCAAGGTAATCTGTCTCACAGAAATGTTCAGAGCAGATGACATGGTGTCGCGTTGGGGTGAAGTTCTTGCGTCGAATATTCCAAACCCACTTTTTTAGCACATCCTTTTTCCCAAGTGGAAACCTATAATTTTTAATAAAAAGTTACAAATGAAATTTACATTCCACATAGACAGTGTTAAATTCCATATCTAGCACTTTCCCAAGAATCAACCCATAATTAACATAATTTACAGCCCTATATAAATAAAGGTTAATAATGATAATAGTAATAATAATGGCAATTGCAAAACAAAATATGTGGATGGGGGTTAGTTGTGTAGAGGCTAGGACTCTGGGAGACCAGGGTTCAAATTCCTGCTTGGCAAAGGAAACTCACTGGGTGACCACAAACTAATAGCAGTGCTTCTCTCAGCCTCAGTGGATGGGAATGGCAAATCCTCTCTGAACAAACCTTGCACATGGTCACCTTAGGCTCACCATAAATTGGAAACCATTTGAAAACAAGTAACAACAATTTGCATTGGGGGGCATCTAAAATCCATTAGGTTTACAAAAGATCTGCTCTTTGTGGAGACAGAAATTGATAGTACTGGTCAACATTTTGCTCCTGCTTCTATGTGTCCCATCCTATGTCTCTCCCCTTTGTCCTACTCTGAGGAGTAAAAAGAGGGGAACAGAACAAGACAGTCTAAGTTCAAGATACCTGCCTTCAAATAACAACAAAGTATGCAATCCAGCATTGCTAAGGTGCAGTTTTTACCCAAAGGAGATGAGGCTGGCAAGAATCTGTCTAGCTAGTACCACTACAGACTTGTATGGGGAGGGCTGTCATAATTTAAATGCTCCTTTGTGGATATGTAAAATAATGCAGACCAAATATAGTTCTATTGATTCTTTGGAAGCTGTAAGAATTAAGTCTCCACGTCCTCTGAACTGCATCGGCACACAAGCTCAAATCAAACTGCCTTTATTTTGGGGTTGACTGCTTACATTTTGAGGTTCTGAGCAGGGTACTCAAAACTAAGCTGTGATGCTGCAGCAAAATTAACTACAGTGGGCCCCGTATCCATTGGGGTTTTGTTCCAGGACTTGTCAGGGATACAAAAATTCATGGATGTTCAAATCTCATTAATTGCAACAGCATAGCGAAATGGCGTCCCTTATATAAAATGGCAAAATGTCCTACATTCATCTATTTTCTCCACCTGCAGGCTAGTTTCCAAGGCCAAACTGGTCTTGCCATCTCATTTCCATACCCAATGGCTTTGGCTTTTTCACTGGAATTGCCACTTCATTTCCATATCCTAAGGATTTTGAATCTGAATTGACATTCCCACATAACAGTGACATATGCATGTCTGTTCCTGGCTTCCACTCGACCAAAAGCATCTGAGGAAGTAGACTGAAGTCTACGAAAGCTCATGCTGCCAACTTCCTTCTTTCAGTTAATCTCAAAGGTGCCACAAGCTCTCTCTACATACTGGCAACATCAAGGTTTGGTTTTTGGAATTTATTTATTTTTATAAATATTTTCAAGCTGTGGATACTTGAATCTGTGGATTAAAAAAATCCACGGCTATGGAGGGCTGACTGTAATATTTTGGCCTGCATTAATAGAACCATACTTTCCAAGTCAAGAAAAGTAACAGGAATGTATTTTTGGCAAGGAGCAGCATCCAGCTGGACTGAAGTGAAGCCAAAAAGACTTGACAAAGGCTCTTGCTCACCCAGCTCTACTTCTTTGGAGCTTTGGTTAGAAATGTGAAATCAAGCATCTTACCTATGGAATGAGATATTGTTGCCGAGGGTGAATTTGTTGTTGCAGTTTATTGCGCAGCACGATTTGACCATGATTGTCTGTGTGTGGATTCCATCCAAGAACTGTAAAGGGGACAAACAACAATGAGTGTACAATACAAAATTAGACATATTCATAAATTGGGCTGCATTTGCACTGCAGAAATAAACCAGTTTAGAGCCACTTTAATTGTTATGGCTCTATGTTCTGGGAAGTGTATTTGTTGCAGCACCACACAACTGAGCCGTGGCAGTTACAGTGGTGTCAAACTGGTTTATTTCTACAGTACAGATGCAACCTTAGACAAATTGGCAGCCCTTTTAAATTAAACAACTAAGATCTTGTTTTTGCAAAGATCTGATGCAATAAAATGTTACAGCATGGAGTTTCTTACTGAAGATCCTATCCTCATCATTATATCCTGCTTCTACTTCTGTGATCAGTCAACTAATTAATTGAAATTAATTAATTAATAATTATTGAATTCACACCTTGTCTTTATCTCAGAATGGGATCATGGGTAAACATGATTAAGACAAAATCTTATTTTGCAAAAGTAGGAGGGGAAAGACACAAATAACAGTGGTTCATTTTAGAATGATGATCCCTGTAATTTGGAAGATTTTCCTGCTAGGAACAATGCTGCAGCTAAACGTGTTTCCTTTCCAATCGACTCCTTGGTCTCCCTGCTGAATTCTGGTTAAAAATTTGGGTTTAAGACAATCAATAATCAATAACAGTACACAAAAAAACCAGCAAGGCAATGTGGGTATGTGTTGTTGCTGTTGTGTGCCTTTAAGTCATTTCCAACTTATGGTGACCCTAAGGCAAAACCTCTCTGGATAAATCTTGCCAAGAAAACCCCACGATCGTTTGGCCTTAGGGTTGCCATAAACTGGAAATGACTTGAAGGCACACAACAACAACAACAACAACAACAACAACAGGATGTTGTTGTGGCACCTTTGAGACTAGTGGAAAGAAATAAGCAGGTTGCATGAGCTTTTGTAGACTCAAGTCTACTTTTATAACACGGTTATGCCTTTGACCTCAGACGGTTTATTATTATTGTTGTTGTTGTTGTTGTTGTTATTGTGCTTTATTTACACAGCGCTGTAAATTTACACAGCGCTGTACATAGAATCAATTAAAACAGATAAAATAAACCTGCCTAATGGTGTACATTCTACAAAAATAATTAAGTATATACATATTAGCACATGTTAACATTCAATAATATAAGGCAGACAACAAATTAAAATAACATTCAATAGCATTACTATTATTATTATTATCATCTTATATCCCATCTATAGGGACTCAAGTTAAAAACTTGGATTACAAAAGTTAAAAAGGGAAATATCAGTATTATTAAAAACACGATTTAAAACAGTTAAAAACACTTTAAAAATATGGAAATCCTCTTGAATGACTTTGGGGACTGGGTGACATGCTCTCAGCCTCAAACCGGAACAAATCTTGCCAAGAAAACCACATGTTAAGTTCGCCTTTTTGTTGCCGTGCACCGTCAAGCCGTTCCCAACTTACGGCGAACCTATCATTGGATTTTCTTGGCAAGATTTTTTCAAAGGAGGTTGCCCTGAGAAGGCTGAGAGAGTGTGACTTGCCCAAGGTCACCCAGTGGGTTTCACGGCTGAGCTACGAATCGAACCTTGGTCTCCAGAGTCGTAGTCCAACGCACAAACCACTACACCGCCACGATGGCAAGTCACACTCTCTCAACCTCAGGGGAAAGCAATGGCAAACCTCTGGACCAATCTTGCCAAGGAAACCCCATGATAGCTTCGCCTTTGGGTTGGCATAAGTCGGAAATGACCTTAAGGTTCACAAAAACAACAAAATACATAAAACATCTAGTTGGCCATATAGCAAATCGAATAACATCCAAACAATGATACCTTTATTGGACCAAACAAAATGCACAATTACATTTTGCAAGCTTGGGCAATTATGTGTGCATTTTGGCCGGTCCAATAAAGGCATCACTGTTTGGATGTTAACAAAATACATAGTTCATACCTACACATATATCCCAACACAAACACACACACATCACACTATGCACTAGCAATTCAACCTCTCTGTTCCCTATTGCCAACCAAACCATCTCCAAGCTCTAACCTGCATAGCTACAAAGGCTGGGTTGAAAGTTGGCAATCTTACATCTATTCCCAACACAAACATAGACACACACACACACATCCTTGGAGTGAAATGCACTAGTAAATTAACCTGTATTCCTCTTTGTTCCCAATTGCCAACCAAACCATCACCTCCAAGCTCCAACCTGCATAGCTACAGGGTCTGGGTTAAAAATTGGCAACCTTAAAAGATCTAAAGGGTCTTTCATGACATTAGAGGTGTTGTTTTACTCCCCAAATGCTACCCCATACCATATATATATATATATATATATATATATTTCCCAGACACACACACACAACACAATCACATTTTCCTTACATTGGGTTGCATTCATCAGCAATGCAATGCAATGCAATGCAACTTCCTCCTTTTTGGCCAAGAAAACAGGAAGGGTGCATCCTCTATTGCTTTCCCCCTATACCCAAAAACCAAGGAGAGGAGAAATTAGAAAATAAATCCTCCAAAATTAAAATTAAAATTGCACCCTTTCCTCCAAATATTCCTACCTCTGTTTTAAGCACCCCCTTTTAACCCATTTGTTAGGTGCCTGCTGCAAAATATAATCCTGTTTGCATACTGGATTGCACAGACTTGCTGGGTTGCAAATATATTTTCTTTTCTAAAACAACTCAGTGTTTTGTTTTTAAAAAAAGCTGAGAATGCAACTGAATAAGAATCTTGCAGGTCTGAAAACGTTGCAAAGGAGTTTGTGGAATGGCTGGTAAGTTGGTTCTCTTGATTTTTCTGTCTTTTGGAAAAAAGAAGGGCTCTTCTTCTGGATTCAGTACTGGATCTTGAATTAATTTGTTTTATTGTGGACTAAAATTATTTCCCACACTCCTCCTTAGCTGCCTGATTTTTCTGGGAGGAAAAAAAAAGTTAAAAGTTCAAATTAATTTAAATTGAATTTAAAATAAATGTATTTTAAAAAATAACCTCATTTAACTTTATAAACTAGCTTTTAGTTAAACTCAAAATAATATAAAATACATTTATATTGATTTAAGTTTGTTTTAAATGTTTTAAAAATAAATTTAAAATCGTTTGCATTTATTTTTAAATTAATGTAAAGTAAATTTAAATAAATTTATTTTTTTTAAATTTGAAATCATTTAAATTTATTTGAATGCACTTGAAACAAACTTAAATTCATTTACATGTATTTTTAAATTCATTTAAAACAAACCTAAAGCCATTTATATTTATTTTAATGCATTCAAAACAAAATTAAAATCAATTTTTAAAATTTATTTTAAATGAATTTCAAATAAATTTAACATCATTTACATTTATTCTAAACAAATTTAAAACAAAATTAAAATAATTTATATTTATTTCAATTTTATATATATATATATATATAAAATGTTTTATATATATATATATATATATATAATTTTATACATGTAAATCATTATATTTTATTCATATTATTTATTATTAATTTTTATTATATATCTTATATATATAATTTTATATATAATTATATATATATATAATTTTATACATGTAAATTTTATTATATTATTATTTATTATTAAATTTTTATTATTATATATTATATATATATAATTTTTATGTACAATACCTATTACATATATATATTTTATATATGTAATTTTTATTGTATTATTAAAGTTATTTATTATTAAATTTTTATTATATATATATGTGTGTGTGTGTGTATATAATTTTATATATAATTATACATACATATATATAATTTTATACATGTAAATTTTATATTATTATTATTTATTAAATTTTTATTATTATATATATTATATTATGTATATAATTTTATATATAATTATACACATATATATAATTCTATACATGTAAATTTTTATTATATTATTATCAATATTATTTATTATTAAAATTTTATTATTATATATTATATATTATATTATGTATATAATTTTATATATAATTATACATATTATATATATATAATTTTATACATGTAAATTTTTATTATATTATCAGTATTATTTATTATTAAATTATTATTATTATATATTATATATTATATGTATATAATTTTATATATAATTATACATATTATATATATATATATAATTTTATACATGTAAATTTTTATTATATTATTATTATTATTAATATTATTTATTATTACATTTTTATTTTTATTATATATTATATACACCTATTGAAAGATAGATAGAATGGTATCTTCCATAGGTGCTCCCCCCTTTTCCCAAAAATGGTACCTTCTGAGTCCTGCCTCCCTATGTTTCCCTGCCTGCCTGAAATGGAAGATACCATTTCCCTGCCTCATTTTGGGGGGGACAGACCAGGACTGAACCATTTTTACCCCGTGCCTGTCTTAATAGTTTAAACTAAAAATGAGCTCGTTGGTTTATTCACATTATTATGACTATCGCTGTTATTTTTATTACGTCTAAAAGAGCCTGGGAGCCGTGAGAAAGCGGTTTAATGTGGGGCGGGCCCCTTTTTGGCCACAAAATGGCGCCCGGGGGTGAACTGTGTGTAGTATATCCTTCGTGACAGGAAAACGGGGGTCTTTGGGCGCCTTTGGCTGGGAAGAGGAAACAGGGCCCAGAATAACGCGGGGTTCTGAGAGGGGTGAGTCGGTCTGTAACGTGTGTATATTTGTGGGTGGGTGGCACTGTAGACTTATGGAAAAGGTTAGAGCAGGAGCCCTTTCTTTGGGAGCCATTTTGTTCTCTAGTCCTTTTGCTCCTAAGTCTAGGCTCAGCAGGGAAGGAGAACATAGATTTTTCTCCGGTTATTCCATGATAAGGATAATAATGATAATAATAATACAGATAGGCCCTTTTGACATAGAAAACCTGCTGAGAAGGAGGAGGAGGAGGAGGATAGAAGGGCTTCTGCATAATTATCCCCATTATGGCCAATATTTATTTTAGCACTACTGCTATTATTTTATTACTGTTACTACTATATTATTATTATTTTACTATTATTATTTTATTATTGCTATTTTTATTTTATTGCTATTGTTTTGTTATTTTTATTTTACTATTATTATTTTATTGCTATTATTTTATTATTATTTTATTACTATTGTTATTTTATTACTACTACTACTATTATACTATAATTTTATTACTTTTATTTTACTATTATTTGATTACTATTATTTTGTTGTTACTATTATTATTTTCTTGCTATTGTTTTATTATTTTTATTTTACTATTATTATTTTTATTATTTTATTACTGTTATTTTATCATTATTATTATTATTATCTTATTACTATTGTTATTTTGTTACTACTACTATTATTATACTATAATTTTATTACTTTTATTTTACTATTATTTGATTACTATTATTTTGTTGTTACTATTATTATTTTCTTGCTATTGTTTTATTATTTTTATTTTACTATTATTTTTATTATTATTTTATTACTATTATTTTATTATTACTATTGTTATTTTATTACTATTATTATTTTATTACTACTATTATTATACTATAATTTTATTGCTTTTATTTTATTATTATTATTTTATTACTACTATTATTTTACTATTATTATATTATTATTTTACTATTATTATTATTATTTTATTACTATTATTATTTTATTACTATTATTATTTTACTATTATTATTATTTTATTACTATTATTATTTTACTATTATTATTATTATTATTATTTTATTACTATTATTATTTTATTACTATAATTACTATACTATTATTTTATTATTATTTCAGTATTATTATTTTATTATTATTTTACTATTGTTATTATATTATAATATTATTATTATATTATACTACTACTATTGTTATTCTGTTATCTATATCCTGCTCCCCCCTCCCCCCAAAAAAACTAGGACTCAAAGCAGCTTACAGTTTAAGAGAGCATTGCAATTTAATATACAAGTGAACATTAAAATAGAATTATTATTAGTATTAGTAGTAGTATTGTTATATTTATTTATAGTCTCCTTTCCTCCCCAAAAACTGGGACTCAAAGCAGTTTACAGTATAAAAGAGCAATACATTTTTAAAAAACATACAAAAGTGAACATTAAAACAGAATTATTATTAATATTACCGGTAGTAGTAGTGTTACATTTATTTATAGCCTGCTTTCCCCCCCAAAAAACACACAAACTTTGTTTCGTGCCCAAAATTATTTTAAAAAAAATACTGTGTACAAAATTACTTTCCACCTATAAGGGGTATACAAAACATCACATCTCACAAAACCACAGTTCCCTGTAGCATTGAGCCATGGTGGTTAAAGTAGTGTAAAACTGGATTATTTGTGCAGTGCGGATGCAGCCTAGGTGTTACTGCTTTACTCACCCGTATGGATAATTTTGGATTTTGGAATACTTTGCATTTTGGAATTGCAGATAAGGGAGACTCAGCATGTAAATGGAAATAAATAAGTTTTCTTTTGCTGTCTGTAGGGCAGCCTATGGCTTACTCCAGCCCTGCGATGTAGCCTTCAATGTTTTCCAGTGGGATAACCCTGTTTGGGTCTCTTTCAGCACAATACATCAAGAAAACTTGTCAGTCTGCTGGATGTCATTAGGTTCAGTTGTTTCTACTGTCAACAAACATCAAGCATTGATACTTCTGTTGAAGCTGAGAGCACATGCGCACGGGAGAAATAGTGCCGCTTGACACCACTTTAATTGCCATGGCTCCATCCTAAGGAATCCTGGGATTTGTAGTATGGTGAGGCACCAGCCCTCTTTGGAAGAGAAGAGAAAAGACTTTGGGAGACTACAAATCCCAGGACTCCATACCATAGGATGGAACTATACAGTATTTTAAGTGGTGTCAAACGGCATTGTTTTTACAGTGTAGATGCTCCCTGAGTGTAACACACAACCCTGCAGTGTGGTGAATATTACAGGTTGAGATTAAAGTTTTACAACAAGTACAAGATCTGTTTACATTTTGGGAAAGAGTGAAAAAGTAACACAGCGGCCTTACGGTGTAGCCCAGTGATTATTTATATTTATAATCTATTTGTTTATTTGCCACCCTGCAGCAAGAGATCTCAGGGCAGCTTACGATTTCATTGAAACAGGTTGAACAGTCTAAAAACAGTAAGGTAGTTTAAGGAAACTACAATCATATTCAGAAATAGAATGACTTAAAACAGAATTTTAAAAAAAATAAAAGTTTTAAAAACTATACATAACACGTCTTTGGGTTGAATGAATGAAGCCCGAAGGCTTTGGTGAGCAGCCGGGTTTTATCACATCCTTGTTGTTATAAAAAGGAAATTCAGTCTGGAGATGGCAAGCTGTGCAATTTGAAATGTTCACCTTTTCAGTGTTGAGGGGTAGGGGTTTTCCCCCCCTTGCAATCAAAATACATCCACACCTTCTTGCCTTGTTGTTGTTGTTGTCATTGTGTACTGTCAGGTGACATCTGACTTATGTGATCCTAAGGTAAATCTATCACAGGGTTTGTTGGCAAGATTTGTTGCCTTTGCCTTCCTCTGAGGCTGACAGTGTATGTGTATGTGTGTGTGTATAGTGTATATAATGATTTATTTATATCCTGCCAAATCACTGGGAGTCCGGGTGGGTTACAGCAATAAATATACAAATTAAAATACAATCAAATTTACAATAACCTGTCTCTCACCCACCCCCCATCCCTGTACTAAAACAGACAATATTCATAAACAATATAAAACATTAAAATGCAAATAGTTAAAATTGGGGGAAATTTTGGAGGATGGAGAGAAACCGAATTAACAGTCATACATATATTCATCATATTCAGGGAGGGGAAGGTAACTGAAGTTAGCCTGAAATTTGTAGGCTGAAATAGATTTCCCCCAGAGGACTTTAAAGTGTGGGACGGACAGTACGGAAGAAGGTGTTCCCTTAAGTAATCTGGACCCAGGCCATGAAGAGCTTTAAAGGTAATCACCCAGAAACTAATCGGCAACCAGTGGAGGGACTTCAAAACTGGTGTTATATGATCATTACGAGAAGTACCCGTGATCAGTTTGGCTGCCGTATTTTGTACCAGTTGGAGTTTCCAAACTTGGCACGAGGGTAGCTCCATGCAGAGCATGTTACAGAAGTCCAATCGAGACTTCTGTATGTACTACAGAAGCCCATGTACTACTGTTTCATGATCTCCAGGCTCCAGGAAGGGGCACAGCTGGCATATCAGCTGAAGCTGATAACAGGTGCCCCTGACTGCCGCATCCAGCTGAGCTGTCAGCTGAAGCGACGAGTCAAGGAGTGCTCCCAAACTGCAGACAGACCATGACCCCATCCAGAACTGGCTGGCATAACTCCATTCCCAGGCACCTCTGTCTTACCTGGATTCAGGTCAAGTCGGTTTTCCCTCATCCAGTCCATTACCGCCCCAAGACAGGCATTCAGAAGAGAGATGCCATGCTTAGAAACCACATCAGTCTGAGACATAGAGAAATATATTTGGGTGCCATCAGCACACTGATAACATCCCACCCCATGTCTCCGGCTGATCTCCCCCAGCGGCTTCATGTAAATGTTAAACAGCATGGGAGACAGGATGGTGCCCTGAGCGATGCCAAATTTTAGCTCTCTTTTAGAAAAGGAACTGCCTCCCAGTGCCACCATCTGGAATCTGCCCAAGAGGTAGGAACGGAACCACTGTAGAACGGTGCCTCCGATACCCAACTTTCTCAAGCGTTCCAGAAGATAGCATGATAGATGGTATCAAAGGCCGCTGAGAGGTCCAAGAGCACCAACAGTGTTTCTTGCTCAAGGCCATTCAGCAAGTGCCCATGGCTGAGCGTTGATTCCATCCCTGGTCTCCAGAGTCACAGTCCAGCACTGAAACCACTGAACAACACCTGCTCACCTTGTTGTTGTGTGCCTTCAAGACATTTCTCAATCATAGGGCTTCCCCTTGACAAGCTTTGTTCAGAGGGACTTTGCTTTTGGATGAGAGAATGTGACTTGCCCAAAGTCACCCAGTTGGTTGCCATGGCTGAACACGGATTCAAATCCTGGTCTCCAGAGTTGTAGTCCCAACACGCTGCCACGCTGCCTGCCCTACCCCCAGGAATATCCTGTGTAGCTGTGGTTGCAAAAGCAGGAAAATAATTAATGGTACCCTTCCTAGCATTTCTGCTCCAATGTAAAATAAAAATTGGATGCACACAAGAATTTCTTCCTTATTTTAAAAAAAATACAATTTGAGCTTTTGGGTTGTTACTTTAAAATGCTGCAATAGAAGCACAAATATTTCCAGTCAATTCAGAAGCTAAGCCAATGTTTGTTGTTCTAATGTTTTTTATGTCTGTGGCTTGACTTTCTTGTTTTCATTAACACAGAGAGAGACCATTTTATCTTTTTCTCCCTTTTCTACAGTCTCCTCATTTATTTCTGTTCTTTTAGGAGCGGGAAGACACCAAAGTCAGTCCCCTGAATTAAAATAAGACTTATGTTAGAAAATTCTCATGGTGAAAAATGGTAAGCTTAGTTCGGCAGCAGTAGCAGCGAGCATGTACTCTGCAGGTATATAGTAAAGGGCTACATCTGAGTCCTTTACTATATCTAGTAAATTTACTAAATCAATCTATTAGATCTAGTAAATAAACAGGATGCATAGGTCAATAAAAAGAAACATATTACATCTAGAAAAATAACTTATTAATAGACAAAACCTACTTTGGTAGAAGGGTCCCTACAGCTGACCCCCAAGAGTGTAAGTATGAAGAAAAAAATATTTTTAGAAGACAGAACCTTGCAAATAGTCCATTCTGGTTGAAGAAGGAGGGATGAAGAAACATAGAATTATAGAGTGGGAAGAGGCCCCAAGGGCCATCCAGTCCAACCCCATTCTGCCATGCAGGAACTCCCAATCAAAGCATCCCCGACAGATGGCCATCCAGCCTCTGCTTAAAGACCTCTAAGGACAGAGACGCCACTACACTCCAAGGGAGTGTGTTCCACTGTCAAACAGCCCTTACTGTCAGGAAGTTCCTCCTAATGTTGAAGTGGAATCTCTTTTCCTGCAGTTTGCATCCATTGTTCCGCATTCTAGTCTCTGGTGCAGCAAAAAACAAGCTTGCTCCCTCCTCAATGTGACATCCCTTCAAATGTTTAAACAGGGCTATCATATCACTTCTTAACTGTCTCTTTTCCAGGCTAAACATCCCCAGCTCCCTTACATCTTTCTTCATAAGCCATGGTTTCCAGACCCTTCACTATCTTAGTTGCTCTCCTATGTTCCTTGATGATTCTATGATACAGACACTATACTTCTATTGTTGCAGCCTAAAATTTTGTTGTTCTTTTTATCTGCTGCATCGCACTGTTGACTTATGTTCAACTTGTGGTCTACTTGGACTTCTAGATCCCTTTCACATGTCATGGTGAAAAACAGTAAGCTTAGTTCGGTAGCAGTAGCAGCGAGCATGTATTCCACAGGTATACACAGAGCTACAAGCATTGATGCCAATACTCCAGCAACTCACCTCAGAGTAAGCCTATGAAACGTTAGACCAATGCTGCATCTACACTTCAGAATTAATGCAATTTGACACTGCTTTACCTGTCATGGCACCATCCTCTGGAACCCTAGGATTTGCAGTTTGTTGTGGCCCCAGAGGTCTCTGACTAAATATCTCACAAAACTACAAAAGACCTAGAAAATGCTCAACCTTCTGGAAACTGATTCCTCAACACTGTGGTGAATTTCTTTGCCATTACTGCATATAATGAGAGGGAGGATGGAGTAATACAGAACATACAAGGGTTAGTTAAGAAATGACTAAATAATTGGAGTATGAAGGTCTATAGCTTTGCAACCTATGCTTTCCTTTGTTGTGCTTTGAATACTTCTACAGTCTTTTTCTGAATATTTTTTGTGGTTAAGGTATCTTTGTAATTTTTGGGTAATTACCTAATTGTGTTGTGTTTGGCTTGTATGCACAGTCCAAAAGGCCCGTGCTCCCCACCGGCCTTGCATTATCCTTTCTGGATGACGCTGGTCCTTAGATCTCATCAGGATCTGGCTGACCAGATGTGAATCCAGTGGATCTGGTCCAATCTTGGTCGAAAGAGGCTTTAACCCAGGCTAAAAAGATTGCTTGCTGCAGACTTTCTAGAAAACTCCCTTGCAACTGGCAGGAGACCGGACATCTCCACGCACAGCCTTGCCATTGCGTCTGGTGAGAAGATCCACGGTGCAATCTGTGACATTGTATGAGGGCATCTGGGCACATAGGTGGAGTCAGGTGCCCCATTTCCTCCCTTACGGGCAGCAGCAGAGGTCTTCTCAACAGATGCAATGGTGAGGCAGGTATGGGGCATTCATGGTGTAGTGGCAGGCGGGTATGAACACCCACATATCACCACGCCAGCTCAGGAACTGACCCAGAGCAGGATAGCACAGGTTTGGGCTGTGCTTTCCTGACCATCTGGTTAGGGCCATAGACATTGTTGGTTAACCTGGTGTCTTTATGAGGGAAGATATGGTAGTACAGTTGTCCCCTGATATTCACAGCTTTGGGATTCGTGGATCCGATTATTCACGAGTCCCTAGCTATGTGTGTGTGCACGTCTCCTTCTCCGTCCCTCTCCGTCTTTTCCCGTGAGTGAGGGAAAAGCTGAGGATGGAGGAAACAGCCGGAGGGTGCACACACATACTAGGGACTCAGCAATAATTGAGCTTCCTGAAGCCTTGGAAGAGAAGGAGGAAGCCACGAGTGCGCCTTCCTTCCTTCCTTCCTTCCTTCCTTCCACCTAGGCTTCAGAGTTGTCCCCAGACCTCTCTGAATCCTTGGGAAGGAAGAAGCTGCAAGCCCATCTAGCACCTCAGAAAGCTTGCTAGAGCTGTTGGAGGCTTTGAAAGGGAGACATGTACTCGTACTAGCCCCCCCTCCGCATTATTCATAATTTTTTAAATTTCACAGGGATCTTTTGCCCCTAACTGCCGCAAATATCGTTTACATAGTTCATTTGAGATATGGTGCTGGAGAAGAATGTTGAGGATACTGTGGACAGCTAAAAAAGCTAAAATGGGTCCTAGCACACATCAAACATGAAATCTCCCTGGAAGGCAAGATGATTAAGTTGAGGCTGTCATACTTTGGCCATATCATGGATCATTAGAAAAAACAATAATGCTAGGAAAGGTAGAATGTAGTATAAAGAGAGGAAGACCACATGCTAGATGGATGGACTCTATTAAGAAGGTCAACGGGTATGAATTTTCAGGACCTATATCTCTTTCACAGGGTCACCATGAGCTGGGATCTACTTGAAGGCAGTTGACAACAATAAATGGTATTAACTTGATGAAATTTTTAAAAATTGAGCCTCCTTGTTCAGAGGCAGTAAATCCCTCAGTAGGCTGGAGACAACTACGTACAGGGAAATGTGCCATTGGCCTCAAATCTTGTTTGTGCCCTTCCCAATTGTAAGCCACTGGGTGAGTGTGGGCAGGGGCACAGAATTAGAAATGCCATTGTGTGACAGTGCCTTCTTTGTTTTCTCTTTTCTCACAGGGAGTGTCTCCTCATTCTTTTCCTTTGAAGATCAAGTCCACGAGATCTATTTTCCTGAAGAGGTGTCTGTGAAGTAAATACATGAACTGTCAAAGGTGTAGAGAAGTGTTGGCCAGTAGGCTCACGTAAATCATTCTGACTTAGAGGTATATTATATTTGACCGAAGTACCACGTTGGAGGTACAGTGTGTTTAACCCCAAAATCAAGGTGCTGCCCATAAGGCCAGTGGGCACAATAAAAGATCTTCTTTCTCATTTGTCAGTCTGGCTTCACCTTTTTCACTTATATCCTTTAAATGCATCAAAGAAATTGGACTTGAACAGAGAAATAATAACACAAATGTTATTTTGGACGTTGATGGCTCCAACTCCAAGATAAAACTAGAATAAACATGGCAAATTCTTGCTCAGTGGCCAACTGCCAAAACCGCCGTTGGCACGGCACGCACGTAACCTTTCACAGGTAGGTTGTTCGGGCCTTTTCTGTTAAGTTTTTGGGTGACCTTTCTGACATTGTCTATATTTATACATTTCACTAATCTTTGCGTTTTGTTAGTCGTGGTTTGTTAGCTTAACTGTGAATTGTCTTACAAGTAACCCACCAAACCATAGTTTGTTTCCCCTAAGTGGTCTTTTTTTCCCCTACACCCCTTTTGTAAGCTTCTTTTTCAAAATGATCAAGCTGAGAAAGGAAGTGAGACAAGACACCATTCTGAGTTCAGTGGCAGTGAAAATTGTGGCTCAAACAAACCAGCATTTCTAAGCAAAGATATGTTTTTTAATCACAGTTTGTGGCTGGCTAATAAACAATACTCTGTTTGCAAGGGCACTTCAGACAAGGCAGAAATCAGTGAAGTAAAGCCTGACTTATCCTTCCTCTAAACACATTTTTCAATAAGTATGAAACTGGTAGCCTTTGGAGTGAAATTAATAACTTCCTGTTTCCCCCAAGTCTTCCTTTTCCTGCTTTGCTTGTGGACTTCCTTGAAACGCTAATCTGGCAGCTGCCACACTGCAGCATTAATGCGGTTTGAAAATACTTTAACTGCCATAGGTCCATGCTTTGGAATATTGAGATTTGTAGTTTAGTGTGGCACCAGAGCTCTCTGCCAGCGAAGACTAATTATCTCACAAAACTATACACTCCAGAATTCCAAAGCATTGAGCCATGGCAGTTAAAGTGGTGTCCAATTCCATCCATTCTGCAGTGTAGCACAGCTCTGGTTTAGAGTGGTGGACTAGATTAATCCTTTATCTGATCTAGTGAGCCTGGTAAGTCCTAAGTGAAAGTTTTATACCAATAAAGAAAATCAAATTTCCTAGCTGTGAGGTTTCTTTTTCTTTCTTTCTTTTTTTCTGCAACAAAATACAGGTTTCCTCTTACAAAGGAAAGACAATTAAAAAAATGGCTTGCAAATATAGGACGTCAGAATTTTTCTCCATCGTACACCGATGTTGTTTGCTCTGAGCATTTCAAAAAGACTGATTTTTGGGCAAATGTGGCATCTGGGAGAAGAATCCTAAAGCCTGGAGCAGTCCCAACTGTATTTAGGATACCTGGTCGGCTAAAAAAGGTAAACACTGTTAAGCTAAGTTTTATATAGGAATGTGCCAAAACTTATTTGGTTATAATGTCCAACCTGGGTAGGGAATCCATTCTGCAGTAAGTCTCCCTCCACTGGGAAGCAGAAAATGGTGCTTTTTGGAAAATGAAAATTTTTGTTGTTAAAATAGCGCAGGGCACTCCTGCAACATATGTAGAAGGATGAATAAGTAAAGTAGAGCCAATCCCCAGCTTTGGTAGGGCTTTTGCAATGGGAGAAGGTCAGGGCCACTCTGGGACTAGGATATTCCAGTCTGCCCCATACTGTGCAGACAGGACCTAGGAGCCTTTTCCACCATTGGCACCCTGGTTGCTCCCAACATTTGGGTAGCAAATGGAGGTGGCAGGAACCTTGGCAAAAGCCACCATGATGGCCATAGTGAAATCTTCCACAATTTTTGAGCAGGTTGCATGGCAGCCTCCTCCCTCCCAGATTTTTCTTACACTGTCGTTGTGAACCACCCTTGAGTCAATCCCAACTCATGAATGTGAGTGAGAGTGAATGAGACTCCAAGACTACTTATCCTCCACTGCTCTGCTTAGGTCTTGTAAATTCATACCTGTCAACTCCTCAATAGAGTCTATCCATTTAGCATGTGGTATTCCTTTCTTTCTGTTTCCCTCCACCTTTCCCAACATTATTGTCTTTTCCAGTGAGTTGTGCTTTTGCACATTGTGGCCGAAGTACAACAGATTTAATCATCTTGGTTTCTAGGGAGATTTCCAGCTACACTGACTTACAGTAAATTACTTATAATGTAAATGTGGGTCTCATTATCTTTTTATAATATCAATGTAAGGAGACTGTGGGTTTTTTTAAAACATTCTTCCACAGGGTGTCAAAAGGGTGAGTGCTAGGAAGAGACTGACCCTCATCCGGCGTAAGGCACCAGTTCCCAAACCAAGCCCTCCATCAGAACCTGGTGACAGTGAAGTTCAAGCGTCATTCTCCAAGAGTGAGATTGTGAAACTGGAACATTCCTACTCTGCTCCAGCAAGCCCAGGTAGAGCCAGCAAGCTGACTTCATAAGGCTCATAGATGAGAAGTGCTAGATGTATCAAAGGGAGCGAGAGAATGGATCAAAGCTCTTGGCAGTGTGCTGTGATTTGGTGGCTTTCTCAGGCTAAACCAAAGTTCCTCTAAATGAATTTAATAAACACTTTCCCCTTCCTCTTTTGCAGTCAAATTTTAGATGTGACAGTTGCAGCAAGCCAGTGGTTCTCATATGGTGGGGTGGGACCCCATGTGGGCGCAAGCATGAGACTTGGAGTCCCTGATCCTTCCTCTTGCTCCTCTTCCCAAACCTTTTTATGTGTAAAATTTACACATGCGTCAAATGTTGATTTTACTTAAATGAAACTGTTCTAATCTGAACAAGGTTCTTTCCTAACAAAATGTTAAAATATGAATATGCAGGGATGTGTGAATGAAAATATGTACGCTAAATAAACAAAATATTTTTATTTATATACTATGGCAAGTGAGAGAGCACGGCATCTACATGTAGATGTAAAGGAGGATCCCAAGGGTAAAAGTCTTGAGAACTGCTGCTGTGAGCTGTTAGTAGTCATTCCATAATTTTATGAATGTACTTTACAGGTGACATCATTACTTGTAATGTGTTATTTCTAAGCTCTGTAAAATACTGATCAAGAAACCGAGTTGTTCTAAGTAGAACTGTGGATGAGAGATTGAACCAGTGGGAATGAAGGAATTAGCACCTCCAAGATCATTCTGTGCTGAGTTGGTAATCTCAAACGATTTGAAGCACAAATTGAATCTTCCTTATTTGGAATTCAGAAATCTGAAATATTCTAAAAACCAAACCTTTTTATTCATAGGTGGCTGACATAGTGACACTTTTGCTTTGTAATTATTCAGTGCGCATAAGTGTTGTTTCATGCATCATTCTCATTACTAAATCATTCTGATTATTAAAAAATATGTATAATTTTATCTTCAGCCTATTTGTATAAGGTGTTTATGAAACATTAATGCATTTCATGACATTTTAGACTTCATTCCCATCTCCAAGATATCTCTTTATGTACTTATATGCATATACAGATATTCCATTATCTAAAAAAATCCCAAACACCTATGGTTCCAAGCGCTTTGGATAAAGAAGACTCAACCTGTAGTATGCTTCTTGGCAACTGGATATTAAATACTGTATTATCTACTGCCGAGCTGAATGGCCGCCAATCCAGAAAATATTTTCCCCTGCAAGTAGAAAAGTAACATGGCAAGATAAAGAGTAAAGAACATCAAAAGAGCCCTTCTAGATCAAACAATGTTCCAGTCACTTTTCCACAACTTTTTTTCTGCAGTATATCCAACCAGATATTCTTAAGGAAGTTTCCTGTTACGAAAGGAGCACAAATATAGCATCTCTCTTCTATTATTGCTTCTTGACAAGCAGTACTCAGTGGCACAGTGTCCCTGGGTCCTGGAGGTTTTATCACATTTTATCACTGTTTTTGATCCTCAAGGCTCCTAGGAGTCAAATTGTATTATTTTTTGCCCCCAAATGCTTTCTAGTGGGCATGGGGGCATTTTTGCCATGTTTTGGGTCCCCCTTGGGACAGTAGTTCCCAAACATTGGTCTTCCAGGTGTTTTGGACTTCAGCTCGCAGATGTCCTGACTATTCACCAAGTTGGCTGGGGTTTCTGAGAGTTGAAGTCCAAAGCAACTGAGGCCCAAAAGTTGATAATCAACACCCTGGGATACTTTAAGCCCAGGAAAGGCCTTCTGAAAAACTGGAAGTAAACAGGAAGTGACTTCCTGTTTACCTAAAATGATTAAAAGGGGCCACAAACATCGTAAAAATATCCCCCACAACCCTTCGGAGACATTGGAAACATTTGGGAGCAAAAACAATTGTTTTTGCAGTGGTGTGGGGTGTAGCTCTCCCACCATCTCCTAGGAGGGGCAGTGTATCCCTCTATCCTTCCACAATTTCCTACCTACCCCAATTTGACTGAAAGGCAAGTGAACATTTGACAAAATAAATAATTCTTGACATTTTCTCCCCTCAGCCTCCTCTGCTTTAGATCTTCGGGTAGCATCTAGACGAGACCAAGGCACAGGAGACTTTGAAGCACGAAAAAGCCTTCGTCTTCTCCAGGCTAGGACCAAGAAAGAATGCATGGAAAAAGCAACCCAAAATATCCCAGAAGAGCAGGCCATCAACCTCGATGTACAGCGCTTGCATTTCCGGGGCTTCCGCTACCATGAAGCTGAGGGGCCCCGTAAGGTGTGCAGCCAGCTCTGGGATCTTTGCCACCAGTGGCTAAAGCCGGGAAGGCACACTAAGTTGCAGATGCTGGAGCTGGTGATCCTGGAGCAGTTTGTGGCCATCCTGCCTGAGGAGATGCAAGAACACGTCAAGGAAGAGGGGCCAGCAAATTGTGACCAGGCTGTAGCCCTGGCAGAGGATTTCCTGAAGAGTCAACAAAGAGAGAAGGTGAAAGCATTTCTTCTTGGTAGTTTCAAGGTGCTGAAACTGAATGGTCCAAGAACTTGTCTGGGACTTAAGAATGGCATGTGTCACTAAATACTGAAAACTATGGTAGTTATCACACTAGGGGGCAAACGGGATCCAAACAAGAGTCAATCCAGAGAAAACCAGTAAATGTCATGAGATAAACATGAGGCATTTCCTGGTTTTCTCTGGATTGACTCTTGTTTGGATCCTGTTTGCCCCCTAGTGTGATAACAGAAAACCAGCAAACTGCTCTGAAGCAGTAGCCCTGGAAGGTTTCCTAGCGAGTCAGCAAAAAGAAGAGGTGGGAAGCATTGTCCTTTGGGCTTATGCAAGGATACCCTAATCTTATTTACTGAACCTTGATAATCAAGATTTATTTAATTCCTTATCCAATTTGAAGCATTGTTTCCTAAGGTGTTTTAATGTTGAACTTCCCTAGAACTAGAGAGTACCCCTCTTTTAGTGCTGAATTAGGGGAAACATCTTCACAGCAAGAGCAGTTGTACCGTGGAAACCATTTTCTGGCCAAGTGTTGGGCTTCCCTTGCAGGATATTTTTCCAGGCCAGAAGCTGAACAACCCCTCCTGAGAAAGTTCTTATTCTGATTAAAATAATTGCACTCCCTAAAGTTATTTGAGCGGGAGGTGTGGGGAAAAAATAATGAAATTAAAATAAAATGTCAGCATCAAATGTCTGTCCTGTCTTAAGGTATTTTGGGGCAAAAGAGACAGAGGGTAAGGGGTGGCTTAACGCTGCCTCTTTGAGAACCATATTGGGACCGCGACAACCACACACCATTGCCCCAATCTGCCGTTTTTCCAGCCCCAAAAAGAAGCTGCAAAATGCCAGTCCTTTTGGGGGGCAGAAAAAAGGTGCCCTTGCCACTGGCCCCACGACTCTTTCATGTTTCTTCAGCACAGCATGTGTAAATGCTGCGCTGCAGAAACGTAGTGATGTCGCTATTTAACTGGTCAGGTGGGCAGCATGATGCCACTTTTGGGGATGGAGTCGGGGCATACTGCATGTGATCACCACTCCACGTCAACACCAGCCCTTTTAACCATAGAATCATAGTGTTGGAAGAAACCATAAGGGCCACCCAATCCAACCCCCTGCCATGCAGGAAATCACAATCAAAGCACCCCCAACAGATGACCACCCATTTGTTTTGGCCGATTTCATGGTTTGTACAACTCCTGTATCTATATGAGACCAGGAATGGCTGTTTAGCAAGAATTCTTTGAGGTCTAATCCCAGAATATTTTTCCCATCACCTACTGTCAACATGGATTGAATTCCAACCTTCTCTTGCAAATCATAATAACAGTTTAGTTAGTGAATGTCACACTCAGGACACACCCCTGTAACCTTTTCATATAGATTACAGTTGGACTTGAGTATAGCTGGGATTGTACAGAGTTGTTGGAAATAATTCATCCATGAATATTCATCCCATCTCTCTCATTTCAGGAGGTGGCAGCTGATATCTCCAAGACAAAAAAACCTCCCTTGGACACAAGCCTTGTCATGAAGGAGGATGAAAATGTTCCTGAGCTAGGTATGATTTTTTTTTTTTTGTACTTCTGCTACAAGATGCCAGGCAGATTGTATGAAAAAAATAATATTCAAAGTGTTTGTTATGACTTTTAAAGCCGTACACAGCTTTTTTCCAGACTATCTGAAATATATATTCCCTTGTATGAGCCTGCCTGAATTTTAAAATATTCTGGAGAGGGTTTTTTTCCTGAATCCCACTACCATCACAGGCACATTTGGTGAAGATGTCCTTATTGAAGGCTGTTCCACAATTGTGGAATTCACTCTTACACAGGTTTGGCTGGTTCAAACCAAGTTGATTTCAACCAAATGACTTTTTAAAAAACACTCCTATTTTTTAAAAAAATAATAATTCATAGAATTTTTTTTTGTCCAGCTGATATTACTGTTTCCTAACCTTCTCACTGGAACAACAATAAATGTTTAAATTTTTAAAATTTAATATTAACAATTTATTGGTAGCTGTTCATTTTCAGACCAGTATCGGTATCAGTTCCTTATTTTCAGTCCCCTTATTTTATAATGCAAGAAATGTTATTCAGTAATAAATCCTTTCACCAAAACAACTTGCTTTAAAAGAACACTTTTTTTAAAAAAAAATTATTTTGAACTGCATTTTGCTGTTGAATTTTCTGATTTAGTCCTACCTTGGGGTAGTCCTATACTTCTGTACGGACCAGTGTGATGTAGTGGTTTGAACATTGGACTATGACTCTGAAGATCAGGGTTTGATTCCCAGCTCGAGCATAAAACCCACGGAGTGACCTTCGATAAGTCACACTCCCCTCTGAAGAAACTTGGCAAGAAAACCATAGATTAATTTGCCTTAGGATTGCCATAAGTTGAAAATGACTTGGAGTCACACAACAACAACAAATACTCTTATATATATAGGCTCTAACCTTGTCAGTATAACTCCCGAAGTTGTATTGAAAGATGTAAATCATGTCCAAACCTAATAACTTTGGATCGTTATGTTAAAAAGCATTAACATGGTTGATTAAGATTTCTATATTTCACGGTATTAATATATTAGGCAAGAATCAAATGTATTCATTAAAATATTAATGCAAAAACAAACAAACTCTGGTTTAAACAAAACAAAACACCAAACCCAAGGGTTTTGGAATTATTTTTCAACAAACCTATATATTTTACTGGCCTTCTCTTGTTCTCTTTCAACCAGTAGTCAAAGATCTTTTTATTTAGGCAGCCATTTGGCTCTTAACTGATGGGTTATATGCGGTGTGCTGTCATTATTATTATTATTATTATTATGAGTTACAGTAGATGTGTTTTGAACAGGTTTTAACTTGTGCTGTTAATAGAATTGTTTTATTTCTTTAACACTTCTGTACTAATAATTCCTTAGCTGTACTGTATTCTAATTTCTTGTAAGCCACCTTGGGTCCTGTGCTAAGAGAAAGGCGGGGTACAAATAAAAGAAAATAACATTTATAAAATAGTTTTTCTCACATCTGGCTGAACATTTTTTCACAGCTCAGCTCAGAAATAGTTTCCTAACATGCACATATATTCATTCGTTCATGGCTTCTTAGTCGTTTTCTTTTCTTTGGGGAGAGGGGTAACGTCCTTTCAGGGGTCTCACGGTGGTTTTCCTCTTGGTCTTCCAGAAAATGAGCCGGCAGAAGAGACCCAAGTGGAGAGCAATGAAATTGAAGGCTTTATTATTGTGTCAGAAGAAGGATTGGCTCAGGAAAATGTCTCTTCTGTGACCGAGTTTGCTGAAAGTGGGTACCCATTTTGGAGGGGTAAAGGAGCATAGTGGTGTGACTTTGCTATGAGACAACATAGTGTAGTGGTTAGAGCAGGATGAGCACCATGCGACTTTCCAGAGGTATATTAATGATGTGTCGTTGTTGGACTGTGACTCTGGAGACCAAGGTTCGAATCCCGCCTCGGCCATGTAAACCCATTGGGCAAGTCACACTCTCTCAGCCTCAGAGAATGGCAATGGCAACCCTCCCCCCTCTGAAGAAACATGCCAAAAAAAAAACCCATGATAGGTTTGCCTTAGGGTCTCCGTAAGTCAGAAACGACTTGAAGGCACACGACAACCACAAAATAGTTGAATCGCAAGTCCCAGGAGCAGAGCCTTATGGTAAAGAGTGCAGGATATAAACCAGATAAACAAACAAACAAACAAACAAACATTGGACTGGCCACATGATTACAGTGTTGAATGAAAATCTGAAGAGACACGAGTTCAAGACCCCACTTAAGGGGGCAGTCCCTTTCTGTTAGCCTAGTTTTACCTCACAGCATCGTTGCAACGATAATAAAAATTGTTTTGGAGGGAAACTGCTGCTTTGAGCACTGTGGAGAAAGGACAAGATTTTTTTAAAAAATGTAACAAAAGCACTTTTTAAAAAGTGGCTGGCTGACAGAGGGAGAGAGAAATTTAGGGTTAAAAAAGTGAAACGGTTTCCACGTAGGCTAAACATGACACTTTCCATCTGTGTAAGAGTGTTGGTCTGTTGCTTCGATGCCTGAAAATAAGCCTGAGCAATGGAGCTTCGTTTGGAGTATTACACCCTTAAACTGCATCTGCAGTAGAATTAATCCAGTTTGAGACCACTTCAACTGCCATGGCTCACTGCTATGGAATTCTGGGAATGGTGAGCTCTTTAGCCTTCTCTGCCAGAGAGCTCTGTGGCCACAACGAACTACAAATCCCAGGTTTCCATAGCATTGAGCATGGTGGTTGAAGCAGTATCAAACTGGATTACTTCTGCAGTATGGATGCAGTCTTCATTAAGTAGTTTGATGTTCTCAAGGCACGGTAGACTTGCACACTTAATATTTGCATAGACCAGTAGAGGGTTGTTGAGTATTGGTTTTTGTTGTGGCTTTAAAGAAGAAAACAGCCGTTAACAAAAAATTGGTGTGTCAATGTATAGCTTTGGAGTCGATGTTCCTAATATTGGTAGGTCAATAATATTGCCAGGTCTTAATGCTGCTGGGTTGGGCCTTTTTTGTTACAAAAGAGACGAAGCCAACATTTACCTCAAGGAAAGAAAGAGAAAGGGAGGGGAGATCTCAACATTGTCCTCCTCAGAGCAATGCGTCGGTGTTTTCTTCAAAGTGAGCACAGGCTGCAGCCGCACTGCAAAAACAATCCAGTTTGACACCGCTTTAACCACCATGGCTCTATGCGATGGAATTCTGGGAATTGTAATTTTGTGGGGCATTTAGCCTTCTCTGTTAGAGAGCTCTGGGGCCACAACAAACTACCATTCCCAGAATTCCATACCATTGAGCCATGGCAGTTAAAGTGGTGTCAAAACTGGATTATTTCTTCAGTGCAGGTGCAACCACAGGGATAAGAGACAGCTTGAGTTACTCCTTGTGGGTCACATGAGCTATCCTTGAGTTGTATTCCATTTCCACCATAATTTGCAAATCAATTCTTTCCAAATCAGACAAATGTGATTGTCTGGATTTTTTTCTCTCATTTTGTCTCTCCTAGTTGAGGTCTACCTATTATGTCAATTACAGTCCCATCTCATCTTTTTAACTGGGAGAACCTGCACAATTGTTGCCTGACTAAATACTTTTTTTGCCCCACTGTATCTGTGCGAGTCTGGATTGGTACGCAAAGGGATATCGGGGCCCTCTTGAGATCAACAGAGAAATAAGCTAGTAACAACTGATGAAATAGCCTTAGTCTACAAAGATTTATGTTACAAACTTCTTTCTCAGTCTCAAAAGTTCTACGAGGGTGTATCATAAAGTTTTAATTATCCCCCTTAAAAAAATTTGACAGAAAGTTTATTTTGATTTGTAGTTGTTAACTTATCTCTATGTAGTCACCATCCAGATTTACACATTTTCCTCAGCGTATCTTGACCCTCCAAATACCTGATATTGTAGAAGCCTGCAGATTGCGCCTGATGAGGATTTTACACTTTAGTCACTTCTGGCAGAGCCAGTCACAAAAATTAAGGACACAATGAGTTGATTTTCTCAGGAACATGCACTTAGGGACCAATGATGACACTGACAAAATATCATCAATATGACATAATAACTTCCTTGTGATAATTATTACTTTACGATTCCCCCTCGTAAGGCGCAATCTGCAGACTTCTACAATATCAGGTATTCGGAGGGTCAAGATACGTTGGGAAAAAATATATAAATCTAGATAGTAACTACATAGAGATAAGTTAACAACTACAAATCAAAACAAACTTTCTGTCAATTTTTTAAAAAGGTGATCCTTAAAACTTTGGATACCCCCTCCTACAATATCTCTTTGCATATTATTAGATTCTGTTTTCAATTGTACACCTTTTCACATGATTATTATATTATTTAATAGCTTGTACACCTTTGACAGGGATGTCTGTTTTAACCTTTTGAACAGTTCTATTTAAATTCATTATTTTAATTTAATTAAATTAAAATGATTATTAAAACAATGACTTTGTATGCCACCTTGAGCTCTTTGGAAGAAAAGTGGCACATAGATGCAGAAAAGAGATCTCTTCATAGAATCACAAAATTGAAAATGGCTGTCTAGTCAAATCCTCTGCCATGTGGGGAACGGACTAGACGCTCTTGTATGCCGCTTGTATCTCTTGTATACTTTGTATTTGTATGTTAATTGAGGCTCATGTTTCTCTCTTCTAGGTGAGGTGTGGGGTTGCAGTGATACAGGGGTTCCTTGTGTTGCATCACCAAATGAAAGTGAGGGGGAAAATGCACAAGAGAATTGTGGAAATGTGGAGGAAAATGACATGCTTGAAAAGAAGACAATGAAAGGTAGCCTTTCAGAAATATATGGTTGGACCGTTTCATTGGACAAAACTTGTAGTGTACCTACTAAGGGGTGATACAATTGTTCAGATCTGTCACCAACCAAAACCAGGTTTATCTTTTTTATCTCTTGTCTTCTTGATATCTCGAAAATGTTATCTACTTAGATTTCCTTTTTTCTCAGCAAGGGTTTGTGTGGATATTTGTATGCAATTCATGAGGTTACCATAAGTCAACAAGTGACTTGAAGGCACATACACACACAAATCCTATTGAGTTAAATCAACTGTGAATTAAACTGCAACAGTGAAATGCTTCTTTTTTTCCAAATTTATCAAGGTTTGGAGCCTTTCTTGGTTGGGTACAGAAAATGAAAAATGCATGGGGCTGACAGAAGTCAACAAGCAACTTGAAGGCACACGCACACATGAGTAGCAGATGTAGTGGTGGTGGTGGTGGTAATGAGCACCAGTGTGATATAGTGGTTTCAGCATTGGACTAGGACTCTGAGACACCAAGGCTGAAAACCCACTTAGCTACAGAAACCCACCAATTGACACTGAGCAAGTCACACTCTCTCAACTTCAGAGGAAGGCAATGGTGAACCTCCTCTGAATAAATCTTGCCAAGAAATCCTCATGATAGGGCCTTGTGTGTGCATATGCCTTCAAGTCACCTGTTGACTTTTGATGACCCCATGAATTTCATAGACTTTTCTTAGGCAAGGAATAATTCTCAGAGGTGGTTTTCTCAGTTCATCTGAAATACAGACTACAGCACCTGCTATTCATTGGTGGTCTTCCATCCGAGTACTAACCTGCCTTTATGGTATTTAGTCCATGATAGGGCCTTTGGGTCACCATAAACTGAAAACAACCTGGAGGTACACAATATGATGTAGTAGTGGTGGTAATTATATTTTAACCTCTTAAGTAAAGACAGCTGTAATCATAATTCTTTGTTGAATCCAACAGGGAATGACCAAGTACAGGAGAATGAAATTGAAAGCTGTCAACTGAAAAGATCTGAGCAATCAGACAATGGCAGCGGAACGTCACTGGAAGAGACTGAAGGAGATGAATTGCAGGGTATTAACCTCAGTGTTCATGAAAGGTCTCATGAGGTAGAGGACCCATATGGATGTTCCAAGTGTGGGGAGAGCTTCAGTGACAAATCACTCCTTCTTGAACACAGAAGATCTCATCTAGGAGACAAGCAATATGGATGCTCTTTGTGTGAAAAAAGATTCAATAAGAAAGGACAACTAATTGCACATGAGAAATCTCATACAGGAGAGAAACCTTATCAGTGCTCTGACTGTGGAAAATCCTTTGGTCAGGAATCATCCCTTATCACACATCAGAGGACCCATACTGGAGAGAAGCCATACGAATGCCTGGAGTGTGGGAAAAGCTACCCATGGAAAACATCCCTTACTGTACACCAGAAAATCCATGCAGGGGAGACTTTCTCGTGCTCTTTGTGTGAGAAAACCTTCAATCAGAAATCATTACTTAGGATACATAAGAAAATCCATACAGCAGAGAAGCTGTACAAATGTGCAGATTGTGACCAAAGTTTCACCCTGGAAAAATATCTGAATGCCCACAGGGTGAGGGCTCACACACGGGAGAGACCACATGCGTGCTCACACTGCAACAAAACATTTATTTTTAAATATTCTCTTATTGAACATGAGAGGATGCATACAGATGAGAGACCATATGAATGCTTGGACTGTGGAAAACGCTACAATGGAAAAGCTGCCCTTGTCGTCCACCAAAATACCCATGCGGGACAGAAATCCTTTCTGTGTCCTGAGTGTGGTAGGAGTTTCAAAACCAAATGTGCCTTGACTGGACATGAGAAACGCCACAGAGGAGTGAAGCCCTACAAATGCTCGCACTGTGACAAAAGCTTCTATTGGAAACATCTCCTTGTTTTACATGAGAGAATCCATACAGGAGAGAGACCATATAAATGCACCGAGTGTGACAAAAGCTTCAGGTATAGAAACAGTTTGACTAAACACAAAAAGAACAGCCATGAGACCATTCGTAAAAGGGAGAGGGTTTATCAGTGCTCCATTTGTGGCAAAAGTTTCCTTTGGAGACGGAGTTTTATCATGCATGAAAGATCCCATACAGGAGAGAAGCCCTATAAATGCCTTGACTGTGGGAAAAGTTTCATGAGTCGTGTATCCCTTATTGTTCATAAGAGACTCCACACAGGAGAGAGGCCTTTTCAGTGCCCCGAATGTGGGAAAAAGTTCATTAATAAACAGGCTCTGAGTAAACACAAGATAGTCCATACAGGAGAGAGAAAATATTTATGTACTGTGTGTCAGAGGAGGTTCTCCAATAAAGGCAATCTGATGAGACACACAAAAATCCACACAGGAGAGAAACCGTACAGCTGTCCCATATGTGGGAAAAGTTTTATTCAGAAAGTATGTCTCATTGAACATGAGCCAACCCATAGCAAGGAGAAACCATACGTCTGCCCAGAGTGTGGCAAAAAGTTCAAACGCAATAAAGGCTTCCTTTTCCACATGAAGATGCATAGAGGAGAGATTCCACCAGAATCCACCAAGAAAAGCATTAATGATGAGAATCCCCTTCTTACAAGCAACAAGACCCCAGCCAGAGAGAAAACCCATCCATGCCCAACCTGTGGCAAAAGCTTCCATTCCAGATGTCACCTGATTTTGCACCAGAGAACCCACACAGGAGAGAAGCCGTATCAGTGCTCAGAGTGTGGGAGAAGCTTCAGTCAACAGTCATCCCTCAGTACGCACCAGAGGGTCCACACGGGTGAAAAGCCATCTTTATGTACCGAGTGTGGGAAGAGCTTCCATAACAAAAGCAATTTAGCCAGACACCAGAGAATCCACACAGGGGAAAAGCCATTCATGTGCCAAGAGTGTGGGAAAAGCTTCAACCAGAAGGCTTCCTTGGTGGCACACCAGGCAACCCACAGCAAAGACAAACTGTACTCTTGCCCTGACTGTGGGAAAACCTTCAAGCAGAAAGTGTCCCTCCATATACACCAGAGAACTCACACAGGCGAGGAGCCCTATGAGTGCCCCCAGTGCGAAAAAAAGTTTGTTAGACGTTCCCAGCTTAGAAGGCATGAAAGAACGCATGCAGGTGAGAGGCTTCTTAGCACATGAAGGAAAATGTGGGAAGGTGTGAGGGGGAAAGTCTATCAACAAAGTGCATGGGTACAGAGTGGATCTCACTGCCATGTGATGGCTGCCATCATGGAGAGCTTTAGAAAGGGGACTGGATAAAATCCTGATGGATAGGGTTATCAGTAGCTACTATTCAGGATGGCTGTGTGTAACCCCCCAGCTATGGAGGCGTTTTGCCTCTCAGTGTCAGTTGCTGTGGAGTGTGAGATGAAGAGTGTATTTGCATTCATGTCCTCCTGATGGGCTTCCCCCGAGCTACTGATTGGCCATGAATCAAGCCTTTGTTCTGATCTAACACAGCTCTTATAATGTTCTTGTGACTTTCCAATGCGGCAGGGAGGTCCAGATAGCTCATAGCAAAGCAGTGAATGCAATTGGATCTCCAGTTGGAAGTCAGGATTAAACTGTTTTTGAAGGTACTGAACAAACATGCCAGGGACATAAGAACACAGGGATCACCGTGGTTATTGGTGGCCATTGATTAGGTCAGCAAAGCCTTGGTCAGATTGTGACTTGTGATTCTTAGATCCTTAACTTCACTAAAACAGTGAAAATAATATCTGTGGCTGCTGCCATCACACTGCAGAATTAATGCAGTTTGACACCACTTTAACTGCTGTGGCTCCATCCTATGGACTCCTGGTATTTGGAGTCTGTTATGGCACAAGAGCACTCTGACAGAGCAGACTAAAAAGTATCTCACAAAATATATACCAAAATTCCATAGCATTGAGCCATGGCAGTGAAACTGGTGTCAAACTGGATTATTTCTGCCAAACAGATGTAGCCAACAGGAACAAATGTTGTAAAATAAGGCCACAAAATTTCAAAATAAAATTTCACACATGGCACGGCCGCAATCCGCCTTGAAGCCAGCCAAAAAAGGAGCGGCAAAGATCTGCTCCTTTTTCGCCCAGGAAACAGAAACTTTTTCTGCTCTGCCACTTTAAGCCACTTTAGTGGCATGTGGCGTATACACTCTGTGGGCTTCTTGGAGGCACAGTGATTGACCATTGTGTCTTTGGGAGTCCTGCCTTGAGCCTGGTGGGTCAGGGCTGTCCTGGGGATGACCACCTTTGTTTGTGGCAGGATACCCAAAACTAAAGCTTCCCCAAGAGATGGTTGCCCACCATCTGACTGAACACATCCAGATAGAGCAAGAGAGAGCACGCACCTCTCTAATCCTGGGGTTCCAATGTCATTCTGCTCTTATGATCAAGCACAGGGTTGTATACATGTAGATAGTCAAAATGCCATTTTTTGGCTTCTTGTGAACCAGATGAGCCACAGTGCCACCATTTAGGGGAACCAGAAAATGCATTCTGGTTATTTCTGGTCTGTTTTTGGAGTGATGTTTAGCTGTTTGAGGGTGGTTCCCAATAGTATTGGAGTACAACACTGTGCCTTCTAGGGTCATTTTGGGGGCAAAAATTATGGAGAGGTTTTGTCATTTTTTTACTGATTAGGTGTGGATATGCTCAATAGGGATGCTTGTCCTGTCACAGATGCTTGTGTTTATGTCCAGATTCATAACCTTTCGTGTTTTATTTTATTGGGGGGTGTCAGAGCAGCTACACCAGGATGGAAAAAGAGCTTATATTTAACACACCTTTAGTCACTTTCTTGTTACAGCTTTCTGTTATAGGAAAACATTTAAGTCATGAGTAGGAAATACTTATGTGGAAAAGATCTCTCCTCTAATTTAGCTGGCTTTCTCCTGGCCTTCTCCAACCAGGCTTCCTCCAGATGAGCTGGACTGCAGTTCCCATCACCCCACACAGTGCTTCTGGGGAGATAGGAGTTTGTTATCCAACATATTCAGAATTAACCAGGTTGGAGAAGACTACTCTAGTCATTTTTGTTTTGGTTTTACAGACCACCTGAAATCACTCCAGAAACGAGTAATGATCTGCAGGCATTTGCTTATGAATCACTAACAGATATTTTACATGTCTCCCTAGATATTTCACCTTCCGAAACAACCCAAATAATTTTGCCTATTTCTGAGTTGGACATGGAAACAACAGAATCTACAGAGATAGCTGTGGAAATGTTTAACGCTACCGTGGTAAGGAAAATACATTATCCTTTCTTGCTCCCTAGAGAACTGTAGATTGAGTAAAAGCCAAATGTAGGGATATTCCTCATTAAGAAAAATCTGAATATCCATCATAGGGCAATACCTTTGTTAAAGGCAACTATAATGTCCTTGTACAGGGAAATGTTTGCTACATATCTCTGATATGTTATTTCCCACATATCTTACCAAGCATGTGGGGGGGGGGGGGTTGTTTGGGAAGTTTTGAGATCTTTGAAGGATTTGGACTGCAGCTGCTGGGAAAATCCCTCTCAGTGAAATTTCCTACCTGTCTTTCTAGATTCTCAAAGTGGCTTCTATAAATGTAATTTTCAATTAATCCAGTAAAACATGTTTTCTATCTCAGACCATTCCAGATCTTTGACAAATGCCTACTGTCAGCTCTGCTACTCTTCACAACGAGTAGTTTCCATTGTTTTCACTCATACTTTTTTTAAAAAAAAATCTGATTTTCTCTTTATGGTTAAACAACCCAAAGTACAAACAGGGATGAAAGTGTGTAAGTAGAGTGGCCGGGAAAAGGACATGAGGTTGAAAAGAAAAGAGCAGATTGCCTATCTATTATTATTATTATGTTTTATTTATATAGCACTTTACAAAAAAATACAATCATTTAATTAGACGGTTCCCTGCCCTCAGGCTTACAATCTAA
This sequence comes from Urosaurus nigricauda, assembly GCA_034509955.1. Lineage (NCBI taxonomy): Eukaryota > Metazoa > Chordata > Lepidosauria > Squamata > Phrynosomatidae > Urosaurus > Urosaurus nigricauda. The sequence continues at coordinate 321,194,628 of JAOEGL010000002.1, read as the reverse complement.
AAAGATACAACACAAAAGGAGAAGAGAATGGTGGAGGGGAAGAGGATGAGGTCCAGCACTTCATCTCTCCCATCTATCAAGCTGAGAGGAAAGTAATTTTGTTCCTCAGAAATAACTAGTTTGGTTTCTTTTTAGTTGCTTCTTTGGGGAAAAACATCAGAATGTTGTGAACTTCAAATGCTTTCCTCTCAGCTTGATAGATGATGGGAGAGATGAAGTGCTGGACCTCATCCTCTTCCCCTCCACCATTCCCTTCTCCTTTTGTGTCGTGTCTTTTTAGATTGTAAGCCTGAGTCCTCTTTGTTGTCACCTCAGTATCTACAATAGGGCAGGAAGCAAAGCACAAACCAGCACTTGAACCATATGTAGTTTCCACTCCACCACTTAGTGAAGCCACATTCCTATAAAACTATAAAAATAACGAAACCTGTGTGTAGGGCTGCATCTTCAAGTTGCCTGTCGACTTAATAGGGACCCCATGAATTTCATAGAATAACACTCAGAGGTAGTTCTGCAAGTTCTTTCCTCTGAAGTATAGCCCACAATGTTTGGTATTACTTGGTGGTCTCCCATCCAAGCACTAACCGGAGCTGACCCTGATTTGCCTCCAAGATCAGACATGATCTGCTGCCTTTTGGTTATTATTTATTTCAAAGATTCATAGAATCATAGAGTTGGAAGAGACCACAAGGGCCATTCAGTCCAACCCCCTGCCATGCAGGAACTCCCAGTCAAATCATCCCTGACAGATGGCCATCCAGCCTCTGCTTAAAGACCTCCAAGGACGGAGACTCCACTACACTCCGAGGGAGTGTGTTCCACTGTCGAACAGCCCTTACTGTCAGGAAGTTCTTCCTAATGTTGAGGTGGAATCTCTTTTCCTGCAGTTTGCATCCATTGTTCCGGGTCCTGTTCTCTGGAGCAGCAGAAAACAAGCTTGCTCCCTCCTCAATGTGACATCCCTTCAAATATTTAAACAGGGCTATCATATCACCTCTTAACCTTCTCTTCTCCAGGCTAAACATTCCCAGCTCCCTAAGTTGTTCCTCATAGGGCATGGTTTCCAGACCTTTCACCATTTTAGTTGCCCTCCTTTGGACTCGCTCCAGTTTCTCCACATCCTTTTTGAATTGTGGTGCCCAGAACTGAACACAGTATTCCAGGTGGAGCCTGACCAAAGCAGAATAGAGTGGCACTATGACTTCCCTTGATCAAGACGCTATACTTCTGTTGATGCAGCCTAGAATAGCATTGGCCTTTTTAGCTGCTGCTCATGTTCAACTTGTGGTCTACTTGGACTCCTAGATCCCTTTCACACGTAGTTTCATTCAGCTAGATGTCCCCCATCCTATATTTGTGCATTTCATTTTTCCACCGTAAGTGCAGTACCTTACATTTCTCCGCATTGAATTTCATTTTGTTAGCGTTGGCCCAGCTTTCTAGTTTATTCAGGTCATTTTGAATTTTGATCCTGTCTTCTGGAGTATTAGCCACTCCTCCTAATTTGGTGCCATCTGCAAATGTGATAAGTATGTCCCCAATTCTGTCATCCAAGTCATTAAGAAAGATGTTGAATAGCACTGGGCCCAGGACAGAACCCTTTGGGACCCCACTGGTCACTTCTCTCCAGGTTGAAAAGGAGCCATTGTTGAGCACCCTTTGGGTTCGGCCGGTCAACCAATACAAACCCATGTAACAGCTAACTTGTCTCGTACTTACACCCCGCTCTTTAGAAATGCTCTCAGAGCACCTTACAAATTGCTAGTTAGTTCCCTGCGCTCAGGTTTACAGTCTGTTTAGACCAAACAGTTACGATACTGTATAACCAAAAAAAGTGAAATTATGGGGCTTTACAGAGCGCCCAAAAAGCGCAGTCTGGAGCGGCATCGTCACCACAGCAACCAGATGAAGTGGCGAAGGTGCGGTGGAAAAAGGACTCCTTCTTGCATTGCAGTTGTGACGTAAGAAGCTCCGGGCGGCGCATTCATGACGTTGCAGGTGTGCAGCTCCGTTTAGTTACTGCGCAACTGCGACATCATCGCTCCGTGCACCGTGTGTATGGCGCTGTGGAGCAAAGACACCCTTGTCACATGCCAGTGTTGCAGAGTGTCTATTGGATTTGCTCCCAGGCAACCCTAGCATGTGACGGGGGTGCCCTAAAGTGCCTGTATGTATCGGGCCTACCTGTCATTACATTGTAATTATAACTTAGTTTGTTATTGGGAAAAGGAACTAATTGCACACTAGCTATTTGTAGATAGTCCTTTTCAAGCTGTCTGTCACACACTGTTGGAGGAGAGAAATATTCAGGCATTTAAATGATTTGCCTAATGGTAAAATAAACAGTTATTGCCATCATATCAAACTGATTTCTTTTGACATTGAAAACAAGGTTGGAAGGGGAGAAACCATCAGAGAATACAAGAGATCTCCAGGAAGAGCTAGGAAAAAATCTTGCCTGAAAACCTGGAAAGGTGCTACCAGCTGCAGTTGATAGCACTGGGCTGTTCAGTGTTCTGGGTCACTACAAGTGAGCTTTTGCCTTGATCCTAGCAAAGTGTGATGGTAAAAGTTACAGAGATGCCACTTGTTTCCTGCAAAATCCCTTATTGTAATTTTCATCTTGCCAGGTGGATGTGGATGGTGAGCTATATCTTGTGCCAACTTCACCATAAATCTGGATTGTCTTCATTGGGAACTGAGCTCAGGTAATACAACAAACTTTGTTATTTTTCTGAAGCCATGTTAGGTGTAGCTTTCTCCACAGCTGGAAGAATTTTATTGAACACAAGTACAGTGGTCCCCCGGGTTACGAATATCCCGGGGTACGAAAACCCCGGGGTACGAAAGAGCTGGGGCTGGAAAAACGGCCCCAGCTTGCGAAAAAAACCCCGGGGTATGAAAAAAAAAGCGCCGGCCCTTTAAATTTGCCGCGTGGCGCTACAAAGAAAGCGGTCCCCTGGGTTACGAAGATTCTTCTTCGTGGTCTCTGTGCCTCACACAATAGGGTTTGCGCCTGCGCAGAAGCTCCATTCGGAATGCTGAAAAGCTGAGCAGATTGGCGGGAGCCCCGCCCCTCCCATTCCCTGAGCATGCCCAATCCCGCCAATCTAGCTCCTCCTTCAGTTCTCTTTCGTCCGCCGCAAGAGTAACATCTCCTTCGGAGTGCTCTTCATCGCGACGAAAGCTGAGTAGCTAGACTCTGTCTATTTCTTTTTATTTTACTTTATTTTACTTTATTTTTGTTCTTTTTCGTTTTCTCCCGTTTTTTTCCTTGAGCTGCCCCTTTTTTGTCGGAACTCGAGGGTTTTGGCCCGGATGGGCCCCTCGCGATCGGACCGGCCTCTTATGGCCGCCCCGTTCAAGAAATGTTCCGACTGTGGCGGTAAAATCCCGGTTGTGGATGGACACTCGAAGTGCATTTTCTGCCTAGGCAGTTCCCACATTCCGGAGAAATGCAAGCATTGCAAGGCTTTTAATCCCGCCACACTCCGCCAACGAGCAGACCGGCTCAAGGCCCACTTGTGGGAGAAGGCCCTCTCAGTCTCCCACTCCTCGGACCCGTCCACGGACCCCTTAGGACGTCTTCCAATCTCTAAGTTCCCGAGGATCCCGAAAATCAAAAAACCGACCTCGACGTCGACCTCGACCCCGACGGAACCCTCCTCGACGCCGGCCTCGGCCACGACTACTATGCCTCACCCTGAAGGGCAACACAGGGAGCACAAGAAGCGGCCTCCTCCCATCGAGCTGGAGAAGCCGAAAGCAAAAAAGCATAAGCATAAGGAGGTCCTCACTTCAGTTGCCTCGGCGGCTGCCCAGGCAGACCTGGCCATGTCTTTCCTTAGACAGCCTTCGGCCATTGACCTCTCAGTCCCGGCCCCGGTCACTGTACTAGACTCGGCGCCGGAGACTCTGGAACCCGCATTTCAGCCTGCATCCACCCAGGTCCTCGCCCCTACGGGGACGGTCTCGACCTCGGCCTCTACTGTTTCGCCGATTTCGGCTCCGACCTCTGTACCACCGAAGGAAATCCTAGCCTCTTCGGAGCGTATTTACAGGCTGCGGTTCCCATCTCCTCCACCCCGGAAGTCTCCGGAACCATTTGAGGAGCACTACTTCGACTCGCCCCACTCGTCGGCCTCCTTTTTGGCGCGACATCGGGCTGAATCATATTGGAGAGAGCGCCATCCGTCCTACCGCTCCTACTCTCCTTCGTACCGGGATCGGTACCATGTTCGTGACCTCCACGTCGGAGACTTCTCACGATCTCGATCTCGATCTCGCTCTCCCTCTCGGTCCCGGACCGAATACAGAGCCATATCTCCTCCACCGGCCTCGACAGCTACGGTGTCGAAACCTCCGGAATCGAGCGCCATTATGACCGTCTCGGCCTCAGCTACCGCTACTACTTCGACGTCGATAGTCTCCGCTCCGATCAGCTACGTGGACGCCTCGACGTCGACCTTCCTTACGGCGCCGACACAGCCCTATGTGGATCCGCAGTTGCCAGCCTCCCAGTCTACGGAGGAGTCTACGGGAGAGACGGACAACCGTCCGGACTCCCCACAGCCTGCCATCTCCTCTCCCAATGAGGAAGTTGAGGACCAAACACCGGGCTCGCCTGTCAAAGACCTCCATCTCTTTACTGGAATTGTCGACAGGATGGCTAGGGCAGTAGGCCTCCAGACGGCGCAGACGGCCCAGCCCCCTAGGGACCCCATCGATGGCCTCGTGGTACGTCCCCAGCAACCAGCGGTCATTCCATTCTTGCCTTCTTTCTCGGACATTATGGTGGCCTCTTGGACCAAGCCGGCCTCGACGCCACCCGCTTCTAAGAAGCTTGACTCGTTGTATAGGGTGCAGTCGGATACGGCGCCATTCTTGTTCACTCACCCAGCTCCCAACTCTCTGGTAGTGGAATCTACTTGTAAGTCTACAGGCAAGTCACATTCTGCCCCCGTGGACAAAGACGGCAGAAGGATGGACATCTTTGGCCGACGTTTCTACTCATCCGCGGTGTTGGCAGCAAAGGTCGCCAATATGCAAGGTTGCATGGCCGGCTATCAGAAGTTTTTGTGGGACCGCGTGGCTGCTTTCATTCCTTATCTGCCTCAGGCTCAACAAGAGGCAGCTCAGGAATTCTATGCTGAGGCACTCTCCCTCATTGCTCAGGAAGTGCACTCAGCTAGACATGTCGTGGACTGTTCTGCGAAAGTGATGGCCGGTGCAGTAGTGCTCCGCCGTTTCGCCTGGTTGAGGTCTACTTCTCTCTCCGAGGAGGCTAAGTCCAAAATTGAAGATCTTCCTTTCGATGGTGAAGGTCTATTCGCCGCTAAGACTGACGAATCCCTTGACACCATGGCCAAGGCTCGTCTGAACGGAAAGAGACTTGAGCTGACACCCAACAAGCCCTCATCCAGTCGTGTCTGGCGCCAAAGGCCCTACGACCCTGGCTTTACCCGTTCTCGCTCGGCTCCGTCCTCCACCTATAGGACCCAGCCTTACAATAGGAGGCCTTACAGACAACCTCAACAACAGCAGCAACAGCAGCAACAACAAAGGCAAGGCCAGCAATGTCAGCAGCAACAGCCTTCCAGAAAACCTTCCTCCAAGTCGCACTTTTGACGGGCTCTTGGAGGCGACACCCCATTTTTATTTGCCAGTCTCCCTTTCCTCAGTCCCCAGACTTCGCCATTTCTACGAGAACTGGTCCAAGATCACCACGGACTCCTGGGTGCTTACCATCATCCGCCTGGGATACGCCATAGAGTTCTCAAATATTCCACCAAATGGCGTTTTCTGTTCCACTCCCTCCTCTCCTCCTCTTCTGGAGGAGATTTCCTCCCTTCTCGACAAAGGAGCCATTCAACGTGTTCCACCGTGCTACAAACACCAAGGCTTCTACTCCAGGTACTTCACAGTTCCGAAGAGAGGAGGAGGCCTACGCCCCATCTTGGACCTGAGAGGCGTCAACTCATACATCTTGATTCGCAAGTTCAAGATGGTGACTCTCCAATCCATCTTGCCGTTCCTGCACCAAGGGGACTGGTTTGCATCCATAGACCTAAAGGATGCTTACTTTCACATCAGCATCAGGCCTCAACATTGGAAATATCTCCATTTCGCCATAGATGGAGATCTCTATCAATATACAGTTCTTCCTTTCAGCCTCTCCACCGCTCCTCGAGTGTTCACAAAGTGCATGGCGGTGGTCATCTCTCACCTTCGTCTTCAAGGAGTAAAGATTTTCCCTTACCTCGACGACTGGCTTCTGGTGTCGTCCTCCAAGACACAACTGTACAACGATGTCCAGTACACTCTGGATCTGCTAGCAGACTTGGGACTCAAAGTCAACCTGTCAAAATCCATTCTCCACCCGGTGAGGGTGATAGACTATATAGGCACGTCCCTGGACTCTGTGATGGGTCGAGCCTACCTTCCCACCAGACGGGCGGAGGCCCTCTGGGAACAGCTGCGGTCTGTCCTTCACTCTCATCATCCGTCGGCAAAGGACATTCAGAGACTGCTAGGCCACCTGGCCTCAACTACAGCGGTGACCTACCTGGCTTGTCTCAGGCTCAGGCCTCTCCAAGCTTGGTTCCTGGCTGCCTTCGATCACTTGAGGGACAATCCATCCAAGAGACTCTCGTTGCCACCTCATGTCAGAGACTCTCTCAGGTGGTGGATGTCTCCCTCCAACATCCTCAAGGGGATGCCCTTCCAAACGCCAGAACCGTCCAGGATGGTCACTACAGACGCGTCCATGTCAGGATGGGGCGCACATCTCAACGGCTTGTGTGTGCAGGGACAGTGGTCTGCTCAGGAGGCAGAACTGCACATAAATGCCTTGGAACTGTTGGCAGTCATCAAAGCCTTCAGGGCATTCGAAAATCATCTCCTCCACAGAGTTGTGCAGGTAGTATCAGACAACACAACCACTGTCTGGTACATCAACAAGCAAGGAGGAACTCACTCTCCAGTCCTCTTGCGTCTCTCCCAGCAGCTGTGGACGTGGTGCCACCATCGCTCCATTCATCCAGTGGCCATTCACTTGGCAGGAAAGGACAATGTGCTGGCAGACTCCCTCAGCAGGGACAAGGTGCTGCAGCACGAATGGACTCTGTCGAGTCCGGCCTTCAATCTCCTGACGTCTCGTTGGGGAATTCCCTCAGTGGACCTGTTTGCCACACCGGAGAACGCCCAGTGCCAGGCATTCTACACCAGAGCTGGCAAAGGACAAGGATCCATGGGGGACGCCTTCCTTTGCAGTTGGGGTCGAGATCTCCTGTATGCGTTTCCCCCCTTTCCTCTGATCTCCAGGACGGTGGCCAAGATGGCCAGGGACCGGTCCAACGCTATACTGTTGACTCCGTTCTGGCCCAGACAACCCTGGTTCACTCCTCTTCTTCATTTGGCCAGGGGCCAATACTTCCACCTGCCGAAGTGGCCGGACCTGTTGTCCCACTCCAATGGAGCGGTCCTGCACCCGGACTTGGTCAATCTACGGATGACGGCGTGGAGGATCCAGCCATAGAGTCTCCTGACTTGCTCAGGGTCCTGTCTGCCTCGAGAAAGGACTCCACCAAGAGATCCTATGCATATAAGTGGAAGCGCTTCTGTGCCTTCGCGGAGGCTAGGTCTGAACCTTCCTCACCTGTGAGCCTTAGTACTGTTTTGCATTTTCTGCTGCACCTCAGGGATCAAGGCCTGGCCTTCTCTTCCCTCAAGGTCTATTTGTCGGCTATTGTAGCCAATCAGCCACCCGGCTCACGGTCAGCTCGCCTCTTCACGTCACCCACGTTAAAGAGGTTCTTCAAGGGACTACATCACCTTTATCCACCATTGCCACCCCTGGCTCCGGCCTGGTCTCTCTCTCTGGTACTTACACAACTTACGAGACCTCCATTTGAGCCCTTGGGCTCGGCTTCCTTGAGACTGCTGACACTCAAAGTGTCCTTTCTTGTGGCCATAACTTCAGCCAGACGTGCTTCTGAACTGACGGCCCTGCGCTCAGATGAGCCTTACCTGACCTTTCATAGGGATAAGGTGGTCCTTAGACTGGACATTTCCTTCCTCCCTAAAGTGGTTTCTCAGTTTCACCTCTCCCAGGAGATTGTGCTTCCTAACTTTTATCCAGATCCTTCTTCGCCTCTGGAAAAGACTATGCACACCCTGGATGTTCGCCGTGCTTTGGCCTTTTATGTTCAGCGTTCTCAAGAGTTCAGATTATCCAATAAGTTGTTTATTTGTTATGGTGGTGCCAGGAAAGGCAACCCAGTTTCATCACAACGGTTTGCAAAGTGGATTGCTCAAACCATTTCTTTGGCTTATGAACTGGCTAAGCGCCCTCTCCCGGTTGGTGTTCGTGCCCATTCCACCAGGGCTACGGCTTCATCTGCTGCCTTCCTCAGAGGTGTTCCCCTGCCAGAGGTTTGCAAGGCGGCCACGTGGTCTCAACCATCCACGTTTGTGAAGCATTACCGGCTGGACTGCAGGTCCCGGAGAGATGCCAGTTTTGGTCGTGCTGTTCTTTCATCGATCTTGCAGTGACCTTCCCACCTCCATAGGTAAGCTTTTCAGTCACCCTATTGTGTGAGGCACAGAGACCACGAAGAAGAAGTACAGGTTGCTTACCTGTAACTGTGTTTCTTCGAGTGGTCATCTGTGCCCTCACACAAATCCCGCCCTACCTCCCCTCGGTCAGGTCCCTGCCTTTTTGCGGCGGACTTGAACTGAAGGAGGAGCTAGATTGGCGGGATTGGGCATGCTCAGGGAATGGGAGGGGCGGGGCTCCCGCCAATCTGCTCAGCTTTTCAGCATTCCGAATGGAGCTTCTGCGCAGGCGCAAACCCTATTGTGTGAGGGCACAGATGACCACTCGAAGAAACACAGTTACAGGTAAGCAACCTGTACCTTCCAGGTTACAAAAGATAAGCCGGAACGGATTACTTTTGTAACCCGGGGGACCACTGTAATGTGTTGAGGTCAAACCTTTCCAGCTTGTCAGTACAGGGATCTGGAGCTGGGAAGAGCCCTGAGTTTTCTGACAACAGCAAGTGGTCAGAATAATTTAAAAAAATTAAAATTAAAATAATTGTTTACATTATAGTTAAATAAATAATTATATATAATCATTTATATTATTTATAACTAAATAAATAATTAAAGGGGAAAAGGGGGGTAGTGAACAGTTACAAAAGGATCTCTACAAACTGAAGGAATGGGCCTGCGATATAAATAGCTCTCAGTGTCTCACTGTCTGAAGTGCTAAATTTGGGGATGGAAGGAAAATGTAATGAATTCAGTTTTGTTTGAATGTCTGTTCCAATGATTGTTGCAATCGTTGTTATTTGTCATCAAGCTGACTTTGGCTTATGAATGAGAGGCCCACATGAGTCTCGATCAACAGACCTGCTCAGGTCTTGCAAACTCATATGGCTCCCATGACAGAGTTTATCCACCTATAATCTGGTCTTCCTCTTTTCCTACCACCTTCTACTTTGCCAGACATAATCTTTTCCAGTTCTTCCACTGTGGGAGCCAATTTTATTTGAGAGGCAGAATTGAGGCAGTGCACTCACTTTGCAGTATAGCTCCCAATAGCTATACTGCCAGATTAGACCTTGGTTCATAAGTCCCAGTAAGCCACTAATTTATGGAAGTTCAAAGCACTAGTGACTTTTAGCTCATTGAAGGAAGTCAGATAAAAATGGAAAAGAAAACCCAACAACATTCCATTTCTTTGCAGGTGCCACATTCAAGATTGGCCTGTCAGCCTGAAAATGGAGTTTCATCAGAATATTCATCTTTACTTATTCTGTATCATAGTTTTGTTACACCACCCTACAGCAAAACATACTGCGAACTGAGTGTAGTTAAGTCCTTTCTTTTTGAAAAAAAGCAATAAACTACTTTAAAAAAACACACAAATGCACACATGCACAGATACATACACAAACAGAGAGTATATATTATTTCTTTGTGTGCACACACAGAGATGCACACATATATAGCGAAAGAGTATATATTTGTATGTTTCCCCAAAAATGTATGCCTTTTCCAAACCTGGTGCCCTCCCTCTTAGTTCAACCCTGAATTTGGGAAGGGTGCTAAATTGAGAAAGGCCGATTTGGTGGATGGAGGCAAGGGTGGGGGTAAAGAATCCTTCACCTTTCAAATATATATACATATACACACCTTGATTTAAATACCATTTGGCCATTGCAGTCTCTCAGTATTGACCTTCCTGATCGTGACAGTGGCTGTGAGCATGAATTACAAGAAAGAAGAACAATATGCTAAGCACCTTAGAAGGAAAGATACTATATAATGACCTCACAGAGATGCTTGCCTTCTGAGTCTTGGAAGCGCCAAGGATGCTGAATGAATCTCTGTGTGAAGAAGGTTCCAGGACTGGTGAAGCCACAATGCACTGCAGCTTCTACGGTAGGAGCATTTGCAAAACAGACATTTTACCTTGCCTGTACAGTCATATTAAAACAATTCTCCAATCTATCTCACCTTTAAGGTCCTGATAGAAAACCAATCAATCAGTAGACATGAAGCTACTATCCACCCTTCCAGGCTGTTTAACTTGTTTTTTTCCATCTAATGGAGCTTCGTATATGGGAAAGCATTTCCCGGCCCTCATTTGACTGAATTTGTAGGGAGGGGGAAACCCTTGCTTTGTGGTTGTGTTCTTTAAAACAGGACGCTGCTCCCAGTGCTTCTAATTATTTTTGTATATTGGCAAGAGATTATTTTGGATTGCTGACTTTCTTGACAAAATAAACTGATACTATCTGTGCATTGGCTAATTTTGTGTTCTTTGGCAGTACTATTAGGTTCACTGTTTTTGTTTTTTCCTCACACTCAACTCGATTTCAGTTGGCAGCTGGCTTCCATATCAGTTGGACAGTGAAGCTACTCCAAGTTTTAGTCCACATGTTAAAGGAACTGTACAAGGTTCTTCTCTGAGAAGAGCCCAGAATGGATTCACCAGTCCCATTAACATAGCAATTCCCAGTAGATGGCCAGAGTGAATCATAGAATCACATCCTTTTCATTATTATTATTATTATTATTATTAACCTTTATTTATATAGCGCTGTGAATTTACACAGCACTGTACATACAATATTTAATTAAACGGTTCCCTGCCTTCGTGCTTACAATTTAAAGAGACATGACACAGAAGGAGAAGGGAATAGTGTTGGGGAAGGGGATCAAATCCAGCAGTTCTTCACTCCCTCTGAGGCCTGGACCAAGGCAGATGGACTGGAGGGAGGGCTCAGCTTCTTAACACATAATTAGGGTGCAGCAACCTGGGGCAGAGAAGGGCACTTGCCTGGCAATGCTTCCCTAAACAATATAGTCTTTAACTCAGTTTTGAAACTGGTTAGAGAAGTGATGAGGCGCACATGTGGGGGAAGAAGGTTCCAGGAGTGAGGGGCAGCAAGTGAGAAGGGACAAATCCAGGACAGGGCAGTGGAAATCCTTGGCTGGGACAGGAGACCTTGACTACCAGAGTGGAGGGGAAGAGAAGGAATGTGAGGAGGAAGAAGTTCAGATAAATAAGGGGGGGGGGCAGTCCATGGAGGGCTTTGAAGGTCAACAACAAAAGCTTGTACTGGATGCGGAAGGGGAAGGGGAGCCAGTGAAGGAAGGATAAGAGAGGAGAAACATGGTCAGAGCAGCGGGTGGATGTGATAATCTGCGCAGCTGAGTTCTGGACAGAGATTAAAGGATGGAGATGAGAGAGAGGAAGCCCTGTCAGAAGAAGGTTACAATAATCTAGTCACGAGACCACTAGGGCATGGACCAGAGTCTTGGCAGTGGAGGCTGAGAGGAATGGATGGATTTTAGTGGTGGTCTAGATCTGGTGGTCTAGTGGTTAGGATTCGGCGCTCTCACCGCCGCGGCCCGGGTTCGATTCCCGGTCAGGGAACACCTTTTAAAAAACTAAAAGCCTTTAAAGAGATGATTACAAAATTTTAGCAATGTTGTAAAGAAAGAATCTACAGGCTTTGGCGGTGGCCTGGATCTGGGGAATAAATGACAGAGAAGAATAAAAAATGAAACCAAGACTGCGGGCTTGCTGAACCGGTTGAATAGAAGTGCCGTCAACAAAAACAGAAAAGGAGTATTGAAGGGTGGGCTTAGGTGGGAAAATGAGAAGCTCTGTCTTAGACATTATGTTGAGCTTCAAGTGCTGAGGCCGCATCCACTGAGAGATGGCAGCCAGGCAAGATGAAACTTGCTGTTCAAGCCCGTCAGGGGTGGAAAGATACAGCTGAGTATCATCGGCATACAGATGATAGGAGAAACCCAAAGAACTGATGAGTTTACCAAGGGACAATGTGTATAGAGAGAACAAAAGGGGACCCAAGACAGAGCCCTGAGGAACTCCAACAGATAAGGGAACAGAGGAGGAAGTCTGACCACCCATGACCATTGCAAAGGATCTGTCTGACAAGTAGGATTTAAACCATTTGAGAACAGAGTCGGAGAACCTGAGGTTGGAAAGTAAGTTAAGCAAGAGGCAGTGGCCCACAGTGGCAAAGGCCACAGACAAATCTAGAAGAATGAGAACAGAGTACAGTCCATTCACCTTGGCCTGCAAGAGATCATTTGAGATCTTGGTGAGGGCCGTCTCTGTAGAGTGCCATGGGCGGAAACCAGACTGAAAAGGTCCAGGATGGACTTGGCTTTGAGAAACTCAGAACAGCAAGAATAAACGACCTGTTCCAGAACCTTAGAGAGAAAAGGAAGAAGAGAGATTGGATGATAGCTAGACAAAGAAGAGGGGTTGAGAGAGGGTTTCTTCAGAAGTGGGGAAACGAGAGCATGTTTGAAATCAGAAGGGAAGGAACCCGAGAGGAGAGACAAATTAAAGACAGAAGGGCAAAAAAGAAGGGATTATAGAGATTAGAAGATGGGAGGGGATAGGATCAAGAGAACAAGTTGTAGGTTTGGAAGAATTTAGCAGCGTACAGAGTTCATCCAGAGAAACAGGTGGAAACACAGAGAGTTTATTAGTAGAAGGGACCAGGAGATTAGTGGTAGGGGGCAAATCAGGAGGAACAATTTCGGATTGAATAGTAGTATGGAGTTTATCACACGACCAATTTTTTTACTGAAAAACCGAACGCAATCATGGGGCTTCGCGCAATTGCGTGATTTCTCATTACATGTAATTGCTGGTTTTGCGAATGCAATCATGAGGTTTCGCGCGATTGCGTGATTTCTCATCACATGCAATTCCTGTTTTTTGCGAATGAAATGGGAGTTTTCACATAATTGCATGAAAGATTATTACATGCTTTTCCTTGATGTGTGAATGCGGTCCGAATGCAATCAGAACGTAGGCAAATTAGGTGAACTAGCGGACTTACAATTCCTATTCCCTGACAATTTCGTATTCATTTCACTTTTTTGGGGTGTGATAGGCATTTCTGTTGATCCCCAGTTTCGCCATTTTTACTACTATTCCCATGATCCCTCATGGCACCGGCTTTTCCTTTTTACTTCCTTAGTCCCGAAAATGTTTTGCCACAGCAATGCCTCCTTCACTTGCCCAGTTGTGATGAGGTCCCCAAGGGCTATCCAAACAGACCCCCCATCTGCCCTGGTTCCCATTAATTCCATAGAATTCGTGCATGGCACCACTTGTCCGGGTAGATAAGCCATGACCCCCCCTCCCATAATTGGCACTGTTACAGTGATTTCAAGATGACACTCACATCATGGGGCATTGGGTCCTGAGAGTCTTTTATTCTGACCCATAACATGCAGCATGCTTTCATGGGGAATTCCTGCATGGCACACCAACATCTCAGCACACATGCGACTTGGGGCACCAGTCCAACATGCAGCATGCTTTGATGGGGAATTCCTGCATGGCACACCAACTCCTCAGGGCACATGGGGCTTGGGGCACTGGTCCAACATGGAGGATGCTTAGATTGGGAATTCCTGCATGGCACACCAACTTCTCAGCACACATGGGGCTTTGGGCACCGCGCCAACATGGAGGATGCTTTGATGGGGAATTCCTGCATGGCACACTAACCTCTCAGCGCACATGAGGCTTAGGGCACCGGTCCAAAATGGAGGGTGTCTAGATTGGGAATGCCTGCATGGCACACTAACCTCTCAGCGCACATGGGGCTTGGGGCACCGGTGCAAAATGGAGAAAGCCTAGATTGGGAATTCCTGCATGGCACACTAACCTCTCAGCACACATGGGGCTTTGGGCACCGGTCCAACATGGAGGATGCTTTGATGGGTAATTCCTGCATGGCACACCAACATCTCAGCGCACATGGAGCTTGGGGCACCGGTCCAACATGGAAGATGCTTTGATGGGGAATTCCTGCATGGCACACCAACTTCTCAGTGCACATGGGGCTTTGGGCACCGGTCCAACATGGAGGATACTTTGATGGGGAATTCCTGCATGGCACACCAACTTCTCAGCGCACATGGGGCTTAGGGCACTGGTCCAACATGGAGGATGCTTTGATGGGCAATTCCTGCATGGCACACCAACATCTCAGCACACATGGGGCTTTGGGCACCAGGCCAAAATGCAGCATGCTTTGATGGGAATTCCTGCATGACACACCAACATCTCAGCGCACATAGGGCTTTGGGCCCCGGTCCAACATGGATAATGCTTTGATGGGGAATTCCTGCATGGCACACCAACATCTCAGCACACATGGGGCTTTGGGCACCGGGCCAAAATGCAGCATGCTTTGATGGGGAATTCCTGAATGGCACACCAACATCTCAGCGCACATGGGGCTTTGGGCACCGGTCCAACATGGAGGATGCTTTGATGGGGAAATCGCGGAGGAAATACCCAAACTCATTGACCTGGAAGTCCATGAGGTCACGATGGCATCGGTTCAGAAGTGGACATGCACAGGAGAGCAATTTTGCATTCAAAAATCCACTGGTGTAATAACATATTCCTGAATGCGTTCGAAATAAGCAGAGATAACCGCAAAAATGTATATAAAACTTTTGCATAATCGCGTGATAGCGCAATTTATCTTGTGTAGTCAATTTGGAATTTTGCATGCTTGCGTGAAAGATTACCCAGGCATGTAATTGTGGGATAATCTTTCACGCAATCACGCGAAATTCCGAATTGACTACACAAATTACTATTGCGAAATTAAGAGAAATTCCTCACATGTGATAAACTCCATAGTGTTTCGTATTTAAAGTTCCCAGAGTGTTTGCTGCATTTTTATTAGCTGTCCAGAAAAAAATAAGTTCTGTTTTATGGAGGCAGTTAAAACGTCTCCCCACTACCTGCAGGGAAAACTTTGAAATGTATGGGCCGGAACGAATCTTCTTTGAGAAAGATGGATGCCAAAAGCATTGGGATCTATTGGGAAGGCTTGGGAACGATATGTTAAAACTGAGACATTTGAAACATTATGCTTTCATTACCACCACCACCCCTTAATGCCTATAAACCATCCAGAACAGAATAAAATGACCCAGAATGCCACCATCTGAGTAGGCCAATTGCACCAGTCCAGTCAATAAAAACAAATAAAAACTACCAACTGCATTAAATTACAAACATTCCACTGTCTTATATCTTTTCTTATACCACAATATCTGTGTTGCAATTTATTAAACTTATATGGCACCTCCATCTTCAGGCACAGTGCACCAGAAACTGGGGAATAGCAGTAGGAAAGGAATTGATGCCTTCATATCTTCTTTGTGTTCCATTCCATCAACAGCCTCATCCGCACTGCAGAAATAATGCAATTTGACATGGCTCAATGCTATGGAATCCTGGGATTTGTCATTTATTGTGGCACAAGAGCTCTCCAGCAGAGTAGATGCACCCAGAGAAACCAAGCAAAGCTCACTTGGTTTGGATCCACTCTGCAGAAATAATTCAATGGGCCTTATCAGATGTCGGAAATTGGAAGTATAATCTAATGGCAATCTGAATGCTATCATGGGTTTTACGTTGTTGCGAATTAAAGCATCTCACGCAATTACAGGCAATGGAGGGGTCATTTTCGGGTAAAGGGAAGTCATTCTGAACGCATTCCAAACGCAATAGGAAGCGAATTCATGTGAATTCGAATTGGCTCCAATTGGCAATTCGCAATAAAGAGAAATTCCTCCAGTATGATAAACTCCAATGTGACACTGTCTTAACTGTCATGGCTCAGTGCTATGGAATCTTGGGATTTATAGCTTTGTGAGCCAATGCACCTTCTTTGCAACTAACTACAAATCCCAGGATTCTGTAAACTGGAGCCATGGCAGTTAAAGTGGTGTCAAACTGGATTATTTCTGCAGTGTGGCATTAGCCTTTCAGCATTGAGACCACTGCGGATTGGACAGATCATGAGTCTGACTCAATATATGGTACAGGGAGAGGAAAGATGGCACTCCCAGATTATGTTGGGTTGCAACTCCCACCATCCCTGGCCACCACAGTCAGTGGGTGAAGAGTGATGGGAGCAGCAATCTCTCACCATCCAGGAACTCCCATCCCAAGCCAGCTCCTTCTTCCCAAGGCAGGTTCCTGGGTCTATACATGCCCCCATGTTTGCCAAATTTTCTTTTCTGGTTGCCAAATGCAACTGATCTGTTCTTCTCCTTGCAAAAAAATACAACCAAAAAAGGGCCCTTTTGCACTCCTATAGATTTCCCCCAAATGCACCACTCAGCAGCTGCTTTTTCCAAAGGAAATGCACATAGTAAAATGACATTTTTGGAGGGTCTGGACAGGAAGGGTGCCTTGTATTGCCATTCCCCCTTGTCCCTCCAGTTCCTGCTGCCTCTCTAGGCATAAGATTTGGTCATTTTAACCCCCTCCTCTTACAGACAGAACTATTTTCAAAAGAGAGAGAATGGCTGCAATGGGGATTGCCAAGAAGTGAGATCTGTGGGTGGGCAGCAACTACAGATCCTTGTCTCTTGCTACATATACTGGATTTATTTTTCTTAAGAAGCAAGAGATACTTGGAAGAAAAGAGATCAAATATGTAGGGTGGGAAAAAAGGCAATACAGTACAGTACAATCTAGCAAAATCTATTGAGCAAATGTTGGAAGACCCTAAGGAGCAGCATTCCTTTCTGCTGGCAGGTAATGGCATTGTTGAGTCTGAATTTATTTCCCTTTGCAAGCTTGTTTTCTTTTCAGACACACAGATCTGCCCAGGTGTTAAGATCAGCATGGCAGGTCCCTCTTTTTTAGGCCTCTAAGGCTGCATCCTCACTGCAGAAATAATCCAGTTTGGCACCACTTTAACTGTCATGGCTGGATGCTGTAGTTTTCTGGGAGTTGTAGTTTTGGGAGACACTGAGCCTTCTCTGTCAGAAAGCTTTGGGGCCACCACAAAATATGATTCCTTGGGTTCCGCAGCATTGAGGTATGACAGTTAAAGTGGTGTCAAACTGGATTATTTCTGCAGTGCGGTTGCAGCCCTGAAATAGTTTCTAATTCCTTTCTGTTAAATTGATTATGGTGACTTTGCCAGCTCTTTTCTTGTTTTTCTTTGAGATGTCAAACAATTGGTTTTATTGCAATGTGACTGGGTGTTTAAAGGAGGATTTGGAAGGAGTTAATAATAACTTTTAATTATTTTATTTTATTTTATTTGCTGTTTGCATGAATTTGTAGGCCTACATCAATATAGGGCTAAATCAGAAAATTAAGTAGGAAAATGCAGTTCAGATGAATGTGTAAGACTACAATACAGAACTAAATCAGAAAATTAAGTGGCCAAATGCAGTTCAGATTAATGCGGAAGACTACAATATAGGGCTAAATCAGAAAATTAGTAGCAAAACACAGTTCAGATGTTTTGGCCACTAGCTTAAATAATAATTGTTCTTTTAAAAGTGTTGTTTTAAAGCAAGTTGCTTTGGTTGGATTTATGTTAATGGAAGGACTTCTTTCTGAATAGTATTGCTTGCATGATAAAATTAAGTGATTAAAAAGCAACAACTGGCACTTGATACTGGTCTAACAAGAACTGACAATGAATTGCTAAAGTTAAAAGTTAAAACTTTTAAATTCAGTCTGTTGTTCCGGAAAGAAGGCTGGACAATAGTAATGATAACCATGTATATGTACATACATATCTATATACTATATGAATAATAACTTTAAACAACCAGGATATTTTTTTGAAATAATTTAGTTTAAACCAAGTTTTAAACTATGTTTTAAAGCCAACTCTGGTTTAAAGGTTTTTATATTTAGGCTGGTCAAAGGCATTTATGTTCTGGGGTAGCTGTGTGGGCCATTTATCAAATGCAAACCAAAATCCATCAGTGATACCTTTATTGGCCAACCGAAATGCACAGTGTACTTGTTGCAAACTTTTGAAAGTCCATGGGCTTCTTCATCAAGCAAGATAATTGATGTATTTATGAAGGTCGAAGGCAGTAGAAAGAGAGGGAGACCGCAGGCCAGATGGATAGATTCAGTCAAGGAGTTCACGGACTTAAACTCTGTGGGTAAGGATGGCCAACTGTATATATTTTTATAGTATTGTATCTTAACTGTGTGTTTATGTATTGTTAATTGTGTTTTGTATTTTAATATGTTGTACCGCGCCTTGAGCCTTGAGGAGAGGTGAGAAATAAATAAATAAATATTATTATTATTATTATTATTAGGGCTTGGAGATGTCTCATCCACAGGGTCACCATGAGTCAAGGTTAATTCGACAAGGCTAACAATTTGTGATGGCATTGCTCCAGACAGGGACGAAGATATGTGTAAAATACAGTGGTCCCTCCACATTCACTGGGGTTAGGGGTGAAGGACCCCCTTAAATGTAGAAAAAACACAAAGGAAAAACAACAAGACTATTCTTTTTACCTAAACAAACACCTCTCTAGCAATCTCCAGGTCCTCCAGAGCAACTCTGTGGTTAACATCTGCCAGAAATTGATCATAGAATCATGTTGGAGGACCTACAAATGCCTAGAGGAGTGTTTTCTCTATGAATTTCTAGGTTTTCAAGCACAACTTTATGGTCAACTTCTGGCAGAGCTGCGCTGGAGGACCTAGAGATTCCTAGAGAGAACGTATTAAAGCTGCAAATAATCAAATCCGCAAAATAATAATAATAATAATAATTTATTTGTATTTCCCGCCTCGAATACAGTCATATACAGTCATATCTGGGAATTATCTTAAAATCATTATCTAAAACTATTATGCAACAATTCTAAAAACAAAACAGTTTAAACCCTGTTATCAGTCGCTGTTAATTTCTCTAGCTAGATCTAGTTCAGAATTGATCTTCAATGATTCATTATAATAGATTGGGTGGATAGGGCTGCCGGAAGAGATCCGTCTTCAGTGCCTTTTTAAAGGCTTCTAAGGTGGTGATATGACGGATCTCTTCCGGCAAGTTATTCCAAAGTTTCGGGGCCACAGCTGAGAATGCCCTGTCAAAACTGCAATTGTGGAGGGTCAACATTGGTAAACCACCACAATGTAGTAGTTTGAGTGTTAGACTGTGACTTAAAAATAAAAAAAAGAAAGAAAGCAGTAACAGTATGGAAAAGTAACAAGGATTTAGCGCTTTCATCATCCTCTTCATCATCAGCCACTTGGAGTCCCTACGTTGGGAGAAAGGTGGGATATAAGAAAATCATCATTGTCATCATCAATAACAGATAATTATTTTTCTTCTTTTTTATTGAAAAAAGTTAATTAGTTAAAATCACATGTTACAAATCATGCCAACCATACAAATCAAGCAAGTCACATAATCTAAATAAGGATTCAACAAAGATATAGAAGGAGGGTTCATTGTAGATTTTACACATACTTTCTTCTACTATAAGTCCAATCCTTCCCCCTCTCATCAACCTATTCTCAGTCTACAGTGTCCAGATCTTCCAAATGTGTGTGGATTTGGGGAGCTGTAGTCCAACAATGGCACTTTTCCTAGGGCTTTTGCAAGATCATCACTCTCCTTCCTTTGCTTTCTGATTAACCTGGGAAGTGGATTTGGGGGAATTGTAGTCCCAAAAATTATGTACAACTTTCCCATGCAACTTTTCTGGATTTTGCATTTGCATTTGCATTTGCATTGCTCTCTGCAGTATGTGAATGAGAATTCCTCCCTGAAAAGGGTTAAGATGATTGAGTCTCTCTTCCTAGGGAGTCTCCTAGGATTGGAAGTGGGACTTCAAAGGGTGTGATGTCACTTCCTGCTGGACATACCATCCCTCCCCACCCTCCCAAATCCTCCCATCCCACCTTTGATTTGCAAATTTGCAAAAGGCACCCAGTCCTGGCATCAATGGCTGGGAGGGACCAGGTGAGCTTGCAAAGCATGCAAAACATGACCCTGGCATCTGGCAGAGACCATATTTGCAGGATTTTTTTAAAATTTTGGGTTGTGTGTGTGTTTTGATATATAAAACTCAGTTGGGAAATTGAGGGTGGGGGGGATGCATTGCAAATAATTCCAGATTTTCTCCCCAAACAGACAGATACAGCCTTGGCCCTTTAATAAGGCAGAGGATGGAGCCAGATTTTGTAAAGAAAGGAGAAAACAAGGAAAGGCAGAAGGGGTTTTTAATTATGAAAATTGCAGATTTTTGGGTGGGTGGGTGGATGGATGGATTAGGATAGAGAAAGAGGCCCATTCCTCCAAAGAGAGATTTTATTCCAAGGAGGAGAGGGGATGATGGGTGTGGCTGACCTCCCCCAAGATCCTTTCCACAATGCATGGAGTCCAATCAATAGTAGTACAGTAGTAGTAATAGTAATTATTACTATTGCATGGCAATAGGGGTTGGATTTGATAGCCCTTGGGGTCTCTTCCAACTCTGAGATTCTATTATTCTATTATAATTATTATTAACAATATTACTAGTGGTAGTAATAATCACATGGTTGGGGGTTGAGGTCTCTACCAACTCTATGATTCTATGATGCTTTGATTATGATGATGATCATCCTCATCCATACAAATAGTAGTAGTAGTAGTAGTAGTAGTAGTAGTAATTTAATGGCAGGGGGTTGAATGTGATGATTATGATGATGATGATGATGATGATTATCCATAATAGTAGTAGTAGTAGTAGTCATAACCGCATGGCAGGGGCATTGGAATTATTATTATCATTCATAATAGTAGTAGTAGTAATAATAATAATTACATGGCAGGGGCATTGGATTGTATGATTCTTGAGCTCTTTTTCAACTCTGTGCTTTTATGATTCTATTATTATTATTATTATTATTATCCATAACAGTAGTAGTAGTAATAACTACATGGCAGGGGTGTTGGAATTATTATTATAATTATTATTATCCACAGTAGTAGTAGTAGTAGTAATTACATGGCAAGGGCATTGGATTGGATCACCCTTGGGCTGTTTTCCAACTCTGTGATTCTATGATTCTACGATTATTATCCATAATAGTAGTAGTAGTAGTACCTACATGGCAGAGGAGTTCGATTGGATGGCCCTTGAGGTCTCTTCCAATTCTGAGATCCTTCGATTCTATGATCATCATCATCATCATCATCATCAACAGGAGGAGTAGGAGGAGTAATTAATGCTACTGTGTGGCAGGGGGTTGGATTTGATGGCCCTTGAAGTATCTTCCCTCTGCGATTCCCAGAAATTCACAAATTCTATACATACATATATATTACACAGATTCCAGTGTACCAGTGCTGCCACCTTTTATCATAGCATTTCATATATATTCTGCCTGTGCAGTCTTGTTGTGTGAGGGGAAGAATATCTGTAGCTCCGGCAACGGTATAGCAGTGGTTGATAAAACAACAGACAGAACATTGGAATGAAATTTCCATTGACAGATTCATAGAGTCATAGAATCATAGAGTTGGAAGAGACCACAAGGGCCATCCAGTCCAACCCCATTCTGCCATGCAGGAACTCCCAGTCAAAGCATCCCTGACAGATGGCCATCCAGCCTCTGCTTAAAGACCTCCAAGGAAGGAGACTCCACCACACTCCGAGGGAGTGTGTTCCACCGTCGAACAGCCCTTACTGTCAGGAAGTTCCTCCTAATGTTGAGGTGGAATCTCTTTCCCTGGAGCTTGCATCCATTATTCTGGGTCCTGTTCTCTGGAGCAGCAGAAAAAAAGCTTGCTCCCTCCTCAATGTGACATCCCCTCAAGTATTTGAACAGGGCTATCATATCACCTCTTAACCTTCTCTTCTCCAGGCTAAACATCCCCAGCTCTCTTAAGTCATTCCTCATAGGGCATAGTTTCCAGTCCCTTCACCATCTTAGTTGCCCTCCTTTGGACCTGCTCCAGTTTCTCTGCATCCTTTTAAATTGTGGTGCCCAGAACTGGACACAGTATTCCAGGTGGGGCCTGACCAAAGCAGAATAGAGTGGCACTATAACTTCCCTTGATCTAGACGCTGTACTTCTGTTGATGCAGCCTAAAATTGTGTTAGCCTTTTAGCTGCCACATCACACTGTTGACTCATGTTCAACTTGTGGTCCACTTGGACTCCTAGATCCCTTTAACACGTACTTTGATTCAGCCAGATGTCCCCCATCCTATATCTGTGCATTTCATTTTTCCGCCCTAAGTGCAGTACCTTCATTTTGTTAGCGTTGGCCCAGCTTTCACAAGTGCCCAGTGGCAAAAAGTAAGACTGCTTGGAACAGACCACATTATTCAGCAGTGCCTCACCGATTCCTAGATTCAAGGATAGAATTGAAATTACTGATGGCCCAAAATTCAGCAACATCTGGTATATTCTGAAACCAATAATAATAGCAACAACAATTATAATGTGAAGTCGGAGGCCTTTGTGGCCAGTATCGATAGTTTTTTGTGGGTTTTTTTCAGGCTTTGTGACCATATTCTAGAAGAGTTTGTTCCCGATGTTTCTCTGGCTTCTGTGGCTGGCATCTTCAGAGAATGCTGGCATGGAAGAGAGTGGGTTATACGTATATTGGGTGACCCTGGGTTAGGAGGAGTGGTTTCCATGTTAATCTGTGTATTGTTCTGTTGTTGATGGCAAGGCCTCAGGGTGGGAGGATAGGCAAAAAGGATTAGTGTCTGTTTAGTTAGTGATCAATGTCTGATGTGAAACCCCTGACCCCAGCTGGATTTTTTTTTCATTTGCATTTTGCTGGGTCTTGATTTTGTTGTTTTTCAGGAATGGTAGCCAAACTTTGCTAACTTTAAGAGTTTCTTCTTTCCTGTTGAAGTTGTCCAGGTGTTTGTGGATTTCAGTGGCTTCCCTGTGCATTCTGACCTGGTAGCTGTTGACATGGTCAGTGTTTTCAGACAGCGTTTTATGCCCAGGATGGGTATAATACAGATTGAAATTGCATTAACTGCCCTGGTTCAATGCTAGGGAATCCTGGGAACTGTAGTTTTATGAGATGTTTAGCCTTCTCTGTCAGAGAGCTCTGGTGCCAGAATAAATTATAGTTCCCAGGATTCCCTAGCAATGATCCAGGGAGCCAAGGTCAAATATTTTATCATGCAGCACTACAACACAAGGTGCTTACAAGGTGTAGTATGACAGTTATGTTCCTGCTTCGCATCCTTCACCGCCATAATCCGAAAACAGATATTCCTCAGAGCTGAACTACTCATGAAAAACCAAAACTACACAAGTCCAAAACACACTGCAGAAATAATCCAGTCTGAGACTGCTTTAACTTCCCTGGCTCAGTGCTAGGGAATCCTAGGAATTGTCGTTTATTGTGGCACCAGAGCTCTCAGACAAAGTTAAATATCTCACAAAACAACAATCCCCAGAATTCCCTAGCAATGAGCCAGGGCAGTTAAAGCCATCTCAAACTGGATTATTTCTGCAGTGTGTTTTGGACCAAAGACAATTATTTTGTCTCCACTAGTTCTCCACTAGTAAAGTAGACATAACCTTTCCATAAAAAGAACTGAGAAAAGGAAACGGGGTCCAGGAGTTATAATGATATGATACTGTATGTCCACACTGCCTTACATAAAACTCTTCCTCTAACATATGCTTAGAATTGATTGTCTTAAAACGTTTATTTCTCATTCTGAAAAAAAGTATTTGATCATTAATTTTTTAATTTAAGGACATTTTCTGCGGTTGCTCCCACTCTATGGAATGACCTGCTGGACGAGATCCGTCTAACATCCAATTTAGACAGCTTCAAGAAAGCTCTTAAGACAGCTCTCTTCCGGCAGGCCATCCCAGAACAGCCCCTGGCCACAAAAAGAACCCCATACTGGTTGTATTGGTGTAACTCTGGTTATAATAATTCTTCCCACCGTTATTGGTTAATAGTTATTGTGTTTTTAACCAATGTTAGATTTTAATTGTACTACTGTTTATTTTGGTTTTAAGGGGGGCGGGAATATGGTGTATATTTGTATTCATATTTTATCTTTGTAAGCCTCTTTGATTGTTCCCACAAAAAGCGGGGTATAAATTAAAGTTTATTTATTTACTTATTTTCAAGGGGGGGGGGAGGCTTTAGAGAAAGAAAGAAAAAACCCTAATTTTTCTGGGTTTTCCCCCAGTCCATAACCTCTCTAGCTACAACCTTCCCCAGCCAGCATGGCCACTGGATGATGTAGTCCAAAACCATCACTTTTTAAAGCAATGGGTTCAAGCTACAGGAAAAGAGATTCCACCTCAATATTAGGAAGAACCTCCTGATAGCAAGGGCTGTTTGATGTTGGAAGACGTTCCCTCAGAGAGCGGTGGTGTCTCCTTCTTTGGAGGTTTTTAAACAGAGGCTTGGTGGCTTTCTGTTAGGAATGCTTTGATTGTGTATTCCTGCATGGCAGAATGGGATTGGACTGGATAATCCTTGGGGACTCTTCCAACTTGGATTCTCTGTTTCAGAGGCTGAGTCTCAGATTGATCCAGTGATGGGAGGCTTGTTTCTATGTTCTCTTGTAAAGCATTGAGATTTTTGTACATAACACGCTCTTCATTCTCATTCTAATACAGGTTGTCTTGCATTTCTGCGTAGAGAAGTCCCTCTGCCCAGCTGGAACCATCCAAGTTTTGCCTGTCTGGTGAATGCCATCATTTAGTAACACTGCAAAGCCCCCATATTGTTGACTTTCTGGGACAAAGACTTAGTGTGTTTCTCATCTGTCCAAATTCCAGTGGCCTTTGCTTCAGAAATAAAGAGAATGAGGGCAGAGCAAGGCGATCCGGTGGCTTTGGGACTACAGTTGGAGCACAAAGAGAGAGATATGATAGGCTCCGATATGGTCAGAAATTCTCATATTATTCAATCTGGGAGTAGAAGAAGATTCTGGGAAAGAGAAGAAAACACAGTTCAGGAGGAGGATATAGTCCACTTCAATGGACCACAGGATCAGATGCTGAATCCATATTGGTGCAAGGAGCCCTTCCTGACCAAAGAAATGCAGAATAGGGTGATGGAAATCCGTTCGGAGGCTGATATCTCAGCAGTGGGCCTGGAAGAAGGTTTACTCACAAAGAAAGAAGAAGATGAGGTGAGCAGGTCATATCTTGGTATTTTCAAATGGGGTACCAATCTTGTTCAAGAGGATTCAACACTGGAGCCAATTATCTCAGTAGTCCAGTGGCTCTCAAACTTTGGTCCTCCATATGTTTTGGACTTCAGTTCCCAGAAGCCCCAGCCAGTTTGGCCAACAAAACGCCTGGAGAACCAAAGTTTGGGAACCATTGGAGTAGAAGTTCTCCACTTGTTTTGGCCTTCCAGATAGAATTGTAAAGTTGGAAGGGACTTCAAGGACCATCTAGTCCAGTGGTTCCCATCCTTTGGTCCTCCAGATGTTTTTGGACTTCAGCTCCCATATTTCCTGATTGTTGGCTTGATGCTTGGAGCTTCTGGGATCTGAAGTCCAAAAGAAATGGAGGATCAAAAGTTGGGAACCACCGATTTCTAGTTTAATCCCACATGATGTAGAAATGCACAGCGAACGTACCCCTTGTTGTTACTGTGGTGTCCTTTCAAGTCACTTCTGATTTATGATGACTCTCATTGGGTTTTCTTGGCAAAATTTGTTCAGAGGAGGTTTGCCACTGCCTTCCCCTGTGGCTGAGAGTGTATGACTTGCCCAAGGTGGGTCCAGTTCAATCCAGTTGATTGAATGGCTCTATTTACACTGCAGAAAAAAAGCAGTTTGATGTTACTTTAACTGCTGTGACACAGTGCTTTGGAATCCTTGGATTTGTAGTTTGATGGGACACTAGAGCTTGCTGACAAGGAAGGCTTAAAAGTGGTGTATATAGATACCAGCCTACATGGTCCTTTCTGTAAGATATAATTCTATATGTGTATTCTGTAATCTTCTGCCATATCTTCTACAACAATCCATGTCATCAATCACGACTTCATCAGTGCCATTGGTATTTGATGAAATTCTTAGCATTGGAAAAACATTGAGATGACCTCTTAGGTGATGCATAAGAGGGATCCAGCTTTTTCCCCCAGCTGTTTCCCTGAGTTTAATTATATTGCTCATAGTCTCTGGCATATTTGTGGAACAAGTAGCTAAAATTTTTAAATCTGGTAATTTTACTAGATCACTTAGGACAGAATAATTGCAATGTTATTTATCAGTGAAATGTTTGAGATGTTTTAATATTGAGATGATTTATTGTGTATTATATGCCATTCTATGCCTTTTTACCAAGGGACTTTATGGTTTGTTGACTACTAATAAAGATGATTGATTGATTGACTGTACAATACTCTGTGGAGGAAAAAAGAGGTATATTCTGGTGTAATGTCATGGCTAGAGTGCTCAACTGAAATGTGCTTTCCACTACTTGAGTTATAGCACTTTGATACCTCTTCAATTGCCATGGCTGCTTTATACAGAATCCTGGGATTTGTAGTTTCTGTGCAGCACCAGAGCTCCGTAACAGTAAATAAACAACAACTCCCAGGATTCTTTTGCATGGTTAAAGTGGTATCAGGAGGATGCTATAATTCTGTTATGTAAAAGTAACCTAAGACGTGAATTTCACATTCAAGTTCCCAATGAGCCAGGAAACTCATTCTATACCTTTGACCCAGCTCTTTTCCCTCCTGATCTACCTTGTTGCATGTATAAATGTATTACCTGAACATTGCTGTGTGGATAAAAAGAATGAGGAGAGAAAGAATTGTGTATGCCACCTTAAACTCACTGAAGAAACAAACACCTTAATAATAAAAAAGGGCCTAAATCCAGTTGTGAGTCCCACCAGAGTAGATCCATTGAATCAGTGGAACTTACATAACTGTTGACATGCCAAGTTTTCATAGATTCAGTAGGCCTACTCTAGACCAACGACTATTGTAGCAACATGCTAATACAAGGAATACTTGAGCCACAAACCTAATGATACGGAAGCATCTGGAATTTAAGACTAAATCTACATTGCAGAAATAATGCACTTCGGTGCAACACCAGAGCTCTCTGACAGAGAAGGCTAAATCTCTTACAGAACTACATATACCAGAATTCCACAGCATTGAGTCATGGCAGTTTAAGTGGTGTAAAAGTGCATTATTTCTACAGTGCTGATTCAGCCTAAATGTCAGCAAGGACTATGGTCTGCAACATGGAAAGGGCATGTTTCTCTTCTATAGGTTGGCATCTGAACCAGAAGGAGACTCTCCACTGAAGACCAGAACAGACTGGACAGGCTTATGTGGGGTAAGAAGGCCTTCTTATCTGTTTTGTTGCGCCTGGTTTTCTTACTGCTTTTTTTTCCCTTTGCAGACACCGGAGTCTTTGACAGACATGGCTGCCAATTTCTCCAAGGCAGACAGGACACTTTTAGGCTGTGGGCAGAGACCATTCCTTCAGCGGGTTTCGAAGAGTGACAGTATCACAGCTCCTTTTGGTAAGGATGTCTTGTATCTGAGGTCCTCAGATACTTCAGTTTTGTGTTTGTTCAGATCTCTGAAATTTAAGAGAAATTAGTTTAAGTTCATTTGTTGTTGTCATTAACCTATCATGGGGCTTTCTAGGCAAGATTTTGTTCAGAGGAGGTTTGCCATTGCCACCCTCTGAGACTGATAGAGTGTGACTTGCCCAGGGTCACTCAGTGGATTTCCATGGCTGAGTTGGGATTCGAACTCTGGTCTCCAGAATCATAGTCCAACATTCAAGCCACTACACCACACTGGCTTACTATATATCTTATCTATTTTTGGATAGACTAGACCAGAGGCTCCCAAGTGTTTGTCCCCCAGATGTTTTGGACCTCAGCTCCTAGAATTCCTGACTGCTGGCCAAGCTGGCTGGAGTTTCTGGGAAATGGTCCAAAAGACCTTGAGGACCAAAGTTTGGGAATCACTCTACTAGACAGACAGAGTCTAATACAGTGGGCCCTTGTTATCTGCTGAAGTTTGGTTTTAGGACCCCTGTGGATACCAAGGTCCCTGGATGCTCAAGTCCTATTAAATACAATGACATAACAAAATGGTGTCCCTTATATAAAATGACAAAATTAAGATTTGCTATTTGGAATCTAAAGTTTAAAAAAAAATATTTTCAAGCTGTGGATGCTTGAATTTCTGGATAAAGAGTCTATGGATAAGGAGGGCCAACTGTATTATAATCCACAGATTCTGCATCCATGGATTCCATCATCTATGTCTTGAAATATATATATTACAAAAAGCAAGTGTTGATTTTGCCATTTTATATAAGGGACACCATTTTACTATGGCACTGTATTTAATGGGACTTGAGCATCCACGGATTTTGGTACCCACAGGCTGGTGTGTGTGTGAGAGACCTAGAACCAAAACCAGAGAATACCACAGGGGCAACTATAATAATACAGTCCAGGCCAGCCTTACTGCTAAGCCAGGGTAGGAAAAACGTGGCCCTCCAGATGTTGTTGGACTGCTGTTCTCAGCAGCCTTGACCAGGACAGCTTATGGTGAAGAATGCTGATAGTTGTAGTTCAGCCACATCTGGAGGGCCACACAGTTCCCATTCCTGGATTAAGCAAAGCGAGACTCTTTCCTCTGGCAGCTGATTTATGATGTTAGGGAAGACCAGCAAGTTTCTCTCTTGCTGAATTTATAAGTTTTGTGTTTTTACTCTCAGGGACTTCTTTGCGGGGTCAGCAAAAGAACTTGGCTGACCTTAGAACAGTATGCATGTTGACCCATGAGGGATAGAGCTGGCAAAAAACATTTGCTGCCCTGCCTCAGACATATTGAGGGTGGATTTGGGACATTTGGGCTCAATACAGGGCTCTGGGGTTCTGGTATTTTTTGTATAATGTTACAAATGGGGAAGAACTTTCTGCATGGTTTGGGGGCAAAAATGCCTGATGATCATACCATTAAAAAAATTGGGTGGAGGACACTTCAGGGTCCATAAAAAAGTGACATTCATGGGACCACACATGGCCCATAGGGTCACACTTTGCCAACCCAGTGTTAGGCAGAGTGAGGCAACCGCCTGGGAGGCAGGAGTGTCAGCCTGCTAATTTCCTCCTCCTCCAGCTTTTTTTGGAGAATGAACTGTGTTTACTACACAACTTAGAATCCTAGATTTGGAAGAGACCCCAGCGGTCACCCAGTTCAACCCCCTGCCATGCAGGAAAACAATCAAAACACCACTGATGTCCAGCCTCTATTTCAAATCCTCCAAAAAAGGAGACTCCACCACACTTCAAGAGAAAATATTTCACTGTCAAAAGAGCTCTTGTTGTTAACCTAATGTTGAGGTGCAATCTCTTTTCCTGTAATTTGAATCCATTGCTCCATGTCCTAGTCTCTGGAGCAGCAGAAAACAAGCTCACTCCATCAATTCAAATACTGTAACCTCTGCCCCCCTCCCTGATAAACCAAAAAATCTAGCTGATAGAATCAGGGATGATGGAAAACACTTTCAATTTTGCCAGAGCTGAAGTCAGACTCAGCTTTCCTTCCAACTCAGCATCTCTGCATGGAAAGAAAAAGGAGGATGTTGCATTTCCCCCCTTGTGACAAAATGTCTTGAGCCAGTTCTGCACCACATTTTCCTGTCCTTTTTGTCCGGACAGATCCATGATGGGGGAGGATAAGGTTTAGTAGTCTTTTGTTTAGTCCTTTGGACTTCACACAAGAAAGTGAAATGTGGAATAGGCATAAAAGATAGTAGTCTTGCTTTCTTCTCTCTTGTTATTTTGGTCTTCTTTGCAGGTAAAGGAATGGCAGCAGAAGAGAATACTGGGGAATTTCCATTGTATGGCAGAATGGACACCATCTGTGTTGAGTCAGACCAGGTAGGGAATGAATGATCATAGAAAGAAAGGGGAAAAAAAGAGAGAAAGAGTTTGTTTTCTTTATTTTATTACAGACATGCACATTTTCTGGCACCTTTCCCTTTGTTGTTGTGAGTTTTCAAGTTGTTTCTAACCTATGGCAACCCTAAGGCGAACCGATCACAGTTTTTCTGGGGCTGAGAGTGTGTGAGATGCCAATGTTGCCTTGTGGGTTTCCATGACCAAAGTACTTTGGCCCCATTATGAGAAGGCAGGACTAATTAGAAAAGAAAATAATTCTAGAAAAGGTAGAGGGTAGTAGAAAGAGAGGAAGACCATGTGCCAGATGGATAGCCTTTATTATGGAGGTCACGGATATGAATTAACAGGACCAAAGCAGACCAGTGGAGGACAGGGAGTCTTGGTGATGTCTCATTCACAGAGTCACCACGAGTCGACATCAACTCAAAGGTGGTTAAAAGCAACAACAAAAATCTGAATAGTTATCTTTATATCTCTCTCCCCTTTGCTTTTGAAGGCAGTTAACAAGAACAACAACAACATGTAAACTGGACACATCAAGCCGGGGGGGGGGGGGGATTCGGATTAAATAACCCATATAAATAAGACCGAATACTGCAAAAAGAATCATTTTATGGAGCTACCTACACATCATGCATGTGCATATACATGCCTTCAAGTTGCTTGTTGATTTAAGGCAACTCTGTTAACTTTACAGGGTTTTCTTAGACAAGAAGTACTCAGACGTGGTTTCACTATGCCCTGTAGAGAGGTAAATATCCCAGGCCAGCTCCCTGTTTTGTTAGGGAAATCCTATGATTACAGATGGTACTGAAGCTCCAGATTTAATTAAGTAAAATTAACTCATCTATTAAAAAAACAAAAATAAAATACTATAACTCTGACATGAATCCCCTTGGCATCTGTGCCAGTTTCTGATACTTGGTTTAAAGTTTTGGACTCTGCCTATGGTAAAAGTAGACATACAGACAAACACACATTGTTGTTGCTGTTTTAATTATAGGTAATTTAACTTGATAGTCTGCCTTTTAGCCAACTAGCTTTCACATTTTGTCTTCACAACTACCCTTTGAGCTATGGATGTATATTTCTGAGAGAAAGACAAGCCCAAAATCACACAGGGTGTTTTGTGGAGCTTGGTGATGACTTGAACCAGGATCTCCCAACTCCCAGTCTAACACTGTAACCACTGCTTCAGCTATCTCTGTTTCTACTAGAAAAAACTGTAGACTTTGCTGATTTTCAAACAGAACACTTCCTTTAAAAAATAAGATTCATTTCTGTTTGCAAATACCAAAAAAAAAAGGCTACAGGTGCACAAAAATGTTTAATCCAAATGATTCCATTTGGTGTTATTGGTGGTAGTTTCTCCTCTTAGTGGACAGGTCAACTTATCCACTTCTACCCTATCTAGTTGTATTATGTTTTATGCATTTGGGGAAGTTTTGCATGGTTTGGGTGCAATAATTGTCCAAAAGTGATGCCAAAAAGTGTAAATGGGGGAAGGGCATTGGGGGCCACAGGGCTGCACAATTTGCCCATCTGGTTTGGCACTTGCCAAAGTCTATTTTTGAGAAGAAACATTTTGGGGTTTTTTTCCTTTTCTTTCAGGGTCCTGTAACTTTTGAAGAAGTGGCTGTGCGTTTCTCTGAAGGAGAGTGGGGTCTGCTGGATCCAAGCCAAAGAGCTCTCTACAGGGAGGTCATGGTAGAAAACTATGGAAATGTAGCCTCTTTAGGTAAAGATCTCTTAAACCGGACTGGTAGGTGACTTTTTCTTTATGGCTGGTTGACAGGAATTTGTCCCTGTTGTGCTCGAGAGTAGCAGGCTAGCCCTAAGGGAGTGCAAGAAACTGAGCAGCACACGGAGCTTTGCACATCGTGCTACTGCTTCTTGTCTCACAAGATGCACTGCCTGAAGTACTTGTCTCTTTCTGTTCAATCATTTGGCTGGTTCTGCGTTGTGTGTGTGTTAACTGTCCTCAAGGCAATCTCACCGTATGGCAGCCCTCTGAATGAGATATCTGCAAGGTGCTCTATCCTCAACAGCCCTGTTTTAGGTCTTGCAGACTTGCAGAGTTGTGGCTTCCTGGTTTGCATTTATCATTTTATCCATTTATGTAGTTTTTCTCTTTTCCCAACACCTAATGTAATAAAAAAGAAAAGAAAGGAACAGATACAGTGAGACAAAGATACAGGGATGTAGTGGCTCAAGTGGCTAAGACGCTGACTCTGTTGATTGCAAGATTGGCATGTTCGCAGTTCGAGGCTCAGGTGCCATATGATGGGGTGAGCTTCCACACTAGTCCCAGCTTCTGCCAACCTAGCAGTTAGAAGGCGGGCAAATGCAAGTAGATAAATAGGTACCACTTCTTAATGGGAAGGTAACAGTGTTCGGTGCAGTCATGCTGGCCACACAACTACCAGAGCAGTCCTCGGACAACGCTGGCTCTTCAACTTAGAAACGGAGATGAGCACTGCCCCTACAGTCAGTTACAACTAGACATTCATGTCAAGGGACTACCTTTACATTTTACTTTTACAGATACAGGATTGGCTTGACAACAGTACATGTGGAATGAATCTGGGAGTCTTAGCAGACCACAGGCTGAACATGAATCAATAGTGTGATGCAGCAGCTAAGAAAGCCAATTCAGTTCTAGGCTGAATCAGTCAAATGGTGTCTAGATCAAGGGAAGTCATAGTGCCACTTTATTCTGCTTGGTCAGATCTCACATGGAATATTGTGTCCATTTCTGGGCTCCACAATTCAAAAAGGAGGTTGATGAGCTGGAGTGTGTCCAGAGGAGGGCAACCAAAATGATGAAAGGTCTGGAAACCATGCCTCATGAGGAGTGATTTAGGGAGCTGGGCATGTTTAGCCTGGAGAAGAAAGGATTAAGAAGGGACATAATAGCCATGCTAAGTGTGTCATATGGAAGAAGGAGCAGGCCCTTGACAGTCTTCTGGGGGGTTAAATGTGGGCCCTACCTTTCCAAAGATGCCCACTACTGCTTGACATGAACAAGAACTTCTCTTCACATTTGTCATTTTTAACATGAGGAAAACAACAATGGAGAAGAGCAGGCCTAGTGTTCTTTTTTTAAGTTTCAAATATAAAAAGAAAATGCAGCACATTCTTTTAAAGGGCTAGGTGATTTTAACCTTGTGTGTTGCTTCAAACTGGGCAAATAACACTTGAAAAGAGATTCCATCACTCAGTATTCTGCATCACGAGTCCTATTTAAGTCTGTTTTGCTTTTTTCTCTTTGTTTTGTTTTTGTTTGCTTCTGAATAATTTAATATTTGTAACAAGAGTTAGAAAAAATATGCTCCATCAGAAAATAAAATATAAACATGATTCTCTGTTTCATTCCCTTCTTCAGAAGGACCTCCGGTGCCTAAACCAGATCTCATTTCTTGGTTGGAAGAAAAAGAAGATATTTTCAACCTTTGCTCTGGATCAGGAGGTAACAAACTTTGAATCCTTAAAACATTTCTCCCCCCCCCCTTTTTTTTTTTAATTTGTTCTTGCAGAATTGTAGGGTTACTCATAATAGGTGGAGGTTTTTTCTAGTTGTAGCTTTTCTTCTTGTCTGGAACTTAGTGACAACAAAAATGACACCGTGAAGAAAAATCAAGTTTCTCAATATTTGTAGTAATCAGTGACAGAAAGAATATAAGACTGCTTGGTCCAAATTTGGATCATCCTAATTAATCTTAATAAGCCAAGATATGAATGAGTGATCACTCCCTGATATATTGCTGTGGCTCCTTTCTTTGACAGCTAGTATGGTGTAGTGATTTGAGCATTGGATTGCAGCTCTGGAGACTAGGGTTCATGTCCTCTCTCAGCCCTGGAAACATACTGGGTGAACACAGGCAAGTTACACTCTCTCAGCCTCAGAGGAAGGCAAAGACGAAGATAACATGGTAATCTATGGTTGATTAAGAGGTTTCCCAGTTGGATAGCTCAGAAATCCAAGTTGCTGTTGTGTTATTGTGTGCCTTCAAGTCGTTTCTGACTTATGGTGACTCTAAGGCAAATCAATCATGCATTTTTCTTTGCAAGGTTTGTTCAGAAAGGGGTTGCCTTTGCCATTCTCTGAGGCTGAGAGAATGTGACTTGCCCATGGTCATCCAGTGGATATCGTGGCCAAGTGGGGATTTGAACTCTGCTTTCCAGAGTTATAGTCCAAAGCTCAAATCACTGGCTCTTTAGTTGCTCTGTATGTAAGCAAAAAGCCTGTTAATATATCAGTGTATTGAGACAAATCAGGCCATTATAGCTGGCCAGACCTCTTTAATGAAAAATTATATGAGAACATTTAAAAGAAGAGAAGTGACTGAAATTGTGATTATGTCTGTGAAGTAGGAAGAACAAATATCCACCAGATCTGTCACTTTGAGAAGCAACATTATCTGTGCCCTCCACTGAGTCTGAATGTGTTGAAAACTGGTGCCCCTTTCCCCTTATATTTTTATTGGGCTTAATTCTTGCAGGTGACACCTGGGAAAGTGAAAGCAATGAAGCCTCCATTGAGATGTCATCCCAAGGAGATAAGGATGAGGAGGTGGAGAAGACTGCAAGGGATCAAAGGGGAACAAAAGTGCAGGAGGAAAAGCATTTAACAGAGATGTGGCAAAAGAAACCTGAAGGTATCTATTTGGATAGATTTGTTGTAATCATCACCAGGCTTATCAATAGAACTAGACTAGCGGCTTTCTACTCCCTGCCTGCAAAGGGGCCTGTGACATTTGCACTGAATTTTGAGTTTTCAGTGTGTTATTTTCAAAATGGAGAACCAAGGTTTGTTGCCTCTTCTTGCTTCTCCTGTCCCCAGAAAGTCTAGGGGTGCTTCAGGATGAAATGAGCCCAATTTAGAGTCTGTTAATCCTTCGCCAACATTACATTTTAACAGAAATTGCACACAACATGACTTAATATCAATAACATGCATGCAGTCATCTTCCTGGAATACAGGGGAAAGGAGGCGGAATGGAATGGAGTTCCTAGAAAAGGACTTGGATAGCTGACACACTTATTAGAAAGCAGTCCTGTTACAAGATAATGATGGGATTCAGCTTTTGGGTTTAGTACTACTTGTTCACTGACATTTTTCATTTATCTGTTTTTATTGCTGATTTTAATTTGTTCTCTCTGATGCAGGTGACTTTGGGGAAATGTCTTCAAAAGTGAAATGTACATATCCAAATATATAAAGTAAATAAAGCAAGTGCAAAGAAGTTTCAGGATATTTTCTTTCTTTTTTTCTCTTTCTCAAAGATACCGAAACTGTGAGAGTGATCAATGTCGAGAATGTGGAAGAAGAAGAGAATCTTACATCAGGTGAAACGCTTGAGGCTTTACCTGGAGGATCCCAAGAGAATATTCCCTTCATAATGGAGACAGTAGAAAGTAAGTGTCTTTGACCATCAGGACTCTCAGTAATTTCCAGATGTCCAGACAGCACAGTCTCCCAGTCTTGCTCTTTGGGCTTCCTGACTGGGAATCACTTCATTTTCTGATTTGCAACTATACTTACGCTTTAAAATATTCATGGCAAACCCAGCAATACCATTAGGTAGACTGAAGCAGCTATCTTTGGGGGAAGCAGCAATAGCCCCCCAACTGTATCCCTTGAACCCCTGGGCTTCCCTCTGTTGCAAGGATAGAACTGCCTATGCCATTCATCCTGTCTTACACCTTCTAAACTATGCCTCCTGCCCTCAGGTGTGTGGAAGGCCCTGCTGTATTACTAATGTTGAAGGAAAGTTCACTTGCTTGTCTGCTTAGATTCTGTACATGGAATGGAGGGGGACAACATCTTGTTCTTTGCCTCTGGCAGCAAATATCTTCGGCCATCCCTGTTTTGCATGAGACAATTCAGTCCTGCTATTTCCAGGTGCACAGTTGGTGGGGATGCTAGGAGGCCACTCCCAGGTTTTAAAATACCTTAGTCCAAAACAGACTGGCTAAAAGGGCCAGTGTCAGGCTGCATTGAAGGTGTGGTGCTTACAGGATGCACAACCCGAATGCAACCAGAGGCCGTGCCAAGCCTGCCCTAATCTGAAAGAGCCAGACCAAAAAAGAGCAGAAAAAATCCAATCCTTTTCAGTGGCTTGGTTCAGAACCACGGCAGCACCCCAGATCAGGACTGGGTACATGGAGTTGCTGTGGTCCCTCAGTGATCGGGGCGAGAGTAGCCTCTGGCTGCTCCTTCTACCCCATCTTCATGACCCCCAAATTTACTCGCTCTTTTTATGCTAACAGGTCTTTAAAATTTCACATGGATTAGTTTTGAAAGGAGCTTTAAATGTATTTCTTCTATTGCTGTGTATTTAATTGTTCTTTTAGATGGCTTGTTTTTATACCATGTTGCAATTAAGCTGCTGTCTTTTAACCTGTATATTAATATCATTTTAAGAACATTTTAGTCCAGTGTTTGTCTGTGTGTGTGTGTGTGTTGTAAATGTGAAAATGGAGATGGGACAAGAAATGAGATGGCTCACCCAGTGAGAGAGCACACACTATAAATGCGATTTGTCTCTCTGAAACTGAGTCTTTATATCTCCTGTAGTCTCTTGTTGATTTCTTGTTATTTTTCTCTCTTTCCCTTTCCTACTAGGTGATGGCTGGGAGAGTGGGAGTGAGTGGGAACCATATGGTGTATTGTCAGAAGATACAGAGAATGAAGACATGGGACGTAATTTTCGGAGTCAAGGAAGATCAGAGAGAAATGAGGAAGACCAAGCTGAAGACTGGAGAAATAAACCCAATTGCCAGGGCAGTGACTTCAGTGGTGTGCCAGTTCAGCAGAAAACGTACAAAGGCAAGAGAAAGAATCAGTGCAAGGTTTGTGGGAAGAGCTTCACTCGTAAAGCAAGTCTTAAGGTACACCAGAGAATCCACACGGGAGAGAAGCCCTACAAATGCACAGTCTGCAGCAAAGGCTTTTGTGATAAAACAAGCTTTCTCAGACATCAGAGAATCCATACTGGGGAGAAACCATATAAATGCCCAGAGTGTGGGAAGAGTTTTAACCGGACCACAAACCTTATCACACATCAGAAAACTCATGTGGAAACCAGAGAGAAAACATTTCACTGCACTAGCTGTACCAAGAGTTTTTACAACAAGTATAGCCTTAAGACGCACTGGCGGAGCCATACTGGAGAGAAACCATACAAATGCTCCAGCTGTAGCAAGAGCTTCTGTGATAAATCAAACCTCGAGGCCCACTGGCGAGTGCACACAGGGGAGAGACCCTTCGAGTGCACAGAATGTGGAAAGAGCTTCAGCGATCGCAGGACCCTCCTCAGACATCAGAGAATCCACACTGGGGAGAAGCCATACAGATGCACAGAATGTGGGAAAAGTTTCAACGATCTTGCAACCCTCCTCAGGCACCAAAAGATCCACACGGGAGAGAAGCCCTATAGATGTAATGAATGCGGGAAGAGCTTTAATCAGAGCTCACATCTCATCCGGCACCAGAACACACACGATGCCAAACGCCACAAGAACAGCTTGCGAGGGGCAAAAGCGGCGGTTGGAACCAATATCTTTTTGGACATTGGAGGCTTTACCCAAGAGAGCTATTATGGTTACACTCACCCTACAGAGCCCTTTCACTGGCCGCTCACATCCTATGCATCCTCCACAGAGGCAGGAGAGGTGGGCTTGCCAAACTTGTGGACTATAGAGGAGACGTCCGTTGGCGATCAAGCCATCCTAGTCATGAAAGAAATAACAGAGGACAGAACTTTAACGCTATGAATGTTCAGGACATGGGAAGTGTTTTCAGCCAGGCCCTTACTTGTTGGGTGTGTCATTGCCCAGTCAAAACAAGAAGCCATAACGACATTGAGACTCTCTTTGAAATGAGCAGGTTCCCAAGGATCGACGCCTTGATCAACAATCTGATATCAGGAGTTGCCTCATCAGGAAAGAGGGCAAGACTCTTTAGGAATCAGAAGGCAGAGGACTTCCCATATGCTTCATAACTCCGCGCACTAACTCTTTGGCTTGTTGTCATTGGGGAGAGAGGGAACAGGAATTCTCAAAGGTTAATGCTAGTCTGATTGCTTGAGAGTGGAAGAAGAAGAGACAAATGGGGAAAAATATTGATAGTCTAAATGGCCTTCAGTCAGAAGTTCAAAATCAGTTATTTTTGTTGATGGCTTCCAAAAACTGATGATAATCTCATGTCCTCAGAAAAGATGGAAAGAAAAAGATTGCCCCAGCTAAATGAGCATAATGGGAATTTTGTCTTGTGAAGACTAAGTGGCAGTCAAGGTGGTATAAATACCATTGCCTTCCTCACCTTTCTGTTGTATTTAATAGTGTGTGTGGGGCAGGGTGAGGATTATTAGATACTTCTCTCTCTCTCCAAATTGTTTGGACAGACATCAAATCCTAATGAGGTGCTTTTCAAGGGTTAGTTGTTTCTCATTTTTAGTAAATGAAGATATAAACTCTCACGTTTGCAAACTGATTATAGAGTTTTCTATGTCAAGTATCTACAGGCAGGTGGAGGGATGTCATCAAAAGAAAGGTTTGTTATTTTCTGTTTTGTGCAAAACTAAAAGAAATGCATTTCAGAATCATTGTTTGGTAGGAGGGCACCTAGACTGTTATACTGTAAGATTATGTTAACAGGATTTTTGACATGTAAGACAGCACAAGGTGTATGAGTGCTTTTTGTTTTTGTTTTTTGGTTGAAGAAAATCACAGGTCTAAAGAGGAAAACTAGCTGGACACATTTGGCTTTTTAACATGCTAGTGTTGCAAGTGATTATTAATCATAATCACGTGGACTGGAAATGTCAAATGTACAAAAGAAACTTCTGATATTGAGATATGGCTAAAATAACAGAAGGGAAAGTTATCATTAGAACAAACCATCAAAATCTATAAATTAGCAGTCGCTCCCAATTGGAGAGCAGAGTCTGGATTCACTCTTTTTAGACGGTTCCAGGAAATATCTTCCCAGATTTGTAATTCATGGTCTAGGTTTACACTTTGGGATGTGTTGAACAAAATTCCCATCATCCCCAGCCATCCTGTCAGTGGTCATGAATGCAGGGAGTTGTCGTCCCAACAGAACTAGAGGGCACTAGTTTGGAAAAGACTGACAGAGGTGTTGTTGATGCATGATGCAAATGATTGTATTGTACCAGCATGTTTAGTGTCCATTTTCCAACAAACTCATCCACAACTCAGCCAAAAAAAGTTAAGATGCTGCAAACCCATGTTATTTCAGTGGGCTTCTGTGCACTTAAGTGTGGCTGCTGAAAACCATTAAGATTTAGGCTGTGAGTTTATGCAAAGTTACAAAAGAGTAAGCCTTACGTCTGAGTAAATCATGTTACCAGTGCATTTAGATTCTGAAGAATTTTGGTCAGAGCTCAAGAAGACAATCCAATCCAGTGTTTGTCTGCCCTGGCATCTGGTTGTATTGAGTTCATTGGGTTTTATTTTCAAATGCATAGAGCAGTGTGGGAATTGTTGAAGCACTCTACGTGTTGCACCACAACTCCCAGCATCCCATGCCATTATCTGTCTCGCCTAGGGCTGCTGGGAGCTAGAGTTCCAACAGTTCCCACTACTGGCATAGAGAGAACTGGAAAAATTGTGGGTGGTGGTAGTGGTGGTTAAAAATATTATTGATTATTTAACACTAATGTATAGGATGAAGGACACAACACACTTTCACTGAAGGGCACTAACATTTTGGGTGGGACTTTGCCATCCACACTATATTTCCATCCTCTCAGGCTGCAGTCCTAAAATCAGAGTTTGGAAAAATTACCTTTTTGGACTGCAGCTCCTGGAATTGTCCATGCTGGCCCTGTGATGCTGGGAGCTGCAATCTATAGTCAAAATCTTATGGGGAACATAGGTCCTTGTAAGTTAACTTGTGTATGCTGGGAATTGTGCAGTTGTATAACGTGCATATCCTGCTGAGGGCACTGTTATGTTACTTAGGGGTTATTCACATGGGCCAAAAGTCCTGGCTTATCCCTGTCTCTGCGTGCTCTAGATTAGACAATGTAGGCCAAAACCCCTTGAGGATATGACCTGATCCTGGGGTAATGTACCATTGGTTTTTGCAGACCTTCTAATCAGAGAGAGAATCAGAGAATCAACCCTGCAGCAAAACCAGGTTGTTCAGACAGCCCCTCCCCAGTGCTCTTTACCTTGCAAGCATCAGTCTGGCGCAGGGATGGGTGTGTGATTATGCGCCCACCTACGTGCCAGTCTAGGGACCAACCCAGGTGAGCACCGGGACTGGTATGCATCCAATCTGGCCCATTTGCCCAGGTCCTGTGTAGCACGGCCAGCAAAGTGTCTGATGCACATCATCTGGCACCAGAGCGCATTGGGCACTCATGTTTTCCACTTTGCAGTTCTCTGTGACTTGGTTAGGTAGACATAAATTTGCCTAATGTAACAGGCCATATAGAATTCCAGTGCCAAAAAGTAACTTGTTGAGGGTCTGCCTTAAAAACAGAGCAGCTTTCCTCAACTGAACACCCTCTAGACTACAGTTCCCATGTTGGTTGGGGATGATGGAGGTTGTAATTGCACATGCCTGCACAATCCTGAATTGGGGAAGGATGTATCGGCAAGTAAGCCTTTTTAAATCAAATGGATTTAACTTCCCATTAAAATAGTTGTGCTGTTGCTGAGATGGAGACAGAGGAATTGGAGGACCTCCAGAGGTTGGACTATACCTCCCAACATTCCTTACCATTGTGTAAACTGTCTGGGATTGTGAAATTTAGCATAAATTCCACAACCGCTAGAGCAGTGATTCCCAAACTTTGGTCCTTCAGATGTTTTTGGGACTTCAGTTCCCAGAAGCCGGGTTGGCCAACTGTCAGGAAACCTGGTTGGCCAAAATTTGGGAATCATTGCTTTAGAGGACCATATTATTCCCTTTGTAGACCACAGCAAGGATAACAGCAAGGAATGAAAGCTAAGAAAGCTAAGTTACTTTTCCAAAGCTTGGACAAATTGGTATCTCTTCCCAAATTG
Source organism: Urosaurus nigricauda (assembly GCA_034509955.1). NCBI lineage: Eukaryota > Metazoa > Chordata > Lepidosauria > Squamata > Phrynosomatidae > Urosaurus > Urosaurus nigricauda. The sequence continues at coordinate 321,153,312 of JAOEGL010000002.1, read as the reverse complement.
TATCATGAGTTGGATTAAAGCTTTTGAATACTGACACATTAAATTGTTAGGAATTGTTAAAATTAATACTTCCCATAAACCAAATAAATGACAATAAAATTTGCTATTCTGTATGGCCCTTTTTGATGGTACTTCCCTCGCCAGATTAATTTGGGTGAAAATGTCTCTTAGTGGGTTTTGTTGGACTATTTGGGAGTTCACGTCTAGAACAATTCACATTTCGGAGAGGTGCAAACACTTTTTGTAGCAAACACTAGCACTAACCAGTTAATGTTAAAAATGATAAGGTAACAGAGTCATTTTGTTTTGTTTTGTTTTGTTTTTAAAGGCAATTGGTACAGTTTGAAATGGATTGTTGTGTGTCGGGCCTACACACTCACACATATTCAGTTTTCAACAAAGCAAGTTACAAAGGTACAGGTTGGTCACAAGAATTTCTGGAAAGTGTTTTAAATGACTGTGTCATTAACAACGCTTATTCTGGACGTTTACAACCAAGTGATATCTAAAAACCATTCTTGTAGAAGGATAGAAACAGAGAATTGGGTTTTTTTACTGGAGGCACTTTAGTTGAGACTTACTAATAGAAAAATATTGGTCTGTATTCCCTATAAGCTAATTATTTTCGTAACCATTGGGCTCTTGGTATTTATTTGGGTTTGGTTCCAGGATCCTCGGTGGAGTATCAAAATCTGTAGATGCTTACGTCCCATTAGATCCAATGGAGTAGTAAAATGGTGTCTCTTATATAAAATGGCAAAATAAAGGTTTGCTTTCTGGAGTATGTGTGTATAATATCCACAGGACCTACATCCACGGATTCAACCATCCACAGCATAAATATCTATATACTGTATATTTCATTTCACGCTGTGGATGGTTGAATCTGTGGATGCAGATTCTGTGGATATGGAAGGCCAGTTGTACTTTATTAAGTAACCAGGAGGGCAACCAAAATTGTGAAAGGTTTGGAAACCATGCCTTATGAGGAGAGACTTACGGAGCTGGGTATGTTTAGCCTGGAGAAGTGATGGTTAAGAGGTGACATGATACCCATGTTTAAATATCTGAGGATGAAGCACGCTTGATTTCTGCTGCTCCAGAGACTAGGACACAGAGAAATGGATGGAAGCTACAGGAAAAGAGATTCCACCTAAACATTAGCAGGAACTTCCTAACAGTAAGAGCTGTTCAACAGTGGAATATACTCCTTTGGAGAGTGATGCAGTCTCCTTCTTTGGAGGATTTTTAAACAGAGGCTGGATGGCCATCTGTCAGCAGGATGACCAGATATCCTTCTTTTCCAGGACCTGTCCTACATTTGAATCCTCTGTCCAGAAGGCATTTCAAAATGTCTTCCATTTGGAGCATCGCTAAAAGTTGATATGTACATTTATATTAGCGTTTTTAGCTTTTATTTGGTAGGGTCCTCCGTTTTCTCAAATACGCTACACTTGTGGTGCTTTGTCCTCCTTTGTGGATAGGACATCTGGTCACTTTGTCTGTCACAGGTGCTTGGATTGTGTCTTGCTGCATGGCAGAGGGTCATACTGGATGACCCTTGGGGTCTATTCCATTTCTAAGATTCTTTGAACCTCTCCTGGCCTAAACTGCCCACCAGACCTAAAAGAAACATCATTCTTACTCATGTTCCTCCTCCTTTTCCCTATGCAACTGATGCAGGTAAAGTAGGTTTGGGGTGAAGTAGCGATTATAGCAAAAGTGTCACAATTGTGCCCGAGCAACACTTATCAATACGAAACAATTACAGATGAATAAATGTAGATAACTCTTTCGGATTCACGATTACTACTTAGCTATGATTGTGACACTGTTTTGTAGTTGTCTATTTATTCATGCCAGGGAGTTGGACTAGGTGGCCTTTGTGGTCCCTTCCAATTCTTAAGATTCAATGTTTTCTCAGTACTGCACCTACTTTACTGAACATCACCTTCAGGGGTAGAAAGAGTTCCATACTGTTGGTGTTTGGAGCATATCTGAACGACATTTTTGTCAAGCACGGACCAGGAGAAATTACTTTGTATATTTAACTAATTCAGAAACATTGGTCTGAAACACACTGCAGAAATAATCCAGTTTGAGACCACTTTAACTTCCCTGGCTCTGTACTAGGGAATCCTGGAAATTGTAGTTCATTATGGCAGCTGAACTCTCTGACAGAGAAGACTTAGAAAACTGTAGTTTCCAAAATTCCCTAGCATTGAGCCAGGGCAGTTAAAGCGGTCCCAAAGTGGATTATTTCTGCAGGATATTTTGGACCATAGTCGTGTTAATCTGGAATGGATCTTATAGCACCTTTGAGACTAACTGAGTGAAAGAAGTTGTAGCACCAGCTTTCATAGACTTGGTCTACACGCCATGTATCTGAGGATGTAGACCAACTCTACGAAAGCTGATGCTATAACTTCTTTTGCTCAGTTATACTTAAATAAGTAACTGAGTAACAGACTTAAGTAACTGACTTAACTCAGTTCCTTCTTTGGATGTTTTTAAACAGATGGTGGATGGCAATCTCTTGGGGTGCTTTGATTGTAAGTTCCTGCATGGCAGGGGGGTTGGACTGGATGTCCCTTGGGGTTCCTTCCAACTCTGTTATTCTATGATAGGGAATACAGGCCATTATTTTTCTCAGCTTTCTCTTGGTTTTCCCCTTCTCCAGTCCTAGCCTCCCATGAGCCTAAAATCATCACAAAAAACATTAATACATATGATGTTTCTCAGTTCTACTGTATCCAATCTGTTATGTTCTATATTTTGTTTTAGATTTTAGGTTATTTTGTACTCGTGTTTATATTACTGTTCCTTGTTTTATGGTGAACTCTTCTCATTTTAACCTCACTGCCTTTTCTCTTCTGTTGCTTAATGTAGTCATGTTAGCAAAGGCGCTTTGGAGTATCTTACAAGGAAGGCGATTGCTGTGCTAAAAAATAGAAGTGCAAGCGACTAAAAATAAATGGGGAATGTGGAAAGCTCGCTGTGATCCTTGAGATAATATTTTTAAAAAATAAAGCTCTCCAACTAGAAATACAAAATTCTGAAAATGATGCGACCTTTCAAAGAAAACACTATTTGTTTGTGTAAAAGCCTTGTCCTTGGGGCCTTGTTCATGAAATGTCAAATGATTTTGCTGAAACATCATGAGGCTGGGGTCCTTCCACTCATTAATGATCACAATGGCTGCGTCTGCACTGTAGAAATGATCCAGTTTGACATTGCCTGAAGTGCCGTGGCTCAATGCTAGTGAATTCTGGGAATGGTAGCTTGTTGCGGCTCTGCTGAGATGCCAACAAACTACCATTTCCAGAATTCCCTAGCATTGAACCACAGCAGCTTAAAGCAGCGTCGAACTGGGTTGTTTCTGCAGTACGGATGCAGCCAACATCTCCTCCTCCTCTTCCTCCCAATCCCTTCCTTCTCCTGGTTTGTCCTTCTGTAGGAATTGTGTATGCGTGTATGTTTTAAAGTAGTTGGATGTCGTAGGTAGGTGGCTGCCTTTATTATGCATGGTTGCTTTGAGACTGTATACCTATTTTAGTGTATTGGCAAAATGTTCTGCAAATAAAGAATAATGGAATGATCATTTTCTCCCCAAAGTGACAATCTGGCCTCTTCTGTCCCCGAGACTCAAAACCCAGCGTGGCGTAGTGGTTTGAGCGTCGGATAGGACTCTGGAGACCAGGGTTCGAATCCCGGCTTGGCCACAAAGCCCACTGGGTGACCTTGGGCAAGTCTCACTCTCTCAGCCTCAGAGGATGACGGTGGCAATCCCCCTGTCTGGAAACTAGCCAAGAAAACCACGTGATCGGTTCACCATAAAGTTGGAAATGACTTGAAGAAATGCAGTGACGACAACATGGTGGTGCCATGAGAACAGTGTGATGTGGTGGTTTGAGTGTTCCAGACCAGGCTTCGATACCCACTCAAACCCACTGGGTGACATCTTTGGTGAGTCTCACACTCTCTCGGCCCCGTAAAACTGCACGATAGGGTTGCCAAAGGTCGGAAATGACTTGAAGGCACATAAAAACAACATGGTGATGACTACAACCCGATAAAATATTTTTATTTACTTTAGTAAAATGCCTCTCGTAGGTCTATGGCCCTGAGCTATGGACTGTGTGTGGTCTGTCAACCCCAGGAGAGATTTTTTAGTGATACTTTGGGCATATCATGAGAAGATGCGCCTTAATAGAAGAGACAGTAATACTTGGTAAAGTGAAAACCAGTAGGAAAAGTGGAAAACTGCATTACAGGTGGATGGACTTGGTCAAGGAAGCCATGGTTGCCCTCAGTTTGCAAGACTTGAGCAGGACATTTGATGACAGGGTTGGCTGGAGATCTTTCATTCACAGGCTCACCATAAATAGAAAACTTGACGTTGGATTCCTATTATTTATTCCAATATTTATTTATTTAGCATTTATACTTTTCATATATTGTAGGTTGCTATTCTCAGCTTTATCTGACTTGTTACAATCACCTCCGATAGCTTTCATAGCTTTCCCACTGCTGCTGGCATTAATTCATAAAGAGTCTTACATCAATCCCAAATGTCTAATACAAGTTGAGTATCTTCTCGAGCGAACCAGAGAAGACTGAAATTGTACTGTCCCAAAAATATACAAGAAGAAGAACAAGAGACCATGAGTCTCAAATATTTCAAAGGTCCTTTAGAAAACAACTGCTTGTTTGTGAAAAACTTCATGGGGAATGAAATCCTTTGGTGTTTCCAGACGGTGGACAAATGGGAGAGAAATTGGCGACAACTCTGTATGCTGACTGCTCCGCATACAATATTGTCCTGGGATTTGCTTGTGGAGATTTACACATTACTGTGCATATTGTAAGATTTGTTTGTGGGAATTTACACATTACTCTGCATGTTGTAAGAGTAGTTTGTGGGAATTTACACACTACTCTGCATGTTGTAACATTTGTTTGCAGGCGTTTACACATTTCTCTGCATATAGTAAGATTTGTTTGCAGGAGTTTACACACTACTCTGTGTGTCATAAGATTTGTTTGTGATTGGAAAATTATATGGCCGATTAATAGATTGGGTAGAGGAGGAAAAAATCTTAGAGGACGAACAGATTGGATTTCGGAAAGGCAAATCAACCATTGATCAACCATTGATCATTGTGTAGTCTTAAGCCACCTTGTAGAAAAGCACTCCAGAACCTATAATCGTAGTTTATTTTTTGCTTTCATGGACTTGAAATCAGCATTTGACTTGATATCAAGAACGCAACTTTGGGAAAAACTACTGGCTTCTTCTATCGATAAAAGGCTACTTGGCTTAATTATGAAACTATACAGCAACACCACTGTATGTATAAGATGTGGCTTACAGGGTAATCTTGCAAATCCCATTAAGGCTACAAGAGGTGTACTACAGGGATGTATCCTAGCTCCTACCCTCTTTAACCTATACCTTAATGATCTCCCTGCAGCTATTTCTTCTAACATTTTCCATCCTCCCAAGTTAGCCTCAACTAGCATCCCCATACTATTATATGCAGATGATGCTGCCCTCCTTTCTTTTTCAAAAGTGGGACTTACAAGAGCAGTGAGAGCCTTTATTGAATATTGTGAAAACAACAATTTAACCATTAACTTTAGTAAGTCTAAGATCATGGTTTTCTCTAAAAAAAACGCTCTCTACACGTCTGGAGGTTTGGCAACCATAATGTAGAACAAGTCAGGAAGTTTAAATATCTTGGAGTTACGTTAAATGCATCTGGAGCTTGGACTGCACATCGGGAAATTGTTATCCAAAATGCTGCTAATAATAGCAAGGCGATTGTTCGCTTCTTTTTTACAAAAGGGGGTCAACTAATTCCTGCTGCCCTTAAGGTTTTCAGGGCTAAGGTCCTTCCCCAGTTATTGTTTAGCATACCAGTTTGGATATTAGATTTCACGACAACTATAGAAAGAATTCTGTCGTCCTTTCTCAGAAAAACTTTTGCAATGCACACCTGCGTGCCAACGGCAGCACTCCACCATGAAGCCGGATGTCCCTCAGTGGAATGTTTAGCTTGGAAATGGACCCTTAGATATTTCCTGAGACTTAACTACACAGGCCCAGAGGCTGGTTACATCCACCTATTAAAAACAGACACTTATACCAGCACACTCTGTAAATCAGTAAAAGAAAAGTTACAGAGACTAGGACTGTCGCACGAATTTCTCTCTACTCTTGACTTCCATGGGGCAAGCCAAATCCTTGCACAACTAATTGAAGACATCGATACACAACATTCAATATCGTGTGCACGTTCCCCCTGTTCCCCTCTCAGTTTAAATTTATCTTTCAACAAAGGGGGTGCAAACTACTTGGAACTGTTAACAATTCCAAAATACCGGCTTGCATTTAGCAAGGGCAGATTCAATGTAATGTTGAAGCAATGTTAGAGGGACGCTTTCTTCAAATTGAATACAAAGATCGTGTATGTCCATGTGGAGAGGGCTTTGTAGAAACATTGTCCCATGTTTGCTTTTATTGTCCCTTTTATAGGGACGACAGACTAAAAATAATTTCACCTTTGTTGAGTAGCAAACCAGGTAGATCCCCTGACTGGTATTTAGAATTTCTATTAGCGGATAAAGATAATCACAGAGGAAGTTGTGAAGTTTATTCTGACTGTTATTAGAACCAGAAAAATTATATGTCAGAAGGAAATAGCCTCATAAGAAAAGGAAAATACAGGTCCTCTAAAGACAGATTTAAGTTATATTTCTCTATGAAAGATGTGCATGAGTCTGGTTTAAGCATTGTCACATGGTTCCTGTAAATCCATCAAATTGCATTTGTCTCTCATCATTAACCATAATATATTCTCAAAAGCGGGTAGGAAGTGTAGGCTTCAAAAAATACCTCTGGATGTGTAGAGGTATTATAAGGACAGTGCACTCAGATACAGTTCCTCTGAAGCCTTGTAAATTGTTAAAGTTGCCCACTTGCTATCTTTATCTTTTGGCCAAATAGTCTTGAAGACATTCTTCCAGGATGGATAAAATAGTTTTTATCTTGTTTTATATTCCCCTTCCCTTTCTATTCGACATTTTTCACAATAGTAATACTACACATGTTGTTTTATGTATCTTAAATTTTTTGTACTATTGTATATGTTTTGTATTTCTTTTATGTTTTATCTTTGCCTACGGTCTGTTGACTACAATAAAGGCTATTGATTGATTGATTGAATTTACACATTACTCCGATTGTGGTAAGATTTCTTTGCGGGAGTTTACACATTACTCTGCATATTGTAAGTTTTGTTTGTTTGTTTGTAGGGATGTGCACATTACTCTGCATATTGTAAGATTTGTTTGTGGGAGTTTACACATTGCATATTGTAAGTTTTGTTTGTGGGAATTTACACATTACTCTGCATGTTGTAAGATTTGTTGGTGGGAATTTACACATTACTCTGCACATCATAAGATTTGTTCAGTGATGTGTCCAACCCAACACAATTCAATGGCTTTAGTTTTTTTTTTTTTAAGAATTATAAGTTTAATAACCTTAGGATGATAAGAGAATATGGGATGCCACAAGTTTCTGTCCTAGGCCTATTGCTATTCAACATCTTTGTCAATTACTTAAAGAATAGAGGGGTATGCTTATCAAATGTGCAGACGACCTCAAATTAGAAGTAGCTAATATCCCAGAGGACAGGATCAAAATTTAAAAAGACCTTCATAGATTAGAAAGCTGGGCCAAAGCTAACAAAATGAAATTCCACACGGAGAAATGTAAGGTACTGCACTTAGGGCGGAAAAATGAAATGCACAGATATAGGATGGAGGACACTTGGCTGAACAAGACTTATACATGTGAAAAGGATCTAGGAGACCACAAGTTGAACATGAGTCAACAGTGTGAAGTGGCAGCTTAGAAGGCCAATGTAATTCTAGGCTGCATCAATAGAAGCCTAGTGGCTAGGTCAAGGGAAGTAATAGTGCCGCTCTATTCTGCTTTGGTCAGGCCCCACCTGGAATGCTGTATCCATTCTGGGCACCACTATTTAAAAAGGATGTGGAGAAACTGGAGCATGTCCAAAGGAGGGCAACTAAGATGGTGAAGGTCTGGAAACCATCAAACCCTACAAAGAGACACTTAGGGAGCTGGGGATGTTTAGCCTGGAGAAGAGAAGGTTAAGAGGTGATATGATAGCCCTGTTTAAATATTTGAAGGAATGCCATATTGAGGAGGGAGCAAGCTTGTTTTCTGCTGCTCCAGAGAAACGAACATTGGCTTACCTTGTGAGATGTTTGTTTTCAGCGATGAGGGCGGAGTCATCCTTCATGAGGGTTGGTTCCCCCTGTTCGCTCCAATCAGGCAGGACTATGACTTCTGGGCGTGTCCACCAGGCGAATCCATCCCCCTTGTTTGCCCAGTCAATGTATAGCCAAGCAGAGAGTTTATAACAATGAGGAAATACTAACAACAATAGAGAAAGTTTAACCATTTAACTATAACAATTCTAGACACTAGAACAAGGATCCTATTAACCTTACAACACCCCTCGACACCGAGAAAAAAATTCCTCAGTTACGGGTGGGCAGGATGACTCCGCCCTCATAGCTGAAAACAAACATCTCACAAGGTAAGCCAATGTTCGTTTTTCCAGCGTTGAGGGCAGAGCCATCCTTCATGAGGGACATACCAAAGCTCCCTAGATGGGTGGGAACTGAGGTAAGGAATTATAGGATGGACTGAAGGATCCGTCTACCAAATGATGCCTCAGCCAGTTGGAAGGCATTGATTCGGCAGCGACGGATAAATATGGAAGGAGATGACCACGCGGCCACCCTGCAAATATCGGAGAGAAGAACATTAGTGATTAGTGCAGCAGGCGTGGCAGCACTGTGGGTGGAATGAGTGCTGACCCTTCCTTGAAGCGTATTACCCGTCATCGAGTCACACTTGAGAGATGCAAGCCCAGATCCATCAAGCCAGGGTTGATGAAGAAAAAATTACCTTCCAGGTATATAGGACCGAAGGAGACAAATAGACAGTCTGATTTGCACCATCGACAAGTGCGTTTGATGTAAATACGCCGAACTCTGCATACATCTAGTGTGTGCCAAGTCTTTTCAAGTTCCTTTTTGGAGTCAGGAACGAATGAAGGGAAAACAATCTCCAGTGCTCTATGAAATGTGGAGTTAACTTTAGTCATGAACGCCGGATCCCGTCAAGCAGAACTGAATCCTCGCAGAATCCACTCCTGCTGATAGTGCTCCTGGTTCAGAAAACTTTCTAGCTGAAGTAATAGAAGTAAAAAATATTGTTTTCCAGGTAAGAAACTTACTATCAACTCTGTCGAGTTATTCAAACTGTGGTTTGGTTAGTGCCTGAAGAACTACATGAGGGTACCAGTTAGGGTATCTGTGAACTGTGGGAGGTTTAATAAGAGAAGCTGTTCTCAAAAGTTTATATATACACACACCCACATATATATACACACACACACACACACATAAATATATATATATATATATATATGAATGATTAGAGAGTTTCTGGGACTGTATGATTGGAAGAGCTGATGTCATGGCGGAACTTGAAGCTTAAAGGTGTTAGGTCTCAGCCCTTTATCAAGCCCGTCGTGCAAATATAACAGGAGCGTGTTTATAGAAATTGATGAGGGGGAGCAATATTTGGACTCACATCGGTTCGTAAACGCTTGATATGTGAATTCATAGATCCTTCGCGTATATTCCCTATGTGACTGTATAATGGTCTCGGCATTTCACAGCAAAATACCATTCTTACCAGTAGGTACCTTTCAATATCCACACATGAAGGTTTAACCACTCCGGTTCTGGATATATTATTTGACCCTGAGTTAGGGGATCTTTGCGAATTGGAAGACAAACTGGTTTCGTGACATCTGGAAGATCTCTGGAAACCCTGCCCTTCTGAAGTCACAAGAGACTAGACCGGAGCATCTACATGAGGAGGGATCTGGAGTTTGGCTATTGGGAGCCACAAACATGCTTCCCGTCGCCCTAAGCTGGCATCCAACCTTATGTGGAACTTCAACAGGGCCTAAATCAGGCAATCCTCTACAACTGGCAGCAAAAACCACCATTCAAAGAGGTTTGATTTATTCAGTGTATGTCAGAACAGATGATTTATATGTACCATCTGTTTTTGATACAGCTAGAAGAACTACTGTAGGCTCCTGGCATGAAATGGTGTTCATGCCAAACGATTAACTGAAACAGATCAGGCACTGTAGGTGCACCAGTAATGCTCGAGGGTGTTCTTCATGGATCTTACCCTTTGCTTGGTCAGGTAGACTGGTCAGCGACGTGTCTACAACCACTCCAAAGTGATGCAGGTTCTGAAATGGAACTAGGTAGTTCTTTTCGTAAATTACCAGAAAAACATGTCTGGATAGGAAAGAAATCACAACTCAACATCTTATATATATCCTATGGGAGAGAATGAGATCTTATCAGGACATTTGAAATTATGGGTCTATATGAAGGTCCCACTATTTTTAAGGCGTATCTATCTGTGTAGTGCGTGTCACAGAAGAAAACAACAGACTGAATGGTAGAACCTTGTATGGAAAAGGTTGGTAAGATATTTGTGATAAAGTGGTAGCTTGGGCTGTGGGCAGGAGACCACTATCCAAAAAACAGGAACACACAAAAATCTTGAAGGAGATGTGTCTCCAGAATTGTCCGGATAATCTCCCATCTGAACCTGTGATCATTATAACTCAATTGTTATTAGAAAGATAGTATAGTGTTGTTGTTGTTGTTTTCATGGCCTCAATATCGATCAGACATTTTGTGACTTTTATATCAGCCTATGTTTGCTTGCCTTCCTGTACCTTAATGAGGCAATGAAATAGTCATGAGAATGGTATAGAAAAATATATCAAAGTATATTTTAAGGATGGTAAGGTCTTCTTATTATTCCTAGTCTCAGCCAAGAGACTTTATTCCAAACAATTTGTCCCCAGTAAGCGGTGAGAATCTTAGATATTTTTTGTAATGGGCATTTTTATGTGTCAGTTCTTTAGTCAAGTCTGTCCTTGAACTGGTCTTGGATTACATCCAATCTCATTTAGGCTAGTGTCTCCAGACATAGCCACTACCTTTAACCATAGTTAATGCCCTGATAGTACTTTATTTTGACCTTAAGTGTTTGTTTGTTTGTTTAACAAGTGGGCTAGGCCACACATGTTTAGCCCCAGAAAAAAGGAAATAGCAGAGACACCTTTAGTTGAGCATAAACTCTGGCAGCCACAAGTGGCATCTGTTGATTCTCGTGACAAAGAGGAGTGAGATGTAACCATATATACATACACACACACACACATATATATATATATAAATTATGGAGGCCTTGTTAATATCCTCATAAAATCTGCCTGAAATGGTGTTGAAGGCCTAGGCTTGGAGGGGGGAGGAAAATCCTTCCCTTGAGGAAGATCAGGATGGATCACCATCTAGCTTCAACTGGTCAGAGTTGACATTAATTCCAATATTTTAGTTGTTTTATACAATAATACCATAAAACAAGTACAGTAATAATAAACAAATACAGTAATAATGAAAGATCATCAGTCCCCAAACATCTAACAGATTTCAGGAGTATTCAGGAGGTACTGAAAGGCCCTCATCTTTATTTTTATTTATTTATTTATTTTGTTTTTAACTCTTTATTTCATTCCTTTTCAGATCACATTCCTCTTCTGAGGAGTGAACTATAGGTATATTTTTCCTTTGTTTTACAAAAGGCATATTAGTTAGCAGAAGCAGCAGCAGGCCTTTCCTCTTCTGCCTTGCTGCCCTTAATCAAAATGGCTGCCACACCTTCAGTTCCAGCTTTGCCTCTTATTTTAAAAAAGGCAAGCACAATAAATAAATGTCTTTTTGGCCAAATTCTCCCCAAGGAGAGATTGAAACCTCCAGACCAGGGGACAAAGGGGCAGAAGCAGACTCCCTGCACCTGGAAATCCTTTTGTTAATCCTCTCTGATCCCTTCAGTCTGAGTGGATCTTGGAGGAAGGAGAGGAGAAGGCAGTTGGTTTTGGAGGGAAATTCTCCATTTGAATCTCTGAAGCAACTGAAGCCTCCTTCAAAGCTGGCAATGCAAGTCAGAAACAAACCTCTGAGGTAAAGCTTAACCCACAAACATAGGATTAAGGATTGAATCCTCACTCACCTCTTGAAATCTGCCTTCTCTCTCTCTCTCTCTCCCACTGTCCAAACCTCTTGCCGGGTTTGATGTCTGCAGTGGGGTGCAATCTGGCCAGGGACAGGGCCTCCAGCCGCGCCAAGGCCTGTCAGGGTCTCCATCTCACCGCCCAAAACCCCTTCTGGGGCTGGTGTTCTGGCCCCCCTCAGACCATTCTCCCTCCTCAGCCTCAGAGGCAGAAGAGGACTTAGATAGACTTGGAGGCAACGTCCTCATCTGAGGATTTTAACTGCAAGCATAATTTTTGCTTCTTAGCCTTAGATGGCGCTCTCCATTATGTTTATGCTTGGAGAGATAAGCCTGAAGCAGCACCGGCATGGCTCCCGCCTTTTTTGAGTTTGAATTTATGCGCCAAGGAGGAACGTTTGGGTGCGAATTTGCCCTGCTCCAAAAGGGAATGGCGTCCCAGGAAGAGCGGGAGGTGGGGAGAGAAGAAGAAGAGGGTTCCCTAGGCCTCCTGGGATTGTAAAGGAGCCTGTCCCTCTGTGAGCCCGACTCCAGGGGCTGAAGGACCACTGAGCTCCCGCCAGTGAGCTTGGGGTCCATCTTGGAGGGACGACTTTCCAAGGGGGAGAAGGCGTCCCTCGAGAATCTGAAGAATGAGGGAGAGGAAGATAATTCCCTGGCCCTCCTTTGTCTCTGAGTCCTTTCTGCCTCTGACCCTGACTCTTGGGAAGAATTCTCTGCCACGGCCTTAGCCTGAAAACGGGCCCCTCTCTGAGAGGAGACCGTTTGGGAGGCAACAGAGGATTGCACCGGCTGTAAGGCTAGTAAGGAGGAGAAGGGAGCCAACAGTTCAGGAGGGAGAGGCTGCAGGGTACCCGAGCTGCTCATTGCAGCATTACTCACAGTTCTCTCGGCGTCCTCCTTGCTAACCGCACCCTCCCGATTTCGGGACAGGTTCCCGCGGTCTCTCGGTGTCCTCCTTGCTAACCGCACCCTCCCGATTTCGGGACAGGTTCCTGCGGTCTCTCGGCGTCCTCCTTGCTAACTGCACCCTCCCGATTTCGGGACAGGTTCCTGCGGTCTCTCGGCATCCTCCTTGCTAACCGCACCCTCCCGATTTCGGGACAGGTTCCTGCGGTCTCTCTCGTCCTCCTTGCTAACCGCACCCTCCCGATTTCGGGACAGGTTCCTGCGGTCTCTCGGCATCCTCCTTGCTAACCGCACCCTCCCGATTTCGGGACAGGTTCCTGCGGTCTCTCGGCGTCCTCCTTGCCGACCGCACCCTCCCGATTTCGGGACAGGTTCCTGCGGTCTCTCGGCATCCTCCTTGCTAACGGCACCCTCCCGATTTCGGGACAGGTTCCTGCGGTCTCTCGGCATCCTCCTTGCTAACCGCACCCTCCCGATTTCGGGACAGGTTCCTGCGGTCTCTCGGCATCCTCCTTGCTAACCGCACCCTCCCGATTTCGGGACAGGTTCCCGCGGTCCGGCGCCTTCAAGCGCGGAGAAAAGGGATATCCCTCCTCCGGCTGCACCGAGCGGCCTGCAGGCCGCACCTCCCGGGTCAGGGCTGATCCACTCCTCTTGTGGAGAGCCTGCATAGCGTGGCCAGATTCCCCGGACATGCCTGGGCCCTCTAGCTCTTCGGACCTTAGTCGGCCCTCACAGAGAGTGAAGAAGTAAGGGAGTAAAAGGAGAAGAAGGTTTTGTTTTGTGAGTAAAGGAGAGTTAGAAAAACACGACCTGACGGAGCGAAGGCAGGAACTAGACTGGGCAAACAAGGGGGATGGATTCGCCTGGTGGACACGCCCAGAAGTCATAGTCCTGCCTGATTGGAGCGAACAGGGGGAACCAACCCTCATGAAGGATGGCTCTGCCCTCAACGCTGGAAAACAGGACCTGGAACAATGGATGCAAGCTCCAGGAAAAGAGATTCCACCTCAAGATTAGGAGGAACCTCCTGAACGTAAGAATTGTTTGACAGTGGAACACACTCCCTCAGAGAGAGGTAAAGTCTGGAGGTTTCTAAACCGAGGCTGAATGGCCATGTGTCAGGAATGCTTTCATGAGAGAGTACTGAGAAAAGAAGATAGAAGACTACCTCCAGAAGACGAATTGAAATTTTGGATGGAATATAAGGACGGAGATGGCTCTGGGGAAGGGGGGCACTGAGGGGTATATAAAATAATTTGTCAAAATGTAATAGAATGTAATAGAAGGTAGATAGATATCTGTATATGAAAATTTTGTAAAAAAATAAATTAAAAAAAAGGAATGCTTTCATTGTGAGTTTCTGCATGGCAGAATGGGGTTGGACTGGATGGCCCTTGTGGTCTATTCCAACTCTATGGTTCTACTTTTAAAAACCTAAGCCAGAATCCTGCATGATCACTCAACATAAATTTGTATGTACTTAACCTAGTATCAGAGAACAGGAAATCTGGTTACTGAATTGCAAAGATGCCTAACGGTGCATTGACAAGAGTGCCTGATTTGCTTCAGTCCTGTTGCACATCAGTCCTTTGCCAGATCTGCTGCATAGTTACACAACAACCTTCTACCGGATATGGACATTATGTATCTTTGCGATTCTGTTTCCCGCAGATGCACATCCACATACAAGCACGCAAGACTCCAACAAGATCACGGACATGTTTATTAAAATAATTTTTAAAAAGTGATGCATTAACCAGATTCAGAAGACACTTGCTACACTTCTCCATGGCCTCTTCATTCATTCTAGGAACCATGGTTACATATCACCACATTTATATCGTGCCTTTCTCCTGGAACAGGACTTAATACCACTTATAACAAAAATTTTAAAAGTATAGGTTGAGTATCTTTTATCCAGAACTCCAAAATCCAAAATATTAAAAAAACATCCAAAATTGTCCACAGGAAGTGACACCTTTGCTTCCTGATGCAAATTTTGTTTTGTGCACAAAATCATTACAAATACTGTGTATTAAATGACCTCCAAGCTCTGTGTATAATATGTATATGAAATATAAATGAGTTTCATGTTTAGGCTTGGGTCCCATTTCCAAGGTATCTCCTGATCTATATGCAGATATTCCAAAATCTAAAAAACCCAAAAATCTAAAACACTTCTGGTCCCATGCATTTCGGATAAGGAAGATTCAACCCTGTATAGCTAAAATCTATTTGATACAAACGTTTTTTAAAACTACAAAGCAAATTTTTTTATTAAAAGCACAAAATGAAAATAGTTTAAAAACATATCTCTTGTGGGAGGGAGTTCTGCAGGTTGGGAGCAGCTACTGAGAAGGCTCTCTCCCATATCTTCACTATAGACACTTAGGAAAATCGTGGGATGGAGAGAAAATCCTAAACTATAGAGAAGTTGATTAATCAAATTACTGGGCCTTTTACTGATGGGCATGTGATGGGGACTAACAATCTTTATTAATGTATCTGTATTTTGGAAAGGCATATTTTAAAATAACTCCTTTTGACCCAAATTTTTTATAGATCCAAAACATAGTGCAGAAATAATCCAGTTTGAGACCACTTTAACTGCCCTGGCTCTATGTTAGGGGATTCTGGGACTGTAATTTTGTGAGACATTTAGCCTTCTCTGTGAGAGAGTTCTGGTGCCACAATAAACTACAGTTCCCAGGATTGCATAGCACTTAGGGCAGTTAAAGCGATCTCAAACGGATCATTTCTGCAACCCATTTTGGACACTAGTCACCAGAGATTGTCATCATCCACTTTCCATTAAATTAAAAGTGATTGGACTGTAAAAGAGTCCCTCATCTGCTAAATTGCAGATCTGCGATCTCCTATTGTCTGCTACAAGTCTTTTAATTTTTGTTTAGTCTCTTTTGACATTTACAGTTGTTAATTAACAGAGGCTGCATCCACACTGCAGCAGCAATCCAGTTTGAGACACTTTAACTGCCATGGCTCAATGACATGGAACTGTGTCTCATTAAAACTAACATTCCCGGAATTCCACAGCACTGAGCCATGACAGTTAAAGTGGTCTCAAACCGGATTATTGCTACAGTGTGGATGCAGCCAGTGTTGCAAACTTCCATTTTTTTTGGCACAGTTCAATGCCTCACTTGTATTTTTTTTTTCCTTCAAAAAAAGATTTTATGAATAGTTTTTCAAACAATCAATATAATCAACACAAAATCCATTCTGTGAGCCTTGGGGGTAAACAAAAAGTTTTACAGGAAGATGATTTATCCTGGGATGGAGAGTCCAGGTTGTCATCTCACACTGTGGCAGCTGGCATCGCTCCAAAGGATAGTTTGATGGCTTGGAGGTCCAATAATGTTCACGTTGCTATTAATACATTCAATAAGAACAGGCCAATCCTCAAATTGTGTGCGTGCCTTCTTCTGTCTATTGCAAAACCTGAAGGTGTAGGAGAGTTTTCCTGAAAACCATTTGTCCCAAATCCTTTTCCACCAGTCGCTCAGCTGAACATCACTTGTTTTTCCAACATCTCGCGATTTTAGCTCTGGCCACTGAGACGAGGAATGTGACACATTTTCGATTTTTCCAGGTGGCTATTGTCCTTGCTGTAAGTTGATAACATTAGAAAACCTGGGCAAAATCAGACAGGTTGTTTCACAATATCAGAAATTTGGGTTAAAACAGCATTCCAGAAAGCTTTAACCTTGGGATAATCCAACCACATGTGTAAAAAAAATATATATAAAAGAATCCCAATAATGGCATTTACACTTGAGCTCATGTCGTGTTCCGTACTTCTTTTGGGAAATGAAATAAATCTACACAGTGCAAGCATTTATACTGCATTTACTCCTGCTGTGTTGATTCTTTGGTACATTAGGGATACAGAGGCAGGTTTAAGTATTTTTCATATTCCCTTCTGATGTGACACAGTATATCTGTTGTGTCACAGGTTATAAGAAAAGCAAATGTTTTGTTCACTGCTTAAAACACCTCCATGTTGTATATCCTTTATGGAGTGTCTAGGCAACAAAGTATGTGCTGTGTGCCTTCAAGTCATTTCCAACTAATGGTGACCCTAAGGCCTAACCTGGGGTTTTCTTGGCAAGATTTGTTTAGAGGAGATTTGCCACTGCCTTCCGCTGAGGCTGAGAGAGTGTGACTTGCCCAAGGTCACCCAGTGGGTTTCAAGGCCAAGCAGGCAATCAAACCCTGGTCTCCAGAGTTGTAATCGAGTGCTCAGACCACTACTTGCTC
Source organism: Urosaurus nigricauda (assembly GCA_034509955.1). Lineage (NCBI taxonomy): Eukaryota > Metazoa > Chordata > Lepidosauria > Squamata > Phrynosomatidae > Urosaurus > Urosaurus nigricauda. The sequence goes on along the minus strand of JAOEGL010000002.1, from coordinate 321,135,908 downwards.
TCAACAAAGGATCGAACTGTACAAACAAAACCTTTCCTACACTCCAAGCATCAATAAGGTTGTGAAGTCGAAGGCTTTCACGGCTGGTATCCATAGTTTTTGTGGGTTTTTCAGGCTATATGGTCATGTTCTAAAAGAGTTTATTCCTGACATTTTGCCAGCAGCTATGGCTGGCATATTCAGGGAAATTGATAGGGTTGTTGTTGTTTGCCTGAAAGTTTTCCTCCAGTGTGGATGCTCTGGTGGATGTGAGGCTTGAGCTGTATGCCAAACTTCTGCCACTTTCCAAACAGTTATAGGGTTTCTCTCCTGTGGATCTTCTGGTGTCTATGAAGGCCTGCCTTTTTGGAAAGGTGTTTCACACACTCCAAGCATTTATGGGTTTTTTCTCCAGTGTGTTTTCTGGTGTCTCACCAAAGTTGTTTTTTGTGTGAAACATCTGCCACATTCCAAGCATTCATAAGGTTTCTCTCCTTTATGGATCCTCTGGTGTCCTCGAAGATTTGAATTGCAGATAAAACATCTGCCACACTCCAAACATTTATAAGGTTTTTCTCCCGTGTGAATTCTCTCATGTATGTGAAGCCCTGAACTACGAGAAAAACATTTGCCACAATCCAGGCACTTATAGGGTTTCTCTCCTGTATGAACTGTCTGGTGTCTCTCAAGGCATACTTTTTGGGAAAAATATTTCCCACACTCCGTGCATTAGAAGGGCTTTTCTCTTCTGTGAATTATCTGATGGATTATTAGCAGTGATTGAGAAGCAAAATATCTGCCACATTCCATACACATGTACGGTTTCTGATTTTCAGAATGGGTTTTGTTATGGTTACAAAAACTGTCTTTCCGGGCAAAACATTTCCCACACACCAAGCATTTATGGGGTCTCTCTCCAGTATGGAGCCTCTGGTGTCCTTTTAAGCTATGCTGAGTAGAAAATGATCTTCCACAGTCCAAACATTTGTATGGTTTCTCTCCTATGTGGACTTTCTTGTGACCGGTAAGGTATGATCTAGTAAGAAAAGATTTCCCACATTCAAAGCATCTGTACGGTTTTTCTCCTGTGTGGATTTTCTGATGACGCTGAAGGGATGGCTTTCGAGGAAAGGATTTCCCACATTCCTCGCACTCTCTCTCCTGTATGGGTGCTTTGGTGGAGTACAAGAACTGACTTCATAGTAAAACCCCTATGACATTCCACACATTTATATGGTCTTTCTCCAGTGTGGACCATCTGATGCCTCTGAAGAGACGATTTATTTTGGAAACATTTTCGACATTCTGAACACTGATAGGGTTTCTCCCCAGTGTGAGTTCTCTGATGTTGCAGAAGATAGCTTTTGTGGGAGAAAGATCTCCCACAATCCAAACACTTGTGGGGCTCTTCTCTGTGGGTTTTTTGATGTCTCAGAAGGACTGAAGGCCAGCGGAAACATTTTCCACACTCAATACATTTATGGGCTTTTACTCCCATCCTCTGAGAGGCTTTTACTCCCATATGAATCACCATATGTCTTCGAAGTTCTGAATGTATAGCAAAACATTTACCACAATCCAAGCATTTATGGGGCTTTTCTCATGTGTGAATGGCCTGATGTGTCAAAAGGCTGCTTTTTGTGTTAAAACCTTTCCCACATTCCAAACATTTATGGGGTCTCTCTCCTGTATGAATTTTTTGATGAAACTTAAGTCGGCACTTATAAGCAAATGCTTCTCCACAATCCACACATTTGTGCGGTTTCTCTCCAGTGTGGATTCTCTTATGAATAATCAAGTGTGAACTATCAGTAAAGCATTTCCCACATTCCTCACATTTGTATGGCCTCTCTTTTGTGTGGATTTTTCGGTGTGCATAAAAACAGCTTACCTGAGCAAAGCACTTCCCAGACTCCAAGCATCTGTATGGCCTTTCTCCAGTGTGGAGTTCCTGGTGTGCCTTAAGGTGCTGCTTCGTGAAAAAACATTTGCCACACTCTGCACACTTGTACGGTCTCTCTCCCGTATGAACTCTCTGATGTATTACAAGTTGTCCTCGCTGAACAAAACTTTTTTCACATTCCGTGCATTTATGGGGTCCCTCTCCAGTATGCACCTTCTGGTGTGCCACAAGCACTGAACGTTGAAGAAAACGTTTTTTGCACTTGGAGCATTCATGAGGCTTCACTCCTGTGTGAATTTTCTCATGTCGCACAAGACCCTTTTTCTCTGTAAAACTTTTCCCACATGTCAAACACTTGTATGGTCTCTCTCCTCTGTGGATTTTCTCATGGGTTGCTAGTGAGGTCATCTCAGCAAAAGATTTTCCACACTCCAAGCATTTATGGACTCTTTTTCGTCTGTGAACTTTCTTGTGACTCCTAAGTTGTACTTTTTGAGGAAAACCTTTCCCACACTGTTGGGCTTTAGACAGTTTCTCTCCTGTGTGAATTCTCTTATGGATCACAAGGACTGACCGTAAACCAAATGACTTGCCACACACTGGACACTGATAGGGTCTTTTTCCAATATGGATCCGCTTATGGTTCACAACTTGTTGCCATCCAGAAAAGCACAGCCCACAGATGCAGCATTTGTATGATTTCTCTCCTGCATGGACTCTTTGGTGCTTATAAAGGTGTGAGTTCTGAGAAAACCATTTCCCACACTCCAGACATTGGTAGGATTTCTCTCTTTGATGGATGACAAGGTGTGTTCCATTAGCAAAACGTTTCCCACACTCCCAACATCTGTAAGGCCTACTTTTTGTATGGACTCTTGAGTGATTCACAAAATCTGAGACTTGAGGAAAGGACATTCTACACTCTGAGCAATGGTATGATGTATCTTTCTTATGGATTTTCTGGTGGATCAAAAGGACAGAGGGATGAGTAAGTGATTTTTCACACTCAGAGCAGCTGTGGGGTCTTCTTCCTTTCTGCGGTTCTTGAGGGATCCTGACTTCTAGACTTTCCCCACACTCAGAGCTTTCCCAGGACTTCTCTCTTCTGTGGTGTCTCTGGTGTGCAAGAAGAGACAATCTGAGGGTAAAACCTTGACTACACTCAGGACAGAAGTGTGTTTTCATAGAATTCCCTGCTGCAGGAGAGAAGAGGAAAGGGGGAACATCAGAAAGTAGACTAGATGTTACACAAACACAGAGCTGTAACAGTCCCATCTCTCTTCTTATGTCCATTTCTCAAGCTAGACAGTGGCACCTCCTAGGGCAGGAGGGCAGCTTAGGCAAGATGCCCATTGTGAAAACTGCTCTTCTTTCCACAATGGGCACTTTTTCCTCTCTTTCTCTGATCCCAGGTTGCAGAGAGTACTACACACGGAGAAAGTTCAAGTGGGTTGAGGAGACAGAGGTACCCAGTGCCCATTGTTGTTGCTGTTGTTTGCCTTCAAGTGAACTATGACTAATGGTAATGCTATCCTGAAGTTTTCTTGGCAAGATTTATTTTGAGGAAATTTGCCATTGCCTTCCTCTAATGCTGAGAGAAGGTGACTGGCCCAAAAGTCACCGAGTGGGTTTCCATGGCTGAGCCAGGATTCGAATCTTGGTCTCCCAAGGTCCTACTCCAACACTGGCTCTACTATTGTTATTATAATCATTACCCCACCTTACCCCAAAAAGCTCAATTCAAGGTGGCCTATCAATTAAATACACACCAGTTAAAAAATACAAAAAATTCATAATAAAAGTTATATTAAACTACAGGTTGAGTCTCCCTTATCGGAAATGCTTGGGACATGAAGTGTTTTGGATTTCAGATTTTTATGGATTTTGGAAAACAGTGGGCCCTTTGTATCTGCTGCAGTTTGGTTCCAGAACCCCTTGTGGATAACGTCCATGAATACTCGAGTCCCATTAAATACAATGGCATAGTAAAATGTTGTTCCTTATATAAAATGGAAAACCAAGGCTTGCTATTTGGAATTTATACTTTTTTTGGAATATTATCAAGCTGTGGATGCTGGAATCCATGAATAAAAAAATCCATGGATAAGAAGGACCGACTATACTTGCATATAAATAATAAGATATCTTGGAGATGGGACTCATGTCTAAATATAAAATTCATTTATCTTTTGTATACACCTCATAAATATATCCTGAAGGTAATTTTCTACATAATATTTGTAATGATTTTGGGCATGAAACAAAGTTTGCATCAGAAAACCAAGGTGATACAATCTCAGCCACCATGGTGTAGCAGGATAAGAATGTAAGAGGCGAATTACTGGATGGGGCTCAGAAGTCTATTGAACCCAACGTTCTCTTTTCAACATGACCAGAAGGAAATAAAAAAGGTGAAGCTGAGACATGAGGAAGAACATCTCAACATTATACAGGTTGAGTCTTCTTTATACAGAATTCAGAAATCTGAAATACTCCAAAAACCAACGCTTTTTTCGTGGGCAGCTGAGACAGTGACATTTTTGCTTTCTGATGGTTCAGTGTATATAAACTCTGCTCCATGAACAAAATGAACTAAATTATTGTTTATAAAATTACCTTCAGGCTCTGTGTATAAGGTATATATGGAACTAAAATTAATTTTGTGTTTAGACTTGGATCCCATTTCCAAGATACCGCTATGTACCTACAGGCAAATATAGGTATTCTGAAATTCACCACTCCCCTTCCCCAAATTTCAAAACACTTCTGGTCCCAAGCATTTTGGATAACGGAGAGCCAACGTATGGTACATTTCCTGTCTTTCACAGTGATGTGACTGAACATATTGCTCCACCATGTCTCGGCAGGAGAAGGTGTGTGTATGTTGTATGCCTTCAAGTCATTTCCGACTTATGGCAACCCTAAGAAAACCCTATCCTGGGGTTTTCTTAGCAATGTCTATTCGGAAGAGGTTTGCCATTCCCTTTCCCTGAGGCTGAGAGAATGTGAATTGCCTAAGCTCACCCAGTGAGTTTCATGGCCAAGCTGGGAATTGAACCCTGGTCTCTAGAATTGTTATCCAGAGAGAAACCCAAATTAAGTCTTTGTTTGACCCTGACCTGACCTGAGCTGTTCTGTGCCTCAGTGGCCTCTGCTCCATCCGATGCCTGAGGATCAGGAAGCCATGGCTCTTCTTCTTGCTCTAGCTGGGAAACAAGGTCAGGTTTGGGGACTGGCATTCCCATGTGGCAGAAAAAACGAGAGAGAACAGGGAAGCATTAGAAGGAACACATTGTACAGGAAAATTCAGCACATTCTCCCTAATGGATAGGTGGAATAGTTTTTCTTGTAATTTGAAATGCAGTGGATCCTCCACATTCGCTGGCGTTAGGGGCACAGCAGCCCTGTGAAAGTGGAAAAACTATCAAAAAAATCCCCCCTCCTTTTTTCCATCCTGAGAGAATACCTCTCTAGGAATCTCTTGATCCTCCAGGACAATTCTATGGGGAGATCTGCTAGAAGTTGACCGTGAACATGCACCGGAGGACCTAAAAATGTTTAGAGAAGTGTTTTCTGTAGAAATCTCTAGGTCCTCCAGTGTGACTTTTGGCAGAAATTAACAGTAGCATCACTCTGGACAATTTTGAGATTCCTAGAGAGAACATATTAATCAAATCCGTGAATAATCAAATCCACAAAAGTCAAAGCCAGAAATGTGGAGAACTGTACAATCTATTTCTTTTGGAAGGCAACTGAGGGCAACCGAAATGGGTGATAGGTCTGGGAAACTTTCGCTATGAGGATCAGCTTAGGAACCCCACCAACAGAGCAGCCCTAGCCCCTTCCTATGAACCAAAAGTCCATCCTTCAAAATTGCTTTCCTCTGTGTGGCTTTAGGTTGTCCTTTGGTTCAGGGTTGGCTGGTTTAAGCTGGGCTGGTTTACTTTAAACCAAATCATTTTTTAAAAATCCTATTTTGTTTAAAAAAGTACAGCTCGTATTATTATTATTATTATTATTATTATTTTCCAACCCTCTTGCTGGAACAACCACGATTGTTTGAATTTAGACATTTCAACCTGAGCAATATATTGGCAGTTGTTCCTTGTTAGACTGGCATCCAGTCTCAGCTGATTCTTTCTGACCTCTTTATTTTATACAGCAAGAAATGTTGGCCGTTCAGAAACAAATCCTTTGGTTAACATTGGTTCTACCAAAAGAGCAGCACTTTGTAGTTTTATTACATATAATCGACGTATAATGAGATTCAACCGGTATAAGCAGTAAAAAAAAAAAAAACAACTGGTGTTTTATTGAAAGACATAAATCATATCGATGATATGATTATATCATAATAAAACAAGAGGCGCATAATAAAATATCTGTCACAGGATATTAAAAGCCAAATGCCTCCCTAAATAATATAGAATCACAGAGTTGGAAGAGACCACGTTCTACAGTATATTCTCTATATAATATATATATATATATATATATATACACACACACACACACACACATAATATATACATACACACATACATACTTTAACTTGCCAGGGCTCCATTCCTGGGATTTGTAGTTTTTTTGAAAGCACCATGGCAGAGAAGGCTAACAGGCTTTTGGAAAACTACAAATCCCAGGACTCCAGGACCTGCAGCACCTAAAAAGTGGTGTCAAATTGCATTAATTAATTCAAACTATTAGTAGTAGTAGCAGCAGTGGTAGAATTTCAAACTGCATTATTATTATCACTATTATTATTTATTTCGCCTGCAAGTGCTCCATCCTGAGATTTGTAGGGTTTTTTTTTCCCCCCAGAGGCACCATGGAAAACTACAGATCCCAGGGACTCCATTAGGGATGGAGCTGCAGCACTTAAAAAAAAAAGTGAAGCCAAATTGCAATTATAATTATTATTATAATTATTATAAACTTTAACTTGCCAGAATCCTGGGATATGTAGTGTTTTTTTGGGGGGGGGGGAACTACAGATCCCAGAGGACCCCATTAAGACAAAAATGGGACCTGCAGCCCTTAAAAATGGGTTCCAACTGGATTGTTGCCACCCCCTCCTTCCCCTGCAAGGCTCCTCTGCATTTAAAGGACTCAGGGGGTGAGGAAATGGCTGCCCACTGAGAGGGAAGTGGAGGTTCAACTGGCTCAAGAAGCCTTGCCCTAAAAAGAGCCTGCCTTCCTTCCTTGGCTTAATAACAGGAGCAGCAGCAGCAGCAGCAGGCACTGGCTCTGCAAGGGTTAAGGCCAGAGAGAAGGGAATCCTAGAGCGGGACCCTGGAGGACCAGCAGCAGCAGCAGGAGGAAGTGGGAAGGGGACCCACTTCCTGTGTGCAGGAGGTGCAACATTGATTGACTTCCCCCCAGGTCAATCAGCTCTACAAGAATGGTTTCCGGGATATATATATATAATATAATTATTATATTATATATATAT